>OX438688.1:25926756-27340308 GCA_949316375.1 Mythimna vitellina | reverse complement strand
TAGACGTTGACCTCTCTATTTAGGGAAAACTTTGTTTCTATACGACTACTGATCCCCTCTTTACAGGAATCAGTTTTATAGTGTTTTGGCTCATTTTGTTCCCCCTGTACAGGAACTCGGTGTATTCGGTACAGTTGTCCTCTGACTCTACTAATACTCTAACATGTTCCGCACTCCGGCAAAGAAGGACGTGAGCTCGCAGGGCTCTAGTGGCTCGCCGCGATCTTCAGAGCGGGTTGGGAGTTCGCTTCCAAGCGTGAGGCGAAGTATTGGAGAGTGGGAGGCCGGGAGAGCAGAACCCCAAGCTAAATCTCCAGCCAGCCCAAAACCTGGCGCCACACTTCCCACCACTCAGAAAATCTCTGGCTCCCTGGGGACGCGGCGGGCCTCTACTGAAGCTGCAGCTGAAAATAAATACCCCAACCTCACAGTGGAAGCGAGAGCTTGCCTAAGTAAGGCCAAGCTTCACTTGGGCAACTCCCGCAACCTTAAAACTGAAATTAAAACAGAGGTACTTGGGGCAATAAATCGGCTCTATGAAATTGTCAAGGAGTTGGAGCGAAGGAGACTTCCAGATGCGCCTGAAATTACACAAGGGACTGAACTGGCCCGCCAACTTATCCATAGCGATATCCAAAAAACCCCGACGCAATCAACAGATGTTCCAACAGAGCTCGTGAACCAGCTTATAGAAAATCTCCAACAGCACAAACTGGCGTTGGAGGAATGCCAGCAGCACACGCGAGCTCTGTCGGAGCAGCTCAAGCAGACTCCTCGCTATGTGGCTGGCCACGGGCCGACCTTTGCTGATGTCGCCGCCGGCTCAAGGCAACAAGTCAAAGAGCCTCTTCACTCGGTGGTCGTATCATCTGTGGATGATAAAGACACCGGTGAAGAGGTTATTGAGAAGCTGAGAACGGCGGTCGATGCCAGGAGGGAAGGTACAAGGGTTGAGCGGCTGAGGAAGGCGAGGGATCAGAAGGTCGTGGTCGGTTTTAGATCCCGGGAAGAGATGGAAAAGGTGACAGAGAGGATAAAAAGGGTAGGCAACCTCGTGGTGGAAGAGGTCAAAAATAAAGATCCACTCGTTATTATTAAAGACGTACTCTCTTGCCACTCAGACGAGGAAATAATTGAGGCCCTGAAGCGCCAGAACAGCCACCTAATAGGGGACATTCCTGCGGGGGATGTAAGGGCGGCAGTCAAGTACCGTCGCAGGACGAGGAACACGCACATATGCCATATCATCCTGCAGGTGTCTCCATCGGTATGGCAGAGGCTAACGGCTGCGGGTCGACTGCATATTGACCTGCAGAGGGTGCGTGTAATGGATCAGTCCCCGTTGATTCAGTGCACTCGCTGTCTGCGCTACGGCCACAGCCGGAAACTATGCACTGAACCCGCAGACCTTTGTGTTCACTGTGGTGATCCCCACCTGCAGGCGGACTGCCCCTCACGGCTGGCGGCTGGCGTGCCGAACTGCCGAAACTGCCTGTTGGCAAAATTGACAAAGACCGACCACAATGCTTTTGACAGCGAGTGCCCTATTCGCGTTAAATGGGATGCTTTGGCGCGCCTGTCGGTAGCGTATTGCTGAGGTTACCCCTGCGGCTACCCCAGAGTATAAAATATTTCAGGCCAACCTGCAACGGAGTCAGCTAGCCACAAATGAGCTGCTGCTAGAAGCAGAAAAACAGAAAGTCGCCTTAGCATTGCTCCAGGAGCCCTATGTGGGTGGGGTGAGGAGAATGAAGGACTACCGGGGTGTAAGGGTCTTCCAGAGCTCTGAGGGAGGAGAAGGGACTGTAAAGGCGGCAATTGCAGTCCTTGACCAAGATTTGGACATATTACAGTACCCGCAACTCACCACAAACAACATCGTTGTGGTGGGAGTCCGAACCAGAGCCTGGACGATCACACTGGTGTCCTTCTACTTCGAACCCGACAAACCGTTACGGCCATACCTGGAGCATCTAGAACGAATAGAGCGAGAATTGGGCTCTTACAGGCTGGTCGTAGGAGGAGATGTTAACGCGAAGAGTCCTTGGTGGGGTAGCAACAGCGAAGACCTTAGAGGGGAGCAGGTGAGCGGGGCACTGGGCGAAATGGGTCTGCAAATTCTAAATACCGGTAATATCCCAACTTTTGACACCGTAAGAGGGGGTATAAGGTACAGTAGCCACGTGGACGTAACGGCCTGTTCGGCGGACATGCTGGGCCTGGTGGACGGCTGGCGAGTATTGGAGGATCTTACGAGTTCCGACCATAACGGCATCACTTTTGGCATTCAATTAATTAAATCAAAAGGTATACATATTAAGCGCACCACGAGAAAATATAACACGAAAAAGGCTGATTGGAGACAGTTTCATGAGAAACTGTCGCAAATTATGTCAGACAAAAATCTAACAATTACGACACTAGCCAACATAAATAACATAGAACAAATAGAACAAACAATTAACACTTATAATCAAGCCATAACTGATACATGCACACACACAATTCCAATAAAAAACATAAAAGAAACACTTACCATGCCGTGGTGGTCCGAGGAACTCGCAAAGATGAAGAAGCTGGTCGCCACCAGGAAGCGCAGGATCAGGAATGCAGCGCCGGTGCGAAGAGAGATGGTGGTTGGACTGTACCTGCAAGAAAAAGAAAAATATGAGTCAGCTGTAAGTAGGGCTATAGAGGAGAGCTGGAAGGAATTTTGCACAAAACAAGACAGAGAAGGGGTCTGGCAAGGAATATATAGAGTGATGGGAAGGATTTCAAAAAGGGAGGAGGATCTGCCCCTTCAGAGGGGGGGACAAACACTGGACGCAATAAACTCAGCTAGCCTGTTGGCCGAGACGTTCTACCCCGAGGACCGTGGGGAGGACGACGACATGGACCATCGCCAAACGCGACAACTGGCAGAAATGGTAAACGAGTGGAGTCATGATGAACAGCATGACCCACCGTTTACCCAAAGCGAGCTCGATAGGTCCATGGCGTCGTTCGATCCCAAAAAGGCTCCGGGAGCGGATGGCTTCACTGCCGACATCTGCTCTCAGGCCGTGCGATGTAACCCTGGCTTCTTCCTGTCACTGCTCAACAAATGCCTGGCATACTACCACTTCCCGAAGGCCTGGAAGGAAGCAACGGTGGTTGTGCTGAAGAAGCCAGGCAAAGATTCGTACACCGTACCGAAGTCGTACAGGCCGATTGGGCTCTTGCCTGTCTTAGGGAAAGTGTACGAGAAGATGCTGGTTGCTCGTCTCAAATTCTATTTGCTCCCTAGGATCAGTACTCGCCAATACGGCTTTATGCCCCAAAAAAGTACCGAGGACTCCCTCTATACTCTCATGCAGCACATCCGCGCAAAAATGGCACAGAAAAAGATCGTCACGCTTGTGTCATTGGATATAGAGGGAGCCTTCGACAATGCTTGGTGGCCCGCCATCATAGTACGGTTGGCTGAGGAAAAGTGCCCGATAAATTTGAGACGAGTAGTCAGCAGCTATCTCAGCGACAGGAGGGTCAATGTGAGGTACGCCGGAGTAGAGAGCAGAAGGTCAACTAGCAAGGGCTGCGTCCAGGGTTCCATCGGAGGTCCCACCTTCTGGAACTTGGTGCTGGACCCACTTTTGAAAGAGCTTGAAATTAGAGGCTACTACTGCCAAGCTTTCGCCGATGACGTCGTCTTGGTTGTTGACGGCGAATCGGCAGTAGAAATCGAAGGGCAGGCCAATGCCGCTCTTGAACATGTTCGAGCGTGGGGTGTCAGAAATAAGTTAAAATTCGCGCCCCACAAAACGTGTGCGATGGTGCTGACAAGAAAACTGAAATATGATACGCCACGCTTGAGCATGGGAGGGGTCGACATTGGAATATCCCAAGATGTTAAAATCCTGGGCCTCACTATCGACGATAAGCTGACTTTCAATAAACACATAGCTGTCGCCTGTAAAAAGGCGATAGCTATGTACAAACAGTTGGCTAGGGCAGCACGAATCAGCTGGGGACTGAGCCCGGAAGTGATCCGTACTATTTATACAGCAGTGGTCGAGCCAACGCTCTTGTATGCCGCAAGCGCGTGGGCACCAGCCGCAAAAAAGATAGGGGTCATAAAGCAACTAAATGTGGTCCAGAGAGGTTTCGCGCAGAAGTTGTGTAAAGCCTACCGCACAGTGTCCCTGAACTCGGCTGTATTACTGGCTGGGATACTCCCACTCGATCTCCGCATCCGTGAAGCGGCTATGTTGTATGAGGCCAAGAGGGGAGTCTCCCAGCCCATGCTCGGGGACAGGGAGATTGAGCGGATGGCTCCAGCGATAGAAGCCCCACACCCTGCAGAGCAAGCAAATCTGGGCTTCGGCAGCCTGATGGACGAGGAACAATATAGAAACCACAGTGACTTCAATGTGCGTATTTTCACAGACGGCAGCAAGATTGAGGGCAAAGTCGGGGCGGCGCTATCATTATGGGATGGCGCCACCGAAGTAAAGGCCCTCAAGCTTGCTTTGCCGTCTTACTGCACCGTCTATCAGGCTGAGCTACTGGCCCTGCAAAGAGCGACTGGTGAAGCACTCAAAAACAGAGGAAGCACATTCGGCATCTTCAGCGACTCTATGGCGGCTCTCCAGTCAGTGGTCAATGTAAGTTCCCCTCATCCCCTGGCAGTGGAAACTAGAGACACCTTACGCCGCTGTAAGCTCCAGAACAAGAGGGTGTCCTTGTTCTGGATTAAGGCCCACGTGGGTTTTGAGGGAAACGAGCGAGCAGACCAACTCGCCAAGGAAGCCGCCCTGGGGTTGAAGAAGAAGCCGGACTATGATCTGTGTCCCGTTTCATTCGTCAAGCGACAAATCCGTATGAGGTCGCTGGACGAATGGAACGGGCGATATAAGTCGGGGGAAACAGCCTCTGGCACAAAACTGTTTTTCCCTGACGCGATTGCGGCGTACAATATAGTGCGAAAAATGACCCACACGGGAATAATCACACAAATTCTAACGGGGCACGGTGGGTTCTCTTCATACCTGAAGCGATTTAGGTGTAAGGAGAATGCAGCGTGCGCCTGTGAGCCGGGTAAAGACGAAACCATCCTCCATGTTTTACTTGAGTGTCCAATTACGGCAAGGGCTCGGTATGAGGTGGAGCAAAAACTGGACTCAAAACTGACAGCGGAAAACTTGCCAATTATAATGAGAGGAAAGAAAAGAAGGATTTTCTTAGAATATTGTAGCGTTATAGGATCAATAGTTATAAATAGGAATAAGGTGTAAGTAAAGTAAGATACTTTAATATATAATAAGTATATAATTTAAGTATCTTAGTTAAACATAGAATAAAAAAAAAAAAAGAAAAAAAAAAAAAAAAAAAAAAAAAAAAAAAAAATCGTATTTTATAAGTCAGTACTAAAATTCTACCAGTCTCTGTACTCCGAAGCTGAAATGGACTTCTTACAATATAAAATAAGAAATTAAATAAATATGTTAACAGTCAGTAAGACTCGTATAAGTAATATTAAGATAATATACATTAAATTAAATCGCAAAGGAAGGTCTCTGATAAAGTCAGAGGACAATTTGTTTAAAAAATAAAAAAAAAAAAAAAAAAAAAACCTAACCTAACCTAACCTAACCTAACCTAACCTAACCTAACCTAACCTAACCTAACCTAACCTAACCTAACCTAACCTAACCTAACCTAACCGAATTATTTCAGACCTTTTACATACAGCAAACATACAACTGTCGTACATTTTTGAACGCGGCTCAGTGAGCCCTATACGATTATCACAAAATATTTGACAATTTTCCAAAAGAAAACTTTTTACTTAGGAAAAACCGATTTTCAATTTATTCAAAACTTAAAATTTTTATAACAGCCTTCCTATTTGACCTAAGTCTGTTCTGGAAACGCCAACGGACGCGCATTCGCTTGTTCTACGGGATACCTGTAACAGAAAAGTCAAATTAGGTCCATTTTCAAAATTTGTTTTCGAAATTTTCATAAAAAATCAATTTTTCATCCATTTTTCGGCCATAACTCCCGTTCCCGACGTCCGATCCGGACCGGGTTTACGTCATAGTATAGGACTCCGTGCCCGCTGTGCGTGTGCACCGCAAAAAACGAACCCTTCATAGGGAAATTTTTCACCCGACGGTATAAAACGTTAAAACTTACAATTTTTCATACATTCTCTTCAGAACAACCCCTATATTAACGAGCTATCCCTAATATTCCCGAAAATTTTTATCATCTCCTGTACGGGACGCTTAGGTTTGTCTCCCAGTAGAAAACCAGCAGCGAGTCTCGCAGGGTTCCGCGGGGAAGCTCGAAAACGTTAAATTCATAGTTCTATAGATCTATATAGGTATAACCAAAAATCTACTTACCAGAGCGTTGTTTTTGAGAACTTTAATTATTTCAGACCTTTTACATACAGCAAACATACAACTGTCGTACATTTTTGAACGCGGCTCAGTGAGCCCTATACGATTATCACAAAATATTTGACAATTTTCCAAAAGAAAACTTTTTACTTAGGAAAAACCGATTTTCAATTTATTCAAAACTTAAAATTTTTATAACAGCCTTCCTATTTGACCTAAGTCTGTTCTGGAAACGCCAACGGACGCGCATTCGCTTGTTCTACGGGATACCTGTAACAGAAAAGTCAAATTAGGTCCATTTTCAAAATTTGTTTTCGAAATTTTCATAAAAAATCAATTTTTCATCCATTTTTCGGCCATAACTCCCGTTCCCGACGTCCGATCCGGACCGGGTTTACGTCATAGTATAGGACTCCGTGCCCGCTGTGCGTGTGCACCGCAAAAAACGAACCCTTCATAGGGAAATTTTTCACCCGACGGTATAAAACGTTAAAACTTACAATTTTTCATACATTCTCTTCAGAACAACCCCTATATTAACGAGCTATCCCTAATATTCCCGAAAATTTTTATCATCTCCTGTACGGGACGCTTAGGTTTGTCTCCCAGTAGAAAACCAGCAGCGAGTCTCGCAGGGTTCCGCGGGGAAGCTCGAAAACGTTAAATTCATAGTTCTATAGATCTATATAGGTATAACCAAAAATCTACTTACCAGAGCGTTGTTTTTGAGAACTTTAATTATTTCAGACCTTTTACATACAGCAAACATACAACTGTCGTACATTTTTGAACGCGGCTCAGTGAGCCCTATACGATTATCACAAAATATTTGACAATTTTCCAAAAGAAAACTTTTTACTTAGGAAAAACCGATTTTCAATTTATTCAAAACTTAAAATTTTTATAACAGCCTTCCTATTTGACCTAAGTCTGTTCTGGAAACGCCAACGGACGCGCATTCGCTTGTTCTACGGGATACCTGTAACAGAAAAGTCAAATTAGGTCCATTTTCAAAATTTGTTTTCGAAATTTTCATAAAAAATCAATTTTTCATCCATTTTTCGGCCATAACTCCCGTTCCCGACGTCCGATCCGGACCGGGTTTACGTCATAGTATAGGACTCCGTGCCCGCTGTGCGTGTGCACCGCAAAAAACGAACCCTTCATAGGGAAATTTTTCACCCGACGGTATAAAACGTTAAAACTTACAATTTTTCATACATTCTCTTCAGAACAACCCCTATATTAACGAGCTATCCCTAATATTCCCGAAAATTTTTATCATCTCCTGTACGGGACGCTTAGGTTTGTCTCCCAGTAGAAAACCAGCAGCGAGTCTCGCAGGGTTCCGCGGGGAAGCTCGAAAACGTTAAATTCATAGTTCTATAGATCTATATAGGTATAACCAAAAATCTACTTACCAGAGCGTTGTTTTTGAGAACTTTAATTATTTCAGACCTTTTACATACAGCAAACATACAACTGTCGTACATTTTTGAACGCGGCTCAGTGAGCCCTATACGATTATCACAAAATATTTGACAATTTTCCAAAAGAAAACTTTTTACTTAGGAAAAACCGATTTTCAATTTATTCAAAACTTAAAATTTTTATAACAGCCTTCCTATTTGACCTAAGTCTGTTCTGGAAACGCCAACGGACGCGCATTCGCTTGTTCTACGGGATACCTGTAACAGAAAAGTCAAATTAGGTCCATTTTCAAAATTTGTTTTCGAAATTTTCATAAAAAATCAATTTTTCATCCATTTTTCGGCCATAACTCCCGTTCCCGACGTCCGATCCGGACCGGGTTTACGTCATAGTATAGGACTCCGTGCCCGCTGTGCGTGTGCACCGCAAAAAACGAACCCTTCATAGGGAAATTTTACACCCGACAGTAAAAAACGTAAAAACTTACAAATTTTCATACATTCTCTTCAGAACAACCCCTATATTAACGAGCTATCCCTAATATTCCCGAAAATTTTTATCATCTCCTGTACGGGACGCTTAGGTTTGTCTCCCAGTAGAAAACCAGCAGCGAGTCTCGCAGGGTTCCGCGGGGAAGCTCGAAAACGTTAAATTCATAGTTCTATAGATCTATATAGGTATAACCAAAAATCTACTTACCAGAGCGTTGTTTTTGAGAACTTTAATTATTTCAGACCTTTTACATACAGCAAACATACAACTGTCGTACATTTTTGAACGCGGCTCAGTGAGCCCTATACGATTATCACAAAATATTTGACAATTTTCCAAAAGAAAACTTTTTACTTAGGAAAAACCGATTTTCAATTTATTCAAAACTTAAAATTTTTATAACAGCCTTCCTATTTGACCTAAGTCTGTTCTGGAAACGCCAACGGACGCGCATTCGCTTGTTCTACGGGATACCTGTAACAGAAAAGTCAAATTAGGTCCATTTTCAAAATTTGTTTTCGAAATTTTCATAAAAAATCAATTTTTCATCCATTTTTCGGCCATAACTCCCGTTCCCGACGTCCGATCCGGACCGGGTTTACGTCATAGTATAGGACTCCGTGCCCGCTGTGCGTGTGCACCGCAAAAAACGAACCCTTCATAGGGAAATTTTTCACCCGACGGTATAAAACGTTAAAACTTACAATTTTTCATACATTCTCTTCAGAACAACCCCTATATTAACGAGCTATCCCTAATATTCCCGAAAATTTTTATCATCTCCTGTACGGGACGCTTAGGTTTGTCTCCCAGTAGAAAACCAGCAGCGAGTCTCGCAGGGTTCCGCGGGGAAGCTCGAAAACGTTAAATTCATAGTTCTATAGATCTATATAGGTATAACCAAAAATCTACTTACCAGAGCGTTGTTTTTGAGAACTTTAATTATTTCAGACCTTTTACATACAGCAAACATACAACTGTCGTACATTTTTGAACGCGGCTCAGTGAGCCCTATACGATTATCACAAAATATTTGACAATTTTCCAAAAGAAAACTTTTTACTTAGGAAAAACCGATTTTCAATTTATTCAAAACTTAAAATTTTTATAACAGCCTTCCTATTTGACCTAAGTCTGTTCTGGAAACGCCAACGGACGCGCATTCGCTTGTTCTACGGGATACCTGTAACAGAAAAGTCAAATTAGGTCCATTTTCAAAATTTGTTTTCGAAATTTTCATAAAAAATCAATTTTTCATCCATTTTTCGGCCATAACTCCCGTTCCCGACGTCCGATCCGGACCGGGTTTACGTCATAGTATAGGACTCCGTGCCCGCTGTGCGTGTGCACCGCAAAAAACGAACCCTTCATAGGGAAATTTTTCACCCGACGGTATAAAACGTTAAAACTTACAATTTTTCATACATTCTCTTCAGAACAACCCCTATATTAACGAGCTATCCCTAATATTCCCGAAAATTTTTATCATCTCCTGTACGGGACGCTTAGGTTTGTCTCCCAGTAGAAAACCAGCAGCGAGTCTCGCAGGGTTCCGCGGGGAAGCTCGAAAACGTTAAATTCATAGTTCTATAGATCTATATAGGTATAACCAAAAATCTACTTACCAGAGCGTTGTTTTTGAGAACTTTAATTATTTCAGACCTTTTACATACAGCAAACATACAACTGTCGTACATTTTTGAACGCGGCTCAGTGAGCCCTATACGATTATCACAAAATATTTGACAATTTTCCAAAAGAAAACTTTTTACTTAGGAAAAACCGATTTTCAATTTATTCAAAACTTAAAATTTTTATAACAGCCTTCCTATTTGACCTAAGTCTGTTCTGGAAACGCCAACGGACGCGCATTCGCTTGTTCTACGGGATACCTGTAACAGAAAAGTCAAATTAGGTCCATTTTCAAAATTTGTTTTCGAAATTTTCATAAAAAATCAATTTTTCATCCATTTTTCGGCCATAACTCCCGTTCCCGACGTCCGATCCGGACCGGGTTTACGTCATAGTATAGGACTCCGTGCCCGCTGTGCGTGTGCACCGCAAAAAACGAACCCTTCATAGGGAAATTTTTCACCCGACGGTATAAAACGTTAAAACTTACAATTTTTCATACATTCTCTTCAGAACAACCCCTATATTAACGAGCTATCCCTAATATTCCCGAAAATTTTTATCATCTCCTGTACGGGACGCTTAGGTTTGTCTCCCAGTAGAAAACCAGCAGCGAGTCTCGCAGGGTTCCGCGGGGAAGCTCGAAAACGTTAAATTCATAGTTCTATAGATCTATATAGGTATAACCAAAAATCTACTTACCAGAGCGTTGTTTTTGAGAACTTTAATTATTTCAGACCTTTTACATACAGCAAACATACAACTGTCGTACATTTTTGAACGCGGCTCAGTGAGCCCTATACGATTATCACAAAATATTTGACAATTTTCCAAAAGAAAACTTTTTACTTAGGAAAAACCGATTTTCAATTTATTCAAAACTTAAAATTTTTATAACAGCCTTCCTATTTGACCTAAGTCTGTTCTGGAAACGCCAACGGACGCGCATTCGCTTGTTCTACGGGATACCTGTAACAGAAAAGTCAAATTAGGTCCATTTTCAAAATTTGTTTTCGAAATTTTCATAAAAAATCAATTTTTCATCCATTTTTCGGCCATAACTCCCGTTCCCGACGTCCGATCCGGACCGGGTTTACGTCATAGTATAGGACTCCGTGCCCGCTGTGCGTGTGCACCGCAAAAAACGAACCCTTCATAGGGAAATTTTACACCCGACAGTAAAAAACGTAAAAACTTACAAATTTTTCTTGTCGAAATTAACAGGAATAGGGGTTTTTTTTTTATACGTTTATATGACGGGGGGTGACGAGACCACCCGTTATATACACTCAACTCCCTGACGGTAGCCTTTATTGAGGCTTCTTCTGACAATTTTCCTTGACGCCTCTATTGAGGATTTTATTTTTATTGTTATTTAGTTTTTAAATTACTGACACCTCTTTTGAGGAATTATTTTGACAATTACTATTTTGACTCACTGATCCCCCCTTTACAGGGATCAGTACATTAGGTCTTTAAATTTTAACACAACTATAATTATTATTGCGTTCTGAAATTGCTTATCTGTTTAGTCTGCTCCTCTACCATGTTTCTCTCCAGGACCCCTGCTAAAAAGACCGCCACTGTTCCCCAAGTCTCTCCATCGAACCCAGTACTATCTATCACCTTCGAGAGGGAGGTCTCCCCTCCCAGTGCTTCAACTCAGGCCTCTAGTGTGAGGCGAAGCATTGGTGAGTGGGAAAATGGAAAGATGGCGGAATCCCAGCCCCTTCCATCAGCCGCCGCGCACTCACCTAAGAAAGTAGCCCCGACCGTGGTGGCCTCTCAGAAGTCCACAAAGCGCGCCACGTCCCAGCCGGACAGCAAGGCTGTGGCGCGCCGAACTTCCACTGAGACGCTAGGAGCGTCACCGGGGACAAGCCAGCTGCAGCCGAACAAACCCCTCGATCGGGTGACTGAAGCTCGCAACTGCCTTCTGCGCGCGAAGTCGCACCTTGGCGACTCGCGCAATTTGAGGGCAGACTTGAAAGCCGGGATCACCCAATCGGTGGAACGGCTGTACCAGCTGGTGAAGGAAGAGGCGGCGGCTGCAGTACAAGCGAAAGGGGTTGAGCTGGTAAGGGAGGAGGCCATTAAGGCTAAACCCTCGCCAGAAGCATCCAAGAGCCTTCCGGAGGTTAACTCGCTGCTCGCTTCACTAGCGGAGCATAGCGCGCTGGTGAAGGAGAGCAGCGAGAAGATGGAGAAGCTGCGACGGGCGATGGAGAGGCAGGGAGAGCCAACTATGATGGACGTGCTGGAGGAGGTGAGGGGAAACGGAAAACAAATAGCAGAGTGTTCGCTCTCTACACGCACACTCTGTGAAAAATTTGACAGCCAAAAAACTGACTTGCTCCCTCTTTCCCTTCCCTCCCCCCGTGGTCGGAGTTATGCGAGTGTCGCGGCAGGTAAACAGTTTGTACCGCCGCGGCCGCTGCACTCGCTAATTATAAGTTCTGATAACACGAGTGACACCAGCAGCACCGTCGTAGATAAAATCAGAATCGCGGTGGATGCCAAGGAGACGGGCATTCGTGTCGACAAGGTCCGCAAGGCGAAGGACCAAAAGGTAGTTATTGGGTGTCAAACTCGCCAAGAACTCGAAATGGTTAAAAACAGACTGGGGGGCTCGGCGACCGGACTCAAAATAGAGGAGGCTGTAAACAGGGATCCTCTGGTGATGTTAGCGGATGTCTTATCATATAACACCGACGACGACATCACCAGAGCGATCCTTAAACAGAATCAGCACCTTCTGAGCGAGCTGAAGGATGATGAGGTGAGGGTCGCAGTAAAATACCGCAGGCGTGCACGAAACCCGCATGAGAGCCACATAGTGATCCAAGTTTCTCCCCAGGTGTGGCGGGCCCTAACCGAGGCAGGACGTGCACACATAGATTTGCAAAGGGTGCGGGTGTTCGATCAGACCCCCCTTGTGCAGTGCACGAAATGCCTTGGTTTTGGCCACGGCAGAAAACAATGCACCGGAAAGGAAGACCTCTGTTCACACTGCGGTGACGCTCACCTCAGAGCGGAATGCCCATTGCGTCTGGCCGGGGAGCCCCCTAGATGCTGTAATTGCAAAAAAGCGGGCCTTGACAATCTGAACCACAACGGATTTAGCGCAGATTGCCCGTTGCGCAGACGGTGGGACGCAATAGCGCGATCCACCGTCGCATATTGCTGAGGGTGCCACCGCGATCAATATGCCGAGAGTCCTTCCCCGTGAAGAAGTTAAGAAGCATGGATTCGTCCAGGCAAATTTGCAAAGAATGCGACTGGCCACGGACGAGCTCATGCTAGAGGCCGCTCGTCGCGGAATCACGGTTGCGCTGCTCCAGGAGCCATATGTGGGTAGTGTCGGAACCCTGAAGTCGTATAGGGGGGCCAGGATTTTCCAGAACGGCGGCCGTCCAGGGGGCACTGTAAAGGCGGCAATTGCTGTCTTCAACAATGACATTGAAGTCATACAGTGCCCAGATTTCACGACCGAGAACATCGTGGTCGTGAAAATCCGCACGGCTGTCTGGGAAATAACGCTGGCCTCCTTCTACTTCGAGCCAGACAAGCCCATAGAACCATACTTGGAGCAGCTTAGGAGAATAGCGACGGTGGGCTCGACGAAACTGTTGATCGGGGGAGACTCAAACGCAAAAAGCGTCTGGTGGGGTAGTGGAAGATCAGACTCCAGGGGAGACAGCCTGGCGGGCGCTCTAGATCAAATCGGTTTGCAGGTGCTAAATGTCGGTGACACCCCGACCTTCGAAGCCGTGCGAGGGGGGAATACGTACACCAGCTACGTCGACATCACCGCTTGCACGATCGACATGCTTGACCTGGTGGAAGACTGGAAAGTTGACCAGGGCTTGACAAACTCGGACCATAACGGCATTATCTTCAATGTTAAATTGGAAAGAGGTGGGTCCATATACACACAACGAACGACGAGGCTGTACAACACAAAAAAGGCAAACTGGAGCCAGTTTCATGAGAAACTGGCCCAGTTAAATGCAGAGCATTCAATCAGCCCGTCGGAAGTTACAGCAATCACTAACACTCAACAACTTGAAAACACAATTAACACACTCACAAACAACATACACATAGCATGCACCGAACACATACCACTCATAAAATCACACACAAGACCCACCTTGCCGTGGTGGTCCGACGAGTTAGCTGCTCTTAAACGGGAAGTTGCCACCAGGAAGAGACGAATACGCTGCGCAGCCCCCTCTCGGAAGGCTGGGGTGATAGACGAGTACCTGCAAAAAAAGACCGAGTACCTTGCCAGGACCAAGAATGCCCAGACTCAAAGCTGGAAGGAGTTCTGCGGGAAGCAGGACAAAGAAGGGCTTTGGGAAGGCATCTATAGGGTGATCGGCCGCACGTCGAAACGATTGGAAGACGTCCCCTTAAAATGCAATGGAAAGTTCCTGAGCCTGAAGGAGTCGACGAAGCTGCTCGCTGAAACCTTCTACCCGGAGGACCTTGAAAGTGAGGATAATACCGACCACCAGGCCACCAGACGTGAAGCCGAATCCGTGAGCGGGGAACATGATGATAACCATGACCCCCCGTTCACGGAGCAGGAGCTGAGAGTGGCCGTGGAAAGTTTTAATCCGAAAAAGGCCCCGGGTGCTGATGGTTTCACGGCAGACATCTGCGCGCGAGTGGTTTCGCAGGACCCAGGGACTTTCCTGGCCATCACTAATAAGTGCTTACAGCTGGGCCACTTCCCGAAGCCCTGGAAAGAAGCGACCGTCGTTGTCCTTCGGAAGCCCGCCAAAGAGGACTACTTCCAGCCAAAGTCCTACAGGCCAATCGGCCTGCTCCCAGTCTTAGGCAAGGTGCTCGAGAAGATGATCGTGGGGAGATTGAAATGGCACCTTCTCCCCAAAATGAGTGCCCGCCAGTATGGTTTTGTGCCCCAAAGGAGCACCGAAGACTCCCTCTATGACCTAATGGGACACATAATAAGTAAGCTCAAGTCGAAAAAGCTGCTAACCGTGATCTCATTGGACATAGAGGGAGCCTTCGATAGCGCATGGTGGCCGGCCATAAAGGTCAGACTCAAAGAGGAGAACTGTCCCGGCAATATAAGAAGGGTAATCGGCAGCTACCTTCAGGACAGAAGAGTCGAGATTAGATATGGCGGGGAGACACACTCCGTAAGCACGTCCAAGGGGTGTGTCCAGGGCTCCATAGGAGGCCCAATCCTGTGGAATCTCGTCCTTGACCCGCTCCTGAAGGAGCTGACCGACAGGGGCATCTATTGCCAGGCGTTCGCCGATGACATAGTCCTGGTTATTGACGGAGACACTGCGTTGGAGGTTCAAAGACAGGCCAATGCTGCCCTCGCCTATGTTGGGAAGTGGGGAGTCAAAAATAAGCTAAAGTTCGCACCCCATAAAACACAAGCGATGGTGGTTACGCGAAAGCTCAAATATGACGAACCACTCCTGACCATGGGCGGGGTCAGTATTGGCATGTCGAAGGAAATAAAAATCCTTGGGCTAACCATCGACAGCTGCCTGACATTTAACCGACATATTAATAATATATGTAAAAAGGCTGTTAATATATACGGGCAGCTGTCGAGGGCGGCCAAGATCAGTTGGGGCCTCCACGCAGATGTCATAAGAATAATCTACAATGCCGTCATAGAACCAGTGGTTATGTACGCGGCGAGCGCCTGGGCACCGGCAGTGGGGAAGTTGGGAGCTAAAAAGCAATTGAATGCCATTCAGCGTGGGTTTGCACAGAAGCTCTGCAAAGCCTACCGCACGGTCTCCCTGAACGCGGCGTTGCTTCTCGCCGGGATACTCCCACTCGATATCCGTATAAAAGAGGCAGCCGCCCTGTACGAGGCAAAGAGGGGAGTACCCCGGCCAGATCTGGTGGGCAGGGAGGTCGAGCGGAGAGCGGGGCACACCGAAAATGGACATCCGGCGACGCATATGCACCTGGAGTTCAAGAGCTTGATAGACGAGGAAGAGCTTAACGCTAACAGCGATTTTGCCGTAAAGATCTTCACAGATGGTAGTAAAATTGACGGTAAAGTTGGGGCCGCAATATCCTACTGGGAGGGAGCGGCGGAAACCAGGGCCGTCAAACTCAAACTACCATCTTACGGCACCGTCTATCAGGCAGAACTCCTGGCCATATGCAGAGCCACGGATGACATCATTCGAGGTGCTCAGCAGAGCTTCGCAATATATAGTGACTCCAGATCTGCGCTGGAGACAATTGTCAACAACAGCTCCCCGCATCCCCTGGCGGTCGAAGCCCGCAAGAATCTCCGAACAGCCTTTAGCCAGAGCAAAACTGTATCCTTGTTCTGGCTGAAGGCCCACGCGGGACTTGCGGGCAATGAACGCGCCGACTGTCTGGCCAAAACGGCCGCCCTCACCCTGAAACGCGCCCCTGACTATGATAAGTGCCCGGTCTCGTTCGTCAGGGGACAAATCAGACGTGGGTCCCTTGACGAATGGAACCGGAGGTATCAGTCAGGGGAAACTGCCGGGACAACAAAAGTCTTCTTCCCGGATGCTACTGAAAGCCATAGAGTCATCCGCAAAATAGAGTTTGACAGTGTCACAACGCAGATATTAACAGGGCACGGCGGGTTCTCCGAATACCTAGCCAGATTCAAATGCAAGGAGGACCCATCGTGCGCCTGCGCCCCTGGAGTGGACGAATCTGCCCTACATGTCTTGCTCGACTGCCCGATTTTCGGTCGAGCGAGACATGAAAGCGAGCAGGAACTTGAGCAGTCCATAGATAAAAACACAATAAAGAGTATAATGGCTGGAAGCAAGACAAGAGCGATATTTCTAAAGTACGCAAGGAAAGTAGCAAAAGTTGTGATAAGCAGAAATAAGTAAAGCATTAACTGATATAAGCGAGATAAATATTAAATATACGACACACGAATATAACATATGATAAAAAATTTAATAAATACATGATATAATTTTGACAAATTGAATTGCAAACAAAATAAATAAATAAAAATAAAACCATACAGTTTATAAAATTAAGTAATATATTAAATAGGAAAAAAACTGTAAACAATAAATATAATAATTAAAACTCACTCATTTATTATTAAAATACGATTATACAACGACCCTGCTCAGGGTAGGGAGTGGCGTGTCTGAAATAAAAAAAAAAAAAAAAAAAAAAAAAAAAAAAAAAAAAAACCTAACCTAACCTAACCTAACCTAACCTAACCTAACCTAACCTAACCTAACCTAACCTAACCTAACCTAACCTAACCTAACCTAACCTAACCTAACCTAACCTAACCTAACCTAACCTAACCTAACCTAACCTAACCTAACCTAACCTAACCCCCAGTTCCCCCCCAACCCTCGTGGCGGTCGGATCGTTTTTGGTGACGCTCCGTTGTTAAAAATACAAAAAAGTGGTATTTTTCCATCCTATCGCGTCGTGCAAAGTGTCAAAAGTTGTGTTTTCGTGCAGTGCATCTAATTGTTATAACAGTTTTTTACGGAAAACTCGCACTCAAGAGAAAACTCGGAAAAACGGAAGATCATTGAAGTTTAAAAGATTTCGGAGCTTTATAACTCTGGAGCTTCATCCGATATCTCTAATATCCTGACGCAGCAGTTTGGAGGGCATTTAGCCGCATCTTTTGACACCCATTGTGTGAAAATCCATTGACGCATTGCGAAGAAAATAGAGGAAAACTTATTAACATAACCTCAATTTGGACCACGAGGTTATTGAAATAAACATCGCAGGGACTCCATTTTTTGGCAGTGCAGGCAACTTACTGAAACAAGGCATATTCAGTTAAAACCAGATTTTTATCTCAACTGGGAGCGAGGAAATTCGCATTAGAAAGCTGGAACTTTGACCCCTTGTCCTGAAATTTCTTCAGGCAGGACCCTACTTTTTTATTGCGGAACTTGCTGCGCGCTCATCGGGAAAAGAAGCCTGGACTAAGTTAAGATTTTTAAGTATTTTAATTTTAGAGATATTAAAGATTTTTTAGAATTTTCAGTTTTTCAAAATTTTCATGTGACTGGTTTTCCAAATTTTTTAATTTTAATGTTATTTTATAAAGCCTTATAATTAAGACAAATTTTGCAATTTTTTCTATATTTTTATCTGTTACGGTTATAGAGTTATTATTTTTTTTCCTATTTTTTAACATATTTATTAAACTTATAAAAATAAAATCAATTTGACACCAGGATCATCTCTAGACAGTATATTGCAATAAGTTTAAGCCCAAATTTGCCACCAATAGCTCCAGGAACAAAGAAAATAGCTTCCAGCGGCCATTTTGGTTTTTTCGGTTGCCGCACTAAACTCCTATTATCTCCGGAGCTACTGGTCGTACAAACCCCGGGTTTTCACAGGTCCCTGTAGATTTAGGGCGGGAATATTTTTGAGGTGTTTTCAGGCGTTTTCGGAGCCTGAAAATTTTCAGGCCTGAAACAACTTTGGACGGATAGTGTAAGTCGAGCCAAGCATCATATTCGAAATCGCAGTTCTCTGCGGCAAACGGTTGCGGAGTTATAGCTACTTTAACTCGGCATTTGACAGCTGGACGGCCATCTTGAAAAAGTTTGGCCTGCTATAGCTCCGGATCTGGAGGTCGTAGAGAGTAGCTGATTTCACAGTGGTGTTTGGGGAGACAGACTCTACCCGATCCACTTACTCGCGGGCTTTTTAGGACTGAAAATTTTCAGGCGCCTGAAAATTGCTTTGCGGGTCGGAGCGGGACGAGCCAAGACGAATGAGCCCAAATTCGACTGTTCTGCGATCAGTAGGAGCCAAGTTATAGCGGTATACAATTTGACATTGACAGCTTGTAAGCTGTCAAACCATTTTTCAAACTCGTGTAGCTACTGAACCGGAGGTCGCAGAGGGGTCGGGTTTTCTTTGGGGGCGTTGTCTGGTTCCTCCCTACCCGATAAAATACTTTTCAGGGGTTTTCAGGAGCCATAAGTTTTCAGGCCTGAAACCGGTTTTTCTCGATAGGTCTCGACAGGCCCATCCATAGGAGTCTAAGCACGGTGGGAATCGGACATACGGTTCCAGAGAAAAC
Source organism: Mythimna vitellina (assembly GCA_949316375.1). Lineage (NCBI taxonomy): Eukaryota > Metazoa > Arthropoda > Insecta > Lepidoptera > Noctuidae > Mythimna > Mythimna vitellina. The sequence goes on along the minus strand of OX438688.1, from coordinate 27,321,282 downwards.
CACTGATAACCGGATTCTAGGCGCCATCTTGCTCTGGCAACCAGATATTTGGGTCGGGTTTTCTCGGGAACCCTTTGGGCTAGGGCAGCCGTGTTTGGGCTCATTGGAAAGGGCTTGGGAAGACCTGTCTGGCTGTGGGTAGAGATCGACTCTACATAGAGTTTCAAAAAAAAAAAAAAAAAAAAATTCATTCAGGATTTCCTTTAATTTTGATGAACTAGGTTCGTGAAAGCCCCCTGACGCCAGATTAAGATCTGGAACTTAAATTTAGACCAATATTAATGACGACAAACGGACTCTACATAGAGTTTTGTAAACTCTCATGTTGAAGCGGCAGTACTAGACACCCAGAAGCAAGACTTCACCTGACTGGTTCTATTGAACATAAAGGCTGACCGCATTAACTTAGAGGAAGCAACGTAATACTTACGGGAGATCCAAACGATCTTCAGCGCACTTTTACTTCTTTTTATATACACTTTTACTTTTTACTTTTTTTTTTTAAATTTTTATTTATTTTACACTTTTTATTACTGACGCATATCTCCAACATGCTTGGAATAAGGACCCCATTAAAGAAGGCAGACAGTGAAAAATCACCACCAAAACCCAAAACATCACCTCCAACGAGTGTTCGACGCAGCATCGGAGAATGGGAGGCTGCTAAGCCTACTAGCACAAATTCAACTCTTCCCCCATCCACAAAGACAATGCAGGCTGGCCCTTCAAAAACAATACGAAAATCCCTAGAGTTGCAGGAGAATAAAACCCTCTCCACGCACTCGAAAATGACAGAGAACCATACGCCGCCAAAGCTACAGTACGCGGATCGGTCGACAGAGGCTAGGGCGTGCTTGAACAAAGCAAAACTTCATTTAAGTAGTTCAAGGAATACCAAGACGGAAATAAAAAACGCAATTACTGAAGCTCTAGACCGGCTTTATCAGCTGGTAAAAGAAGCTGAAAAGGAGGCCAAAGCAAAAAACTCAGGTGGGGAGAAGGAAAAGGCTTCACTCTTTCCCGAAACTGCCACGACTATCGATGCTACTTTTTCGATTTATGCCGAACAAAGCTTGCTGGTAGCAAGAATCGAAGAACATTCAAAACTGCTACAGGAAAACAGCAAAAAGATGGACGAACTAAAAGCCACAATGGAAGAGAGAGTGACTAAAACGTATGCGAGTGTAACTGCGACTCACAGCGGTAAGGCGAATCCAATGCGAAGTACGCTGCACTCTATCGTAGTTACCTCAAAGGACGACACAGAAACAGGGGATGAGGTCCTTGATAAAATACGAAAGGCAGTGGATGCAAAGGAGGGCTGGGTCAAAGTCGAAAAAGTAAGAAAGGCAAAAGACAGAAAAATTATAATGGGTTTTCAGACTAGGGAAGAAAGGAGCAAAATTAAAAATAAATTGGAAGGGGAAAGACAGGACCTCAATGTCGAGGAAATGAAAAATAAGGACCCACTACTGATCCTCAAGAGCGTTCTCTCTGTAAATTCAGATGAGGACGTTCTCAAGGCAGTGAGGAATCAGAACAGGGATGTGTTTCATGAACTCGACAAAGAGGAGGACAGGTTGGAAGTCAAGTTCAGGAGAAGAACCAGGAATCCACATACCAATCACATTGTGGTCAGCGCCTCACCGACCATCTGGAGAAGGGCTACAGCAGTCGGATGCCTGCACGTGGACCTTCAGCGAGTTAAGGTAGAAGACCAAACCCCATTGGTCCAGTGCACGCGCTGTTTGGGCTACGGGCACGGCAGACGATTCTGTAAGGAACCAGCTGACTTGTGCAGTCATTGTGGTGGCCCACACTTGAAATCGGAATGTGCCGACTGGCTTGCGGGTGTTTCACCCAAATGCCAGAACTGTACAAGGGCTAAGATGGATGACACTGACCATAATGCCTTTAGCACCAATTGCCCAACACGCCGTAAGTGGGACGAAATCGCCAGGTCGACGGTAGCGTACTGCTAAGGGCACCCAGGGCAACCCAAACCTCTACAAAATAATACAAGCCAACCTCCAGAGGAAAAAACTCGCAACAAACGAACTCCTTTTGGAAGCCGTTAAGCGCGGAGTTGCCGTCGCTCTCCTCCAGGAACCATACGTGGGTGGGGCTAAGGTCATGAGGAACCACAGGGGAGTTCGGATCTTCCAGGGCACTGATACAGGAAGCGGGACTGTTAAGGCCGCAATAGCGGTCTTCGATCAAGACCTTACTGTCGTACAATACCCAAAACTCACCACGAACAACATCACCGTGGTGGGAATCCAGACCAGTGCCTGGAGGATCACGCTGGTATCTTTCTATTTCGAGCCAGACCAGCCAGTAGGGCCATATCTCGAGCACCTCAAACGGGTCGAGGAAGAAGTAGGTTCTAGAATGTGGGTTGCTGGAGGAGATGCGAATGCAAAAAGTACCTGGTGGGGAAGCCTGTTAATTGATGGTAGGGGCGAGGAAGTGTCTGGAGTTCTCGATGAGCTGGGTTTAAACATTCTCAACAGAGGGGAAATTCCGACCTTCGATACGATCAGAGGGGGAAAACGATACTGCAGCCACGTTGATATCACAGCATGCTCGACGGACATTCTGGACCTGGTGGATGACTGGAGGGTAGATGAAGGCCTCACAGGTTCGGATCATAATGGCATTGTATTTAATATTAAACTTCGAAGGTCGAAAGGCATTAAAATAAACAGAACGACTAGAATTTTTAACACCAAAAAAGCAAATTGGCCTGAGTTTCGTGAGAAACTCAGACAATTAATGCAAGACAACAAAATTAATCAAACGGAAATAGAAAAATTAGAAACAGCTGACCAAATTAACACAACTATCAATAAATACACAGAAATAATAAGAGAAGCATGTACCTCATCAATGCCTATGAGAAAGAACAGAGAAGTACTTACATTGCCGTGGTGGTCCGAGAAACTTGAGAGGATGAAGCGGGAAGTCGCCACCAGGAAACGCAGGATCAGATGTGCTGGACCAACCCGAAGATCGAAGGTCGTCGAAGAGTACCTGAAAAAGAAAGTTGAGTATGAAACAGAAGCAAACAAGGACATAATCGAGAGTTGGAAGAACTTCTGTGCCAAACAGGATAAAGAAGGGGTTTGGGAAGGGATTTACCGGGTAATAGGAAGGACTAAGGCAAGGACAGAGGATCAACCTTTAGTGAAGGACGCCGTAGTGCTGGATGCGAAAGGCTCAGTCGAGCTATTGGCCAACACATTTTACCCTGAAGACCATACGGACAGTGACAGCGCATACCATCGTCTTATTAGGGAAAGGGCTGACATTGTGAATGCTGGAGAACACGATGACTCGTACGATCCACCATTCGCGATTACCGAATTGACGGCGGCGTGCAGGTCTTTTAACGCCAAAAAAGCCCCTGGAGCAGATGGGTTCACCGCCGATATTTGCCAGCAGGCCATCGGAGTTGCCCCAGACGTAGCCCTTGCCCTCCTCAACAGCTGCCTAAAATGCCACCACTTCCCTGACTCCTGGAAGGAGGCGATTGTGATTGTGTTAAAGAAACCAGGGAAAGAAGATTATGGCAATCCCAAGGCATACAGACCAATCGGCCTTTTGCCAATCTTAGGCAAAATATATGAGAAGATGTTGGTGGCCCGCCTCAAGTTCCACTTGATCCCTAGGATGAGTACTCGCCAGTACGGATTCATGCCCCAAAGGAGCACGGAGGACTCTCTCTATGCACTAGTGCAGCACGTACGCAGCAAACTTGAGCTGAAGAAAATTACAGTATTAGTATCACTGGACATAGAGGGAGCCTTCGATAGCGCTTGGTGGCCAGTCATAAGAGTCCGTCTGGCTGAGGAAAAGTGTCCAGTCAACTTGAGGAGGGTCATCGACAGCTATCTCAAAGATAGAAGGGTCAGAGTCAGGTACGCGGGTGAGGAGTTTAGCAGGGCTACAAATAAGGGTTGCGTTCAGGGTTCCATAGGGGGACCAGCATTCTGGAACCTCATACTGGACCCACTTATAAAGAGCCTGGAAGCTAGGGGTGACTATTGCCAGGCCTTTGCAGACGATGTTGTGCTGATCTTCGATGGTGACAGTTCACAGGAGATCCAGGGACGTATCAATGCCGCTCTCGAACACGTTCGGGCGTGGGGCGTACAAAACAAGCTTAAATTTGCTCCACAGAAAACCAATGCAATGGTCCTTACCCGCAAGCTAAAATACGACACCCCACGCCTGAGCATGGGTGGGATCGACATTGCCATGTCCAAAGAGATCAAAATCCTGGGCGTCACCATCGACGAGAAGCTTACATTTAATACACACGTCGCAAATGTATGCAGGAAGGCAATAGGAATCTACAAACAACTAGCCAAGGCGGCTAAGACCAGCTGGGGACTTCACCCTGAAGTCATAAGAACAATATATGTGGCTACCGTAGAGCCGGTTGTCCTATACGCGGCCAGCGTATGGGCCCCGGCCGCTGGAAAGTTGGGTTTCGCGAAGCAGTTGGGAGCAGTACAGCGCGGAATTGCTCAGAAGCTGTGTAAGGCGTACCGGACGGTCTCGTTAAACTCTGCGCTGGTGCTGGCTGGGATACTGCCTCTCGATCTCCGCGTCCGCGAGGCGGCATCACTATACGAGACCAAGAGAGGGATACCCCATCCAGCACTTGGTGACAGGAGGGTCGAGCGAGTTGCCTCGGCAATGGAAGCCCCACACCCTGCGGAGCGATCTGAGCTGGAGCTCATAAGCCTGGTAAACCAAGAGCAACTTGATGCCCAGAGCGAACTTGAGGTTCGTATCTTCACGGATGGAAGCAAGATCGGGGGCAAGGTTGGGGCGGCACTCTCCATGTGGAGCGGCAATGCAGAAACCAAAGCCCTCAAGCTTGTTCTTCCACATTACTCCACAGTTTACCAGGCAGAGCTTCTAGCGATATGTGTCGCAACCAGGGAGATTCTGAAGCACAGTGCGCGATCGTTTGGAATTTTCAGTGACTCCATGGCGGCCCTCCAAACCATACAGAACTACGACCGACACCACCCGCTGGCAGTAGAGGCAAGGGCCAATATAAGATCTCTATCCACCCAAAACAAGACTATGACCTTGTTTTGGATCAAAGCTCATGCGGGATTGGACGGCAATGAGAGGGCCGATGAACTAGCCAAACGAGCCGCTGAGGGTTCCAAGCGAAAGCCTGACTACGACCTGTGTCCGGTTTCGTACGTCAAACGATGCATTCGCACAGCAACACTGGAGGAGTGGAACCGCAGATACGGGTCTGGAGAGACTGCTTCGGTGACTAAATTGTTTTTCCCGGATGCGGTGGCGGCTTACCGAATAATCAGGAAAGTCAAAATCAGCAATATAGTCACACAAGTCATGACGGGGCACGGTGGGTTCTCAGAATACTTGAGTCGCTTCAAGTGCAAAGAGAGCCCATCGTGCATCTGTGACCCTGCGGTAGCCGAAACGGTGCCACATATATTGTTCAGCTGTCCTGTCTTCGATAGGGAAAGACTGGAAACCGAGCACATAATAGATTGCAAACTTGATGCTGAAAACATGTGCCAAATAATAGCGGGTAAAAACAGAGATTTCGTATTGGAATATTGTGTTAAAATATGTGAAAGAGTTATAAAAAGAAATAAAAGTGCATAAGTAAAAAATGTTTACATAATATCATACACGATATTACTGTCAAGCATTGATCATAAACGGTCTATCTATATGAAAGCTAAGTTTAAGTTACCCAAAGTATTAAGAAATAGAATTAAGTTAGCATAAGATACCTGTTTAAAACTAATAAAGGAAATACCATGGTGCCTTCATGGAGACAAGTAGAATATAAGAAAGAAATTTATAAGAATAGAAAAGATGATTGCATAAATTAAAATTAAATAGTATAAGAAATAGAAATAAATAAGAAAAACACCTGTAAAATTAATAAAGAAATTGCTGTTGTGCCTTCCTTAAATATAAACAAAGGCGGAATAATGTAAGAATAAAAATGACTAGTTATAAGATAATGTAATATAAGATGATTGTAACCACCTGCTAAAATATTGTACTTAGAAATAAAAACCAGCTAGAATAAGATACTTGTTCAAGAAAAATAAAGAAAACATGTGTTGTTGTGTTACCCTTAATAAAACATATAAAGAAAACAGGAAAGAATAGAATAGATAAGAAGTAGAAGGGCGTCCTACCCTTAAAGATAGAAAGATGAATGAATGTAAGAAAGATAAAGTATGCAGAATGAAAGTGCGAGAGGAATAAAAGCGAGAACTAGTATGATTGCGGTAGTTGAGCATAGGCTCCGATTATGTTGGAGATAGAAGTATAAAAAAAAAAAAAAAAAAAAAAAAAAAAAAAAAAAAAAAAAAACCTAACCTAACCTAACCTAACCTAACCTAACCTAACCTAACCTAACCTAACCTAACCTAACCTAACCGAGAGCGTTGTTTTTGAGAACTTTAATTATTTCAGACCTTTTACATACAGCAAACATACAACTGTCGTACATTTTTGAACGCGGCTCAGTGAGCCCTATACGATTACCACAAAATATTTGACAATTTTCCAAAAGAAAACTTTTTACTTAGGAAAAACCAATTTTCAATTTATTCAAAACTTAAAAATTTTATAACAGTCTTCCTATTTGACCTAACTCTGTTCTGGAAACGCCAACGGACGCGCATTCGCTCGTTCTACGGGATACCTGTAACAGAAAAGTCAAATTAGGTCCATTTTCAAAATTTGTTTTCGAAATTTTCATAAAAAATCAATTTTTCATCCATTTTTCGGCCATAACTCCCGTTCCCGACGTCCGATCCGGACCGGGTTTACGTCATAGTATAGGACTCCGTGCCCGCTGTGCGTGTGCACCGCAAAAAACGAACCCTTCATAGGGAAATTTTACACCCGACAGTAAAAAACGTTAAAAATTGCAAATTTTTACGCCCGCCCACCCTTATCGAAAATAACAGTAATTTGGGAGATTTTTTTTTTATACGTTTATATGACGGGGGGTAACAAGACGATTAAATAAATATATTTAATTACTGGACGGCAGCCTCTATTGAGTTTTTATTAGACGTTGACCTCTCTATTTAGGGAAAACTTTGGTTTTATACGACTACTGATCCCCTCTTTACAGGAATCAGTTTTATAGTGTTTTGGCTCAGTTTGTTCCCCCTGTACAGGAACTCGGTGTATTCGGTACAGTTGTCCTCTGACTCTACTAATACCCTAACATGTTTCGCACTCCGGCAAAGAAGGACGTGACCTCACAGGGCTCTGGTGGCTCGCCGCGATCTTCAGAGCGGGTTGGGAGTTCGCTTCCAAGCGTGAGGCGAAGTATTGGAGAGTGGGAGGCCGGGAGAGCAGAACCCCAAGCTAAATCTCCGGCCAGCCCAAAACCTGGCGCCACACTTCCCACCACTCAGAAAATCTCTGGCTCCCTGGGGACGCGGCGGGCCTCTACTGACGCTGCAGCACCTGATAGGAAGCCTGAAAATAAATACCCCAACCTCACAGTGGAAGCGAGAGCTTGCCTAAGTAAGGCCAAGCTTCACTTGGGCAACTCCCGCAATCTTAAAACCGAAATTAAAACAGAGGTACTTGGGGCAATAAATCGGCTCTATGAAATTGTCAAGGAGTTGGAGCGAAGGAGAGTTCCAGATGCGCCTGAAATTACACAAGGGACTGAACTGACCCGCCAACCTATCCATAGTGATACTCAAAAAACCCCGACGCAATCAACAGATGTTCCAACAGAGCTCGTGAATCAGCTTATAGAAAATCTCCAACAGCACAAACTGGCGTTGGAGGAATGCCAGCAGCACACGCGAGCTCTGTCGGAGCAGCTCAAGCAGACTCCTCGCTATGTAGCTGGCCACGGGCCGACCTTTGCTGATGTCGCCGCCGGCTCAAGGCAACAAGTCAAAGAGCCTCTTCACTCGGTGGTCGTATCATCTGTGGATGATAAAGACACCGGTGAAGAGGTTATTGAGAAGCTGAGAACGGCGGTCGATGCTAGAAGGGAAGGTACAAGGGTTGAGCGGCTGAGGAAGGCGAGGGATCAGAAGGTCGAGGTCGGTTTTAGATCCCGGGAAGAGATGGAAAAGGTGACAGAGAGGATAAAAAGGGTGGGCAACCTCGTGGTGGAAGAGGTCAAAAATAAAGACCCACTCGTTATTATTAAAGACGTGCTCTCTTGCCACTCAGACGAGGAAATAATTGAGGCCCTGAAGCGCCAGAACAGCCACCTAATAGGGGACATTCCTGCGGAAGATGTAAGGGCTGCAGTCAAGTACCGTCGCAGGACGAGGAACACGCACATATGCCATATCATCCTGCAGGTGACTCCATCGTTATGGCAGAGGCTAACGGCTGCGGGTCGACTGCATATTGACCTGCAGAGGGTGCGTGTAATGGATCAGTCTCCGTTGATTCAGTGCACTCGCTGTCTGCGCTACGGCCACAGCCGGAAACTATGCACTGAACCCGCAGACCTTTGTGTTCATTGTGGTGATCCCCACCTGCAGGCGGACTGCCCCTCACGGCTGGCGGCTGGCGTGCCGAACTGCCGAAACTGCCTGTTGGCAAAATTGACAAAGACCGACCACAATGCTTTCGACAGCGAGTGCCCTATTCGCGTTAAATGGGATGCTTTGGCGCGCCTGTCGGTAGCGTATTGCTGAGGTTACCCCTGCGGCTACCCCAGAGTATAAAATATTTCAGGCCAACCTGCAACGGAGTCAGCTAGCCACAAATGAGCTGCTGCTAGAAGCAGAAAAACAGAAAGTCGCCTTAGCATTGCTCCAGGAGCCCTATGTGGGTGGGGTAAGGAGAATGAAGGACTACCGGGGTGTAAGGGTCTTCCAGAGCTCTGAGGGAGGAGAAGGGACTGTAAAGGCGGCAATTGCAGTCCTTGACCAAGATTTGGACATATTACAGTACCCGCAACTCACCACAAACAACATCGTTGTGGTGGGAGTCCGAACCAGAGCCTGGACGATCACACTGGTGTCCTTCTACTTCGAACCCGACAAACCGTTACGGCCATACCTGGAGCATCTAGAACGAATAGAGCGAGAATTGGGCTCTTACGGGCTGGTCGTAGGAGGAGATGTTAACGCGAAGAGTCCTTGGTGGGGTAGCAACAGCGAAGACCTTAGAGGGGAGCAGGTGAGCGGGGCACTGGGCGAAATGGGTCTGCAAATTCTAAATACCGGTAATATCCCAACTTTTGACACCGTAAGAGGGGGTATAAGGTACAGTAGCCACGTGGACGTAACGGCCTGTTCGGCGGACATGCTGGGCCTGGTGGACGGCTGGCGAGTATTGGAGGATCTTACGAGTTCCGACCATAACGGCATCACTTTTGGCATTCAATTAACTAAATCAAAAGGTATACATATTAAGCGCACCACGAGAAAATATAACACAAAAAAGGCTGATTGGAGACGGTTTCATGAGAAACTGTCTCAAATTATGTCAGACAAAAATCTAACAATTACGACACTAGCCAACATAAATAACATAGAACAAATAGAACAAACAATTAACACTTATAATCAAGCCATAACTGATACATGCACACACACAATTCCAATAAAAAACATAAAAGAAACACTTACCATGCCGTGGTGGTCCGAGGAGCTTGCAAAGATGAAGAAGCTGGTCGCCACCAGGAAGCGCAGGATCAGGAACGCAGCGCCGGTGAGAAGAGAGATGGTGGTTGGACTGTACCTGCAAGAAAAAGAAAAATATGAGTCAGCTGTAAGTAGGGCTATAGAGGAGAGCTGGAAGGAATTTTGCACAAAACAAGACAGAGAAGGGGTCTGGCAAGGAATATATAGAGTGATGGGAAGGATTTCAAAAAGGGAGGAGGATCTGCCCCTTCAGAGGGGGGGACAAACACTGGACGCAATAAACTCAGCTAGCCTGTTGGCCGAGACGTTCTACCCCGAGGACCGTGGGGAGGACGACGACATGGACCATCGCCAAACGCGACAACTGGCAGAAATGGTAAACGAGTGGAGTCATGATGAACAGCATGACCCACCGTTTACCCAAAGCGAGCTCGATAGGTCCATGGCGTCGTTCGATCCCAAAAAGGCTCCGGGAGCGGATGGCTTCACTGCCGACATCTGCTCTCAGGCCGTGCGATGTAACCCTGGTTTCTTCCTGTCACTGCTCAACAAATGCCTGGCATACCACCACTTCCCGAAGGCCTGGAAGGAAGCAACGGTGGTTGTGCTGAAGAAGCCAGGCAAAGATTCTTACACCGTGCCGAAGTCGTACAGGCCGATTGGGCTCTTGCCTGTCTTAGGGAAAGTGTACGAGAGGATGCTGGTTGCTCGTCTCAAATTCTATTTGCTCCCTAGGATCAGTACTCGCCAATACGGCTTTATGCCCCAAAAAAGTACCGAGGACTCCCTCTATACTCTCATGCAGCACATCCGCGCAAAAATGGCACAAAAAAAGATCGTCACGCTTGTGTCATTGGATATAGAGGGAGCCTTCGACAATGCTTGGTGGCCCGCCATCAAAGTACGGTTGGCTGAGGAAAAGTGCCCAGTAAATTTGAGACGAGTAGTTAGCAGCTATCTCAGTGACAGGAGGGTCAACGTGAGGTACGCCGGAGTAGAGAGCAGAAGGTCAACTAGCAAGGGCTGCGTCCAGGGTTCCATCGGAGGTCCCACCTTCTGGAACTTGGTGCTGGACCCACTTTTGAAGGAGCTTGAGATTAGAGGCTACTACTGCCAAGCTTTCGCCGATGACGTCGTCTTGGTTGTTGATGGCGAATCGGCAGTAGAAATCGAAGGGCAGGCCAATGCCGCTCTTGAACATATTCGAGCGTGGGGTGTCAGAAATAAGTTAAAATTCGCGCCCCACAAAACGTGTGCGATGGTGCTGACAAGAAAACTGAAATATGATGCGCCACGCTTGAGCATGGGAGGGGTCGACATTGGAATATCCCAAGATGTGAAAATCCTGGGCCTCACTATCGACGATAAGCTGACTTTCAATAAACACATAGCTGTCGCCTGTAAAAAGGCGATAGCTATGTACAAACAGTTGGCTAGGGCAGCACGAATCAGCTGGGGACTGAGCCCGGAAGTGATCCGTACTATTTATACAGCAGTGGTCGAGCCAACGCTCTTGTATGCCGCAAGCGCGTGGGCACCAGCCGCAAAAAAGATAGGGGTCATAAAGCAACTAAATGTGGTCCAGAGAGGTTTCGCGCAGAAGTTGTGTAAAGCCTACCGCACAGTGTCCCTGAACTCGGCTCTATTACTGGCTGGGATACTCCCACTCGATCTCCGCATCCGTGAAGCGGCTATGTTGTATGAGGCCAAGAGGGGAGTCTCCCAGCCCATGCTCGGGGACAGGGAGATTGAGCGGATGGCTCCAGCGATAGAAGCCCCACACCCTGCAGAGCAAGCAAATCTGGGCTTCGGCAGCCTGATGGACGAGGAACAATATAGAAACCACAGTGACTTCAATGTGCGTATTTTCACAGACGGCAGCAAGATTGAGGGCAAAGTCGGGGCGGCGCTATCATTATGGGATGGCGCCACCGAAGTAAAGGCCCTCAAGCTTGCTTTGCCGTCTTACTGCACCGTCTATCAGGCTGAGCTACTGGCCCTGCAAAGAGCGACTGGTGAAGCACTCAAAAACAGAGGAAGCACATTCGGCATCTTCAGCGACTCTATGGCGGCTCTCCAGTCAGTGGTCAATGTAAGTTCCCCTCATCCCCTGGCAGTGGAAACTAGAGACACCTTACGCCGCTGTAAGCTCCAGAACAAGAGGGTGTCCTTGTTCTGGATTAAGGCCCACGTGGGTTTTGAGGGAAACGAGCGAGCAGACCAACTCGCCAAGGAAGCCGCCCTGGGGTTGAAGAAGAAGCCGGACTATGATCTGTGTCCCGTTTCATTCGTCAAGCGACAAATCCGTATGAGGTCGCTGGACGAATGGAACGGGCGATATAAGTCGGGGGAAACAGCCTCTGGCACAAAACTGTTTTTCCCTGACGCGATTGCGGCGTACAATATAGTGCGAAAAATGACCCACACGGGAATAATCACACAAATTCTAACGGGGCACGGTGGGTTCTCTTCATACCTGAAGCGATTTAGGTGTAAGGAGAATGCAGCGTGCGCCTGTGAGCCGGGTAAAGACGAAACCATCCTCCATGTTTTACTTGAGTGTCCAATTACGGCAAGGGCTCGGTATGAGGTGGAGCAAAAACTGGACTCAAAACTGACAGCGGAAAACTTGCCAATTATAATGAGAGGAAAGAAAAGAAGGATTTTCTTAGAATATTGTAGCGTTATAGGATCAATAGTTATAAATAGGAATAAGGTGTAAGTAAAGTAAGATACTTTAATATATAATAAGTATATAATTTAAGTATCTTAGTTAAACATAGAATTAAAAAAAAAAAAAAAAAAAAAAAAAAAAAAAAAATCGTATTTTATAAGTCAGTACTAAGATTCTACCAGTCTCTGTACTCCGAAGCTGAAATGGACTTCTTACAATATAAAATAAGAAATTAAATAAATATGTTAACAGTCAGTAAGACTCGTATAAGTAATATTAAGATAATATACATTAAATTAAATCGCAAAGGAAGGTCTCTGATAAAGTCAGAGGACAATTTGTTTTAAAAAAAAAAAAAAAAAAAAAAAAAAAAAAAAACCTAACCTAACCTAACCTAACCTAACCTAACCTAACCTAACCTAACCTAACCTAACCTAACCTAACCTAACCTAACCTAACCTAACCTAACCTAACCTAACCTAACCTAACCTAACCTAACCTAACCTAACCTAACCTAACCTAACCTAACCTAACCCAATTATTTCAGACCTTTTACATACAGGAAACATACAACTGTCGTACATTTTTGAACGCGGCTCAGTGAGCCCTATACGATTACCATAAAATATTTGACAATTTTCCAAAAGAAAACTTTTTACTTAGGAAAACCAATTTTCAATTTATTCAAAACTTAAAAATTTTATAACAGTCTTCCTATTTGACCTAACTCTGTTCTGGAAACGCCAACGGACGCGCATTCGCTCGTTCTACGGGATACCTGTAACAGAAAAGTCAAATTAGGTCCATTTTCAAAATTTGTTTTCGAAATTTTCATAAAAAATCAATTTTTCATCCATTTTTCGGCCATAACTTCCGTTCCCGACGTCCGATCCGGACCGGGATTACGTCATAGTATAGGACTCCGTGCCCGCTGTGCGTGTGCACCGCAAAAAATGAACCCTTCATAGGGAAATTTTACACCCGACGGTTTAAAACGTTAAAACTTGCAATTTTTCATACATTCTCTTTAGAACAACCCCTATATTAACGAGCTATCCCTAATATTCCCGAAAATCTTTATCATCTCCTGTACGGGACGCTTAGGTTTGTCTCTCAGTAGAAAACCAACAGCGAGTCTCGCAGGGTTCCGCGGGGAAACTCGAAAACGTTAAATTCATAGTTCTATAGATCTATATAGGTATAACCAAAAATCTACTTACCAGAGCGTTGTTTTTGAGAACTTTAATTATTTCAGACCTTTTACATACAGGAAACATACAACTGTCGTACATTTTTGAACGCGGCTCAGTGAGCCCTATACGATTACCATAAAATATTTGACAATTTTCCAAAAGAAAACTTTTTACTTAGGAAAACCAATTTTCAATTTATTCAAAACTTAAAAATTTTATAACAGTCTTCCTATTTGACCTAACTCTGTTCTGGAAACGCCAACGGACGCGCATTCGCTCGTTCTACGGGATACCTGTAACAGAAAAGTCAAATTAGGTCCATTTTCAAAATTTGTTTTCGAAATTTTCATAAAAAATCAATTTTTCATCCATTTTTCGGCCATAACTTCCGTTCCCGACGTCCGATCCGGACCGGGATTACGTCATAGTATAGGACTCCGTGCCCGCTGTGCGTGTGCACCGCAAAAAATGAACCCTTCATAGGGAAATTTTACACCCGACGGTTTAAAACGTTAAAACTTGCAATTTTTCATACATTCTCTTTAGAACAACCCCTATATTAACGAGCTATCCCTAATATTCCCGAAAATCTTTATCATCTCCTGTACGGGACGCTTAGGTTTGTCTCTCAGTAGAAAACCAACAGCGAGTCTCGCAGGGTTCCGCGGGGAAACTCGAAAACGTTAAATTCATAGTTCTATAGATCTATATAGGTATAACCAAAAATCTACTTACCAGAGCGTTGTTTTTGAGAACTTTAATTATTTCAGACCTTTTACATACAGGAAACATACAACTGTCGTACATTTTTGAACGCGGCTCAGTGAGCCCTATACGATTACCATAAAATATTTGACAATTTTCCAAAAGAAAACTTTTTACTTAGGAAAACCAATTTTCAATTTATTCAAAACTTAAAAATTTTATAACAGTCTTCCTATTTGACCTAACTCTGTTCTGGAAACGCCAACGGACGCGCATTCGCTCGTTCTACGGGATACCTGTAACAGAAAAGTCAAATTAGGTCCATTTTCAAAATTTGTTTTCGAAATTTTCATAAAAAATCAATTTTTCATCCATTTTTCGGCCATAACTTCCGTTCCCGACGTCCGATCCGGACCGGGATTACGTCATAGTATAGGACTCCGTGCCCGCTGTGCGTGTGCACCGCAAAAAACGAACCCTTCATAGGGAAATTTTACACCCGACAGTTAAAAACTGTAAAACTTACAAATTTTTATGCCCGCCCACCCACCCTATTGAAAATAAGAGGAATTGGGGAATTTACTTTTACACGTTTATATAACGGGGGATAGCGAGACCTTCCGTTATATATACTTCGACCCTTGACGGAAGCCTCTATTGAGGACTTTGTTTTAATTTTAGTTTAGTTTTTAAAATATTGACACCTCTTTTGAGAAATTATATTTGACTATTTAATATTAAGGACTTACTGATCCCCCCTTTACAGGGATCAGTACATTAGGCTAAGCTCAAAACATTTTAATTTTAATTACAATAATCATTATTTTATCTTTTTTTTTTTTTTAAATTATTTATTTATATTTACTCCTCCACTATGTTCCTCTCCAGGACCCCTGCAAAAAAGACATCCGTGGGTCCCCAAGTCTCTCCATCAAACCCGGCACTATCCGTCACCTTTGAGCGGGAATTCTCCCCTCCCAGTGCTTCAACTCAGGCCTCTAGTGTGAGGCGAAGCATTGGTGAGTGGGAAAATGGAAAGATGGCGGAATCTCAGCCCCTTTCTTCAGCCGCTTCCCACTCACCCAAGAAGGCAGCCCCGACCGTGACGGCCTCCCAGAAGTCCACAAAGCGCGCCACGTCTCAGGCGGACAGCAAGGCTGTGGCGCGTCGAACTTCTACTGAGACGCTGGGAGCATCACCAGGGACAAGCCAGCTGCAGCAGAACAAACCCACCGATCGAGTGACCGAGGCTCGTAACTGCCTTCTGCGCGCGAAGTCGCACCTTGGTGATTCGCGCAATTTGAGGGCAGACCTGAAAGCCGGGATCACCCAATCGGTGGAACGGCTGTACCAGCTGGTGAAGGAGGAGGCGGCGGCTGCCGTGAAAGTAAAGGGGGCTGAGCTGTCAAGGGAGGAGGCCTTTAAGGCATCACCCCCGCCAGAAGCACCCAAAAGCCTGCCGGAGGTAAACTCGCTGCTCGCTTCACTAGTGGAGCATAGCGTGCTGGTGAAGGAGAGCAGCGAGAAGATGGAGAAGCTGTGGCAAGCGATGGAGAGACAGGGGGAACTGTTTCAAAAAACGGCCACCTACGCGAGTGTAGCGGCGGGTCCACCGAAAAGGCAGACCCCAGGAAGGACCGCGTTGCACTCGATAGTGGTGACGTCCAAGGATGAAGGGGACACAGGAGAGGAAGTAATTAGGAAGATCAGAGAGGCAGTTAAGGCCAAGGATGGAGGAGTGGAAGTGGAAAGTGTGCGAAAGGCCAAAGAAAGGAAAATAATAATGGGATGTAGGTCGGTCGAGGAAAGGGACAAAGTTAGAGAAAGACTAGAGAAGGCAGGAGATCACCTCGTTGTCGAGGAAGTGAAAAACAAAGACCCACTGCTGGTTTTCCGTGGCGTCCTCCGCATCTACTCAGACGAGGAAATGCTGGGGGCGCTACGCAATCAAAACCGGGATGTCTTTCGCGGCCTCGACAACGGGGAGGACCGACTCGTAATAAAATATAAAAAGAACTCCAGAAACCCCCAGACCCACAACGTGATTGTCAGCACGTCCCCGACAATCTATAACAGGATGCTCGATAAGGGAAGAGCGCGTATAGATCTTCAGACCGTCTTCGTTGACGACCAGTCGCCACTGGTGCAGTGCACGAGGTGTTTAGGGTACGGGCATAGTCGGCGACTCTGTAAAGAACCGGCCGACTTATGCAGCCATTGCGGAGGCCCACACCTGCGTGCAGAGTGTGCCCAGTGGCTAAAGGCGGATTGCCCAAAATGCCACAACTGCGTCAAGGCGAGGATGGAGAAGACGGACCACAACGCGTTCAACCCCGAGTGTCCTGTTCGAGTCAGGTGGGACAGGCTAGCACGTGCGTCCGTCGCTTACTGCTAAGGTGGTTCCAGTGGACACACTGCCGCACAAAATACTCCAGGTTAATCTTCAAAGGAAGAGACTGGCGACCCATGAGCTTATGATCGAGGCCGAACAGCGCAAAGCCACCGCAGCGCTGATCCAGGAGCCCTATGTGGGCAACGCTAAAAGGATGAGCGGGACCAGAGGCGTCCGGATCTTCCAGAGCACCAGGCAAGGAGAAGGGACTGTCAAAGCGGCCATAGCTGTCTTTGACCCAAAAATCACCGTTAGACAGTACCCAGAACTCACCACGGACAATATCGTCGTGGTGGGGATCCGAACCGGTGCCTGGAAACTAACTCTGGTCTCGTTCTACTTCGAGCCAGACCAGCCCTTGGGGCCATACCTGGACACCCTTAGGAAGGTGGAGCGCGAGGTCGGCCCGCATAAGCTCATTGTGGGAGGAGACGCCAACGCCTGGAGTGTTTGGTGGGGCAGTAGTGAGACCAATAGCAGAGGCGACGAGATGCTGGGAGCTCTCGACCAGCTTGGACTGCAAATACTCAACAGAGGGGAAACTCCAACCTTCGACGTAGTTCGTGGTAACAGGCGTTACACGAGCTGCGTCGACGTCACAGCCTGCACAGCGGATATGCTGTCGGTGACCGACGGCTGGCGTGTCGTCGATGACCTGACGGGGTCGGACCACAACGGCATAGAGTTCAAAATAAACCTCGAAAAGTCTGTGGGCATCACGGTGCAACGGACTACCAGGATCTATAATACAAAGAAGGCAAATTGGGACCAGTTTCGTAAGAAACTGGTCCTAATTATGCAAAACAACAATTTGACTGTAAGCCTGCTCGATCAGATCGACAGCGTGCACAAACTAGACCTGGTAGTCGAGGAACTGACAACGGCGGTACGAAACGCCTGTACCAAAGTGATGCCCAAAAAGAAGACAGTAGAGAAGTTAACCGTGCCGTGGTGGTCCGACGAACTCGCCAGCCTGAAGAAGCAGGTTGTTACTAAGAAGCGGAGGATCCGATGTACAGCGCCGGTTCGTAGACCAAAGGTTGTTGAGGAGTACCTGAAACAGAAGGAAGAGTATGAAAAAGCAGTAGTCAAGGCGCAGGTCGAGGGTTGGAAGGGTTTCTGTGAGAAACAAGACCGAGAAGGCCTGTGGGAAGGAATATACAGGGTGATCAGGAGGACAGAAAAGAGAGAGGAGGACGTACCGATGGTGAGGGATGCAAAGACTTTAGACCCCGAAGAGTCAGCGAGGTACCTAGCACAAGCGTTTTACCCGAAAGACCGTCCAGAGGGGGATAACGAGGAGCATAAAAAGGTGCGGCAAAGAGCGGAAGAGGTGAACGGGGGGAACCAAGTTGAACCCTGGGATCCACCGTTCACTCTCGACGAGCTAAGGCGAGCAGTCTCCTCGTTCAACCCCAAAAAAGCCCCCGGTTCCGACGGTCTGACGGCGGACATATGGGGCCACGCGATCCATTCAGACCCAGACCTAGTTCTGCGCTTGATGAACAAGTGCCTGGCGCATGGATACTTTCCACGGTCCTGGAAAGAGGCAACAGTCGTCGTGCTCCGCAAACCCGCGAAAGAAGACTACACCACTCCGAAATCATACAGGCCGATTGGTCTTTTGCCTGTACTCGGCAAGATATACGAGAAGATGCTCGTGGCCCGACTCAAGTTCCATTTGCTGCCCAGGATGAGTACTCGCCAGTACGGCTTCATGCCCCAAAAAAGCACTGAGGACTCCCTCTATACACTCATGGGGCACATTCGTGGCAGACTCAAAGCAAAGAGACTTGTCACGATTGTGTCCTTGGACATAGAGGGAGCCTTCGACAGCGCTTGGTGGCCGACCATACGAGTGCGACTGGCTGAGGAAAAGTGTCCTGTGAACTTGAGAAGGGTCTTTGACAGTTACTTGTCCGAGAGAGTGGTGAAAGTCAGGTACGCGGGAGCGGAGCATAAATCCAGGACCGAGAAGGGATGCGTCCAGGGGTCCATCAGTGGTCCCATATTATGGAACGTGGTGCTGGACCCGCTGGTTAAGGAGCTAGAGAGTATGGGGGTCTACGGTCAGGCGTTTGCGGACGATGTCGTCCTTGTGTTCGATGGGGAGACGGCGCTTGAGGTCCAAAGGGATGCCAATGTCGCCCTTGAGTACGTGCGCGCATGGGGTGTCGCAAACAAGCTTAAGTTTGCCCCGCACAAAACCAAAGCTATGCTGATAACGCGCAAACTTAAGCATGATACCCCATGCCTCAGAATGGGCGGGGTGGACATTGGCATGTCTGAGGAAATAAAACTGCTAGGACTCACCATCGACCACAAGTTGACTTTTAACACCCACGTCGCAAACGTTTGTTCCCGAGCCATCGGTATTTATAAGCAGTTATCGAGGGCCGCAAGGGCCAGCTGGGGTCTACATCCTGAGGTCATCCGCTGTATCTATACAGCTGCAGTCGAACCCATCATCCTGTACGCGGCGAGTGCATGGTCGCCGGCCGCAACCAAAATTGGAGTCCAGAAGAAGCTGAACGCCGTCCAGAGGAGCTTCGCACAGAAGCTGTGCAGAGCCTATCGCACGGTCTCCTTACACTCGGCACTGGTGCTGGCTGGGATACTCCCTCTCGACCTTCGAATCCGAGAGGCTGCCTCACTCTATGAGGCAAAGAGGGGGTTACCCCATCCAGCGCTGGGAGACAGGGAGATCGAGCGGGTGGCATCGGCACTAGAGATGCCACATCCAGCAGCGCAGAGGTCCATTGAACTGCGACGCCTGGTGGACGAGGAGCAATATAATGACCACTGCAACTACGCGGTGAGAATCTTCACAGACGGCAGCAAAATTGAGGGCAAGGTCGGGGCGGCACTGTCCGTGTGGACCGACCAGGCCGAAGTAAAGTCCCTCAAGCTTGCGCTGCCGTCTTATAGTACCGTCTACCAGGCTGAGCTTCTTGCCCTCTGCGAAGCGGCGAAGGAAGTCCTCCGAAGAACCGAGACGGCGTTCGCTATCTACAGTGACTCAATGGCAGCTCTCCAAACCGTCGTGAACCCCGAAGCCCTCCACGCCCTCGCAGTGGAAGCGAGAGACGCCATCCGCCGCAGCAGTATCCAGAACAAGAGCGTCTCCTTGTTCTGGATCAAAGCTCATGCGGGGCTGGAGGGTAACGAGAGAGCCGACTCGCTCGCAAAGGAGGCTGCCTTAAGGTGTAAGCGGCAACCCCACTACGATAAATGCCCGGTTTCATTTGTTAAGCGTATGATCCGTATGGATACGCTGAACGAATGGAACCGGAGGTATTGTACTGGGGAAACGGCGGCCACGACGAAGGTATTCTTCCCGTGTGCGATCGCTGCGTACAGGACGGTGCGGAAAGTAGAGATGACCCAGGAGCTGACCCAGGCCCTAACGGGGCACGGCGGGTTTTCCGAATACCTGACTCGTTTCAAGTGCAAGGAGAACCCGGCGTGCGTCTGCGACCCCGACAAACAGGAGACAGTCCTCCATCTCCTGACGCAGTGCCCTGTATATTCCTCCCACAGGCACGACTTTGAGACGAAGGTTGATATGGAAGTAAAAGAAGGAAATCTCAGTACATTGATAGCAGACCGAAAACTACGAACAAAATTCATAGAATTTATAATTAAAATAGTGCAATCCGTAAATAAAAGAAATAAGTAAACAATAAATTAATATTAACTAAATAAGAAAAATTTAAAATAATTAGGATTAGCATGACGATTAAATAATATATATTTTACAATCGATTAAAAAATACAGTCTGAATTTTAAAACCTACCTCCTAAAAATGACCCTGCGACACATGTATGGCAGGGGTCCTTTCGCAATTAAAAAAAAAAAAAAAAAAAAAAAAAAAAAAAAAAAAAAAACCTAACCTAACCTAACCTAACCTAACCTAACCTAACCTAACCTAACCTAACCTAACCTAACCTAACCTAACCTAACCTAACCTAACCTAACCTAACCTAACCTAACCTAACCTAACCTAACCTAACCTAACCTAACCTAACCTAACCTAACCTAACCTAACCTAACCTAACCTAACCTAACCTAACCTAACCTAACCGAATTATTTCAGACCTTTTACATACAGCAAACATACAACTGTCATACATTTTTGAACGCGGCTCAGTGAGCCCTATACGATTATCGCTAAATATTTGACAATTTTCTAAAAGAAAACTATTTATTGAGGAAAAACCAATTTTCAATTTATTCTAAACTCAAAAATTTAATAACAGCCTTCCTATTTGACCTAAGTCTGTTCTGGAAACGCCAACGGACGCGCATTCGCTCGTTCTACGGGATACCTGTAACAGAAAAGTCAAATTAGGTCCATTTTCAAAATTTGTTTTCGAAATTTTCATAAAAAATCTCATTTTTCATCCATTTTTCGGCTATAACTCCCGTTCCCGACGTCCGATCCGGACCGGGTTTACGTCATAGTATAGGACTCCGTGCCCGCTGTGCGTGTGCACCGCAAAAAACGAACCCTTCATAGGGAAATTTTACACGCGACAGTTAAAAACTGTAAAACTTACAAATTTTTACGCCCGCCCACCCGCCCTTATCGAAAAGAAGAGGAATTTGGGAGATTTCTTTTATACGTTTATATGACGGGGGGTAACAAGACGATTAAATAAATATATTTAATTACTGGACGCCAGCCTCTATTGAGTTTTTATTAGACGTTGACCTCTCTATTTAGGGAAAACTTTGTTTTTATACGACTACTGATCCCCTCTTTACAGGAATCAGTTTTATAGTGTTTTGGCTCATTTTGTTCCCCCTGTACAGGAACTCGGTGTATTCAGTACAGTTGTCCTCTGATACTCATACTCTAACATGTTCCGCACTCCGGCAAAGAAGGACGTGAGCTCGCAGGGCTCTAGTGGCTCGCCGCGATCTTCGGAGCGGGTTGGGAGTTCGCTTCCAAGCGTGAGGCGAAGTATTGGAGAGTGGGAGGCCGGGAGAGCAGAACCCCAAGCTAAATCTCCAGCCAGCCCAAAACCTGGCGCCACACTTCCCACCACTCAGAAAATCTCTGGCTCCCTGGGGACGCGGCGGGCCTCTACTGAAGCTGCAGCACCTGATAGGAAGCCTGAAAATAAATACCCCAACCTCACAGTGGAAGCGAGAGCTTGCCTAAGTAAGGCCAAGCTTCACTTGGGCAACTCCCGCAATCTTAAAACTGAAATTAAAACAGAGGTACTTGGGGCAATAAATCGGCTCTATGAAATTGTCAAGGAGTTGGAGCGAAGGAGACTTCCAGATGCACCTGAAATTACACAAGGGACTGAACTGACCCGCCAACCTATCCATAGTGATATCCAAAAAACCCCGACGCCACCAACAGATGTTCCAACAGAGCTCGTGAATCAGCTTATAGAAAATCTCCAACAGCACAAATTGGCGTTGGAGGGATGCCAGCAGCACACGCGAGCTCTGTCGGAGCAGCTCAAGCAGACTCCTCGCTATGTAGCTGGCCACGGGCCGACCTTTGCTGATGTCGCCGCCGGCTCAAGGCAACAAGTCAAAGAGCCTCTTCACTCGGTGGTCGTATCATCTGTGGATGATAAAGACACCGGTGAAGAGGTTATTGAGAAGCTGAGAACGGCGGTCGATGCCAGGAGGGAAGGTACAAGGGTTGAGCGGCTGAGGAAGGCGAGGGATCAGAAGGTCGTGGTCGGTTTTAGATCCCGGGAAGAGATGGAAAAGGTGACAGAGAGGATAAAAAGGGTGGGCAACCTCGTGGTGGAAGAGGTCAAAAATAAAGATCCACTCGTTATTATTAAAGACGTGCTCTCTTGCCACTCAGACGAGAAAATAATTGAGGCCCTGAAGCGCCAGAACAGCCACCTAATAGGGGACATTCCTGCGGGAGATGTAAGGGCGGCAGTCAAGTACCGTCGCAGGACGAGGAACACGCACATATGCCATATCATCCTGCAGGTGTCTCCATCGTTATGGCAGAGGCTAACGGCTGCGGGTCGACTGCATATTGACTTGCAGAGGGTGCGTGTAATGGATCAGTCTCCGTTGATTCAGTGCACTCGCTGTCTGCGCTACGGCCACAGCCGGAATCTATGCACGGAACCCGCAGACCTTTGTGTTCACTGTGGTGATCCCCACCTGCAGGCGGACTGCCCCTCACGGCTGGCGGCTGGCGTGCCGAACTGCCGAAACTGCCTGTTGGCAAAATTGACAAAGACCGACCACAATGCTTTCGACAGCGAGTGCCCTATTCGCGTTAAATGGGATGCTTTGGCGCGCCTGTCGGTAGCGTATTGCTGAGGTTACCCCTGCGGCTACCCCAGAGTATAAAATATTTCAGGCCAACCTGCAATGGAGTCAGCTAGCCACAAATGAGCTGCTGCTAGAAGCAGAAAAACAGAAAGTCGCCTTAGCATTGCTCCAGGAGCCCTATGTGGGTGGGGTAAGGAGAATGAAGGACTACCGGGGTGTAAGGGTCTTCCAGAGCTCTGAGGGAGGAGAAGGGACTGTAAAGGCGGCAATTGCAGTCCTTGACCAAGATTTGGACATATTACAGTACCCGCAACTCACCACAAACAACATCGTTGTGGTGGGAGTCCGAACCAGAGCCTGGACGATCACACGGGTGTCCTTCTACTTCGAACCCGACAAACCGTTACGGCCATACCTGGAGCATCTAGAACGAATAGAGCGAGAATTGGGCTCTTACGGGCTGGTCGTAGGAGGAGATGTTAACGCGAAGAGTCCTTGGTGGGGTAGCAACAGCGAAGACCTTAGAGGAGAGCAGGTGAGCGGAGCACTGGGCGAAATGGGTCTGCAAATTCTAAATACCGGTAATATCCCAACTTTTGACACCGTAAGAGGGGGTATAAGGTACAGTAGCCACGTGGACGTAACGGCCTGTTCGGCGAACATACTGGGCCTGGTGGACGGCTGGCGGGTATTGGAGGATCTTACGAGTTCCGACCATAACGGCATCACTTTTGGCATTCAATTAACTAAATCAAGAGGTATACATATTAAGCGCACCACGAGAAAATATAACACAAAAAAGGCTGATTGGAGACGGTTTCATGAGAAACTGTCTCAAATTATGTCAGACAAAAATCTAACAATTACGACACTAGCCAACATAAATAACATAGAACAAATAGAACAAACAATTAACACTTATAATCAAGCCATAACTGATACATGCACACACACAATTCCAATAAAAAACATAAAAGAAACACTTACCATGCCGTGGTGGTCCGAGGAGCTCGCAAAGATGAAGAAGCTGGTCGCCACCAGGAAGCGCAGGATCAGGAACGCAGCGCCGGTGCGAAGAGAGATGGTAGTTGGACTGTACCTGCAAGAAAAAGAAAAATATGAGTCAGCTGTAAGTAGGGCTATAGAGGAGAGCTGGAAGGAATTTTGCACAAAACAAGACAGAGAAGGGGTCTGGCAAGGAATATATAGAGTGATGGGAAGGATTTCAAAAAGGGAGGAGGATCTGCCCCTTCAGAGGGGGGGACAAACACTGGACGCAATAAACTCAGCTAGCCTGTTGGCCGGGACGTTCTACCCCGAGGACCGTGGGGAGGACGACGACATGGACCATCGCCAAACGCGACTACTGGCAGAAATGGTAAACGAGTGGAGTCATGATGAACAGCATGACCCACCGTTTACCCAAAGCGAGCTCGATAGGTCCATGGCGTCGTTCGATCCCAAAAAGGCTCCGGGAGCGGATGGCTTCACTGCCGACATCTGCTCTCAGGCCGTGCGATGTAACCCTGGTTTCTTCCTGTCACTGCTCAACAAATGCCTGGCATACCACCACTTCCCGAAGGCCTGGAAGGAAGCAACGGTGGTTGTGCTGAAGAAGCCAGGCAAAGATTCTTACACCGTGCCGAAGTCGTACAGGCCGATTGGGCTCTTGCCTGTCTTAGGGAAAGTGTACGAGAGGATGCTGGTTGCTCGTCTCAAATTCTATTTGCTCCCTAGGATCAGTACTCGCCAATACGGCTTTATGCCCCAAAAAAGTACCGAGGACTCCCTCTATACTCTCATGCAGCACATCCGCGCAAAAATGGCACAAAAAAAGATCGTCACGCTTGTGTCATTGGATATAGAGGGAGCCTTCGACAATGCTTGGTGGCCCGCCATCAAAGTACGGTTGGCTGAGGAAAAGTGCCCAGTAAATTTGAGACGAGTAGTTAGCAGCTATCTCAGTGACAGGAGGGTCAACGTGAGGTACGCCGGAGTAGAGAGCAGAAGGTCAACTAGCAAGGGCTGCGTCCAGGGTTCCATCGGAGGTCCCACCTTCTGGAACTTGGTGCTGGACCCACTTTTGAAGGAGCTTGAGATTAGAGGCTACTACTGCCAAGCTTTCGCCGATGACGTCGTCTTGGTTGTTGATGGCGAATCGGCAGTAGAAATCGAAGGGCAGGCCAATGCCGCTCTTGAACATGTTCGAGCGTGGGGTGTCAGAAATAAGTTAAAATTCGCGCCCCACAAAACGTGTGCGATGGTGCTGACAAGAAAACTGAAATATGATGCGCCACGCTTGAGCATGGGAGGGGTCGACATTGGAATATCCCAAGATGTGAAAATCCTGGGCCTCACTATCGACGATAAGCTGACTTTCAATAAACACATAGCTGTCGCCTGTAAAAAGGCGATAGCTATGTACAAACAGTTGGCTAGGGCAGCACGGATCAGCTGGGGACTGAGCCCGGAAGTGATCCGTACTATATATACAGCAGTGGTCGAGCCAACGCTCTTGTATGCCGCAAGCGCGTGGGCACCAGCCGCAAAAAAGATAGGGGTCATAAAGCAACTAAATGTGGTCCAGAGAGGTTTCGCGCAGAAGTTGTGTAAAGCCTACCGCACAGTGTCCCTGAACTCGGCTCTATTACTGGCTGGGATACTCCCACTCGATCTCCGCATCCGTGAAGCGGCTATGTTGTATGAGGCCAAGAGGGGAGTCTCCCAGCCCATGCTCGGGGACAGGGAGATTGAGCGGATGGCTCCAGCAATAGAAGCCCCACACCCTGCAGAGCAAGCAAATCTGGGCTTCGGCAGCCTGATGGACGAGGAACAATATAGAAACCACAGTGACTTCAATGTGCGTATTTTCACAGACGGCAGCAAGATTGAGGGCAAAGTTGGGGCGGCGCTATCATTATGGGATGGCGCCACCGAAGTAAAGGCCCTCAAGCTTGCTTTGCCGTCTTACTGCACCGTCTATCAGGCTGAGCTACTGGCCCTGCAAAGAGCGACTGGTGAAGCACTCAAAAACAGAGGAAGCACATTCGGCATCTTCAGCGACTCTATGGCGGCTCTCCAGTCAGTGGTCAATGTAAGTTCCCCTCATCCCCTGGCAGTGGAAACTAGAGACACCTTACGCCGCTGTAAGCTCCAGAACAAGAGGGTGTCCTTGTTCTGGATTAAGGCCCACGTGGGTTTTGAGGGAAACGAGCGAGCAGACCAACTCGCCAAGGAAGCCGCCCTGGGGTTGAAGAAGAAGCCGGACTATGATCTGTGTCCCGTTTCATTCGTCAAGCGACAAATCCGTATGAGGTCGCTGGACGAATGGAACGGGCGATATAAGTCGGGGGAAACAGCCTCTGGCACAAAACTGTTTTTCCCTGACGCGATTGCGGCGTACAATATAGTGCGAAAAATGACCCACACGGGAATAATCACACAAATTCTAACGGGGCACGGTGGGTTCTCTTCATACCTGAAGCGATTTAGGTGTAAGGAGAATGCAGCGTGCGCCTGTGAGCCGGGTAAAGACGAAACCATCCTCCATGTTTTACTTGAGTGTCCAATTACGGCAAGGGCTCGGTATGAGGTGGAGCAAAAACTGGACTCAAAACTGACAGCGGAAAACTTGCCAATTATAATGAGAGGAAAGAAAAGAAGGATTTTCTTAGAATATTGTAGCGTTATAGGATCAATAGTTATAAATAGGAATAAGGTGTAAGTAAAGTAAGATACTTTAATATATAATAAGTATATAATTTAAGTATCTTAGTTAAACATAGAATAAAAAAAAAAAAAAAAAAAAAAAAAAAAAATCGTATTTTATAAGTCAGTACTAAAATTCTACCAGTCTCTGTACTCCGAAGCTGAAATGGACTTCTTACAATATAAAATAAGAAATTAAATAAATATGTTAACAGTCAGTAAGACTCGTATAAGTAATATTAAGATAATATACATTAAATTAAATCGCAAAGGAAGGTCTCTGATAAAGTCAGAGGACAATTTGTTTTAAAAGAAAAAAAAAAAAAAAAAACCCTAACCTAACCGAGTGGTGAAAGTCAGGTACGCGGGAGTGGAGCATAAATCCAGGACCGAGAAGGGATGCGTCCAGGGGTCCATCAGTGGTCCCATATTATGGAACGTAGTGCTAGACCCGCTGATTAAGGAGCTGGAAGGTATGGGGGTCTACTGTCAGGCGTTTGCGGACGATGTCGTCCTTGTGTTCGATGGGGAGACGGCGCTTGGGGTCCAAAGGGATGCCAATGTCGCCCTTGAGTACGTGCGCGCATGGGGTGTCGCAAACAAGCTTAAGTTTGCCCCGCATAAGACCAAAGCTATGCTGATAACGCGCAAACTTAAGCATGACACCCCATGTCTCAGAATGGGCGGGGTGGACATTGGCATGTCTGAGGAAATAAAACTGCTAGGTCTCACCATCGACCACAAGTTGACTTTTAACACCCACGTCGCAAACGTCTGCTCCCGAGCCATCGGTATTTATAAGCAGCTGTCGAGGGCCGCAAGGGCCAGTTGGGGTCTGCATCCTGAGGTCATCCGCTGTATTTATACAGCTGCAGTCGAACCCATCATCCTGTACGCGGCGAGTGCATGGTCGCCGGCCGCAACCAAAATTGGAGTCCAGAAGAAGCTGAACGCCGTCCAGAGGAGCTTTGCGCAGAAGCTGTGCCGAGCCTATCGCACGGTCTCCCTACACTCGGCACTGGTGCTGGCTGGAATACTCCCTCTCGACCTCCGAATTCGAGAGGCGGCCTCACTCTATGAAGCCAAGAGGGGGTTACCCCATCCAGCGCTGGGAGACAGGGAGATCGAGCGAGTGTCATCGGCACTACAGATGCCACACCCGGCCGAGCAGAGGACCATTGAACTGCGTCGCCTGGTAGACGAGGAGCAATACAATGTCCACCGCGACTACGCGGTGAGAATCTTTACAGACGGCAGCAAGATTGAGGGCAAGGTCGGGGCCGCACTGTCCGTGTGGACCGACCAGGCCGAGGTTAAGGCCCTCAAGCTTGCTTTGCCGTCTTACAGTACCGTCTACCAGGCTGAGCTCCTCGCCCTCTGCGAAGCCACGAAGGAGGTCCTCCGAAGGACCGAGACGGCGTTCGCTATCTACAGTGACTCCATGGCAGCTCTCCAAACCGTCGTGAACCCCGAAGCCCTCCACGCCCTCGCAGTGGAAACTAGAGACGCCATCCGCCGCAGCAGTATCCAGAACAAGAGCGTCTCCTTGTTCTGGATCAAAGCTCATGCGGGGCTGGAGGGCAACGAGAGAGCCGACTCGCTCGCAAAGGAGGCTGCCCTAAGGTGTAAGCGGCAACCCCACTACGATAAATGCCCGGTTTCATTTGTTAAGCGCATGATCCGTAATGATACGCTGAGCGAATGGAACCGGAGGTATTGTACTGGGGAAACGGCGGCCACGACGAAGTTATTCTTCCCGTGCGCGATCGCTGCGTACAGGACGGTGCGGAAGTTAGAGATGACCCAGGAGCTGACCCAGGCCCTAACAGGGCACGGCGGGTTCTCCGAATACCTGACTCGTTTCAAGTGCAAGGAGAACCCGGCGTGCGTCTGCGACCCCGACAAGCAGGAGACAGTCCTCCACCTCCTAACGGAGTGCCCTGTGTATTCCTCCCACAGGCACGATTTTGAAATGAGAGTCGAAATGCCTGTTATTAAAGACAATCTCAGAACTTTAATAAACAACCAAAAGACAAGGAAATCTTTCAGTGCTTTTATTATTAAAATTGTAAAGTCCGCCAATAGACGGAACAAATAGGTGGTGGCATCATCACATTTTATCATATAGTTTATTTATTACTATTATTACTATATTACCAAATATTGCCCATTTATACTATTTTATTAATTTAGCAATAAACAATTAACGTTTTAATTATGATTCAGTCACAATTAAATTATTCGAGATTTTATATATTAATATTATTTTACATTTATATTATGCACAATTCACGATCACTGACATCTACTTACCTACGTGGCTTCATAACGTCCCTGCGAAACTCGCGTGGCAGGGGGCCTTTCGCATGGCAGGAGTGCGGTGTCCATGAGGATTTCCCACTCCTGCCAGAAAAAAAAAAAAAAAAAAAAAAAAAAAAAAAAAAAAAAAAAACCTAACCTAACCTAACCCAATTATTTCAGACCTTTTACATACAGTAAACATACAACTGTAGTACATTTTTGAACGCGGCTCAGTGAGCCCTATATGATTATCACAAAATATTTGAGAATTTTCCAAAAGAAAACTTTTTACTTAGGAAAAACCTATTTTCAGTTTATTCAAAACTTAAAATTTTTATAACAGTCTTCCTATTTGACCTAACTCTGTTCTGGAAACGCCAACGGACGCGCATTCGCTCGTTCTACGGGATACCTGTAACAGAAAAGTCAAATTAGGTCCATTTTCAAAATTTGTTTTCGAAATTTTCATAAAAAATCACCTTTTTCATCCATTTTTCGGCCATAACTCCCGTTCCCGACGTCCGATCCGGACCGGGTTTACGTCATAGTATAGGACTCCGTGCCCGCTGTGCGTGTGCACCGCAAAAAAACGAACCCTTCATAGGGAAATTTTACACCCGACGGTTTAAAACGTTAAAACTTGCAATTTTCCATACATTCTCTTTAGAACAACCCCTATATTAACGAGCTATCCCTAATATTCCCGAAAATTTTTATCATCTCCTGTACGGGACGCTTAGGTTTATCTCCCAGTAGAAAACCAGCAGCGAGTCTCGCAGGGTTCCGCGGGGAAGCTCGAAAACGTTAAATTCATAGTCCTATAGATCTATATACCTAGGTATAACCAAAAATCTACTTACCAGAGCGTTGTTTTTGAGAACTTTAATTATTTCAGACCTTTTACATACAGCAAACATACAACTGTCGTACATTTTTGAACGCGGCTCAGTGAGCCCTATACGATTACCACAAAATATTTGAGAATTTTCCAAAAGAAAACTTTTTACTTAGGAAAAACCTATTTTCAGTTTATTCAAAACTTAAAATTTTTATAACAGTCTTCCTATTTGACCTAACTCTGTTCTGGAAACGCCAACGGACGCGCATTCGCTCGTTCTACGGGATACCTGTAACAGAAAAGTCAAATTAGGTCCATTTTCAAAATTTGTTTTCGAAATTTTCATAAAAAATCACCTTTTTCATCCATTTTTCGGCCATAACTCCCGTTCCCGACGTCCGATCCGGACCGGGTTTACGTCATAGTATAGGACTCCGTGCCCGCTGTGCGTGTGCACCGCAAAAAAACGAACCCTTCATAGGGAAATTTTACACCCGACGGTTTAAAACGTTAAAACTTGCAATTTTCCATACATTCTCTTTAGAACAACCCCTATATTAACGAGCTATCCCTAATATTCCCGAAAATTTTTATCATCTCCTGTACGGGACGCTTAGGTTTATCTCCCAGTAGAAAACCAGCAGCGAGTCTCGCAGGGTTCCGCGGGGAAGCTCGAAAACGTTAAATTCATAGTCCTATAGATCTATATACCTAGGTATAACCAAAAATCTACTTACCAGAGCGTTGTTTTTGAGAACTTTAATTATTTCAGACCTTTTACATACAGCAAACATACAACTGTCGTACATTTTTGAACGCGGCTCAGTGAGCCCTATACGATTACCACAAAATATTTGAGAATTTTCCAAAAGAAAACTTTTTACTTAGGAAAAACCTATTTTCAGTTTATTCAAAACTTAAAATTTTTATAACAGTCTTCCTATTTGACCTAACTCTGTTCTGGAAACGCCAACGGACGCGCATTCGCTCGTTCTACGGGATACCTGTAACAGAAAAGTCAAATTAGGTCCATTTTCAAAATTTGTTTTCGAAATTTTCATAAAAAATCACCTTTTTCATCCATTTTTCGGCCATAACTCCCGTTCCCGACGTCCGATCCGGACCGGGTTTACGTCATAGTATAGGACTCCGTGCCCGCTGTGCGTGTGCACCGCAAAAAAACGAACCCTTCATAGGGAAATTTTACACCCGACGGTTTAAAACGTTAAAACTTGCAATTTTCCATACATTCTCTTTAGAACAACCCCTATATTAACGAGCTATCCCTAATATTCCCGAAAATTTTTATCATCTCCTGTACGGGACGCTTAGGTTTATCTCCCAGTAGAAAACCAGCAGCGAGTCTCGCAGGGTTCCGCGGGGAAGCTCGAAAACGTTAAATTCATAGTCCTATAGATCTATATAGGTATAACCAAAAATCTACTTACCAGAGCGTTGTTTTTGAGAACTTTAATTATTTCAGACCTTTTACATACAGCAAACATACAACTGTCGTACATTTTTGAACGCGGCTCAGTGAGCCCTATACGATTACCACAAAATATTTGAGAATTTTCCAAAAGAAAACTTTTTACTTAGGAAAAACCTATTTTCAGTTTATTCAAAACTTAAAATTTTTATAACAGTCTTCCTATTTGACCTAACTCTGTTCTGGAAACGCCAACGGACGCGCATTCGCTCGTTCTACGGGATACCTGTAACAGAAAAGTCAAATTAGGTCCATTTTCAAAATTTGTTTTCGAAATTTTCATAAAAAATCACCTTTTTCATCCATTTTTCGGCCATAACTCCCGTTCCCGACGTCCGATCCGGACCGGGTTTACGTCATAGTATAGGACTCCGTGCCCGCTGTGCGTGTGCACCGCAAAAAAACGAACCCTTCATAGGGAAATTTTACACCCGACGGTTTAAAACGTTAAAACTTGCAATTTTCCATACATTCTCTTTAGAACAACCCCTATATTAACGAGCTATCCCTAATATTCCCGAAAATTTTTATCATCTCCTGTACGGGACGCTTAGGTTTATCTCCCAGTAGAAAACCAGCAGCGAGTCTCGCAGGGTTCCGCGGGGAAGCTCGAAAACGTTAAATTCATAGTCCTATAGATCTATATAGGTATAACCAAAAATCTACTTACCAGAGCGTTGTTTTTGAGAACTTTAATTATTTCAGACCTTTTACATACAGCAAACATACAACTGTCGTACATTTTTGAACGCGGCTCAGTGAGCCCTATACGATTACCACAAAATATTTGAGAATTTTCCAAAAGAAAACTTTTTACTTAGGAAAAACCTATTTTCAGTTTATTCAAAACTTAAAATTTTTATAACAGTCTTCCTATTTGACCTAACTCTGTTCTGGAAACGCCAACGGACGCGCATTCGCTCGTTCTACGGGATACCTGTAACAGAAAAGTCAAATTAGGTCCATTTTCAAAATTTGTTTTCGAAATTTTCATAAAAAATCACCTTTTTCATCCATTTTTCGGCCATAACTCCCGTTCCCGACGTCCGATCCGGACCGGGTTTACGTCATAGTATAGGACTCCGTGCCCGCTGTGCGTGTGCACCGCAAAAAAACGAACCCTTCATAGGGATGGGCACGCCACAATCATGGCGGTAAGTCCCCTCTTTGAGGCGTGGTTGGAAAGACCTCACGGCGTCCTCACATTCCGCATGACGCAGGTCCTCACCGGACACGGTAAGTTCGGGAGGTTCCTGCACCGGATTCGTGCGGAAACGACGCCCGGGTGTCGCCACTGTGTGGCCCACCCGGAGGACACGGTGGAGCACACGGTGGAGGTGTGCCCCGCTTGGGCAGAGCAACGCCGTGACCTCGTGGGGGCAATCGGCGGCGGTGATCTCTCGCGCCGGGCCTTGGTTCAGGCCATGCTCCGGAGCGAGGAGGAGTGGCAGGCGGTCGCCTCCTTCTGCGAAGCAGTAATGCTAGCTAAGGAGGCGGCCGATCGCGTGAGGCAACGGTCCTTACGCTCAAACCGCCGCCGGGATTCCGATCCCGATTTCCGGCCACCGTAGGCGCGGGCTTGCAGATGGCGAGCAATGGGTGGCTCGCCGTCTGACCGTCCGGTAACCGTCCGGACCGAGCCCAAGTCGTCGACGGCGCGTATTGTTCCACGCGCGCCTCAAGGAGATGTCAGCAAATCGTAGGGGCCCAGCAGGGTCGAAGCCTACTGGGGCCACGGGTAGTGTGAAAGCGGAACCCGGGGCCCTGGGACGAAGGCAACGAAGGAACAGGAGTGGGTTTTTAGTCAGTAAGAGTCTGACACTATCTCCCGCTCCGCCCAAGAGCGGGGATGTCATTAGGATGATTTTCCCACCCAATAAAAAAAAAAAAAAAAACCCTTCATAGGGAAATTTTACACCCGACGGTTTAAAACGTTAAAACTTGCAATTTTCCATACATTCTCTTTAGAACAACCCCTATATTAACGAGCTATCCCTAATATTCCCGAAAATTTTTATCATCTCCTGTACGGGACGCTTAGGTTTATCTCCCAGTAGAAAACCAGCAGCGAGTCTCGCAGGGTTCCGCGGGGAAGCTCGAAAACGTTAAATTCATAGTCCTATAGATCTATATAGGTATAACCAAAAATCTACTTACCAGAGCGTTGTTTTTGAGAACTTTAATTATTTCAGACCTTTTACATACAGCAAACATACAACTGTCGTACATTTTTGAACGCGGCTCAGTGAGCCCTATACGATTACCACAAAATATTTGAGAATTTTCCAAAAGAAAACTTTTTACTTAGGAAAAACCTATTTTCAGTTTATTCAAAACTTAAAATTTTTATAACAGTCTTCCTATTTGACCTAACTCTGTTCTGGAAACGCCAACGGACGCGCATTCGCTCGTTCTACGGGATACCTGTAACAGAAAAGTCAAATTAGGTCCATTTTCAAAATTTGTTTTCGAAATTTTCATAAAAAATCACCTTTTTCATCCATTTTTCGGCCATAACTCCCGTTCCCGACGTCCGATCCGGACCGGGTTTACGTCATAGTATAGGACTCCGTGCCCGCTGTGCGTGTGCACCGCAAAAAAACGAACCCTTCATAGGGAAATTTTACACCCGACGGTTTAAAACGTTAAAACTTGCAATTTTCCATACATTCTCTTTAGAACAACCCCTATATTAACGAGCTATCCCTAATATTCCCGAAAATTTTTATCATCTCCTGTACGGGTCGCTTAGGTTTATCTCCCAGTAGAAAACCAGCAGCGAGTCTCGCAGGGTTCCGCGGGGAAGCTCGAAAACGTTAAATTCATAGTCCTATAGATCTATATAGGTATAACCAAAAATCTACTTACCAGAGCGTTGTTTTTGAGAACTTTAATTATTTCAGACCTTTTACATACAGCAAACATACAACTGTCGTACATTTTTGAACGCGGCTCAGTGAGCCCTATACGATTACCACAAAATATTTGAGAATTTTCCAAAAGAAAACTTTTTACTTAGGAAAAACCTATTTTCAGTTTATTCAAAACTTAAAATTTTTATAACAGTCTTCCTATTTGACCTAACTCTGTTCTGGAAACGCCAACGGACGCGCATTCGCTCGTTCTACGGGATACCTGTAACAGAAAAGTCAAATTAGGTCCATTTTCAAAATTTGTTTTCGAAATTTTCATAAAAAATCACCTTTTTCATCCATTTTTCGGCCATAACTCCCGTTCCCGACGTCCGATCCGGACCGGGTTTACGTCATAGTATAGGACTCCGTGCCCGCTGTGCGTGTGCACCGCAAAAAAACGAACCCTTCATAGGGAAATTTTACACCCGACGGTTTAAAACGTTAAAACTTGCAATTTTCCATACATTCTCTTTAGAACAACCCCTATATTAACGAGCTATCCCTAATATTCCCGAAAATTTTTATCATCTCCTGTACGGGACGCTTAGGTTTATCTCCCAGTAGAAAACCAGCAGCGAGTCTCGCAGGGTTCCGCGGGGAAGCTCGAAAACGTTAAATTCATAGTCCTATAGATCTATATAGGTATAACCAAAAATCTACTTACCAGAGCGTTGTTTTTGAGAACTTTAATTATTTCAGACCTTTTACATACAGCAAACATACAACTGTCGTACATTTTTGAACGCGGCTCAGTGAGCCCTATACGATTACCACAAAATATTTGAGAATTTTCCAAAAGAAAACTTTTTACTTAGGAAAAACCTATTTTCAGTTTATTCAAAACTTAAAATTTTTATAACAGTCTTCCTATTTGACCTAACTCTGTTCTGGAAACGCCAACGGACGCGCATTCGCTCGTTCTACGGGATACCTGTAACAGAAAAGTCAAATTAGGTCCATTTTCAAAATTTGTTTTCGAAATTTTCATAAAAAATCACCTTTTTCATCCATTTTTCGGCCATAACTCCCGTTCCCGACGTCCGATCCGGACCGGGTTTACGTCATAGTATAGGACTCCGTGCCCGCTGTGCGTGTGCACCGCAAAAAAACGAACCCTTCATAGGGAAATTTTACACCCGACGGTTTAAAACGTTAAAACTTGCAATTTTCCATACATTCTCTTTAGAACAACCCCTATATTAACGAGCTATCCCTAATATTCCCGAAAATTTTTATCATCTCCTGTACGGGACGCTTAGGTTTATCTCCCAGTAGAAAACCAGCAGCGAGTCTCGCAGGGTTCCGCGGGGAAGCTCGAAAACGTTAAATTCATAGTCCTATAGATCTATATAGGTATAACCAAAAATCTACTTACCAGAGCGTTGTTTTTGAGAACTTTAATTATTTCAGACCTTTTACATACAGCAAACATACAACTGTCGTACATTTTTGAACGCGGCTCAGTGAGCCCTATACGATTACCACAAAATATTTGAGAATTTTCCAAAAGAAAACTTTTTACTTAGGAAAAACCTATTTTCAGTTTATTCAAAACTTAAAATTTTTATAACAGTCTTCCTATTTGACCTAACTCTGTTCTGGAAACGCCAACGGACGCGCATTCGCTCGTTCTACGGGATACCTGTAACAGAAAAGTCAAATTAGGTCCATTTTCAAAATTTGTTTTCGAAATTTTCATAAAAAATCACCTTTTTCATCCATTTTTCGGCCATAACTCCCGTTCCCGACGTCCGATCCGGACCGGGTTTACGTCATAGTATAGGACTCCGTGCCCGCTGTGCGTGTGCACCGCAAAAAAACGAACCCTTCATAGGGAAATTTTACACCCGACGGTTTAAAACGTTAAAACTTGCAATTTTCCATACATTCTCTTTAGAACAACCCCTATATTAACGAGCTATCCCTAATATTCCCGAAAATTTTTATCATCTCCTGTACGGGACGCTTAGGTTTATCTCCCAGTAGAAAACCAGCAGCGAGTCTCGCAGGGTTCCGCGGGGAAGCTCGAAAACGTTAAATTCATAGTCCTATAGATCTATATAGGTATAACCAAAAATCTACTTACCAGAGCGTTGTTTTTGAGAACTTTAATTATTTCAGACCTTTTACATACAGCAAACATACAACTGTCGTACATTTTTGAACGCGGCTCAGTGAGCCCTATACGATTACCACAAAATATTTGAGAATTTTCCAAAAGAAAACTTTTTACTTAGGAAAAACCTATTTTCAGTTTATTCAAAACTTAAAATTTTTATAACAGTCTTCCTATTTGACCTAACTCTGTTCTGGAAACGCCAACGGACGCGCATTCGCTCGTTCTACGGGATACCTGTAACAGAAAAGTCAAATTAGGTCCATTTTCAAAATTTGTTTTCGAAATTTTCATAAAAAATCACCTTTTTCATCCATTTTTCGGCCATAACTCCCGTTCCCGACGTCCGATCCGGACCGGGTTTACGTCATAGTATAGGACTCCGTGCCCGCTGTGCGTGTGCACCGCAAAAAAACGAACCCTTCATAGGGACCCCACCGACCGTGTTCCCACGTTGTCGTCGTGGTGGGGCTTGCGTGTCTCTATGACCTTGAGGGCTATGCCGGTAGAGCTACTCATGCCGGAAGGCCTCAAGCGAGAGACCAGACCAAGAGGAACACACAGGCGGAGTCCAGACGGACCGCCACGGAGGGTGCACTGTCCAGAAGCATCGGCACCAACAGCTGTTGGTGTTTTTGGACAGTGGTTTTGAGAGAGTGGGTTCGCCTCGGGTATGCGTCTGCTTATCAGACGTGACCACGATGGCGAACGTGGTTATTGGGGACCCCACCCCACAAAAAAGGCAAAGCTGTGTTCAGCACCACTATGGACGCGACTCTAAAAAATTTATTACCCCAGGAGGGTACCGCCTGCACCGCAGGTGGAGAATCCCTCCCCGAGCAGAGCTCGGGCTGCCCCTCGTATTCTGGGGGGGGCAAAGAGCGCGTCAGGTCCCAAAAGGACCTGTTACCGTCCTTCGTGGACGCAAAGAGCCAGGGTGGCTCACCCACTGGCAGCGTGGAGTCCCTGGGACCTGTTCCCAGCACGTCCGCTGCGCCGGTGGGTCCTGCAGAGGCCGGCAGGCGTTTCGGCCTCAGGGAGGTGAGCGGAGACACGGCGTCGGACTCAGATGCCGCGTCTTCGCTCAACTCGGAGAGAATGGAGGTGGATGAGGCCACCTCCAGGAAGAAGAGGAGGAACTTGTTCCTAAAGCGCCCCATATCTGGGGACAGCCGGAGGACGTCCTCCGACGATGGGCGTGGAGCTTCGGCCCGCAAGATCTCCACTGCTGGACGAGGTGCGGGCCGAATGACGGGGAAAGGGAGGAAGCCCACCGCCGAGGAGGCGACCCAGCGGTCCCTTAAGATTGCCAGGGAGGGGCGCCACCCCGGGGCAAGCAGTGCCCAGGTCAGCCCCTCAGAGCCGGAGCCTTCTGGCAGCGAGCCGGAAGGCATGGAGGAGGCGCTGAACCGTTTTACGGCGGTCGTGGCAGCTGCCATAATGGGCGTGGCCAAGAAGAGGGAGAGGGTCGCCAAGAGGCGGTCCATTTCCCAGGCCATGACCTCCATCACTGAGGCACTGGGTATCGTCCTGGAGCCGTTCAGGAAATCCCTCAACAAGAGGGTTGAGCGGCTCGGGGCAGAATTGGCCAGTGTCCGGGGCGCTGGCCATGAGGTGGCGCCAAAAGGGGTATGCAAGCAGGGGCAGAGTCGGTCCCAGCCCCTGCCCCAGGCGGAGAACGAGCTGCTGACCCTGCTGCGGCAGGAGCTGGCTGCCTTCCGGCAGCAGCAGCTGGAACAGCAGCAAAAGTTCCAAGAGCGGGTCCAGCGGCAGTTCGCTGTCCTGGAGGGCATTGTGCTGCGCCCCCCGCTTGCGGCCGGCCAGAAAAGGGCGGCATCGTACGCCGCCGCCGCCGCGGCCCCTGCAGCTGCGCCCAGGGTGGGCCCCTCGGGGCAAACTGGGCGCGGAGCCGTGGTGGTGTCGGAACCTCCGAGGCTGGTCCAGGCGGCCAAACAGCAGCAGCGGCAGGGGAAGCCTACCCCCTCCCCAAAAGGCAGAGCGGTGCCTGCTGCTAAACCGGCGGGACGTCCTGCTGCGGCGGCAGCGACTGGGCCGCGCCTGCCGCCTCCCCTGCCCGAAGAACCCTCGGCTGGCGCCGAATGGACGGTCGTCGGCGCCAGCAGGAAGGCGGGCAAGGCGGCTAGAGCGGCGAAGAAGCGCGAGCGGCGACAGCAGCGCCGGAAGCGGGCCATGGCGGCCAGACTTCGCGCCCCGAATTCCGCAGCTGTAGTGATTACACTACAGCCAGCTGCGGAAAAGAAGGGCGTGACGTACAACGCCGTCATGGAAAAGGCGAAGCAGGCGGTGGTGGGCCACCTTAGCGAGTTCGGAGCCACTGAGGGCTTCCGAATGAGGCGCACCGCAACCGGGGCCCGAATATTGGAGGTCCCTGGTGCGGACAGCGGCTCTGCCGCGGACGCCCTGGCCGCAAGGATCAGGGCGTCTATGGACGCTGAGGAGGTCCGAGTGTCCAGGCCCACAAAGTGCATAGACGTGCGCATCATGGGCCTGGATGACTCCGTCAGGGTGGACGAGGTGGTGGCCGCCGTCGTCAGGGCGGGAGGGTGCCAGGCCGATCAAGTGCGGGCTGGCACCATCCGTGCTGACAGCACGGGCATGCGGGCCGTTACGGTCAGCTGCCCCGTGTCGGCGGCCAAAGCCATCACGGCTGAAGGCCGTAGGCTCTTGGTGGGCTGGGTCTCCGCGCAGGTAAAACTGCTGGAGCCCAGACCTCTGCGGTGTTACCGCTGCCACGTGGGGCACCACGTGGGGGCCCATTGCGCCGCGGAGGTGGACCGCAGCGACCGCTGCTACCAGTGCGGTCAGCCCGGTCACAAGGCCGTCGAATGCCGTGCAACGCCGCACTGCTATGCATGTGCGGCGGCAGGCAAGCCGGCCGACCACCGGGCTGGGGGCAGGTCCTGCGACCCCCCTGCCAAGGCCAAGGGCAAAGTACGGAGGCCCATCCACCCGGACGTACTCACCGCCGCAGCCGCTTCCTTGGCTGCCACCGCTGTCGCCGCCGCACCCGCCGCGGCAGGGCCCTCACGGAGGGCTAGGGAGGAGACTGTAATGGACTGTCAATAACGACCCCATTACGTCTCCTCCAGGCGAACATCAACCACTGCGCCCCCGCTCAGGATCTGTTGCTCCAGAGCATGGCGCAGTGGTCGATCAATATCGCCGTGGTCTCCGAGCCGTACAATGTCCTGCCCAGGGGAGACTGGGTGCGGGACCTGGACGGCTCGGTGACCCTAATTTCGTCGGCCGCCGCCGGTACCCCGACCCTCGAGGCCGTCACGAGGGGACGGGGTTGCGTGGCAGCACGGTTCGGGGACATTGCAGTGGTAGGCGTCTACCTGTCCCCGAGCAGATCTCTCGGCGATCTTCACATCTCCCTAATGGAGCTGAAAGCCGTCGTCGCTGGGTTTGGTTCCCTCCCCGTGGTCGTTTGCGGGGACTTCAATGCCAAGAACTTGGCTTGGGGTTCCCGGCTCACGAACCAGCGGGGTCGGATGGTGGAGGACTGGGCTCTGGAGACAGGCCTGGTCGTCCTAAACCGGGGTTCTGTCCCCACGTGTGTGCGGATGCGGGGTGACTCAGTGGTGGACATCTCGTTCGCCAGCCCCGCTCTGTCGCCGCGTGTCGTCGACTGGCGCGTTATGGAGGGGGTGGAGACGTTTTCGGACCACCGGTACATCCGGTTCGACGTCTCCGCCCAAACCTCGATTGCGCCGGTCCGACAGAACCCTTGTGGTCCGCGGTGGGCGCTGAGGCAGATGGACCGGGAGCTCCTCCTGGAAGCCGCGACGGTACAGGCCTGGGTGCAAGCACCGGACAGGCCTGTCGACATAGACGTCGAGGCAGAGTGGTTCCGGGAGGCCATGTCGCAAATTTGCGACGCGGCAATGCCCCGAGTCCCTCCAGGACGTGCTCAGCGCCAGGTATACTGGTGGTCGCCAGAGATTGCGGCACTGCGCATCGCGTGCAATGCCGCGCGACGCCGGTATGCCAGATACCGCAGGCGCCGCATCCGTCCACCGGATGCGGAAGCCAGAGAGGCGGAGCTGTATGAGGGGTACAGAGCGGCAAAGCGCACCCTCCGAGCGGAGATAAGGCGGGCCAAACTTGAGGCCCGCAACGTGTGGCTGGGGACTCTGAACGGGGACCCATGGGGACGCCCGTACAAGTTGGTACGGGAGAAACTCCGCCCCTGGGCTCCCCCGCTGACGCAGAGTCTCCGGCCCCAGCTCGTGGAGGGTGTGGTGAGCACTCTGTTCCCCACGCGAGGGGAACACTCTCCCCCGCCCATGGCTCCGCCACCGGCGGTGTCCGACGCGGACCACGATGGCGACGACGACGACAACGTTCCAGAGGTGACCGAGGTAGAGATGAGAGTGGCGGTACGAAGGCTGAGTGCCAAAAATACCGCCCCAGGACCCGACGGCTTGCCTGGGAAGGCATGGGTCCTGGCCATGGAGGCTCTCGGGCCTCGACTAAGAGGGCTCTTCAGCGCATGCATGGAGAGGGGCCAGTTCCCACTTCGCTGGAAGACGGGGAAACTGGTCCTCATCGCGAAGCCGGGGCGCCCCGCGGACTCTCCGTCCGCGTACCGGCCCATTGTGCTGCTCGACGAGGTGGGCAAGCTCTTTGAAAGAGTAATTGCAGACCGCCTCGTCGCACACCTAACACGGGTGGGGCCGGATCTGGCGGACGGCCAGTTCGGCTTTCGCAGGAGGCGCTCCACGGTGGACGCCATCATGTGCGTGCGAGCTCTCACGACAGGGGATGCAGTGGCCCAGGGCAGGTGTGTCGTGGCGGTGTCTCTGGACATCGCCAACGCCTTCAACTCCCTGCCTTGGAGTAGCATTGGGAGGGCACTCCGGTATCACCGGATGCCCGACTACCTCTGTCGTGTGGTCGAGGCGTACCTGTCAGACAGGTACATAACCTACCCCGGTCACCAGGGGGTGTGGGAACGTCGAGAGATGTCGTGCGGTGTTCCACAGGGATCGGTACTAGGGCCGCCCTTGTGGAACATCGGATACGATTACGTGCTGCGCGGCGACCTCCCTGACGGGGTAAGCGTGGTCTGCTACGCAGACGACACGCTGGTCCTGGCGCAGGGAGAGTCGTACCAGGCGGCGGTCGAACTAGCGACACGCGGGGTCGCGACAGTCGTTGGCAGGATCCAGGAGCTGGGACTCGAGGTGGCATTGCACAAGTCCGAGGCCATGTGCTTTCACGGCCCTCGGAACGCGCCACCACCGGGTTCCCGGCTAACGGTGGGAGGAGTCCACATCGGCGTCGGGTCAACGATGAAGTACCTGGGACTCGTTCTCGACAGCCGATGGGATTTCGACGAGCATTTCCGACGTCTGGCTCCCAAACTAAATCGGACTGGGGCTGCTCTCTCGCGGCTCCTGCCCAACCTTGGGGGTCCAGACGCCTCCTGCCGGAGGCTCTACGCGGGGATCGTTCGGTCCATGGCCCTTTATGGCGCGCCGGTGTGGGCGCCGGGGCTGCGGAAGCAGCCGGCGGCCCGGCTGAACGCGTGCCAGAGGGTCATGGCCATACGGATGGTACGAGGATACCGGACGATTTCCCGCGAAGCGGCGAGCCTTCTTGCTGGCCAGCGACCATGGGATCTGGAGGCAACAGTCCTTGCACTCATGCACGAACGGCGCATGGAGATGCAACGCCGGGGCGAAACTCCGCTGCCGCAACAAGTCGCGGCATGGCGGACAGAGTTCCGGCGAGTTCTCATGGTGAAATGGCGACAGCGACTGTCGCGACCCCGTGCTGGGCACGCCACAATCATGGCGGTAAGTCCCCTCTTTGAGGCGTGGTTGGAAAGACCTCACGGCGTCCTCACATTCCGCATGACGCAGGTCCTCACCGGACACGGTAAGTTCGGGAGGTTCCTGCACCGGATTCGTGCGGAAACGACGCCCGGGTGTCGCCACTGTGTGGCCCACCCGGAGGACACGGTGGAGCACACGGTGGAGGTGTGCCCCGCTTGGGCAGAGCAACGCCGTGACCTCGTGGGGGCAATCGGCGGCGGTGATCTCTCGCGCCGGGCCTTGGTTCAGGCCATGCTCCGGAGCGAGGAGGAGTGGCAGGCGGTCGCCTCCTTCTGCGAAGCAGTAATGCTAGCTAAGGAGGCGGCCGATCGCGTGAGGCAACGGTCCTTACGCTCCAACCGCCGCCGGGATTCCGATCCCGATTTCCGGCCACCGTAGGCGCGGGCTTGCAGATGGCGAGCAATGGGTGGCTCGCCGTCTGACCGTCCGGTAACCGTCCGGACCGAGCCCAAGTCGTCGACGGCGCGTATTGTTCCACGCGCGCCTCAAGGAGATGTCAGCAAATCGTAGGGGCCCAGCAGGGTCGAAGCCTACTGGGGCCACGGGTAGTGTGAAAGCGGAACCCGGGGCCCTGGGACGAAGGCAACGAAGGAACAGGAGTGGGTTTTTAGTCAGTAAGAGTCTGACACTATCTCCCGCTCCGCCCAAGAGCGGGGATGTCATTAGGATGATTTTCCCACCGAAAAAAAAAAAAAAAAAAAACCCTTCATAGGGAAATTTTACACCCGACGGTTTAAAACGTTAAAACTTGCAATTTTCCATACATTCTCTTTAGAACAACCCCTATATTAACGAGCTATCCCTAATATTCCCGAAAATTTTTATCATCTCCTGTACGGGACGCTTAGGTTTATCTCCCAGTAGAAAACCAGCAGCGAGTCTCGCAGGGTTCCGCGGGGAAGCTCGAAAACGTTAAATTCATAGTCCTATAGATCTATATAGGTATAACCAAAAATCTACTTACCAGAGCGTTGTTTTTGAGAACTTTAATTATTTCAGACCTTTTACATACAGCAAACATACAACTGTCGTACATTTTTGAACGCGGCTCAGTGAGCCCTATACGATTACCACAAAATATTTGAGAATTTTCCAAAAGAAAACTTTTTACTTAGGAAAAACCTATTTTCAGTTTATTCAAAACTTAAAATTTTTATAACAGT
Organism: Mythimna vitellina; assembly: GCA_949316375.1. NCBI lineage: Eukaryota > Metazoa > Arthropoda > Insecta > Lepidoptera > Noctuidae > Mythimna > Mythimna vitellina. Next base: position 27,278,000 of record OX438688.1, on the reverse strand, counting down.
CTTCCTATTTGACCTAACTCTGTTCTGGAAACGCCAACGGACGCGCATTCGCTCGTTCTACGGGATACCTGTAACAGAAAAGTCAAATTAGGTCCATTTTCAAAATTTGTTTTCGAAATTTTCATAAAAAATCACCTTTTTCATCCATTTTTCGGCCATAACTCCCGTTCCCGACGTCCGATCCGGACCGGGTTTACGTCATAGTATAGGACTCCGTGCCCGCTGTGCGTGTGCACCGCAAAAAAACGAACCCTTCATAGGGAAATTTTACACCCGACGGTTTAAAACGTTAAAACTTGCAATTTTCCATACATTCTCTTTAGAACAACCCCTATATTAACGAGCTATCCCTAATATTCCCGAAAATTTTTATCATCTCCTGTACGGGACGCTTAGGTTTATCTCCCAGTAGAAAACCAGCAGCGAGTCTCGCAGGGTTCCGCGGGGAAGCTCGAAAACGTTAAATTCATAGTCCTATAGATCTATATAGGTATAACCAAAAATCTACTTACCAGAGCGTTGTTTTTGAGAACTTTAATTATTTCAGACCTTTTACATACAGCAAACATACAACTGTCGTACATTTTTGAACGCGGCTCAGTGAGCCCTATACGATTACCACAAAATATTTGAGAATTTTCCAAAAGAAAACTTTTTACTTAGGAAAAACCTATTTTCAGTTTATTCAAAACTTAAAATTTTTATAACAGTCTTCCTATTTGACCTAACTCTGTTCTGGAAACGCCAACGGACGCGCATTCGCTCGTTCTACGGGATACCTGTAACAGAAAAGTCAAATTAGGTCCATTTTCAAAATTTGTTTTCGAAATTTTCATAAAAAATCACCTTTTTCATCCATTTTTCGGCCATAACTCCCGTTCCCGACGTCCGATCCGGACCGGGTTTACGTCATAGTATAGGACTCCGTGCCCGCTGTGCGTGTGCACCGCAAAAAAACGAACCCTTCATAGGGAAATTTTACACCCGACGGTTTAAAACGTTAAAACTTGCAATTTTCCATACATTCTCTTTAGAACAACCCCTATATTAACGAGCTATCCCTAATATTCCCGAAAATTTTTATCATCTCCTGTACGGGACGCTTAGGTTTATCTCCCAGTAGAAAACCAGCAGCGAGTCTCGCAGGGTTCCGCGGGGAAGCTCGAAAACGTTAAATTCATAGTCCTATAGATCTATATAGGTATAACCAAAAATCTACTTACCAGAGCGTTGTTTTTGAGAACTTTAATTATTTCAGACCTTTTACATACAGCAAACATACAACTGTCGTACATTTTTGAACGCGGCTCAGTGAGCCCTATACGATTACCACAAAATATTTGAGAATTTTCCAAAAGAAAACTTTTTACTTAGGAAAAACCTATTTTCAGTTTATTCAAAACTTAAAATTTTTATAACAGTCTTCCTATTTGACCTAACTCTGTTCTGGAAACGCCAACGGACGCGCATTCGCTCGTTCTACGGGATACCTGTAACAGAAAAGTCAAATTAGGTCCATTTTCAAAATTTGTTTTCGAAATTTTCATAAAAAATCACCTTTTTCATCCATTTTTCGGCCATAACTCCCGTTCCCGACGTCCGATCCGGACCGGGTTTACGTCATAGTATAGGACTCCGTGCCCGCTGTGCGTGTGCACCGCAAAAAAACGAACCCTTCATAGGGAAATTTTACACCCGACGGTTTAAAACGTTAAAACTTGCAATTTTCCATACATTCTCTTTAGAACAACCCCTATATTAACGAGCTATCCCTAATATTCCCGAAAATTTTTATCATCTCCTGTACGGGACGCTTAGGTTTATCTCCCAGTAGAAAACCAGCAGCGAGTCTCGCAGGGTTCCGCGGGGAAGCTCGAAAACGTTAAATTCATAGTCCTATAGATCTATATAGGTATAACCAAAAATCTACTTACCAGAGCGTTGTTTTTGAGAACTTTAATTATTTCAGACCTTTTACATACAGCAAACATACAACTGTCGTACATTTTTGAACGCGGCTCAGTGAGCCCTATACGATTACCACAAAATATTTGAGAATTTTCCAAAAGAAAACTTTTTACTTAGGAAAAACCTATTTTCAGTTTATTCAAAACTTAAAATTTTTATAACAGTCTTCCTATTTGACCTAACTCTGTTCTGGAAACGCCAACGGACGCGCATTCGCTCGTTCTACGGGATACCTGTAACAGAAAAGTCAAATTAGGTCCATTTTCAAAATTTGTTTTCGAAATTTTCATAAAAAATCACCTTTTTCATCCATTTTTCGGCCATAACTCCCGTTCCCGACGTCCGATCCGGACCGGGTTTACGTCATAGTATAGGACTCCGTGCCCGCTGTGCGTGTGCACCGCAAAAAAACGAACCCTTCATAGGGCCCCACCGACCGTGTTCCCACGTTGTCGTCGTGGTGGGGCTTGCGTGTCTTTATGACCTTGAGGGCTATGCCGGTAGAGCTACTCATGCCGGAAGGCCTCAAGCGAGAGACCAGACCAAGAGGAACACACAGGCGGAGTCCAGACGGACCGCCACGGAGGGTGCACTGTCCAGAAGCATCGGCACCAACAGCTGTTGGTGTTTTTGGACAGTGGTTTTGAGAGAGTGGGTTCGCCTCGGGTACGCGTCTGCTTATCAGACGTGACCACGATGGCGAACGTGGTTATTGGGGACCCCACCCCACAAAAAAGGCAAAGCTGTGTTCAGCACCCCCATGGACGCGTCTCCTAAAAAACTATTACCCCAGGAGGGTACCGCCTGCACCGCAGGCGGAGAATCCCTCCCCGAGCAGAGCTCGGGCTGCCCCTCGTATTCTGGGGGGGGCAAAGAGCGCGTCAGGTCCCAAAAGGACCTGTTACCGTCCTTCGTGGACGCAACGAGCCAGGGTGGCTCACCCACTGGTAGCGTGGAGTCCCTGGGACCTGTTCCCAGCACGTCCGCTGCGCCGGTGGGTCCTGCAGAGGCCGGCAGGAGCTTCGGCCTCAGGGAGGTGAGCGGAGACGCGGCGTCGGACTCCGATGCCGCGTCTTCGCTTGGATCGGAGAGGATGGAGGTGGAGGAGTCCACCTCCAAGACCCAGTTCCTCAAGCGCCGCATGTTGGGGGATGGCCGGAGGACATCCTCCGACGACGACGAACTGGGTGTATCGGCCCGCAAAGTCTCCACCGCTGTGCGGGGTGCGGGCCGAAAGATGGGGAAGGGGAGCCGGCGCACCGCCGAGGAAGTGGCCCGGCGATCCCTCAAAGTCGCCAGGGAGGGGTGCCACCCCGGGGCACTCAGTGGCCTGGTCGGCCCTCCGGAACCGGAACCTTCGGGCAGTGAGCCAGAAGGTCTGGAGGAGGCGCTGAACAGGTTCACGGAGATCGTGGCAGCTGCCATATCAGGCGTGGCCAAGAAAAGGGAGAGGGTTGCCAAGAGGCGATCCATCTCCCAGGCCATGACCTCGATAACAGAGGCACTTGGTATCGTCTTGGAGCCGTTCAAGAGATCCCTCAATAAGAGGATTGAGCGGCTCGAGGCGGACCTGGCCGGTCTCCGTGGATCTGGCCCTGAGGTGGCGCAAAAAGGGGTATGCAAGCAGGGGCAGAGTCGGTCCCAGCCCCTGCCCCAGGCGGAGAGCGAGCTGCTGACCCTGCTGCGGCAGGAGCTGGCTGCCTTCCGGCAGCAGCAGCTGGAACAGCAGCAAAAGTTCCAAGAGCGGGTCCAGCGGCAGTTCGCTGTCCTGGAGGGCATTGTGCTGCGCCCCCCGCTTGCGGCCGGCCAGAAAAGGGCGGCATCGTACGCCGCCGCCGCCGCGGCCCCTGCTGCTGCGCCCAGGGTGGGCCCCTCGGGGCAAACTGGGCGCGGAGCCGTGGTGGTGTCGGAACCTCCGAGGCCGGTCCAGGCGGCCAAGCAACAGCAGCGGCAAGGGAAGCCTACCCCTTCCCCAAAAGGCAGAGCGGTGCCTGCCACTAAACCGGCGGGACCTCCTGCGGCGGCGGCGACTAGGCCGCGTCTGCCGCCTCCCCTGCCCGAAGAACCCTCGGCTGGCGCCGAATGGACGGTCGTCGGTGCCAGCAGGAAGGCGGGCAAGGCGGCTAGAGCGGCGAAAAAGCGCGAGCGGCGACAGCAGCGAAGGAAGCGCGCCATGGCGGCCAGGCTTCGCGCCCCGAATTCCGCAGCTGTAGTGATTACACTACAGCCAGCTGCGGAAAAGAAGGGCGTGACGTACAACGCCGTCATGGAAAAGGCGAAGCAGGCGGTGGTGGGCCACCTTAGCGAGTTCGGAGCCACTGAGGGCTTCCGAATGAGGCGCACCGCAACCGGGGCCCGAATATTGGAGGTCCCTGGTGCGGACAGCGGCTCTGCCGCGGACGCCCTGGCCGCAAGGATCAGGGCGTCTATGGACGCTGAGGAGGTCCGAGTGTCCAGGCCCACAAAGTGCATAGACGTGCGCATCATGGGCCTGGATGACTCCGTCAGGGTGGACGAGGTGGTGGCCGCCGTCGTCAGGGCGGGAGGGTGCCAGGCCGATCAAGTGCGGGCTGGCACCATCCGTGCTGACAGCACGGGCATGCGGGCCGTTACGGTCAGCTGCCCCGTGTCGGCGGCCAAAGCCATCACGGCTGAAGGCCGTAGGCTCTTGGTGGGCTGGGTCTCCGCGCAGGTAAAACTGCTGGAGCCCAGACCTCTGCGGTGTTACCGCTGCCACGTGGGGCACCACGTGGGGGCCCATTGCGCCGCGGAGGTGGACCGCAGCGACCGCTGCTACCAGTGCGGTCAGGCCGGTCACAAGGCCGTCGAATGCCGTGCAACGCCGCACTGCTACGCATGTGCGGCGGCAGGCAAGCCGGCCGACCACCGGGCTGGGGGCAGGTCCTGCGACCCCCCCGCCAAGGCCAAGGGCAAGGTACGGAGGCCCATCCACCCGGACGTACTCACCGCCGCAGCCGCTTCCTTGGCTGCCGCCGCTGTCGCCGTCGCACCCGCCGCGGCAGGGCCCTCACGGGGGGCTCGGGAGGAGACTGTAATGGACTGTCAATAACGACCCCATTACGTCTCCTCCAGGCGAACATCAACCACTGCGCCCCCGCTCAGGATCTGTTGCTCCAGAGCATGGCGCAGTGGTCGATCAATATCGCCGTGGTCTCCGAGCCGTACAATGTCCTGCCCAGGGGAGACTGGGTGCGGGACTTGGACGGCTCGGTGACCCTAATTTCGTCGGCCGCCGCCGGTACCCCGACCCTCGAGGCCGTCACGAGGGGACGGGGTTGCGTGGCAGCACGGTTCGGGGACATTGCAGTGGTAGGCGTCTACCTGTCCCCGAGCAGATCTCTCGGCGATCTCCACATCTCCCTAATGGAGCTGAAAGCCGTCGTCGCTGGGTTTGGTTCCCTCCCCGTGGTCGTTTGCGGGGACTTCAATGCCAAGAACTTGGCTTGGGGTTCCCGGCTCACGAACCAGCGGGGTCGGATGGTGGAGGACTGGGCTCTGGAGACAGGCCTGGTCGTCCTAAACCGGGGTTCTGTCCCCACGTGTGTGCGGATGCGGGGTGACTCAGTGGTGGACATCTCGTTCGCCAGCCCCGCTCTGTCGCCGCGTGTCGTCGACTGGCGCGTTATGGAGGGGGTGGAGACGTTTTCGGACCACCGGTACATCCGGTTCGACGTCTCCGCCCAAACCTCGATTGCGCCGGTCCGACAGAACCCTTGTGGTCCGCGGTGGGCGCTGAGGCAAATGGACCGGGAGCTCCTCCTGGAAGCCGCGACGGTACAGGCCTGGGTGCAAGCACCGGACAGGCCTGTCGACATAGACGTCGAGGCAGAGTGGTTCCGGGAGGCCATGTCGCAAATTTGCGACGCGGCAATGCCCCGAGTCCCTCCAGGACGTGCTCAGCGCCAGGTATACTGGTGGTCGCCGGAGATTGCGGCACTGCGCAACGCGTGCAATGCCGCACGACGCCGGTATGCCAGATACCGCAGGCGCCGCATCCGTCCACCGGATGCGGAGGCCAGAGAGGCGGAGCTGTACGAGGGGTATAGAGCGGCAAAGCGCACCCTCCGAGCGGAGATAAGGCGGGCCAAACTTGAGGCCCGCAACGTGTGGCTGGGGACTCTGAATGGGGACCCATGGGGACGCCCGTACAAGTTGGTACGGGACAAACTCCGCCCCTGGGCTCCCCCGCTGACGCAGAGTCTCCGGCCCCAGCTCGTGGAGGGTGTGGTGAGCACTCTGTTCCCCACGCGAGGGGAACACTCTCCCCCGCCCATGGCTCCGCCACCAGCGGTGTCCGACGCGGACCACGATGGCGACGACGACGATAACGCTCCAGAGGTGACCGAGGTAGAGATGAGAGTGGCGATACGAAGGCTGAGTGCCAAAAATACCGCCCCAGGACCCGACGGCTTGCCTGGGAAGGCATGGGTCCTGGCCATGGAGGCTCTCGGGCCTCGACTAAGAGGGCTCTTCAGCGCATGCTTGGAGAGGGGCCAGTTTCCACTTCGCTGGAAGACGGGGAAACTGGTCCTCATCGCGAAGCCGGGGCGCCCCGCGGACTCTCCGTCCGCGTACCGGCCCATTGTGCTGCTCGACGAGGTGGGCAAGCTCTTTGAAAGAGTAATTGCAGACCGCCTCGTCGCACACCTAACACGGGTGGGGCCGGATCTGGCGGACGGCCAGTTCGGCTTTCGCAGGAGGCGCTCCACGGTGGACGCCATCATGTGCGTGCGAGCTCTCACGACGGGGGATGCAATGGCCCAGGGCAGGTGTGTCGTGGCGGTGTCTTTGGACATCGCCAACGCCTTCAACTCCCTGCCTTGGAGTAGCATTGGGAGGGCACTCCGGTATCACCGGATGCCCGACTACCTCTGTCGAGTGGTCGAGGCGTACCTGTCAGACAGGTACATAACCTACCCCGGTCACCAGGGGGTGTGGGAACGTCGAGAGATGTCGTGCGGTGTTCCGCAGGGATCGGTACTAGGGCCGCCCTTGTGGAACATCGGATACGATTACGTGCTGCGCGGCGACCTCCCTGACGGGGTCAGCGTGGTCTGCTACGCAGACGACACGCTGGTCCTGGCACAGGGAGAGTCGTACCAGGCGGCGGTCGAACTAGCGACACGCGGGGTCGCGACGGTCGTTGGCAGGATCCAGGAGCTGGGACTCGAGGTGGCATTGCACAAGTCCGAGGCCATGTGCTTTCACGGCCCTCGGAACGCGCCACCACCGGGTTCCCAGCTAACGGTGGGAGGAGTCCACATCGGCGTCGGGTCAACGATGAAGTACCTGGGACTCGTTCTCGACAGCCGATGGGATTTCGACGAGCATTTCCGACGTCTGGCTCCCAAACTAAATCGGACTGGGGCTGCTCTCTCGCGGCTCCTGCCCAACCTTGGGGGTCCAGACGCCTCCTGCCGGAGGCTCTACGCGGGGATCGTTCGGTCCATGGCCCTTTATGGCGCGCCGGTGTGGGCGCCGGGGCTGCGGAAGCAGCCGGCGGCCCGGCTGAACGCGTGCCAGAGGGTCATGGCCATACGGATGGTACGAGGATACCGGACGATTTCCCGCGAAGCGGCGAGCCTTCTTGCTTGCCAGCGACCATGGGAACTGGAGGCAACAGTCCTTGCACTCATGCACGAACGGCGCATGGAGATGCAACGCCGGGGCGAAACTCCGCTGCCGCAACAAGTCGCGGCATGGCGGACAGAGTTCCGGCGAGTTCTCATGGTGAAATGGCGACAGCGACTGTCGCGACCCCGTGCTGGGCACGCCACAATTATGGCGGTAAGTCCCCTCTTTGAGGCGTGGTTGGAAAGACCTCACGGCGTCCTCACATTCCGCATGACGCAGGTCCTCACCGGACACGGTAAGTTCGGGAGGTTCCTGCACCGGATTCGTGCGGAAACGACGCCCGGGTGTCGCCACTGTGTGGCCCACCCGGAGGACACGGTGGAGCACACGGTGGAGGTGTGCCCCGCTTGGGCAGAGCAACGCCGTGACCTCGTGAGGGCAATCGGCGGCGGTGATCTCTCGCGCCGGGCCTTGGTTCAGGCCATGCTCCGGAGCGAGGAGGAGTGGCAGGCGGTCGCCTCCTTCTGCGAAGCAGTAATGCTAGCTAAGGAGGCGGCCGATCGCGTGAGGCAACGGTCCTTACGCTCCAACCGCCGCCGGGATTCCGATCCCGATTTCCGGCCACCGTAGGCGCGGGCTTGTAGACGGCGAGCAATGGGTGGCTCGCCGTCTGACCGTCCGGTAACCGTCCGGACCGAGCCCAAGTCGTCGACGGCGCGTTTTGTTCCACGCGCGCCTCAAGGAGATGTCAGCAAATCGTAGGGGCCCAGCAGGGTCGAAGCCTACTGGGGCCACGGGTAGTGTGAAAGCGGAACCCGGGGCCCTGGGACGAAGGCAACGAAGGAACAGGAGTGGGTTTTTAGTCAGTAAGAGTCTGACACTATCTCCCGCTCCGCCCAAGAGCGGGGATGTCATTAGGATGATTTTCCCACCCAATAAAAAAAAAAAAAAAAAAAAAAAAAAAACCCTTCATAGGGAAATTTTACACCCGACGGTTTAAAACGTTAAAACTTGCAATTTTCCATACATTCTCTTTAGAACAACCCCTATATTAACGAGCTATCCCTAATATTCCCGAAAATTTTTATCATCTCCTGTACGGGACGCTTAGGTTTATCTCCCAGTAGAAAACCAGCAGCGAGTCTCGCAGGGTTCCGCGGGGAAGCTCGAAAACGTTAAATTCATAGTCCTATAGATCTATATAGGTATAACCAAAAATCTACTTACCAGAGCGTTGTTTTTGAGAACTTTAATTATTTCAGACCTTTTACATACAGCAAACATACAACTGTCGTACATTTTTGAACGCGGCTCAGTGAGCCCTATACGATTACCACAAAATATTTGAGAATTTTCCAAAAGAAAACTTTTTACTTAGGAAAAACCTATTTTCAGTTTATTCAAAACTTAAAATTTTTATAACAGTCTTCCTATTTGACCTAACTCTGTTCTGGAAACGCCAACGGACGCGCATTCGCTCGTTCTACGGGATACCTGTAACAGAAAAGTCAAATTAGGTCCATTTTCAAAATTTGTTTTCGAAATTTTCATAAAAAATCACCTTTTTCATCCATTTTTCGGCCATAACTCCCGTTCCCGACGTCCGATCCGGACCGGGTTTACGTCATAGTATAGGACTCCGTGCCCGCTGTGCGTGTGCACCGCAAAAAAACGAACCCTTCATAGGGAAATTTTACACCCGACGGTTTAAAACGTTAAAACTTGCAATTTTCCATACATTCTCTTTAGAACAACCCCTATATTAACGAGCTATCCCTAATATTCCCGAAAATTTTTATCATCTCCTGTACGGGACGCTTAGGTTTATCTCCCAGTAGAAAACCAGCAGCGAGTCTCGCAGGGTTCCGCGGGGAAGCTCGAAAACGTTAAATTCATAGTCCTATAGATCTATATAGGTATAACCAAAAATCTACTTACCAGAGCGTTGTTTTTGAGAACTTTAATTATTTCAGACCTTTTACATACAGCAAACATACAACTGTCGTACATTTTTGAACGCGGCTCAGTGAGCCCTATACGATTACCACAAAATATTTGAGAATTTTCCAAAAGAAAACTTTTTACTTAGGAAAAACCTATTTTCAGTTTATTCAAAACTTAAAATTTTTATAACAGTCTTCCTATTTGACCTAACTCTGTTCTGGAAACGCCAACGGACGCGCATTCGCTCGTTCTACGGGATACCTGTAACAGAAAAGTCAAATTAGGTCCATTTTCAAAATTTGTTTTCGAAATTTTCATAAAAAATCACCTTTTTCATCCATTTTTCGGCCATAACTCCCGTTCCCGACGTCCGATCCGGACCGGGTTTACGTCATAGTATAGGACTCCGTGCCCGCTGTGCGTGTGCACCGCAAAAAAACGAACCCTTCATAGGGAAATTTTACACCCGACGGTTTAAAACGTTAAAACTTGCAATTTTCCATACATTCTCTTTAGAACAACCCCTATATTAACGAGCTATCCCTAATATTCCCGAAAATTTTTATCATCTCCTGTACGGGACGCTTAGGTTTATCTCCCAGTAGAAAACCAGCAGCGAGTCTCGCAGGGTTCCGCGGGGAAGCTCGAAAACGTTAAATTCATAGTCCTATAGATCTATATAGGTATAACCAAAAATCTACTTACCAGAGCGTTGTTTTTGAGAACTTTAATTATTTCAGACCTTTTACATACAGCAAACATACAACTGTCGTACATTTTTGAACGCGGCTCAGTGAGCCCTATACGATTACCACAAAATATTTGAGAATTTTCCAAAAGAAAACTTTTTACTTAGGAAAAACCTATTTTCAGTTTATTCAAAACTTAAAATTTTTATAACAGTCTTCCTATTTGACCTAACTCTGTTCTGGAAACGCCAACGGACGCGCATTCGCTCGTTCTACGGGATACCTGTAACAGAAAAGTCAAATTAGGTCCATTTTCAAAATTTGTTTTCGAAATTTTCATAAAAAATCACCTTTTTCATCCATTTTTCGGCCATAACTCCCGTTCCCGACGTCCGATCCGGACCGGGTTTACGTCATAGTATAGGACTCCGTGCCCGCTGTGCGTGTGCACCGCAAAAAAACGAACCCTTCATAGGGAAATTTTACACCCGACGGTTTAAAACGTTAAAACTTGCAATTTTCCATACATTCTCTTTAGAACAACCCCTATATTAACGAGCTATCCCTAATATTCCCGAAAATTTTTATCATCTCCTGTACGGGACGCTTAGGTTTATCTCCCAGTAGAAAACCAGCAGCGAGTCTCGCAGGGTTCCGCGGGGAAGCTCGAAAACGTTAAATTCATAGTCCTATAGATCTATATAGGTATAACCAAAAATCTACTTACCAGAGCGTTGTTTTTGAGAACTTTAATTATTTCAGACCTTTTACATACAGCAAACATACAACTGTCGTACATTTTTGAACGCGGCTCAGTGAGCCCTATACGATTACCACAAAATATTTGAGAATTTTCCAAAAGAAAACTTTTTACTTAGGAAAAACCTATTTTCAGTTTATTCAAAACTTAAAATTTTTATAACAGTCTTCCTATTTGACCTAACTCTGTTCTGGAAACGCCAACGGACGCGCATTCGCTCGTTCTACGGGATACCTGTAACAGAAAAGTCAAATTAGGTCCATTTTCAAAATTTGTTTTCGAAATTTTCATAAAAAATCACCTTTTTCATCCATTTTTCGGCCATAACTCCCGTTCCCGACGTCCGATCCGGACCGGGTTTACGTCATAGTATAGGACTCCGTGCCCGCTGTGCGTGTGCACCGCAAAAAAACGAACCCTTCATAGGGAAATTTTACACCCGACGGTTTAAAACGTTAAAACTTGCAATTTTCCATACATTCTCTTTAGAACAACCCCTATATTAACGAGCTATCCCTAATATTCCCGAAAATTTTTATCATCTCCTGTACGGGACGCTTAGGTTTATCTCCCAGTAGAAAACCAGCAGCGAGTCTCGCAGGGTTCCGCGGGGAAGCTCGAAAACGTTAAATTCATAGTCCTATAGATCTATATAGGTATAACCAAAAATCTACTTACCAGAGCGTTGTTTTTGAGAACTTTAATTATTTCAGACCTTTTACATACAGCAAACATACAACTGTCGTACATTTTTGAACGCGGCTCAGTGAGCCCTATACGATTACCACAAAATATTTGAGAATTTTCCAAAAGAAAACTTTTTACTTAGGAAAAACCTATTTTCAGTTTATTCAAAACTTAAAATTTTTATAACAGTCTTCCTATTTGACCTAACTCTGTTCTGGAAACGCCAACGGACGCGCATTCGCTCGTTCTACGGGATACCTGTAACAGAAAAGTCAAATTAGGTCCATTTTCAAAATTTGTTTTCGAAATTTTCATAAAAAATCACCTTTTTCATCCATTTTTCGGCCATAACTCCCGTTCCCGACGTCCGATCCGGACCGGGTTTACGTCATAGTATAGGACTCCGTGCCCGCTGTGCGTGTGCACCGCAAAAAACGAACCCTTCATAGGGAAATTTTACACCCGACAGTTAAAAACTGTAAAACTTACAAATTTTTACGCCCACCCACCCAATGTCGATGTATCGAAAATAACAAGAAATTGGGAAAACATTTTTACACGCTTATATAACGGGGGGTACCGAGACGACCCGTTATATATACATAAGTCCCTGACAGCAGCCTTTATTGAGGCTTGTTTTGACAATTTTCATTGACGAAAAATTTTAAGTTATTGACACCTCATTTGAGGAACTATTTTGACAACTCCAATTAAGAACTTACTGATCCCCCCTTTACAGGGATCATTAAATTAGGTTTAGTTCAAATTTTATGCAATTGTTGTTTTATCGTTTTTGGTTTTTTATATATTTTAGTTTTACCCTACACCATGTTCCTCTCCAGGACACCGGCAAAAAAGACCGCCACTGGTCCCCAAGTCTCTCCATCGAACGCAGCACTATCCATCACCTTCGAGAGGGAGGTCTCCCCTCCCAACGCTTCAACTCAGGCCTCTAATGTGAGGCGAAGCATTGGCGAGTGGGAAAATGGAAAGATGGCAGAATCTCAGCCCTTTCCATCAATCGCAGCGCACTCACCCAAGAAGGCAGCCTTGACCATAACGGCCTCCCAGAAGTCTACAAAGCGCGCCACGTCACAGCCGGACAATAAGGCTGTGGCGCGCCGAACTTCCACTGAGACGCTGGGTGTGTCACCAGGGACAAGCCAGCTGCAGCCGAACAAACCCGCCGATCGGGTGACCGAGGCTCGAAACTGCCTACTGCGCGCGAAGTCGCACCTTAGCGATTCGCGCAATTTGCGGGCAGACCTTAAAGCCGGGATCACCCAGTCGGTGGAACGGCTGTACCAGCTGGTGAAAGAAGAGGCGGCGGCTGCTTTACAGGTGAAAGGGGCTGAGCTGGTGGGGGAGGAGGCCATTAAGGCAACACCCCCGTCAGAAGCACCCAGGAGCCTTCCGGAGGTTAACTCGCTGCTGGCTTCACTAGCGAAACATAGCGCGCTGGTGAAGGAGAGCAGCGAGAAGATGGAGCGGCTGCGGCGGGTGATGGAGAGGCGGGGGGAGCCAACTATGGTAGACGTACTGGAGGAGGTGAGGGAAAATCAAAAACAAATAGCAGAGTGTTCGCTCTTTACACGCACACTCTGCGAAAAAATAGATAAAGAACCAAGTGGGACACCTCCTGCTCCTCCTTTTTCCCCCCGAAGCCAGAGCTACGCAAGCGTTGCAGCGATTAAGCAATTCGCGCTGCCGCGGCCGCTGCACTCGCTTATTGTTAGTTCGGCTAATACAAATGACACTAGTGCCGCGGTCGTAGAGAAAATTAGAATCGCTGTGGATGCAAGGGAAACAGGCATCCGAGTTGATAAGGTCCGCAAGGCGAGAGACCAAAAAGTGGTCATAGGGTGCCAAACTCGCCAGGAATTAGATTTGGTAAGGAACAGATTGGGGGGCTCCGCGACCGGACTAAAAATTGAGGAGGCAGTTAATAGGGATCCTCTGGTGATGTTGACGGATGTTTTATCCTATAACACAGATGACGACATCACCAGAGCGATCCTCAAACAGAACCAGCACCTCCTGGGCGAGCTAAAGAAAGATGAGGTAAGGGTTTCCGTAAAATACCGCAGGCGAGCACGGAACCCACATGAAAGTCATGTGGTGTTACAGGTCTCCCCCCCGGTGTGGCAGGTCTTGACCAGGGCAGGTCTTGCACATATCGATCTGCAAAGGGTGAGGGTGTTTGACCAGACTCCCCTTGTGCAGTGCACGAAATGCCTTGGATTTGGCCACGGCCGAAAGCAATGCACCGGGAAGGAGGACCTTTGCTCGCACTGCGGCGACACTCACCTGAGAGCGGATTGCCCATCGCGTCTGGCCGGGGAGCCCCCCAAATGCAGTAACTGTAAGAAAGCGGGCCACGACAACCTAAGCCATAATGGTTTTAGCTCGGACTGCCCTTTACGCAGACGATGGGACGCAATAGCGCGATCCACCGTCGCGTATTGCTAAGGGCGCCACAGCGATTCGTATGGCAGGAGTACTCCCCCATGGAGAGATTAAGAGACATGGGTTCGTCCAGGCCAACCTGCAAAGAATGCGATTGGCCACAGACGAGCTCATGCTGGAGGCCGCCAATCGCAAGGTTTCTGTTGCACTGCTCCAGGAGCCATATGTGGGCGGAGTCGGAACTCTAAAGCCGTACAGGGGGGTCAGAATCTTCCAGAATAGCAGCCGTCCGGGGGGCACAGTAAAGGCGGCAATTGCCGTCTTCAATAAAGACATTGAAGTTATACAGTGCCCAGATTTCACTACCGACAACATCGTGGTCGTGAGAATCCGCACGGCTGCCTGGGAAATAACATTGGCCTCCTTCTACTTTGAGCCAGACACGCCCATAGAGCCATACCTGGAGCAGCTCAGAAGAATAGCAGCGGTAAGCCCAGCGAGGCTTCTCATCGGGGGGGACTCGAACGCAAAGAGCGTTTGGTGGGGCAGTGGGGGAACAGACTCCAGGGGAGACAGCCTGGTGGGCGCTCTTGATCAAATCGGTATGCAGGTACTCAATGTCGGTGACACTCCGACCTTCGAGACCGTGCGGGGGGGGAGGACGTATACTAGTCACGTCGATATTACCGCGTGCACGACGGACATACTCGACCTGGTGGGCGACTGGAAGGTGGACCAAAGCCTAACGTACTCGGACCATAACGGCATTACCTTCAATGTTAGATTGAAGAGAGGTGAGATCACACACATACAGCGGACGACGAGGCTGTATAATACAAAAAAGGCAAACTGGAGTCAGTTTCGTGAGAAACTGGCTCAGTTAAACGCAGAGCATAAGATCAGCCCGTCGGAAGTCTTTGCAATCAGTAACACTCTACAACTCGAACACACAATAAACACATTCACAAACAATATACACAAAGCATGCACTGAACACATTCCACGCATAAGAACACACACAAAACTCACCTTGCCGTGGTGGTCCGAAGAGTTAGCCACCCTGAAAAGGGAAGTTGCCACAAGAAAGAGGCGTATACGTTGCGCGGCCCCCTCCCGTAGGGCCGGGGTGATTGACGAGTACCTGCAAAAGAAAACCGAGTACTTTGCCAGGACCAGGGAAGCCCAGACTAAAAGCTGGAAGGAGTTTTGCGGGAAACAGGACAGGGAAGGGCTTTGGGAAGGCATTTATAGGGTGATCGGTCGCACGTCCAAAAGGTTGGAAGATGTCCCCTTGAAATGCAATGGAAAGTTCCTGAGCCTGAAGGAGTCGACGAGATTGCTCGCCGAAACTTTCTACCCGGAGGACCGTAAAAGTGAGGACAACGCTGACCACCAAGCCACTCGTCGGCAAGCCGAGTCCGTGAGCGAGGAACATGATGATAACCATGACCCCCCGTTCACGGAACAGGAGCTGAGAGTGGCCGTGGAAAGCTTTAATCCAAAGAAGGCCCCGGGTGCCGATGGCTTCACGGCAGACATCTGCGCGCGAGTGGTCTCGCAGGACCCAGGGATTTTCCTGGCCATTGCAAATAAGTGCTTGCAGCTAGGCCACTTCCCGAAGCCCTGGAAAGAAGCGGCCGTCGTCGTCCTGCGGAAACCCGCCAAAGACGACTACTTCCAGCCAAAGTCTTACAGGCCAATAGGCCTGCTCCCCGTCCTAGGCAAGGTACTCGAGAAGATGATCGTGGGGAGATTGAAGTGGCACCTTCTCCCCAACATGAGCGCCCGCCAGTACGGTTTTGTGCCTCAGAAGAGCACCGAAGACTCCCTCTATGACCTAATGGGACGTATAAGAGGTAAGCTAAATCAGAAAAAGCTGATAACCATGATCTCATTGGACATAGAGGGAGCCTTTGATAGTGCATGGTGGCCAGTCATAAAAGTGAGGCTAAGGGAGGAAGGGTGCCCCGGCAACATCCGAGGGATAATCAGCAGCTACCTTCAGGATAGAAGGGTCGAGGTGAGATATGGCGGGGAGACACACTCCGTAAGTACGACCAAGGGGTGTGTCCAAGGCTCCATAGGAGGTCCAATCCTATGGAACCTCGTCCTCGATCCACTCCTGAAGGAGCTGGCTGCCAGGGGCGTCTATTGCCAGGCGTTCGCCGATGACATAGTCCTGGTTATTGACGGAGACACTGCGTTGGAGGTTCAAAGACAGGCCAATGCTGCCCTCGCCTATGTTGGGGAGTGGGGAGTCAGAAACAAGTTAAAGTTTGCACCCCATAAAACCCAGGCGATGGTGATCACCCGAAAACTTAAGTATGACGAACCGCTCCTGACCATGGGCGGAGTCAGTATTGGCTTGTCAAAGGAAATTAAAATCCTTGGCCTAACCATCGACAGCTGCCTAACATTTAACAAACATATTAACAATATATGTAAAAAGGTTGTTAATATATATGGGCAGCTGTCGAGGGCAGCCAAGATCAGTTGGGGCCTCCACGCAGATATCATAAGAATAATTTACAATGCCGTCATAGAACCAGTGGTTATGTACGCGGCGAGCGCCTGGGCACCGGCAGTGGGGAAGCTGGGAGCTAAAAAATAATTGAATGCCATCCAGCGTGGGTTCGCACAGAAGCTCTGCAAAGCCTACCGCACGGTCTCCCTGAACGCGGCGTTGCTTCTCGCCGGGATACTCCCACTCGATATCCGTATACAGGAGGCAGCCGCCCTGTACGAGGCAAAGAGGGGATTACCCCGGCCAGATCTGGCGGGCAGGGAGGTCGAGCGGAGAGCGGGGCACACCGAAAATGGACATCCGGCGACGCATATGCACCTGGAGTTCAAGAGCTTGATAGACGAGGAAGAGCTTAACGCTAAAAGCGACTTTGCCGTAAAGATCTTTACAGATGGTAGTAAAATTGACGGTAAAGTTGGAGCCGCAATATCTTACTGGGAGGGAGCGGCGGAAACCAGGGCCGTCAAACTCAAACTGCCATCTTACGGCACCGTCTATCAGGCAGAACTCCTGGCCATATGCAGAGCCACAGATGCCATCATTCGAGGTGCTCAGCAGAGCTTCGCTATATATAGCGATTCCAGATCTGCGCTGGAGACAATTGTCAATAACAGCTCCCCGCACCCCCTGGCGGTCGAAGCTCGCAAGAATCTCCGAACAGCCTTTAGCCGGAGCAAAACTGTATCCTTGTTCTGGCTAAAAGCCCACGCGGGATTTGCGGGCAATGAACGCGCCGACTGTCTGGCCAAAATGGCCGCCCTCAACCTGAAACGCACCCCTGACTATGATAAGTGCCCGGTCTCGTTCGTCAGGGGACAAATCAGACGTGGGTCTCTTGACGAATGGAATCGGAGGTATCAGTCAGGGGAAACCGCCGGGACAACCAAAATCTTCTTTCCGGACGCCACAGAGGGGTACAAAACTATTAAAAAGATTGGATTGGATAGTATTACAACACAAATATTAACAGGGCACGGTGGGTTCTCCGAATACCTGGCCAGATTCAGGTGTAAGGAGGACCCATCATGCGCCTGCGCCCCTGGAGTCGGAGAATCCGCCCTACATATCTTGCTGGACTGTCCGATCATTGGTCGAGCAAGATATGATAGTGAGCAGGAAATAGGGCAAAGAATAGATACGAATACGATAAAGAGCATAATGGCTGACAACAAGAAAAGGGGTATATTTTTGAAATATGCAAAGAAAATAGCAGAAGAGGTCATCAGAAAGAACAAGTAGAGCAGCAGATGCATAAAATACTTATAATAAATATGTAGTATAGGACACAAACATTTTATACGCTTTGGAATTAATACCATTATTTATACGTAAAATTTATGCATATTCAATTACAACAGCTAGCAAAGAGAAAAGATAGCAATAGTAGCAAGGCCTCAGGAAAGCTCAAAGTATTGGTAAACACCAAGCGTTTGCGCAACCCCTGAGGAAGGAGAGAAGGAGTCTGGAGTGGAGTATATGCAGACGTATAAATATATAAACAAAAAAATACACATATGATAAATAAATACAACCATGAAAATATGTACATTTAAATAAATGAACCATACAAACAAAAATTTATAATCTTAAACAAACATAACATGTGAAACAGGACATATATATATATATAAATATAAGGATTTCATAACAATTTTAATTAAATAAATGAATACATAAAACACTTAACTAATTAAAACTATATATACACTTAAATCAAAAACATATGTCTAAAACGTCACACGTCAATATACAACCCGCCCCTGATCGTTCCCGGTGCAAAAGTGCCCATAATACTGGCCGCATTACCTCGCTGGATAGCGATGGCCATCCTTTGCACCAAGAACGACCCGGACCGGGAGTCACCCGTTGCCTCCCCGAGCCTACCTATAAATATAATAACTAAAACCCAGAATAATTAACATATGATTATACAACGATCCTGCTCAGGGCAGGGAGTGGCGTGTCTGAAATAAATAAAAAAAAAAAAAAAAAAAAAACCTAACCTAACCTAACCTTACCTAACCCCGGAACTCCGTAATTAATCAATGTAACCTATCCGTGTTTGGACTTATTAGAATTGTCATGAGATGCACTTTGGCTATAAGGTACTATCAAACTGATCTGATGATGGAGCCGGAAGGTGGAAGGTAGATACAGGAACTTCATAATAAAACCTTGTAACTTAGCAGTGTTTGGGTTAATTGGAATTATCATGAAAAATAAGCACTCTGTTTATAAGTGTATCGCAACTAAAAAGTATGAAATAAAAAACTTTTTACAAAAAAAATATAACCGACTGCACTAAAAAAACACTGATCAAAATAATTTTAATTTCGGAAGTCGGTGTTAAATAAGACAAAAATAATACCGAGAAACACCGACTTCCGAAATTAAAATTATTTTGATCAGTGTTTTTTTAGTGCAGTCGGTTATATTTTTTTTGTAAAAAGTTTTTTATTTCCTCATAGAAAAGATAGAGACCCATTCCAAACTGTTAGAGGAAAATAGCAGGCAAATGGAAGAATTAAAAAAGACAGTAGCAGAGCAAAAAGCTCACACCGAGACGCCCTCATATGCGAAGGTGGCAGCAGCCGCGCAACACTTTACACTCGGTCGTAGTCACCTCAAAGGATCAGACAGAAACCGGGGAAGAGGTACTAGAGAGGGTTAGAAAAGCGGTAGAAGCTAAAGAAGGCTGAGTCAAGGTAGAAAGGGTTAGGAAGGCCAAAAATCGGAAAGTAGTCATGGGGTTTGAAACGACCGGATAGGGACCCTATGGTCATACTCAGGGACGTCCTGGCAATCAATACGGACGAAGATATCGTGAAAACCCTGAAGAACCAAAACCGGGACGTTTTTCGCGGCCTCTGCGATGGGGAAGATAGGTTAGAGATTAGGTATCGAAGAAATACTAGGAATCCTCACTCGGTCCTTGTAGTGCTGAGCACGTCCCCGAAGGCAGCGGGTGACAAAAAGAGGGTACGTCCATGTGGACCTACAAAAAATCCGGGTGGAAGACCAAACTCCACTCATACAATGCACTCGCTGCCTGGGCTTCGGGCACGGGCGAAAGCACTGCACGGAAAAGGAAGACAAATGCAGCCACTGCGGTGGCCCCCACCTAAAAACTGAATGCCCAGACTGGATGGCGGGTGGGACGGCGGTGTGTAGAAATTGTGAGAGAGCAAATATGCTTAATAAAGAACACAACGCATTCAGTACAGAATGCCCAGTCCGCCGAAAATGGGACGCAATAGCGCGTTCAACCACCGCCTATTGCTAAGGTCCCACAAGGTGAATCCAGTGTCTATAAAATCGCACAGGCTAACCTCCAACGGAAAAAGTTGGCAACAAGTGAGCTGTTGCTGGAGGCGAAAAAACAAGGAATCGCTGTGGCACTTGTGCAGGAGCCATATATTGGCAGCTCAAAAGTTATGGGGACCCAGAGGGGAGTGCGGGTCTTCCAAAACGCTGGTGTTGGGGAGGGTACTGTCAAAGCGGCAATTATCGTTTTTGATAAAAACATCAAAGTAGTACAGTACCCAAAACTCACTACAGAAAATATAGTCGTGGTGGGAATCCAAACCAGTGCTTGGGAGATCACACTCGCCTCTTTTTATTTTGAGCCGGACAAGCCAATAGACGCCTACCTAAATCAAATAAGACGAATAGGTGTCGCCAATGGCACAAAACCATTTCTCGTTGGAGGGGACGCCAATGCGAAAAGCACCTGGTGAGGGAGCTTGGTGGTTGACCGCAGGGGTGAAGAAGTATGTGGAACTCTGAGCTTGGGCTGAACATCCTCAATACAGGGGACATTCCAACATTCAACACCATCAGGGGAGGTCAGCGTTTTAGTAGTCATGTCGACCTTTCGGCATGTACAGACAACATCCTTGAGCTGGTGGAACAGTGGAGAGTCGACGAAGGCCTCACGAGCTCCGATCACAATGGCATACTGTTCAATATCAGGCTGTCTAGGGCCAAAGGATGTCAAGTAGAGAGAACGACACGCATCTTTAACAGTAAGAAAGCAAATTGGTCAAAGTTTCATGAGAAACTCAATCAATTAAAAATAGATCACAAAATTCAAAAATTACAAATAGAGAAAATTAACAGCTCTGAACTTATAGACACAACAACAGAAAACTACACAAAAATTATACAGGAAGCGTGTCGTTCTTCGATGCCTATTAAAAAAGCCAGGGAGAGACTCTCTGTGCCATGGTGGTCGGAAAAACTCTCTGAAATGAAAAAGAAGGTCGCCACCAGCAAAAGGAGAATACGATGCGCAGCTCCAGTTCGGAGACCAAAGGTTGTCGAAGAATATTTAAAGTGGAAAATGGAATATGAAGAAAAAGCAGCCCGAGCTCAGACCCAGAGCTGGAAAGAGTTTTGTTCCAAGTAGGATAGGGAGGGGGTCTGGGAGGGGATCTATAGGGTTATCGGGAGCACGATGCAAAGAGGGGTGGACTTGCAGATGGTAAAGGATGGAGAGGCAGACGGCAGCAAGATTGAGGGCAAGGTCGGGGCCGCACTGTCCGTGTGGCGGTCCACACAATCGGCCTGGTCGGTACCAGGCCGAGGTCAAGGCCCTCAAGTTTGCTTTGCCGTCTTACAGTACCGTCTACCAGGCTGAGCTCTTCGCCCTCTGCGAATCAATGAAAGAAGTCCTCCGAAGGACCGAGACGGCGTTCGCTATCTACAGTGACTCCATGGCAGCTCTCCAAACCGTCGTGAACCCCGAAGCCCTCCACGCCCTCGCAGTGGAAACGAGAGACGCCATCCGCCGCAGTAGAATCCAGAACAAGAGTGTCTCCTTGTTCTGGATCAAAGCTCATGTGGGGCTGGAGGGCAACGAGAGAGCCGACTCGCTCGCAAAGGAGGCTGCCTTAAAGTGTAAGCGGCAACCCCACTACGATAAATGCCGGAGGTATTGTACTGGGGAAACGGCGGCCACGACGAAGTTATTCTTCCCGTGCGCGATCGCTGCGTACAGGACGGTGCGGAAGTTAAAGATGACCCAGGAGCTGACCCAAGCCCTAACAGGGCACGGCGGGTTTTCCGAATACCTGACTCTTTTCAAGTGCAAGGAGAACCCGGCGTGCGTCTGCGACCCCGACAAGCAGGAGACAATCCTCCATCTTCTGACGCAGTGCCCTGTATATTCCTTCCACAGGCAAGAATTTGAGACGAAGGTTGATATGGAAGTGAAAGAAGGAAATCTCAGTATTTTGATAGCAGACCAAAAACTACGAATAAAATTCATAGAATTTGTAATTAAAATAGTGCAATCCGTAAATAAACGGAATAAGTAAACAATAATTAACTAAATAAGAAAAAAATTAAATAATTAGAATTATCATGACAAAAAAATAATTTAACAATAACGTTTTATTAATAATTTATAAAAATCTATATATATTTTATAATCGAATAAAAAAAATACAATGTCTGAATTTTAAAACCTACCTTCTAAAAACGACCCTGCGACACATGTATGGCAGGGGTCCTTCCGCAATTTAAAAAAAAAAAACCTAACCTAACCTAAACTTTTTTTTTTGTTTTTTTTTTTTGTTGCCGGTGTGGAAAATCCTCATAGATGTCCTTCGCCTGGGCAGGCGAAGGGGTCTGTCACTCTTACTGACTAAAAACCACCCGGTATTCCCTCCCACACTTGGACCGGGGATGAGAGGGAGAAATGACGGCTTCATAGAAGGAGATCACCGCATCCCACGACTCAGCGCTCCCGACCATAGAACGAGCGACGGCCGGCAGCGACAGGTCGGGGCCCACTTCAGATACGAGGGTACGGCGCTGCTCCTCCCATGCGGCACACTGGCAGTGTGCTGCGCCGTGTCCTCCCGACAGTCGGTGCAGTGATGGCACCGAGCGTCTGGCTCCCTGTTTATGCGACACAAGTACTTCCCGAAGCAGCCATGCCCCGAAAGCACCTGCGTCGCCCTAAACGACAGGGAGCCGTGCTTCCTCCCGAGCCATTCGTTGAGCACTGGTCGGATCGCATCGACGGTGGTGAGGCCAGCGGTAGGGCTCAGATGCCTGTCCCGCCATTCCGCCGCCATGACCTCGCGGAGCTGAGACCGACGCAGCTCGATCTCGCGCTGCATCGGTTCACCACCCCGCTGCCTCACCTCCTCGCGCCACCGGTACAGTGAGGCGAGGCCCCTCGCCGCCAGCTCCCAGGGTAGAGAACCGGCCAATGTACAACCCGCCTCGTAGGAGATCGTGCGATACCCCCTGATAGCCCTGACGGCCATCGCTCTCTGTGGTCTTCGCAGGATTGCGATGCTGCCGGCCGTCAGGTCAGAAGCCCATACCGGGGCCCCGTACAGGGCCATGGATCGCACGATCCCCAAGTACAGCCGCCTACAGGCGGTGCTCGGGCCCCCTAGATTGGGAAGCAGCGTTGCGGGCGCGCCCGTGGCTCCCATCAATTTGAGTGTCAGCCGCTGAAAGTGGGGGCCAAAGTCCCACCGGCTGTCGAGCACCAATCCTAGGTACTTCATGGTGGACTCGACAGCGATTTGGACCCCCCCGACCACGATGTGTGATCCTGGTGGCGGCGCTCGTCGGGGGCCATGAAAGACCATAGCCTCCGACTTGTTGAGAGCTACCTCCAGGCCCAGGCGTCGTATGAGGCTCACCACCTGTGAAACCGCTGCCGTCGCGAGCAACGCTGCCTCCCTGTACGAGTTCCCCCGGGCCGTGACCAGCGTGTCGTCTGCGTAACACGTCAGCTCCACACCTGGTTGGAGTTCGCCCCTCAGCACCCAGTCATAACCGATGTTCCACAGGGGTGGCCCTAGGACTGAGCCCTGTGGAACACATCACGACATATCGCGACGACCCTGCCGTCGCGTCCCTTATAGGTGACACATCTTTCCGCATCATTGGGGCCTATTTAGGCCCCAATGATGCGGCGGAGGTAGCGGGGCACCCTAAAGTACCTTAGCGCCTCCCGGATACAGCTCCACGGCAGGGCGTTAAAGGCGTTGGAGATGTCCAAGGACACCGCCAACATCACCCCGCCCTGGGAAACCGCTTCCTCTCACTCGCATTATGGCGTCGATAGTGGAGCACCTATGCCGAAAACCGAACTGACTGTCGTCTAGATCCGGCCCCTCTCTGTACAAGTGGCTGTCGAGGCGGGCAGCAATAATCCGCTCGAAAAGCTTACCCACCTTGTCAAGCAGCACTATGGGCCTGTATACGGACGGCGAGTCTGCTGGGCGCCCCGCCTTCTTGAGCAGGACCAGACGGCCCGTCTTCCACTGAGCGGGAAAGTGGCCCTGCAAAAGGCAAGCTGAGTAGAGTCCTCTCAGCTGGGCCTCCAGCTCTTTCAGAGCGAGGACGAGCGCGCGGCCGGGAACTCCATCCGGTCCCGGGGCAACGGTTTTGGCCCGGAGCCGCATCACGGCCGCCCTCAACTCTGGTTGTGTCACCTCGGGGTCCTCCTCATCCTCCGACTCTGTGGCTGTGGGCAAAGCCATCAGCGGCGGTGTGTGCTCCTTTCTAGCAGGGAACCGAGCTGCGACCACTACCTCCAGCAACTGAGGCTCGAGGCTCTCAGTGAGTGGGGGCGCCCAGGCACGAATTTTCCCTCGGACCGTACGATAGGGGCGCCCCCATGGATTTGCATCTAAGGTCGCCAGCATCTCCTCCCAGGATCGAGTCTTCGACTCGCCGATGGCCAGCCACAGAGCCTTCTTCGCCGCGCGGTACTCCTCATACCGCGCGGCCTCTTCTTCCGGAACCCGACGACGTCTCCTCCGGTATCGGGTGTACCGGCGCCTGACCTCCACGCAGGTCCTGCGCATCTGCGCAATTTCGGCGGTCCACCAATACAACCGGCGCCTTGTGGGTTGAGAGCGGACACGAGTTATGGACGCGTCGCAAATTTGCGTCATCGCCCCTCGGAACCACTGCGCCTCCTCTTCGACGTTGATGGGTTCGTTCGTCATTGACTCCCGAACGCAGGCCTGGATGATTGCGGTTTCCTCGAGAAGCTCCCTGTCTATCTGCTTAATCGACCAGCGAGGACCGGCCCTTTGCAAGGCCGACGGTCGGCCACCGCCTAACCTAACCTAACCTAAGGGGAGTCCGAATCTTCCAGAGTACCGGTCAAGGAGAAGGGACTGTCAAGGCCGCTATAGCCGTCTTTGACCCAAAGCTAACCGTGAGACAGTACCCGGAACTCACCACGAATAACATCGTCGTGGTGGGGATCCAGACTAACTCTGGTCTCGTTCTACTTTGAGCCAGACCAGCCTTTAGGGCCATACCTGGACAGTCTCAGAAAGGTGGAAAGCGAGATCGGCCCGCATAGGCTCATCATGCGTAGAGACGCCAATGCCTGGAGTATCTGGTGGGGCAGTAGTTAGACGAAGCTGGGAGCTCTCGACCAGCTTGGATTACAGGTACTAAACAGACGGGAAACTCCAACCTTCGACGTAGTTCGTGGTAACAGGCATTGCACGAGCTGCGTCGACGTCACAGCCTGCACAGCAGACAAGCTGACGGTGACCGACGGCTGGCGAGTCGTCGATGACCTGACGAGGTCAGACCACAACGGCATTGAGTTCAACGTTCATCTCGCTAGGTTTGTTAACCGAACTACCAGGATCCACAACACTAAAAAAGCAAATTATGCAAGCTAATAACACTGTAAGTCTGTTCGATGCCATCGACAGGAGGGACAAAATAGACCTGGTAGTCGCGGGATTTACAACGGCAGTACGAGACGCCTGTACATCCGTGATACCCAAGAAGAAGAGTGTAGAAAAGTTAACCGTGTCGTGGTCTGAAGAACTCGCCAGTCTAAAGAGGCAAGTGGTCACCAAGAAGCGGAGGATTCGTTGTGCAGCGCCAGTCCGTTGACCAAAGGTTGTTGAGGAGTACCTGAAACAGAAAGAAGAGTACGAGCGTGCAGTAGTCCAAGCAAAAATCGAGAGCTGGAAGGGGTTCTGCGAGAAACAGGATAGGGAAGGCCTGTGGGAAGGCATATATAGGGTAGTCAGCCGTCGGTCACCGTCAGCATGTCTGCTTTGCAGGCTGTGACGTCAACGTAGCTCGTGTAATGCCTGTTACCACGAACTACGTCGAAGGTTGGAGTTTCCCCTTTGTTTAGTACCTGTAATCCAAGCTGGTCGAGAGCTCCCAGCATCTCGTCGCCTCTGCTATTCGTCTCACTATTGCCCCACCAGATACTTCAGGCATTGGCGTCTCCACCCATGATGAGCCTCTGCGGGCCGGTCTCGATTTCCACCTTTTTGAGGCTGTCCAGGTATGGCCCTAAAGGCTGGTCTGGCTCAAAGTAGAACGAGACCAGAGTTAGTCTCCAGGCACCGGTTTGGATCCCCACCACGACGATGTTATTCGTGGTGAATTCTGGGTACTGTCTCACGGTTAGCTTTAGGTCAAAGACGGCTATAGCGGCCTTGACAGTCCCTTCTTCTTGACCGGTACTCTGGAAGATTCGGACTCCCCTGGTCACGCTCATCCTCTTCGCGCTGCCCACGTAAGGCTCCTGGATCAGCGCTACAGTGGCTTTGCGCTGCTCGACACCGCACCCGCACTATATGAAGCAAAGAGGGGAGTACCCCAGCCAGCGCTGGCGGGAAGGGATGTGGAACGGGTCGTGGCATTCGCAGAGACTCCGCACACGGCGAAACATACGGCCATGGGGTTCGTGAGCTTGGTAGACCAGTCACATGTATAGACCCACAACAGCCAGGATATCAGACTATTCACTGATGGAAGCAAAATTGCGGGCAGGGTCGGAGCTGCACTGTCCCTGTGGGACAGGCAGACCGAAGTCAAGTCCATAAAACTAAGCTTGTCGACGTGCTGTACTATATACCAAGCGGAACTCCTGGTCATATGTGTAGCCACACGGCACATACTTCGGCGCAGGGAGGAAACCTTCGGTATCTATAGTGACTCAAAGGCCGCTTTAGAAACAGTCACGAACCAGGGTTTCCTCCATGCCCTAGCAGTGGAGGCAAGGGCGAACCTCAATGTGGCTCTATCCCAGAGCAAAGATATATCATTGTTTTGGATAAAAGCACACGCTGGACTGCAGGGAAATGAACGCGCAGACTACCTGGCGAAGGACGTTGCTCTGAATCTCAAAAAGAAATCCGATTATGACCGCTGCCCGGTTTCATTCGTCAAGCGGCAAATCCGTATGGAGTCGCTTGACGAGTGGAATCGGAGATATAAGGAGGGAAAAACCGCTTCGGTCACGAAAATATTCCTCCCGGACGCATATATAAAACAGTCAAAAAGATAAAACCAACTGGCATAGAGACCCAAATAATGACGGGGCACGGTGGGTTGTGTGTGTGGACAGACACTACGGTCTTCTTAGCTTTGTTGGCCTGTGCAGCCTTTCGGGCTTTCCTCTTGCCACCTAGGACGACTTGGAAGTCGTCCTCGGAGGAGTCGGAGGACTGCTCAGAGTCCGAAGAAGTAGTGTACGATGTTGAGTCGCTGACGGGTACCGAAGTGTCCATTGCCTCATTGGTGAAATGGGCTACCAACAAGGGTGGCATTAAATTACTTCTCGGAGGAGGACAGGGACATTTGAATTACTTCCCGGAGGAGAGGGAGGAGGAAGGGGAGGGCGGGCCAGACCGGAGTCTGAGTTGGCCGGAAGGGGCGACAATACGTCACTGAAGTCAGTGACGCTCGTCAGTACGGGAGGGGGGCGGGGGGGTTGTAGATGCGGGATCCTTAAAAATGACCTCTCTGACGAACGCTGTTATGAGCGCGTCCGTCATGGTTGGGGGACCTAAATTGGGGTCCCCGGGTGGACGTGACCAGGGTTGTGTGACCCTCCCAGTAAGGGTTGTGCAGACTGGGAGGTGAGTACCTACTGATGTGCCCTAAGCTTGTAGCCGATCGCCAGTCTTATTGTGCGACCGGGCCCTACCAGGGTCTGGTGCGAAGTGATAGACACCCCAACCGACACCAGGTATGTCGCTGAAAAAGAACTCGGAGGATTAGGTTTGACTAGGAGATCCCCCAAGGCCAAAACCTAGCTCCCGACTCCAATTACTACTAGTACTACAATTACTACTACCTAGCCCTGAAGGGGTTCGGCGGGTGTATCGGGGCAACACCCCCTTGATTTTGTTGACACCGTAAGGTTTCCCGTCAAGGACCTCGAAACTGTGGCTTTTCCCTTAAGGGGCACAACGCTTATCGACTATTTTCCGTTACGGAAAAGTCTCTCCTCCACTGCATTGAAAAAGGCGGCTTTGGATCGCAGGTGCGGTCGGCAATCACAGATGACGTCACGGCGAGCAGGAGCGGCGTGACGTAACACGACACAGAGCACGGAGCGGGCGCGGAGCACGGAGCGGCACGACGGTTCAGGGCGAATTTTTTTTTCTTTTCTTTTGTGTGTGGCCTCTCGCAGGTCAACCTTGGAGGTTATCGGCTGCTTAACCGAACTTGCCTGTGGCGGCCTCGATTATACAATCAAAGCCTCCAGCCAGGGCTTACTTAACTAACTTAAAAATAAGCGACTACACGCTAAGGGCACCCCCTGTGAGATACGTACCTCGGCTTAGGGCGTCGCTGGGGGAGGGCAGCAAGGGACGAGCTGGATCGAACAAGACACCAAAATTAAACATTCAATTTAGCTTAGCCTAATGCCGGTAACGAAACGCTTGCGCGATCTAACTAGACGCCAGGGGCAGGGGCAGCAAGGGACGAGCTGGATCGAACAAGATTTTATTATTATTATCCGGGAATTTTAAACTACAGGCTCAGCGGCGCGGCCTGCCTCGAGCAAGGGACGGGGCAGACGTTGACGGGATTGTTGCGGCGGGCCTCGGCAGCGAGAACGGAAGGACGGCGGTCTGTATTGTCTACGAACTGAACTTGTTTCCTTATGGCTCTCTTGGAGCAGGATAATGGGGTCGTCGGGGGTGAGAAGAGTATGCCGAGGACAGCGAATCTTGGAGATGCGGGAGGGTTCGTATCGGGCGGCCGATGCGATAAGGGGGTTTCGGTGTTTCACAGCAGTATCGAAGAAACGCTTGCAAAAGCGTTTCATGAACTGCTGGATAGTGGGGATTTTGAGATCTAAATGTAGATTCTCATTTCGGACGTAATATGGGGCACCGAGGATCTTACAGAGGGTTCGGTTTTGGAGGGTCTGCATCCTATAACACCAAAATTATTACATTTTTTTTTTGTTTGTGGCTTCTCGCAGGTCAACCTAGGAGCTTGTCGGCTGCTAAACCGAACTTGCCTGTGGCGGCCTCGATTATAGAATCAAAGCCTTCCAGCCAGGGCTTACTTAACTAACTTAAAACTAAGCGACTACACGCTAAGGACACCCCCTGTGGAGTACAGACCTCGGCTTAGGGCGTCGCTGGGGGAGGGGAGCAAGGGACGAGCTGGATCGAACAAGACACCAAAATTAAACAATCAATTTAGCTTAGCCTAATGCCGGTAACGAAACGCTTGCGCGATCTTACTAGACGCCAACGCCATCTAACGAGGTAGGAGACAACTCGTAACAATAGTTGCGACAAATGTCATTGGTCGTTTTATGGTTTCTTTCCGGCCTTAACACCTACATATGCGACATCAGGATATAATACATAATAAAAGTAAGTTTTATTTTCCCTTTCGCTGGTTGGGTCCCAGTGAAATCATCTTAAACGGGTCTTACTGTATTCTTCTATTTCTATTCTACTTTATTTAAGCCGAATTGAAATCTGGCTGAACGTGAGGTTACCGCATTATATCAAAGCGACGTTTTTCAATCCAACTTGTAATACGGCGTTTCATACGAAACTGCTTCGACAGGAATATAAAATGAAAGGCAAAAGAACTCTACAATACAAGCTATTTATTATAATAATTATCATAATTTATTTACAATACACGCGCGCACTCGGCGTCGGCGGCGGCGGGCCGCCAACGCGCGTCAGAGCGCGGCCAGTGCGCGGCCGTGCACAGGCGCGTGCGTCACGTGCGACACGTGCGGAGCGTGCGACACGTGCGGCGCGTGCGACACGTGCGGCGCGGGCGCCAGGTGCGGCGGCGGCTCCGGCTCGTCCAGGTCCAGCGCCGCGTCGATCATGGTGGTGTCGTGCAGCAGGCGCAGGCGCGACGCGCTCAGGCCCGCCGGCGCCGGCTCCAGCGCCAGCGCGGGCGGCTCCAGCGCGCGGCGCCGGCGCTCCGGCCGCGGCGACGGCGTGCGCTGCAGCGGCACGGGGTCCAGGTCCAGCGAGCGGTTCATGTACGCGTGGCGAGCCGGCTCGCCGCCCGAGAACAGGTTGCTGTAGCTGCCGCCCAGCGCGCCGCCCGGCTCCGGCGGCACCGACAGCTGCAGCGGCGCCGCCAGCGGCGCGGGCGCGGCCGCGGGCGGCGTCGTCACCACGCGCGCGAAGTGAGGCGGCATCTCGTCGCGCAGCACGCCGCGTCTGCGACACAGAGAGCTCATGAGTACCTGGGTGCGGGTGCGCTGGGAGCGCTGCGGAGTGCACACGCACCTGTCGATGAGGCTGGGCGCCAGCGGGCCGCACAGCACGTGCCAGCAGTTGGCGCATGCGTTGCCGCGCGAGTACGGGTTCGGGTTGGACACGCCACGACGTGTTGAAAACGAGCCCTTAATCTGAAATAATTAATCAAGTCGTTATCAATAATGTACATGACCGTGTACTTTAAAAGAATTCAGTCGGGGGACTCACGTCCTCATTGGTGGTCTGGTCGGTGGAGGCAAGGTAAGTGTGGAAGCCGGCCAGGCCCAGCACGGACCACACGGACAGGAAGCACACGGCCGCCACGACGGCGGAGGCGGGCGTGGCGCGTAGAGCGGCCGCCAGCCCAGCGCCGCGCGCCAGCAGCGCCACGTGCGTCACGGCGCAAGCGAACACAAACACGGCCAGGAACGACAGCGACACCACGAACGTGTAGAAATAGCGGTAGTTGCGCTTGCCCACACAGTTGCCCACCCAGGGGCAGTGGTGGTCGAAGCGGTCCACACAATTGTCGCACAGCGAGCAGTGCGAGGCGCGCGGCGGGCGGAACATCTTGCACGTGAAGCAGTACTTGAGCTTGACGGCGCGGCCGCGCACCAGCACCTCGCGCGCGCGCGGCGGCGGCCGGCCCGCCTCGGCCGCCTCCAGCGCCGCCGCCTCGGCGGGCGCGGCGCGCGGGATGATGCCGGGGTCCGACAGCGCCGTGCGCAGCAGCGCCGCCAGCGTCAGCGCACACAGCGCCGCGCCCGCCGCCGGCACCGCGGGCGACACGCGCGCCGCCAGGAAGGGGCAGTCGAAGGCGAAGTGCAGCGCGCACGTGCCGCAGATGAGCGCCAGCGTGAGCGCGAACACGCCCGGGTGCGGCGCCGTCATCAGCCGCCCGTCGCACCAAAAGCGGTTGCGGCCCGCGAACACCTCCCACTTGCGCGTCACGCGCCGCGAGGCCATCGCCGCATCACCGGCGCCGGCCGCACCTTCCGCACCTCCCGCACCACACCACCACACACCTGCAACAAATACTCATTGTACACAGACTTCTGGAGACCACATATTAATCTAAGGAGTCTATGAATAACAAGGCGCTATTGCTTATCTTAATTTAATCATAGCCTCTTATCTCTCTATTTGAATTTTGAAGTGGCAAGTTGTACGTAATCAGTATCTATCAGTGGCAGAGCTATTAACTATCAACCAGCTGTTATCAATATACATGAAATTGTCAAGGACCTTTAAAAATGAGAATACATAAATACACAAATTTACAAGATAAAACATATATTTCAGGACTTTAATATTCACTTTGCTCCTCTCTAATTCTTTTTTAACCGACTTCAAAAAGAAGGAGGGTCTATATTCGGCTGAATGTATTTTTTTTATCTTGGCCATTTGTGGACTAATTTTTTAATTATTTTTTTTAATTCAAAGGTTATGCTTCCAAGTTGGTCCCATAGTAATATTGTTATGATCTGATCATGAACTTCGAAGATATGGAGCAGAACTCCTCATCGGATCACAGCAGAACTGTCATAACAAGTAAAATTGCTTTGTATAAATGTGTAGACGATCACTAATTGAAAGAAAAGGGGGAGGGGATATATCGAAATGATCTGATGAAGCCGGAAGGAAAATTAATGTAATCTAACCATATTTAGGATTATTAAATTGTTGAGATGCAGTCTGGCTATAAGTCACTTTTTTGTGTATTTTTTTTTACATTGAAATCGGTTGTTTTTTTTTTTTTTTGTAAAAAGTTTTTTTGGTGTAAGGATCCATCCTACAGCTTAGCAATCAGCTGTAAGAAAGGAATTAACATCTTAATTAAACTAGTGTGTGGTCTGCAATGACATTTATGTTAAACAGAATCAAAACTAATACCAGCTCAGAACATTGTTAAAACACAAACTTCAAATTCAAAACCATTTTAACTCACATAGGCATACAAAGGCACATATAAAATGTCAAAAACTTGTGACGATGATGGTAGCATTTAGTTGTTTCCTATGGAGTAGAACCGGTAAGAAATTTCATGGTTACTTTTTTTTAAAACTGCAAGTGCGAGTCGGATTCGCGCCCTGAGGGTTCCGTACAAACTTGCCTTTGTAAACACTAAATAGTTCAATTCCAGAATGGACGAATTTTTGTTGTGAGTTTGAGACCTAACAACAAATTTACAGTTTTCAGATTGATTCCTATACCTGTGCTGTAAGACCTTGTTTTATGCAAAATTCCAGGATTCTGGAGGTACCCTATGAATTTTGATTTCCTCAAGAATGTCGAAATATACGATATTTGAGACATAAACGGCCGTATCTTTTTTTTTTGATAACTTAGAAATTTGAATACGCAACAGCTCGTTTCTGGTATATGTCCACGGCGGTCTGGACCTCAACTAATAATTAACCGCCTGTCTTGCGATTGTCATGTGCCAAGTATGCGAGCGATAACCGCAACCACGATGGCTGCGTAACCACACAAAACCCCGCCCACCAAAAACAGCTTTTTCCTCCACCGTGGCGGGCTCGGTTGAAAACCGCTTCATAAGTTTTTAGCTACTTCCTTTTACCAGGGAGCTCAAGTATATGGGCGTCCCAACACAATTTTATATCTTGTTTACAAGAGCGGAGCGAGATAGTCGCTTTAGAATTAAAAAAAGTTATCATTATTGGTCATCAACATTTTTTAAAAGATGGGAATTCATCCAATGACTTCTCCCGGTCTGGGTAGAGCAGGAGAGCGTGTCAGACTTTTACTGCCTAAAACGACATCGGCCCTATTGCACCCCTAGGGTTTGCTCGTTGAATTTTGAGATTTTTTTCATATTTCCGAAAATATTTTATATATAAAAAATAATTTTAGTAAACCCCTATTCATTTTTAAGTACCTATCCAACCATATATCACATGTTAAGGTTGAAATGAAAAAAAAATATCACGCTTATTCTACCACTTTAAGTTTACACTTAAAGTGGTAGAATAAGCGTTATATTTTTTCTATTAGATTACTCTAATAAAACATTTTTTTCCACTTTTTATTTTACCACATTGTCAGCGTGCTTGATATACATATAGGTACCATATTTCAGCTTTCTAGTGCTAATGGTCACTGAGATTATCCACGGACGGACAGACAGACTTGGCGAAACTATAAGGGTTTCTAGTTGACAACAGAACCCTAAAAAAGTATAGGTGTATAGATGATATTCAGTAACATTATCCCAAGCATATCTTAAAGAGTCCAGTTAGACTAATTTTTGCTATTAGACCGATACTGAACCTTATTGCAGTAACCATATGGCTATTGATTGTTAAACCATAAATGGCAATCATAAAGTTTTAAATGCCATGTTTTTTTTATTTTTTTTTTATGGATTTAGTAATAAATCTTCTGCATATTTGATTTCACTTGTAGACACTTACAATACTAATATCTAGGGGCATGGTAGTGCCCCCGCCAAGATGAGCCAAGCGAAGCGCAAGGGTACTACCTACCTTTTCTCGAAGTGTTTCGTCGTTTTTTTGAACCCTCATGGAGTTGGTTTCCGATGTACCAGATAGTTCATATTCTCTGAATATGATTTCAATAATAGTCAAATTATTTCATTAAACCCTGAGCAAATGCCGTGTTCGCTCAGTCATTATCTTTCTATTGTGTCTCTAATTATGCTACTCAAAAGGTTAAACATACAAAGTCTCAATTGAATAGCTCTAATACTTTAGATTTTATTGATATCTAAAATACATCGATTTAGTCACTGACACACTGATGATCATCAAAATGTTTGGCTACTTCCTGAAGTGCTAGAAAGCTGAAATTTGGTATGTAAACAAAGACCAGTATACAAAAAAACGCTACCGTGCCCCCAGATAAATTTATAACTTTCGCTCCCATCCCCTAAAATGGAAGGGGGTGGTGGAAGTTTGAATGAGACTTGCACCAATTTTATGAATTAGGACATGAAAGTTTACATGGAACTGTATGTATGGCTTGGCTATTTTGTTACTTAGGGGCTGTTCAAGTATTACGTAAACAGATTTTTTGCTAAAATTTATTCCCCCCTCCCCCTTATCAGCAAAAGTAAGCAAAGCTCTCACCGCCCCGCCCCTTATGCTTACGTAAACATTGGTCAATGCACAAGCATTTGTCAATGTGTTGGTTTCGTTATTAATTTATGATTAAAATTTTGGCATATTAATTCAAATTAATAGTCCTCGGTCCATGATACACGAATCCATGACTCTAAATCTTCAGTGACATTGGATTTTTGCTGCTCAGTGATGTTTGTCTAAGCACTTTCTTGTGATTTTGGAATATCAACATCGTTATATTAAAAAAAGAAAAATAAAACATACTGCTGACTAATCACCATCTAGACCTCCCATCCATTTCATAAAAAATAAGCAATGCAAAAACCCCCCCCCATCCCCATGTAGTGCTTACGTAATACTTGAATTACCTTACTTCAGCAACTAAATATTTGCATCACCACATGTAGAATTTGTGAAGTTAGAGTCGGTAGAGTTAGGCCGTGTATATTCAGAAGCTTGGCTCTACATGAGATCTGATATCTTTTTCACAGGGCAAACCTTATGTGGTCGTCTTGGCAACATTTTACATGAAATGTTTTTGATGGGATACACCTATATTTAGCAATGGTATAAAATTAAAGTTAGACAAAAAGAATGTTGTCTGTTTTATTTAACGATAATCTTGTTCTGGTTTAGTTTAGCTTAATTATTTATACTATTCTCTCTTGCAACAAGCTTATCTGCAAGTGCATATGAGAGCCATACTATCAAATTAAATAAAGTGTGCTGACACTGACCATTACAATCATTATTTAGATATTGCAGGTTATATGTTTAGGAAAGAAGTGCAAATTGCGAAATACAACCCATGGTATCTACTGCATTCTGCCACTAGAAATGTAGTAAGCTTTTAAAACTATAAAAGTAACTCTTTCAATTATTACTAGTAGCACTGCCAGTAAGTGTGCCCTCATTTCGTGCAGCACATCATAAAAGCTGATAACAATAATAATTATCTTGCTTGTTTCCTCTCGTATGGGTGGAGTAACTGGCTCTTTGCGAGATCTGTCCAGTACGATTTGTAAGGAGCTTAACACTAAAATTGAACTCACCTCAATAACAATTACACGAGATGTCCTGGAGATGACAAGCTGTCCATAATAGTCCTTACAAAATGAAAAGATACGTTTTCAACTTCTCTGTTATTCTCAATAAATATCAACACAATTTTTTTATGTGCAAGTTTTATTTGTAAACACTTTATTTCGAGAATTATAACTGGTTAATTTTTGATATTTCATCAAAATAACTTTGTATAACTTACTTAAATTGATAGTTTTACTAGGAAAATAAAAACTTTCTTGCTTTCTTGTTTTCTGTATGACAGATCTGGACAGACAGACAGATATAAAGTGCTGCCACAGATAACATTACATAAGTAAAAGTCGTAATAGTAAACCTACAGACTTTTTACAAGGTGATGTGCACAGACTATACGATATACAAGATCATTGCTAGAACCATGGCTAGAACTCTGGTCAATGAAAGATGGCATTATAAAAAGGAAGCCTTATTAAAAAACAATTAAGCTGTTCACCCTAGCTGTAGGTCGCTTAAACGAAGTTTTTGAGTATTCATGAAAATAATAAGTATGCGATACATCTATGATGCATTAAACATGTGCTATTTATTTAGCCGCGATATTCAACGCTGCCAAAATGCAAGCGTGTCCGTTCACTGCCGAAAGGAGCCCGTTCACCTTGACTCCTACTTTTTAGAATGTATCTTTGATGTGCATAGACCGCCTTCAGCTCTTGGGAGTTAAAATTTCCTTAAACCTATACTTTGAGTGGTTCATTGAGTCCAAAGCTACAGTAGCTGCTAGGAAACTCGACCTTATTACAAACGTTAGACGACACTCAGTGGCGGGTTAACCGATTCGTGCCGCTATCAATAGCAAAAGTAGCAAATGATACAGGCCCTACGCATTTGGGGGCCCCGCGCGTTCAGGGATCACGCACTAGAACGTAAAAAAAAATTAGTTAAAATATTTGTACTGTGTGAAATCTAAATACAGCTGATTTCTTTGGATGAGATGTGATAGAGACTTTCCTCCAAGTAAACTACAGAATAGAAGATCCCCATCCCCAGAGAGTTGCCCCATCATCGTACTTTTTACACAACTGATCTTAAAATCCACGGGGTTATTGGTGCCCAAAAGCCTTGTCCAAGCTAATTCTTAGAATGGGTAGCTTCAGCCAGCGGCTTCCAGCGCGCAAAGCCGCTGGCTAAAACTAATTAATTTTAATATGAGTACCCTCGATTAGGCTAACTCTTAATAACCCTACTAAGAATCAGCTTAAACAAAGTTTTTAGGGAACTATATATTTTGTGTGTCTATGTGAATATTACATTTCCAGTGCGTAGTTACATATGGCTCTAAAACGTGGTCGTTCACAATGCGCCTCATCAGATGGTTTTAAGTCACCCAAAGAGCAATGGAGAGGGCTATGCTCGGAGTTTCCTTGGATGATCGAATCAGGAGTGAAGATAAGCTTAAGTGGCATTAAGCTAGGTACATTACTCGCAACACGAATTATCGATGGGGCTGAAAGGTTCTGGAGTGGCGATCGTATACCTGAAGACGCAGCGTTAAAACGCCTCGCAACAAGGGTACCGATAACCTGGTAAGGTTCACGGGATTCCGATGGAGGCGTGATAAACAGAACCGACCGTTGTGGCGACACTTGGGAAAAACCTTTGTCTAGCAGTGGACACCTTTTAGCTGAATTGATGATGACGATCGATGATGGCATGTTGATGAGATGAGATCGATCTCTCGGAAAGAATATTCCAATTAAAGATTGGCTGAATCTATCCTCTCCAAAGAAAAATAAATTTTACAAGGAATAGGTTGCAAAATTTCCTTTTCTTCTTTCTCATCTTAACTGTTCAGCTTTTCTGAATAAATAAACAAAAGTTTCGGCTTCATCTTCGGAAAGACACCCTATTTCTGTATTATTTATCAGAAGAAAACTTTACATGTTTTAATCATAATTTTCAAGATTACTTCGGTTATTTATAATTTCACCTTTAGGTAAATCTCTAATCGTTAGGGGTATGCAAAAAACGATAATCATCTAGGATTTTCCAAAAGTACTAATTAATTAATATTCTACTAATAAACTAATTAGTACCTTTTGGTCGAATTTGCTACAGGTCCCACGCTGGCTTAATCCGGCATTGACGGCGCTTCACACACGGACAGCATCGATTGTTATACAAATCACGGGTCCAATCAGGTGTGGAGTAGTGCAGCCACATGTGGGCGGTCAAATAAAGGGTCTTTCAGTAAGTACTTCCCTGGAATATTTAAATTTGAATAAAACCAATTGTGTGTTATCGAATTTTTTTTATTCATTTGAATGGCCAATTGATTGCATTGTGCATATAATTTCATTGTGAATATAATATCATTCAAATGTCTGCCGCAGCTGCGCTGCGCTGGATAGCGCGCACCCGAAATATCTAATTTTCCCTGTCCTTTATTGTTCTCATTACAAGGAGTTTCATCTGCTCATTGTCGAAACCTCCTGAAAATTATAATTCACCGTGTGAGTAATATTGCAATTTGTTATTAATAGTCAAAAAGTATCAAGCTTTTATAATAGAAATTAAAAAACTAACTAGAAATTAAATTATTGAATCCAACTTCAACTTTATACTTTAATAATTAATTTTCTAAATTAGAATTTCATTCACTTTTTGCGTCTTTAAATTTGTCAACCATTTTTTTTTTTTGACGGCATGAAAAAATATAATATGAACAAAGCAATAAATATGAACTTATCATATTTATTGCCATCCGCATAGATTATGGGTTTTAAAAGCGATTTGTACCAATAATCTAAAACTGCGTGGTAGATGTTAGTATGTGCTGGAAGGACAAACACAAGTTCTTAGTAAAAACACAATCTAAATTACTAACTTGTCCACGATATATATATACAACAAAAGCTACTAAATAGAAAATAATTATATACACATTACGCACCAAGCAAAGTAGCCAAAAGATTTATTATTTTAGGAGAGAAGTGAGATAGAGAGGAGTGGAAATTGGTTGGAAGAGGAAAGTTAAATTCAGATTTTTTTTGGAGGAGGTTTATTATTTAGGGGGGGCAAGAGAAAAAAATATGGTACAAAGTACCATCCGCAAGACCACACTCGCACAGGGAACTATCTCGGACATGATTTTTTTTCAGAAACACCAGGCTACAACAATGTCCGAGTCTTGGTCCACAGAGCGACGAAACAGTTTTCTTTGTCAACTTAGGGCATTTAAAAAACCAGGGCTTTCGTTGGATTTCAGGCTGTATAGCTGCATATCAGATACTCTTGGTTTTAGAAGTCGTCTGCCATGTTTCAGCTCACGAGTTAAATAAATTAGGTTTAGCACCATTCCGCAAATCGTAATTGTGAACCACGTAGTGCTTTCGATCAGTTGGATTCGATCCTATCTCTATGATCGAGTGGCATACTTTGCTAACGAATCAGTGCTCTCATTGCCAACAATTCCCGACTGACCGGGGATCCAGGCTACCTCGATGTCCAAGCCGTTTTGGAAACAATCAAATACCAAATTCTTAATATCTACAATTATTTGACTATAGATTTTACTATAAAGTTGATTTTGTTTTAAGGCCTGAATACCTACCTATCAATAAAGGAAATGTTTTATTGTTCCAATAAGGGAAATTACTATAAGAGAGGTCGATTTCCTCTAAAATTGGGAGTAAGTTATGGGATGAAAAGGCAAAAGACAAGAAATGGTCTGCCAAATACTGTCTTAGGTATAAAAATAAAAGATTATTGAAAACACTTACGCTATCAACTAATAACCCAATAATATCAAAACATTATAAAAAGTATGAGAAATCATTAGAAAAATAATTACCACAGCAAAAAAATGAGAATACATAAAAAAAATTAAAACATCTAGGTAATAATAAAGTCAAAACAATGTGGAGAATTATAAATGGACGAACTAATAAAACAATTAAAAAAGAGAAAAAATATATAAAACTACAAACAAAAAACAATAACTTCGGAACCCAAGGAAGTTGCAAATATCTTCAACAACTATTTTGCATCTATCGGAGAGGGAAGCCCTCTACGAACAAATAAGCCAGAAGGTACTCCTGTGCTCTCACCTACCGAAAACACAATGTTTCTTAGCCCTGTAGATCCATATAAAGTAAATTCTTTGATCAAAAGTCTAAAAAACAAAAATATTTACGGAATAGATAAACTCCCACCAAAATTCAAACAATGTGCAGACGAACTCACTTTACCATTCTATAAATTAATAAACCAATCTTTCGAAGAGGGCGTATTTCCTGACCAGCTAAAAATTGCACTAGTAAAACCTCTACATAAAAAAAAATAACAAAACAGACCCTAGCAATTATGGGCACGCCACAATAATGGCGGTAAGTCCCCTCTTTGAGGCGTGGTTGGAAAGACCTCACGGCGTCCTCACATTCCGCATGACGCAGGTTCTCACCGGACACGGTAAGTTCGGGAGGTTCCTGCACCGGATTCGTGCGGAAACGACGCCTGGGTACGCCACGGTAGAGCACACGGTGGAGGTGTGCCCCGCTTGGGCAGAGCAACGCCGTGTCCTCATGGGGGCAATCTCTCGCGCCAGGCCTTGGTTCAGGTCATGCTCCGGAGCGACGAGGAGTGGCAGGCGGTCGCCTCCTTCTGCGAAGCAGTAATGCTAGCTAAGGAGGCGGCCGATCGCGTGAGGCAACGGTCCTTACGCTCCAAAGATTTTTGAGAAAGCAATGTGTAATCGCATACAATGTACGCCTTCTGCGAGAAATATAAAATATTCGTCGAATGTCAAAATGGCTTTCGTAAAAATAAATCTACAACTTTAGCTGTTTACAAATTCATACAGGAAGCTCTTAATATAACTAATAATAAAAAATACGTAATCGGTACGCTACTAGACATGAGTAAAGCCTACGATAAAGTGTAATATAGAATATTACTTAATAAATTATATGGAGTAGAAATCCGCAGTAAATGCCATGAATGGTTTGAGTCCTATTTAGCAAACAGAGCGCAATTAGTCGAAATAGAATTCTTCAATAATAGAACTAACGAACTTCAAAAGTTCCGATCTGATAGCAAGGCAATAAACGCCTCAATACCGCAAGGGAGTGTAATTGGATGTCTTCTTTTTCTCATTTATATAAACGATCTGCCGAAAACAATTCAAGATTCCGGACCATGCGTTTTATTTGCAGATGACATTTCTATTCTTACCCCCTGGCATGACAGCAAAAACCTTAAAAATGTACTTAATAATATACTCACCAAAACAATAACCTTGCTAAATGATCATAATCTAGAAATTAACTTTGAAAAAACTAAACTTATAACTTTCCACCCCCACCATAAAAGTCGTCTTGATGTAAATTTCTCTTTCAACAACCACAAATTAGATTTAGTAAACGAGTTTTTATTATTAGGCTTAACCATAGATACGAACATAAACTGGAAATCTCACATTCAGAAAACAAGAACAAAACTTTCAACATTTTTGTACGCTATCCGCGAAATAAAAAAGACCACAAACTTGCAGACAGCTCTAGTTACGTACTACGCATAAGTTATTGCATGGCTCAGCTACGGTAGTATAATGTGGGGAAATAGCACAGACGCACCAGTGCTATTTACCACTCAAAACAAATTAATACGTATTTTGGTTAATATTGATCAAACCGATAGCTGCAAACCTCTTTTCAAAAAACTAAATATTTTAACGCTACCTTCTATTTACATACTAGAAATCTGTAAATTTGCGCACACACACCAAGACTTTTACACAAAACGAGAAGATATTCGAACAAGATTCACACTTCGACACAAAAACGTCTAAACCTACCAACATCTCGATTAAAAATGCATTCATCTGGTCCACTTGTAATGTCTAAATTATTAAATTATAATAAATTACCTGAGTCACTAAGAAACGAAACAAAGATCGCTGTTTTCATAAATAAATAAAAAAAAAAAACTATTACTAAGTAAATGTTATTATAGCTTAAATGAATATTTAAATGACAAATCCATACAGCTCGCAAAATAATATAAAAAATACTATTTTATAATTTTATAAATAATAATTGGTAATGTAATAAATAATGATTTACAAAGTAATAAATAATATTTTGTAATGTAATAAATAATAATTTATAATGTAATAAATCTTTAATAAAATTGTTCTTAAATAAAATTATTTTTTAAGTAGAATAAGTATTATATGTACGCCAAGTACAAGTATTATATGTAGTGCCCAACAGGGTCCACGATTGTGTCAAATGTTTTCACCTACCACCTAATTATGTAAATTGTGGAATGCAATAAATAATTGAGTCTTCTATGATGCAGAGGCGGTTCTGCACATTCGACTTGAAGAGCATTTATGGGGAGAATTTCATGGCTCCAATAACAATTCTCAAGCACTTGGCCTAGATGCTGTTTAATTTTTTGAGCACTTCTTTGTTGCAGGGCTCAATAAGGAAGCTGCAATAGTCTATTGCGCTTCTTGTCAATGCATTATAGACAAGTTTTAGGTTAAAGGGGAGAGCATCTCATCATACCCTGGCGAAGGCCTTAAGGACCGACGTTTATGACTTGGTCGACCTCAAACAATCTTGAGTCCAAAGTTACTCCCTGATTTCTAGTGGTGGTACAGAAAGCTTGCGTGTAAAAATTACCGCTGTACTCTTTGACGTACCTACTTAAAGACAAGCCGTGATCAAGATTTAGAGAGAACAGTGAGATATTAATTGATTGATCTGCATCCTGAATGGAACTGCCAGAGACCGTTAAAGCAATAACGTCAGCATACTGAAGGATTTTGCAGTCGAAATTGAGGGACAAGGGTATATCCGCTGTATATGTGTATATGTTATATAGTGGGGGGCTAAGAACGGATCCTTGAGGAACGGATTCTTTCCAAACCGTTCTTTGTTCAGAGCCAGCCCCAGGGATTCTTAATTAGATGATGCGATTCGTAAATATGCTACCAATGATGCGACAAATCCTAGCCGGAATTCTCAGCTCGTGCAGGTTTTGCCTAAGATTAGTAAGGAGGACCAAATCATAGGCAGCCGATATCGGCTGCCTATTTGCTGTTTTTCTGGACATATGTCTAGAAAAACTCCAACCACAGATTCGTTCCGGCTGAGGGCCAGTCGGACCTCTGATGTGAGTATACTTACACTATCAGCTGTGCCCAGACCTTTCCTAAAACCGAGTTGAGTCGTTGGGAGCAGTTTCCTGTTCTCTACCAACCACTCTAAACGATTTTTTTTTCAGATGTTCTATCAGTTTTATGAGTATCGACGATGAAACAATTGGCCTATAAGAGCAATGATCGTTAGGATCTTTCCTGGTTTTTAATATTGGGATAACCACTTGAACCTTCCATTCTGTGGGAATATAGCCGTAAGTAAAGCAGAAATTAGCTAAGTCCAGCTAATACTAGTGAGTTTTTGGGCCAGCTTTGGAGATAAAAGAGTAGGTGAATCCATCCACCCCCGGAGCAGAATTGAAAACTGTGTTATACCGTGCAAGAAAACATAGTATAACACAGTTTTCAATTCCTCCGGGCTAAAAAGCCCGTTCATTGTGGGTCGTCAGTGTTGTCTACATCATCAATGCCAACATTGCTTTCCTCTATGCTTGGAACATAAGCCGGACCGATTTTTGTGAAAAACTGGTATCCCAGTTCTTTTGTGATGTTGTTAGAGAAGGCAGGTGCTAGGCTGCTCCTAAAACGCTTCGCCTTTCACCAGACCGTCGAAACCGGTGTGGACGGACTCAACGAACTACAATACTTTGACCAGCCTACACGTTTCTTTTTTTTTGAGGAATTTTCTGGACCAATATCAACTTGAAAGCGATGATGTTATCCAGGTTCATATTCTGGGCAACTGTCCTTTCAGCTTTATTACTGGCTTCAATCACAATAGTACATTCGCTAGCCCACCATGGAGGGGAAGGAAGTCTACCAGAAAGGGGTTTTCTTGGTTGGGAAGCCATCGTCTGCTGTGGAGGAAATGGTGGAAGAAAAGGATGAGAAACATTCGTATGCATTATCGCTGTCCATTTTTGGAAGGGAAGATATTCTTAAGTCCAGAATTTTTTAATATAAATCCCAATTTGCTGAACTAAGTTGCTATTTTAAAAGGGGAAGAGAAACTTTAGTGGAAATATTTTTGGATGGGAATTCAATCATGATTGGGTAGTGGTCACTTCCATAGGTCATATCCAAGCGACGCTAAATCAACACAGCTATTATTCTACCCAGGAGCAGACCTGCGTGTTGCGTTGCCATCATTGATGAGACAAAGGTCAAGGTCATCCAGTATATCTGGCAAGCTTATGCCAAAGTTATCGCAAGTATCTGAACGCCAACAATAATAGTGGCAATGAAAATCACCCATGGCATGTATTAGACCGCTAACATTGCTTAATAAGTTTCTAATAACTGAAAGATATTCGAGTTGTAGGTGCGCAATATAAAAAGAAAAAATATTTATATCCTCAGCCTTAAGCAACAACATTTATGTTGTCGCCAACAAAGGTAAAAGGAATTTAGGAGTATGATACTTTGCTATTAATGAGCAAAGCACATCCCCCATATCCATCAGTTCTATCATTACGGACACTGCCAAAACACGGCAACCTGAAGTTACTATCAGGCAAGAGCAGTCTTGGCATGCCGCAGATTGATGGTTTAAATTTGTTAATCAAAAAACACAAAAAATAATTGGACTTTACTTATTTTTACATGGCTGATTTTTATATATGTTTTGTAGAATATTATTTTAAAGTAGTATTCATATGTGTCAGACACTCTTTATGGGCCAAAACTTTTGTCAGACGCTTTAATGCCTTACAAAAAATTATTTGAACTTTACTTATTTTTACATGACTGATTTTTAAATATGTTATTAAGGTAAATATTACAAATTTATTTCATTAGTCAGACAAATTGTAGTAACCAAACATTCCCTAAACACAAAAATTATTCAGCCTGATTATAAGGGCGAGAGAACTATGCATGCGTTTCAAAGCGAGTGAGACGTCAACGGTTGGTTTAAAAAACAAGTCAATAACAGTTTTTTTTACGAGTGTACATGCGCTAAAGTTCGCAATATCTGTGTTTAAGCGACTGACAAAAGTTTTGGCTCATAGAAAGTGTCTGTCACTTATGGATTCTACTTTAAAATAATATTCTATAAAACACATAAATCAGCCATGTGAAAATAAGTAAAGTCCAATTATATTTTGTGTGGCTTTAAATCGTCTG
The DNA here is from genome assembly GCA_949316375.1 of Mythimna vitellina. NCBI lineage: Eukaryota > Metazoa > Arthropoda > Insecta > Lepidoptera > Noctuidae > Mythimna > Mythimna vitellina. Next base: position 27,233,486 of record OX438688.1, on the reverse strand, counting down.
ACAAAAGTTTTTGGCCCATAGAAAGTGTCTGACACATATAGATACTACTTTAGGATAATATTCTACAAAACATATCTAAAAATCAGTCATAAAAAATTAAGTTAAGTAGTTAACTCTTATATTTAGTTCCCTTTCTCACCTCATACCTGCCCAAGTTTCCCAAGGAGGAGCTTCACAAGCACACAGGTATTTAAAGCGTACCATGAGACGATATAATTTATATAATTTTGAAAAATGGTGAAAAAGAGAAAGAGAAAGGAAGGGAAGCCATCTCCGGATCCTCAGGTATCAACTGATTCCAACTCGGCAGAGTCAATAATAACGAATATAAGCTCATACAAAGATGCAAAAGACAAGCACCCGAAGGAGTAATATGCCGACACCGACAGGGATCGTATGGCCCTGTCGAAAGGCATACGCCAGCATGGCTTTTCAGGCGTCATGCATGTGCGTTCAATCAATAAGTACTAGGTTGGCATCACTTTCGAATTGCATAACAACGCAAACATGTTCTTGAAGAATAAAAAAATACTGGACCAGTTGAGCCTTAAAGCATCCATCCCTGCTGCAGACACAGAGGTTACCGGTGTCCTCACTTTAGTCCCTGTAGACATGTCAAATGCAGAAATTATTCTCATTGATTGGCAGCTCCAAAAATGTTGTTCAAGTCAGGCGTTTCATGCGCAGGCTTACCCTGCGCATGAAACGCCTGACTGGGTTCGGCGGTGGCGGCGGCGATGTAGAATTTGTACCTACATAAGCAGTGGCTGTTATCTTCGCATCCACAATTCTGCCTGCATATATATATTTGGACTCATGGCTAATGTCTTAAATGTCTACGGTACGGTCATATTGCTAAATACTGTCGCAATTTAGAGATGTGCTCAATTTGTACTTTAAATCTTAATTTTAAGAAATGTCAGGTCCACCCTAAGAACGGCAAGTGTGCAAACTGACAAAGTGGGCGATCATATAGTTATCTCCTTATCTTATACATTAAAAAAATTAAGAAAATAAAATTAAGTCAAGGAGCGCCACATATTCTGATCTTTTCAATGTTAGTGCACTTCCAGCTCTATCTGCGAAAATTTTGGATATACGAATTAGTAATTTAATGAAATCTGATACATCTATACTTATAATAAATCTGTAGAAGTGAAAATTCTGTACATTGCAAATATCAAAAAAATAAATGGCAGGCGGTATTACTAGACCGACACCGAACCCAAAAATGTGATTAAAAAAATATTATCTGTCGGTCTGTCAGTTTGTTCAGGCATCACGCAAAAACTACCGGTTCGATTGCAATGAAACTTGGTATAATTATTCTTTAATATCCTGGGCACCAAACTGAGTACTTTTTATCCCGGAAAAGTATATACAATAAAAAACAAACTTAATTTTGCTGTTCGATCCCTAGACCCGATTACGGTACCAACCGCAAATAATAAGTTTGCCGTAGGTTACGTCACCCGCAGTGGAGTTCACTAAGGGTCGCTGCACACGGGTAAGATACTATATTTTATCGCTCACCATACAATTCAATGGACTATCACACACGACTAAGATAATAAATAATATTTCTCAAAAAACCTAATAAAACCATTTTCGACTTCTACGCGGACAAAGTCGCGGGCAAAAGCTAGTTTATAAATATTTTAATAGAAACTATTACAAAAATTGTTAGTAATAAAGATGTCCTTATAAACTCATCATCAATTAAAGAGGTTTTAACAAAAATTCCTCCATCTTCTGGATTTACGAAATCTATACTTATAAAATGCTTTGTCCTGAATGACTGACGGATCAACGCATAGCCTAAACGCTCTTTAACAGAGTTAAAGTAAGGCGAGTTACGTATTTTATTAAAATTCATCCCCTAACGGTTAACGACGGTTAAAACGGTTAAAAAGGTGTAGAAAGTTGTTTTGGGGGTTATTTGCTTCGAAGTTGATATCAATACTCCATAAGGGGTGATTGCGCTGCTTTACCGTCCAGTTCCACTATTCGTCCATTTGACTATGCTGCTACAAACACATGCGTAAAACTTGAATACAAATCTAACTTCCCGCGCAAGTTTGGACTTTTTGCGATCCGTAATGTCTTAATGTCTAAGCAAATACTACTAAGATGAAAATGAGATCAATTAGCGAATTTAAATAAAATAACGTCAGTAGCCATTTCGCATCCGTGCCTTGAAGAAGCCATGGCGATAGAAAAAAAATACCGACGAGAAAAGTTCATGGCAAGTTTAATTACTGATAAAGCTGGTTGACGGAATCTTTTTGGCACGTTTGTTTACTTATGAGCATAATAAATACAATTTAAAATGCCGGCGGCGTGAACGATGCCGTCGTCGATGTCTTGTACGGGGCCAATCTATGTGCCCTGCGCAAGAAAGACGGTGGCATTCGTCCTATCGCTGTCGGGTGTACCTATAGGCGTACGGCAGCTAAAATCTGTTGTAAACTTTATAGCCAATCACTGACTAACAAATTCCAGCCCCTACAGCTTGGCTTTGGTTCAAGAGTGGGCTGTGAGGCTGCCGTACATGCCCTCGCTACCTTCCTAAATTCGGATAAGGGTGAGGTCATCCTTAAAGTTGACGTTAAAAACGCCTTTAATTCTATTAATAGGGACTTGTTGACTGAAGCAAAAAAAAACCTTCCAGAAATTTTTGGCTTTTTGTGGCAATGGCATCCATCAAAATTATTATATAAAGACAATGTTTTAGAATCTGCAGTTGGATGCCAACAAGGTGACCTTCTCGGGCCAGTCATTTTCAATTTAGCTATTCATCCTATCATTCAACAGTTAAATTCAAAATTTAACGTGTGGTATTTAGATGATGGAACCCTGGGAGGTGACGTAAATACTGTTTTAAATGATTTCCAATTTCTGAAGGAGCAGTTTCGATCCATCGGCCTTGACCACAATCATTCTAAATGTGAAATTTTTGTTTCTGACAATACTGACAGACAATCGACACTTCAGAAATTCAATACAATAGCCCCAGAGATCAAAATTTTAGAAAAATGTTCACTGCACCTCCTAGGTTCTCCAATTTTGGAAGACAGTTTTTCTTTATTCGTTGACGATAAAACTAAACGTTTCAACGATATTTCGGATAGGCTTTCAAAAATTAACTTACATTCGGCTTTCACCCTCATTAAATATTGCTGTTTTGCTCCAAATTTTATGTGTTTTCTTCGCTCTTCCACTTTATGGAAACAACCACAACTCTTGGACAAAATTGATCAAACCATTCGATCCGCTTTAACGTCCATCTTAAATGTGGTCCCTGATGACCGAGCGTGGGTACAAGTCACGCTACCCATCCATTTTGGCGGGCTCGGCATCCGCAAAATTTCTAGCATAAGTGTACCGGCGTTTCTGTCTTCGGTCCACAGCACTCAACAGTTGTTGAAAGTATCTTAACTCCATCACTGGTTGACTGTGCGGTGCCGTGCTTGACCGACGCCGTGAAAGCCCGCACAAAGCGTTGCCCGAGAATCTATCTTCCCAGAGACAGTGGGATGAGCCGCTCTGCAGGTTGGTACGGAATAATCTTATTAATAGGTCAACCAATACTGCTGAGCGAGCCCGCCTACTAGCAGTGGGTGAATGGGAGTCGGGCCTCTGGCTACAGGCTCTACCGTCACCTAACATAGGTACTATGCTGAGTGACACCACCTTCCGAATCGCTACATGCCTGCGTCTGGGTGTGTCTAGTGGGGCTCCACATCGATGTCAGTGCGGCGAAGCCGAAGTGGCTGCTGCAGGTGCAGAAAACCTCAAACGGCGTAAATATAATAACTTCATCGGAGGTTATATATTTGAGCCGTTCTGGGTTGAAACACTGGGGCCATGGGGTCCGAGCGCTCATCGAGTTGTTCGGGATATCAGCAAACAGCTGGTCGACTCTTCGCGTGACCAGAGGGCTGAGCTTTTCTTCGGTCAACGAATTAGCGTTGCCATCCAGCGTGGCAATGCTGCCAGCGTTCTGGGCACTTTTCCCATTGACATCGATGTGGACGAATTTTTTGATGCCCTATGAGTTCTTTTTCTATCAGTTTGTACATAATATTATTTTCAGTTTGTTTAAATATTTATTAAGTTATAATATTTATTAGTTAAGATGTATATATAATATATTATAGTAAAAAATAAAGACATAATAATAAAAAAATTGTTTTTTACAGTTTTTCTATAGACATCTTAAATAAATCATCATCCTCATCATTTCAGCCGAAAGACGTCCACTGTTGGACATGACCTCCCCCGAGCGACGCCACAACGACCGATCCTGTGCGTCTCGCATCCACCGCACTCCCGGGACTCTCACCAGGTCGTCGGTCCACCTTTTGGGAGGCCTTCCAACGCTGCGTTTTCTGGTGCGCGGTCGCCACTCTAGAACCTTTCGGCCCCATGGACCGTCCGTTCTACGAGCAATGTGCCCTACTCGCTGCCACTTTAGTTTAGCGATTCTTCGGGCTATGTCGGCCACCTTGGTTCTCCTGCAGATATCTTCATTCTTTATGCGATCACGCAAGGAAACTCCGAGCATAGCCCTTTCCATTGCCCTTTGGGTGACTGTAAGCTTTCTGATGTGGCCCATTGTAAGCGACCATGTTTCAGTACCATATGGCATCACTGGCAACACGCACTGGTCATAGACTTTCGTCTTGAGACACTGTGGTATGTTGGACGAGAAGATGCCGCGCAGCTTCCCGAACGCTGCCCAGCCGAGTCGGATTCGATGATTGACCTCTTTCTCAAAGTTAGACCTACCCAAATGGATTGTCTGTCCCAGGTAAACGTAATCGTCTACAACTTCGAGTGCAGAGTCTCCGATCTTGATCGGAGTGGGTGCTACATGGTTATTTACCATGGCTTTGTTTTTGTCCATGTTCATTTTATGACCCACTCTTTCGGAAGCTCTACTAAGATCATTGAGCATTGTACTAAGCTCCTCCGTAGTCTCAGCCATGACTACCATATCATCGGCAAACCGAAGGTGAGTGATGTACTTGCCATTGACATTAATGCCTAGTCCACTCCAGTCCAGAACCTTGAAGGCCTTGAGGCCTGTAATTCTTAATTGTCGCCCTTCTTAAAGAAAAGGACCACCACACCTCTGCTCCATGCTTGTGGCGTCTTTCCCTTAAGTATGACGGAATCAAAAAACCTCTGAAGGGCTTTTATAACCGGTTTTCCACCCGCCTTCAGGAGTTCGGCTGTAATTCCGTCGTTACCCGACGCCTTGTTATTTTTAAGCTGCTTCAGAGTCATCCCAATCTCGTACAGGTTGACGTCCGGGATATTTTCGGTATAATGCCAGGTTAATCTAGCTCTTGAGTCGTTTGCTAGATTCGTTGTGAGTTTTGTGATAGACGTGTACAGCTGTCCACAGAATGCCTCGATCTGTCCCAGAAGCTCCGAATTAACGGGTATGACTCTGCCACCGTCGGTTTTCAGTTTCGTGAGCTGGCTCTGCCCTATAGACCTCTTGCAAAAACCTCAGAGCCCTTATTCCGCTCAATCGCGTCCTTAATCCGTTCGGTATTAAAGAGGCGGAGATCGCGTTTTAGGGACTTGGAGATCCGTCTATTGAGCAGCCGGTAGATGCACACATCGTCTGAAGACTGCAGAATCATCTCACGCCTCTCTTTCAAGAGTTGGAGAGTTTGATCAGAGAGACTTTTCTTCTTTGTACGACGAGTCTTATAAAACTTAGACCTATCAGTCAGTTTCCACGAACCCATCGTTGTATTCATCCACGGAGCCACCTAGGCACTCGAAACGATTGTAAAGTTCGAGCTGAAAGCTCTCGGAGTTTTGAATCTGGATCTGTGCTGGACGGAGCGTAGACTTCATCAGTCGAGATCTTTCAAGCTTGATATTGATATTCTCGCAGGTCAACCTTGGAAGTGGTCGGCTGCTTAACCGGTCTTGCCTGTGGCGGCCTCGATTATAGAAGCAAAGCCTCCAGCCAGGGCTTACTTAAACTAACTTAAAAACTAAGCGACTACACGCTAAGGGCACCCCCTGTGGGGTACGGACCTCGGCTTAGAGCGTCGCTGGGGGAGAGCAGCAAGGGACGAGCTGGATCGAACAAGATTTTATTATTATTATCGGGGATTTTTTCTGCTGAGAGAGAGTCTTTTGTTTGTTTAAATGTACGGCGAGTATCCACCCTTACGTTGTTGAAACTTCAACGGTCCGGACCAAGCGTTTCGCTTCGTCGTTTATACCGCATACATCGAAGGACTGGAACAATTTGCCTGCTGCGGTCTTCCCATCCAACTATAATTTAGGTGTCTTCAAGGCTAGAGTGAATAGGCTCTAAATAAACTAGTGCGCCTGACCATCAACGATTGCATCTCCGCTTACCATCAGGTGGGATCGCAGTCAAGCACTGGTTTATATCAATTTAAAAAAAAAAATGTGCTAATCTCTAGAACTACATGCGGAATTGAAAAAAATCTTTCTGTATACAATAGTCAGGTAGAAAGATAGAGAATACACATAAGTTACTATTAAATATTAGATAATTATGTTGTTTATTAAGTAAAAGGGCTAAACTTTCCTTTATGGACCGGCGACTTGGAAGTTCATTTTTTTTTTATTGAAGATAGTACTCATAAATAAAAGCTTTTTACAAATTATTAAACTTACGGTTTACGAGATATAATTTTTTAAAGTTTCCATATAAATTGAAAAATAATACGCCATTTTGGTTAGATAAATTGTCATTGTAGATGTCAAAGTTGACTTTTCACGTTTCGTTAAGCGTCCACACTTGTTTTTGGTTTATTTCATTCAATTTTGTCGTATACTTTTTTAAATATAATTTTATTTTAATATATTAAATTTGGTATAGAATTAATGTGCACAAAAACCATGCTGTAATACACAATCACATTGACTTTTTAAATAAAAAATAAGAATAGTTGTTTACACTGTGAAACGGAACGGAACGTGAAGCGACGCCATTTTGTTTTATAGTCGTCATGAAGTCATGTCAGTCCTTGTCCGTTTTTCTTGCCCTTAAAAGTTGCGTTCGTATGACTATGTTAATGAATCATTTGGGTTAGGTTAGGTTAGAACAGTACCTAACCATTATAGACCGAAGGCGAGCGAGCGTAGCGAGCGTGCCGCGGTAGCGGCCACCGATCGGTCAACTGGTGATCTTCTAGCGTATGCCATCCACATCTGGAGTGAGGCCATCGAGAAACACGGGGAAGCGCTTGCCGTCTTCCTCGATATCTCGAAGGCCTTCGATAGGGTCTGGCACGAAAGCCTTATTAGTAAGCTTCCTTCTTTCGGTTTATCTGCTGGTTTGTGTGCTTGGATCGCAGATCGATGGTTGCTCGTCCGGTCAAATGGCCATTAATGCCGGGGTCCCTCAGGGGTCAGTGTTCTCGGCAACATTGTTCTTGCTGCACATTAATGATCTGCTTAAGCCCGGTACCTTTGGGTATGCAGACGACAGCACTGTTGCTGAGAGTTACACATCCAGCGTGCAAGCTAGTGGGTCACAGATCCAGTCTCTTCGAGAGGCTATGGTCGAGCGCTTGAACTTGTCCTTGGAGGCAGTCTCTGAATGGGGTGATGCCAATTTGGTCAAGTTCAATGCTGCTAAAACCCAGGCGTGTCTCTTTTCCGCTAAAAGGAGCCAATTCAGCCCTGCTCCAACTTTCCGGGGCGTAACCGTGCCGACAACCGACCATCTTGATCTTCTTGGTGTTACGCTGACGTCAACACTCAACTTTGGGTCATACATTGAAGCAAAGGCTCAACTGGTGGCAAAAAAGCTGGGTATCCTCGCTAAGGTCAGATCGGAACAGCTGCTCAAACTTTATCAAGCACAAGTTCGATCGTGTATGGAGTACTGCTCTCATCTTTGGGACGGATCTGCCCGATACCAGCTTGATGCACTTGAGGCAATTGAGAGGCGTGCCAGGAGGATAATTGGCAATGATGCACTCGTTGAGTCGAGGCTCCAAAGTCTTGAGCATCGGCGCCGAGTTGCTAGCCTGTCGGTTTTCTACCGGTTGTATTTCGGGGAGTGTGCGTCGGAATTGCATAACCTAATTTCACCTAGCCCGTTCCATCATCGGACCATCAGGCGTACGGCAACGCGCCACTGGTACATGATGGACATTCCACCTATACGCACAAAACGTTTTGGGAACACATTCATTGTGCATACAGCTAAAGAGTGGAATTCCTTGCCGGAATCTGTGTTTCCTGATAGCTACAACCCGGAAATCTTTAAGTCTAGAGTGAATAGGTTACTTCTAGGTAAGCGCGTTCCATCGTCGACCGCATCGTCGCTTTCCATCAGGTGATATGGCGGCCAAGCGCGAACCTATCAAAAATAAAAAAAATAAAAATGAAAACATATTTCGCAAAAAAACATGGACGAAAGACTAGGCGATATGGTTAAGCGACTTTAGCCTTTCCTAGGGAGTAAAGAGAAAAAAAAAGAGTTGTGTACGAAACGTCAAGAACACAATTTTGACAATTCTTATTTTTTTTAATGCTGCCATAAAAAAAGTTTCAAAAAGTTCAAAAGTTTCAAAGTTTTTTAATTCGATGACTTGTTGATGATGATATACACTCATAAGTTTTCTTTGCAAACCGTATTTTTCAGTCAACATTTGACAGATCGAGGTTATTGACTTTCCTATTCTTATCCAGAACGCATAGTACGATATACGGTTCTGTGGGTCTGCTTGTGTCCAAGTTGTGAGTCGGTAGAGTCAACCAGGTCAAAAATCCAAAAAAAAAAAACAAAAACGGTAGAACCAGCTGTTCGGTTTACGTCATCCATCGATACTTTATTACATAGAAATTGCAGCAGTGGTTAAGCAATCTTTTATAATGTACTTAAACATGCTCACGTTGACTACTCAATCCTGATTATGTGATAAGTTTCAATGTTTTGCTACAAAATAAGTTGATTTGAAAATAGAAAAACATGTGCCGGATGTTATGCTAGCTCGCAAGAAATATTTAGCAACTTATCTCATCATTTATCCAATTTCGTTACAAATGGATGAATTATGATTGTGGCAAGCAAAATGAGAAGTTGTCGGAGTGGTGCTAAATGGTACTAGCGGGGCTGCGACGTGATCTGAGAGCGCAATGGGCCTGGACGGGTCGCGACGCGAGTCGTTGGTAGTGGTGGCGCTGTGCCTGGCGTGGTACGCCGCTAGTTCGGCCAGCAACGTGGTGGGCAAGCTGGTGTTAACGGACTTCCCGTACCCGGTGACGGTGACTATGGTGCAGCTGCTGAGCATCGTTGTGTGCAGCGCTCCCGCCTTCGCGCTGTGTGGCGTGCGGCGCGCGGCGGACTTCCCGCGTCGCTACTACTGGCGCACACTTATGCCGCTCGCTTTTGCCAAGTTCCTCACAACTGTTTGCTCACAAGTGTCTATTTGGAAAGTGCCCATCTCCTATGCACACACAGGTTTGTTTTATGATTGTACTTTATTTTTGATAATTTTAAGTCTTTTTGACGTCATGGCTGTTTGTGCCGTTGGTGGTTTATTAATATCAGTCTCAACTTACAAGTGATTTTAAATTAAAGCTTTCACTAAAACAGCTCAAATGCTCAGGTTTTTAAAGCGAAATTCAAGCAGTTTTAAACATCCGCACACCAAAATCTTGCTGTACTATAAACCTTAGTCATTGGTTTGAGATAACTGTTAAGCGCTACTGGGAAGGGTGGAATTTCTTTTTTTTACTGATGGCTGAAAACAATCTGAAACTGAAGATACTGGTGTGGCAGTTTATTTTAGACACTCAAGAATCACTTTAGTTTTTCAATGTCCACTAGAATCTTCAGTATTTACAGGAGAGTGTATTGGGATTCTTGAAGCCATACACTATATTAAATCCCATCAAATAAAGAGATCAGTAATTTTTTTAGATTCCCTCAGTAGTATTCAGGTCCTGAAACAAAATCAATTTCATAGTAAAATCATTGTAGATATTAAGAACTTGTTATTTGAATGTTCCCAAGATGGCTTGGACATCGAGATAGCTTGGCTCCCCAGTCATTCGGGTATTGTTGGCAATGAGTGTGCTAATTCATCAGCAAACTATGCCACATGAATCCTGCTGATCGAAAGCACTATGTGTTCATAACTATGATTTACGGAATAGTGCCAAACTTTAACTTGTGGACTGAAACATGGAAGATAACCTTTAAAACCAAAAGCATATGCAGTGTATATGTGTCAAGTCTAAATTAGAAAAAAAGTACATGTCTTCCAATAATCCAATTCCGGCCAATCCAGGCCCAGAAATGCTGCTTATGAGCAATATTTGATTTGAAGGTTACTGACAACTGTGTTCCAAATTTTAAAACCCATAATTTTTTGACATTTCCGTTCCTTAACATTTTAGAAATTGCTCTTTTTGTTAAATGTAATCAGCAACTATTTTTAACTTTATCAGAAAGCAGACGACGTGAGTGTGAGCTTTGCGAGTTCAATACCAGAACTTGTTGCGCACAAGTGGATATAGGACTACTCTGTTTTGGAAAAGTGTTTTTGGTATGGCACCGGCTATTTTTAACCACATTCCTAATTCTATAAAAAGAGAACCAGTAACAATTTTCAAAAAGAAACTAACTGAAATTTTTAATTGTGTAAAAGTGTTATATTTGATGATGAACTTACATCAATGTTTGCATGCCAAAATGGTAGAATGTCATAGTCAAAGTCAAAAGTTTTTTAATTCACATAGGCCTACATGGGCACTTATAATTACGTCAGAAGCTAGTGCATGGTTCCAAATTGGTTGTTTCCTATGGAGAAGAACCGGCAAGAAACTCCATGGTTACTCTTTTAAAAAAAATTGATGTTACAATATTTCTATATTACAGAATAAGTAGATATTATGTAGGGATAGTGTAGACTGGTCAATATTGTACTAAAAAGTACAATAAAAATAATCATAATAAAAGTAACCTAAGAATTCGCGGAGAAATAAAAAATAAATATTGCAAGAGCAATGTGTTAGAAAGAAAAGAAGCATATATTACAACAAATGTGGAGCAGTTAATAGATACATTTACTCAATATTATGAGCTACCAGGGGGCCACATGTGCAGAAGCAGTCATTGCCAAACAAGCGTGTCTTCGACATAGTCTTTAACCTTATAATACGCTTTTTTAGTTAGGACACGCTTAATATGGGTTTTGAACTTTCCCTTGCTAAGTTCAGTCACCACCTTTGGCAGCTTGTTATAAAAGCGTATGCTGTTTACTAAAAATGACTTGCTGGTCTTAGCTAATCTCCATTTGGGTAACACAATTTCGTGTTTACTACGCGTATTTATGTTATGAAAATCGCTTCTAATTTTGAAGAGTCCTAGGTTTTTACGAACATACATAATACTTTCTAAGATATAAAGAGAAGGCAGAGTCAGTATATCGATTTCTTCGTATTTATTTCTGAGGGACTCGCGAGGACCCATTTTATAAATAGCCCGGATTGCTCTCTTTTGCAATATGAAAATTGAGTGTACATCAGCTGCAGATCCCCACAGTAAAATGCCATAAGACATAATACTGTGGAAATAAGCATAGTAAACTAACCTAGCTGTGGCTACATCGGTCAGTTGCCTTATTTTTCTTACTGCATATGCGGCCGAGCTTAATCTACCTGAAAGAGCTCTAATATGAGCGCCCCACTGCAGTTTAAAATCGATAGTTAAACCTAAGAATACAGTTTCCGTAATAACATCAAGTTTGTTGCCGTCAAGAATTAGATTGACGCCAACTTGAGGGACATTCGGTAATGAGAACTTTATACATTTAGTTTTATTCGCATTTAATAAGAGATTATTAGCAGCGAACCATTTCGAAAGAACAGCCAGACTTTCGTTGACATGCAAGACATCCGCATCTTTCTTATCTCAATGATTTCGAAAGGAAGGATCTTATATATCATCTGAACATTTCTTAGAAACCTTTATACTACAAGCAAAAATAGCGACATCTGTGATAACTCATACGAACTACGTGACTGCCGCACTGCATAAGTGTTCGATGTAACCTTGTTCGCGCGTATGCGTTTTTTTTCGCATATTAGGAGAGTCAGTATAATTAAATCAATTGCATGCCGTTTTATGTAGGTACATAACGATTTCCTTTTTGCGATTATATTTTACAGGTCACTATGAAAATATAAATAAAACAAATTTAATGAGTCTCAATCAGCTGTATTTGAAATTTGCTTTGGTAAAGGATTTGGGCTTGTCGTGTGCTATTTACAAGTATTCTTGATTGGTGTACGCGTAATAAGGCATTGTTGTCGATTGTGATAACTACCTAGGTACGTAATAACACTCACACACTTACATTCGGCGAAACACGTTACCGTCTCGGTTGCACGACGAAAATTGAAATTGCATTGCGTCATCATTGTCATTTACGGCAAGCGCGTGACGCGGGCGCCTGCGAAGGGCTATGTTAGAGTGAGAAGGCATGAATTGAACAATGAACGCGGCGGCCGGTGACGTAGGTATTTTGTAGTAATACGAGATCTGTTTATGCATCGGGTAACCAACATTTTTAGTAAATTTTCGTTAACTGTTTTTTTTTTTTTTTTGTAAGTAAGTATGTACAGAGTTTATTTTTTTACCATTGTCTTTATTTTGGTGGTCTGAATAATTTCTAAAAGTTTGTCCATCTATTTTAATGGGACCTTATAGGTAAGCTATTTTTAATCCACTTGCAACCGCGATAACCGGAATTCACGCAGAAGTAGTCGCGGGCGTAAGCTAGTAATTTAACGGTCATCTCAGTTAGCGTGAAGAAAATACCATCAGGTGGGATGGCAGTCAAGCACTGGTTTATATCAATTAACATTTCAAAATAATTTAAGAATAAATTTTCAGTTTCAATTAGGTAGGTACCGTTTCTAAGCTCTTTTTTAAATCTTTTTTATATCTTTTTTATTTACCGTTATTGAATATAAAACACATTAGATACCTAAATTCAAAATTACAAGCACTAAGTTCAACAATGAAATAAATAAAAATTACGTACGTACAAGTTTACTTCATGCACTTCGCGCGATCAGTAGCGTCCACACAATGGCCGCCATTGTGGAATTCGGTAGTAAATTATTTATCGTAATAAAATGTGTTTATTTAATAAAACAAAATAATGTAAGGTTAGTTACCGATGATACGATATCCCATGTTCCTTTTTAACCTTTGTATCATAATTTTTGCAGCCTTTTACCACACAAATAGGCATTTTTATGACAAGCAAATATTCGTTCACTCCCGCACACGGACCACTGTCAACTGAGCCGCGTTGGCCCTAAACTGAAATTTTAGGGCCAGCGCGCTAGTGCCATTTAGTCGCGCGTTTGGCCTGGTCCTTACGCTAGTAATATATCACTACATAGTATAAAATAAAGTCGCTTTTCGTGTCTGTCTGTCCCTATGTATACTTTAATCTTTAAAACTACGCAACGGATTTTGATGCGGTTTTCTTTAATAGATAGAATGATTCAAGAGGAAGGTTTATGTGTATAATACATGCACAATATAGTAGAGGAACCCTGATGATTTTAGAGGTTTCTAATGTGATGTCGTAAATAAACACATTTTTTTGCACTTACATTGCAAACGCTGGCTGAACCCTAAGAGATAGATCAAAATAATGTACTACAGTATTGTACACCTTAAAAAAGTCTACAAAAAAGTCCGCGATGGTACATGTCTATCTTTTAGGTGTAACCCACAATAACCATTTTTTATCCTTTTACTTTTTACGAGAAATAATTATTTATTTGCGAAACGATTTTAAGCAATACAGCATTAATCTTTATCCAATTAAGTACCTTAAATAAATTTTGCATTTAATATAAATCAATGTAGCCCGTTATAGCGTGAAATTTAAATGAATATTTTCGAAGATATTACAGATTTAAAATACAAGAACATAGCGGTTTCGGTAAATAACTTGATTCTTTGATAGATTGATGCACCGACGCAAATATCTTACTCGGTCGATAACTGTTCTCGATTTGGAAGCTGTTCATTTTAACCGACATCAAAAAAAAAACCTGATCCATGAGGAATCGAGGGAACTCCTCAAATATTATAGGCAACCATATAGCGATTTTGGTGTTTTCATGGAGAACTTAAGCATTTATAGACAAAAAGTAACATTTTATGGAGTGGAATTTATGAAGAAGACCAGAAATAGCCAACGGAACTTTATACTCACATAGATATCACAATGAAGATAGTTAAGCGACTATGACGATATAAATAAATAAATGGTTCTGAATAGTTATGTTGAAAATGGTACCATCGAAGTGAACTGATGATGATGATGGAGCTGGAAAATAGGCACTGGAACTCCGTAATTAATCAATGTAACCTAGCCGTAGGTATTTGGGCTTATTAGAATTGTCATCAGATGCACTTTGCCTATAAGGAACTATCGAACTGACCTGATGATGGAGCCGGGAGGTGGATGGGGACTTCATAATAAAATAATGTATCCTAGCAGCGTTTGGATTAATTCGAATTGTCATGAGAAATAAGTACTCTGGCTATAAATGTGTCGCAACTATAAAGTGTGAAATAATTTCTTTTTAAAAAAAAAAAAACCAACTTCACTACAAATAAAAAACAAAACACTAAAACGATCAAAATAACTTTAATTTCGGAAGTCGGTGTTAAATAACAAGAAAACAATATCAGAAACACTGACATCCAAAATTAAAATTATTTTGATCGTTTTAGTGTTTTAGGGTTCCATAGGTACCTAAAAGGAAAAAACGGAACCCTTATAGGATCACGTTGTTGTTAGTTTGTCTCGGAAACGCGTGAAGGTATCGAGTTGAAATTAAAACTGCTCAGGTCTGCGGTCCCTTGAAGCTGTGAAAAAATCAAACTTCTGAGTTAACGAAAAAAAAGATACAGACGTTTCTCTCGCAAAAAACGTATATTTCGACACTCTCAAGGGAATAAAAATTCACAGAGTACTTTCCGTTGACCTAGAATTCTGAAATTTGGCATTAAGCAAGGTCTCATAGCACAAGTATAGGAAAAAAATTGAAAACTGTAAATTTGTAGTTACGTCACAGAAAATTTTTTTTTTTGCGACTTAGAAAAATCTTCGTAACTCAATTTTGGAATTGAACTGTTTTCATAGGTACCTAAGTTTGTACGGAACCCTCAATGCGCGAGTCCGGCTCGCACTTGCCCACTTTTTGTAGTGATGTGATGATGAACCATCCATACCATCAGATTTACCGTTCCAATTTAAACGCCTACAATTTCCGGTAAAGATATCTTTGCAATGACCAATAATAAATCGCAGGGTCAAACTGTCAACGTTGCAACGTTATTGATCGTTGAGTGTTTTTCACATGGCCAATTATATGTCGCTCTTTCAAGAGCAACCTCAAAAGAAAACATGTTTGCATTATCTAAAGACAAAAAAAGCTGTGAACGTTGTATATAAAGACATTCTGTAGTATAATTACTACTGGCGGAAAGCGGGACATACAGCGGAAAGCGACTTTGTTTTATACTATGAAGTAATCAGCATTGCACCCGTGCGAAGCCGGGGCGGGTCGCTAGTTATATTATATAGTCAATGTCTTATCTACTTTAAAAATAAGGGAAGTGTCATCAGCAAATATAATTATATTGGATAAATTAGCCATCATGTAAGGAAGGTCATTAATATAAACCAGGAAAAGGAAAAGACCAAGAATTGAACTCTGAGGCACGCCCATCTTTACTAAAGACGTCGCCCCATTAATGGTTACATTTTGCTGCCTGTAAGATAAATAAGAAAAAACAAGATCAGCAGATCGTCCACGAATTCCGTAATGATGTAATTTACAGATTAGTGTATTATAGTCAACGCAGTCAAATGCTTTATAGAGGTCACAGAATATGCCAATAGCATCCTGGGACTTCTCCTAGGATTCCAAAATGTGACTGATGTTCACTCCTGCATCCGTCGTTGACCTTCCTTTCGTGAAGCCAAACTGATGACTATGCAAAATCCTATTTGAATTACAATGAGTCAACATCTGGTCGAGCATGATTTTTTCATATATTTTACTCATTGCTGGAAGCACAGATATAGGTCAGTAATTAGAGGGTCACTCTTACTACCTGATTTGAAAAATGGTACTACTTTACTATGTTTCATCAAATCAGGGAATGTGCCGCTGTCTAGGTATTGATTTAATATGCCTGAATGTACAAGGATACTTAATATTATTTTATCATCTTATTGTAAATACCTGCATTTTTAGCAAATAAATCAATATCAATCCGATTAAGACTCAAGATTGAGGTTCGCGAGCATATTCGTAAGAAGCTGGCAGTAGTATCATCACAACGTTAATTTTTCTCTGTTTGTCGATTTGGACCAATTTTTTTTTTTAATATCTATTTAGTTCATTAAATTATGTATATATTATATTCACCTATATTGTATTGTATATGTGATTCATTTGTATATCTATCTTTTTTATATTGACCTTTTTTTTCTTTTTCTTCTCTCTCTTTTATTGCACCTATCACTATTCTTCTCTGCATCACCCAAAGGTTGACTGGTAGAGAATGCCTAAGGCATTAAGTCCGCCTCTGTACCTTTATGTGCATGAAGTATAAATAAATAAATATTCTATTCTATCATCATTACTACCAATCTTAAGGGGCCCGAAATAACCCGCGAGCTCTTAGCAGGGCAGGTGCCTTATGTCAGGCACTTGATTTCTCGGGTGTTTCATTTAAAATTAAAGTGCCTGATGGATCTTTTCACTGTATTGGAATCTCTTGAGGATCTCTATGCTAGAGTTGCTCGAGGTCCAGATGGGTTTTATGATGGCTTTATAGACCAAGAGCTTGTTACTAAGAGACAAAAGATTGTCGTCCAAGCAACCAGTTTAGCGACTGAAATTGTAAGTTCACTTCTTTTAAAGCCAAGAGACTTTGATATGATTACTCCTGGTCAGTCTTCTATCCCTCTCAGCTCTTCTCAGTTAGAACGTTATTTGTCTTGACTTAGTTACACTAGCTTTTGTTCTTGACTTCCGAAACTCGAGCAATACTCTTTCTTCTCTAGTGATTACCTGATTACGTGGACTATGCACTTGTTCGACTGTTGTGAGGTTCTCCCGAAAACCAAACTGATGAACCAATATGATCTTGCTCTCATCGAGTATGGGTTCTTTTTAAGTCTTCGCAGAAGAGTCTTTTTAAACACCTTTGACAGTATGGGGAGAAGGCTTTGGGTCTATATGAGCTAGGGTCTGTTGGTGGCTTCTCCGGCTAACGGATCATACAAATCTATGATATTTCCCACAATTTCGGGTAGTGTATTCTAAATCATCTTCCGGCTCTTGTCCCATCTTATTTGGGGTCGGCGCAACATGTTTTTTTCTTCCATTCTATCCTGTCAACCGTCATGCTATCACTAACTTCCTTTTCTTTCATATCACTGTTCACACAATGCATCCATCTTTTCTTTAGCCTCCCTCTCCCTCTCCACCCATCCACATGTATACTCATAACTCTTTTAGTAACATGCGTTTCATCTCTCATCTTTACATGACCATACCAAGACAAACGATTCCCCTTCGACTTTTCAGTCACTGGCGCCACTTTCAAACTTCGTCTAATATACTTATTTCTCACTATCCACACACTCGTCACACCACACATCCATCTCAACATTCTCATTTCCGCTACATGCAATCTTTTTTCATACGTCGTTTTCATAGGCCTACATTCTGATCCATACAGTATGACAGGTCTTATCACGGACTTGTAGATTTTACCCTTCAACTTGAGGGGCACAAATTGTTCCAGTGACCTGTCGCTATTTCATCCATCCTGAATTGATCTGATGTGTTTCGTCTCGTTCTACCTCGCCATCTCCTTGGATAAGCGACCCGAGGTACCGAAAGTCGGAGCAGATTGGTATGGGCATTCCAGCGAGAGCTAAGGGCATAGGACCGGAGAGACCACCGAAATCGCAGTATTCCGTCTGGACCATTTGCCTTACCATTCTTCATTCCATTTACAGCTATTCTGACTTCATCTATACTAATCATTCTCACTAAACCCACATTCACTGGTTTGCTCTCTAAAATCCTATTCCAGTTGTTTTCTTCATTCATCAGTATTCTAAATATCGAATTAAAAAGTATTGTTAGAAAGACAATTACTTTTTTGGGCAACCGTTTAAGTACTTCTGCTGTTGTAAGATCAAAACCAGGAGCTTTTTTATTTTACAAATGCTGAATCGTGGTTGCTACTTCTTTTGGCGTAGCCATACGCCAAAAGAAGTAGATAGCTGCAGGTCGCTTTTGATAATTTTATCAATTTCCGTTTCAAAGTCTTCAATATACAATTCGTTAGGAGTGAATACTTCGCTACTTACTACGCTACTTGGTCCGTATGGTGTCCGGACGTAAAGAATATCACCATCCCATCTCTTCCCGTGGGTATCGTAAGAGGCGACTAAGGGACATACCAGAGAATGGGCAGCAGCATCCTCTGTGAATTGCAACAACCAACTGCGATCGCCAACCCGCATGCCAAGCGTGGCGATTATGGCAAAACCCCCCAAATGATAAGCACAACCAAAAAATGGCCCCTAGTGCCCGGCAGCCCGTCTACCCTTGACTCCGGTAGCGGTCAAGGTTACGGCGAGGCAAGGGTTCTGAAGAATCTCTGGATGGGATCCGGCTACCCCTTTAGAAAACGACGACTGGACCTGGCAACATACAAACACGCATACACACCAGTCTGACAAGAATATCACCGAACTTGAAGAAGAATTGCGCAGGCTACGATGGAGTATAGTGGGATTATCTGAAGTCCGAAGACAGGGGGAGGACACGATAATTCTCAAATCCGGTAACATGCTTCATTTCCGGGAGGGTGACCAGCAGTCCCAGGGTGGTGTCGGGTTTATCGTCCACAAGTCCCTTGTGAACAATGTGGTGAAGATCGAGAGTGTGGCGTACCTTATACACAGAAAATCATCAAGGTATTCGCTGAAGGTCATAAAGGTTTACGCCCCGACCTCGACACACCCTGACGACGAAGTAGAGTCCATGTATGAGGATATATCCAGAGCCATGCATGGTTCTAAGACTCACTTCACCGTGGTCATGGGAGACTTTAACGCGAAACTGGGCAAACGAGACAGTGATGAGTTGCGAGTGGGGCAATTTGGATTTGGACAACGGAACCGCCGGGGACACCTATTGGCTGGTCTTATGGAGAAGGAGGACCTCTATATGATGAATTCCTTCTTCAAAAAACGTGACCGTAGGAAGTGGACTTGGCAAAGCCCTGATGGTGCGACCAGAAATGAGATTGACTACATCATGTCGACGAAGAAGCAAATATTCAATGATGTCTCTGTGATCAACGCGGTGAAAACTGGAAATGATCATCGCATGGTAAGAGGCACATTGAATATCAATATCAAGCTTAAAAGATCTCGACTGATGAATTCTACGCTCCGTCCAGCACAGATCCAGATTCAAAACTCCGAGAGCTTTCAGCTCGAACTTATCGTTTCGAATTCCTAAGTGGCTCCGTGGACGAATACAACGATGGTTTCGTGGAAACTGTCCATACGGTCGGGTCTAAGTTTTATAAAACTCGTCGTACAAAGAAGAAAAGGCTCTCTGATCAAACTCGAACTCTTGAAAGAGAGGCGTGAGATGATTCTGCAGTTCTCAGACGATGGGTGCATCTACCGGCAGCTCAATAGACGGATCTCCAAGTCCTTATACCGCGATCTCCGCCTCTTTAATACCGAACGGATTAAGGACACGATTGAGCGGAATAAGAGCTCCAAGGTTTTTGCAAGAGATCGGTCTATAAGGCAGAGCCAGCTCATGAAACTGAAGACCGACGGTGGCAGAGTCATATCCGCTAAATCGGAGCTTCTGGGAGAGATCGAGACATTCTATGGACAGCTGTACACGTCTATCACAAAGCCCATAACGAATCTAGCAAACGACCCAAGAGCTAGATTAACCCGGCACTATACCGAAGATATCCCTGCACGAGATTAGGATGGCTCTGAAACAGCTTAAAAACAACATGGCGTCGGGTGACGACGGAATTATAGCTGAACTCCTGAAGGCGGGTGGAAAACCGGTCCTAAAGGCCCTTCAGAGGTTGTTCGATTCCGTCATACTTGAGGGAAAGACGCCATGGCATGGAGCAGAGGTTTGGTGGTTCTTTTCTTTAAGAAGGGCACTGCTTAAGAATTACAGGCCCATCTTACTTCTGAGCCATGCCTACAAGCTGTTTTCCAGAGTCATCACGAATCGTCTCGCGCGCAGATTTGACGACTTCCAGCCTCCCGAACAAGCCGGATTCTGAAAAGGCTTTAGCACCGTAGACAACGTACATACGCTCAGGCAGGTTATACAGAAGACCGAGGAGTATAACCTGCCTCTATGCTTAGCGTTCGTGGACTACGAGAAAGCTTTTGATTCGATCGAGACTTGGGCTGTACTGCAGTCTCTCCAACGTTGCCAGATTGACTATCGGTACATCGAAGGGCTGAAATGTTTGCACGAGAACGCCACTATGTCAGTCCGACTTCAGGATCGGACCTCGAAACCTATCCTTCTGCAGCGGGGTGTCAGGCAGGGAGACGACATTTTTCCGAAACTGTTTACGGCTGTAATGGAGGATGTCTTCAAGGTTCTGGACTGGTGTGGACTAGGTATTAATGTCAATGGCGAGTATATCACTCACCTTCGGTTTGCTGACGACATAGTAGTCATGGCTGAGACTACGGAGGAGCTCAGTACAATGCTCGATGACCTTAGTAGAGCTTCCGAAAGAGTGGGTCTTAAAATGGACTTGGACAAAACCAAAGTCATGGTAAATAAGCATGTAGCACCCAATCCGATCAAGATCGGAGACTATGCACTCGAAGTTGTAGACGATTACGTTTACCTGGAACAGACAATCCAGTTGGGTAGGTCTAACTTTGAGAAAGAGGTCAATCGTCGAATCCGACTCGGCTGGGCAACGTTCGGGAAGCAGCGCGGCATCTTCTCGTCCAACATACCACATTGTCTCAAGACGAAAGTCTATGTGTGCGTGTTGCCAGTGATGACATATGGTACTGAAACATGGTCGCTTACAATGGGCCTCATCAAAAGGCTTACAGTCACCCAAAGGGCAATGGGAAAGGGCTGTGCTCGGAGTTTCCTTGCGTGATCGCATAAAGAATGAAGATATCCGCAGGAGAACCAAGGTCGCCGACATAGCCCGAAGAAACGCCAAACTAAAGTGGCAGTGGGCAGGGCACATTGCTCGTAGAACGGACGGTCGATGGGGCCGAAAGGTTCTAGAGTCGCGACCGCGTACCGGAAAACAGCGTTGGAAGGCCTCCCGCAAGGTGGATCAACGACCTGGTGAGAGTCGCGGAAGTACGGTAGATGCGAGACGCTCAGGATCGGTCGTTGTGGCGTCGCTTGGGGGAGGCCTATGTCCAACAGTGGACTTCTTTCGGATGAAATGATGATGATGATGTTGATGAATACTTAGCTTAAGTGGTTTGCAAATAATTCTGCTTTTTCCCTATCACTTCTAGACCTAAGGTGACTGGAAGTTTTTCTTAGTGTTAGTATATGATTTTGTGGTCTCTAAAAGTTTTTGGTAATCTTCCATTACGAGTAATTGTCCTTTTTATGTGCTGAAAGACTAGATATTTTGTGTTGAAAGATTGCACTTTAATTTTCGTGTAGTAAGTACCTTAATTTCTCTTGATATTTTGGTATAAAGAGATATGTCCGTTTCTGATCTTGTCAAGTGTAGTTGTCTTCTTTGTATTCGTTTTTCTTGTAGCTTGTCCCGTGTCTCTAGTGGAATATTATTTGTTTCGGTGTTACAATCCAATGCTGGGGTAGAGCGCCAAGCAGTAGAATGTTGCGTCTACAATGTATCTTCTGTTTTGAGTTTGATTTTAAGTTTGACTACATCATCCAGGAACTCGGTGAAGGCATTCCAGTCAGTTTTATTGTTGTATAGTAAAGGCTTTTGCAAAGAATCCCTTTGCATTGGTGAGATGCTAAATGTACATACAGGTCCGATACAGAAGAATGATTCGATATTAAAGTACACATTCGATATTCTCTTTTTTATGAAGAAATCCACGAAGCCTGGTATTCTGTTTACGTCTGTTGACCAATAGGTTGGATCTCCTGTTCCGAGGGTTACTAAGTTATATTGGTCAATACATTTTTTTTAATTCACGTCCTTTTGTTGTTGTTAGTCGAGATCTCTAGTGAGTATTTTTACAATTCCAATCTCCTCCACTTATAAATGTTTCTTTTTACTACTTCACTATATTTTTCTATAGGGTCTAGTGCGGTATGGTTCTTTTCTTTATGTAGTTTATTCTCTGTCGTCAGGCTCAATTACATTGTAGCTATTAATTGTCGTGTGTTGTTTGACTGCCTATTCTCGCTATATTGTTTAGCTTGTCTTGTTTATGTAAATACTCGCCAGAAAAAAGTCGAAGTTTTTTCTGGCGAGTATTTACATAAACAAGACAAACCCAACATATAAGCCCAGTATTTCTTTGTGTACAGTGCATTCTTTGTTACTGGCAGGGTGACTACCTGAGCATAGAGTATACACTGCTGGGGTATTTTTGTCTATAGTACAGAGCATAGTTTCGTGTGCGCCGGCGCACTTTACGCACCTGTATGGCCGTATGCAGTTATTTTTACTGTGGTAGTTCTTCTTTTCGGGTCTTCTATTATAATTCTTTGACGGTAGATGACTTTTATGTCTCTTATAAATTTGTTATTTTGTGCGGGGCTATGTTAACGAAGAAAGTGTTTAAGGGTTCTTTGGTTCCCGGTATCCGTGACAACAATTTACTCTTATACTTTGTTTCCAGTGTTTTCAATAGCCTGAATAATTCTTCTTTTAGAGAAAAAGTGAAGATTTTTTTATGACTATTCTCATACATTTTTGGTCTTTACGAGTAAAAGTATGACCAATTAGCCCTTTTACTCTAATTAGGGTTTTTTACTCCTCCGTTGAAAAGAGAGGATCCTCCGACCAGACGGCTGCTATGTCTGGCATCTGCCCGATAGATGATTTCGGACTGTTCAACACAACAATTCGGAACCGTGCACTAGCTTCTGACGTTTTATAAGTGCCCATGTAGGCCTATGTGAAATAAAAATCTTTGACTTTAACTTTGTTCTTTATGTTCTAATCGCGCGGAGAACTTAATTGCGCGATGCAGGATCAGTTCTTATGTGACGCCATAGATGTTTCCTCATCGCATTCATCTATCTATATCATAGAACACAACAAATGAAATGAATAATGTTTAAATTTCGTGTCCATTCATACCATTTCGTGTTCATTCACGCACGATACGTTGGACATGCACAATATGCAATGTTGCCGCTCTAAGCGCAATCTCTCCGATCTCACTCTAACACTTAACAAAAAAAAGAGATGAACACTGGTGTGTTGCTGCCTCTGTCTGTCTCAGAGGCTTTGTATTAGGCTTGACATGCCATCTCACTTTTCAATATAAAACATAAAAATGTGAGTCTGTGTGAGTTGGGCACGCCACAATTATGGCGGTAAGTCCCCTCTTTGAGGCGTGGTTGGAAAGACCTCACGGCGTCCTCACATTCCGCATGACGCAGATCCTCACCGGACACGGTAAGTTCGGGAGGTTCCTGCACCGGATTCGTGCGGAAACGACGCCCGGGTGTCGCCACTGTGTGGCCCACCCGGAGGACACGGTGGAGCACACGGTGGAGGTGTGCCCCGCTTGGGCAGAGCAACGCCGTGACCTCGTGAGGGCAATCGGCGGCGGTGTTCTCTCGCGCCGGGCCTTGGTTCAGGCCATGCTCCGGAGCGAGGAGAAGTGGCAGGCGGTCGCCTCTTTCTGCGAAGCAGTAATGCTAGCTAAGGAGGCGGCCGATCGCGTGAGGCAACGGTCCTTACGCTCCAACCGCCGCCGGGATTCCGATCCCGATTTCCGGCCACCGTAGGCGCGGGCTTGCAGACGGCGAACAATGGGTGGCTCGCCGACTGACCGTCCGGCAACCGTCCGGACCGAGCCCAAGTCGTCGACGGCGCATTTTGTTCCACGCGCGCCTCTAGGAGATGTCAGCAAATCGTAGGGGCCCAGCAGGGTCGAAGCCTACTGGGGCCACGGGTAGTGTGAAAGCGGAACCCGGGGCCCTGGGACGAAGGCAACGAAGGAACAAGAGTAGGTTTTTAGTCAGTAAGAGTCTGACACTATCTCCCGCTCCGCCCAAGAGCGGGGATGTCATTAGGATGATTTTCCCACCCAAGTTAAATTTGATGCTGTGTGCAAGTACTTTTTCTATTAAAATCATATTAGCATAAGCCCAGCTTGTTATTTTTTATTAATGAACTTTTACTACGCAAACTACGAGGCGCCCTCTATCTATGACGCGTAAAACAGTTCCGCAAACAAATTAGTCCAAATTTGCTTTGAGCAGTTATCGTGTTTACGTAATTGTTAGGAAAGATTTTAGATTTATGTCATATAAAGTTATAGTTATGATTATGATTATTTATTGCTGTATCTTACTTGGGTTTGTAGTGATTAAAGCTTATTATCCTACCTAACTACTACCTACCTATTAGAATATTTCTTAGAAAAGTAAATCACATAATAGGCAGTTTTTATTTTTCTCAAACGATATGAATGCTTGGAATACATCAGGTTATAATGACTTAAATACCTTCGCTGGTGCAATGAAAAGACATCAGAATTCTCAAAAGCAGATGCTGTTATTTCATTCTGTATTTTTTGTAAACCGGGAAAGAAACTTCTCGTGACGAAATTTCTAAGTAGATACATTCAATTCTTAAGTTGATCAGAATCTAAAAACGAAGATCGAAAAACTATGGCTGTTTAAATTGTGAATATTTGCTTATTATATTACAGCTACACATTAATTACTTTAATTTATACTTGCATTAATTTAAACAAATGACCGATTACTACAATCTTTTGTGCGCCATCTAGTGGATTCAGAAGTAAACAGCTATAATACAATGTTGTGAGCGAGCAAGAGTTGCCAAATAATATCAATAGATGGTTCTTATATAGTTTACGTCATTTATGATAAAGATATGATGTTTACATAATTGTATCGTATTATTAACAAACGAAAATGTAGCAATTAAAATCAGCATTACAGCCACAAATTTTGCACTGATGATACGTGACGGCAGATTATAGCGTGAGTTTTTTTTTATAATTCGGCATAATAATATAATATATAATAATAATATTCCACAATTTTTCACACAACGTCGTCTAGTCCCAAGCTAAGCAGAGCTTGTGTTAAGAGTACTAGACAACTGATAAACATACATAGATATTTCTAAATACATACATAAGATAAATGACACCCAGACACAGAACAAATGATCGTGCTATTCATACAGACATTTGTCCTGGGTGGGAATCGAACCCACGACCTCCGGCATAGCAGTCAGGGCCACTGACCACTAGACTAACAAGTCTTACTAGACTTGACTAACAAGACCACTAGACTAACAAGTCTAGTAAGACTTGTTAGTCTAGTGGTCAGTGGCCCTGACTGCTATGCCAAGGTCAGTCCAAGAATATTAAGTAAGTGCTGGGTTCGTGTGGGTGTAGTGGACTGGGTTCCTTGGCTTGCCCCTATAAAGGTATCTGGCACGCCACTAGGTCGGAACCGAATACCGCATAGTTCTCGGTGAGTTAGAACTGTTTGCGGTGACGCCCCAGTGAGTCGGGGTGGTGCTGTCCCAGTGAGTCGGGATGATGCCTCAGTGAGTCGGGGTGATGATGTCCCAGTGAGTCGGGATGATGCCCCAGTGAGTCGGGGTGATGATGTACCAGTGAGTCGGGATGATGCTGCAGGCTCCAGTGGGTCGGAGTAATGCTGCTGGCTCCAGTGAGTGGGAGCGTTGCTATGTGACGTAGGGCTTGACTGCTGGCGTCGACCAGGAGAGGTTCTTCATAGCTCTTCATGTGACTGGCAGAAGGTTCGGTATGTTTAGCCAAGGCCGCTGATGAGGCTGAGGGTGATGACCAGGTATGACCTGGTAGGCATGCTGGTAGTCAGGATACCCTTTAAAGCCGTGGATGCTGGCTGTATGGGTCGCCTCTCGAAAGTTTGAGGAAGTGATGATGACGTCACGAAATAGTAGCTGCACGAAGGCTGCGCTGACATTCATTGTCTAGGGTTACCAGTTTAGAGATAGGCAGAATAGAGAGTAAAGTCCTGCAAACCTCCGTTAAAAAGAGAGGATCCTCCGACCAGACGAGTGTTGTCTGGTGGGTAACTGCCCGATAGATGATTTCGGGCTGTTCTATATGTTCTAATAGCGCGGAGAACTTTAATTGCGCTATGCAGGATTAGTTCTTATGTGACGCCTTAGATGTCGCTACAGTTTTATATTTATCAACCGTATTGGAAGAAAGCAGTGGTGGCCGAGTGGTAACGGCCCTGACTTACGAGTTGTAGGTCGCGAGTTCAAACCCAGCCAGGCGCATTACTTTGTGTAATTTATTTCATCACCGCTGCTCTCAAAACGGTGAAGGAAAACATCATGAGGAAACCGACATGTCCTAGAACCAAAAATTCGAAGACATGTGACATCCACCAACCCGCACTGGGCCCGCGTGGTGGATTACGTCCCATTCCCTCTCCTAGAGAGGAGGCCTTAGTCCAAGCAGTGGGAACATAGGCCTACTATACGAATAAGGCCGACTATGCTATGCTATGCTATATTGGAAGAAATGAAAAGTTGATTTTTGGACACGACTTGGTAGGTGTAGTCATTCTTATCTACGACTTCTTCTATTAATTCTGTGAGATTTCGAAGATTTTCGTCACTGTTGAGTATAAATTTTGGTGGTTTAGGGGCAAAAATATTTGCTGGGGTGATATCATCGGCTTCTATGTCTGACATAGAGAAACTAGGTTATTATTTTGTTTTGGCTCAGTTAATTCTTTATTGTACACATAAACATAACATATGAAGATATAGACTTTATAGTTTATGTACAAGGGCGAGCTTTACTCAGCTATGAGTTTTCTCCCAGCAAACCTTTGAATTACAGAGAACATATTCGAGGGTAGGTTCTATTGCACAGTATAAACCTACATAACTTGGTCTATTATATAATTAAGTATATTTATTATACATAAGTCTAATATATAATTATATAATACATACTAATATTATGTCAATAATGGAAGGAAGTGCTCTTAAAGTTTCCTTTTGAAGACATCTAGAGAAGGGCTATCGCGAAAAGAGTGGAATAGATTTCCAGAGACGTACTGCAGTTACAGAAAAGGAGCCATCATAGCGGCTAGAAGTATGACGTGGAGTACGAAGGAGAAGAAAGAGGTGAGGTGGTGCGACATGGTTTACCCCTCGGGACGAGGTACTCAAAGCGTTCACGAAGGTATTGAGGAGCATTAGGGTTGTGAAGGATTGTATAGAGAAGAGATAGAATACGTGTATCTCGCCGACGTCGAATTGACAGCCACTTTAAGTGTCTAAACACACTCTGACGAAGGTACGCGACCGAAATTCGGCATGATTACGCCTGCATTGCTATTTAAATTACTGATGACACATTATGCCGAAATTATGTTGCGTTATAGCATACAGTCGAAATTCTGTCCGGCGTAAGTTCAGCGGCAATTCGGCGGTAACGTATTCTGTAGAACACACATTATACGCGACTGAAGTTCGGTTCAATTGCCAATGAAGATCCGGGACGGGGAGCAGCGGTAGGCAGTCATGCCCGCGCTCCGCATGTCCGCCTGTTGTGTTTAATAAAATACCGGAACCCTAACAGGATCACTTTGTTTTGCGTCTGTCTGTCCGGCTGTTTATATAAACGCGATACGACGTCACGTCAGCGTTCGAGACACTGAATACACACAAACTTGCGCAACTGAATTTCTGCCGCGTCAGTTCGGCACTGGTGTCCGCTGAATACGTTGGAACGTAAAATTAGCCGCGGAACTTCGGTCGCATACCTTCGGCATAGTGTGTTTAGACACTAATCTCCGACACGTGATCGTATTTGCGGAGGCCAAAAATAAAGCTGATGCACAAATTCTGAAGTTGTTCAAGTTTGATTAGAAGTACTTCCGTAGCATCTAAAAAACAGACATCCGCAAAGTCTATGAGCGGTAGAAGAAGAGATTGTGCAAGATTAACTTTAGTGTGAAATGGTAAGAATTTTTGGAAACATTTGAGACTGAAAAGAATGAAAGATCCTCCTACTCAAGAAAGATTGCATCGTGAACCTCCCAAGAAAGATTAGTGTCTATATGCACGCCAAGGTTTTTAGCGCTTTTAGAGTATAGTATGGACATAGAATCATACACTACAGGCGGGAGCGTCTGGTGATCCAATAAGTTGAGCATGTATCTGCCACCAACAATGAGCGCTATGGGTTTTGTAAAACTCCAAAATATTTAGCCCACCTGGTGAAAATTTTCAAGATCATTGTTGATAGCAGCTACAGTTTCAGTGATCTTGTCTACTATACAATGACGATATAACTGCAAGTCGTCTGCATAGCATAGAGATTGAGAATTCGAAGTTAGGACCTTAGCATTTATAAAAATTGAGAAGAGAAGAGGAGAGAGGACGCCACCCTGAAAAACACTCACAGCCAACTCACACCATTCAGAGGAATCCTCATCGGACCGAACAGACTGCCAGCGACCCCGAAGATAAGATTTGAACCACTCAATTACTGGTGCTGAGACATTAAAGAAAGGATTCCTAAGAGGATGTTAAAGTCGACAGAGTTAAAAGCACTGCTGAAGTCCAGTAAAACCAGTGGCCAGTCTAATGTCATCAGTTATTAGTTATAGTTATGCCTCTGTATTAACATATGAGTAAATACCTTTCTTGTATTCTTTTTGCAAGCTTTTTCCTCAGGGGATAGACCTCTTTTTTAGCTTGGTACTCTTTGCCATGGGGCATTTGGATTGAAGCTCTATTCATTTGTGTCAGTTTCATTATTGCCAGTATGTTGTTTATCCATATTATTGTTTTTTGTTTTTATTTCACTGGCATCTTTTAATGATGCTGAACTTTGACGGTTAGAGACCCGGGTGCAATATTTGTTGGGTCAAGGTTTTCCCTTAGGCAGCTGTACTTTGCCTCCACCTCCCCCCGTCAGAATACGTGAGGCAGCCTGAGCTATGCTAAAGAAGGCAATTCTCCAGCTAGGCCGGTACTCTCCTGGGGTAGATTTGCTTTGAGTCTTGCTTCCATAGTGTTGGGTTATTTTTATGTAAGGGTTTTCTTTCCTTTGCCAATTTGTTCGATTATTGGGCGCCGAAGACTCGCCCTTCGCGTTTCATATTTAGCTGTTACAGTCCCGAGGTAGATAGTATGTGCGGGGCTCGTTAAGGACCGTAATAGTGCCCGGAGGGGACGACTCATAAAGATACGTGCGTGTACGAGCCCGTCATTACATCGCTACGGCAGTGTAATATTTTATTACAGACAACATAGTCCACACAACAAAAATGCCACGATAAAAACAATACAGATACAGGATGTTAGTAACAATTTTTAGCTTATAAACTATGTTGGTACGTATACACTACTAAAGATTATGTGCTTATAGTAAGATGCCTCACTATGGGGGACCTCACTAAGAAACACTTGTCGGTGCACGTTCGATAGCCTAGCTCCGCACGCCTAGGCGTACGCACGGCAGTTTAGTATTTTATAGAAGTGAATTTCCTGGTAAAGAAACCACTCCACTAAAGCCTAACACCAACTCCCCCAACCTATATATTTTTTTTACAATTAATGAATATACAGGGTGTAAAAAGACCGATCACATACCCGTTAACTACACATATAACTATGTAACTTTACCTCGTCTACGGTGGCCGGAAATTACTCTGCGACTCTCCACGTCCGGGGCATCTCTTGGGGCGGCGGCGGCTAGGTCGAGAGGATGTTCTCCCTCTCATGCGTTCCCTGCGGGTTTCGCCGTAGACTCACGTTGTCACAGAAACGAACACAGCAAGAGCAGCCCGGCCCGAGTGTAGACAAGTAGGTACCTACCTAATATCAAAATTAATAGTCAACGTTTTTGTTGAAAATGTCAAATCTAAAACTGTTCAATTGACAAAATAAACAAATGTAGTAATTTCGATCAGCTGAGGAACTACCTTATGGCCGGGCCGCTCGTTTTTTGGTCGGTGAACTCGACGACTACGCTTGTGTGCGTTCCATGATCGTTGTGTTTAGTATTCATTGCATTTTTTTATTTTCAAATACGTAATTTCTTATGAAGAATCGATAATTTTGTTAATATTTGTTCGGAAGAAAGTTTACTAATGACACTTGTAATACGATTATGACAAAAATATCTGGGGGCACGGCAGTGCCCCCGCCAAGACGAGCCAAGCGAAGCGCAAGGGCACTACTGTGATATCGAAGGGAGATCGCATGAGTTAGGTTAACGAACTGGCAACTTAATTTTGTTACTAGATTTTGTTGTTCTAGAATAGGTATAATAATTGAGTAGAACAAAGAAATGTCTAGTTTTTTGAGTTCGGACATAACCATTGTAGCGCGATGTAAATATTTTTTGAAGAATAGTATAATAGAAATATAAAGCTTTTAAAGCATTTTTTTTTTTTTTTAATTGATATAAACCAGTGCTTGACTGCGATCCCACCTGATGGTAAGCGGAGATGCAATCATTGATGGTCAGGCGCACTAGTTTATTAAGAGCCTATTCACTCTAGCCTTGAAGATTAAGATAGCATTTCATTGTAGATAAGTCCCGGTCCTTGAAGAAACCCCGTCGCAGAGTGCGACACTACCTACCTTTTCTCGAAATGTTTCATCATTTTTTTGAACCCTCATAGAGTTGATTAGTCGATATTCTCAGGATATGATTTCAATATAGACTTATTAGACATACAAAGTCTCAATTGAATAACTACTACTTTAGATTTTTTGATATCTAAAATACACCGATTTCGTCACTGACACACTCACTGATACACTGACACATTGATGATCTTCAAAATGTCTGGCTATTTCCTGAAGTGCTAGAAAGTTAAAATTTTGTATGTAATCTAAGTTTAGTATACAACCAACAAAAAAATTCATAAACTTATAACTTTCACCCCCCATCCCCTAAAAGGGGGGGGGGGTGGAAGTTTGTATGAGACTTCAAAATGTTAGGGTACTTCCTGAAGTGCTAGAAAGCCGAAATTTGGTGTGTAAACAAAGTTCAGTACCTATACAAAAAAACACTACCGTGCCCCCAGATAAACTTATAACTTTCGCTCCCATCCCCTAAAATTGGAGGGGGGTGGAAGTTTGAGTGAGACTTTCACCAATTTTATGAATTAGTAGATTAAAGTTTACACGGGACTGTAGACAGTAATTAAAAAACCTATTAAACCTGTTGACTGTACACTATTATCTGTCATCACGACAAAGAGGGAACGCGGCCTTAAACGATTTCTGAAATAGTGACATTGGCATAGGTACATACTGGTATGTGTACTTTTGACCGATACCTACTCGATACTTAATTTCAAAGTATCGATACTATTAACACGTTCAATGCCGCCGACACGCCTAGTGTGTTCTTACGAATTTCTATAACTACGCCTTGAACCCAGGCGTGTCCTAAATGTTTCAGTGATATTTCGAAAATTAGATAAAATTGCCTTTTGGAATTCTCAGTACATAATCCTCTAGCAATAACCTAAGGATTTTTGAGGTGGCCCGCGGGAAAACCTCTTAATTAGTTTTTTTTTAAAGTGATTATGTAATGTCGAGAACCCACCAAGCGTGTCCACCTTAACAAGTTAATCATAGATTATCAACCTTTGTACTAAGACGTCAAATATTATCATCATCATCATTTCAGCCGATAGACGTCCACTGCTGGACATAGGCCTATACTAGTACTAAGACGTCAAATATAGCTAAAACAATGTTCATATATACAAAAATCAATAAAATATGAAGATAATTTATTGAATGTAAGTAGGTAGAAGCCCAAGAAATTAGAAGGCGAGTAGGACTGAATACATTTGTATTAATATTGTTTTCCATAATCGTCCCCGCTCATAATATTTATTTGCTATTATCATTTATTCTGTTACTCGCAGCCATGCAGCCGGCTGCATAGTTGCGTATTTATGCCTTCCTTACCCCCATTTTTTTTTTGTAGTTTTTGGCAATTCATATTTAGTGAAATAAAAGTATAACCTAGGTGATAAAAATATATCCTAGGTGAAAAAATTATGGCAAACATAAGTACTTTTATGAAACATTTTGTTTTTGTAGTAAATAAATACGCTATCTTCAACTAAAATTAGATATTGTTCCGTAAACTGTCAATAATTGACTTATCTAAGTTAATGGTATGAAATATTTAAAAATAACCACAAAATGTTTATGATCTTTTACAAAATTACGATAATTACTTACCTAAAAATTTATTTTCAGCCATAATTTCAGGTTAAATCTCACTACCGTATTTGAAACACCTTTATTCTTGCTCAGCGAATGGCAAACTAACTAATACTCATCGTTAAACCGAAAAAAAAGTTTTAGAATTTAACTCTATCGAGGTGCCACTGGACACGCCTAGCATGTCCATGTTTAACAAGATGCAGTGCCGCCGACACGCCTTGCGTGTCCGCGTGGCTTTATAGGGAATCGCTATGATTTTCAAAAAAATTGTGGTGGCAGTGAACGTGTTAAAAGTATTTGGTATCGAAGAAAAGTATCGAGTATGTACTTACTAGTACCGTTTCATCCCTAGAACGCACTCAAACTGACATAGTGTACTCAAAATTGCTCATAGTGTCAAACACTGATATACTCGTAAAGACAACATTTTTGGCTATTTGACATTTACATTTCTATCGACGTCAAATATTTTCTCCGACTTCAATATCTGAATGATAGGTGAAGTTGAAGCAACTATTTCTGCTGCATTGTACGCATGCTGCATTGTACGTGGGATATCTCAAATGACTCCTCCCGCTTTAGGTGGAGTAAGGGGGTGTGTTAGACTTTTACCGATTGGGAACAAATCAGGTTCTCAGACACCAGTTTAATGAACTAGTGCGCCTCACCGTCAATGATTGCATCTTTGCTTACCATCAGGTGGGATCACAGTCAAGCACTGGTTTATATCAGTTTAAAAAAAAAACAACAAGAATTTTCTGAAAAACTCGATAACAATTCGTTTGACTCAGGGATTAAAATCAAAATCCTATCCATCATTTCAGACAATGCACGTCCACTGCTGGACATAGACCTCTCCCAAGTGTTGATAGTTACTTTTGATTTCTTTGAATGAACTAGCAACTTGAAATTCCTGGAGAATTATGGCCATCTTAAATTCCTTTCGGGAGCTGAGGATATTAAATTGCTATCCAGTACCTATCACACAGAGGTCTGTGGGAACAATAGGAGGCTGTTTTATTTATGTTTATAAGTCGGTAATCATGTTTATAGAGTGCATGCAACGGAGTGTAACATGATGAGTATATACTAATTCTGGAGTGGTCCCTTGTGCAGTGAAGGCGACGACGCCGCTATGGACGGCGGGGCTGGCGTGGCTGCTGTTCGGCGAGCGGCAGTCGCGTGGCGTTCAGCTGGCGCTGGTAGTGATCGCGCTGGGCGTTGGCGTGGCGTCGGCCACGGAGCTGCAGTTCGACGCGCTGGGGCTGGGCGCGGCGCTGGCGGCGGCGGCGCTGCTGAGCCTGCAGCACCTATACTCCAAGCGCGTCATGCGCGATACGGGCGTGCACCACCTGCGCCTGCTACAGCTACTGGGCCGCCTGGCGCTGGCGCTGTTCGCGCCGCTGTGGGCGTGGCACGACGGCGCGGCACTGCTGGCGGGCGCGGCGCCGGGCGCGGGCTGGGCGACGGGCGGCGCGCTGCTGGCGGCGGACGGCGCTCTGGCGTGGCTGCAGGCCGTGGCGGCCTTCAGCGTGCTGTCGCGCGTGTCGCCGCTGGCCTACGCCGTGGCGTCGGCCGCCAAGCGCGCGGCCGTGGTGGGCGCGTCGCTGCTGCTGCTGCACAACCCGGCGCCGCCGCTGAACCTGGCCGGCATGGCGCTGGCGGCGCTGGGCGTGCTGGCCTACAACCGCGCCAAGCTGCAGGCGCGCCGCCAGCCTGCGCTGCCCGTGTGACACTACTACTATCGCCCTTATCTAGTGGGATAACATATGAATCATTTGAGTATGGCAACTAGAAACTATTTTCAATGAAACAGACGATGTCCGGACTAGTGGCGGCCTGGCCGCTCTGCCGTGAAAATCTCTCGGAACTGTCCACTAGTGCAGATTGCATCTGTGAATAACGAAAGCCTAAAATTAAATTTTATTAGGGGCTATTTTTTAAATGTTCTTAAAGTCCACTTTAAACTTATTTTAGGTTAAAAAATGTTCATAATGTTGTGTGATGAATCAATCAGCCCAAACCTACAAATAAATTATATTTTTATACTACTGTGCAAAGAATACATAGAATAAATAAATATTTTAAATCACGACAATATTTTGTGTTGAATAGTAGGTAGGTAGTTAATTATTTTTTTTAATATTGAGGTCACAGTTTGTGGTCGTGCTGGATGCGTTAGTATAGTCCACTTCGTAATTGCTTTGCCACTCTATGTTGGACTGTAGCTTGGTTGCGGACGTATAACACGCCAAGGTCTATAGGGGTATCGACAGTGGATCCGTAACTTAGAGAATCTTATGTTCGATTAATGGAAAGTCAACTGAACGATTGTTCGAATGGAATTTATTGCGAAACAACCTTTTATCGCCAAACGCTATATCGCCTGAACGATACATCAAATATTTATTAATCGATGTCATGCTTTCGGGATCAGGTGGAATCTGGGACTAGAAGGGTGGGGAAATATCGGGGGACACTGAATGTGACCTTGATCAGTCAAATATATAAAATGTGAGGAAACGTCAGATATACCCAAGCTCAAGGACCTTGAAATCAAGGTTATAATGAAATATATAAAAAATGATCCAGGTGATCCCTGGTGTTAAGGCCACCTTAAGGGCATGGTCACCTTGAGGCCAAGGTCAATATATATAAATATGAGAAAACGCTAAGGAATACTCAAGATCAATGACCTTGTTATCAAGGTCAAACAAGTCAATTAAATAATCACTGTCGCCTTAGGTAGGGTCGAGAGAAGTCCCTTTGCGAGGCCTCCTATTTCTACATGCGGGTTCACCAGTAACCTAACACGAAGGGGATGACGGGGAATCTATCTATGTTGTGGTGCCCTAAACTTCCGAGCTCGCTCTTTACCTAATTTTTCAGCTATTGGACTGTACTCGGGTTTTTTTTACTGTCGAGTCGATGTTGACGGAGGCCCGTATTTCTAAATGCGGGGTTCACCAGTAACCAAAGGCGAAGGGGATCACGGAACTTAGAACCTAATCTGTCCACACCGGAGTGGCCTAAAATTCCGAACTCGCTTCGCTCGCTCTTTTACCAATTATTTGGGTATTGGAGTGTACTTGGCTGTTTCCCTACATTTCAAAATTGATTTATTCATTAAACATATGACCTTCGCCTTGGCCTCAGTGTCAATGACCCTGGTTTATCTCTGGCGTTTCCTCACATTTTACACTTTTACCCTTGAGATCTAGGTCACATTCAGTGTCCCCCGATGTTTCCCCATCCTTCCAGTTCTATATTCCACCGGATCCCGAAGGCATGATATCGATTGATAAATATTCGATGAATCGTTCAATCGACTTCCCACTCGACCTATGACTCTCGAAGTTCATTTACGGACCCATCCACAGTCGGTGCAGTCTCTACGAGTGCACCGACATGAATGGGATTGACTTATAGCCATTCAATAGGGTCGGACGAACTGAGAGGATTGTTTTGATGACTTTAATGATTATAATTCTGTAAGTAAATAAATTTTGCGGCCACCAAACATATTTTAGTCAACTTACAATTTGACACTGACCTGCAAAATGTAAAAAAACTTAGTAAGAATTTCTCGGGCTGCCTTAGAGACCTTAGACTTGTTTGTCAACTCGCGACTGCAAAACTCGCGAGTGCTCGCGAGTTGGCAACTTCCGATTTTACCTACTTTTTTGTCGTCAACTCGCTCGAACGTGAAAATCTGATGTATTTATGTACCCATTTTAAATGTATTAGAAATTTTATACGATTGGACTTCAAAATAAAACAAACTCCACTCCATACACGATGGAACTTGCGCTTGATAAAGGTTGTGCAGCTAATCCGGCGTGAAGTACCGTCTCTGCTAAGATCCCCAAATGTTTTGGCAGCCAGTTGAACTAAAATTCAAAATCCTGCATCGCGGTATTCAAGTTGTCCGCGCGATTAGAACATAGCCTGAATTGTATAAAAGTTGTCCGCGCGATTAGAACATAGCCTGAATTGTATTAAACTTCTCCGCGCGATAAGAACATAGCCTGAATTGTAATAAAGTTCTCCGCGCGATTA
This sequence comes from Mythimna vitellina, assembly GCA_949316375.1. Lineage (NCBI taxonomy): Eukaryota > Metazoa > Arthropoda > Insecta > Lepidoptera > Noctuidae > Mythimna > Mythimna vitellina. The sequence continues at coordinate 27,196,867 of OX438688.1, read as the reverse complement.
GAACATAGCCTGAATTTCGCTAACGAGTAGTTGACCGGACCTGATAAAACACCCGTCTGGTCGGAGGATCTTCCCTTTTCAACGCAGGTTTTACACTCCTATAAAAAGTAACATTCTGGCAAAAACTGGATAGCGCGCTTGGATATCATGCGTCGTCTGCCGAATCCAACTCGCCTCATTTCGCACCTTTAACGTGTCCCGAAATTGAAGTAGTATTGTCAGTACTTAACTTAATCAGCCAGCGGGGGCAAAGCCGCGGGCAATACATTGGTTTAAAATCGGAAGGTGCTAACTGGCGAGCTCTCGCGAGTTTCATAGTAGCGAGTTGACGAACAAGTCGAGACCTTAGGTGATAATTTCAACCTTGTTGAATCTTCAACTTCGCAAGATTTCTGTCAAAACTGATAAAGTAATTACGAAAAAAGACATACATACCAGACGTGGCGTGGTGGGTACCCAGTGTGACGCCTGCGGCTGTCCTACCGCAACTTGCAGTTCTCATGTTCACGTCATCAAAGAAACAGTATTGCAACTCAATAGTCCGGCTTAGCCGTTGTTTTAGTGCTAAGTTTTTTTTAAATAAATGGTTATAATTATTTTGTTTTTTTTTTGTTACTAGCTGTTGCCCGCCACTTCGTCCGCGTCAAGTTCGTAAAAATGCGCAAACCGCAACTAATAATTCTGTGTTCGGCTTTCGCAGGAGGCGCTCCACGGTGGACGCCATCATGTGCGTGCGAGCTCTCACGACGGGGGATGCAGTGGCCCAGGGCAGGTGTGTCGTGGCGGTGTCTTTGGACATCGCCAACGCCTTCAACTCCCTGCCTTGGAGTAGCATTGGGAGGGCACTCCGGTATCACCGGATGCCTGACTACCTTTGTCGTGTGGTCGAGGCGTACCTGTCAGACAGGTACATAACCTATCCTGGTCACCAGGGGGAGTGGGAACGTCGAGAGATGTCGTGCGGTGTTCCGCAGGGATCGGTACTAGGGCCGCTCTTGTGGAACATCGGATACGACTACGTGCTGCGCGGCGACCTCCCTGGCGGGGTCAGCGTGGTCTGCTACGCAGACGATACGCTGGTCCTGGCGCAGGGAGAGTCGTACCAGGCGGCGGTCGAATTAGCGACACGCGGGGTTGCGACAGTCGTTGGCAGGATCCAGGAGCTGGGACTCGAGGTGGCATTGCACAAGTCCGAGGCCATGTGCTTTCACGGCCCTCGGAACGCGCCACCACCGGGTTCCCAGCTAACGGTGGGAGGAGTCCACATCGGCGTCGAGTCAACGATGAAGTACCTGGGACTCGCTCTCGACAGCCGATGGGATTTCGAGGAGCACTTCCGACGTCTGGCTCCCAAACTAAATCGGACTGGGGCTGCCCTCGGGCGGCTCCTGCCCAACCTTGGGGTTCCAGACGCCTCCTGCCGGAAGCTTTACGCGGGGATCGTTCGGTCCATGGCCCTGTATGGCGCACCGGTGTGGGCGCCGGGGCTGCGGAAGCAGCCGGCGGCCCGGCTGAACGCGTGCCAGAGGGTCATGGCCATACGGATGGTGCGAGGATACCGGACGATTTCCCGCGAAGCGGCGAGCCTCCTTGCTGGCCAGTCACCATGGGAGCTGGAGGCAACAGTCCTTGCACTCATGCACGAACTGCGCATGGAGGTGCAACGCCGGGGCAAAACTCCGCTGCCGCGACAAGTCGCAGCATGGCGGACAGAGCTCCGGCGAGTTCTCATGGAGAAATGGCGACAGCGACCCAACAAATATTTTAGCCGTATAAGTAAGAGTTACGCGACTCGAAGTGTTTTCAACATCGTATTGAAGTATTTTTATCGTGAAATATGACTTTGTGCCTTGTGCCTCTTATCTTTACACAACTTGTAGTCGTATACAGACATCGTATAAACTTCTATAAGACTATTTTATATGACTGATACATAATTTTCAGTGGTATAACTGATGCTGCCGGCTTAGTAACATCTACACGACTTTTACACCGTCATTAATCGTATTAGAGTCACGAAAACTGCTTATAAGTGATAATCCTGTAAGAGTAATAAATTGCACTCTTATACGATTTTCAGTCAATATGAACACTTTTATACTACTATTCAATGACTAGATGACCTATTAGTGTATTAAAAAATTTCAACATTACAACCACAGCCAGGACAAGTCAATTGTAATGAAAAGGTTCCGCACAAAATTTTGTTTAAAACTCAAGATCAAAGTGAGACCCACTTTGTGGATCGATATGATGTTTCTCGAACCGCAAAAAGTAGATCTAGTGGTTCGATAAAGGTAGATTTGATAAATTATATCTTAATGATGGTTCCGCTATTGAAAGCGCAAGCGAAACTAGTAAAAATTATATACTTCTATTTTTGAAAATAACTTACTAAAATGTCATCCGTCTCTGGCACATTTCAAAGTGATCTCTAACTTTCAGGAAAACGTGCCTCAGAAAATATAGAAGATATCAATAGCCATCTCAATTAGATACTGTATCAATATGTTAAAAACTAATCAATGTCCTTTATAATTTATTATACATAATTTTTTATTACCGCCGAAACCAACAATAAATAAGTCACTAGTTTAGTTATATATTTAAAATGGTTTTTCATATGAGATTTTCTATAAGTGAACCCTAATAATTTGGTTAATATGGCTTATAATTTACAATATACATATAAAAAATAAGTGCACGGAACGAAAAGTCGTCTAAATGTTATATTACGGTTGTGTCTTAAACCCTAAATCATATACAGGTAATTTTTAACACTCTTGTTAAAACTAAATTTTAAAATGTTGCTTAATTTAAAGAATTTATAAGGCGCATTAATTATATGGAGAAAACTAGTACATATTACTCAATAAAATTAATTTCCCAATAGATTTATGTACTTGAACACGACTTCTGACGATAAAATGTAATACCTAATGAATAAATAAAATGGCTGTATTCTTCATTCAATGATAAAAATATATATTATTCTTTCACAGTATACGATTAATAGTCTGGTTTTTAAGTTTGAATTCACATTTATCTCATCACTTTACATCAAAATTCCTTATAAAAGTCATGATGAACATTACTTATTCGATAAAATGCCGCAAAACAGCGCTAATAAACACCATAACTCGATGAAAAGAGGGCCTTATTACATCTACATGATCAAATAGTGATTAATACGACTGCTGTGTAACTCTATTACGACCCTAATTCGTATAAAATGGGCCTTTTTTCGGTCATATCAACGTGATAGCTACGTATTTACGACCAGCGTATAGAACCAAAAGTTAAAATCAGCACATCGTGGCGACCGATCAAATGTTTGTCGCGACCCAGTGCTGGGCACGCCACAATTATGGCGGTAAGTCCCCTCTTTGAGGCGTGGTTGGAAAGACCTCACGGCGTCCTCACCTTCCGCATGACGTAGGTTCTCACCGGACACGGTAAGTTCGGGAGGTTCCTGCACCGGATTCGTGCGGGAACGACGCCCGGGTGTCACCACTGTGTGGACCGCCCGGAGGACACGGTAGAGCACACGGTGGAGGTGTGCCCGCTTGGGCAGAGCAACGCCGTGTCCTCGTGGGGGCAATCGGCGGCGGCGATCTCTCGCCCCGGGCCTTGGTTCAGGCCATGCTCCGGAGCGAGGAGTGGCAGGCGGTCGCCTCCTTCTGCGAAGCCGTAATGCTAGCGAAGGAGGCAGCCGATCGCGTGAGGCAATGGTCCTTACGCTCCAACCGCCGCCGCCGGGATTCCGATCCCGATTTCCGGCCACCGTAGGCGCGGGCTTGAGGACGGCGGGCAATGGGTGGCTCGCCGTCCGATCGTCCGATAATCGGACCGAGCCCAAGTCGTCGACGGCGCGTACTGTTCCACGCGCGCCTCAAAGAGATGTCAGCAAATCGTAGGGGCCCAGCAGGGTCGAAGCCTACTGGGGCCACGGGTAGTGTGAAAGCGAAACCCGGGGCCCTGGGACTCTTATGTCCAGATTTATATATTTTATTTTATTTACGTCGCTCACCAACAATAGAATACACTTAAATGAGATACGTTTGGTGAGGCGTGTGATTAACTTGACATAATTGATCCATACAGTATAACAAGTCTTATCACGGATTTGTAGATTTTACCCTTCAACTTGAGGGGCATCCGTCCACCAGTCTTCGTTGTATGTATAGATGATAAATTATGTGAGTTTTTTTAATGTTTTTTTAATTTCCTTTGATAAGGGATTATTGAAATAAAACATAACTATTAATAAATATATAATTTATTTACATTAAACTATTAATTCATAATCTCACACGTAACACGCCAGCAAGTATAAAAAGTAGTCATCATTCACACACAGAACATTCAGTCGAGAGTCACGCAGTCTCGCGCTAGAGAGAACTCGGGAATGTGTGGCGCCTACAGCTCCTCGTGCTCGGCCGCCGAGGGCTCGTCGGGCTCGGCGTCGGCTTCCAGCTCGTCGGCGGCCGCGTCGTCGGCCTCGTCGTCGTCGTCGGGCACGCCGGCGCCGGGCGGCACGCCCAGCGACTGCTGCAGCATGTCCTCCACGGCCTCCGCGAAGTCCACGGCCTGCCCCTCCTGCAGCAGGTAGCCGGAGCGGATGGCGGCCGTGCGGTACAGCGTGTCGGCGGCGCGCGCCGTCTCGGGCGCGTCGGGCGCGTCGCGCACGCGGCGCAGCAGCTCCACGATGAGCGGGTGCCGCGGGTTGATCTCGAGCATCTTCTTCTGCGTCAGGTGGTGCTTGCGCTGCGCGTCGTCGGCCTGCACAGAGACTACGTGAGCGCGGGCGGGCGGGAGGGGAGGGGAGGCGCGCGAGGGCCGAGCTTACCTTCTGGTGCGCGTTGGAGAGGGCGAGGCGCTCCATGTTGCCGGTCCAGCCGAAGGCGGTGGCGGCCAGCGCGGCGGGCGAGCGGTCGAGGCGACGCGACACGACGCAGCGCGTCACCCACGTGCTGAGCTTGTTGCCGAGCCACGTCGTCAGCGGCTCAAACTGCTTCTTGTACGCTTCCAGACGCTCTTTCTGCTGGTCGTCTGCGAAACACATTCAACGGTCAGTCTCGTTACCCGTTTACGGTGTACGTAGAGGACGAGAGAGAGAAAAACTGACTCTCTTCCAAGTCGAAGATCTCCTTGGCGATGTTCTGGAACTTCTTGCCGTCGTACTCGGGCAACGAGGACAAGCAGTACTCGTCGACGGCCTCTGTGAGGTATAAAACTTCGTATCCGCGACGAACTAGACGCTCCGCGAACGGAGACTTCTCAACCTGCACAGAAAAATAGAAAACTCTAGTTATTGAAATCAAAATATAATGGTGGTCAGGTGATGTAGGTTACATGACGCCGGCGTGGTGCACTGATAAAAAATCTATAAGTAACAAAAGTAATAAAACCTCGGCGCGGCTGGAGCCTGCGATGTAGTAGATGTGGTTCTGGTTGGGCTTCATGCGCTCCACGTAGTCGGCCAGGAACGTCATGGAGTCTCCGCGCGACGAGTGGAAGCGCAGTAACTTGGCCAGGCGCGAGCGGTTGCTGGGATCCTCGATCACGCCAAGCTTGATGCTGTTGACAATACAACAGTTCTCACAATCTATATCAAATTAAGGATGTTTTTAACCGACTTCTAAAAAAGAAGGAGGTTCTCAATTCGGATGTTTGTATTTTTTTTATGTTTGTTCGTGCATAACTTCGTCGCTTGCCAACTGATTTGAAAAATTCTTTGTTCGTTGGAAAGGGTATACTTCCGAAATGGTCCCATACTCACGAAATTGGGATCTGATGATGGAATCTTGGCGAAATCGGGGGAACTCCATATTATAGGCGAGCATATAGTGATTTTGGTATTTTCATCGAGAACTTGAGTATTTACAGTCAAAAGTAACATTTAATGAAGTGGAACTGATGAAGAAGACCAGAAATGGTCAACGGAACTTCTTACTCGCATAGATATCACAATGAAGATAGTTAAGCGACTATGACAAAACAAATAAATGAATGGTTCTTAATAGTTACGTTGAAAATGGTATCATCGAAGGGAACTGATGATGATTTGGAGCCGGAAGGTAGGCACTGGAACTCCGTAATTAATCAATTTAACCTAGCCGTGTTTGGGCTTATTAGAATTGTCATGAGATGCATTTTGGCTATAAGGTACTATCAAACTGATCTGATGATGGATCCGGAAGGTGAAAGGTATACACAGGAACTTCATAATAAAACAATGTAACCTAGCAGTGTTTGGATTAATTGGAATTATCATGAGAAATAGGCACTTTGTTTATAAGTGTATCGCAACTAAAAAGTGTGAAATAAAAAACTTTTTTTTTTCAAAAAAATAATAACCGACTTCACTAAAAAACACTAAAAGGATCACAATAACTTTAATTTCGGAAGTCGGTGTTAAATCAGATACAAATAATACCGACAAACACCGACTTCCGAAATTAAAGTAATTGTGATCCTTTTAGTGTTTTTTAATGAAGTTGGTTATTATTTTTTTGTAAAGTTTTTTTTCTTTTGTAAAATTGGTTACCTAATTATGATACAGACACATAAACAGCATTCATTGTTTGCAAGACATATAACTTTGTGGAAGATAATTTATTTACTTATTTAATCATAGGAAAACCAACAGCTGTAACAAAAGAATAACAGTTTACGAGAAATTGAGCCAATTATAGGTTCTCACGGGTAGAAACAGGTAAGTAATAAAAACTTACAATAAAATAGCTCCGCATGTGACTTTTTGGTAAATAATTTGCATTATATATTGAGAAAATCAGTCTTGAAAACCGGGAAAAATTTAACATTTTGTTTACTAGTGTGAGTGCGATTTGACAACCAAGCATGCCGTCATGATTGCAATAGGTTATTATATTTACCGCTAGATGGCGTGCAACCGATATTGCAAATTCGAAAAATCATCACTACATAGTATAAAATAAAGTCGCTTTTCGTGTCTGTCCCTATGTATGCTTAAATCTTTAAAACTGCGCAACAGATTTTGATGCGGTTTTCTCTAATAGATAGAATGATTCAAGAGGAAGGTTTATGTGTATAATACATGCACAATATAGTCGAGAGACACTGATGATTTTAGAGGTTTCTAATGTGATGTCGTAAATACACACATTTTTTTGCGCTTAAATTCCAAACGCTGGCTGAACCCAAAGAGATAGATCAAAATAATGTACTACAGTATTGTCCACCTTAAAAAGGTCTACAAAAAGTCCGCGATGGTATATGTCTATCTTTTAGGTGTAACCCACAATAACAATTTTTTATCTTTTTTCTTTTTACGAGAAATAATGGCTAATTTACGAAACGATTTTAAGCAATACAGCATTAATCTTTATCCGATTAAGTACCTTAAATACATTATGCATTTAATATAAATTAATATGTAAAAAACAATACAACTTACAACATTGAAGTAATGTAAAAAAACACTGAAAAGAGCAAAATAACTTTAATTTCGAAATTCGGTGTTAAATAACGAAGAGACAAAACTATTATAGAAACACCTACTTCCGAAATTAAAGTTATTTTTCACTTTTCAGTGTTTTTTTATATTGATGTCGGTTGAATTTTTTTTTTTTTTGTTAAAAGTTTTCTTATACTATGACGTGATCAGCATTGCACCCGTGCGAAGCCGGGGCGGGTCGCTAGTTACTAATATAATAAATTTATAATAATGGTTTTCATTAAAAAAAGCATAATAAAAACGTAAAAATAACTATCATAAACGAAAACATAAAACATTGTTGTTTTTATTAAAAATTGTTAGCATTAGTTATTATGATTATGAAGTGGTGGTGGAAGGTACTAGCAACAATATCATCATTCGTAGGTACAAAGAAACGAAACCTACGAAAAACAAAACGCGACTACTTGACCTTTTGACCTGTAATGTTTCTAACAAAAACCGTTGCCAAACTTCGTTCGATTAGATGATTCGGTTGACTTGAAATAAAATACATTTTGAAGCTCTAGGCTAGCTTGTGCAGTGATAGGTTTTACGCGCGGAATTTCTTGTATGTATTTTATTCTAATTTAATATAATTATTGCAAAGTATTGTAGGTCGCTTAAACGCAATTTTATTTTAAAATAAAAGTGCCAATCTGTCGATGGTATTAGCAAGTCGGCCCATGAGTTTAGCTGACTATTACACACCGATCGTTACCGAGGGCAGGATCTTTCGGACGGCCAGTTCGGCTTTCACAGGGCGCGCTCTACGGTGGCCGTGACGCCATCATGCGCGTGCGAACCCTCACGACGGGGGATGCAGTGTCCCAGGGCAGGTGTGTCTTGGTGGTGTCTTTGGACATCGCCAACGCTTTCAATTCCCTGCCCTGGAGTAGCATTAGGAGGGCACTCCGGTATCACCAGGTGCCTGACTGGCTCTGTCATATTGTCGAGGCCTACCTGTCGGACAGGTACATTATCTACCCTGGTCACATGGGAGAGTGGAAACGGCGAGAGATGTCGTGCGGTGTTCCGCAGAGATCGGTACTAGGACCACTCCTGTGGAACAGCGGGTACGACTACGTGCTGCGCGGTGATCTCCCTGACGGGGTCAGCGTGGTCTGCTACGCAGATGATACGCTGGTCCTAGCGCAGGGAGTCGTACCAGGCGGCGGTCAAATTAGTGACACGCGTGGTTGCGACAGTCGTGGAGAGGATCCAAGAGTTGGAACTCGAGGTGGCATTGCACAAGTCCGAGGCCATGTGCTTCCACGGCCCTCGGAACGCGCCACCATCTGGTTCCCAACTAACGGTAGGAGGAGTTCACAGCAGCGTCGAGTCGACGATGAAGTACCTTGGACTTGTCCTCGACAGCCGATGAAATTTCGAGGAGCATTTCCGACGTCTGGCTCCCAAACTGGATCGTACGGGGCTGCCCTCAAGCGGCTCCTGCCCAACCTAGAACGTCCAGACGCCCCCTGCCGGAGGCTCTATGCAGGAATCGTTCGGTCCATGGCCCTTTATGGGGCGCCAGTATGGGCGCCGTTACTACGAAAGCGACCGGCGGTCAAGCTGATCGCAAGCCAGAGGGTCATGGCTATCCGGATGGTGCGGGGATACCGCACAATTTCCCGCGAAGCAGCGAGCCTCCTTGCCGGCCAACCACCGTGGGATTTGGAGGCAACAGCCCTTGCACGCATGCATGATCTGCGCATGGAGATGCAACGCCGGGGCGAAACTCCGCCAACGCGTACAGTCGCGGCATGGCGGAAAGACTTCCGGCGGGATCTAATGGTGGAATGGCGACAGCGACTGTCGCAACTCAGTGCTGGGCACGCCATAAATATGGCGATAAGTCCCCTCTTTGAGGAGTGGCTGGCCCAGCTTGTTATTTTTTATTAATGAACTTTTACTACGCAAACTACGAGGCGCCCTCTATCTATGACGCGTAAAACAGTTCCGCAAACAAATTAGTCCAAATTTGCTTTGAGCAGTTATCGTGTTTACGTAATTGTTAGGAAAGATTTTAGATTTATGTCATATAAAGTTATAGTTATGATTATGATTATTTATTGCTGTATCTTACTTGGGTTTGTAGTGATTAAAGCTTATTATCCTACCTAACTACTACCTACCTATTAGAATATTTCTTAGAAAAGTAAATCACATAATAGGCAGTTTTTATTTTTCTCAAACGATAAGAATGCTTGGAATAGGTACGTCAGGTTATAATGACTTAAATACCTTCGCTGGTGCTATGAAAAGACATCAGAATTCTTAAAAGCACTTGAATGCTTTTATTTCATTCTGTAGTTTTGGTAAACCGAGAAAGAACACTGAAAGTACTGAGAATAGGTCTGTAATTTTTAACATCCTCTTTACCCCCTCCCTTATGAACAGGAGTTACTAGGGATCTTTTTAAGATTCGGGAAAAGGTTCGAAAAATATCTCAGTGAGTTTTGTAAGAGGTGGGACTAGTACGTCTTTACCCAGTTTGAGGAGTTTGACCGGAATTGAGTCCCGCCCTGTGGAAGTTATTAATCACAGATTCAATTTCGACCTCGTCCGGGGATAGCAAAACCATAGATTGACTTGCAGCGTATGATTCAAATTTATATGGGGAACTTGGGCAATTTTGATTTTGAATGATAGTGCTGGCTAAGACTTAGCCAGCACTATCACTGCACTTAGTGCTTACAAATTTTTGAAAAATAATAATTTATTTTCTAATGGCATTGGGCGCGCCTGTTGCAGTTAGGATTTTGTCTGCTGTTGTTTTTTGTTCAGTTTGGTTGGTAATGGTTTTAATAATACTCCAAGTATCCTTGTTGTTTTTTGAGGATTTTAAAGCGGATCTTTCATGATTTAATTTTATTTTCCTAAGTAACAGATTACAGAAATTACGGTAACGTTGAAGATTATAATGTCCATTTCACAACACAACCTTGCTAATTGAGCTTGAAAGCTGTCTAAGTTTTTATAGATGCTTCGGATGTTCTGAGTGATTATTTTAGTGAATCCTTCGAGGTATTTATAATACCGTTGAAGATATTAGTACCACAGTGATGTGAAGATGCCACCGCGAAGTTCATTTGTGATGTGATATCAGTATTTGTATTAGCCATTGGGAGTCGTTAAATTTTTAATGATACGCGCGAGAACTTATCTTAGGCATAGTATGATCTAACATTAAGGCGGATGCGCTCGGATTGGAAGATATACTAATAATAATATTTTTGTGTTGTGTTAGTGTATTGTGTACTGAAATGTAATTTTTGAGTGATTTGTGTTTATATTTTACATAATAAAAGAGCAGGTGCAGATAAAAAAATAATATAATAATTGTAATTAAGTAAATGGAACATGTATTTTTATAGGCCAGTCATTGTTTTATGCTTGATACATTATCAATATTTACAATCAGAGAGTGAAAAAAAAACCTTCCAAAAAAACTAATAACCGACTTCACTAATAAAAAACACTAAAAGGATCAAAATAACTTTAATTTCGGAAGTCGGTGTTTCTCGGTATTATTTGTATCCTATTTAACACCGACTTCCGAAATTAAAGTTATTTTGATCCTTTTAGTGTTTTCTATTAGTGAAGTCGGTTATTATTTTTTTGTAAAAAGTGTTTTATTTCACACTTTTTAGTTGCAATACACTTATAAACAGAGTGCTTATTTCTCATGATAATTCCAATTAACCCAAACACTGCTAGGTTGTTTTATTATGAAGTTCCTGTGTCTACCTTTGACCTTCCGGCTACATCATCAGATCAGTTTGATAGTACCTTATAGTCAAAGTGCATCTTATGACAATTCTAATAAGCCCAAACACGGCTAGGTTACACTGATTAATTACTGAGTTCCAGTGCCTACCTTCCGGCTCCATCATCATCATCAGTTCACTTCGATGATACCATTTTCAACGTAACTATTCAGAAACATTCATTTATTTGTATTGTCATAGTCACTTAACTATCTTCATTGTGATATCTATGCGAGTAAGAAGTTCCGTTGACCATTCCTGGTCTTCTTCATCAGTTCCACTTCATCAAATGTTTCTTTTTGACTGTTCTCAATGAAAATACCAAAATCATTATATATTTGCCTATAATATTTATATCTTAATATCTATATTAGTATTAACTAATATAGATATTAAGATATAAATATATACTAAGATAAGACTATATATAGATATAAATATGTGCTTAATATCTATATTAAGATATTCCATCATCAGATCCCGACTTGGTGACTATGGGACGATTTGGGAATTATACGCTTTCCAACAAATAAAGAATTTTTCAAATCGGTTGGCAAGCGACGAAGTTATGCGCGAACAAACATAAAAAAAATATACAAACATCCGAATTGAGAACCTCCTCCTTTTTTAGAAGTCGGTTAAAAAAAGAACTTTGTTGCTTTTATATTTCCTTTACAATTAAAACAATAGTTTAGTAGATATGTAAAACCATTTGTTAGTTATGTTTAGGTTTTACTAAAAAAATATGTGATTATGGTTGCTTAGATAATTATTATCAAACATTTTTCAACCTTGGTTGCAATCTCGTATTCTAATTTGTGTTTTAAAGATAGATAGATAGATATTCTTTATTGCAAACCAAAAATACAATTTACATTAGGAAATTAACATTAATAAGGTGTCACAAAGGGCGGTCTTATCGCTAAAAGCGATTTTTTAAAGACAACCTTTGGATGGATTTGACAGAGGAGAAAAAAAAGATACGCAGGTAGTTCGTGGTGTACTATTGACATATATACAATACATAAACTAATAAACTGCATTTATTACAAATAATATAATATATATATATAATTAAGAAAGCAAAGAAATGATGAACTTAATGACGATTTAAATTTGTTGTCTTGTTTATGAATTAAGGTTTCTTGCGTTTGTGTTGTACTGGTGTCTAATTGGTGAAAATAATGTACCTAGAATTACTTCAAACTTGCATTGAGACTAAATGTTTTGAAAAAAAAAATGTTTTTTTAGTAAATAAAGTAGTAGTAAAGTAAGTCGTGTATCAAGCATTTATGTCACCATAAACCATCTTACATTGCATTCTTGACATTCATTTGATTCCCAAAATAATAAGTCAATTAAATATTTTATACCTGAAATACCACCTTTTATTTTTATAAAATAATCGTAACAGGTACTCCCCAGACATAATTAATATTTCTACAGAATCCAGCCTAATAACTTTTAAATGCATGCCTCTAGTGGTTAATTTTGTTGGATTTTAAAGTAGTCGCTCATGTCTATGTGTGTGTAAAAGATACTATAAGCAGAGTTTGATATTAGTTTTTCGAAGTATGGCGAATCAGATGGGTTTTGAGGCTATAATTTGACTAATTTCTATAAAGTGGAATGTCCGCTTTCCGCTCTACTATTTGTGACTTAATATTGTTCCAATTACACTCAAAACAAAATAAAACTGAAAATGTTGACTTCAGCGCCATCTAGCGGGAAAATGGCCACGAACAACCCGTAGCAATCACCATCAGCATGCTATGCACTTTTGAAAAAGTCTGCATTCAGCTGAGTGCGTGCCGAATAGGTAATTTTTGTGTTATAATGTTTGTGATTGTGAAGATAATGTTGTGATTACGAAAATTATTTTGTCAGTCTCACAGGGGATTCGTTAACGTGCGCAGGATATGAGCACGGGACTACGGGAGTGTGGTCTCCGTGTGCTAATAGTTTGTGAACTAACTTGGTGGAGTACTCCTTCCAGAAGCTGTCGTACTCGGCGTCGGGGATCTTCTTGAGCATGTCTAGTACCTTGCGCACCAGCTTCTTCTTGATGATCTTGATGAGCTTGTGCTGTTGTAGCGTCTCGCGGCTCACATTGAGCGGCAGGTCGTCGCTGTCCACGATGCCCTGCGCACACAGAGTCGTGAGTAGGCTCGTCATGGCGGCCGCTCGGCCTGCGGGCTGCGCGCTACGGTACGCACCTGTATGAAGGCGAGGTAGTTGGGCATGAGGTCGTTGAACTCGTCGGTGATGAAGACGCGGCGCACGTAGAGCTTGATGTGGTCGGTCTTGGTGCCGTAGCGGTTGAAGGAGTCGGCGGGCTGCACGCGCGGCACGAACAGCAGCGCGCGGAACGTCACCTCGCCCTCGGCCACGAAGTGCGCCCTGTGCCCGCACACACACCACTCAATCAATCTGCCTTGGCTTTCATAACTCAATACTCAATACTTTATTGCATTCCATAGTACATATAGGTTGTATAAACATTGTTAAGATCAGTATGGACCCTGTCGGGCACAGCAAAGTTAGGAGAGAGGACGAAGAATAAGTAACAATTCGTGGAATTAATTAATTAATTATTATTATAGGTACATATTTTTTTATTTTGTCATCGTTATTTTTAAATTATGTACATGTATATTTAAATGAAGTTATTTATGCATGTTTTTATGTTATTATATTGTTATGTCTATGTATTGGTAAATTAATAATATAACTGTGTAGGGAGCCCGATTCCGGTCCAACCGGATGCAGTTAAATACCAGTATTTCACATGGAGTGACTGCCAATACGACCGCTCATTTATATCGACATGTTTTTAACAAATATAAAGCAACAACTTGAATGTTTACTATGGGTAATCGAATATTTGCTAATTTAGTTACTAGCTGATTTGGAATATTAAATGTATGATGATCTTGTACGTACTTGGCCAGCTGCGGCGAGGTATCCTTAGTGAGGCTCTTGTAGAACGAAGTGTACTCTTCGTCCTTAACCTCGCTAGGCTTGCGCGTCCAGATGGGCTTGTTGTCGTTCATGAGCTCCCAGTCCCACACGGTCTTCTCAGTCTTTTTAGTCTCGCCCTTGTCGTCTGCCGCATCCTCCACCTGCGCGTCGTCGTCGGCGTCCTTGTCGTCGGCGTCGCTGTCCGCGTCGGGCTCCTCCACGGTCTCCGTGCGCGACGCCCACAGGTAGATGGGGAAGTTGATGAACTGCGAGTACTTCTTTACAAGGTTGCGGATGGTGTCAGGTTGCAGGTAGTCGGCTGCCTCTTCCTTCACGTGCAGGCTGCAACACACTCTCCTTCAGTAAAGTGCAACGTAACTTGTGTAACATACAAACGCTTGCCACGTAAAGTAATGATAATAATAAATAATAAAAATTTTACAAGTAAATAAAATTATGATTTTTATTAAGTACAATTGAGGAAAAAAGTAATTCTAACAGTAATGTAGACCTGCCTGATCTAGGTTAATGAAAACCTGCGTTTCAGACCATCAATTTACATTAAACAATCAAAAAAGAAAACACTAATAGAATTAGAAACTAAATTAAAAAGAAGACAACATTTCAAACCACTTAAAAAGTAACTATTTGAATAAATAGTTAAAAAGTAAATATTTTAAAACTAGATTATGTACGATATATTAGGATTAAATAAATTAACGAATAATAATTCAGCATAAAAAGTGGATACTATATTAATTAGGTAAAGAAAGAGACTTATATTAGAGTAGGTATATTGAAACTTTATTTTACAACTTCTAGCAGCTGTTCCGTGTCTGCATAGTTCTGTTTGCCAAAAAATCCTGGACTACTATATTACACCTATTGTAACTTAAACTATAAATTTTTAGTACTCTGTTTAACTAGTTATATAAATAAGGTCCTAGAAACATATAAAATCGATTAGAAAAAGCGTGTTTAGTACGAGAGCTAGCACAAACTAAATCTTTTCTCCTATCTATCTGAGGGTATTGGATTAAAATAAAGTTCAGTGTGTTTTAACAAAACTAACAAAAAAAACATAACCGAAAAATGTGAGTCAAGGGAGGGGCAATGACGTATTTGAATCTTTTGAGTATGCTATTAGGTATGTCGTCACATCCTATGGCACAATTTTCTTTCAATCCATTTATTATTTACTTCATTAACATCGGTATCTAATAAGACAAAAGAGTTTCGTGATTCATGTCTTAGTTTGGCTCTGACAGGAACAGGAAAAGTGTAACGTGTGTGATAATATCTTATACACTCAAACCCGGTACGCACATCACGGAAATATATTATACTCACGTGATGTGCGTACCGTGAGTGAGATACTCGTGTTGTGCGTGCCGCGCTTTAGTGTGTCGCCGCGCACGTGCTCGCCACTCTGAAGGCGTTGTGTAGTGTACCGTGAGTGAGATACTCGTGTTGTGCGTGCCGCGCTTTAGTGTGTCGCCGCGCACGTGCTCGCCACTCTGAAGGCGTTGTGCAGTGTACCGTGAGTGAGATACTCGTGTTGTGCGTGCCGCGCTTGAGTGTGTCGCCGCGCACGTGCTCGCCACTCTGAAGGCGTTGTGCAGTGTACCGTGAGTGAGATACTCGTGTTGTGCGTGCCGCGCTTTAGTGTGTCGCCGCGCACGTGCTCGCCACTCTGAAGGTGTTGTGTAGTGTACCGTGAGTGAGATACTCGTGTTGTGCGTGCCGCGCTTGAGTTTGTCGCGCCGCGCGGGCGCTCGCCACGCTGAAGGTGTTGTGTAGTGTAGTTTAGCGTGAGTGAGATACTCGTGTTGTGCGTGCCGCGCTTGAGTTTGTCGCGCCGCGCGGGCGCTCGCCACGCTGAAGGTGTTGTGTAGTGTAGTTTAGCGTGAGTGAGATACTCGTGTTGTGCGTGCCGCGCTTGAGTGCGTCGCCGCGCGGGCGTTCGCCACGCTGAAGGCGTTGTGCAGTGTAGCGTGTGTAAGGTACTCACGTGATGTGCGTGCCGCGCTTGAGTGTGTCACCGCGCGGGTCTTCGGCCACGCTGAAGGAGTTCGCGTCGGACTCCCATACATGCTGCTTGTCGGCGTTGTTCTTGGACACAACGGTCACCTTGTCCGCGACGAGAAAGGCCGAGTAAAAGCCCACGCCGAACTGTCCGATCATGTCGTTCATCTCCTGCGCCTCGCTCTGCAAGCAACCAGAACCAGATAATGCGACTGTGCTCTGTGCGTGCGATGGTGTGACACAGTACGTGGATGTCAGACTTACCTTCTCTGCGTCCTGCATCTTGGAAAGGAACTCGGCGGTGCCGGACTTGGCGATGGTGCCGAGGTTGTTGATGAGCTCGTTGCGCGACATGCCGATGCCAGAGTCGATGATGTGCAGCAGACGCTTTTCGGGCTCGGCCTTGATGCGGATGCTGAGGTCGGAGTTGGTCTCCAGCACATCACGGTCAGTCAGCGAGAGCAGTCTGATCTTGTCCAGCGCGTCCGAGCCGTTCGAGATCAGCTCTCGCAGGAAGATCTGCAACCACACACGCGTTACTACTAACCGTATACTAGCGGTGGCGCTCACTACGTACTTGGATGTAATCGCTCGACGCGCACCTCTTTGTTCCGGTATAGCGAGTTGATGATGAGCTTCATCATGCGATTGACTTCTGTCTGGAAGGTGTAGTTCTGCGCGTGTTCCTTAATTTCTCGCATCTGCGCGACGCTCAGCTCATCCGGCGAGATGGCTTCCTCCTCGCGCAGTACTGCCTCAGCATCTAACCAAAGCAAATCCATCAGTTTGTGTGGTGCTCTTCAGATACCTATCATCTTTACTGATATTATAGATCTAAATGTGGTTGAGTTGAATACTACAAGAGACATTTATGGAGAAGACGACTTTTTTTTTCAATAATATTTTTACCTATTTTCTGTAATATCAGATTATAATATAGCACCTCTTTTTGTCGTTAGCGTTCTAGCGGCCGATTACGTTTGTCGCTTGTAAGCGCCGTTGACGTTCAAAGGGTTATTGTTACTCGCCTTGTGCGGTGTTTAAAGCAGGAAAGCGAGCCTAAGCAGCGACGGCTTGATACGTATCTGTGTGATCATGTTATATTTCCTGCCTAGCAACTCGATATTGATCCAACTGGACATTCGAAGGTCTACGCTGTTAGTGTTCACATTGCTTTCAGGCATGGCAGCGGAGGGCGTGGAGAGTCTCCCCGGCGAGGGCGGTGCGACTGGCCCGGACGAGGGCGATCCCGGAGCGGGCCGCTCGCTGCATGCGCGCTCCTTCAAGCTGCGTTTTGCGTCACAACGCGAGCAAGGGCGGTCTTACGTTTCGCTTGTGAAACCTCTTGGCCTACGTAAGTTATTAATAGTCTCTCCCCCTGAAACGGCCGAGCGCTTAGTGACATGTACATGTGTCCACAGCTGCCACGGTGACGGGAAAGTTCTACGTGCGCGAGCAGACGGGCGCGGCGGACGAGGAGGGCACGTGGTGCGCGTTACGGCGCATAGAGGACATGTTCCAGCGCGGCCCGCGAGACAAATACGACGCACCGTTTACCAGCTCTCAAGTGTGCGTCTATAACTAGTTTGGTCGGCGTAGCTCTGCGCGCACTCCTATACATTGGTGTGTGTTTATTGTTTGCCACAGGGTGGGCTGGTGGGCGCACGCGAGCACTGCACCGCCGCGCGCGGACCGGCGGCTGCAGCACCACGTGCGCGACTCGGCGTGGCTGAAGGCGCGCCTATGCGTGCTCGCCGCAGACGACAAACTCAAGCAACGATAGCGCGATCCACTACTAGCATCCAGCAGACACCAGTGAGATAAAACGACATTTATGTGCCATCTCATTTAAAAAACCAGACCAAAAACCACGCAAATTGAAATAAAGATTTCTGAAAAAAAAAAGTTGTCTATATGATGACACAACACAACACAAGTGGTGCTCACTTGTGTTGTAAAGAATTTTATTTGCATTCAAAGAAACACAACATCACCGACATATTGTCGGCAGTAAAAATTAATAATAAACTTGCCACGCCCTCAAGGATGGCCCTCATGGCACGCCCCCACGATATCCGTGTCTAAAACCCTAAATCCCGATTTGTTTTATCATTTGTCCCAATTTTTATCCATTTGAAGCTGGCAACACTACTACTGAATTTCATAAGAATCGGTCAAGCTGTTATAGAGGAGTTTTGTTACAAACCCTGTGACACAAGAATTTTATATTTCAGAAGACAAAAAAAAAAAAAATTATAGCCAATCAAGCACTGAAAACAGGATAAAAGCTACTGCTGCTGTAGAGGAACCACCTCACTAAGCTAGCCATATCTAGGTGGACCCATGCATAATATTAAGAACTTCATCTACTTGAATGAATTCAACTACTACATCACATTATAAATCATCTTCACATTTTAAAATACATTTAAACTCATAGGTAGTAGTAAGTTTTTATCTGCTTTACTAAAGTATTATCAGTGTGGTTACTGAATTAGATAAATGGGGAGTGATAAATGCGGAAAATTAATCCTTAGATTATTTTATCAATCAATGTACAATCAAGCAAAACCATGCTTGAACATCCTGCGGCTGCTATTCTTGAATCTTCCATCATCCAATAATTTTATTTATTTATTAAATAAACACACTATCTTAACAGGCTGAACCTAATACAATAGTGGATCTTGTTCAAACACTACATTGACTATAAGTATTATTATTTATTTATTTTACTTTTTTAATTAAACATAAATTTTTGGTTTATTTAAAATAGGGTGATTGAGCTGTTTTTCGTCCAATTATCAGAGTTGCCAGCTTTGTGATGTGAAATAAATATCTTAAAGTACCCTTACATTTATGTATCGTATTTGTTTCTATTATATATCTTTAGGTTAACATCACATGACAATATACCACTTCCACAGTTTTTATAAAAAAAAAATTTTTTTGAAAATGTAGGGATTTTGCTAGTTTTTGTCCAAAAAAATTGGTTTTCGTCCCAGTGAGAGCTAGTTTTCGACCAGTGTAGAAAAAGGAGGGCAGGCTAATTAACTGCAGTTTTACAATTACAATATTATATTGTGGGAGACTGGTGTCTAAGCTTGACGTAAGGCCTGTATTTCAGGACACCAGGACTTCCTCTCATTCAGAGATAGTAACATATTTATAAATTATGTACTCTAACATTATTAAATGCGGTAGGTTACTTATAACAGATCATGTTTACAATAAAATTATTAAATTCAGTGTAATAGTGTGTGTGTAATTATTAAGTAAAAAACAATTATATAAAGTTTTACTTAATCAGCAACATATCTACTATTTAATAGTATCTTCTGTGTATATAACTAACTATCCGCCGCGGTTTCACAGCATCTTTGGTTACTGCCCCACTTCAGTGAGTCGTAGCGTGATGTTATTTAGCTTAGTAGTAGATAGTATTCATCATCATGAACCTGGCTATCGCATACAGAAAGATTTTTCCAATTTGCCTTGTATTTCCAGAGATTAGCACGTTTAAACAAAGAAAAGACTCTCTAGCCTTATTATATTACTGTATAGAATAAACAAAATAACAAAAAATATCTTTTCCTGTCAGAAATATGTTTCACAATGACAGTGTGCTGATATCTTTAATTATTTCCTTTAAGATTTCAAAACAATAAGTATTTCTTTATGGACGAAAACTAAAACAACTTTTTAAAGTATTTTTGGTTTTCGTCCAAATCCTTTAAATATTGTTTTATTTGCGCAACACTAACAAAGGAGTGGACGGAAACAAAAATATCTAATTTAATAGCAATAAAGATCATATTGGTAGAATTTTTTTTGTAGTTGAAGTAAAATGACTATTACAAATGTTCACCTAGCTGATTGTGTTTCTCCATGTGGATGAAAACCAACTAGATTGCAAAATTTATATCCAATATAAGATGTCTAAAAGCAAAAAAAAACACTTTAAATTGTACTTATTATGCTTATAAGTAAACATAAGTGCCGAAAATATTCTATAAACTAGCTTTATCAGTAATTAAACTTGCCATGAACTTTTCGCATTGTCATTTTTTTTTGGAACTATATTTTCTATCACCAAAATTTATATTTGTCATCAAGTTGTATCACCTAATAAATAGATCTATCGCCACGAAATATTTTCGTTCTCAGATAAACAAAAATTGTTCCCAGGTATGAATTATCAAATTAATGTTAATATATGTGTAAAATAAGAGATCAATAACCAATAAAATTATATTGCATTACATGAATATAAACTTCGTTCTTATAATAACAGTTTTGTTACTTAAATAATAGCTCTGTGCTCAGAATGGTAGATCTGTCACCAAATAAATCGATTATCGATCCCTGACTGCGACTCCTTTTTATTTGATATTTTGTCACCAATACAGTAGTAACATTTTATTTCGTTCAGATATTAAATTAATAGTATTCGTTACCAATTTAATACATCAATTTATAATTTTAATGAAAAAATGATCAAAGGGGCGGAGACAAATTGGCGCGCTTTAAAAATTGACCAATCCGGCCTCAACGATGGGTTGTAGGTAACTCTATTATTCTGCTAGCCATAAGCCAGCTATTTTAAACCAGCGCTGATTGTTCAGTGGTAATTATTTTAAACAATAAATATTGATTATTTTGACTTTAATTGTTTTATTTACTACTCTGCTAAAAAATTTATTTAAAATAATTTATACTACCAGTGGAAATTTAAAACCTTGGGAGTCTAGTTAAGTAGCAGAATCTTTTGGTTGAAACGATGATGACAACCCTAATTTTTTATTTGAACTTAATGCAATTTTCTAGTAACATAATATGATTTATTGGTGATCTCTTTAAATTAGTTTGCTTAAATACTTATTAGGACACACCTATTATAATACATACAAAAACATTTATTTGGTACTAGACCTTATATCTCAGGATTTTAGGTGATTTATTGTGGAACTGATTTTGCATTGTTTGGTGACTACATTTTGGTGACAGATCTACTATTTTGAGGACAAACCCTATTATTTAAGAAACACAAAACTAATTAAATTGGTGATAGCTTAAATGATACCCTTTTTTTTTTCTAGTTCAATCGATGACTTCTCCAAGGCACAGATGTGAAGTGGCTACTGACGTTAATTTTTTAAAATTCACTCTTTGTCAAATCACATTTTAATCTTAGTAGAACTGTTGCTTAGAGATTATAGCAAGAAGTCCAAACTTGCACGGAAAGTTAAATTTGTATTCAAGTTTTACGCATGTGTTTAACTTAGCCAAATGGACGAATAGTGGAACTGGACAGTAAACCAGCGCAATCACCCTAATTATTTCTGATTTGATTTTGAATGTTCAACCCAAAATTATTAGGATTTCATTACCATTTGCCACTGATTCAAAGTAAGCTAAAACCATACTGTGAAGATTTCAGTAGATCAAATACAGTGTAGGCAGTCACACATTACAATTTTCTGGTGTTGAGTATGAGAGAATGGTTGTGAGTAGTTACCGGTGCGGGAGCCCTCTCGCGACGCGCCCAGGTCGGCGTCCACCGTCACCTCCTCCACGGTGCCCACGCCCGCACCCGCCTCCTGAGCCACCGACCAGCCTGAAACATGAAATTTTGTTGTAACAACCGACCACCAACGTAATGCTACGAACAAATCAAACATGTTTCTACCTACTGCCGCAGAAAATTCTAGTCGGCGCAACGGGATAAATTCCAATGTTCTACGTATAGTACGAAGATTTACACAACTTTGAACAGATATCTACATTTTAATGCTTTAATCATAACAAATATCTTTTATAAATGTTATAAAACTACTATTGACCATTTATATCCTTACAAAAAATAGACGCGCTACGTATACAGTAGGCAACTTACCTGCAAATAACAGGACGCCGACTACTAACAAATTAAAATACTTCATCTTGTGACTCCTAAGACCTAACAATATGTAATAAGTTGACTTCGCGATATAGTTTTTCACAGGCAGGAATACATTTAAACTACAAAAGAACCTCGGCGGTCCACGTTCACCACAAGCATGTAAAATCCAATAGGTTTACAACTTCAAAATGAGTTTTTAGAAATAATTTGACGTTTCACATTACTGACACATTGCTTCTTATTGGTAAAATAATAACTTGATTAAATAGTTGACGAATAGCATACAAACACGCCTATTTATCAGCAAATAGTAGATAATGAAATACAAATGTCGATATTTCATTGGTTAACAACATTTCTCTATCCAAACCAACCAATTACCTTCATCTACGTCATTTGAAGGAAACAGATAAAACAGACAGAATGTTTTTTTTTCTTAATATTTTTGGGTTGGGAACTAAGTTATTTAAGCAATATTTTCTATGAATAGTTCATTAGTTTACTATTAGAATATGGATTTACACATTCAAATGTTTTTGTAGGATTTGGCAGAAAATGTATCAAATCAACCTTCTCCGCAAAATTCGCTGAGGTAGCCATAGCTACAATAAAATTTTCAGCTCGATTTTACCAAGATCGCGCCTGTTTCAATGATTCCATATTTTGCCCAGTTGCTCAGACGCTTGGGATACAAAACTACACCAATTTTACATCACAATATCCGCTAAGGCGTCAGTACACGATAGGTTTTGCTGTCAGTTTTGCCACGGTAAATTTTTTGACTGTCGAAAAACCTACCGTCTAATGCAATGATTGACGAAAAAATAAGGCGATAAAATTCCGTCGTTCAAACATCATTCATGATTAATGGAATTGATTGACGCCTGCATGACCATATGAATGGACGCCTAAATTCTAGTAAAATTCCCAATTTCCGAATAATTAAACTTAGTATCTCTCTGTAGCAGGGCTTGTTAACGTTACCAAATTCACACTATAAGTTTCGTTAATTAACGTTATTTTCATAAAGTTAACATTTTAACGGTAACACGAGTAACGATACCTTGGTATCGAATCTATAAAATAACGTTACCAATTAACGTTACAAGTATCGATACTTTTATCGTTACTTAATGCATTGTTGTCAACCCGCGCAACCTAAGCGGCGCGGCGTAGCGCGGGCGGCGGCGCACTACGGAACGGCAACATCGCCAGTCAAACGAGGCTTGCTAGTTGCTACTAAAATCTAAACTAAATATGGTACGGTTTCACAAACGAGGCGTGCGGTAATTGTAATTTTGATTAATTCCTCATTCGCTTAAAAGTTTTTCAGAAAAATTGGCGTCATTCAGAATCTCATATTAAATGTGCAAGGCTTGTATTGTGTACTTTTTTTAATGAGTACATTATGGGGGGCCAAAGTTCACGTAAAATAGATTTTCAGAGGTCTTTTGCTAAATTAGTTTTACACAAATTTATTAAAATAAAATTACTTTGTATTTTTTTTTCTTGAAGTAATATAGAAAAAGTTCTTAATTAATAACTAAAACTTAAGGGTTTATTCCCACTACTCACCTTCCAACTATGGGTGATGAGAGTCGGGCCCCGCTTACTTAGTATTTTCTTTTCATTTTACTCCTAACACTAAGTGATTTGATTTGTAACGAGTATCTATACCCTTCGCCTGATAAACCACGCCTTATTACGAATCGCATTTCGAGGTTACAGATCCGATTAACATTGCTGAAAGGGCTCACAAGCCTTTACATATATTAAAAAAAGAAAACTAACAATGTTAATCTCTCACGGCTACGCCAAATAGGTCAAGTTCAGCAAAAATGCCAGACAACTACTACAACAACTAGTTGCCTGACGCTGGTTTTCAACTGAACCGTATTTGTATGTATGTATGTACGCGTATACATAAATAAATACATAGATAGAATAGATACAAAGATGCATATATAGACTGCCAAAAACGACCATTTGGCATGCGAAAAGATCAAATACAGATAAAAGAGTGCAAAGGTCCTGCTTATTTCTAACGAAATTTCTTCCAGCAGACCTGCGACAGGAGAGTTGGATGAGAGATGTAGACGCAGTGTGTATAAAAAATATAGAGAAGAATTAAATAGACCATATTATCTGAATTAAATTATATAATACATACATATTTAACAATAGCAGTAAATAAATAGATACAAACATAAATTGAGTGAACGAAAAACGATCACGCAAGTAGCCAAGATAAGCAGGGTTAGACACACAAATACATATAAAAAAGTGAAGCTAAACTGCACGTTCCAAAGCGTAGATCTTTATGGAGAAGAACGTGCAAGGAACTCCACAGACACCGTTTTAAGTCACACTAGTCGCTTCTATTATGTGAGCACAATGTAGGTAGATAAGTAATGAAAAAAAAAATTAATAAAAAAATAGAAATTAAAAAAAACAGTCTCAACTGACGGCGCCCGTACACGTGCATCAGCCCCACTGAGCTCAACCCTTTTGAAGGTCCACCAAATGACCCAATAAAACGTACCATCATCAGCGAGATATTTGAGTGAGCATGACAAACTCTCAACTGCCATGCTCATAATGTCAAACAAGTTGTAACCTCATAAAAATTAGACCTCGCCCAAACGTCGCCACAACGACTGAACCTGTGCGTCGTCATCCACCGCATTCCCGCGACTCTCACCAGGTCGTCGGTCCACCTTGTGGGAGGCCTTCCAACGCTGCGTTTCCGATGCCCGGTCGCCACTCTAGAACATTTCGGCCCCAGCGACCATCCGTTCTACGAGCAATGTGCCCTGCCCACTGCCACTCAGGTTTGACGATTCTTCGAACTATGTCTGCGACCTTGGTTCTCCTGCGGATATCTTCATTCCTGATGCGATTACTCAAGAAAACTCCAAGAATAGCCTTTTCCATTGCCCTTTGGGTGACTGTAAGCCTTCTGAAGAGGCCAATTGTAAGCGACCATGTTTCAGTGGCATATTTCATCACTGACAACACGCACTGGTCTCAAACTTTCGTCTTGAGACACTAGTATGTTGGTAGAGAAGATACCGCGCAGCCTCCCGAACGCTGCCCAGCCGAGTCGGATTCGACCATTGACCTCTTTCTTAAAGTTAGATCTACCCAACTGGATTATCTGTCCCAGGTAAACGTAATCGTCTACAACTTCGAGTGTAGAGTCTCCGATTTTCGTCGGAGTGGGTGCTACATGGTTATTGACCATGACTTTGGTTTTGTCCATGTTTATTTTAAAGCCCACTCTTTCGGAAGCTCTACTAAAGTAATCGAGCATTGTAATGAGCTCCTCCGTAGTCTCAGCCATGACTACTATATCGTCAGCAAACCGAAGGATGTACTCGCCATTGACATTAATGCCTAGTCCACTCCAGTCCAGAACCTTGAAGACATCCTCCATTGCAGCCGTAAACAGTTTCGGAGAAATGACGTCTCCGTGCCTCCACCATCCACCATCTGGTCCTGAAGTCGGACTGACATTGTGATGTTTCTCGTACGAACACTTCAGCACTTCGACGCACCGATAGTCAATCTGGAACCGTTGGAGATTGCAGTACAGCCCAAGTCTCGATCGAATCAAAGCTCGTAGTCCACGAATGCTAAGCAGAGAGGTTCATGATATTCTGAGAATATCTTGATGATATTCTGAGTATAAGATACGCCACCCTGGTTGACACACTCTCGATCCTCACCACATTGTCCACAAGGGACCTGTGGACGATAAACCTAAAACCATCCTGGGACTGCTGGTCATCTCCCCCGGAAATAAAGCAGGTCTCCAAATTTGAGAATTATCGATCCTCCTCCTGTCTTCAGACTTCAGATAATCCCACAAGACTCTATCGTAACCTGCTCAATTTTTCTTAAAGTTCGATGATCTTCTCGTCGAAGCGGAGTGTACGCGTGCTATATGTTGTCAGGTATGGTCGTTGTTTTCTAAAGGGGTAGCCGGATCCCATCCGGAGATTCTTCGCACGACTTGCTTCGCCATAAGGTTATGGCGAAGCAAGTTGATCGCTACCGGAGTTAAGGGTAGTGAGACTGCCGCCCGGCAGTAGTGACCACTAGGACCTATTCCTTTTGGTTGTGTTTATCATTATGGGGTTTTGCCATAATCGCCACGCTTAACATGCCGATTGGCGATCGCAGTGTGGATGTTGCAATGCACAGAGAATGCTGCTGCCCATTATCTGGTGTGTCCTTTAGTCACCTCTTACGACACCCTCGGGAAGAGAAAGGATGGTGTTATTCTTTACGTCTGGACACCATACAGAAATTTTCACAAGCTCCTTTAAAATAAACAGATAAAATAAAAAGCACCATTTCGAAAACAACAATACAAAAAGGGCAGTAGTATCTCCTCCAATATTTATAAAAATATAAAAGAAAAAAATATTCCGGCATTTAGCCAAACATTTTTATCAAGGATATAATCCTCCAATGTATAATATGCTTGCTTGTGTTATGTACACCTTTTTCTTCTGTCCGTACAATTAAACTGCTAGTTCAAAAAATAAAATAATTACAAATTAATTATAAACTGACGAGACTGCCTTAAAAGCCTTAACTGAAAAGATACTATACATTAACTACTAAACAACAGTTGCTCATGTGTATCACAAGCCATAAACACACACAAACGCTCGAAATATATTACCCTCCTTACTGCCGTTCATTAAGGGGGAGATCATGATTATTGATGATTTTAAATCCAACAGCACGTCTAAACGCCTAGTCGTATGTTTTGAAAAAAATATATGTTAAACTAGACTACTTGCCTAATAATTTGATATACGAATATTTAATTTTTTTTCGTAAAACTTCGTGTGCTTTATTTTCAAAGTTATGTCTAACACACACAAAAAAACGAAGATCAGGCAAAAACCGTCACGTGTATTTTTATGAAACTTTCTCAAACTAAAAGATAATTTAATTACCAATCTTTTGATATACTGTTTTTGTTCATATTGTGTTTAATAAATGAAGGACATGTTATTATTCGAATAATCTTGATGGGCGGTGAGTGACGCTAGGTCCTCTTTTGTTCGCTCAAGGTCGCTGGGATTTAGTGTCCCCTTAACTAATAGACCGCAAAGCCATAAATATTAAACATATGAGCGAAAAATGTATGACGTATGTCACGCAATCGAAGGTTAGAGAAAGATTTAGGTAGGTATAGGATTTATTTATCTCTAGATACTGAATCAGATCCATTATTATCTTTATATAAACCCTGAAAATCGTCACAATGATGGCGAAAATAATCTTCAGTATCCGTT
Source organism: Mythimna vitellina (assembly GCA_949316375.1). Lineage (NCBI taxonomy): Eukaryota > Metazoa > Arthropoda > Insecta > Lepidoptera > Noctuidae > Mythimna > Mythimna vitellina. Next base: position 27,169,411 of record OX438688.1, on the reverse strand, counting down.
TTAAGTTCAGGTACAAAATTACGTAGCCTTTTTTCATTTGAATATAATAAATGTACGTAATTCCTATTTAAAATGAAAAACGTTGCGCAGCACAAGTGTTTTTGATTTGAATACCTACGTGATCAAACCAGTACTGCATTAATGTAGACGAAAAAAAGAGATAAAAGAAAATAAAGTTATTTAACGGTACTTTTCGTATGTATTTGGTAACGTTATCAGGCCGTGGGCCATGGTAACGTTACTATTTTTCGGTAAAATCATCGATAACGTTAAGTCAGTTTACCGGTAAAAGTTGTACCAAGTATCGTTACCAAGCATAACGTTACCTATGCTAATAACGTTACCTTCGTCCGATGAAAGTAACGATACCAAATTTTTAACGTTATTCAAAGCCCTGCTCTGTAGTCTGTGAATTAACCCAGCCACGCACAGACTACAGAGGATACTACAGCCCGAACTTCACTCGAAGAAATCCCGCCAAAAACTCAGATTCGAACATTCGATTCTGTTGAATTTGTTTTTTAGGATCCACGCCTTGGCTACTGAGGCTTTTAAGTCTAGATCTGAGGGCACGGTAGTGTCCCGCCAAAACGAGCCCAGCGAAGCGCAAGGGCACTACCTACCTTTTCTCGAATTGTTTCGTTGTTTTTTTGAACTCTCGTAGAGTTGGTTTCCGATGTCCCAGATAGTTCATATTCTCAGGATATGATATCAATAATAGACTAATTAAACATACAAAGTCTCAATTGAATAGCTCTAATACTTTAGATTTCATTGATATCTAAAATATACGATTTCGTCACTGACACACTCATTGATACACTGATGATCATCAAAATGTTTGGCTACTTCCTGAAGTACTAGAAAGCTGAAATTTGTTTTTTTTTTTTAATTCATATAAACCAGTGCTTGTTGACGATTACGTTTACTTTGGACAGAGAGTCCAGTTGGGTAGAACTAATTTCAAGAAAGAGGTCAACTGTCGAAATCAACTCGGCTGGGCAGCGTTCGGAAAGCTGCGCGGTATCTTCTCATCCAATATACCACGGTGTCTCAAGACGAAAGTCTATGACCAGTGCGTGTTGCCAGTGATGACATATGGTCCCGAAACGTGGTCGCTCACAATAGGCCTCACCAGAAGGCTCAAAGTCAAAGGGCAATGGAAAGGGCTATGCTCGGAGTTTCCTTGCGTGATCGAATCAGAAATGAAGATATCCGCAGGAGAACCAAGGTTGCCGACATAGCACGAAGAATCGCCAAACTTAAGTGGCAATGGGCAGGGCACATTGCTCGCAGAACAGATGGCCGTTGGGGTCGAAAGGTTCTGGAGTGGCGACCGCGTACCGGAAGACGCAGTGTTGGAAGGCCCCTTACAAGGTGGACCGATGACTTGGTGAAGGTTGCGGGAATCCGATGGATTCAAGACGCACAGGACCGTTCTTTATGGCGACATTTGGGGGAGGCCTATGTCCAGAAGTGGACATCTATCGGCTGAAATGATGATGATGATGAGTGCTTGACTGCGATCCCACCTGATGGTAAGCGGAGTTGCAATCATTGATGGTCAGGCGCATCAATTTATTAAGAGCCTATTTACACCTAGCCTTGAAGACACCTAAATTATAGTTGGACGGGAAGACCGCAGCAGGCAAATTGTTCCAGTCCTTCGACGTACGCGGTATAAACGACGAAGCGAAACGCTTAGTACGGAACGTTGAAGTTTCAACAACGTAAGGGTGGATACTCGCTGTTCGTTGGGTTGTCCGATGGTAGAAAGAAGATGGCGGAATCAAGTCATGCAATTCCCGCGCACACTCTCCAAAATGTAACCTGTAAAATACCGATAGGCTGGCTACCCTGCTCCTGTGCTCCAGGCTTTGTAGATTGGACTTAACCAAATCTGGATCCCCAATTAGCCTCTTCGCACGCCTTTCCACTGAGTCTAAAGCTGCTAGATGGCATTTTGCAGCACCAGCCCTTATGTGACTGCAGTACTCCACACACGATCGGACCTATGCTTTGTATAACATTAGAAGCTGTCTCGGTGTGCAGTACCGTCGGACCTTTGCAAGAACGCCTAGTTTTCTAGCAGCTACCTTGGCTTTGGACTCAATGAACCGCCCAAAACTGAGATCTGAGAAAACTTCAACTCCTAAGAGCTGAAGGCGGTCGGTGCACTCCAGGGACACATTCTGAAAACCAGGAGCCAAGGTGAACGGGCTCCTCTTAGCGGTGAACAGACACGCTTGTGTTTAGGCGGCGTTGAATCTTACCAGATTGGTTTCGCCCCACTTGGAGACTGCCTGAAGTGAGACATTCGTACGCTCTACCATAGCCTCTCGTTCGGACCGGATTAGCTCCTTACTAGCCCGAGGACCTGGCAGGTATCTCTCTACAACTGTGCTATCGTCTGCATACCCTTAGATACCGGGCATAATGCATAATCTTGCAGAGTATGGAGGTTATTGAAATAGACCGATAGTTGGCAGGATCGGCACAGCTGCCCTTTTTGGGCACGGGTTGCACGTTGGCAAGCTTCCAGGACTTGGGCACTATACCAGTCCTAAATGAGAGGCGATACAAGCGCGTCAATACAGGAGACAACTCGGGCGCACATGCCTTGAGAACTATTGCTGGTATACCATCTGGTCCACTAGCTTTATTCTCGTCTAGACGACACAGTGCTCTCAAAACTTCTCTGTTCCTTATGCGAATCTCGGGCATTGAGGTATTGCAGTGAGGTAGTAACACTGCTAGTGTCAAGACGAGAATTGTGGGCGAAGAGAGCTGCAAAGAGACCTGGGTGGGCTGATACGTGACCGCACCACCTTCACTCTGGCTCTGCACTCGGCGCATGAAGCGCCTCACCTGTATTATGTTCCTGGAACTTCCAATTAGCGCAAAAATTCTTTTATTTGATAAGTCCGTAGGGACTGAGGTAAGAACCCCAGTCACCTCGGTGTCGACAACAGGTATTGTAGCTTTAAAGCCCATTTCTTCTAAGAGTTTTTTGTTTTGTAAGAAAACATTGGCATTATTCGAAAGATCGAAAGTGATACCAATTTTATTTTATATTTATTTATTGCCCTCAAATGTAGTATCCAAGTGACATAATATTTATGTATGGCATGGGATGTGGCCAGCCTATCCTTGTCTGTGTAGTTTGTTTTCTTTTTGATGAGATAAGAACACAATGAATTCGGATTTTTTACTGTTTTCAGGGTACTTCCTAGAATACCTTGGAACTTCAAATATGTTATATTTGTTGCTGCAGTCTTCATCAGAGTCAGAGGAAGTATTCCTAACTGATGCTCGATCGTCAGGGGGCTCCACTTTTTTCCACTTCTTTCTTCCCCCATCTTCGAATAACTATTTTCAACTATTCACACTAATAATATTTCTAATTCTTCACCAAATATAAAAAGGATTATACAATAATCAACAATTTTTTACAGAACGATATCAATTTTGGTGCCTTTGTACGTTTCAAGGTTCCCGCGTTTTTCGATAGACAAATAATAGTTATGCCTAGTTGTCAGTCAACTCACTGTCACTATAACAGGGCAGCTGTTCTGTTGTAAACAAATTCTGATTTTTACACTATGACTATGACATGCCACAATTCATCAGCAATTCAGCATTTAGAGAATACATGAATTCTTTGTTTATGTATATAGAATTCAGAAGTTTGATTATTTGTTATTGTTGTACAAAATGGAAGTCGGTACCTCTCCTCGAGTCATAAGTTCTCGAAAACGGATTACATACAAGCCCAGTGAATGGCGTGTTCATCAGTTTGAAATATGGAGTGGAGAGCTGGTATGTAGAGCTGCGGCGTTACGTGTTGTGGGCGCTCTCCTGCTATGGGTGGGCGGCGGCGGTGCGGCCGAACTCACCGAAGTAGCAGTGGGTATGCCGGCGTGCGAGGACGGTGCCGGCCATGCTTCGCTGGCGAGCTCGCTGCTGGGCGCGGAAGGTGCGGCCACGGCGTTGGCTCGCCGGCTATCGGCGTCACTCGCTCGTCCGGTCTACGTGTGCAGCGGGCTGGTGTTTGATCGCTTTACGATGCCACTTGTTGAACGCGGACTTATGGCAGAAATTAAAAGCAGGCCTGAATGCTTTTAATCACGCAGTTTTTAGAATTTGATGTACTGTCAAATCAAAACCAATAAAACCCAGTGTGTGCAAGTTAACTTGAAAGTGCTTAAACTTGTGACTGCAACTTAATGTTGTTTCAATAAATCCTGGTATTCCATTGGTGTAAACAGTGCATGTATAACTATACTAAAATGATTGCTGTAATATTTTATGTATTGTATGTTTGTCATGGTCAGATCTTGGAACTGATAATTTCATGATATGACCAACCATATCATAAAATGGTTTCAGTAAAACTGTACTATACTGGACAGCGAAATAATGGGATTTTTGGGGTCGGGGGGAGGGCGGAGTGTCCCATCCCCCCTAAACCCCCTCCCGAATCTAGGAAACGCATACTTTTGGAAATATTAAAGATTGAAATTTTGAGGTTAGGAATCAAAAAATTGTACTTTTTATGCATTTTTGGGGCAGATTTGAGGATTTTAGGGGGGAGGGACAATCCCTCCCCTTGTACCATCCCCCCACAGTAGCAATTGTATACTTTCATGTACTTAAATGAAAAAAATAAATTTTGTTGTTGAAGAGCGCTCTACTATTGTATTTTTATCCATTGTATATTTGTGCACGAAATATAGTTTTCTAGGTGGTTTAAAAAAAAATAACCCTAACTTAACGCCCCACAGTAGCAATTGTATACTTTAATGTATTTAAAAATAAAAAATATAAATTTTGTTGTATCGGGGAGCAATCTACTATTGTATAAAAGTATTTGTTTTTCTGGGTGGTTTAAAAAAAAAATAACCCTAACCTAACTACCCATAGTAGCAATTGTATACTTTCATTTATTTAAAAATGAAAAATATAAATTTTGTTGTATCAGGGAGCGCTCTACTATTGCATACAAATATTTGTGTACTGAAATATAGTTTTCTGGGTGGTTTAAAAAAATAACCCTAACCTAACCACCCACAGTAGCAATTGTATACTGTAATGTATTTAAAAATGAAAAATATAAATTTTGTTGTATTGGAGAGCGCTCTACCATTGTATAAAAATATTTCGATGGTGAAGTGCCAATAACTCCTAACTGTCGAAGTCAAAAATCTTCTGTCTTTAAAACGTCAGGAAGTAATACTATGAATTAACATGCTGGTTTAGTTAAGAGGTGTTTCCACAATTTAATTTGATTCAGTAGCAACTAATATTCGCTTTAAGAGATTTCACAAAAACATGCAGAAACACACATTTGAATTAAGAGCTCTAAAAAGTAATTATCTCGAAAAATGTCAGTTAGGAGGTATTGGCACTTCACCGTCGATTTGTGCAGTGAAATATAGTTTTTCTGGGTGGTTTAAAAAAAAATAACCCTAACCTAACCTCCCACAGTAGCAATTGTATACTTTCATGTTTTTCAGATATTATTATTTTAGCATTGGACAAGCTAAATTCAATTAATTATGTATAATATGTCATTTGGCTACATTATTTGTCATTTTTAATGTATATTAAAGTAAACTTGCATTTTGTTAAATATTCATTGTGGCTGTATGAAATAATACCTTTGTCATAATAATATAAACAAGGTAAAAAGCGAACGAAATCTGTCAAAATGGCGTCAAATATTACGAAAAATTATCGATTTTCATTATTTTTTTTTCTCAAAAACTATATGTTTCCTAACATTGAGACTTTGCATGATTACTTTTTAGACATAAACCTTTTAAATAAAAAATTATGAGCGTAAAACTCGTTGTCCAGTATAGTACAGTTTAGCCATAATTTTCAAATTCAAGATAGAAGTATAATGAAATATAATTACAATACAAAGCTGCATTATTACATTTGACTGATACTAGTCTGCAGTCAATCAGCAGTATGAATGCAGTATAGTACAGTTTTGCCAAAATTGTTATTCACTTTTAGTAAAAAATGTCTGTCACCATAACAAAGCAAAATCAGCACCTCTACCGGTCAGCAACATAACTATTTTATGATATGATCATGTGTTTAGCTGCTCATATTATTATTAAATGCAGTATGTTCATTGATTTGGCTTGCCCATATCATGACATGGCCAGCGGGCAAGGTTCTATATCATGAAATGCCAGCATTTCATGATATAGAACCTTGCCTGCTGTTTTGTTGTTTTCCCCGAAATAAACTTTTGATTTTATTTAGTTTATTTGTTTAAATTTAACTGTTCAAACAGTAGTTTACGTATGATCCAGCACATCGCACAATTAATGCAAACATGCGTTAATGGTGCAATTAAACAATTTTTTAAATCTTCGAGTTGTAACCTGGAACGCCAACGGACTAACAGAATGCCTTAATTATTATTATTATTATTTATAGCCCATTTATGTCCCACTGCTGAGCAAAGGCATCCCTTTTCCACACAAGTCTGTCTTCGGCCATTGCGGGCCAGTCCTTCTGGTATTTATCCAGTTCATCTCTCCCCCTTCGCCTTGGTCTGCCGCGGTGTCGTCTTGCGTTTAGTGGGACCCAATAAGTAGCTTTTTTAGCCCACCGGTCATCTGACATGCGGCAGACATGTCCGGCCCAATTCCACTTCAGAGTGGCAGCCTTTCGGGCAACATCTTGTATCTTAGTTTTGGCGCGCAGCATTTTGTTCCTTACACGGTCGGAAATTCGAACACCCAAGATACTGCGCTCCATAGCTCGCTGACAAACCTCGAGCCTGGACCTCTGCTGAAGCGTCAAAGACCAGGTTTGTGCTCCGTACGTAAGTATGGGGAGAATGCCTTAATGAATTTAAAATATTCGTCAACTCTGAAAAGATTGATGTTGCCTTAGTCTCCGAAACAAGAACCACACTTAAATCTCACATAAGCATTGGGAATTACAATACATGTCTCACAAATCACCCATCAGGAAACTCCTATGGTGGTACAGCAGTTATTATCAAGAAAAACAAAGCATTATCCCTTGCAAGAACACCGAACAGAGAAAATTCAAGCAACTTCAGTGAGAGTTCAAAGCGGCTGCACGGAGACTACCTTATCAGCGATATACTGTCCACCTCTTCCTGCCCTTGTCCCATCTTATTTGGGGTCGGCGCAACACGTTTTTTCACTGTCCACCTAGGCATACAATATCCAAACAGGAATTTAATGTCTACTTTACGGGACTTGGTAATGATTTATATGCGGCGGTGACTGGAACGCAAAACACGTTTACTGGGGATCCCGTCTAACACTAACAAGAGGCAGGCAGTTATATGCTACTAGAAATGATTTAAGTCTTAACTGTATTAGTAATGGAGTACCTACTTACTGGCCTACTGATAACAACAAAGTACCTGATCTTCTGGACTTTTACATTCTGAAGAACATCCCCCAATGCTATGTCACCATTGAAGAATGCACTGACCTTTCTTCAGATCATACACCTGTCAATTTGAGTGTCAGTGGAAGGATTCTGGAAGTAGAAGCCCCAACTGCCTTGTATAATTATAAAACAAACTGGACTGAGTACTACTCTGTCAAGAAAGTACCGGGAAAAGATCAATAATACACAAAATGTCTGTTATTCATCCAAATTTATTTTATCACCTTCAAAGTACTTATGCTCCTTTAGAAACGATACACTTGCGCCAACGAATAATCCATTCATCAAAACATTTTTTAAACGCTGCTTCCGGAATTGAGTTCAGTTCTCGCCGCGAATTCTCCTTTATGTCTTCTATCGATTGAAAACGGGTGCCACGAAGTGGTAATTTGAGTTTAGGAAAAAGAAAAAATTCAGCAGGAGCCATATCTGGTGAATATGGTGGTTGCTGGATGGTATTTGTTGAGTGTTTGGTCAAAAATTCGTTCACAATGATAGCCTTGTGCGAAGGCGCATTGTCGTGGTGCAAAATCCAAGAATTTTCTTTCCACAAATCTGGCCTTTTTCGTAGAATTACCTCTCTTAAACGCCGCATAACGCTCAAATAATATTCTTTATTTACCGTTAGACCTTCCGGTAAGAATTCAGAGTGCACAACACCGCGATAGTCAAAGAAAACAGTCAACATGACTGACTTTTGATCGACTTTGGCGTGGTTTTTTCGGTTTCGGTTCAGTTGGAAGGCGCCACTCCGAAGCTTGTTATAGAAGAATAGAATAGAATGCATTTATTTGTCAGAATATTGTACAAAGTTGTTATGTGGTTATATATAAACGATCATAATATTCTACCGTTTCCGGCGTACAAATATGGTTTGTAAAATTATGGGTCAATACATTATTATTATTTATCATTAGAATTACAAATTATTGAAATTAATTGAGCAATTGTTATTATAAGAGATATTAATTATATAAGTCAAAATTTTAATGTCGTCTAGAAGATAAAGTATAATTAAGGTGATGTCAAATATTTAGGTAAATTTATCAGTCATAAAATCTTCAGTCGAGTAATAACATTTGCCTAAAAGAAAGTTAAATAACTTATTTTTAAATGTTTTGAGGTTGAGGGTTTTGAAACCATCAGGTAATTTGTTATAAATAGTAATAGACATGCAGTATACATTATTAGAAAACAATTTAATTCTACGCCTAGGGACATTAAGCAGATGCACTTTACGGCTGGGTCTGGATACAATATCATTGAACAAATCAAATTCATGTCTGTTTTGATGTACAAAGATACAAATTTCAAAAATGTATAGCGCTGGAAGTGGCAGTATTTTATGTTTTTTAAATATTGGAACACAACTATCCATGTTGACTAGTTTGCATGTCAAACTCGTTAACCCACGTCTCGTCACCAGTAACAATGCGTTTCATGAATGTTGGGTCCGAACTGACTCGTTCTAGCATGTCCTCAGCGACTTTCATGCGATTGAGTTTTTGGAGAAAATTCAGATCTTTTGGGACTAGCCGAGCAGCAACATGTTTCATACCCAAATGATTAGTTAAAATGGTACGGATCGACTCGTGAGATACAGAAAGTTCGGCGGCTATCTCTCTCAGAGTTGAATGGGGATTTCCAGTCACTATTTTCTTCACTTTTGCGATGTTAACTTCAGTTGCAGACGTTGACGGCCTACCAGAGCGAGGCAAATCTTCCATCACATCTCGACCGCTTTTGAACGCTTTGAACCACTCATAAGTACGAGTTTTTGATAAAGTCGATTCACCGTAAGCCTTCTGTAACATTTTCAGTGACTCCGAACACGAAATTCCATTGGCGATGCAAAATTTAAGACAAACTCTTTGTTCGATATTTTTGTCCATTATGAAATTCGCAATACACACTATATATGATATTACTAAAACCAGCACTTTATTTAATATAAATAATAGATGCAACTCAAACTCCGCGCCAAAATGGAAAACAGTTGTGCCAATCTAACAACTACAAAAAAACAAAAATTTGAATTTGGAACCATAAACAAATCATCCATTCCCGATAATTTTTTGACTGAATGTATAGCAATATAATCACACATAATGCGAACCTCAATGATTTTTTAAAAACGCAGGACGAAATTGAATTGGCGATAGAATCATTCAATAAACTAAGCCTTTAGGCTGCTAAAAACTACACCAATCTCTAAGAGCCCTAAAGTAAAACAGTATCCAAAATGTATTAAGGAGAAAGTAAATGAACGACGGCGTTTACGGAAAATATGGCACAATACTACCCTAGCGATAAAAGGCGGTTCAATAAGGCATCAGACGATCTGAAAAAAATTATCAACCAAAACAATAACGAAAATCTTCAATTTTACTTAAGTAGTCTTTCCCCCAAGATTGATACAAACTACTCGTTATGGAAAGCTACCAAGAATTTGAAAAAGCCCAAAAATCAACTACCGCCAATTAAAGCAGCTGCAGGTACCTGGGCTAGATCAGTCCCTGAGAAGCTAAAAGCTTTTTCTGAACATTTGCAGAACGTCTTCAAGCCGCATCCTAGTACTTGCCCTGAACATGATGAGGAGATATCGAATTATTTAAAAAAGCCTCTACAGATGTGTTTGCCGCTCCAAAGTACTAGTCCAAGAGAAATACAGAGTGAGATCAAGAGGTTAGAGGAAGGTAAAGCGCCAGGGTATGATATGATAGACGCAACTCTATTGAAGCACCTACCGAAGGCGGAAGCATATATGGAGTAAAAAAAAACAGCTAGACACTCGTATGCGTAATATGTACTGGTTGGTTGGACGCAAGTCGAGGCTTTCAAATATCAGTAAAATGGCAATCTACAAGGCTATCCTCAAGCCCATATGGACTTATGGCATCCAACTGTGGGGCACAGCAAGTCACAATAATATCGAGATTTTGGAGAGGTTCCAAAGTAAAACTATGGGATCCATGTGAAACATACTATACTACATAAGTAATAAATACATGTACTCAGATCTGGGTTTAAATACAGTTAAACAGGAAATTTCACATTACAGCAGGAACTATCAAGATAGACTTCGGACTCACAGAAATTTACTGGCCTCTAGGCTAAAAGGGGAAGGCAGTGTAAGACACACAAGGCTCAGAAAGCACAGTGTCTCCTCTCTAACCAGCAGATTCAACTGAATCGAAGACCCAATAATGGAAAGAGCACTCATTGGAGTCTCTTTCGAGCTACGTTCTGAAAATCCAGTATTACGGTACAGCCAATAGAGTGGCTCATTGTGTTGAACACAGATCGCCATATTGCAGATAAGAAAAAAAAAAAGACGGGTTGCACTCCGGGAGTGCCGGCAGAAGTGAAAACTTGATTATTAACGTTGAGCATGTTTGATATTTTGGAATGGTTAGGGAATAATTTTGCACCAATTGCTTTATCAGTATAAAAGTACTATCATTTATGTGGTAGAATACAATATTCATTTATTGCGCTATCGTACACAAACATGACAATTTCGATATTATACACATAAGTTTAGACTGCGGATTGTTGTGATACCGCAAGTTTAATTCATTCATTTAAAAACTAAAGTCTTAACTTCTTGCAGATTCAAGTAAAAATGTCAATTTATTTTTGTAATCCCAGTGATTACAAAACTAAATGAAGTAAATAAATGAATAAAAAGACTTAAAACATAACTTGCGAAATATGGGTGTACTATTCGGTGCACCCCTGCCTGAGCCTTCGGGGATTACAGGATGTTATGTTATCATTGAATCCTGCCTAAAGAATTTGTAATTAAAAGTGTGGAAGTAATCTGTCGCACATAAAAATGTGTGCGATACATCTTTTCACAGGCGCTTAGTAAGCACGTAAGCAGGAACGTCACATTCGATCTTACTACAGAATTAGCTGAGAATTTATCGGTTTCCTATACCAATAACACTCGTGCTTTTTAACTTACTTGTAAATACTTGTAATCAAATTATTTTTAAAGCAGATTTAAATAAACTGAACTTTATTTTACCAAACAACAAACGCCTTAGTGAACATGTTTAGCAATTTAATACTCGGATGGTACTTATTGCGATTGAACGATTTCCTTTTTTATTTTATTATCATGATTGTGCTTGCATCTTAAAAGCCTTCACAAGTACTTTTAATAGCTACTAGATACTAAGAAAGCTGCAAACTCAAAGACAACACTGTCTTATTGATTTTAGAATCTCTTGTCATGTTGCGTCAATCAATAAAATTGCAAGGAAATACGGAATTTTAGCTACACTAACATACCTACAGGTACGTAACGTTTGTAAATAGCACGTAAATTGCCTTCGTAGTTAGCACGGTGCGAATCACCCAAAGACCACGGTTCTATCACAATCTTAAGGACGATGAAGATAGCCAGAGGACTAGGTTTCGCGGCGCTGCGCCGGCGCGCGGCGGGTGGCAATTTACTACTCTGTCAAGAAAGTACCGGGAAAAGATCAATAATACACAAAATGTCTGTTATTCATCCAAATTTATTTTATCACCTTCAAAGTATGCTCCTTTAGAAACGATACACTTGCGCCAACGAATAATCCATTCATCAAAACATTTTTTAAACGCTGCTTCCTGAATTGAGTTCAGTTCTCGCCGCGAATTCTCCTTTATGTCTTCTATCGATTGAAAACGGGTGCCACGAAGTGGTAATTTGAGTTTAGGAAAAAGAAAAAAGTCAGCAGGAGTCATATCTGGTGAATATGGTGGTTGCTGGATGGTATTTGTTGAGTGTTTGGTCAAAAATTTGTTCACAATGATAGCCTTGTGCGAAGGCGCATTGTCGTGGTGCAAAATCCAAGAATTTTCTTTCCACAAATCTGGCCTTTTTCGTCGAATTCGCTCTCTTAAACACCGCATAACGCTCAAATAATATTCTTTATTTACCGTTAGACCTTCCGGTAAGAATTCAGAGTGCACAACACCGCGATAGTCAAAGAAAACAGTCAACATGACTTTGACTTTTGATCGACTTTGGCGTGGTATTTTCGGTTTCGGTTCAGTTGGAAGGCGCCACTCCGAAGCTTGTTGACTAGTTTGCATGTCAAACTCGTAAACCCACGTCTCGTCACCAGTAACAATGCGTTTCATGAATGTTGGGTCCGAACTGACTCGTTCTAGCATGTCCTCAGTGACTTTCATGCGATTGAGTTTTTGGAGAAAATTCAGATCTTTTGGGACTAGCCGAGCAGCAACATGTTTCATACCCAAATGATTAGTTAAAATGGCACGGATCGACTCGTGAGATACAGAAAGTTCGGCGGCTATCTCTCTCAGAGTTGAATGGGGATTTTCAGTCACTATTTTCTTCACTTTTGCGATGTTAACTTCAGTTGCAGACGTTGACGGCCTACCAGAGCGAGGCAAATCTTCCATCACATCTCGACCGCTTTTGAACGCTTTGAACCACTCATAAGCACGAGTTTTTGATAAAGTCGATTCACCGTAAGCCTTCTGTAACATTTTCAGTGACTCCGAACACGAAATTCCATTGGCGATGCAAAATTTAAGACAAACTCTTTGTTCGATATTTTTGTCCATTATGAAATTCGCAATACACACTATATATGATATTACTAAAACCAGCACTTTATTTAATATAAATAATAGATGCAACTCAAACTCCGCGCCAAAATGGAAAACAGTTGTGCCAATCTAACAACTACAAAAAAACAAAAATTTGAATTTGGAACCATAAACAAATCATCCATTCCCGATACTTTTTTGACTGAATGTATTTAATAGATTTGTCAGCTTTATCCCTAAAGCATTAGGTTCAAAGTTGATTGGAAAAATTTTAAAAATTTCTTTAAATGATTTTAAACCATAAAATGTTGAAGGTTAAGTTCAAAATCGAATGAGAAAATTTGACTGATGGCCGTCTTACGCTTTTTCGATCAGGTCACGTGTCCTGACGCGAGTTTTTTTATACCCATTACAGAAAAAGTGCTCAACGCCGCTAAAGAAGTTTTCACTTCAAAAAAAGTAGGTTACCCAAACCTGGCATTAGCCTTTACGTACTTAGATCTCAAAGTCTGACACTAAATAATTGGTTCATAAGTCATAGAATAAGAAATGTGGACTCTACACTTATTTTTAATTATTTTATCTTATTTTTTTTCTTTTTTCCACCTTACATTTGCAATCTGTCGTCAGACCATAAGCAAATTAGAAGGTGGTTTCTTTTCAGCCTTTTCACCACCGCAGTCGGGTTCAACAGTTCAGCAACTAGTGGGTTCGGATGCAAGGTCAGGCGTTCCTTGTGTTGCGTTTTATATCGCTCAATTTCAGAGGTCACTGATGGCATATTTAAATAGACGTGGATTTTGTTGTTCCTAGCATACCAAGGCGCATGATTGCTCTGAAGATGCTATTTTGAACTCTTTGCAGGCCGAGTATGTTGGATTTACTGGCTGTGCCCCTCAGCTGGATCCCGTATGCCTATATTTTCTTCAGAACTGAGTAGTAGATAAGTAGTTTATTGTCCACAGAGAGTACAGAGTTTCTTCCCGTTAGCCAATATAGGTTACGAAACTTGTGGTTTATCTCATCTCTTTTATTTTTGATGGGGTGCTTCCATGTTGTTGCATGTTACCGCCTATCTAAATGGAAGCCAAGATATTTCACACAATCTGTGTGTCGAAGGGTTTCTGTTCCTAGTCTCACAGGAAGGGTGCTTCCTTGTCTAAGCTTAAACGTGATGTGTTTAGACTTAGTAGCGCTGGCGCGTATCCTCCGCTTACAGAGCCATTTGTGTGTCTCATCTTTTGCTAGCTACTTCAGGGTTGTGGTCAACAAATAAGTATGCTATCATCAGCGTAAGTTGCTACAGTTATGTTATCGATTGTGGGCAGATCCGATGTAAATATATTATACAGCACAGGGCCAAGAACTGATCCCTCACTGAGTCGGAGGACCGCAATGTGCAGAAGTTAAGTTAGATTTAACGAATAGAAAATATGTAATAGTTTCAAATATACGTATGAACTTAGTTTTTTTATATATCAATCTATAGCTTAACTAGGTTCCTTACTTAGCGGTACCCCGACTCAGTGTTGCTCATCTTTAAAATAAAAAATAAATAAAATAAAATGTGTTCATTATCTTAAATCTGTACAATTAAGTTGCCGGGGCTTCCCAGAAAGTAATCCGAAGATACTTGTGATGGGATAAACCTCGCTCTTCCTCGAATTGACAATTGTTTCGTTGTGCTAATTAGGTATAAGTTACACATTTTTTATAAAACTAATAAAAAGAAAAATGACAATCGTGTTTATGGTGTGTGAAAGCTAGAGTGTGTTTTGTTTAAATGTGTGTTTATACGTGTTTTTATGAGTGTGTGATTGTAAATTTGGTGTGTATATGTGTATGTATGTGTGGAGGTGTGCTGGAGTGTGTGTGTGTATGAATGGGGGTGTGTTTGAGTGTGTGTGTATGCGCGTTGGAGAGTGTGTTTGTGTATCTGTATGTGTGTGTGTATCTGCATACAGCATGACGTTCAACCCAGAGTCGCCAAAATGTCTTCCACTTCATCATAATTAAGTGTGAAGAGCCCGGAATGGCTCTTCACCCTTAATTATGATGAAGCAATGTCTTCTTACACTCATACAGCTTCATAGGGTAAATGTTAAGTATGCGATTTACTTTATTATAAACGTGCTGATTATGTAGGGGGCTACTAAATCACACCGTCTTTTTTTAAGTTTGGTATGGCTAAAGGGTAGAATTTTGTGATATCTTAGTACCATGTGTAGTATGTAGAGTTTTCTAACGGTGAGCAGCTTAGAGCTTGCGTATAGAGTTTCTGTAGGGAACCTGAGGGGCTTACAGTACATGACCTTAATCAAGGATCTCTATGCCCTCTCTAGATCTATAAAATACGACTTAGCTGCTCCGCCCCATACCGAGATACAATATAGGATTACAGATTGGGCCAGTGCGATACAGATTTTATTCTGTAGTTCTGCATTCATAATATGCCTCAAAGATTTGAAAACCCTTATGAGTTTTCTTACCCTCCCTGTAGTTAGTTCGAGGTGTGGGTACCAGCTTAACCTTTGATCTACCACAATGCCTAGGTACTTGACGGAATTTACCTTATGAATTATAGGGCAACTACAGGTAGATTGGGTTGGTGTACGACAAGAATGTATTCTAATGTTAAAATCAGGCGCAGGCTGAGAGTTTGAGTATTTAGTGAAGCAGACGTAGTTGGTTTTTTGGGTATTTAGCGTAAGTAAATTCTCACATAGCCAGTCACTAATTCTAGCCAGTCCCCTCTCAGCCTC
The DNA here is from genome assembly GCA_949316375.1 of Mythimna vitellina. Taxonomy (NCBI): domain Eukaryota; kingdom Metazoa; phylum Arthropoda; class Insecta; order Lepidoptera; family Noctuidae; genus Mythimna; species Mythimna vitellina. The sequence goes on along the minus strand of OX438688.1, from coordinate 27,153,623 downwards.
CAGCCTAACCTTGTCCCAGGTCTTAGCAGTGAAAATAATAGCGGTGTCATCCGCGTAGGACAGTATCCTCGCACCATTAATAATGAGGTTACAGAGTTCATTAATATAAATCAAAAAGAGCGTCGGGCCGAGGCACTATAGAAAATAAACGTCTGTTTCTGATTAAAAATCAATAACTTTTTTATTTCTGAATATTATGTTCTAAAATTTTGCACAAATATAGTATAGTGTATATGGCTTCAAATGGAATGTAATTTATTATGATTGAATTTAAAACCATACATTAAAAAATAAAACAAATTCAAAATGGAAAAATTATTAGTGATCCCGCACAAATAGCAGAGTCTTTTAATGACTTCTTTATTGACCAAATATCAAGCAATAAATGTAATGCTAAGCCACAAAACTGTCATAGACCTGTTAATTCTCTTTTTATTGCTCCCACAATCCCTGCTGACATAAATAAAATAATACTAAGTTTGAAAAACACATCTAGTGCTGGTTACGATGATATAACGACGAGCGTTTTAAAAGAAGTGGCAAATAATATATCTCCGGTATTAAGTCATATAATTAATATATGTATATCAAATGGAATTTTCCCAGAAAAACTTAAAAATACAATTATAAAGCCTTTGTTTAAAAAAGGGAACTCAAAGGATATGTCATGTTACAGACCTATTGCACTTGTTCCAGTTCTATCTAAAATATTTGAGAAGATAATATATAACAGTTTATATTCTTTTTTCGAGTGTAACAACTTATTTGCTGAAGAACAAGTTGGCTTTAGGAAAAATAAAAATATTAATATTGCAATTTATAAGCTTCTTCAAGTAGCTATGACAAACGTAGACAATAAAATTCCAACGTGTGCTTTATACATGGATCTAACTAAAGCTTTTGATCATGTAGATCACACTCTCCTCTTGGAGAAGCTTAATGCTTATGGTGTTAGAGGAACTGCTCTGGATTTAATTAAATCATATCTATCTAACCGAAGACAATCCACAGTAGTTACAGCAATATGTCAGAAGCAAAGGAAGCAAATAAAATACATGTCGAAATTTAGAAAAGTAAAAGTCGGTGTGCCTCAGGGTAGTGTCTTAGGACCTTTATTATTTATCATATATATCAATGATTTTCCAAATGTTACCCAGCATCCGACAATATTATTTGCTGATGATAGTACAGTCCTTTTTCAAGGTAAAAATCAAACCCTTCTGGAAGAGGATATAAACAATACCTTAATCACTATTATTAACTGGTTGACGATGAATAACTTAAAGATAAATTTTATTAAAACTAATTTAATGTCATTCAAAAATAGAAAGGAATTAATATCTAATGTTCTAATTAATTATTCAGGACATCAAATACAAGAGATACAATCCACAAAATTTCTAGGACTGCATATAGAGAACAATTTAAAGTGGCGAACACACAGTGAATATATAAGCTCCAAAATAAACCAATTCTCATATGCGCTGTTCAAACTCTCTAAAGTTGCGAATATCGGAACACTTATAACCGCATACCACGGACACGTTGTTTCTCTTCTTCGGTACGGAATAATCTTTTGGGGCAACTCAACTTGCAAAGAAATGATATTTATATCACAAAAGAGGTGTGTTAGGGCTATTTGCAAACTTAAAAGGACTGACAGTTGTAAGCCGTACTTCATTGAATTAAAAATTTTGACTCTGCCATGTATCTATATATTTGAAATGTTAGTATTTGTGAAGAATAATATTAATCTGTTTGAAAAAATGAAAAGTAAACGCTATAAAAATCACATATGTTTCCCTAGTAATAGAACGCATTTTTTAAACAGTAGTGTATTTTGCATGGCTCCAAGATTGTATAATCATTTGCCAAAGGAATTGCTACAGATACAATCTTTAAACGTTTTTAAAAGTACGGTAAAAAAGCTTTTAATTTCTAAAGCCTATTACAGTGTCACTGAATATTTAGAGGACAAAATATAATTATGTAGTGGATTTTGACATTGTATTTATTTAATATTGTGACACTCAAATTATAATTTTATGTGCTGTAATAATTAATAATTTTATTGACATTTAGTAATAATAATTAATTAATCTAAATTATCCAATGTCTAATTGTGATATAAATTTGTATGCTATTATTAGCTAACATAGCGTTAAAAAATTGTTATTTAAGATCTTAATGTTACCTATGTTTACAAATTAATAAATGAATTTGAATTTGAAAAATTATCAAAAATATCCAATATTTATCTTTTAACAATTAATACTATTATTTTAATGTTTACAAAAACCAAATGTCATATAGTATTAAAATATATATAAATCAAAATACAAACCAATTTAAATAATAAAAATATTTTTTTTTAAAAAAAAAAAGACATTAAAATCGAACACAGATTAATTACCTAATTAATTGTAATGTTTACTAAATGTTAAGTTATTTATACTTAATGAACTTCGGGATCTAAAATTAATTCATTCACTTTCAAAAGATCTAAGGTGTCTTCATCAAGTTTTTTGATGCTGGTTATGTAAGGATCTAAAGTATAAAGAAGAGTATGAAATACATCCTCGAGGATCTTGAGCATTTTCTAGCATGATGTAGACGAAATTTTTTATAATCCTTATTACGAGATTCTTGTGCACCTTCTGAAAGTTGACCAATAGAAAGTACTGCAAAATACAATGCAATGCATATTCATTAAGTCTGGATAAGATACGCACGGTCTTCTACGTTTTCTAACGTCTTCAGAGTTCGGTAAAGTTACTGAATATTCTGATTCCAACTAATTAATCTTTTTCATTAAAAATATATCCTTTTTCCGTGTAGCTTCTGTCCATCGTTTATTGAAAGCGGGAATAATATGTGTTTGAGGATGAAACATAAGTTGTCTTCAGATACATGATAGTTATCTTTTAAAACTGTTGCTAATGCCTCCAATGATTTTCCTCCTTCGATATACGAAAGTAGATATTATTTCACGTTTAGAACACTTGAAAGTAGACATTTTGAAGAGCCAACAAATCACGTAGTTATATTGTATTAGTCACAATTACACTTCTGTTAATTCACCACTATTCTGTCATTTACAATGAAATGTTACAACTGTTTATATACCTACTATATGAAATATGAGGTCAGTGTGCATCTTGTTGATTAATATTTTCACACGAAACATGAGTGCAGAAAAGATAAACGCCCAATATCAATGATAAATTACAAAACTTACCGCAAACTATTGATGTAAACAACAACATTTCAAACCGCAATAGATAGCGAGCGGTTTTCCGTTTTCTGACTTTTATCACATTTTTACTAATTACTCCAAAAATCGCAAATATCCGCAGTTTTTTTTTTATTTGATTATGTTTATGGATAACTAGGCTACAAATCAACATTAAAAGTAAAGCATGGGTAAACGTGGGCAACTGTCAAAAGTCTCGATGAGCTTTAAAAAAAACTTTTTTTTCATCATATTTTATTTTGCAATTATTTTAAGGTAAACGTTAACATAATATTAAATACATATTTATTGTTTCATATTCTTCAAAAGACGAGGTTTCCAGAAATATATAATACATTACACCTTTTCCTGTAACATATAACAATAAAATCAATTTGAAAGTGATGAAGTGAACGGGCTTAACATGAACATCCGTCAAAACTATAAAGTTTGTGGTGTTGTAAAAAAATCATTTCATTTAATATGTATAATGTGTTGATATTATAGTCTAGTTTGGTCCTTAAACTATTGAGTAAAATAAAAAAAAAAGCATGCCTGTAGTGACATTGATCAAAACCATTTTTAATCAGCAGTTGTTCTACGATTTTCCACAGTGCGAGGACACTGCCTTGCGAGACGCCATAGTCACGTTCTCTTCGTCACTAACCTGGTTTTCAATTTTTTTTAATATATAATAAAAATAATAAAATATTTACAGATTCTTTTAATGAAGTTAAAAGGCTGAAAGAGTAATTTATTAGTTACTAGCGACCCGCCCGGGCTTAGCACGGGTGCAATGCTGATCACGCCATAGCATGACCTTTTTAAGTTACAGCGGACCCCCGGTAATCCAGCCCCTGTCTAATCCGGCACCCCCTGTAATCCGACATGGTCTATAATTTATTATTGAATATTTTTTTGATAATATTCGCTAATGCATGATTTTTTGATTATTTTAGTATGTACATTTGATTGTACACAATTATTTCCTAATGTAAAGTTATTGCATATTTTTTGTAAGTTCTATAGCATTAATGACCTTAATTTTATAATAAAATGTAAGCTCTCTATTGTGTTGTTTAATTAACTAAATTTGAAATACATAATGAAGTATGATTTGTACTAAAGAGAACATATATATAATATAAAGAATCTTATCATTAGATCTGTAATTTGTCGGATTAAAAGGTACTCTTTTGTAAAAAATTCCGGACTATAGGGGTCTTAGGCAGTACTCTATAATCCGACAAATTCGATAGTTCGACACTGCCCTGCAAAACGTTTGTCGGACTACCGGGGGTCCACTGTATACAATACTGTAGTACCTTATTTTGATCTATTTCTTAGGGTTCAGCTAGCGACTGCAATGTAAGCGCAAAAAATGTGTTTATTTACGACATCACATTAGAAACCTCTAAAATCATAAGTGTTCCTCTACTATATTGTGCATGTATTATACATGTAAACCTTTCTCTTGAATCACTCTATCTATTAAAAAAACCGCATCAAAATCCGTTGCGTAGTTTTAAAGATCTAAGTATATATAGGGACAGACAGACACGAAAAGCGACTTTGTTTTATACTATGTAGTTATTTTTTAATTTCTTTTTGAGTTGGGGGCTTTTTAAATTTTTAATTTTATTTTTATTTCATACATTTTAAAATATTCGCGCGACCCACTATTGTGATAACTACTGAAATTACAAGTTCTTAAATATTATCAACTAGCGGTTCGCCCCGAATTCGCGCGGGGAACAATTTAGGTACCTACCTACCAGATAGCTCCAACCCGGGAATCTTTAAGTCAAGAGTGAATAGGTTACTTCTAGGCAGGGACTGAAAGCGGTTACGGTTATAGGTTAAGATTCCTCAAAAATATAGGTACAGGTACCGATTTCAAATAAAGGTTGAGCTATACCGATACCTTTACAAATAAAGGGTGGTAAATAGTTATTTAACCTTTACTCGATTTCGGTACCGAAAAACATGCAAGATGCGTGGCGCGGGTGCTCGGGGGTGTCGAACACGTTAGAACTAGTGTAGGTATTTGTACATTTTGTTTGCTGTAGGTACTCTTTTACTTATATCTTTGTTTGTTGCTGACTGTGTACCGGGTAGTACGTTTTTTTTTTTCGTCAATTACTTATTTTTATCTACGTGATTTTTATAATTATTAATAATAAAATGGGAAGAGAGCGTCGAAACACAGTTTACGCATATTTTTCATTTTCAAAGGAAAATAATGCCTCGACTTGCCTAGTGATTGGATATTCAGCTATTATAAAAGTAGAATAGAATAAACTTTATTGTACCTACGCCAAAAAAGTAACACAACTTATCCGTAAACTTAAATATATGGGTGGCGATCTTAATGGCGGTATTATCGCTGTCAGAGATATCTAGGTACCAGACAACCTTAGGATTGACCGTAAGTTGGTGCTTAAAATAATACTGGGGGTAGTCTGCGGTGTAGGTACTATTAACAAATTAATCAATCTCTATATAAAACACAATATGTGACTTTAAATATATCATGATCTTCCTGCCCTTGTCCCATTTTATTTGGGGACGGCGCAACACGTTTTTTTCTTTCGTTCTGTCCTGTTTCTCGTCACGCTCTAACTACCTTTTCTTTCATATCACTTCTCACACAATCCATCCATTTTTTCTTTGGTCGACCTCTGCCTCTCCATCCATCCACATGTAAACTCATAACTCTGTTAGTAACATGCGTTTCATCCCTCCTTTTCACATGACCAAACCAAGACAAACGATTCCCTTTTAACTTTTCAGTCACTGGCGCCACTTTCAAACCTCCCCTATATGCACAGAATATAAATATCCCTTAGTCACCTCTTACGACGGGAAGATATGGGATGGTGCTATTCTTTACGTCCGACACCATGTGTACCTACATATTATAATATATACATACATATTATAATATTACACAATTTCATTAAAAATGGGACAAAAAAAGAAGAAAATGAGAAAAAGAAAGAATAAAGTATAGTTGGTGGAAGAAATTAAATTACGTAGAACTAGGATAGTGTTAGAGAGAAAGGATATGTTTTGAACTAGATTTTTGAATGAAACTAGTGACTGGGCTTGCTTAATTGGTAGTGACAACGCGTTTCATAAACGCACCACTTGGATCGCAAACGACTTCACGACGGTCACAAAACTTGGTAGAATGTGAGAGCATCAAAAGGGTCAAATTCTCCGTTGATCTCAAGTTTCTAGAATGTGTGTCATGAATGAACTTAAAACGTTCTTTGAGATAAGAAGGGGTCGTGGGAATAAACAGGACACTGTAAAGCAACAATAAAATATGAGCATTCTGGCGAAGGCGGATTGGGAGCCACTTGTGCTTAATACGGAATTCAGAAATATGATCATATTTGCGCAATCCAAATATTAATCTAATACAGAAGTTTTGAAGTTGCTCAAGCTTATCTAGCTGCACTTCAGTTAGATCCAGATAACTAACATCGGCATAATCAAGGATTGGGAGAAGGAGGGATTGGGCGAGCGCAGTTTTGGTAGCAGTTGGAAGAAAATTGCGCAGCCTTCGTAAAGACTCCGCAGACGCAAATAACTTGCGGCTAACTACCTGCACCTGAGGTCCCCACGAAAAGTCTTTATAAATAATAATACCAAGGTTCTTCACTGAGTCACTGTATGAAATCGTTGAGCAATCAAAAACAATCGGTGGGAGCCGCGTCCAGTCTATTCTTTAGCGCAACCTAGGGCTGCCGACAACAATGACTTGGGTCTTCATAGGATTTACACACATAGGCCACACTTCACTCAGACATACAAGCTTAATCTTTGTTGACCATGTTAACTGCCTCGGATAGTTCATCTAACGGAGCTTGCGAATATATTAGAAGATCGTCAGCGTAAAGGTGGTAGGATGAGAGAAGATCATTGGAAATTGAGTTCATAAAGATAGCGAAAAGAAAAGGAGAAAGATCGCCCTCCTGCGGTATGACGGCAGAGGTAAACATATTTCTAAAGATCAAAGTCTGAAAGGAGTGGGCACGCCACAATTATGGCGGTAAGTCCCCTTTTTGAGGCGTGGTTGGAAAGACCTCACGGCGTCCTCACCTTCCGCATGACGCAGGTTCTCACCGGACACGGTAAGTTCGGGAAGTTCCTGCACCGGATTCGTGCGGAAACGACGCCCGGGTGTTGCCACTGTGTGGACCGCCCGGAGGACACGGTAGAGCACACAGTCGAGGTGTGACCCGCTTGGGCAGAGCAACGCCGTGTCCTCGTGGGGGCAATCGGCGTCGTCGACGGCGCGTACTGTTCCACGCGCGCCTCAAGGAGGGGATCCCTTCTTTTCGCATAATGTTCTTTGTCCTAATATATGTACTACGGCATAACGATTTTGGCACCATTTGTTTTGGCATAATAATACTTCGGCATAATTTTTTTAGGCATACATTTTATGTTAGCATAATCATCTTAAAGACTAATTTGTTTTAGCATAAATTTGATTCGCATAACGCTAGTAGGCCTAATGACTATTAGCATAACGTTAGTAATGAACAATTAAATAATATTGTTGATTAAAAATTTAATATGCTGTGCAACAAAAGATAGTGACAGAACCGAATTGCTGCAAAACCGACTCCACGTAGTTTTGTTTGCCTACCTCTAGAGTGTAATTTAAAATCGCGTAGGCGCGTAGGGGCGAGGCGGGGCTGCCGGAAGCCCGCAGCCCCGGAGCCGTGACAGAAACCCTGCCTCCTGCATGTTGCATGCTTGCTGTTTGCTGCATGCTTGCTTGCATGCTTGCTGTTTGCTGCATGCTTGCTTGCATGCTTGCTGTTTGCTGCATGCTTGCTTGCATGCTTGCTTAGCTTGCATGTTGTATGCTTGCTTCAAGCTTCCTACAGCGAAATAAAAAAATACACACCGAAATATACAGCGAAATATGTTTTAATATCATTATGCGTAAATAAATTTATGCTTTAGGATATTATGCTTATAAAAGTTATGCTTAATAAATTTATGCTTTAGAATATTATGCTTAATCATTATTATGGTTAGAGAAATTATGCTTAAAAAATTATGCGTAAGCTGTTATGCGTAATTATATTATGCGAAAATATAATTATGCAAAACAAAATTATGCTAAGTTATATTAGGTCTTAAAATGTTATGCAAATGGATAGGGAACCTACAAATCCCGCTCTTGGGCGGAGCGAGGGATAGTGTCAGACTTTTACTGACTAAAAACCCACTCCTATTCCTTCGTTGCCTTCGTCTCAGGGCCCCCGGGTTTCACTTTCACACTACCCGTGGCCCCAGTAGGCTTCGACCCTATTGGGCCCCTACGGTTTGCTGACATCTCCCTGAGGCGCACGTGGAACAATACGCGCCGTCGACGACTTGGGCTCGGACCGGACGGTTACCGGATGGTCGGACGGCGAGCCACCCATTGCTCGCCGTCCGCAAGCCCGCGCCTACGGTGGCCGGAAATCGGGATTGGAATCCGGAGCGGCGGTTAGGGCGTGAGGACCGTTGCCTCACGCGATCGGCCGCCTCCTTTGCTATCATTACTGCTTCGCAGGAGGCGACTGCCTGCCACTCCTCCTCGCTCCGGACCATGGCTTGTACTAAGGCCCGGCGTGAGAGATCGCCGCCGCCGATCGCCCCCGCGAGGACACGGCGTTGCTCTGCCTAAGCGGGGCACACCTCCACCGTGTGCTCTACCGTATCCTCCGGGCGATCCACACAGTGGCGACACCCGGGCGTCGTTTCCGCACGAATCCGGTGCAGGAACTTCCCGAACTTACCGTGTCCGGTGAGAACCTGCGTCATGCGGAAGGTGAGGACGCCGTGGGGCCTTTCCAACCACGCCTCAAAGAGGGGACTTACCGCCATAATTGTGGCGTGCCCGCCTGCGTCAGGTTAGTGAAAATGCACAAACGTAATTAATAATTCTGTGCTTGTGTTTCATGTCGAAAGCATCTAATTCATTTTAGGGAAATTAATTTCAGTAAAATATTATGTAAAAATGTATTTGTTATCTCTCGATAATAATTTATTTTATTTTATTTATTTGGCTCAGCAATAATAGAATAGGTACTCGTAAATGATATACGTACTGTAAGGTGTCGGACGTAAAGAATAGCACCATCCCATATCTTCCCGTGGGTGTCGTAAGAGGCGACTAAGGGAATTTAGATTCTGTGCATACTACAGCACCTTAGGTCACCCCAGGGTGTCGGGTAAACTACCAACAAAAGCATTCCCAAGGAGGGTTGGTGTCAGGCTGGCGGCCGACTTTAAAAAAAAAAACTAGCCAAATCTCTTTGCAACATGTTCGGTCTTAATAGAATGCGCGATAGGGCTAGGGCGTAACTCACAGGCGACGCGCAGGGGCAGCACCCGGCTCCTGTGGGAAATGGACCAGGGTTGTTGCACCACCTCGGGCGGGTGCAACGTAAGAACCTAGCTCGGGAAATAAGATTGAGGTATGCAAGTTGGAATGTTGGGACTATGACTGGAAGGGCCAGAGAGTTAGCGGATGTATTGAAAAGAAGACGGATAAATATAGCATGCTTGCAGGAAACTAAATGGAGAGGAACAAAAGCGAGAGAAATTGGTGAGGGATATAAGTTCTACTACTGTGGAAGTGATGGAAAAAGAAATGGTGTAGGAATAGTGTTAGACAGTAAATTGAAAGAAAGCGTGATGGAAGTGCAAAGGATTAGTGATAGATTTATAGTTGTGAAAGTTATGTTAGAGAATGTGATGTTGAATGTAGTTAGTGTGTGTGTTCAAACCACAAGTAGGATGTGAAAACGAAACGAAACGGTGAAAGAGAAGTTTTGGGAGGATTTTGATACAGCGTTAATGACCATGCCTGTTCATGAAGAATTAATAGTTGGAGGTGATTTTAATGGACATATGGGAAGAATGAAAGGTGTTTATGAAAGAGTACATGGGGGATGGGATTTCGGTAGTCCGAACAGTGAAGGAGAGACACTGCTGCAATCCGCTACTGCATTTGACCTGGCAGTAGCCAATACGTGGTTCCAGAAAAGAGACGAACACATGATCACGTACAAAAGTGGTAATTATAAGACCCAAATCGACTACTTTCTAGTTCGGCGCAACCACTTAAAGCACGTCAAAGACTGCAAAGTACTGCCAGGAGTAGACTTAGTCTCACAACACAGACTCCTTGTTATGACATCAGTGGTCAAAGTACTTTCTACCAAATACAAAGAGCGTCTACCCCCTATAATAAAATGGCATATGTAAAGAAGTTTAGGGAGCGAGTGGTGGACAGAATGATAGAGATGGGAGACATTAATGATCGAAGTATAAATGAAAGCTGAAATGAGATGGCTGGGTGTATCAGGCATGCAGCGAAAGATATTTTGGGAGAGACGAGAGGAAAGGGCATAATAGATAGGGATACATGGTGGTGTTCGACAGAAATTCAGAGTGTGTTGAAAGAAAAGAAGAAAAAATTCAAAGAATGGCAGTGTGTAGAGCCAGGAAACGCTAGTTTAAAAGCTGAAAAAAAGAATGAGTATGACTTTTTAAAGAAGAAAGCTAAGAAAGCCGTGGCAATAGTCAAATTAAAAGCTCAGGACTAACTATATGACACACTGGACAGTCGTGCAGGCCAAAAAGAGCTATACCGGCTTACTAGAATAAGAGAGAGAAAGGCGAGGGATGTTTGTCAGGTAAGATGTATAAGAGATGAAACTGGAATGGTTCTATCTGATGATGAAATAATCAAAAAGAGGTGGAAGGAATATTTTGAAAGACTGATGAATGAGGAAAATAATTGGAGTGGGATGTTAGAGAATAAACCAGTGAATGTGGGATTAGTGCGAATTGTTAATATGGATGAAGTCAGAATAGCAGTAAATGGAATAAAGAATGGTAAAGCCATTGGCCAGATGGAATACCAGTTGAAGTGTGGAAGTTATTGCGAGTGGATGGATGGACGTGGTTAGCTTTGTTCTTCAATAAGTTGTTGCTGGAAGAAGCCATACCTGATGAGTGGTGCAATAGCTTTTTGGTGCCGATTTTTAAAAACAAATTTGATGTGCTTGAGTGCAACAATTATAGAGGAATAAAGCTAATGTCACATACTATGAAAGCCTGGGAGAAAGTTATTGAAAGGAGGCTGAGAGAAGAGAGTGAAATTTCACAGAACCAATTCGGTTTTATGCCTCGTCGGGGTACTACGGATGCCATTTTTGCTATACGCCAGCTGTGCGAGAAATACAGAGGTGCGCATAAAAACTTGCACATGGTATTCATTGACCTCGAAAAGGCATACGACCGGTTACCTCGTGAGGATCTGTGGTGGGCACTTAAGGAGAAAGGTGTGCCTGGAAAGTATGTGCAGTTGATCCGAGCGATGTACAGTCGATGCAGTACCCAAGTCCGGTCTACAGTGGGCACCATTGGCAGCTTCAATGTGGCTGTCGGCTTACATCAAGGGTCGGCTCTCAGCCCTTACCTCTTCCTGATGATAATGGACGCTCTGACGTCGGACATTCAGGAATCATTCCCTGGTGTATGCTGTTTGCCGATGACATTGTGTTGGTTGCCGAGAGTGGCCTAGAGGTCCAGAACAGATTGGAGGTGTGGTGGCACAGACTGGAGAGTGTTGGCCTGAAATTGAGTAGAACCAAAACGGAATACTTGTTCTGCGATTTCGGCGTTCTCTCCAATCCAGTGCCTTTAGCTCTAGCTGGAACGCCCATAGCGATCTGCTCTGACTTTCGGTACCTCGGGTCACTCATCCAAGGGGATGGTGAGGTAGACCGGGACGTAACACATCGGATCAACGCAGGATGGATGAAATGGCGACAGGTCACGGGAACAACTTGTGACCCACGGATGCCCCTTAAGTTGAAGGGTAAAATCTACAAATCCGTGATAAGGCCTGTCATACTTTATGGATCAGAATGTTGGGCTGTGAAAAAGACGGATGAAAAAAGATTGCATGTAGCGGAGATGAGAATGTTAAGATGGATGTGTGGTGTGACGAGAATGGATAAAGTGAGAAATGAATATATTAGGAGAAGATGAAAGTGGCGCCAGTGACTGAAAAGTTGAAAGGGAATCGTTTGTCTTGGTATGGTCATGTGAAGAGGAGGGATGAAACGCATGTTACCAAAAGAGATATGAGTTTACATGTGAATGGATGGAGAGGGAGAGGGAGACTAAAGAAAAAATGGATGGATTGTGTGAAGAGTGATATGAAAGAAAAGGAAGTTAGTGATAGCATGACGAGTGACAGGGCAGAGTGGAAGAAAAAAATGTGTTGCGCCGACCCCAAATAACACGGGACGAGGGCAGGAAGATGATGACTCGTAAATGATATACATCAAATAAACTCATGACGTCAATAAACAGAAACAGACATGTTGAGATCACAGTAGTTGATGTCCTAACGTTCTGCCTACTCCTAAAAGGAAAAGATGTTAGTTTAAGTTTGTTTTTGGTTTATGCTAGTCTGTACAGATCTTGTTCTGAAGTCGATACCCACAGTTTTTAGTGTCTGCACCTTTTATTTTTAGGAAGAAAATCATCAAATACCTTCTCCCGCTCTGGCTAAAGCGAGAGTTTGTGTCAAAATTTTACAGACTGAAATACCACCTGTGTTCTTTTAGCTGCCCTACGGCTGCGGTAAATTGCACGCGGCAGCAAATGATTTCTTTGAGGAAAGGTTTTCAGCTGGATATCGTGCACTGGTAACTGTGCGGTACCTGCTGCTAGCGATTATTAAATCACTACAGAGTAACTTATGACATCATCTTGCTCCACAACTGAACTTATAAAGAATATGTGGAAAAAAGTTGTTGCAGTTTGATGTTGCAACAGAAACAGAAACCTCTCGAAACACCCTACTACCCCCTTATTACTCCGTGTTTGTTACTCCACAAAACAATAAAATGACAGCAAACAAATATCGCAACCAATTGGGGCTCTGACTGACACTGGCATCCGTCAGAATGTTGTCCCAGTGTTGATCACCACTCACTGATAAGGAGGTGTGGTCGCAACCAATTGGGGCTCTGACTGATACTGGCATCCGTCAGAATGTTGTCCCAGTGTTGATCACCACTCACTGATAAGGAGGTGTGGTCGCAACCAATTGGGGCTCTGACTGACACTGGCATCCGTCAGAATGTTGTCCCAGTGTTGATCACCACTCACTGATAAGGAGGTGTGGTCGCAACCAATTGGGGCTCTGACTGACACTGGCATCTGTCAGAATGTTGCTAGCGGGCATCGGCCCTGCTGGGCCACTACGGTTTGCTAACATCTCTTTGAGGAGCGCGTGAATCACTACGCGCTGTTGACGACTTGGCTCGGTCTGGTCAATTACCGGACGGCCGGACGGCAAGCTACCTATTGTTCGACGTCCGCAAGCCCGCGTTTACTGTGGCTGGTAGTTGGGGTCGGAATCTCGGTTCGGCGTGAGGACGTTCTTTCCCTCAAGCGTGTGGCCTCCTCCTTCGCTAGCATTACGTCTTTGCAGAAGGAGGCAACCGCCTGCCATTCCTCCTCGTTCCGGATGTATTTCAGATTCGTCTTAAGTCGACATCTAGACGTTACCTTCTTGCAGTGAGTGGTGACCAACACTGGAACAACCTTTTGAGGGAGGCCAGTCTCAGGTATAACACTAATCGGGTGCTAAATTTGTTTACCGTAATTTCATTGTTTCATGGATACACAAGCTTAGGACCGTTGTGGATGTTTCAAGAGGTTTCTATTCCGGATTCGGTTGGAAGTACCCTGATATTATAGTTTTGCGAATCGCCCGGAGAACCCGGTGTAGCATACGGTGGAGTTCTATCCCGCTTGGGTGAACTGCTGTGTCCTTATAGAGGCAATCGGCGTCAGAGACGTCTCGGTTTGGCCATCATTAAGCGAGTTCGATTGGGCGGAGATATACGCGCTCAAGATTTCGTCGAAATTAATTTAAAAGTTGGATACTCTTCATAGAGTAGTTCCCACTTTGGAAAAACAGTTGTCTGATATACGGAGACGTTAGTCAAATATCCACCGAAAAATCCGACCGAGCCTGACCGAGCCCAAGTCGTCGACGGCGCGTAGTGTTCCGCGTGCGCCTCAAGAAGATGTCAGCAACCGTAGGGGCCCAGCAGGGTCGAAGCCTTATCTTTATCTTTGTGGTCTGGTTTCCGCACTTAGTCCTTATCGGACCATTGTACGTTGGGGTGAAGCCTACTGGGGCCATGGGTGATGCGAAAGAGATTCTTTGAGAGGGCGTTGGAACAATGGCAAAGAAGGAACAATTGTGGGTTTTATGTATGTTTCTTTTTGGTTTATGTTATGATAAAACAACGCTGTATGATTTTAAAATTATCGGTTCATTGGATATAGATACTAAAAGTATATTATTCCGTAGTTATCATTTAACAACACTAAATAAATGTTATTTGACGTAAGCTATCAAAAAAAAAAGTGGATAAAGTAGTTTTCAATTGCCAAAATGTATAAAGAGTCTGTACGGCGTTAATCCTGAGGTTGATACCCATAGTTTTTAGTGTCTGCACCTTTTGCTTTTAGGTAGGAAATCATCAAATATCACTCCCTTCTAGGTAAAGCGAGAGGTAGTACCAATCTTTTACTGACTGAAACCCACCTGTGTTCTTTTAATTGCTCTTTGCGTTCCAGGGCTATGGTAACTTGCACGCCACGATCGCGGCAGCAAATCCCTTTTTTGAGGGAAGGCTAAAAAGGTTCTCTTTCCGCCTGACGCAGGTCTATATCGGACATAGATGTTTCGGAAGGTATCTGTTTGGGATTCAGTGGGAAGTAACGCTCGAGTGTCACCATGGTCACAAAATGTCATCTTCTGGAATTCCGCCAAAAAACCAGCAAATAGGTACCTTATCACAGAAAGGTGCTTCTTGAGTAGTTAGTGGAGATTACCAGTACTTCAAGTCGTCTCTCTCTCGGACTTGACCACAACCTACTGCTTGGAACGAGTACCTAATTCCTAAGATTCCAAAAATTGTTGCTCATTTATAATTACACGAAAAACCCATGAAGTCATAATTCACACAGGCCCCCAACGTGGTTTGCGTTCCTGAAGACAGTTTGATTACGTATGTGCTGACATTTGTTTGCTATCATTTTATTGTTTTGTAGAGTCACAAACACGGAGTAATGAGGGGTAGTAGAGTGTTTCGAGAGGTTTCTGTTTCAAATTCGGCGTGATGTAATACAACATCAAACTGAAACAATTTTTCCACAGATTCTTTATAAGTTCAGCTGTGGAGCAAGATGACGTCGTATGTTACTCTGTAGTGTTTTAATAATCGCTAGCATCCGTTACCGTACAGTTACCAGTGCACGTTATCCAGCTGAAGATCGGCTGAAGCCGATTATGCTCCTTCAAAATTCACCTCCGCCAAAGTTGAATAACGGGACCCGGCTAAAAATTTGCAGAGAAATATTATTGAGGCAAATTCTTATCGGAGGTAATTCTTTCGAAAAATCTCATAACTCTAGCAGGCATGGGTCCTAGAGGTCTGCGTCAAGCGCAAAGAGAGGACGCTGTGGTGCCTTTCTAACTTTTCCTTAAAGAAGGGATTTGCTGCCGCGTGTAAGTTAACGTAGCCCAAGAACGCAAAGAGCAACTAAAGGAACACAAGTGGGTTTCAGTCTGTAAAAGTCTGATACAAACTCTCACTTTACCCAGAGCGGGAGATGGTATTTGATGATTTTCTTTCTAAAAGTAAAAGGTGCAGACACTAAAAACTGTGGGTATTGACCTCAATTCAAGATTCATACAGTCTATATATATTTATCTATCTAACCTAACCGGGCACGAAAGTGTATTGTCACTTCTCACTCCTAAACCAAACTGCCGACTGCAACGGCGTCTCGTGAGCAAGGTGAGAAGTTCCTATGGATTCTAAGAAGTGTGGCAATGTCGCAATATCTAGATCCACAAAGATTTTATGAGCAGTGGCTATTGTCTCCCACCTGCTAAACTCTCCCGGACTCCCCCTACAGCTTTATTTCATTATAGCATAAACCAAACACAAACTTAAACTAACACCTTTTCATTTTAGGAGTAGGCAGAACCTTAGAGCATCAACTACTGAGACCTCAACATGTCTGTTTCTGTTTATTAACGTTCATAAGTTTATTTGATGTATATCATTTACGTGTATTCTATTATTGGTGAGCCAAATAAATCAAATAATATATCTGGACATATCAAATACATTTTACATAACATATTTACTAGAATTAATTTCCGTAAAATGAATTAGATGTTTTCGACATGAAACACAAGTCAAATCAAATCAAATCAAATCATTTATTCGCATAGAATGTGGGTATTTAACAAAGTTGGTAAAAGAAAAATATATATTGGCCCGTGCACATTCTGCCTGAGTATTGGCATGCAAAATTTAACAAATTAAGTTTCAAATTTAAATACAGTTGGAACACTAATAAAATAATTATTATAATAATTTCAAAATTAAATTTTAAACTTCAATACAGTAATAAGGAAAACTAATAAAATCATTAATATAATAATTTCAAATTAAAATGTCAATAATAGCTACTTAATGTCAATTATAATTAATGTCAATAATACTTCATGTCAATATACAGTGTTCATGGTCATGGTTCAAGGGTCATTCAAAAAATCACTTATTGTATAGTAACATTTTTGAGTCAAATATTCCTTGAGTTTGTTTTTAAATTGTTGAAGGGTGTCATTTTTTATGTTGTCCGGTAGTTTATTAAATATAATTGGACCCATGCAAAGAACACTTTTTCTAAGTAGTGCTGTTTTATAGCTGCTGACAGTTAAAAGATTTTTATATTGACTTCTAACGGGACCTTTCTTGGTGTCTGAGACCTTAGCAAATAGCTTTATGTTGCTTTTAACAAAAATTGCCATTTCTAAAATATACAATGACGGAAATGTAAGAATTTTTAACGACTTGAAGTAGGGTTCACAGCTATCTCTTGGTTTTATACCGCACATGGCTCTTATACAGCGTTTTTGGGCTTTAAATATGGTATCTCTTAAAGTACTATTACCCCAGAAAATTACTCCAAACCTTAAGACCGATGCGACTAAGCCATGGTATGCAACTAAAGCTGTCTTAATGTCAACTTTTTTTTTCAAATTAAATAGGACATACGCAGCAGTACCCAATTTTTTACAGACCTCTTCTGCTTGTGGTTTCCATGTTAATTGATCGTCTATAAGGATTCCTAGAAATTTCGCGACCTTCGTTTTTTGAATCGTCTGTCCGTTATAGTTTACGTTAACGTTTGGTGGAATTGTACGTTGATGAAAATGCATTATATTAGTCTTTACCAAATTTATTACCAAATTATTTTTATCAAGCCAATCAATTATATTTCTAAGACTATTGTTGATGTCCTCTTCATAATCACTAATGTCATTACATTTTATAAGCGCTGTGCTGTCATCGGCAAATAGAACCATAGGATGTCGAATTTGTTGAGGCAAATCATTTATATACAGCAAAAATATTGGAGGACCTAATACACTACCCTGTGGTACACCAAATTTGACTATTTTACCCTCAGATTGATATTTCTGTTCACATTTTGACTTAAGACAAATTCTGGATATCTCGGTATACTGTGTGCGGTTACTAAGGTAAGATTTTAGGAGATTTAACACATTACCCCTTATACCATATTTATTAAGTTTGCTTATTAAAATATCATGATTGACACAGTCAAAAGCCCTAGTCATGTCTGTAAAAATAGCACAGACAGGGTTCTTTTTATCAACGTTTATCATAACTTCGTATAATAAGTCATACAGTGCTGTATCAATACTTTTATTCTTTCTGAAACCTGCTTGCTCACTACATAGGATGTCATATTTTGTCAAAAATTTGTTAATTAATTCATAGATAATCCTTTCTATAACTTTGGAAAACACAGGAATCAATGCTATCGGCCTATAGTTAGCTATATCTTCTTTGCAATTCTTTTTATGTAGCGGTTTAACTATGACAGTTTTTAAAGCGTCCGGAAATACACCGGTGCTGATGGCTAAGTTAATAACATGACAAATATGCATGCTTATATTAATTGATACAAACTTTATAACTTTAGTTGCTATTTCGTCATATCCGACGCTATTTTTATTTTTCAACGTCCTTATTACCCTGACTACGTCTTGCGGTATAACTGGAGTCATAAACATTGTATTAGGGTTTTCGCGTAAACTACTTGTGTCGACTGAGGATTTGGATGAGTTTTTAACTAGATTAATGAAATAATTATTGAATGCGTCTGCAATGTCTTTTGGGTTACTAATAATTGTATTGTTAATTTTTATCTGAGAAATGGGTTCTTTAGTACATATTTTATTGTTGATTACTTGCCAGGATGCCTTCGATTTATTAAGTGAAGTGTTGATAAAAAAGTTATTTTGTACTTTTTGAGTTAATTTCACTATTTTTTTAAATCGCTGGGAGTAATTTTTAAATTTATATTTGCTTTCATGCGATGGATTAAGTCTGTGTTCCCATAGAAGTTGACGCTGTTTCCTACTACATAATCGTATTCCCTTAGAAATCCATTTAGGTTTTTTTAATGGCGTTATTGTAATTCGCTTGTAAGGGAAACAAAGATTATATAACAAACCAAACTGCTGCATAAATATGTTATATGCTTCATTTACATTTTCTGTCTTATACATTTCGGAAAAAGAAAGGCATTGTAGATAGCTTTGGAATTTCAACAAATTTTCCAATGATAGGTCCCGCTTTTTAACATACCATGAGTTCAATCTATAAGTTTTGTTTACTTTTATCTCAAACATTTGTGCGGAGTGATCAGATAAAGCAAAGTCTATTACAGTACATTTACATTTATTATTTGAATTATGTGCAAAATTATCCAAACAGCTGTTACTAGATAGCCGAGTTGGTTGGTCAAGCACTAATCGCAAGCCAAAGCCCAAAAGAAAATATTCGAAATCTAAACTAGTATTATTTCTTTTTAACCTATCTATATTAAAATCCCCGCAAATAACTACTTTTTTATTAGGGTTGGTACAAAGCTTTTTTAAAATAGTCTCAAGATTATCATAAAAGGTATTTAAATTACTCGACTTTGGTGGTCTATATACACATATAATTATTACTTTCTGTTGTATTAGTTCAATAGCACAACATTCGATCACACCTGATATTGAATACTTTGTTGCGTCTCTAAATTCTGTGCATTGAAGAGACTTATTAACTAGAATACAAGCGCCTCCCCGCTTCGTCCCACGTCTTGAATAAGATGCGGCCAGTTTATAATTTGGAATATTGAGTAGTTTTTCTTGCCCACGCATTATAAAATGTTCGGTAATGCAAATAACATCTATGTTTACTTGTTTTCCAGTCATTTCTTGAAGTTGGACGGTTAGTAAATCTGCTTTGTTTAAAAGTCCAGCTATGTTTTGGTGTAGTATTATAACACTATTGTGAACGAAATAAATTCATATTCTTGGTCAAATTCGTGTCACTGTCGTCACTGAGGTCGATTTGTAAATTTTTTGATAGCAGTTCTGGTTGTTTAAGTGAGCAGAACAAGCACAGAATTATTAATTAGATTTGTGCATTTTTACTAACTTGACGCAGACGAAGTCGCGGGTAACAGCTAGTAGATAATATTTAAATAATAATGCTCATTTAGTGCCACTATCACATGTTTTTGATAATTTGCAAATGATGCAGTGGACTGCAATATTGTTACCACTCAAATTATTGATATTTGTGTATATTATATGTATATTGCAGAGCAGTGGTGGCCGAGTGGTAACGGCCCCGATTTACGAGTTGTAGGTTGCGGGTTCAAACCCAGCCAGGCGCATTACTTTGTGTAATTTATTTCATCACCACTGCTCTCAAAACGGTGAAGGAAAACATCGTGAGGAAACCGGGATGTCCTAGAACCAAAAAATTCGAAGATATGTGACATTCACCAACCCGCACTGGGCCCGCGTGGTGGATTACGGCCCATCCCTTCTCCTAGAGAGGAGGCCTAAGTCCCAGCAGTGGGAACATTATAAGGCCGACTATGCTATGTTATATATGTATATTTTGGCTGTTAATTAACGTTCTATTTTTTTTTAAATTTATTTTGGGACAATAAAAAAAAAATAGAACGTCAATATCTTGAAAACTACTTTATTAAAAAGAAGTCGCTTATTCAAATATATTTTCTATTTTTTTCCAACATGTGTAACAGAGTTGAAAGTTTCGATAATTAAATTTAGGCCATATGGATCAGTCGAAGAATCAAATTTCGGAGAGCTACCCTTGTATGTGTGGGTGTTTTTCAAATACCGAAGCTAATAATAATCGGTAGGTACCTAAATTAAAGAGGTTAAAATTTTATTTTTCGGGTCGTTCATACCTGCCGACTTCGTTTACAAGTTAAACAACATTGGGGGACCGGGATCATACAATTACAAAAAAAGTTAAAACCGGGCAAGTGTGAGTCGGACTCGCGCACTGAAGGTTCCGTACAAACTTACCTATGAAAACAGTTCAATTCCCGAATTGAAGTAGGTACCTACTTACAAAGATTTTTCCAAATAAAAAAAGAGTATTTTTTGTGACAAAATAGTTATCAGATTTTTTCCTATACTTGTGCTATGAAACCTTGCTTCATGCCAAATTTCAGAATTCAAGATGAACAGGAAGTATCCTATGAATTTTGATTCCCTTGAGAATGTCGAAATACATGTTTATTGCGACAAACGGCCGTATCTTTGTTTTCGTTAACTCCGAAGTTTGATTTTTTCACAACTTCAAGGGCCCGCAGACCTGAGTATATATTTTTAATTTCAACTCGATACCTCTACGCGTTTCCGAGATAAACGGTCTTGACAGACAGACAGGCAGACGTTGTCAGAAGGGTTCCGTTTTTTCCTTTTGAGGTACGGAACCCTAAAAATCAACAGAAACTGAATCACTCCCGTTCAGGGGATTCTCAAATTCCACCTGGCATCGGCCCCTGACATGTGTGATGCCGCTGGCTGAGCTGACGAGGTGGGCTATGGCACGGGTGCTTCAGATCCATTGACGTTTATCTATCGATTGCTTTAAACAAGTAAAAACGAAGGACACGAGTCACTTAAATTTACAGAGTTCTGAGAGTGACGGGCGCGTCATAATATAAAAAGTCATGCGGAGGGCGGTAGGCGGTGGGCGGGGCGTGCGAGCGGGCGCACGGGGCGGGACGCGCCCGGGGGGCGGGCAGCGCCCGGGCGGAGGCGCGGGCCGGGCGCCGCGGCCGCAGTGATGCGCACCGCGCTGTCCCGCACGTACAGCGCGCTCGCTCCTCCGCTCGCCGCGAGTGCTCGCCGCTGTGATCTCGCTAGTGTTGCGACCCCGAACCTGCGCGCTCTCCGCCCGGCCGCTAGTCGCGAGTGTCTGGATAAGGATAACGACACTAACCGGTGATCAGTTTGCCAAAGTTAGTACAGCCCATTGACTACATGGCAAAATGTTGTGTTTCTAATAAACAGTGTACAAGTGGCCGACAGTGTCGGAGTGTGCAGAGTGAGCCTTGATTGATTTCTTCAGTTGTAATAGGTATGTACTCCGCAGACCTATTTGAACTGAATCACAAAGTAAAATATAATGAACGTTGTGGATTGGGTATGTCATGTAGATGTGTACGTGTACCCAAAATATTGTATTCCGCTCTCCCAACTAGTCAGGCGAAAACAATGCAATTTTCTTCTAAGTATTATTGACAGGCACCAGTTTGGTCGATACACAAGATAACATAAACAAGCACAAATTAAAGAATGTATTCTCGTCGGCCCACTCCCTGCGTTGCACACGAGCCCCCCGGCACAGAGCGGTCTGAGCGCGCGCGGCGCAGGAGCGCGGGCGCTGCCTCCGCAGGCCGCCAGCCGCCTTGAAGCATAGAATTTTACGCCCGCAATGCTTCAGGCTCCATCCCCGATGGGTAACCAACAGAACCCTATCATTAAGCCTAGCTGTCCGCCTGTCCGTCAGCTCGCTGTATCTCATGCAATGCGTCGCCAAAATGCAACAACACGGTACCAGCGGTACGTTTGTTTAAAAGAAAGTAGGTTTATGCACATCTGTTTGTAGTGGAGCGAAATGAAGAGTAGGTTTTTTTGAAAATAGAGCAGGGAGATAGTTATACAATGTGTTCCAAATATGAATGTTATCAATTTTTACGCCATGTTATGACGTCATAGCTGTCAAAGTGAAAATTTGGGTAGCGTCCCAGAATAAGTAATATGTAGTACAAGTAGGGTGAGCAAAACCAGAAATTTTTAAAATTTGTATTTAGGTGTACCTAATTAAATTATGAACGAAAAACGTTTAATCAGAATACAGTTCATGAATTTTGTTCATCTCTGCGTCACTGTGTGAAGTGTCTGAGTAGTGACAAATGGAAGAAAAGGCGAATTGTTCCAACAATGAAAATAAGAAAGAAAACAGTTTTGTTTTAAACTAATTATGACTTAAAAATATATTTAGCTAATTTAGGTTAAGCAATAACGTTTTTACTTGACCTACATTTAACTAAGACTCAGTAAAACAGCAAAGAAAACCGTTATTGTTACGCAAAAACCGTTATTGATACGCAAATAAGTTTTCTTTGCAAACTGCACTTTTCTATCAACATTTGACAGGCCGAAGTTATTGCCTTTCCTATTCTCATTTGGAACGCCTAGTAAAACTTAAGGATACCTACCCAAAATTTTAATTATGTAAGTGTAAAAAAAAAAATAACTGACTTCACTAAAAAAAAACACTAAAACGAAAAAAACTTTAATTTCGGAAGTTGGTGTTTCTGGTATTGTTTTTTTGTTATTAAACACCATTTTTTTTTTGCAGTGGTGGTTATTTTTTTTTGTAGAAAGTTTACTAAGTTTTTTTTTTGTATTTTTTGGATACCATTTTTAACATAACTATTCAGAACCATTTATTTGAATTGTCATAGTCGCTTAACTATCTTTATTGTGATATGAAGTTCCGTTGGCCATTTCTGTTCTTCTTCATCATTTCCACTTCATCAAATGTTACTTTTTGACCTTAAGTTCTCGAAAAAAATATCAAAATAACTATATGGTTGCCAATAATATTTGAGGAGTTCCCTCGATTCCTCATGGATCCCATCACTATCATCATCAAAAAAATGGAACCAATTTGGAAGCATATCCTATTAAGGGAACAAAAAATTTTGCAAATCGGTCCATACACGACGGAGTTCTGAGGTAACAAGCATAAAAAAATTCAACCGAATTGAGAACCTCGTCCTTTTGAAGTCGGTTAAAAAAACACATAACTGGAAGTAGCTATTCAGATAACCTATCTACTTGTCACTGGGCGATGTATAGATTGTCAAATAAAAGTGGCAGGCAGGTAACCGGATCATTTCAGAGATCGTCTTGTACAAAACATAAAGCAAAGAAAGTTGATTGCTTGGACAGCGCGCAGCGGCCGCCTGGCCTCCGGTACCTAGCATATTCATGACTTTATCATATTACATAACACGAACGTAGGCAGATTGTTCGATGATAATACTTTCCACCTCACTGCTTCCCTACGTCTCGACGCTCCTTGTTGTTCTTCTCATCGCTGCCACTGTGGCGAAGTTGTCTACAGCCTCGGACACCATGGTCTGTCATGCAGCCAAAGTGCGGGCACGGCACGCGAATATCAACGACATTATCCGACGTGATCTAGTTACCGTCGGCGTTCCCGCCGTATTGGAACCCCATGGCCTGGCACGCAACGATGGCAAGAGACTGGACGGTATGTCTTTATTTCCATGGAGTATGGGCCTTTAGAGTGGACGCTATTTGTGTCGATACTCTTGCACCATCTCTTGTTCCTAGCTCGTCGTCTTATGCTGGTGCTGCCGCTGCCGCTGCGAAAAACCTCAATCGGCTGAAGTAAAATAATAACCTTGTTTGTATTAATATTTTCGAGACGTTTGGTCTTGAAACTCTTGGATCGTGGGGTCCGAGTGCCCACAAATTGTTTCTATAACAATTTTGTCTCTTCGTTGTTTAACACCGATATCCGAAATTAAAGTTATTTTGCACTTCTCAGTGTTTTTTTAGGGTTCCGTACCTCAAAAGGAAAAACGGAACCCTTATAGGATCACTTTATTGTCCGCCTGTTTGTCTGTCAAGACAAGACCCTTTATCTCGGGAACGCGTGGAGGTATCGAGTTGAAATTAAAACCATATGCTCAAGTTTGCGGTACCTTGAAGCTGTAAAAAAATCAAACATCTGAGTTAACGAAAAAAAAAGATACGGTCGTTTATTTCGCAAAAAACGTGTATTTTGACACTCAAGGGAATCAAAATTCATAGGGTAGGTACTTCCCGTAGACCTAGAATCCTGAAATTTGGCATGGAGCAAGGTCTTATAGCACAATTATAGGAAAAAATTCGAAAACTGTAAATTTGTAGTTACGTCACCAAAAAAAATCTTCGTTACTCAACTCGGGAAATGAACTGTTTTCATAGGTTAGTATGTACGAAACCCTCAGTGCGTGAGTCCGACTCGCACTTGCTCGGTTTTGTTTACATTGAAGTCGGTTGAATTTTTTTTTGTAAAAAGTTTGTTATTTTAAGATTGGCTCACAATAACCTTTTTTAAGGTAATCGAATTTGTTCTAAAATAATGCATTATTTGCGAAGGTGTTTTTTATATACAGAATATTAATCCTTATTCAAATAAATACAATATTCATTCTAAGTATTTTATTTTGAACACTATAACTCTTTACATTATTTCCTTTCGATAAATATCTTTGGAGATATCACAGTTTTAAAATAACGCAGCAACAAAATTATGATGCGCGAATGCTGTGACTAGGGAATTCAATCCCGCATCAAAATTGCGATCCGCAAGCCTGCGGGATTGAAGTCATCAATCCGGCGGATCCCGCGAGATTTGCGGGATTGGGATTTTAGAAATATTTTTGTTTTGTTTCAAGTAGAAGGTAATATACAAAAACCGATCCGGGCCATGCTACAGGCTATAGTCCGGAGCAAGAGGGAATGAGAGGCGGGCGTCTCCTTCTGCAAAACACTAATGTTAACGAGCGCGGGGCGCGGTGGGTCGGTGTTTGTCAGTGATTACCTGACCGCTTCTCGTAGCATTTACGTTACACGTTTTTAATTTAGTTTTACCCCCTAATAATAATAATGGAATCAATGCAATGATTTCATATGTTTAAGCATTATGGATGTTATTTTTATCTCAACGTTTTAAAGTTTACATTCTTGATTGCATTAATACTTAAGGCGTCTATAGTCTGCAAAAGTGTTATTATTTGAAGACTGAATTGTGATTTAATGTGTAAGCAATAATACCCCATCGGCGTTTCTCTACGTTGTCGTCGTGTTTGGGCTTGCGCACGCCGATAAACCCTAAGTCTGTGTCGGTAGCGTATGCTTTGCCGTAAAATGCCTAAGGTGAGAGGCCAGACTAAGAGAGATACAATCCGCAGGGCAGTTTTGTGGCCAACTGTTGGGCATTAGCGACCCCACGGACCCGATCTCCCGGGAGAATTCTTGTTCTTCATCTCCGGCTTGCCTTCATTGGCCGGCCGTGTTGAACACTGACGAGGAACAGAGCTTCCACCTCTCTCTTGCCTTTATTGGCTGGCTTGAGTGGAGATTCGCAAGAGCAAACGTGCTCGGAAGAAGGATGTATAATCCAGTAAGTTGCTGGTAGGGATCTTGACCGTACTTCCGTGACTGTCTTGATAGCCGTGGTATACCTCTCCACTCCTCAAGCACATCAGGAAATGTTGCCCTCTTGTGTTGCTATGTCACTTTGTGCTAGCGACCAGTTTTGGGGGCCCAATTGTTGAGTGTGCAAATCACCCCCTGCCTTTTTATCGATAGATATTAATAACATTGTTCAGGCAGGGGCCATAGTCTTAACATAGTTCCTGGTAATCAGTCCACTTAAGACTCCATAAACCATAGCCCTATTAACTTTGTTTTCCATAAGTCGCAATAGTTTTTCACCAACCGGGAGTTATCCTTGGACGCACTTGAATAGCATAGCGCGTAAAGGGATAATCGTCGATCGGTACCACGTTCCTTTAAAAGCGTCAAAGGGGCCTCTGCGAGTTGGTTTCGACTCCTCGTACGCCTTCATCGGTCCAGGACCCCAGGGTTCTATGATATAATAACCCGTATAATAATAATAATAAGTATTTATTTGCGTGATGGACCAAACACTCTCACGCCTCAGCCACCGCGACTGTGACCTTCATCTACCAGCCACGGTAGGCGAGGGCTGGAAGACGACGATCAATGGGTAGCTTTCCTTCCGGACCGAGCCCGAGTCGTCGACTATCAGTGTCAGCAAAACCGTAGGGGCCCAGCAGGGCCGATGCGCGCTGGGGCCGCGGGGAATTTCTGTAAAGGAAACACGCGCTCCCAGAGCGCAAGGGCCACTGAACGTTACAGGTGTGCTTTTAGTCAGTAAAGTCTAACACGCCCTCTCGCTACACCCCAGAGCGGGAGAAGTCGTTGGATAATTTCCTACTTTAAAAAAGTCATAGAGCAGGTACCTACCAAACTGATATAATCATTACCTACGTTCCGTTTAACTTACGATACAGGACTCACGAAAATTTAGCTGTAAGGTAAAAATTGAAATTTCCACACAAATTCTATGTAAAGTTATTAGGTACATCACATACTTATTAATGAGGGTACGCTGGGTCTAATAAATATGTAATGAGAACAGTACGTCTCGTTTGAATCTAATAAAAGAAATTCAATCCTGCATGAGTAATCGCTAATCGCGCATTTCTGATCTCGCAAATAATGTGCGGGATCCCGCGTTTTCGGTATTGGATTCCCTAGCTGCGACTCTATAACAGGTGAGCGTACCGCAGACTTTGCAGAAAGGTAGCATAGTGTGAGCTCAAATCGTGTAAAAATTACCCTTTGAGAAAAGTATTGCAAGATGACAGTATAATCATATGAGATGAATGCACTATGGTTAATAGAGCTCGTAAGAGAGAGACGTAAGAAGCTGTAATAAAATCATGGGTAGAAGAAGCAGAGCACAGAAGCACTTTCAAGTTTGCTGGTGATTTTCACCAAACATAGTGATAGTTGGGGAACTAGAGCTGACATTGTGAAGTTTTGCATAAAAATTTTCTCGCTATGGATATTCGTCGGTAGGTACAAATTATTCTTCAAAGTTACTTTTAATAGGAGACGGGAAAGGACTTTATTGTAAAAACAAAATCAGCTTTCAGTTTCTCAGTGACACACATAGTAAGTCCTTGAGATCATCGGGAAACCTTAAATTAAGTATTCGCACACATTCCACTTCTTTCGTTGACAAATTTTTCACAATTCAAGCAGCTCGTTTATGAAATACGGTACCCTTAGAAGTGAGGCGTGCTCAAACGCTACCTACGTTTAAAATAATGGTGAAGGAGCATTACCTTTCACTTTGATTTTTTCTTTTCCTGGCTTAATTATATATTTAATATTTATTAATATATTTTTTTCTTATAATTGTATGTATGTATTTGTGTTATTATGTCTTATTAGTATTTTTCTGATGTTGTAAACTGACAGCCCTAAATCTATCTCCTTTCTTTCAGTCCATCCAAAGGTTGTCTGTAAGAAATTGCCCTGTGCGATAAGACCGCCCATTGTACACTTATTTTTAATTATGTTTGTCCTGTATTTTTGTTTATGTGGTGTACAATAAAGAATATCGAAATTGATCGTGATTGGTATGAATTGACCTAATCTCCAAAATCTACACAGATGTAGTCTAAATAGAAAATTAAGACCACCAGATTTACCAGTGGATGTGTCAAAGGGCGTCGTCAAAATCAATAACCAATAATTCTGGGTAAACCTCCAGGAGATAGCATCTTCATAATATCAATAAAAAAACCTATTAAAAACAATTTTCGACTTCTACGCGGTCGAAGTCATGGGAAAAAGCTGGTATTCACAGTGGGACTGAAGAAGTCTGTAAAAGTAGTAAAAGTCTGAAACTGAGCGGGAGAAGTCATTAGATGGTTTCCCAACTCAAAAAATATTTACTAAAAAAAAATTGTTCTGATCTAAAACCCTGATTTGTTTTACCATCTGTCCCGATTTTTATCAAATCGGACCTGGCAACACTGTATATGACTCAAAAAACATTACAAATTAGAATCGCTTCATCGTACCTATACTTATTACAAGATTACTTTGAGAGGGAATAAACAGGTAGCGCAGTCGCATACATAGATACTTAAATATTTTCTTTTCTATTTTTATTTTCGACAAAATCTGTCCAATATACTAAGTTCAATAGCCGCTGATGAACTTAATTCATGTCTCAAATCGTACCGCCTTATGACTTTGAAAATCAATATGCGTGTACAATTACATACAACATTGCTTGGGTGATTGCGCTGTTTTTCATCCAGTTATCGAAGTTGCCAGCTATATGATGCAAAATAAATATCTAGAAGTACCCGTATAAAGCACACTATATATACTCTATATATAGTCTAGTTTGGGGTCTAAATGGTCTCAACTAAATATAAGTACTTACTGACTAACTAAAAGATACAGCAATTTTGTACACAAGATACAAGAGATATAGGTAAGATATAAATATAAACTGTGGACAGAAGTCCGCAGTTTATATTTATTTATACTTACCTATAACCTGAGATTGTTTAGCTCTTGTGTGTTAATTGGATGTTTTTAGATCAAATAAATTTATTATTATTTCTTTTATTATTATCTTTGATAAAAATGCTTGACTAAATGCCGGTCCTGCTTCACAGGTACAGTCACTTTAACCTACTAATTAGGTGGTTTTCTTTTTTAATATATATATATTTTTATATATATTGGAACATATGCTATTGCTCTTTTTATATCGTTGTTTTCGACATCTTTTTTTTATTTTGTTGGAGATCATATTAATTTATTACCTACTTTATTATTTTTGGAAACAATAATATTTATACAATATTATTGTTGTGTATGTAGAATATTTTTTTCCACTTTTGTAAATAAGAACTTGTTTTGACATAAATGAGCATGGCAGTTGAGAGTTGGTCATGCTCACTTAAATATCTCGCTGATGGTGATACGTGTTGTTGTGTAATTCAGTTCCCTTCAAAGCCGTTGAGCTGAGTGGTGCTGATGAACGCGTCTTGCTCGTGAACGGATGCCGGACCAGTTGAGACTGGTCATCTCTTAACTGCCAGTGGCTTATTTCAATTTATATTTTTTAAATACTCTTATTTTTCATTATTTATCGACATTCTGATTGATTTTTTATCATTGTTTACTGGCTGTCTCAATTTCCCGTACTATTGCACATTTAAAGTCGCCTATTCCTCGGACAATAGCTGCCATTAACACTCTCCTGAACTCAAACACAGGTCTTGGTGTGTTTGCGGATGAATGCAAGATGATAATGTCAGAATGTTTGAATTTTTGTGAGAAGGATGCATGACTGAGTTAAAAAATTAATTATAAGTTTAAATAGTGTAATTGGCTTCGGCCGTTCTATTTAAAAATAATAAATAAATAAATTGTGCTCACATAATACTGGCAACAAAAAATATGTAACCAATACACACACTTGTGCGCACTTGTTAAATAAAAACCATGTATTGTATTTGGAAAGGATATTTTATGCAAATTGAGAAACAGTTATAAAATTAATTATGAAAGATAACTGTCATAATTATTTACTTAAAATGCTAGAAAAAAACGAAGGACGACGAGGAGGCTCCTCTTTAAGATAGTTGATAAATTTAAAAACCAAAATAGTGTACGGACATATGTATGTTTGTCCTCTTGCATTTTTCTAAAACCATTAATCGGATTGTGACTGTATACTTTTTAACCGACTTCCAAAAAAAGGAGGAGGTTCTCAGGAACCGATTTTGACTATTATTTTTAGTTTTGAAGAGATTGTCTGCCAGGTGGTCCTATTGCTATTTAGTGAAGATCTGATGAAGAACTTCAGAGATAGACCATGAAATACTTTAATAAATGATAGCACATCTTTCGGGATTGCTGCAATCAGATCTCGGTTTATTGTTAACACCATTTCATAACATAACATCACGCCAGTAGGTAGTAGGTACGCTCTGTAGGGGAACCGCAGATGATGTGCAAAGTTCTAATTTACTTCATTAATAGGCTATTTGACAATACGAAAAATAGGTTCATATGTATTGCCATCCTCTTGGATTATGGGTTTTAAAAGCGATTAGTACCAATATATCTAAAAAATAATGGACTATTTATAATAAAAAAATACGAAAGAAACTTTATTTTATTTTAACTAGCGCCATTTTTTTGAAAACGATCGCTATTGGTTGAATCTATTTAGACGTCACAAGTCTGTAAATATGTCTGTCATTGACTGCTATTCTTTTGAGTGCCTATGATACAATTTTGACGCTTGTGCTATTAATGATATTTTGCTGATCAATTTACGATTTCTTACATTATCTACGGTCATATTTGGATACCAAATATATAGGTAATACTATAAAATGGAGAGCAACTACGCTAAAACAGACAGCGGGAACCTTCCTAAAGTTGATGCTCTTATGGTCGGTGATTTCTTTAAGAATAACCCCGTTTTTTGTGCCGCCGACCTTAGAAATATGAAAACAACAATGTAAGTACCCTTTATCAACTGACGTGTTAACTTGCGAGCCAGTTGCAACCACTTTTTGCGCATTTTGACATTTTCGGAACACATACAAATAGTTTTTCCTGCGTTTTTATCGACGTGTTTGTACACGCTGGCACTACACACCATTTGTAACTCATTTTTGGGGGAACTCACTGTTAAAATGAACACAAACTGCAAAATACTAAGTCAACTAGTTCACTGCAATGTTTATTTACTGGCGTGTGACGTCAAGGAATACAATTTGACGCATACTGTCAAATATGGCGTTTTGGCGGCTTATTTGAATAATACAACTTTATATGCTATTTTTTATGTTAATATTTACACGAATTGAAATAAAACACTTTTTCTGGACTTTTTTGACAATATTTAATAATATGAAATCGATTCCAAAAATCAGTCAAATAGCCTATTATGTTCAAATTCCATTTTATTGGGGTTATAAATTCGAATAAACTTTTTTTGGTTTATGGACCAATCTTAATGATTATTTTGTGTTGGGTTAAGTTATAACTCAAGTCAAGAGTGAACAGGTTACTTCTAGGTAAGCATTCATTCGCTTCATCGTCGACCGCATCGTCGCTTTCCATCAGGTGAAATAGCGGTCAAGCGCGAACCTATCAAGAATTAAAAAAAACTCTGTAGTAATCCAATTACTGCTCCAACATAGAACAAGAGAACTCATTTAGTGATTTTCCACCTCAAATAAGCTTCCCTCTTTGAGGCGTAGTTGGAAAGACCTCACGGCGTCCTCAGCTTCCACATGACGCAGGTTCTCACCGAACACGGTAAGTTAGGGAAGTACCTGCACCAGATTTGTGCGGAAGCGACGCCCGGTTGTCGCCACTGTGTGGACCGCCCGGAGGACACGGTGGAGGTGTGCCCCGCTTGGGCAGAGCAACGCCGTGTCCTCGAGGGGGCCATCGGCGACGGCGATCTCTCACGCCGGGCCTTGGTACAGGCCATGGTCCGGAGCGAGGAGGAGTGGCAGGCGGTCGCCTCCTGCGAAGCAGTAATGCTAGCAATGGAGGCGGCCGATCGCGTGAGGCAACGGTCCTCACGCCCTCCCACCGTAGGCGCGGGTTTGCGGACGGCGAGCAATGGGTGGCTCGCCGTCCGACCGTCCAGTAACCGTCCGGACCGAGCCCAAGTCGGTGACGGCGCGTACCTATTGTTCCACGTGCGCCTCAGGGAGATGTCAGCAAATCGTAGGGGCCCAGCAGGGTAGGAGCCTACTGGGGCCATAAGTAGTATGAAAACGAAACCCGGGGCCCTGGGACGAAAGCAACGAAGGAACAGGAGTGGGTTTTTAGTTAGTAAAAGTCTGACACTATCTCCCGCTTCGCCCAAGGATTACGCGGGATTTGTCATAAGATGATTTTCCCACCTAATAAAAAAACCTCAAATAAGTTACGAACCACAATACTGCAGTTACTTCCCCGGGGAACTTGCTCACTATTTAGGTTTAGCTGTGGAACAATAAAATTTTAAAAAAGAGTTACCAAAAATTACCAACTTCAAAAATAAACTAAATACCAGCCAAGTGCGAGTCAGACTCATGCACGAAGGGTTCCGTACCGTTATCTATACAACATTAGATACTGTATTGTAACTTTTTTTTTGGTTTCACCTGTTAACTATTAATAGTTGTAAGGGAGCCCACTTAAATATTTGTAGGTATTATTTTGTTTTCAGTATTTGTTGTTATAGCGGCAATAGAAATACATCATCTGTAAGTGTTTCAACTGTCTAACTATCATGGTTTATGAGATGATGACGGTCCTGGTGACGGACAGAGGTGTCTTAGTAATATAGAACCCTAATTAGTTATAGGGTCCCCTTTTTACTCTTTGGGTACGGAACCCTAAAAATGAAATTAACTTTAATTTTAGAAGCCGATGTTTAAAAATGAATGAGAAACACTCACGGTTTTAATTTTTTTATTGGCAAGTACATTTACAATACATTTACTTAAACTTAGGGAACAGTAAAAATATCAAGCACATCGGTTCAGTTAATGTTTTCAAGAGCCAGATACAGGCTGCGCTGACGTGTGAATCCAAAACACTGTATCTCAGAAATACCTATTTCGAGAAAACGGCTTTTAAAACTTTTTTTGGTTTTTGGTATGTTTTAATAATATTACTATAACATTGTATTATGTGTTAGGTACCAAATTATAGGTATGTTTACGTTTTATCTAGCCATGTACATTTTACAACCATATTATGCATACAATTAGAATTAATTAAGCAAACGTGTATTGTCTCTACAAAATATGAAGAAATGTCCCCGATTGTTTGAGAAAAACACTGTATGTTTAGTTACAGTGTATTAGTTTTATGAGAACGGAGCTAGTTGATCATACAAAAACACTGTATTTTCAAATACAGTGTATTACTGTAACAATAATAAGCTTTAATAAGGTGTCCGAAAGAACATTAACAATTAACTAACCACAGTGTAAAGTTTGCAATAACATAGTGTATTTTGCATGTTCAGTTTTGTTTAGGTCAAAGACAATAAAACTCAATTTATATTAAAAACAAATATTTATTCAAATAAAAAAAAAACAAGCTCAAGTAATGAAATCTTTTTATATCAAATAATTAGGTATCTCTTCGAATCAAATCTTAAAATGAATTAAATGAAACAATTAAAAAATATTAATCAAGTATTCAAGTCACAATAACACGAAAGATTAACATTTAAATCAAATATTTTGTGAAATAAGAACAAAAATACGAAATTAACAAAAGCTCAACTCAGGAATGAATTTCTTTTCAAATCGATCATCATCTATCTCTTCGAATCAAATCTTAATTAAAACAACCGAAGCAAACAAAAATAAACTTAACATTAATAAAGTCATTACAAAACTAACAACACGAATAAAATATGGAAAAATTTAATAATGAGATCAACGTTTTATTAATAATCAGTCTATAAATTACTTTCAGGTTTACTTATTGTACTAAATCAGTGTCCATGTGTTCGTCAAGATCTGGTGATTCCGAGACAACAAGATTTTCATAAAAAATTGTTCTTGTTTGAGGCATGGATTTGCACAGTGCTAATAACTCTCTTTTTTTTGTTTCGCTAATACCTCTAGGTTCAGTCTCTTTAGGTATCTCTTCCAAAAGATCAGTTACACCCTTTGTAAGCTTTTTCCGCAATTCAAGTTCTATTTTCTTCTTCAAAAAAGATATCTCCTTAAAATCTGCGTTATAGTCATTCTTGACAAATATTGTTAATTCATTTCTTCTGAATTCTATGACTTTCAGGTTATGTATATTATACCCTTTGGGGAATGCTGCTTTGGAATCATTACTGAATATGATCATTTGTTTGTGACCTAATAAATCGACTTGCATATTTTTTCGTGAACTTTTGATATTGAAAATAAAATCATCTATATCGTAGACTTGACCCTTAGATTTCAATTTCTTTGTAATAGCAGCATGTACAGCATCTGCGGCCATAAAAGTGTGTCCTGGCTCAAAGTATTCCAGAGTAATTTTGTCTAAATTTGTCATTTTATCATTAATTACTCTTATCAAGGCAGACAAAAGTATTTTGTTTTTGTTTTGCGCATTACAATTATCTAAGAAAAATGTTACAGACTTTAGGTCTCTGCAATATTTTCTGAGAAAATGAGTGTATGTAGAAGCAATATTATGAGCTTTTCTACCACTTTCTCCCTCATGCCAAACTGCACAGACAGCTTGTTTGTTTTTTCCTGGGGGTACAAAAGATTCGTTAAAAAGTACGAGTTTTCTTGAGAAAAAGTATTCTTTTGTAGTCAACAATGGCATACAAATAGCTTTTTGCATATCTACAGTATATAGCATGTCTCGTCCTTCAGAATTTTCACACTTTTCTTCTACTGATTTCAAATCTCTTCTTGAATCTCTTTTGTTTTCGAGATGTTTGCCTAAGTCTACACAGTCATTACAATTACACGGTAGAGGTAATATTTTATGTTTTAACTCATGATTTCTACATTTTGTGCAAATATCTTGAGCTGGTTCTGCTGTAGAAAGATTTAGATGTTTGATCATATGGTGAAAATGTGCCCAACTACAAACTTTCAAATTTTTATCTGAGCAGTATAGTTGAAATTCCTTGTAAATGCCTGTAAAATTCACACCTACTGGAAGATATCTTCTGTTTGGCGCATGATTTATATTATAGTGTGATGGCATAGGGTTATATTTTAATATAAAATTTTTCATTTCGTCTTCGTACTCCGCAGAAAAAGCATTATAAGGTGTGTGGTGACCTCTAGGATCAGGAGCAGCACTAATTTTCGGATTTTTATTTTGAGTCAAGTGGTTTTGCTTTAGAACAGCCTGGACTGCTTCATCGTTACTAAATCCTAAGGTATTTAAAAAAAAATGTTTTGCAAATTTTGAACTCATTAAGAGTCCATGTTAAAGTATTGTGTCTCCTTGAGTTCGGGCCAGCAGTTTTACTTGCCGTTGGCATTTTATGCACCTGCCTGGACAAGAAATCCCGTCGTCTCTGTCTATCCATACTCCAGAACTGATTGTGAATGATCTCTCTGTCAGTTTCCGAGATTTTGACGGAACAATTTTTTTTGCAGTTTCGGCAGGAAGGTCTCATGGGATGCTTTTTTTTTTGATTTGCCAAATTAACTTTAGGATCTCGACTTCTTTTGGCTGGTGGAGAATAAGATTCTTCTGGCGTTTCAGACTGCAATACAGCACTTGACGTATTGGGGCACTCTGCGTTAGAAGTAGAAGAGGAAACCGTGTCCACATGAATTATTGGTTCAGTATCAGAATTTTTCCTTTGCAAAAATGGACTCTCTGGGCAGGTTTGGCTACTTAAATCCTGAGATAACTCTTGAATGGTACTACAAGCAGGTACTGGTAATAAATCAGCGTAGTTCACGTCGTCGCCGAGATTGTCAGCAATACATTCATTTATTTGAGATTCACTAAGGGGTATCAAGGGGCTGATATTACGTGAATCGTATACATATGTGGAACAATCAAATCCAATGTTATCACAATCGTATGTTGTATTGATACCAGGACGCTCCTTATTACTATCGTTGATATTCTCTTTTCCATTTAACACACTGTTAAGCTCTGAAGCCATTGTAGCACATGATGAGTTGTTGTGATGTTGTATATTGCTTTGTGACAATTTCACTATTAGTCTATTACGGTATCCACTCATTGTTATTGTCCTTCAACACAGTTACACAAACTTCTCAAAACGTAGGTACGTAAACAGAACGCAGCGTACGCGCTGTCGATCAAAATACCGTCCGCACGCCCAAGCAAGAGCAATGATTCACGACCACTAACCGTTGAGCTCTCGCCCTCCTGCCCCCCGCGCATCGTGCACCTACGTGTAGGGACATGTCGCCGCGCGCGACGTCTCCAGTTTGTTTGGTTATACAAAACAATGTATCTGAGAGTTTCAAGTAATCTCGCGTAAACCTATTCAGCCAAAACACTGTAACTTCAATCACAGTGTTATGCCATATTAAACCATAAATGTAAGCAAAATACAGTGTGTTTTATGTGTTCATATCTCCTTCTACGTACTAAAGAATGAAAAAATATTAATACAGGGACATATAACTGCCTCGAAATAATCAAATGAGCACTGTTAAAGCAAAACACTGTAACTTGAGTTACAGTGTATTGGATTTACAGGGTGTGGTGTGAACTGTATTCCTTTTTTCGAAATATAGTATTTGATGCCCTAATATAGAATGATCCTATATTATATAGTAAGGTTGGCAACCCTAGTCACGGAATAGATACCTACTGTAGCTACGCACGGAACGCTCGCTGGTAGTAGATATTGTTCCTCCGCTCAGTGTTCGCCTTGATATCTGGAGTAGATAATAAGCTTAGGTTGAATGTTGATTGTGTGTCGTACAGGTGAGGCGAGTGTGAGCGCGGGCGGCGGCGGCGGCGCGGCGGCATGGCGCGCGCTCGCGGCCGGCCGGCATGGCGGTGAGCTGCCCCGAGGTGATGTACGGCGCGTACTACCCCTACCTGTACGGGCGCGGGGCGGCGCGCTCCTTCCACCACGCGCCGCACTTCCAGTACGATCGGGTCAGTACCACAGCTCCACTCTGTCTCCGATCACCGATACCACGCTTCCTTTTCCTCAAATTTGCAAAATAAACCTACATAAATCGTCCGCAGGACGCTTTGGAGTATTGGCGCATCATAGAATCATGATTTTCATTTTTCCCTCGATTTTTATTAAAAAGTCTTAACTACTCGTACCTACTTGCTTTGTTTTATTTTAATTCGATTATTGATATATGTTAATTTGACGGTGTCTGTTTTGTGGTACGGTAAAGACTTCGTATATATAAATTTGCTCATTTTTGAAGTCAATAGGTACTTTTAAGCAGGTATCGCCCGTTGCACACACTGCTCGCTGATTTCGAAGAATGAATCCTGAAGACTAACTACGGCTCAGCTACTAGGGGTCATTTACTGTTTAAACTCTAGAGTTGTAAAGGTAAATCTTCCGTTGGACTTCATCTAGCGAGCTACATCGTCGCGTAGTACTGACTGTAATGTAGCTGTAGCAAGCCCTCTGCTCGGTGCCAGCTCGTAGTTATTTCGTATGCAGGTATTTCCGTCGGCCGCCATCAGCTTCGCTTCTCATGGTTTTTGTGTTGCGGTGTCAACGCATCCGAGTAGGTACGATCATCTTGAAAGTAAAAGTTGACAAAGCATGTGAAGCAGAAGCGGTTCATAGAGTTAAATTAGTTTTTACGTGGCTAGGAGCGCGGCGCGGCCGGTCTGACCGGCCCATATATCACGCGCGCAAAAACCGAGCCCGCCGAGTGCCGCCGCTCCCTGCGCCCTCCGCGCCACTCCCGCGCCGCCAGCCTGCTGCGCTGCTAGGCTCACTGTCGTTGATCACGAATCATATTATTATTTACCTACTTACCTTCAACAAAACTATTATATCCTTGTTTAAATTACATTTTAATTTATGATTAAATAGTATAGTAACTGTACCTACTCGTATGCTCGGTACCTAGGTATTTCCTACGGTAACCGGTAGTGTCCGAGTAACATAAATAATGACGAATGCTGACGGAACCTACACTATCCATCCATGCGATATCATTGGCGTTAAACGAAAGTCATGGGAAGCCTCTCGCCGCTGCTGCTCCACTACACTTCGTTAGTGGGGTTCTAGTGTCAGAATGGCATCCTTTTTAACTAACTTAAAAAAAAGGAGATTCTCAGTCGTCTGGAAGTTTTCTTTTTTTCCTTGTTCAGTGATATCTTCGTCAAGTGTGTGAGGCCATTTTGATGATTATTTTTTGTTTCGAAGAGTGTGTCTGACGGGTCGACCTATAGATATAAGAAAGGAGGAGATATGTTAAGTATTAATAAATGTACCGGAACACGATGTCTCCAGTTTCCCCTACCACTATCGACACTACTACACATGCAGCAATAGTTACGCAGACGCGTACACATCTGCAATTCATAAATCAGACCACACTATACAGTCAATTATAAACCTTATATTCCTAAAAAAGAGCGTGTAATTTCCATGCACCGTACAACTTACACACACATAAATGTCGATGTGCTATGCGAAAGCAATTTATTTTACATTAACGTTAGTAATTGACTAAATCGAAAAGTTATCAGTTTTTAGGTCCCCAAAAACAAAATCAATATGTCCAGAAAATAAAATATTAATAGTAAAATAGTAAAAATTGTTTTCAAAAAACTCAAAAACTCCAACAATTTGGCCGCATTAGG
This sequence comes from Mythimna vitellina, assembly GCA_949316375.1. Lineage (NCBI taxonomy): Eukaryota > Metazoa > Arthropoda > Insecta > Lepidoptera > Noctuidae > Mythimna > Mythimna vitellina. The sequence goes on along the minus strand of OX438688.1, from coordinate 27,114,852 downwards.
CCATAATATACGGCATTTTAGAACGTCAATATAAAATACTAAAAATCGGCCAAGTACGTGTCCTGGTACTCTAAAACCCTGAAAAGTTTAATAACTTATATTATGAATTATTACATGATAAAGCTTTCAGTTACTAAAAAAACTTAAATTCACTTCTACAAAAATAATGTCTAGTTTTAAGACTAAACCTGTGTTGACCTGTTGAAAGTGAATGAGCATATGGCACTATATTTTTTTAGGGAATCAATTAGGTGGCCTTCCAGTGGCATCAATCCATTACTTTTTTTTAATTGCATCTTTCGAGAAACTGAAAATATAAAATAACATTTTAGTTATCATTTTACCAAGTTACTGCTAAACCTCATCATGTAAGGCTTTTGTTAGAAAAAAACTTAGTACAGAGCTTGTTAAATAAAAAGAACAAATAAAGAGCTAGAACATGTTACCTTATTTTAAGCAAATGTCGTTAATATATTCTGAATCATGCCCATTGTTGTAGCGCATTCGAAGCTTTTGAAGACTTTAAGAAGGAAGTGAAAATATCAAAATCAGAAAAAGTAAGGAAATTACACGAAGATAAGGCATAATACGATATCCGAAACCAAAAAATAGTCCTCCGACTATTAACTTACAATTTAACCAACTTACTTTACGACAGTTGCTTCCGTATTTCTTCACTACTTTGTAAAATAAACAAAAAAAAAAAAAAAAAAATTACATTATTTCACTTCGGACATCCAACCAATCGATATTATGGTCGATAGTCTATATGAGTAGATCACACAGGCACATCATTAACTCGCCGCAACGAACAGCGGCTGTATTATGAAATACACCGCACTGATAAAGTATCGTTATATTATTTTTACATTGCTTGTTAATTTACTGAGCATTAAAATTAAGTAGTGGTTAAAGAGCACGAGTGATTTATTGTAAGGGTAATACAGTCATTTTGATATTTTATTTGGATATTATAAGATTTGTTGTTGTTACTGATTTTAAAGATAAATATAGTATTAAACTTGTACTTACATATATGGTTAGAGATTCCGTGATGACCCAGGCTTCTCTTATCGCTTCTATTCTTGCACGAAACCACTGAACAATACGGATTTTTAAATTTCTTTACGATCACATATCGCGAAGTTTAGAACTGTCGGCCGTTTGCCCGAATGAGCGAATTTTGTGCAAGTCGCGCGGACAAGCACACGCCCCCTTGCTCCTCCTGTTTTTTATATTTCTATGGGTCTACCTTAAGGTCAGCGGCACACATACAATAATATTGTCAATAAAGTACATATTGACAATAATATTGTGTGTGCGGCTAATATGTCTTTCTAAGGTGCTGGAGAAGGTCGTCGCCAGCCAATTACCAGTTTTTTTGGAACAGAACAACATATTACCAGACTTACAATCAGGTTTCAGAAAGCCGCGAAGTACATATTGACAATAATATTGTGTGTGCGGCTAATATGTCTTTCTAAGGTGCTGGAGAAGGTCGTCGCCAGCCAATTACCAGTTTTTTTGGAACAGAACAACATATTACCAGACTTACAATCAGGTTTACTGCTTTACTGGATGATGTGAATATACCTTTGTTACTATCAAAGTTCATTTATTACGATTTCGACCCTGACGCTGTGCAATGCTTTATAAAATGAGATCTTAACTATCAGAAACACTTAGGGAGCAGCGTTGAAAGTCTAGTTTTATCTAGGCTGAATTACGCAGACATGGTGTACGGTTCGCGTCTACTAGCTCGTACAGACCGGCTGATTCAAAGGGTGCAAAACCTATTGCTTGCACTTGCTATTATGCATTTTACCTTTAAAATGAAGTCGAGACGCAAGCTTCACTTAGCTTGCCTTCTATTTCAGGTGATTTAATTTCAGAAACTAGACTACCTCTACAATAAATTGAGTTGAATCACTAGCAGACGAGAATACGGAAGAAGGCAATGCTTACAGCAACTCTTATCGCAGCCCCATAGTACAGCAACATTTAGAGGCAGTTTTCGTTACACCGCATCCAAAATATGGAATAACCTACAGCCGCCTATTAGAGAAATAAAAACGATAAGTACTTTTAGAAAACGTTTACGGCAGATTTTGATTGATGCGCACAGGGAAACTAAACCTGACAAATTTAAATGTTTTATTAATATGATATGCGGGCTAATGATTCAATTAATTGTCTTTGGTTTTGTGAGTATCCATGGGTAATGTTGCACAATTATACATATATTATTATTTATAGGGCTGATACATAGCTACAAAATGTGGGTGTTTGAGATTCCTTGGGCGTGGTGTCCCGTACAGCTGCCTCGTTTCCTTGTGTTTGAGGCTCTGAGGTGCAGACGTGTCATGCGTGACACCGACGTTCACTCAAAGACCTGTTGGAAATGAAGGATGCATTATGAGTTTTTTTATGTAACGGTTGTCTTATTGTCGTGGTATTCAGTTTATTTAGTCCTTATCCCATGTGCCTGGCCCTTGCAACCGGTAGATAGGTAGGTACTTGTGTTCGGTGTTTGCCTCGTCATTCATCCTGCTTTTATCGCAATGAATAATCTTTTTGGTGGCATAATGTACCCGCAACTGCAAAAACTAAAACATACATATTTTAACTTAATTCGAAAATAAATACACGTGCTTTATTCTTGCTAGGAATACCTTTTGCCATTTATATCTTCATATATTTCAGTATTTTAGTTTCACTTTACAGACGACGCTGGTATTTGAAAAATATAGATATGTATTTTTCAAATACCCGAAGTCAATCAGTTTTGGTTTTAATATAATATTATTCGATGGTTTGCTACTCGTCTGCCGCGCTCAGCCGCCAAGTGCTTAGTAAATGTTACTGGCACTGTATTGACGGGCGGTAGCTCGAGACTTACTTTTAATCGTAATATACAATTAGACCTATTAAAAGTTTTATTGAAGTTGGCGATATTTATTCTTATTACATACCTACACATATAACACTAAACATCTATTTATGATTTATCACTTTGTACACATTAATATATGCCTTATATATTTATTTATTTTAATTCCATATAAAAAAAAACTGATTTTCATCCGTACCCGTACACTCTAAGGTTTTGTTGAAAACCAGCGTCAGGCAACTGCTACGTAGTTGTCTGGCATTATGCTGAACTGGACCTATTTGGCGTAGCTGTGAGACTTATTATTGTTAATTTTATTTCTCCATTTTTTATGTTTAATTTCACTTTTGCAAATCAATTACTTATTGATTTATGAATCATGGCGTGCCAAATAAACATATTTTCTTTCTTTCTTTTTCCATATTTCGGTATTGTTCAATAATATCGTGGATTTCCAGAAGTTCTGATTTTATAACTGCTCTATCGGGGGGAGGCAGGGCATTGCCAATAATATTGACTATTGCGCGCGCACGGCAATATTTTAGTTGGGAAAAAGATGTCAATGTAGGCAGATGTGCGTGTTTTTTTTTTTTTTGAAAATGGAGGACGACAACAAACGACATACCAGAAATGGTGTTGATGTTACTACTCCCGCGGAAAAGCAATATTTGTTAGAGTTTATTAGAACGTGGGAAACTCATCCAGAGCTATGGAATACATCCATCGAAGCATATCGCGATAAAATAAAGAAATACGAGTATATATTACGTATAATGAATAATGCGAGCGAAAAGCTAAACCAAATAGCAAAGAAAGAAATATAGAAGATCTATAACCCTCCTTCATGACACACATACTAGATATCTTAGGTCATCGGAAAACTTGAGGCTCGAGATGCCAAGCCATTCTATCAATTTTTATGACAAGTCGTTTGCAGTTCAAGCAGTGCTACTGTGGAATGCTTTGCCCGTGTCAGTAAGGCAGGCTCAAACACTCACAATTTTTTAAAATATGGTTAAGGATCACTACCTTTCCTCTTGAACGTCGTCATTAAGTTCATCATTTCTTTGCTTTCATAATTATATATATATATATATTATATTAGTTGTATTATATGTAATTTATTAGTTTATGTATTGTGTAGCGACATCTATCGCGTCACATAAGAACTAATCCTGAATCGCGCAATCAAAGTTCTCCGCGCGATTAGAACACATAGAACAGCCCGAAATCATCTATCGGGCAGTTGCAGCCCACCAGACATAACATCCCGTCTGGTTGGAGGATCCTCCCTTTTCAACGGAGCTTTGCGGGACTTTTCTCTCTGTTCCACATTCCCTCAAAATTGTATATATGTAAATAGCACACCACGAACTACCTGCGTATCTTTTTTTTCTCCTTCTCTGTCAAATCCATCCAAAGGTTGTCTGTAAAAATCGCTTTTAGCGATAAGACCGCCCAGTGTAAGTTGTATTTTTGGTGTAAAATAAAGAATATCTATCTATCTATAAATCCATATCATCGGGAACGGGAACCGATGAGGTTTAGGTTCCGTCTTCCTGGACGTATTATGAATTGTTGTTTTTATCTAGCTAAGACCAGCAAGTCATTTTTAGTAAACAGCATACACTTTTATATCAAGCTATGTAAGTTAAAGACTATGTCGAAGACAAGCTTGTTTGGCAATGACTGCTTCTGCACATGTGGCCACCTGGTAACTCATAATATTGTGTAAATGTATCTATTAACTGCTCCACATTTGTTTGTAATATATACTTTTATTTCTTTCTAACACATTGCTTTTGCAATATTTTTTAATATTATTAGTCTTGGGGTCACCATAAATCGTTAGTAATTTATTTTTTTAACGTATCATTTATTAATAATTGTAATTATTTATTTTTCTGGTTTTTATTTATATAGCTTCTTTTTTTATAATGTGAATGTGAGAACACTGTAGACTCCGCGAATTCTTAGGTTACTTCCTATTACGACTCACTTTTTATTATGATTATATTTATTGTACTTTTTAGTACAATATTGACCAGTCTACACTGTCCTTACATAATTCTATACTCTATTATCCAGGAAAGTATTCGAATGCATTGGCATTTTAAGTTTCAAGCTATCCGATGACCTAAGAACTTTCATGTGGGAGTCGTAAAGAAATTGGAACCGTTTGTATCCATTTTTTTGTTTACTTGCTTTTTTATTTCATACTTACTTTACAACTTGTATTAAGTTGTGGATAAATTATAATATAACAGGTTGTTCTGGGGTAAAATGTAGTAAGAGAAAGAAAAAAATAATAGAAAGAATTTTACTTGTGTTGCAGGTATCCAGCAAATAATACTTTAGCGCAGAAAAATTGTAAATAAACGCATCATGTAGACATATCACATTTTTATTGTATAAATATAAAATTTTGCTTCTGGATATAATAATAAGCACAGCATTTCAAACACAAACTAAATTATCTTTGAAAATCACAGCTTCTATGCTTAATAAAATCGCAGTAATTATTATTATTATTTTTTTTAATTGATATAAACCAGTGCTTGACTGCGATCCCACCTGATGGTAAGTGGAAATGCAATCATTGATGGTCAGGCGCACTAGTTTATTAAGAGCCTATTCACTCTAGCCTTGAAGACACCTATATTATAGTTGGACGGAAAGACCGCAGCAGGCAGATTGTTCCAGTCCTTCGATGTACGCGGTATAAACGACGAAGCGAAACGCTTAGTCCGGACCGTTGAAGTTTCAACAACGTAAGGGTGGATACTCGCCGTTCGTCGGCTTGTCCGATGGTAGAAAGGAGATGGCGGAATCAAGTCATGCAGTTCCCGCGCACACTCTCCAAAATGTAACCTGTAAAATACCGATAGGCTGGCTACTCTGCGCCTGTGCTCGAGGCTTTGTAGATTGGACTTAACCAAATCTGGATCCCCAATTAGCCTCTTCGCACGCCTTTCCACTGAGTCCAAAGTTGCTAGATGGCATTTTGCAGCACCAGCCCATATGTGACTGCAGTACTCCACACACGATCGGACCTGTGCTTTGTATAACATTAGAAGCTGTCCCGGTGTGAAGTACCGTCGGACCTTTGCAAGAACGCCTAGTTTTCTAGCAGCTACCTTGGCTTTGGACTCAATGAACCGCCCGAAATTGAGATCTGAGGAAATTTCAACTCCTAAGAGTTGAAGGCGGTCGGAGCACTCCAGGGATACATTCTGAAAAACGGGAGCCAAGGTGAACGGGCTCCTCTTAGCGGTGAACAGACACGCTTGTGTTTTGGCGGCGTTGAATTTTACCAGATTGGTTTCGCCCCACTTGGAGACTGCCTGAAGTGAGACATTCGTACGCTCTACCATAGCCTCTCGTTCGGACCGAATTTGCTCCTTACTGGCCCGAGGACCTGGCAGGTACCTCTCTACAACTGCGCTATCGTCTGCATACCCATAGATACCGAGCATCAGCAGATCTGACTATATATATCATTCACTGATTAATCACCAAATCTCAGAAACTATAACACCTACAAACTTAAAATTTGGCAGGTAGGTTCCTTATATGGTGTTGACATCCGCTAAGAATGGATTTTACGAAATTCAACCCTAAGGGGGTAAAACAGGGGTCCAAAGTTTAGATGGAGAAACCTAAAAACCTTCACGCGGGCGAAGTCACTGACTTTGTTGTCTTATTTTTTTCTTTTATTTTCAATTGTGCTTTTTATTATTATTATTATTTTACAATTTGATATTGTAGATTATTTTTATTTTGCAATTTGACTTTTTTATATTAATTTTTGACATCAATATTTACGTAAAGTAAGTAAGTAAATTACATTTTGTAAATTATATATTTTCTTTTATTATTGTGAACGTGAGAACAATGTTGATTGCTTTTTTTTTCCTTTTCAGTGATTTTAACGTATGTCTAAGCAATTTGAGTATATTCTGCAGCCTACCCAAATGTCCTTTCCTTGGTATTGTACGTCAAGTCGTTGAGCTTCTTAGTAGTCCTGGGTTGAGCTTTACGAATACTGACCAATGCTTGCACTGACTGCACAGGTCCACTCAAATCTGTATGGTTCTTTCTTCAAAAGACCATCTCAGACAAATCTGCATGGTTCTCATGTGATTTGACCATTACATATTGACTGTATGGACATTAAAATAACTTTGACCCCTGAGTTAGTTTGTTTCGGTGTTTCTTCTCAGGGTAGTCAGCTAGGAAACACCGGCTTCATCTAGTTTAAAATGACGAAAAAAAAATTGACGTGTAAAAGTGTTTTTTTGAACCTACTTACAAAATAAATATCATTTTTTAAAAACTGCCATTTCATAATTTAACCCCTAATATAATAATAATAATCGTTTATTTCTCACCACAAAAATAAAATAAAAATAAAAACAAAAATGCTTACAATTTATAGAAGCTTAATTAAAAAGTACTCGATACAAAGTAATTTTTATTTTTATTGTACTGCAGTATATAAATATAATGGAACAAAAGCTTTTTATAATTCATAATGGCTTTTAACTTAACCTAATCCAAATAATTCACTAATATTAGAAAGGGATCTTTAATGGTCACTGTTCTAAAACCACCTAACCAAACCCAACTTAACCTAACCCATATCATCGCTTCGTTCGTGTTCTAATCGTCGCTTAATTCCAACCTGACCTAATCCAGCTGCGAGTGCACAATACATAAACTTGCAAGTGCCTAAAAATGTTGTAGTCGGTGACGGCTCAGTAATAGTAGCCGAAGGTACTGAAATGGTAGTAGTGAGTGAATACAATGGTAAAATTTGGATTCCAACAAACATAAATAATGTTCTGTATGTACCCGAGTTAAAAGTAAACTTATTTTCATTAAATATAGCTCTAGATAAAGGATATGAGTTAGGTACAACTCAAAATAGATGCCAATTCATGAAAGGAAGCAATATTCAAGCGATAGCAAAAAGAGAGGGCAAAATGTTTGTAATGTATTTCAACTTCAAATCAGAAACTGCACTAGTTGGCAAAAGTAACTCCGAGTTATCAAGTTGGCATGCAAAACTAGGTCACCAAGACATTAATCAAGTGAAAAATATTCTTATCAGGAGCAACATTTCATTCAGCGAAGGTCGGGATGAAACATGTATATCCTGTCTGAAAGGTAAACGGCATAGATTTCCTTTCTATTTAAGTACACATAGGGCAACGGTGCCTGGTGAAATTATTCACATGGATATTGGAGGGATAATAGAAGAAATGTCTCTTGGTGGATCTAAGTTTTTCCTATTATTGAAAGATGATTTTACAAAATATAGAAGAGTATATTTCCTGAAACATAAAAGTGAAAGCATAAATTATTTGAAAGAATTCATAGTAGAAACAATGAATAATCCAGGGAACAAAATACAGTTTATCAGGTCAGATCATGCTAAAGAATTCTGCAGTAAGGAAATGAAATAAAAGTTGAAGTCATATGGAATACAGCATCAGTACAGTGTGTGTGGATGTGTTGAAAGAGAGATGCGTACCATAGCGGAATCTGCCAAGACAATGTTAGTAAGTAGTAACTTATCAAAGAATCTGTGGGCAGAAGCAATCATTACTTTTTTTTTATTCTTGATAGGTTCGCGCTTGACCGCTATCTCACCTGATGGAAAGCGACGATGCGGTCGACGATGGATGGATGATGATACATGTTCATGAAATGCTGTGTTTGTTATCAGCCGTACAGGCACAAGCAGGGTAAAAGGCGAGACACCATATGAGCTGTGGACTAATAAAGATATGTACAGTATTTCCAAATTAATAATGCATTTGCATTTTGCACCTTGTTCGAGAGAAATAGGAATCAATATCATGTGTACACAATCGAAAACAATTCGGGTGGTCGGCGGCGGCCGCCAGTCAGTCAAAGGACCGTCAGTCGTTTTTATATGTTGGTGGTGACTGCTCGTGTTCTCTCTGTGTGGAATTATATAGAGCTGCTACACATCCTTCTTGGTTTTGGTTTTCACAGGAAAATTTAATTTCAACTTTAATTATCTTATTCAAATTTAAATAGTTTATTTTGTAAAATAGGTAAATATAGTAACATTTTTCACGTTTTTTTAATATTAAAAAATACCTACGTTAAATACATATTAAGTACTAGAAAAAACATTTTAAAAATCAGATTTAGGCTTATATAAATTTAATAGAAAGAAACACATGCATAAATAAACAAATAGATATAGGAATAAATAATATTATAAAGCATATTAGTACTTAGTGTAATAATACAACAAATAAATAAAAATATGCCTAACCCTAAAAGGAAAACCTAAAAGTAGATTTCGGCTGTGTTATTCGTAATATGATATATAATTTTCAGTTGACGCTCAAAGAACTCAACTGTAAGTAATTTGAGAAAAAAGTTGATCGAAGCTATTAATTTCAAAGGCTGTGCAGAAACTTTAAGGCTGATCTTGAAAGAAATGGTTTAGGTTTCTGAAAACTGGTAATAACAGACGGTTACTTATGGAAAAGCATGATATACGTTTAAAAAGGATCAAATATCTCAGAGAAATACAACAGCTAAAGAATTCTGGTAGAGACATAGTGTTAATGGACGCGTCATACGTGCATACATCACATACTAAGGGTAAAACTTGGCAAGGTAGCAGCAAAAAAGGTATCAAACAACCCATTTCCAAAGGAGAGCGAATAATTATTGTACACGCACGCAATGAAAAAGGCTTCATCCCAGGGGTTTTAATGTCACTTAAATGTGTCGACTCAGAAGGTGACTATCATAAAGAAATAAACGCGGAACGTTATCAAACTTGGCTACGCAATCAATTAATTCCCAACTTGCCTCCTAATAGTGTGTTGGTAAATTAGAACGCCCCATATCATAATAAGCTGTCTGTAAAAACACTAAACTCAAACACACCTAAACCACAAATGATAGCTTGGTAACAAAACACAACATTCCGCATGACCCAAAGAAAATGAATCCCGATTTGTATGAAATTATAAAAAGACAAAGCAAAATACACATAATTTGCCATTGACCGTATAATGGAGGAACAAGGGCATAAAATTATACGACTGTTACCATATCATCCCGATTTTAACCCCATTGAAAATATTTGGTCCCAAATAAAGCAACATGTAGCTAAAAAAAATATTGCAATGACTGTCATGTCAGTTAAAGATGCTATATTAGAAAAATTCAATAATATAGGACCAGGAGAATGGAAAAAAGTTTGTGATCAAAATGCGAAGATGAATATAGAAAATTTGACTCAAGAATCGATAGTTTTTCCAATGAAATGATTATTTACACAGGTGATAGCAGTGGGGAAAGTGGAAATGAACAAGAGCATAGCAAGTTGTGAGGAATCTACGATGTCAGGAATAGAGATCCTCGCTGATTCTGTTTTTTTTTTTTGTTATTGTAATTCTGGAATGATCAGTGCTGTAAATACTTTTGAACTGAGATTGTAATGATTAGATTTCTAAAATTTTAATGTAAACCTATATTTAAAAACCATTTTTTCTTATTCTAATATAAACCTCGTGTTATTTAAACCTTCTTTTGGTTCTATCATTACACCAGCTTTACTAAGACACTTGAAAAGTACTATAAAATTTTCGAAGTAAATCAATCCAACAAAGATTGTATTGCATATTCGCAATCGTGTGGTTTTCTTCGCTATTCACTTACATGGAATTATCGAATCAAATTTCGTTACTGATAAATCAATATTTGGGTGGTTCTCTGATTTCGGTCCAATTTGAGAAAAATGAGAGAAATTTTAGATTTTGAAAATCTTAATGTGAAACGAAAATATGAGTGCTTATAAATACTATGTGTATATATTTTCGAATTGAATCGATTAATTTCCGAGATATAGGTCGCTGAAGTTTTTATTTGTGATGGTAATGATTTTTCGTTTAATATATCTTGATCTTTCCTTTTCCTTTTCAGTAGCATATTTTTCTGGATCTTTTATTAGTTGTGTATACTCTTCCCGTCTACGTAGTCGTGCTTTAGCTTGTTTAACTTCAAAAATTTTCGTTTTCGCAACCTTCGGCATATTTTTACCTAGAAATAAAAAAATAATAATTTAAGCTCCTCGAACTTCGATCAAAAGACGAACAGACAAACAGCCAAACCGACAAGCAGGCAAACAGACAAACAGACAAACAGACAAACAGACAAACAGACAAACAGACAAACAGACAAACAGACAAACAGACAAACAGACAAACAGACAAACAGACAAACAGACAAACAGACAAACAGACAAACAGACAAACAGACAAACGGTTGGTATATCTCACGTTAATTATATCATGTGAATGTTATTGAAAAGAAAATATACCAAATAACTTTATATTGTATGAGACGCACCCGTGATAGAATTTAGTAATGATAAGTTAATCATTATTTTTTACGCATAAAACAATGTAATAATGAACAATATTGAACTAACATTACTTAGTAGGCACACTCTAGGGAATCTCTCTACCGCTCCTCTACCGGTGGACCTAATAATTGCCAGCACTTTGTTCTCCAACGCATTCACAGGAATAACCTTGGTAGCTCCTCCATCGGTTAGGGCTGCATTTCTCCAGCGAGGCTGTAGCTTTGCCTTATGTTTTGGCCTTAAACTCCATGTACTAGAAAGTAAAAATAATAATTTTGTCATTAAAAATATACCTTCATCCAATTCCTACCAACATCCAGATTAAATATTGTCCTAAACCAAGTAAAACTATTGGACTTTTTCAGCTGCCTTTCGATAACCCTTCTTCGGCCAGGCTTCTTGATATTAAATATTCTACATTAAGTATCTATTCAAATTTAAGTTAAGTATACGAAATTACGATATGTATGTAGACAGTTTATTAATTTGTTTATGTATTGTATAATTGTATGATATTTATAGTTTATTAGTATATCTATTCTTGTACCTATTCGCCTTTTTTCTCTCTTTTATTGCACCGACCCCTATTTATCTCTGCATCACCCTAAGGTTAGCATTAAGTCCGCCGCTGTACGTTTGTGCATAAAGTATTTAATAAATAAATAAATAATGAATTATACATTTTAAACTTATTCTTAAACATATATCTATGTATTTTGTGGTGTTACTTACCATTAAGTTTTAGGTTTTTCTTTCACAAAACACAATATTTCCGTTAGACTTGCAGATATAGGCAAATTCGAAAGAATGATGAAATTATTTCAGTACTGTTAATTTAGGTACGTAAAATGTCAAAAGCATTTTATAAGCCGTTTAAAATAAAATGTTCTCTAAAGTGCAGGATTGCAACGCGCAAGGTGCAATATTCAACTTAGGTGTATAATAATCAATAAAATTTCAGAGTGGTCACAATGGGCATCGTGCCCATTCTACCCATCGTAGTAAGTTATTCACTTGATGTAATAGGTAAATCGTATATATTTAATGTCTTTGGGTTGACCAATCTTATGTCAGTTGACAACAAAGTTTAGTGTTCATCAAATGCTGGTTGTCAACTGTCATTGAAAAAGCCAATAGTACTACAGACCGGCTGGCACATTTGTCTGGTTGGTAGGTTAGCTGGTTATGGTTACGGAGCACCGTTTATGGAATTAACAACTATCGGACAGTTATGACTGGGCACAGAGAGTACTGAGATTGCGTAGGAAAACGCAATGGCTTTTTCGAAAGGATTTTCAAAATCACCTTCTGAGCTCTTTCAATCCGTAACATCGCTGTTTTGTGCGCCTCGGCCCAGACCGTCAGGCAGTATCAGATCAGTATAGAACAGTGATTGAGCAAGTGTAAAATATATATTTATTAAGGTTTTAAAGTCTGCCGCACCTCTCAGTTAATATTTAAGTAATATTTAAGTATAAAGGTTTTCTCAGGCGGGCTACGATAGAGTCAATGTGTTGATGGATTTGAGATGACAATCAGTAGATCGAATTAATCATGTTGGTAACACTGTTGCCGAACCCGCTGGCATGCAGTCGCACGTGGCGAGAGCGGCGCAGCGGTGAGCGCGAGCTCCGGTGTGCTTTTGTGATACTTTGTAAACTAGCGACATCAGGCTCTGTGTTGTTGGTAATACTGTTGCCGAGCCCGCTGGCGTGCCGTAGTACGGTGCGAGGGAAGCGCAGCGGTGAGCGTGAGCTCCGGTGTGCTTTTGTGATACTTTGTAAACTGGCAACATCAGCCTCTGTGTTGTTGGTAACACTGTTGCCGAGCCTGCTGGCGTGCCGTCGTACGTGGCGAGAGAAGCGCAGCGGTTACGGCGAGCTTTGTAGATAAAATTATCACAGCAGTACGCTCAGCGCTGAAATGTGCATACTGAACTGATGGTAGCTTACAAAAAAGTATATTCGACAATATGTAATAACCGTTACTAATGGTCTAGTTCAAGAGCGTCGCCAGCCGATGATCAAGGGGGATCTAGTAGAAGTATGGAGGATGGGCAAAGTATTTACAGTCAAGAGCTTATGAAGCAAGTGAAAACTTCAACGGGCTCTTGACTGCGACTTCCGTTATTTCGAATGCACGCTTGTGCGACATTGAAGCTTCAGCGATTCTTCATGTCGCACTAGAGTAATGTCGAGCTTCAGTGAGTCGCAAAAACATGTATTCGAACTATAGTGAGTCGCAGTACAGTTTTGTCGTACAGGCGTTAATTGCACCTATCTTCGAGCTCACGCAGTACACTTTTCATTTCATGTTTCTATCATATGTACTTATTTCGTGAAATGTAACAGATATTTTAGTAGGTAATTGATTTTCCACAGAGAGCCTTGTCTCCTGCTGCCCCGTAGCCCGCTTGCGCAGTGAACAGTAGCGCCGATTGCTAGACGGATTGATATCTTCTTATTATATTTCCACTATGTGGCTGGTACCTACTTAGGGTTTTGTAGAGGGGACGGACTGACGGAGTTAAATATGATACTAACATGTTAGTTGGGAATCCAGCGATAACTTCTCTCGTTAGTTCTATTTTAAACTGACTTCAAAAAAATCAATCAATCAATTCGTGCGTGGTTGACCAATATTTACATCTACATTACACACACACACACACACGTCTCGTGTATATATGCATATCTGTCTCGTACGGGTACGAATGGAGAGGCTCAGTACTAACATACAGAGGTGTTGCAGTTCAACGTGCAGGGCAATGCGGGCAGCGAGGCGTACGGCGGCGGCGCGGCGGCGCTCAGTTCGGGCTCGGCGTCGTCGGGCGCGCAGTCCCCCGCCTCCCCGCCGCACGCGCACGCGCACCACGCACAGCACGCTGCGCGCCTGCGCGCCAAGGAGGAGGACCTGTCTGCACACGGCCGCGCCAGCGCTGACGGTATATGCACAAGCTTTATATACTCAAACATAGCTCGCACTAATATTTCTGGGGCCTTTCCTGAAGAATTTTGCATACCTACTTATAGTATTTGCGGCCCATGTCTGTAATTGAGATGTCAAAAATAAACTGCGCTGTTTTAGAAAGGCAAGCGTCCGCCATCTCAATCAGCTGAGTCCTGTAACAGTAACTGATTGTGTGCAGGCGGCGGGTCGTCAGAGTCAGAGGGCGAGTGCGGCGGCGCGGGCGCTGCTCGCGCGCGCGCGCAGTATGTCAGCGCCAACTGCGTCGTGTTCACGCACTACTCGGGCGACGTGGCCGCGGTCGTCGACGAGCACTTCGCACGGGCTCTCTCGCTCGACAAGCCCAAAGGTCAGCACTCTATATTACATACCTACATCCTACCATCCTCATTGGTGGCAATTCAGCAGCAGGTGTTGTCTAGAAATAAACCGATCGCGGCAACAAATAGATAATAAGAGAATACTAGCCTTTATCCTTTATCCAAACTTGGCCGAAGCTTTCTATAAAGTGTAATATTATCTGGCTGACACAAAATTATATATGTGAATCTAGTAAATAGTAATCGAGATGGTTGCATTGTGCTACTCAAATCATAGGTGCCTCAAACATTACGCGTAAGTAACTCTAATCAAATAAAATTAGCTTTTTTTCCGCGCATAACATTTGAAGGAGAAGCAAAGGTATGAGACTGCTATTCTAATATTAAAAATTAGAAAATTAGAAAATCAAACATAAAGGCAGACAGATCCGACTGACATAACTGACTGACTGATGGGGCTCGAAAAGCCCCATCAGTTATGTCAGTCGGATCTGTAACCTCGAAATGCGAAGGCGTGGTTCGTCGGGCAAAGGGTATAGACACTCGTTACCAATGAAATCACTTAATGTTAGCACTTAACTATAATCTTACTTTTAGTTCTCATAAAATAATTACCATTGATAAATCACCACACAATAATGGTTACTATAAAATAGGCAACACAATTATGACACTCCACTGAACACGTAGCGCAGACATGTGTGTTTGACCGAAGCTCCGGCAATATTGCGCCTCCGTCGTCGACTTACATCCCACTAGCACTCAGTGTTGCGTCAGAGTGTCGTGGCCAGTCACGTGACACATGTCTCTCTAAACCACTAGCGCCGCTCTAAACAACTAGCGCCATCTCTGATATCTTTTGAATACTTATTAAAATACAAAAGCGACGTCAAATATTTTTCAATTTAGAATACAGAAAAATGTTAATTTGTTGGTGTATGTTTATTTCTGTTAATAAACACAATTTAAATATTAAGGCCTTTAAGATATGGGCCTCAGCTTTAAAAAAAACATTAAGGGGTCATTTATTTATTACGTAAGACAAAATAAGAATAGGCCGACCCCTCCCACCTTTTTAATATTTATTATGTAAGAATCTAAAGGAAAAATGAATACTGGTTAATGTTTGATTGGTTTTGATTTTTATTTCTAACTGTAATTTTTTTTTAGAAACTTTAACATGTGTGTCGTTTTTGCAAACAAGTAACGTCTAGTTCACGAGCGGGGAGGCGCAGTGACGTTGCCATGGAAATAGTTTACCTATATGCATCCGAACGCACATCAACACTCGCGCAGTTGCACGCGCTTTTTCAAAACTTAACTTTGCGTATTTTTGTGATCTTACGTGAGAATTATCAAGACTTAGACAAGACAGACAAGAAAAAGTAAGACATAGTCGATCCCTCCCCCCCTAAATCGTCTTACGTAATAAATGAAGAGCCCCTTAGCATGCTGTGAATAGTCATCCGTCACTAAAACACTTCTAGACTTAGGCACAAGAAGACGTTGCCCAGAGGGTTTATGTCTAATGGATAACTTACGGTTGTCCTGTTTAGTACAGCGTTCCACTGTCCCCAGGGTTCTATTCTTGAATTTAATTTATTGTTACTTTATAACAATAAATGACGAATGTAATTGAAAGGTTCAATATGCCTGTCCTAACAGGCATATTTAATCAATGCCTAGACAGCGGCACATTCCCTGATTTAATGAAACATAGTAAAGTAGTACCAATTTTCATCTGTGCTTCCAGCATTGAGTAAAATATATGAAAAAATCATGCTCAACCAGATGTTGTCTCATTGTAATTCAAATAGGATTTTGCATAGTCATCAGTTTGGCTTCACGAAAGGAAGGTCAACGACGGATGCAGGAGTGAAACTCATCGGTCAAATTTTGGAATCCTAGGAGAAGTCCCAGGATGCTATTGGCATATTCTGTGACCACTCTAAAGCATTTGACTGCGTTGACCATAATACTCTAATCTGTAAATTACATCATTACGGAATTCGTGGACGATCTGCTGATCTTGTTTTTTCTTATTTATCTTACAGGCAGCAAAAAGTAATCATTAATAGGGCGACATCCTCCTCGGGGTCTTTAGTAAAGATGCACACCCATCTCAGGGTTCAATTCTTGGCCCTTTCCTTTTTCTAGTTTAAATTAATGACCTTCCTTACATGATGGCTAATTTATCCAATATAATTATATTTGCTAATGACATTTCCCTTATTTTTAAAGTAGATCCGACATCCGCATCTTTCCTAGATGCGGATGTCGGATGCATGTCAACGATAGTCTGGCTGTTCTTTCGAAATAGTTCGCTGCTAATAATCTCTTATTAAATGCGAATAAAACTAAATGTATAAAGTTCTCATTACCGAATGTGCCTCAAGTTGGCGTCAATCTAATTCTTGACGGCAACAGACTTGATGTTATTACGGAAACTGTGTTCCTAGGTATAACTATTGATTTTAGACTGCAGTGGGGCGCTCATATTAGAACTCTTTCAAGTATATCAGTCTTACTGCATATGCAGTAAGAAAAGTAAGGCAACTGACAGATGTAGCCACAGCTAGGTTAGTTTACTATGCGTATTTCGACAGTATTATGTCTTATGGCATTTTACTGAGGGGATTTGCAGCTGATGTAGACTCAATTTTCATATTGCAAAAGAGAGCAATCCGGGCTATTTATGAAATGGGTCCTCGCGAGTCCCTCAAAAATAAATTCGAAGAAATCGATATACCGACTCTGCCTTCTCTTTATATTTTAGAAAGTATTATGTATGTTTGTAAAAACCTAGGACTCTTCAAAATTAGAAGCGATTTTCATAACATAAATACGCGTAGTAAACACGAAATTGTATTACCCAAATGAAGATTAGCTAAGACCAGCAAGTCATTTTTAGTAAACAGCATACGTTTTTTTTAACAAGCTGCCAAAGGTGGTGACTGAATTTAGCGAGGGAAAGTTCAAAACCCATATTAAGCGTGTCCTAACTAAAAAAGCGTATTATAAGGTTAAAGACTATGTCGAAGACACGCTTGTTTGGCAATGACTGCTTTTGCACATGTGGCCCCCTGGTAACTCATAATATTGTGTAAATGTATCTTACCTGCTCCACATTTTTGTAATATATAGTTTTTTTCTTTCTTACATTGCTTTTGCAATATTTTTTATATTATTAGACCACCATAAATTCGTTAGTAATTTATTTTATTATCGTATCATTTATTAATAATTGTAATTATTTTATATTATTAATTAAGAGCATATCCACGGATTCCCATTCTTTCCATTTTCAACAAGAGCCGAGTAACACAGACAGTATCAAAGGCCTTGGTGAGATCCAAGAAAATGCCGAGACATTTTTGTTTTTGATCAAGGATATTAACTATTTGATCGATAAGAGAAGCCACAGCATCATCCGTGGATTTTCCTTTCCTAAAGCCGAATTGGTTTGGTGCTATTATTTTATTGGTAAAGTGTTATTAGTTTTCAGAAAGTTTTGCAGTCTGATATTAAGTAATTTCTCAAGGACCTTTGATAATGCAGGCAGAACAGATATTGGCCGAGAAATATTCACACTGTATCTGCTCCCACCCTTAATGATAGGGTGGACAATGGCCTTTTTGAAGGCTTTAGGAAAGATGCCGCTAGATATAGAAACATTGCATAAGTGAGTAATCACTGTTACTAGACTTTTAGAGCACTTTGTAACAAGAGCGTTGAGATTGCGTCCCATTCAACAGCAGAGTCACCACGTAGGCCATGGATAATTCGCTCAACTTCACACTCATCAGTTGGCATGAGTACGAAGGAGTTTGTGACATTTTTATACGGAATGCTGCGAGTTCTTTGCGGTGGATAGAAGTTTATGTGCAAGTTCATTGCCTACACTGGAGAAATAATCGTTTACCATATTGACAGATGTAGTATTGTCGGGCTCTATCTTCAGCAGTTCAGTTGATGGATTTCTGGAGCTGCCACACTGTACAATATTTTTAATTACCTTTTCAAATTCATTTTTCTCGTAAGCATGTTTCAATCCGTTACGTAGTTTGTTACAGAAATTGTGGTACCGAAGAAAAGTGAGTTTAAGAGTATAGTTTTCAGGGTTAGTCTTTGAATGGCGACACGTAGCGTCACGATTGCGGATGCAGCGTAGTAAACTGTTTGTTATCTATGGTTTGAGGATTCTGCTTTTTGATGGAGTAGGCCTAGCTACAGAGTTTTGTTTAATTATTGATCCAAGAATTGAAACTAACATTTCAGTTGCCAGTTCAACGTCTGAGATATCTGTGACTGAACTGAAGTCAGTCTTTGAAACAGTAGTATATACTGAAGGATAGTCCACTTTTATAAAATGTTAGTTTTACTCATCTATACTCTGAATCAAAGATCAATGTGATGCTCTTTAATTCAGATTTAAGGAAGATATGATCAAAACAATTCTTACCTCGAGTGGGCAGCCTATGCGTTGTCCTACTGATTTAAATGATCTGGGTAATATTTATATTGAGGTGTCCGTGTAACGCTATGTTTTATAGTTAGATGTGGAAGTCAGAATGTCATCAAGACCGCGTAGAAAATTGACAATATTACGATTGCAAGGGGGGCGATACAAGGCAATTATTATCAGATCTACAGATTCTAGCTTACATAACATACAATTTGTATCTAATATGTTTGGTTCAGTTACTGTATGCGATAGGAAAGATTTAATGTATATAATAATACCATCATTTTGGTTGATATTATTTCCGGAAGTATATTCAGAGTTTGTAAGAACATGGTGAGCTCATGAATTTTTCGGTTAACGCTGCGTATTGACATGTAGTATATTTACTTTTTTTTTATTGCTCCTGCTTACAAGTATAAGACTGGGTTGTACCTATAGCATCTAACTCATTACATATTGAGGTCAGGTCTAGAATTTTGTAGTAAAGTAAAAGAACACATATTGGTACAACATGAGATTAATTTCATGTCAAGAAAATAAACAGTTACTAAACAAACAAGAGAAAAGTTTAGTCTCAATATTAACTTTTCGAAGACTTCATATTCAGCTTTGTAGTTATTGAAACCAGCATCTGCACAAACATCATATTTGAGGATTAAACAGAGTGGCTGTTGCGGGGACCGAACCGTACACGTGATCTGCAGATTTTGTGTTACTGTAGATGTGTATTGTGAAAGTGTGAAATGTGCTGTTAAGCGTTTACCTAGTCTGATAACTTAATGATTTACAAAAACGTACTAAAATAAAATACAAAAAGAAAATAAAAGTCCAAAAGACAAAATAGACGATAATTTATCGATTGTTGACCAAAGTTAATGATGCAGGGTTTTGAGTAGGTTAACGAGTCACGACACTGAAGAGATAATGGCCGAGTCCATGCCCTCACGCTTGCGAAGAAAAATCTTATTGTTCTGGGACCAACTAAACTTGTAATCGTGAGCGTTAGCGAACTTTCGGGCTCCGTAAAACAATTGTCGCAAGTTATTTGGTTGGTAATCGGCCACATTACCGGTTTAGGTTCTCCTTTTATACCAATATGAGTGCTATATAATTTTTCCGCGGAGGGGCGCTCTTTATTGAAAGCCCGAATAGCTTCCAAAACCTGTTTCTTAAGAGGGACTGTGATCAAGTCTGCAACGATTGGCCTATTTGATCGTTTTTCCCCGGCACACGATAGACGTCTCGCAGATCCGCTGATTTGAATGGGACCTGGAGGACATTGCATGTTTGTAATACTAAGGCCGTCAGGTCTTTTGTCTCTCTCTCACTTATAGGAACATTTCTTATTTTCAAGCATGAGGATCGTGAACCTTTCTGTAAGTCACCCACCTTCTTCTCTAGTTCTACAATATATGCTCTTTGTCCTTGTCGCTCCTTTTCAAGTTTTTGTACCGACTGTATCATGCTTTCATACGCCAAATTTATATATTCAATAGATTTCTCAATCTCGATGTTTGTCTTCTGTATCTCTTTGTTCTGCAGCTTTACTTCGTTGATATCGGATGTTAATTTAGTCAATAATACATCCTGATCACTTTTCCTCGTAGACCATAAGTTCATTATTTTATCCTCAAACGTCTCGACCTCACTTTGTGGGGAGTCACTCAGCGAGGAGTCTGGCTTGAAATGTTTGTTTCTTGAAGATACGTTGATATGCGCCGGCTCATTTTCAATGGTTGAGATTGATATCTCACCTGATGGTGATGACATTTTATGCTGAGTCTTCATACCATCACCTGCAGGAGGTGATCGTTGAACTGGTGGCATTATGTTACACTTATTTTAATTTAACGTAGACAAAAACAACCAAACGGGTTGGCACGTAGAACGTAGCATACGTAGCACACCTTCCGATTCGTAGCCGCGTAGCCGCTAGTTAATGGCTCACTTCGTAACCGATGCGGCAGAGAGCGGCCCGCGCACCGCACGTAGTGTCCAGAAAATACGGCTTCTGCGCTTGCGTTACGGTGACTCGGTAGAACAGGCACGCACCTGGCTGCGGCGCGCGAGCTTCAAGTTTAAATCCCGACAAACACCAATCACAAAAAACTCATTTAGCTGTGCATACGGCACAACTCCGAGAATAGAGTCAAAAATCAGGCGGGAGCAGGTTCGTTACAGATTCATAATGTTCAACAGGTTCAAACCTGACGCATTGTGAGTTGGGAACACCTGCCTCGCTTCTCGACTCTCCATTCTTAAATACTTACTTATCTTACCTATCTAACAAAACCTACCAATAATATCAATGAGTAGATCATCTTGTAACCTTTACAAATAAGGTGGTAAACAAAAACTGTGTATTACAAACGGAAAGGGGATTTCATTGTTAATGATGCACTCGTCGAGTTGAAGCTTCAAAGTCTTGAGCCCCGACGCCGAGTTGCTAACCTGTCGGTTTTCTACTGGTTGCATTTGAGGGCGTGTTGGAATTGCATAACTTAATTTCGCCAAGCTCGTTCTATCATCGGACCGCGTGTCGCACATGTCTAACTAGGTAGCCATGATGAAGCTGGAGGAGCGGGGCACTGCGCGGCTAGCCGCGGCAGCGTGTCGCACATGACTAACTAGGCAGTCACGATGAAGCTGGAGGAGAGCCACTGCACGTCGAGCCGCGGCAGCGTGTCGCACATGACTAACTAGGCAGTCACGATGAAGCTGGAGGAGAGCCACTGCACGTCGAGCCGCGGCAGCGTGTCGCACATGACTAACTAGGCAGTCACGATGAAGCTGGAGGAGAGCCACTGCACGTCGAGCCGCGGCAGCGTGTCGCACATGACTAACTAGGCAGTCACGATGAAGCTGGAGGAGAGCCACTGCACGTCGAGCCGCGGCAGCGTGTCGCACATGACTAACTAGGCAGTCACGATGAAGCTGGAGGAGAGCCACTGCACGTCGAGCCGCGGCAGCGTGTCACACATGACTAACTAGGTAGTCACGATGAAGCTGGAGGAGAGCCACTGCACGTCGAGCCGCGGCAGCGTGTCGCACATGACTAACTAGGCAGTCACGATGAAGCTGGAGGAGAGCCACTGCACGTCGAGCCGCGGCAGCGTGTCGCACATGACTAACTAGGCAGTCACGATGAAGCTGGAGGAGAGCCACTGCACGTCGAGCCGCGGCAGCGTGTCGCACATGACTAACTAGGCAGTCACGATGAAGCTGGAGGAGAGCCACTGCACGTCGAGCCGCGGCAGCGTGTCGCACATGACTAACTAGGCAGTCACGATGAAGCTGGAGGAGAGGTACTGCACGTCGAGCCGCGGCCGCCTGTCGCACAGTCCTTAGTGGGAATGGATACCGAGAACCTGAAGCAAAAACAGTTTGCGAGCGGTTCGCAGAACAGCGCCGCGATTGTGTGAGTGCAAGAACAATGCGGTGCGCGGCGACCGCGGCCGGCCCCCGCTCGCTAGATAAATCAGGGAAGTGCCTCTCAGAGCCGCCTTAATTAAACTCCACGTTTAATTACAAACTAGAGTCCCGGCCCCGTCCCCCTTGCCCCTCGGCCGCTTCTTTGCCATCTTCAACTCATTATTGTGCTCTACCTCTTCACTTAGCCCCCGATAAGCTCGGTGCACTTCATTTGAGAACCCATTACGTACCCACTAACCCACTGAAGAGATTTATCGGGAGTAGCTTCAAAAGAGTAACTATTAACACCTAGAGTTTATCTAACCAAGATGAATTAATTATCTATTATTGTGTAACACTAAACATCAACTAAGGTCTTTAATAGCTACTGCCGTCTGCGACGCGTCGCGTCCGTGTGTGATGGACACTGATTGTACCTATGTTCTTATTGGTTTTGTACTTAGTACTGACTTACCTGCATAGCGATGATGACACCAATGACGTTCACGGCGGTGACGCAACACAAGACCGGTTTTGTCAGTCGAGGCCTCGAGGGTTTCTACCAAAAAATATATGGTGAATCGTCGATTCGAAGCGAGACCGAGCGACGAGAGTTGGAACATAGTTACGCGGTCGTGATTAGATCTGAAAAACTCAGGCCATTACTTAAAAGATGGCCGAAAGGAGCCGCGCGGCAAAAACGTACAACGTTGGCATAGTCGCGAGCTCGCGGTCCGCTCGGCTTTGTGCGCCCGCGGCAGCCGCGCGCCGCGCCGCATTCCGCGCGCAGCAAAAACCACGCGCGACCGCGTCTAACTAATGCACGGCCACTCCACGTCATACGCCACACTCGCCCAATTCATAATCGATACCGCTCTATTGTTTTCATGTAGTCAAGATTTGAGGTGTATGAATATGCTCAAAATGGTTTTGAAATTGTGTCTAAGTGGCTCCAGAAAAATCTCGTAACTTTAAACTCAGATAAAACAAATTACATTTTATTTACAATGAGAAATTCTAACTAGTAATGCAATGGAAGTGTCTTAACAGAAGCAGAAATGGAAACAGATGTCAAAAGCAAATCTTAGCGGAAGCGGAACCGGAAGCAGAAGTGTTAATATTATGAAGAAAAAACACAATTTTATCTTTTAATATTTTTTTAATAAAATTTGTCTTTTGTACTTACTACAGTATTTGAAATTAAACAGAGGTAAATTATAGTGAATAAAAAGTAATCCGGCCGTTTTTACATTTTTACCTTTGAGTCTGTTTCGGTTTTCTTCATATATTAAAGCAGCTCCACTAAATAATTGCTCACTGGTAACACTGCTGGGATCAGCTGATAAGTATTGGCGGACTATTGGCAACAGAAGAACAAAAAAACAGAAGATTTACGCGCTTACGCTAAGCGTCACGAGGCGCGGTGATGCGCAGAATGAACCAAAAATAAATACAATATACTATTATAAACAAAGTAAGTCGCTGCGACACGTTTGTGTACCGCCCACCCCTCCTCCACGCCTTTTCCATCGTGTCCAGTCGTCTGCTGGCCCCCCACCCTCGCGCTCCCCGTTGTGTTCTTCTGTTAAAAGTTCTGTTATAAAGTTTTTGGAACCGAAACGGAAACGGAAGTAAAAAAGCTTGCGAAACTTCTGCAGAAGCGCAAGCAGAGTTCTGTTGCAACACTAATGCTAATATACCGCATAATAACCTAAACATTCACACACGTAAGCTGACACTGCATGCTCTTGCCCGTCTTTAGCCAAAGCTGACCATTTAAAATATCTAGGTGTCACGATTGACTCAAATCTAAATTTCCGTAATTACATCGAGTAACTGTGTACGAGACTTCGCAAATTAATTTGTTTTTAAATTTTACGTAACATAGCCGACTACAAATTAATTAAACAGCACTATTTAGCTTTGTGTCAATCCATTCTTACATATTGCATAACTTCTTGGGGTGGCCAAGCTAAAACAATTTAGCATAGCATGTATTATGCTAACAGTGCGGCAATTATTTTTTAACTACACCAGCATACTGCAACTTCCTTTTGACCCTCTACCTTCTGACAGGAGAAGAAAGGACTTGGTTTGCATAGAGCTTCAAACCAGACATGCCTTTACTAAGTGTTTTTACATGTTCTTAGGACCATTCCTATTTAATAGGCTTAACAAAGTACGAAGTTTCTATAGTGTAAAAAAAATGCAGTAAGATTTTGTCAGAATATTTAGTAAAACTCAATTCCACAGACACAGAACAACTTCTAGAATGACAAAATGTTATCTGATGCGTTTGTGTTTATTTTTGTATAATTTCATAGACATAGTTTTAGGTATTAATGTACTATAAGCTTATTTTCGTAATTATTTATTTTAATAGAATATAATTTTTTATAATAGTTTTACTGTAATTTTAAATGAAACTGGACTGTAAAGTGATGGCCTGAAACACCGGTTTAAATTAACCTAGATCGCGCAGTCCACTATCAAAGTTTTTATTTTCTGACATCAACATTTTTGTTGATTAACTTTTGACGACTAGATATACTGTGTAACTATCTATTAAATTTAGACGTCAAATAGCAAGATTATTAGCTTACAATATTCACTCAGACATAGTTAGTATGTCGAAGTTCCCAATTATTAGTCCGACCATTAGTAATAGTACCAATGTTATGGTTCCTGGCTCCGCAATTATTAATCCCATCATTAGTAATAGTACTAATGTTACTTTAAACTAGTTAATAAGACAACATATGGTACTATTGGCAATTTAGGTCAACTTAACAATAAAGTATCTTCTGGCATTCAGGCTAAAGGGGCTAGGCAAAAATCGTTCGGAAATTGAAATCGGAAATTGAATTATTTTTAGAAAAAACAATGTTTGACATCATTTGTTTTACTGAGCATTGGTTAAAGGATTTTGAAATGCTAATTAATTATGAGAATTATAATGTGGGCAGTTGTTTTAACTGAAAGTCAAGGTTACGTGGGGGTTCACTTATCTTAATTTAAAATAGTATTAAATTTAAAACTCATAAAGATATAGTAGCACTGTCCGTTGAACATAGCATTGTCTTGTGTTGAGCTAGATAGACATGTAATGGTGTGCGTTTACAGGCCCCCTAATTATCAAAAATACTCTATTTTTGAATCTGTCACGGAGGATGTTATGGCAAAACTTGCAACTGCTAACAAATTAGTAATTATCTGTGGAGACTTTAATGTTAATATTTTAGAAAATAATTCAGATAGCAGTAGATTATTAAATCTCTTCAAATCATTGAATTTATCAAATGTGTTTATAGAGCCTACTTAAACTACGACAACTACTGCTACATGTATCGATAACGTTTTTTGTTGCTGCAACTATTTAGAAAAGGCCATTGTAAATTATCTGCCTTCTGATCATAGCGGCCTAATGGTAACGTTTGAATCCAACTTCCCGATAGCTACAACAGGTGCAGCTACAATCCACACTAATAGCATCCGCTAAACTAAATAAATTTAACAGCACTTTAATTAGCAAGTTAGGTGATTGGAATCTTGCACTAAACAATGGTAATGTTTTGTATAAAGATTTTTTTTCAGTAGTTCAAACCCAGTTCAATAAGACTTTTGAGAAAAAAAACTAAAAATATAGTATCTGTCCTAAGTTTAGGTTTAGTGACTGGGCAACTAAAGGAATCAGAATAAGTAGGGAAAGACTTTTTGAGCTGTATGGGTTTAAGCCTATTATTAACACTGAAACTTTTAATAAGTATGTTGCTGCGTATTCAAAGATGTTTAAAAATACTTGTAAGGCAGCTAAAGCCTTAGCAACAAAGTTAAATCAGCAGAAAATAAAAATGGTTTGGCCAATTATAAATAATGAAACCAACAGAAACAAAATATATAACAATGATTGAATTAATTAGGCACACAGAAGACACATCATATTAACGATAACCAGCCCAAATTCGTCGCCATCGCATGCTTTTGGTTTATTACAGGCTAACGTTGCAGCCAGCTCGACTGAATTTAACTTTTAGCATATAAACATTTGCGGTTAGCATATAAATTTATTATAATTATAATACTTCCGAATCACCGAACAGATTCAGACTAATTTGCAAGCAAATCTACCTGAACTACAACACTATAATAAAAAACTTTCTCTTAAACTGCATACGGCCGGTTTTTTCTAGCTGACTACTTTGTGAGCAAACACCAAAACTCACTGAGGTCAAAATCCCTTTTAAAGTCATACAGCAAATATGTAATGGTCAGATCATATGAAAACAGACCGTAACCATGCAGATTAGTATATAAGGTGGTCTTTTTGAGGAAAGAACTTCACAGATTTGAGTGGACCTGACAGTCAGTGTAAGCGTTTGTCTGTATTCATGTAGCTCTACTTAGACTACTAAGGAGCTCTACGACGTTACGAACATTACCAAAGAAAGTACATTTGGGTAGGCCGCATAACTATATGTTAGGCAGTTAGACCTTACCTGCGTTAAAATTACTAAAAAGAAATGAACAATCATTATCATATTCCCACATTCACAATAATAAAAGAAAATATAAGATATCTGTAGGCCATAGCAATATTTGTTCCCGTAACCCGCGACACGCAGCACAGCAGCCCATTGCTCAGTCAGTGCGCCGACCGTCCGCGACACGCAGCACAGCAGCCCATTGCTCAGTCAGTGCGCCGACCGTCCGCGACACGCAGCACAGCAGCCCATTGCTCAGTCAGTGCGCCGACCGTCCGCGACACGCAGCACAGCAGCCCATTGCTCAGTCCCTGCGCCGACCGTCCGCGACACGCAGCACAGCAGCCCATTGCTCAGTCCCTGCGCCGACCGTCCGCGACACGCAGCACAGCAGCCCATTGCTCAGTCAGTGCGCCGACCGTCCGCGACACGCAGCACAGCAGCCCATTGCTCAGTCAGTGCGCCGACCGTCCGCGACACGCAGCACAGCAGCCCATTGCTCAGTCAGTGCGCCGACCGTCCGCGACACGCAGCACAGCGGCCCATTGCTCAGTCAGTGCGCCGACCGTCCGCGACACGCAGCACAGCGGCCCATTGCTCAGTCAGTGCGCCGACCGTCCGCGACACGCAGCACAGCGGCCCATTGCTCAGTCAGTGCGCCGACCGTCCGCGACATGCAGCACAGCGGCCCATTGCTCAGTCACTGCGCCGACCGTCCGCGACACGCAGCACAGCGGCCCATTGCTCAGTCAGTGCGCCGACCGTCCGCGACACGCAGCACAGCGGCCCATTGCTCAGTCAGTGCGCCGACCGTCCGCGACTCGCAGCACAGCGGCCCATTGCTCAGTCACTGCGCCGACCGTCCGCGACACGCAGCACAGCAGCCCATTGCTCAGTCAGTGCGCCGACCGTCCGCGACACGCAGCACAGCGGCCCATTGCTCAGTCACTGCGCCGACCGTCCGCGACACGCAGCACAGCGGCCCATTGCTCAGTCACTGCGCCGACCGTCCGCGACAGAGTTTATTAAGGCCGCGGCGAATACTAGCAAACTAATAGTTCGGGTCAATCACCCAATAATAATAAACATGTCAGCGTAATTGCGACGCCGCGCTCTATGCCTTCATTATTTCGACAGTGGAAAGGTAAAACTTTTTTTTTACCGCTGGAACTTATGAGTTTTCTATAGAATTTGTGTGGGTAATAATTATGGTTTTAAATGTTTACCATACCAGCTAAATAAATTTTAAATTTATGTTTTGTATTGTGTGATTCCTGTATCGCAAGTGAAACGGAACGTAATAAACGACAGTTTAGGTACTCCGCAAGGATCTTGTATACCAAAAAATTCTTGGTTTTCCGTACCTTATCTAGAGGGTGAAACATTAAATATTTTATTATAGAAGAGACTGATTATTTAATTTTATATCTCTAAAACATCATTATATTCAATTGTTAATTTATAATGAGTATTAACTCTAGTTAATAATTTATTCATTTTTAGGGTTCTGGACCTCATTTGGAAAAAATGGAAACCTTAAAGGATCACTTTGTTGTCCATCTGTACGTCAGTCAAGACCCTTTTTCGCAAAAACGAGTGGAGGTATTAAGTTTGAAATTGAAATCATTACTCCGACCTGCTAATCCTTGGAGCAGGGACAAAATCAAATTTAAATATATTACTTAAATACTTACTTGATACTTTATTACTTTAATATATATATATATATTATATGAAAGTAATAAAGTATCAAGTAGTCGGCGCAAGGATGCCGATCATCATTGAAGCTCTGTCCAAGGACTGTTTTGTGGGCGATGGCTGGGTATCGAGCAATAAACAAACAAGATCACACAATTGATTTGTTATGGTACCTACTTGTTTGAGGAATATACACATCTTTTCCAGCCTGCAGGTACCAGTAACACTTCATTAACGTGTGACTACGGCTTTTTTTTGTTTTGTTCTGGTTTCTCCAGTTACCTAGTTTATTTCAGCATCCTGAAAATCTTGTTTCATACTTTTCAGCGTCGTTTTTTTGTCGTAGTCAGGTTTCAGTTTTTTTATCATTTGTCATTTCATTTATTTTGTTAAAATTTTTATTTATTATTTTGTTAAAAAAAAATTAATAATAATGCACGTTACGTCCGGTTCGAAGTATTATATTATACCATTACATATGCACCTTAAGACATGAGTTGAATAAAAAGAATTCAAGCTTAGTGCTACATCCTAGGGATAAATATCGGCGGGGGCCCGGTGACGCAAAATACCCTTTTATTAAGTGGAAAACAATAAAGCATTTGGGTTACCCAATAAAGGCTGAGTTAGCGCTAACCCTAAAGATATTGCTAGGGATTCCTTGTTAGTCGAATTTCCATAGTAAGTTGCTAAGTATTCGTGAAAGTTTCCCAAATAAAGGGATAGTTGATCATAAGGGAAACCCTTTCAAAGGGTTTTGAAAATTAATCCGCTCGTCCGGTCCCTGGTTGAGACTGGTTATCTCTTAGCTGCCAGTTGCTATTTTAATATCTATATTTAGTTTTTATTTTTACTTTATTTACATTGTTCTCACATGACAGTAGCGACAAGAAACATGTAACCGAGATATTTGTATACATAACATGATTGAAAAGAGTGGCCATGGAGTTTCTTGCACATTCTTCTCCAAGGAGATCTACGCTTTGGAATGTGCAATTAGCATCATTTTTTTTTCTTCTGACTGACTGACTTCTTGACATTTCAAAAGTGCTTGTAAATGGTTTATTTGAAATAAAATGCTTTGAATCTTTATTTATTTTAATCTTTTAATTATTTAAACTATTTTGGTGTTATTGACGTCGTTTTGTGACTTCTTGAGGGCGCCAAAATGATTTTTGATGTCATTCTTGATAAGATCAAGTGAAGCTCTTTCAAATGATATCAAACACAGTGTATTTGTCTAACTTTTTTTTAACACATGACTTTTTGTCCACTAGAGGACGTCGCTTTAAATTTGAGGAATATTTTGGAAATATTCAAGTGAAGCCCTTTCAAATGATATGAACTTCAAAAAAGAAGGAGGTTATGAATCTGGTTGTATTTTTTTTATCATTTTTTTTTTGTGTTTGTTAACTGAGAACTCCGTCGTTTATGGACCGATTTGCAACTTCTTTTTTCCCTAAAAGGATATGCTTCCAGATTGGTTCCATTTTTTTCAAAATCCAGTTCTGATGATGCGGAATCAAGAAAAGTATTAGTGAGATTTTGTAAAAAGTGGTAAATTGAGCTGTTTCGTAGAATACCTAAACCGAATTCAGTGAAGAAATTGTATTTTATAGCTATACCTATAGTTAGACAGGCATTTTTTTCCGTTCTATGTAGGTAGGCATATAAACTTGTACTCTGTATGTGTGAGCGGTATGTTGTGTGTGCAGAAAGCGTGCCTATGGTGTCGCGCAACCTGCCGGCGTCATTCTTCAATGCGGCGGCGGCGGCCGGTGTGGCGGGCGTGCCTGGCGGCGCCTGCGCCGGTGTCGACATCTACGACTACGATCCCTGGCACCAGCACTACTCAGGGTGAGTCTGTCTGACTACTGCGCAGCCTGCCGGCGGTGACAACTACGACTACGGCCTCTTGGCACCAGCACTACTCGGGGTGAGTCTGTCTGACTAAAGCGCAGCCTGCCGGCGGTGACAACTACGACTACGATCCCTGGCACCAGCATTACTCAGGGTGAGTCTGTCTGACTACAGCGCAGCCTGCCGGCGGTGACAACTACGACTACGATCCCTGGCACCAGCATTACTCAGGGTGAGTCTGTCTGACTACAGCGCAGCCTGCCGGCGGTGACAACTACGACTACGATCCCTGGCACCAGCATTACTCAGGGTGAGTCTGTCTGACTACAGCGCAGCCTGCCGGCGGTGACAACTACGACTACGATCCCTGGCACCAGCATTACTCAGGGTGAGTCTGTCTGACTACAGCGCAGCCTGCCGGCGGTGACAACTACGACTACGATCCCTGGCACCAGCGTTACTCAGGGTGAGTCTGTCTGACTACAGCGCAGCCTGCCGGCGGTGACAACTACGACTACGGCCCATTGGCACCAGTCGTAACCGTTGTACATCGGTCCACCCTGAGTAATGGTGGACCGATGTACGACGGTTACGACCCACTGGTTCATGAGCTATGATATGCCATAGCTCTATCTCTAGCCTATCATATGCCAGAGTTTCAATAGAATACTTAGGTAACCTCAATACAAGGTTTTCGTCTAATAAGGCTTTCAATCTCGAAACATTTTCGAGTCCCGGGACTAAAAAATCCAGATTTGGCTCAGTCTCGTGATTCCCGGGAAAACTGAGACTTTTGAGACAGGTTAATAAGAATTTTTTTTAGGTATATTTAAATGCTAGGCATTTATGTAATCGATACAAGATTATAGTAAGGAAATTTATTAAAAACAGTATATCAATCTTATTTTTCTTCTGCCGTGGTTACAATCGAATAAAATAATAATGACGGCTTATTTTTTCCTTTTTTAAAGTGAGCACGTAAAAATCGTGAAGCATCTAATGAGATTTCAGAACGGATCTATTATTTTGTTACAAAATTAACCTGCGTCAGA
Organism: Mythimna vitellina; assembly: GCA_949316375.1. Taxonomy (NCBI): domain Eukaryota; kingdom Metazoa; phylum Arthropoda; class Insecta; order Lepidoptera; family Noctuidae; genus Mythimna; species Mythimna vitellina. The sequence continues at coordinate 27,083,286 of OX438688.1, read as the reverse complement.
AAAAGCCCTCTCTGCTTCCACGCTGCTAATTGTAACCATTAGGCTTAAGAATTTGAAATTTATTTGAAATCTATTTAAAATTCTGGAATTTTTTTTTCCAGAATTGTTTTCCAACATGTTTTATAAGTCATACAAAGAGTTAATCGCAGAGATTTTATTATCTTTTATTATTATTTTTTATTCATTATTTTAAACATATAAATTCATCATCATCATCATTTCAACCGATAGATGTCCATTGCAGGACATAGGCCTCCCCCAAATATCGCCACAAAGAAAGGTCCTGTGCGTCTCGCATCCATCGGATTCCCGCAACCTTCACCAGGTCATCGGTCCACCTTGACCTTGTTGGGGCCTTCCAACACTGCGTCTTCCGGTACGCGGTCGCCACTCCAGAACCTTTCGGCCCCAATGGCCATCCGTTCTGCGAGCAATGTGCCCTGCCCATTGCCACTTAAGTTTGGCGATTCTTCGTGCTATGTCGGCAACCTTGGTTCTCCAGCGGATATCTTCATTTCTGATTCGATCACGCAAGGAAACTCCGAGCATAGCCCTTTCCATTACCCTTTGGTTGACTTTGAGCCTTCTGATGAGGCCCACTGTGAGCGATCACGTTTCGGAACCATATGTCATCACAGGCAACACTTGTCATAGACTTTCGTCTTGAGACACTGTGGTATATTGGATGAGAAGATACCGCGCAGCTTCCCGAACGCTGCCCAGCCGAGTTGGATTCGACGGTTGACCTCTTTCTCGAAATTAATCTATCAACTGGACTGTCTGTCCAAGGTAAACATAATCGTCCACAACTTCGAGTATAGAGTCTCCAATCTTGATAGGAGTGGGTGCTACATGGTTGTTTATCATGACTTTAGTTTTGTCCAAGTTCGTTTTGAGACCCACTCTTTCGGAAGCTCTACTGAGGTCATTTAGCATTGTGCTGTGCTAGCATTCCGCAGTCTCAGCCATGACTACTATGTCTTCGGCAAACCGAAGATGAGTGATGTACTCGCTATTGACATTAATGCCTAATCCACTCCAGTCCAGAACCTTGAAGACATCCTCCATTGCGGCCGTGAACAGTTTCGGAGAAATGACGTCTTCCTGCTTCACACCCCGCTACGGGAGGACAGGTTTCGAGGTCTGGTCCTGCAGTCTGACAGACATAGTGGCGTTTTTGTACAAACACTTCAGCACCTCGATGTACCGATAGTCAATCTGGCACCGTTGGAGAGACTGCAGCACAGCCCAAGTCTCGATCGAATCAAAGGCTTTCTCATAGTCCACAAACGCTAGGCAGAGAGGCAGATTATACTCCTCGGTCTTCTGTATAACCTACCGTAGCGTATGTATGTGGTCTATGGTGCTGAAGCCTTTTCGGAATCCGGCTTGTTCGGAAGTCTGGAAGTCGTCGAACCTGCGCGCGAGACGGTTCGTGATAACTCTGGAAAACAGCTTGTAGACGTGGCTCAAAAGTGAGATGCGCCTATAATTCTTGAGCAGGGCCTTGTCGCCCTTCTTAAAGAAGAGTACCACCACACCTCTGCTCCACGCCTGTGGCGTTTTTCCTTGTTCAACAAGGCGCACACGTTCTTATTTTTTCCTAACGGAAAAAAATACATTTTGTATGTAAACAGAGCGTTTAGGTTTCCGAATCTGATTTCCGGATCAGGAAACCGAACGTCTGCGGCCAGCCTAAGTATTGGCGTGTAGTGTACAGTACCTGGTTTAATATGGGAAACTCTTTCAAAGTGACATCGGTAGTAAAGCCAGGAGCTCCCATAGCAGAAGTTATAAGTACGTGTGTTACCGAATGTAAGGATTTTACCAACTCAGACTACGTAATAATACTAAGGATTCTAATGATTCTAATCCTTTGAACTTACAGTCAGTTTTGTATTACACTTTGGGTCAAGTTAAGAACGCAAATGTCTTAGTTAGAAAGATCTTGCTGTTAACATGCTCAATAACTCGTTGAAACTAGTGTGTAGTCTTTTTGAAAATCCAATATTTTTGCCACTGGACCTAGAACATCTTAGCACGAAATTAATTCCGAAATACATGAATACGATACAAGCTAGTAGACTAGTTCATAAGGAAATACTTCGTTTAAAGTACAAACATGACTTTGTAAACTATATTAAAATCCAAAGATCAAAGTAATGATCAATGTGGGGCATGGGTAAAATAATGACCAAAATGACAAAAATGTTACAATAATATCTATACTCAGACGGACATTGAAACTTCATCAAGGCGTTCCTTAGTGGTTACAAATAGCATTGGAACACAAACTGACGACCAAGGTAATAGTGATGACTTTTTTCGTACCTAAACTACTCAACGATACTATGGGTACGCTACCCATGAATAAAACCCCCGATAAATACATCTCTCTTAACATTTATCTTCAGTATGAATGTGGTGTAAGTAATAAAAAAGATGACTTTGAAGCATATCTAGGGTGTATTACATAATTCGGAAAAGTTTAACCTCGAATAACACGTTCCCGTAAGTTCACTAATCACGAAACGTTACCACGAAAAACTTAACGCCGTAGCCATGCGATCTCGAATTACATGATTCAGAAAACTGTAATATCGAATAATACGTCCCCATATGTTTACTAATAGGAAACTCTGTACAACAAATGCACGCTACTACGAAAAACATAACGCCACAGTCATGGAATCTCGAATAACCAAGTCTCTAATTCAACAATTCGAGTCAGTTAACAACAAATGCGCGCTTCTACGAATAACTTATCGCCGAAGCCACGCGACCTCGCTTAACCAAACCTCTAACGAAAAGACATTTCCAAATTATTGACTCAATTAATTTGATCAAATAATTGACATCGTACTGAATGAAAATGCAATAACATTAGTGGACAGCGTAAAATTTTAATAAAAGGTATTCACATTGACGAAAGCTTAAACTGGAAAAAGGAATTGACTGCAATAGAAAACTCAATTAGTTCTGCTTGCTATGCTTTAAGAAGTCTCTGAGATGTAATTACCATTCAACAATTAAAAGTAATGTATTATTCGCTAGTAGAGTCAAAGCTTAGGTACAGTATCATTCTTTGGGGAGGTAGTTACGCGTACAATGTTATTACAGCTTTTATTATACAAAAAGAGCCATAAGAACCATAGTGAGAATTCCGCAATGGGTATCCTGTAAGGAGTACTTTAAGGAGCTCCAAATACTAACGGTCCGTCCCTTGTTTATATATTTTGGTAATACTTACTGCACTCATGAAGAAACTGGGGCATATCGGAACTCTAGAAGAAATAAGTGAACGGGAAGCTACTAGGCGTAAGGACTAACAAAACATTATACAACCACATTTGAAAGTAGTTGGTCATGCTGCAGGTTATCAATCGATTAAACTGTTTAATCAATTACTTGTACACCTGAAGTCCATACGTAACTTAAATCAGTTTAAGCACCAGTTAAAGTCATTCTTGATAGAAAAGTGCACATTTGATGAGTTTCTCTATTTATTTTTTGACATGTGTAATGGTTATAACCATTACACATCTAAGTCTAGGTCTAGTGATATATCACTAGATTTATTCTTGTAATATTATCACTTATTTTTGTTGACATGACATTTTTAATCTATTTCTTTATTTACTTTTTTATTTTTAACATTTTGACAATAATTATATATAATAATATATTCACGTGACATTTTTACTTGAAATTCAAAATCGCTATTTCTATAGTTGACACATATTTATACTTTTGACATTAAATTTGTAATCACTATTTTATTATTGGTATTCATACTTTTGATGTTTGTAATGGTGGAATCTGGATTTATATTGTTTTGATATTACTTAATAAAATTAGACACCATATAAAAGGAAAATTGTAAAATATTATTTGAAAACACTTGTTTATTTTACTTATAATTTCTGTTGATTGTTTATATTATGTTCTTATATATAATTCTGTAATAAGCATTATAATTATCTTTGTTTTGCTTTGTAGTAAGTATTTGATTTATGGATATTAGATTCACATAATTATTCTTATCATAAATTTTCGATACAATGTAAATATCGTTTATAAAATAAATAAATCAATCAATCAATAGATTTTCAAAAATCAACGCAAGTCTCAATAGTTTCGTTATTCCCGAGACTGGAGGTATCAGTCTTGAGTCACGAAATACAAGGAGGCTCTCGATATTTTCGAGATCGAGAGTCCCGGGATGAAAGCCTATTCTGCCTGTCTATGTTATGTAAATAGTTGAAAAAGTCCAGCGGACAGAGTTGTTTACAATGTGTGTATGTGCAGGTACGGGCACGCGGCACACCGGCACGCGGCGGAGTACCACGCGGCGGCCGCGCACCACAACATGGCGGCCGCGGCCGGCTACGGCGGCCTGCTGCTGGGCCGCAGCGGCCTACACCCGCAGTACAAGCCCGTGGACTGGCCGGCGCAGCACCACGCGCCGCACCACCTCGACCCCGCCGCCTGCTCGCCCTACTCCTACCCGGCCGTGCCCGGTACGTACACCCGGCATAATACACATGACGCGACACCACGCAACGGCATGCCAGCCATCCCGGTAGCGCCGACGCTAATGGTGGGGATATCAAAGGCATTTCTATAATTCAGACGCAAAGTAAATGATCAAACGCTACGATAAATAACCGTACATACTTTAATGACAAAATGTTTTTCTAACGGTGCGGTGTTTTATGCGGGCGTGTCTTGCGGTGGCATGTATTATAATTTTCAAAGAGATTCCATTCGCGTCTGGCGCAGATATTTTAATTGTGATGATTTAAGCGCGTTATCCAAATGACATAACAAAGCATTCCCACTTTGAGGCCACTGTGTACTGCGGGCCGCGGGCCGGGCGCGTTGTGGAGCCGCGTGCGACTCGTGGCGCGCAGCTGACTCGCGGTCGGTCCGGCGCGGGCGCGGGCGCAGGGCGGTCACTTCGCAACAGTGCGGCGGCAATTTGTAAAAGCCTCACGTGATTCGCAATCGTCCGCGAGCCGGAATTTAGATTCGTCTCTAAGGATAGGCATAATTGCCGCGGCGGATAAGAAACGATTATAAATGACGGTTGATGCGGTAAAAACGGCGGACGGAGGCGGCGAGTTGAAAGGGTCTCTAGTGTCCGTAATGCGCGGGGTGCGGGGCGCGTGGGGCCGGAGGGTTGCGCTCCTAATGACGACGATTAAAATTAATTTGCGCGTTGCGCAGAGCCCGCCCCCCGCTCCGCGCACCCCGCACTCTCTGCGACCAAATTAAATTCTTGAGTCGCGATCGAGCCGCCCCCCCTCGCGTGCCGTCCCTCGTCAGATATGCATCGCTCCCTTTTGTCTTCATGATCGCCCCCGCCTGTCCGCCCGTCCGTTCGTCCACTTGACTGATAATGTTTTGCTTGAAGGTTAGGGGAAGCCCTTTCGATCTACAAAATGTACTTACTTTTATTTTAGTCAACAAAAATCACTTTAGTACAGAATTTGGGTAGGTGGCTATTCATTTTATGCGTACGTGGGTGCGTTCACAAACAAGTAAATTCACATCTGTTTACAATACACCGAGACCTGGAACTACTTTACTCTTTAGGTCATAATCAAACTCTTTATACTCTTTAGGAGAATTATTATTATTATTATCTCTTTTTTTTTTGTGATTCGGAAAAATCTTCGTAACTCAATTCGAGAATTGAACGGTTTTCATAGGTAGGTCTGTACGGAACCTTCAGTGTGCGAGTCCCACTCGCACATGCCCGTTTTTATTTTATTTATATAAACCACTGCTTGATTGCGATTCCACCTGATGGTAAGCCTGAGCCGTGATGCAATCTTCGTTGACGGTGAGGCGCACTAGTTTATTAAGAGCCTATTCACTCTAGCCTTGAAGACATCTAAATTATATTTGAACGGGAAGACCGCAGCAGCTCTGTATAGTATTTTGGTGTTTGGAATGGTTTGCGAATGTATTAGTAGTTGAAAGAGGCGTCGTGCGCCGCCCAGCACCTGCGCTAGACGAGTGTAGCGGAGGATACTGCGGCTGCGCTCTCTAACCTCAATCTCAACTCAGCCACTCCCATAATATTATGTAGGACGACCTCATGTTGAGAGTTTATTTTCATTGTCATAACGGTCATGACGCTGAGTCGATAAGTTGGAGGAAATTTATTCAAAAGGACTTCGAATAATCATCATTATAACACAACACATCAATTACACCTAGTTCACTACATCTATATTTGCTCAGGAACTAGTAAGTAAGCACTAGGTAAGCGAAAGGATATCGTGGGACATCCCGGGATGTCGCCCGCCTCCCCCCTTCCGCCCTCCCCCTCGCCCGAATTCCAGAGCGGGAGACGTGGGACAGGGAGGGTCGGAGGGAGATGCGGCGCTTATTGACAAATACCGGCGACGTAACGGGCCCCTCACACCGCACACTCACCGCGACCCGGCACCCACTGAGCTCCACATGGTGCGCCTCTTGTACATAGGTCAATCTATTCGGCCTCTACCTTGCCGTCGCAACAATGAGGGCGCACTCCGCAACTTGGGAACGACGAAAATAAATGCCAAATACTTCGCTGTGGTGATTGATTTCAAATCACAATTAAGGTAGTTTCATTTGTTGGCGATATTCTGAGACTGGAAATTTATAAATAACTGGGGTTATTTTTGGTTTTATTGCCATAACAAAATATGTATCTAGAGAGCTATTCACATACAAATACAGTTAATAAACAATTGCAATGAGTGGACCGGTCCAACGGTAACACTCTCTAGACTTCTAGAGGTCCAGTGACGGCAAAAAGTAACTCGTTAAGAAAAAACAATAAACTTAACATTACCGAAGTAGTTAGTTTAAAAGTATATAATAATACTAACTACTCGGCAAACGTTGTTTTGCCATATAAATTATTAGAACAAAAATGGTGTGTGAGGGTTGCAGGGTAAAAAATTGCGACCTGTTCTCAGAGCTACTAAATATACACTAACGTAAAACTCGGTCAAGGCGTTTCGGAGATTTCGGTGACTAACACTGTTTCACACAAGAATTTTGTATATTAGATGAATCTTACAAAAGCCAGTCCATGGAGTTTCTTTTAGATGTTGTATACTCTTTGGAATATGCAATGCATACATAATGTTTCCAACTGACTGACTTCTTGACAATTCATAAGTGATTGTAATAGGTTTGTTTGAAATAAGTGCCTTGTCTGGATATTCTTTGACATATAGTATAGTATATTTTTCTCGCGTGTTTGTTATCCCTTGTAGGACTGTAGGTCATGATCTTGGTCTTCGACATGTTCATGTCGAGTCCAACCTCGAGGTATGCGTCGTTAAGGTCTTGTAACATTCACTCCAGTCCAGCGGAAGCAGAGAGAAGATAATATCATTAGAGAAGCGTTGTTTGGTCACTCTCGCTAAGCTAATGACAATATCTTTCTCTTCTCATTTAAAGACTTCTTCCAGGGTTATGGTAAATAGCTTCGGAGAAGCAGAAGAACTGGTCCCTCAAGAACTCCGAACTTAGGACCTGACCAAGTTTCAGGTTTTATACCTGCTGTTGGTATCTATCTGTAGATTGATTATGTATTTTATATTAAAGTTAATTTATCTTCAAAAAAAAAAGTCAATATTAATATTATAGTTGTAGTAGGCTAAATATTATTTTTCACATAAATCATTCAAAATACTGCCTGTATTACTTACTTATTTTGTCATACCTAACGGGGTATATGATCTAACTGTCAGTTTACCACCTAAGAATACATATCCAAATGTGGAATAAGTATTATAGAGTATTGTTTAGATAGATATATTGTAGTAGTTGCTATAGGTCGGTTCTATTTACTGTTTTGTCAGTGCATCGAATATCGCAGAATGTCTGATGCTGTCGAAGGTCTTACGCGACGTGCTATATGTGGGTAATTCAACGTAATTGTGGTTCGGAAGCAATCCGATGTGGTTTACAGACTAGATGTACGTTTTTCTATTGTTCTATATATATATATTTTGTATTATGCATAGGCTTTACCCCCCCCGTCCCAATTGATCACTGACTGGAAGAAAGTAAGCGATAGACTGAAATCTACTGCGTCACCTCAATTGGATTCTATCCCTGACCACATAGTCTCAGTCGCTGACACGACGGCGGCGATCGACTCGCTCACAGACCACGTACAATCCGTCCTGAACGATTGTTCAAGGGAGATTCCTGCGACGGAGGACCGTCGCTGGAAAATCCCGGACGATGTACGGGCTCTGATGACCGAGAAGAACGCAGCTATCCGTGCGTATAGCGCTTTTCCCTGCGAAGCTAACAAGGCTCACATGCGTAGATTACAGCGTGCTGTTAAGAAACGCATGACCGAGCTGCGTTCCGCCCGCTGGGACAAGACGCTTAGCGAACTTGAGCCTACTCACCTCGCCTTCTGGCAACTTCAGAGGAAACTACGCTCCACTGAAGAGTCCTCTATGCCTCCGCTCACCCGCCCCGACAAGAGTGTCGCTTTTGACAACTCTGAGAAAGCGGAATGCCTAGCCGACAGCCTCGAATCCCAATGCTCGCCCAGCTCTCAACTAGTAGACCAAGCTCACATCGATATGGTGGACGCTGAAGTCGAACGTAGAGCCTCCCTCCCTCCCGTTGAAGACCCTGATAACCCTCTGGCCCCCGTCACTCCCGACGAGGTGGAGGATATCATTCATAAACTTCAACCCCGGAAAGCCCCCGGCGCCGACGGTATCACGAATAGAGTAGTCAAACTCTTCCCCCCCCAACTTATATTGCTAATGACCGCCATTTTCAATGGCGCATTAAGCAACAATATATTCCCCCAAGCATGGAAGCAGGCTACCGTTATCGGTATCCCTAAACCAGGCAAGCCCAAGTCTGATCCTTCCAGCTACCGCCCCATCAGTCTCCTCAATGTCCTCGGTAAAGTCTACGAGAGGCTTATTTATAAGCGACTCAAAGATTTTGCCGAATCCAAGGGTCTCATTCCTAATGAGCAGTTCGGGTTCCGTACCGAACACTCATGCATCCATCAAGTCCACCGCATCGTAGAGCACGTAAGCGTTGGGTTCCAACGTAATGCGATGACAGGTGTCCTATACTTCGATATAGCGAAAGCATTCGACAAGGTCTGGCACAATGGCTTATTATATAAGCTATACCAACTCGGAGTGCCAGATCGTCTCGTTCTCATCATGCGAGACTTTCTGTCGAATCGCACCTTCCGCTATCGAATCGAGGGAGCTCTTTCCTCCCCCCACCCCATTCGAGCAGGAGTCCCTCAAGGCTCCGTAGTATCCCCCCTAGCCTTCACGCTGTTCACCAGCGACATTCCCCAAAACAAAAAGGCCCAGTTGGCTCTATTCGCCGACGACACGGCAATTTACTACACCGGTCGTGACCCCAAGGTTATCGCTCGCAATCTCCAAACCTCCGCAAACGTTTTGGGCAAATGGTTCCGGAAATGGAGGATCGAGGTTAACCCTGATAAGAGTCAAGCTGTTCTCTACTCGAGACAGCGGAAGACCGTCCTCCCCCCCCCTCCGATCACTATGTACGGCAAGCCAATCCCCTGGGAGAAGCAAGCCAAGTACCTAGGAGTGATCCTCGATCGTCACTTGACCTTCGCCGAGCACATAAAGCAGGCTCGCTCGCGAGCCGCTTTCGCTCAAAGTAGGCTCCACTATCTCCTGACTGCGCGCAGCAAACTGTCACTTAAGTGCAAGCTGCGCCTCTTTACAGCAGTTATCCGCCCGATCATGACGTATGCCTGTGCTATCTTCGCACACGCCAAGCCCCGTCACCTCCATAGGATGCAGACCCTCCAAAACCGAATCCTCCGTAAAATCCTCGGAGCCCCATTTTTCATCCGAAATGAGAATCTACACCTAGATCTCAAAATCCCCACCATCCAGCAGTTCATGAAACGCCTTTGCAAGCGTTTCTTCGACACTGCTGTGAAACACCGCAACCCCCTTATTGTGTCGGCCGCCCGTTACGAACCCTCCCGTATCTCTAGAATTCGCCGTCCTCGGCATACTCTTCTCACCCCCGATGACCCTATTACCCTGCTCCAAGAGAGCCGTAGGGAAACCAGTACAGTTAAAAGACACCACAAACCGCCGTCTTTCCGTCCTCGCCGCCGAGGCCCGCCGCGACATTCTATTAAACGCCCTCCCTGTCCCTTGCTTGAGCCAGCCCGCGCCGCTGAGCCTGTAGTTTTAAAATCCCCGATAAATAATAATACTGTTCGATCCAGCTCGTCCCTTGCTGCCCCCCCCCCAGCGACGCCCTAAGCCGAGGCCCGTACCCCACAGGGGGTGCCCTTAGCGTGTTGTCGCTTAGTTTTAAGTAGTTTTAAGTAAGCCCTGGCTGGAGGCTTTGATTTCTAATCGAGGCCGCCACAGGCAAGACCGGTTAAGCAGCCGACAACCTCCTAGGTTGACCTGCGAGAGGCCACACACAAAAAAAAAAAAAAAAAAAAAAAAAGCGTAGGCTTTAGTTTGACGACTATCTCACCTGACGGTAAGTCATGATGTGGCCGACGATGAAGCACACTTGCCTAGAAATAACCTATTCACTCTTAACTTAAAGAACATATATTATAGTTATAGATATCAGAAAACACAGACTCCGGCAGGGAATTCCACTCCTTAGCTGTACGCATAATGAATATGTTCCCAAAACGTGCATTGTACTTATGGGTGGAATGTCCGCCCTGTACGTACGTCTTGTGGCCCGATGATGGAACGGGCTTGATCGAATTAAATTATGCAATTCCAATGCACACTCCCCGAAATGTAAACGATAGAAATTTTTACTTGACAAGTGCATCATTGCGCATGATCTTCTTGGCTCGCTTCTCAATCGACTCTAGTGCATTAAGCTGGTATTTGGCAGACTCATGCCAAAGATGAGAGCAGTACTCCATACACGATCGAACTTGCACTTGATAGAGGTTGAGCAGCTGTTCCGGCGTGAAATACCGTCTCACCTTTGCTAAGATCCCCAATTTTTTGGCAGCCAGTTGAGCTTTTGTCTCAATGTAGTCGACAGCGTTGTAGGCAACGTTGTAGGCAACCTTGAGCTTCTTGGGGTAGGCCCCAAGAAGCTCAAGGTGGTCGGTTATCGGCAAGGTCACACCACGGAAAAATGGCCGGGTAGAATTGGCACCGTTTTACGGAAACAAGACACGCTACATTGAACTTGGCCAGATTGGCATCGCTCCATTCTGAGACTGCCTCCAAGTACAAGTTCAAGCGTTCAATCATAGCCTCTCGGAGAGACTGGACACGTGACCCACTAGCTCGCGCTCTGGACATGTAACTCTCAATAACAGTGCTGATGTTGATGTCAGACTTATTTCCCTTTTCGTGGAGTAGGTACATCATGTTGGATGGCAAAAAAATTCGAAAAACTTTCGGTACGGAGGTATCGTTAAACAGCCTTGTAGAAAAGGAGTGATTGTTCACCTACTTATTTTAATGGCTTTTGTGCTATTGTCATCTGTGCCACAAGGCCTATTGTATCTTTAACCAACTTTAAAAAAGAAGGAGGTTCTCAATCGGTTTTAAGTTTTTTTTTTATTATTTGTTTCCTCAGAACTCCGACATTTATGAACTGAATCGTAAAAAATATGATTCATCCTTGAAAAATTTTGAGAAAATATTATAATGCACACGTATGTATAATGACAGACCCATAAAGCATTTAGGTTCGCTAGAGCCTAGAGTTCATCACAATTCCAATAAGTCGAAACATGACTCGGATACATTGCTTTATTGTGGAGTTATTTTGTACTTTTATTTTATGTAGATATTTAGGTAGTTTTTTTATTCATCTTTAATTGTTTCGATTTTTTTTTACCGTTTTACAATAGTATGAATTTAATATTCAAGTTGGGTACTTGGGTAGGTACTAGTTTACTATACTATATGAGGCAATCTAATTCCATTGAATGGACGCTGGTTAGCTCGAGTCGTATCGACGTAGCGTCCAGCGAGGAGGCCGGCGGGGAGGGGCGGCGTCGGCCAATCACAGCGCGCTGACCGGTGGGCGGCCCCCTCCCGCTCGCCGCCCGGCACAGCGCCCTCCGGGCCCGCGCCACGCCACTAAATCACACGTCCGTGTATATTACCAAGCCGCACCGCACCGCCATGGCCCGGGCGGTGCGCGCTGTGGCACGGCCGCGCAGCCGAGTGTGCGGCGCCACTGTGCGGACTGCTGGCGCGGGTTATTTATAGCCCTGTTATAATTGTTGTTGTTTCACGAACAGATAACAACATTTGTGTTCACTGTTAGCTATTTCCAAAACACTGATTGTTGAGCGTGCTTCACTGCTAGTGGACTAGTTAGTTGCTTTAAAAATGAATGAATCCCTTTCTTTCCTTACATGTTTTAATACGGAGTATTAACTCCGTATTTCAACCACTGTGCCCCAGTGGGATACTGCAAGCTGTTATCAAACAAAATCACTTTTTGAATTACGAACACGCACAAAAAAACAGCATTCAATTGTAGAGAAATCAAAGGAACTTGAGGAGATTTTATTGTTTGATCTCGGAGTTTATTTATAAAAAGAAAATACAGCTTATACAGATTGATAGAAAAAAGTGGTTCGGGTTGTAGCTATCAAGAAACACAGATTCCAGGTGGGAATCTGTTCCCTAAACGTTTTGAGTGTATGGTCTAGCTCCGTGCGCGGGTGGTGCATCACCGTGCGCCTGGTGCTGCTAGTCCGATGATGGAACTGGCCTGGTAGAATTAAGTTATGCAATTCGCAAAAACTACTTTTAGAAATCCGTTGAGCTGTTGTAGTACTAAGTGTAGGCATGATTACCGCCTTCCCCGCCAGTAAACATACATCGACAAGCGCAGCGGTCACGGTGTGCGTACACGAGATCGACCGAGGTACTTAGTAGTGTTGTAACAGAACTCTGCTTCCGCTTCCGCTTCTGCAGAAGTTTCGCGAGCCTTTTCACATCCGTTTCCGTTTCTGGTTTCGCAAACTTTATAACAGAACTCTTAATAGAAGATAACAACGAGAAGCGCGGGGGTAGGCGGCCCGTAGACGACTGCACACGATGGAAAAGGCGTGAAGGCGGAAGGGGTACACAAATATGTCGTAGCGACTTTCTTTGTCTACAATAATACATTATTATTATTTTGGTTCATTCTGCGCATCACCGCGCATCGTGACGTTTAGCGTAAGCGCGTGAAACTTCTTCGCGAAAAGCGGCCAAATTACTTTTTATTAAATATAATTTGCCTCTGTTTAATTTCGAGTACTATAAAGTAAGTACAACATACATATTTCATAATACAAATCTTAAAAAATAAAAATGTGTTTTTCTTCATAGTATTAACACTTCCGCTTCCGGTTCTGTTTCCGTTAAGATTTACTTTTGACATCTGTTTCCGTTTCTGCTTTCGTTAAGACACTTCCGTTGCATAACTAGTACTTAGCTAGAGCCTGCATAGCGCCAGTGTCACAATGGAGTGTAACGCAGTATGTAAGATTTTCATTATTATTGTTAGTCTCGTCTTCTTCCTTCCCTGATCCCATTATTTGGGGTCGAGTCTCCACACTTTCCTGCGCCAAGTGGCTCTATCCGTTGTAAATTTTGGCAACTGTGCTTTCTTGAGGTCTCTCTATATTTGACCACCAGGTCAATGGTCCAGGTCCAGGTCAGGTATGGGTGTAATTTATCTATAATATGTATGTATATAAAAATATAAGTAAGTAAGTTTATCAGTTGTCTAGTACTCATAACTCAAGCTCTGCTTAGCTTGAGACTAGACGGCGTTGTGTGATAGTTGTGAAATATTATTACTATTATTGTTATTATTATTAATGGCGGGCGGCCTCTACCTCTTTTTTATTATGGTAGGAATAGGGCGATTTGAATCACGTGGTTTTCACGTCTTTGGACGTGTCCATACCAAAGAAGGCGATTTTCAGCCATCTTCTCGGATATTGGTGCGACTTTGAAACTTCCTCGAATGTGTTCATGCCGAACTCTGTCAAGCCTAGTCACACCCGACACTCATCTTCATTTCATTGGTATGGAGCTTTTGTTCATGCGTCTTTTTTGCTTTCCAACATTCGGATGGACTGCTATTTTGTATACTTTACCCTTTGTTTTTATCTTACCATACGTGGGTCGCACAGTACACCTGTTAGTGACCACCATTTCTGTCAGGCGACACTGATTCTAAGAGTCACATCGGCGTCGACGTTAGCGTCTGTTGTGAGTATGGAGCCAGGGTATTTAAATTTCTCTACCGTGGGAATAGGAGTCGATCTAATGTAGATAGTATCCGGTACCGTGATTCCGCTGAAAGAGCACGTATTCGGTTTTGTTCCTGCTAACCCTCAGGCTATACCGTACCAGGGACTATGTCCACGTATTTAAAAGGTCTTGCATATGTTTTGCGTTGTCAGCGGCCAGAACAATGTCGTGCGCATATAGTATAGTCTACGGCAATAGGGACGGTATATCCTTGGTAAGATAGTCCATCACCAAGTTAAATAAAAGCGGACTAAGAGCAGAACTCTGATGGACGCCCACCTAGACCTCGAATGCATCAAAGAAACCTGCCAGGCTTCGAACTCTTGTGCTAGCATTGTTGTCCATATCTCTGACTAGGTCAATGTCATACTCTGGTATATTTTGAGCACGAAGAGTCTGCCAAAATAGCTTACGCGGTACTGGATCAAACGGTTTCTCGAGGTCAATGAATGTTAGGTGTAGGTTCTTCTTGTTGGTTCTATATTTTTCCACCAGTACTCTGGTTGTTTGGGTAGCATCAGTGGTCGATCTAGATGCTGTAAAGCCAAACTAATTAGGAGACATTACAGAAATATCGGTGAGACGTCTTTAATGATTCGTTCCTGTATGTTAAGTGTATTTGAAGACAAACCCTAGTCGTTTCAAATGCATAGCCGATGTATTTCCCCGCAACAGACGCGATAATAGCCTGCTATGTCAGAAGCCAGCCAAGACAGCGCTTATTCGCAAAAGTGTCTACTACATGGCTCCAGTCATTTACAATAAGATGCCTATCATTAATAAAAAAAATAACTTAAAAAAAAAAAAATAACCGACTTCACAAAAAAATAAAACATGAAAGGGATCAAAATAATTTTAATTTCGGAAGTCGGTGTTTCTCGGTATTGTTTGTTTCTTATTTAACACTTCTGAAATTAAAGTTATTTTGATCCTTTTAGTGTTTTCTTTTTAGTGAAGTCGTATTTTTTTTTGTAAAAAGATTTTAACACTTATTAGTTGCGATATACTTATAACCAGAGTGCCTATTTCTCATGACAATTCGGATTGACCCAAACACTGTTAGGTTACATTGTTTTATTATGAAGTTCCTGTATCTACCTTCCACCTTCCGGCTTCATCATCAGATCAGTTCGATAGTACCTTACAGCCAAAGTGCATCTTATGATAATTCTAATAAGTCCAAACACGGCTAGATTATATTGATTAATTACGGAGTTCCAGTGCCTACCTCCTGGCTCCATCATAATCACTCAACAGTTCACTTCGATGATACCGTTTTCAACACAACTATTTAGAACCATTTATTCATTTGTGTTGTCATTTCGCCTGTCTTGTTCTTCACAATGGGAATCACGATGGTCTTCATCAGATCAGCAGGTAAGTATGCGTGACTAATGCACATTCTGAAAAACATAGACAGGATTCGTGGCAGGTATACAGCTGCATTTAAGTGCTCAATACTGAGCGCATCATGTGCCGGAGATTTGCCTCGACTCATACCGGTTATTATTGCATTAACTTTAGCTGAGAATTGCATCAGAGGTTTAAATCCTCGATTGCTGAGCTCAGTATCTTGTAACACGGTTGAGGGACCGAGAGGGGACTGAATTCGAAAATGTCGAATGAGAGTCGATGAGTGTCCCTTACATATTCATTCCATCCACACACACGCTTGCCCCTTCTCGGACCCCCTTTGTGTGCTACTTTAGACTGCCTAGCCGCCCCACAGAGTACTTTTACAATCTGCCTATACAAATTGTCCAGAACAACCTTATGCTCAGCCAAACTACACGAACCATTACCGCAACTCTGAAATTCAAGAGGGAAATCAACATTACGCAACTTACTATTGCACATATTATGGCAATTTAGCGTTTCATTCTTTGTTCTTTCACCCCACAGGACAGAATCTCGGCAAATGGACCGCGCAGTCCTTTTAGGTCGCACCAACCGTCTAAATTACATTTTATACATATAGGTAGATGATCCGACACATAAATATCCTCGAGCACGTCAACATTTCACGCTGATACAGATACCAAGACTGCCCATTGTGATACCCTAGTAATTTTAAGTTCTTTATATAATTTTTATTTTTGGTTTACAATAAAGAATATCTATCTATCTTGCTATGGTTGCTCTTATCTCACTTCACACGTCTGTAAAAATAGGTAAGTTGTCTGAACAATTTGTAGGCATTTATAGCGAAAATATAAGTATTACGACCCCTAGTTGATGCTATAATGGCTATTACGCGTGAACTGCAGATTTCAGATTTAAAGTTTTAAAAGAGTACCTTGGAGACAATGCGATTTTCTGAAAAATCATATCGTGATAACAGATAGCCTATGAAGTTATTGAAGAACTGTAGAAAACCGATTTTTAGTGATTCGTTTGCGTTAGCATCATGCATGAGTTATTTATGGATTAACTCATGCATTATGTCTCTCGCTTGACTATCACAAAACTTGTCTTTTATTCTTTGCTCGATTTTCTCGCGAATCCCATGCATTGCAGTAGGCATCTCAACAGCTGACAGAGTATCTGATTCAACCTTCTTCATTGTTACTTCTACTACTTATGGACAAAAGACAAATATGCCAGTCTATTTTCTTCTTCTTCATTTGTGATTATTTTCTCTATTAAACGCGGGTATTCATTGCGAAATTCCAGAAAATTAGATTTTAGGGCAGGTTATTTAATGATTCTTTCAACAGCAGGACCAAGAGATAAAAATCTCGTCTCAAATTCTACGGTGCAAATACAGGACAGAGTCAGTCCAACCGGGACATTTTAAACTATCCCTAAAAAACGGGACGTCCCGGGAAATACGGGACGTCTGGCTACGCTAGTGAGGCCGCCGTGGCGCGCCGCACGACCGCGCCGATAGCATCGCCGCCGGCCGCCGCCAGCGTCATCAGTAACAATCAGCCGGCTTCTCCACTCACATTGATTTAAATCATATTCTATAAACTAAATCATACTGTATTTGATATTCGGTGCATTACGATACCAACCTTGAAGTTCCCTCCTTGATGTCAGCATGACCAGCACATAGGACAGTCCTGTTGAGCACTATGGCAACCAATGGAAGTCTTTATATAATTGGTGAGCTTGCGTTAGACCACGAGCAAAAACATTCATCTCCGATCGGAATCTGATTTTTTCGCATCTGAGGATTCTGTGGCGGCCATTTCAGTGCTTGTCTGCAATATTTGTCTTCAGTCGTACTTCTTCCGTCGTCGTTATGTCGTGTTGTTACGGTAGTTATTACCATGCATTAGATATACCTTACGTATTGTACCTGTACTTTAGTTAGAAAGATTACCAAGAGCATGAATTCAAAGCATCTTGGTATAGCACTTTGTGCGCCGTACTTTATAAAATAGGTACAGCGTTCAAGGCCAAAATGAATCTAGGTATGGTACGAATTCCAATAGTTCAGTTACGCTGAACATTTTCACCCTTGGTCAAAACTTTAGATGAGCTACGCTGTGACGGCTATGAGAGATGATTTGCTAAGTAATGTTCTTGTGTGGCACAGGTCTGGAGGCGCAGGTGCAGGATACGTCCAAGGACCTGTACTGGTTCTGAGGCAGCGGCGAGGGGGCCGCGCCCCCGCCCCGCGCCCCCCGTGCCCCTCACAGTGCAGTGCTGACTCAGTGCAAGGTTCGTCAACAGACTGTTTGACCGAGCTAGTGAACAGTGGAAAACATTCGTATTGCCGCATTCATTGTGAACGTGCAGCTGCCACAATATGGACTATCGTACGACTTCTAATACGCAATGATGAGCCACAAATAAAAATTAAATATTGACAAGCATTAGTTAGATACTTTTGTAAAAGTTGTGCGCAAGTAGTCCTAAGCCCTAAGCGTGTGCCCCGCCTGCAGGGTGCCGGCGGCTCTGCTGCTGGCCGAGTGCTAGCGCGCAGTTAGTGTGTCTTCATTACATTGTGCGCGTTGTTTTTTCTTCATAAATATGCGACGCAATGTGTCAGCCGGCGACACGCTTGCTGCTGAATAAAATATAAGCAGGTGGTCGGTGTGACGTGTCACGAGGAGCTGCGTATCGTTACACACGGTGGAGAGCCTCCACAACTTACTATGATAACCCGAGAAGCCTTGATTGTTCCTCAACTCTTTGCCGTAGAGCGCTTGGCGTATTATTGTCTGAAGTGAACTCACGAATGGTTAACCCTTGCCTACTTGCAAATATTTCGTGTGAAGTTTCATTGTAAAGCGGCGCTGCCCGATCCTGTATTGTTTATTCCTAACTAAAACTTTCTACCTATGTGAACAACATTCTGCGTCGGGTGCAGCGTAGCTTCAATGACGCATCTTATTCACTTTTTCTGTCTATTAGAGGAACAAGCTAGTCAGATTAGTTATTCACCGAAGAGGTTAGTGACGTGCGCACTGAGGAGTTGAGGAGCACGGCGATGGGCGACGTGCGCACAACTTACAGAACGCGTGTAGAGGGAGGTGCGAGCTCATAGCGTGTACGTGTAGCGAGTAACTAGCTGTAATCATATGTTGTACATAATTAGTTAGTGTAGGCTAAATAGCTAATAGTGATATTGGAGCAGACGTTGTAGATAATGTTCACTCTGGTGAATTTGTTGTAACACTTGCCTGCACGAGGCGCAGCTGCTTAGAGGAAGAAAATAGTGATGTACATAAGTAATATGATTCATTATAAGTAGTAGCGGGGCGCGTGGCGAGATGAGGGCACCCGTGACTGCACGCTTTCGGTAGTCAACACGTGGAGTGCTGCGCAATGGAAAATACAATTACAATGTATATTCTGTAGTACTACGCTGTAAACATGTCACCGTGAAAAAACAGTGTGCTATCAATTCATAACTTTATAAAAAAAAGTTCTACTTCTAAGTTTACACGGACACGTTCTGCCTGAGTAGACTGGCTATTTGCTATCGAGATAAATCATCATTACGGAACCGTGTCCAGGTGTTAGCATTCCAGCTGTTGACCGGCCGGAGGTGCTCCGCATCGTGGCGGAGCGGCGGCTGCGGGCGACGCTCGCGACCGCTGTACCAATGCGATGTGTTGAGTGGCTCCACGACAAGATAAGACATGTATCGCCTCAACATTCATACATAAAAGAACTTTAAATATAAATTCCATTATCTACTGTGATTGTTTCAATTCTATTGTTTTATTTACCTACCCTTGATCCATTCCTACTTCTACACATAGTTGGTTGTCCTTACCTGCCTAGGATTAACTATTTATTCACCTATACATATTCGGCTTTACTCTTTCCGAGTGCCTCGTAGGTAGTGTCAGATAATTTTATTGTGCCGACTAGTGTACGAAAAAGCAAGTAGTCTTCAAGCGTTGATTATACCGCAATATTTATATTTCGATAGGTGCTTGTACACGTCTGCGGAAGGACTGCGTCTGAGTCGCCAGCATGCATTGCACTATGTATGCTGACAGCTGCGTCGTAACCACTAGTGTGTAGCTGTGGCGCTGCCGAAGTATTTGCGGCGACTCATTCTTATATCCGTCCACTATAACAGCGCCGAGGCGTCGCGACACGTGTGTGTGGCATGGTGAAGATGATGGTGTTCGTGTGTCTGTCCGTCTGTCACAACGTGCGCAAATAATTGGAGCAGAGAAAGTCACTTCGCGAAGCCTATGATGCTCCCAGGAAGGCCCTGTGTTTCTTTTCGGAGTTAATCGGACTATGTTAGCCGTCACATAATCCCACGTGAAGCCACGAAGTTGCTGTACTAGTTAGGTAGGGACTACTGTCCGCCTGTCACATACTAAACCAGTTACGCTGAAATTTAATTCTCGTGTGAAAATATTAAATACTAGCTTTTACCCGCAATTTCGCCAGCGTACAAAAAATATAGTCTGTCACTCAGGAATAAAGCAATTTCTCTCGGTGAAAAAGTTTTAGCAATCGGACCAGGACTTTCAGAGATTATCCTACAAACAAAAAAAAAACCTTACCATGTTATAATATTAGTGTAGAAAAAACAAATACCTAATCAGTAGGCAACATCAACAATAGTTCTACTGCACAAAAAAAGGCAAAAGATACTGTTTTGGTAATTATAGCCCCATCAGTGTCATGTTCGATCTGTACAAGATATTTTCAATAATTTTACAGGTCAGAATCACGAATGTTTTATACGAAACTCAATTGCAGCGGGTTTTCTGCTATAATAGATCACACACAAGTACATACCACAATACAGATCACAAAAAATACGACGAATTATGGTCTATTATTTATGTATAAGCGTTCGTTGACTAAGTACAACAAAACATTTGATTCGCTGAAACACGGAAAGTTTTGGGCATTACCTAACCAAAGAGTGAAAAAAGATACAATAGAATAATTGCAAATATTTACAAAAATATGACAGCGAAACTCAAAGCTGAAAGGTTACGAACCATTTCAATTTAAATTAAAAAAAGGCGTTAGACAGGGACACGATCACCCATAATATTTTCTGTTTTTCACAACTTAGACAGGACGTATGGAATAATAGTCAACAATTGATTGTATTAAAAAACGTCACATTTGATTATGTCGACGAATATACTTATCTGGGCCAGATCATCTGTCCCACCAACCTTACGTCCAAGGAAATACAAGACTCAAAAAATGTAGCTTGGCTACCACACTAGCCTTTAAGGAGATCATGAAAAATCTATTTAAAGCCCTGGAGCTCAAAAGTAGTGTCTACGACAATTCCTGCAATCTTCCAACGATTACGCAAGACGTATGGATGCAAAACATGGGCATTAACGAACGGATTTTGACCTTTGGAAGGCGTACAAGGGGACGAAGCTAACTTGCAGAGGCCGTTTAGACACTTTATAGACCGTGATACCTACCAACCGGCGCGGCGATGTCATCCCCGTATGCGCTATGCAAGTGCACCCAATGACAAGGACAGCTCCCAGTTGATGGGAAACTATTGTGGTATTATTATTATGAAGATCTGTGGCCCAAAAACGTATGTGTAGTGTAACGATCAAGTGGTCAAGAAATAAATAAAAAACAAAGAAATGAAGTTTGAATATGACCTAAGGGTGTCACTTTTGGGGAGGAAATCAGACAATTAAATTTTAATATAATAAAATTAATAATAATAATTTTAAAAAGTTTATCATGTCAGATCAAGCTTGTTGTGAGGTCTCGAATAGGGTGATGCCCTATCTCTATAAGTTCTAAGTTCCCTAAAGCTTTTATTATTAAATAAAATTGTACAACTCTGTTTTGATGAACATCTAGAATGGTACAATCGTCGAATCAATGAATACTGTTTGAAAGTACTTTAGATAAAATCAATGGGGGACAAATTTAATATGTATTTTCTTTGCCGTTTACGCCTAATTCATTAAATACTCATCATTAATATTATGCAATATCGTTAAGTGATAGATAACGTACGTATGACTATGTTCTGTACTTCAACCAATGTTTGGTGCTCATTAATAGTGGGGTTTATTAAATGAGAATAAGAGAGGAATATCAAATAAGTATCTATAGTTTTTGCAATGGTGCGCATTAGTGGGAAGTATTAAAACTTGTTTCACTTCCGCGTCCTGGATGCCTGGTTTTAGTTTTGTATTATTCCTCAGAACAACATGGATATATGAGTTAGGAACTCACCCTCTGGACACATCCCCAACACACCCTGAATATATCTCGAAACAACCTCAAAACACATTACTAGAACTAGGTAGATAGTGATTTTAGTTTTATGCTAACACTTTTGAAAACGTCTGTACGAGCAATGGTCTGGCGTGAACTTTACAAATAAATTAATTTTACATTTTGGGGACGTTGCGAATGAACGTCTGAAAAATCATTTTGGGGAACTTGGAACTTGGGGAGGTAGGGGACCTCTCAAATATTTATGTCGGTATGTGCCCTCTTTGTGGAGTGGTTGGAAAGAAGACACAGTGCACTCACCTTCCGCATGACGCAGGTTCTCACCGGACGTGGCAAGTTCGGTAGGTTCCTGCACCTGATTCGTGAGGAAAAAACCTGGAGGAAACGGTGGAGCATACGGTATAAGTGTGCCCCGCTTGGGCGGAACACCACCGTGTCCTCGTGGGTGCAAACGGCGGCTCATGGGAGCGAGGAGGAATAGCAGGCAGTTGTCTCCTGCGAAGCAGTAATACTAGCTAAGAAGCCGGCTGCACGCGTGAGGGAAAGGCCTTCACGCCCCAGCTGCCGGCATCCCGACCCCGATTTCCAGCCACTGTAGGCGTGGGCTTGCGGACGACGAAAAATGGGTAGCTCGCCGTGCGGTAACCGTTCGGACCGAGCCAGAGTCGTCGACGGCTCGTAGTGTTCCACGCGCGCCTCAAGAAGATATCAGCAAAACCGTAGGGGCCCAGCAGGGTCGAAGCCTACTGGGGACTAAAAATTAAAAAACAACAACATAGCATGGTAAATCTGGTACTTACGAACTTTTTTCTTTCTTTCTTAGACAAAATCAAAATATTCGTATGTCAAGCTTTTTGTATATTTAGATAAAACAAATATGCGATGCGTTGAACGCTCGTTGAAGAAACGCAACATTTTGGACATTCCTTGTATTGAGTGTACGATTATTTGAGTAGGCATGCGATGCACCGCGATGCTAGTATATCAAAGATACGAAAATGTTTATGCTACAACTGCTACAATAGTGCTACGACCACTATCAATGCTACGATCGCGCTACGAAACCACTACGGCACGGCTACGACCACGCCGCTGCTACGTAGCGTTGTCGTAACGAGTTGCACTCCGGAAAAATGTCGCTGTAATGTGATGCGGCTACCTCACGTTCAGCCGGATTATGGAGACGATGTCTTCGACAAAGCGGCATCCAACGTTTAGCTTAGTTAGTAGGGTGACTATAAATTATACTTCTTCTTCTTTTCGATTCGATGGTAAACTCGTCAAACCTTTTGGGCCCAATAGGCGGCCACACTAATAGCAGCATCGGTAGCACTCATCAAATCCTCCAAAGTGATAAATAAATAGTAATAAATTATACTCACTAGTACTAATAGATTGTTGATTAGACTAAGTTATAGATCTGCTATTTTAAACAAATATATCTAGCCGTGGTTTATTTTTTTGGAGGACTCCCTAATTTCAATTTATTATAATATCATTGTCAATTATGACGTCATTTTTGTTGGTATACCTACAACGTTGCTTGCGGCGATTATTGGAACAAAAACTTTCAAAGCGAAGTATCGACGATGCGCCCATTTGTACATATTTGGGCTCAACGTTACTAAACCGCTTCGACGAATGAAAAGGACGCATATAATGCGGCATACTCGTACTTTATTTTAGCCGAATTTAATTCTGGCTGAACGTGAACTAGCCGCATTACAATACAGCGATGTTTTTAAATTCTGTGCGTTAACTTATAAAGGGCGTGTTATACGATACGGCCGCGACATATTAATTGTGTACAATGCCTTTATAGATTATCTAGGCATACAAGTCGTTACACTCATATATATGTATAGTAGGTATATGTTATCTGAAGCCGTAATCTAATTAGACCTACCTACTAGAGATATGTAGACATTGTTAAATAGAAGTGCCAGTTCATGCCAGTAAACCAATCGAATGTAACCGTGACATCTGACGTTGAACTAACGAACAGATAGATAATAGTAATACTGATTAGTATGGACAGTAGTTCGGCTGCTCACCAGTTGACTTGGAATAACATTATGTAGCTTTGTTTATTTATAAACCTATGTTTGAGCCAACAGAAACAACAATCAACTACAGAAAATAAACGTAGAAAAAAATAAATCCATTAGTTTTATATATATATATATATATAAAACTAATATATACTACTATAAATATATATATATATATATATATAGTTTAAGTAGGTAATAAGGCATTGGGTGTTTTAATGGACTGTGCACTTTGAACTGTGGAAGGACTGTTGACGCCAGCTCGATCACTGTTAAAAGAGCTCGAAATTTCTATCTATCACACTAAAGTCCTGCTTGCTGTGCTCTCTAGCCCTAACCTTCGCATTGACTACTTCGATTCCCTTGACTGCACTCTCGGTAATCTTTTTTACAATTTCTATAAGAATGTATCTTCTTTCGTAATTATGATAGTCCTAGAAGTACGGTCAAGATCACAACCAGCCCCATATATACTGGCCTATACTTCGTTCCTCCGAGCACGTTTGCTCTTGCGAATCTTCACTCACACCTACTAATAAACGCAACGGTGAGAGCTCTGATCCTTGTCGTTCACTCCAGCCGGCCAATACAGGCAAGCCGGAGATGGTGATGAGTCACTACTGCCCAACAGGTCGGCACATAGTTGTTCTGCGGATTATATCACTCTTAGTCTGGCTCCTAGTCCGCACTACGAGTACATAATTGGTTCAGAGGAGCACTCATCCCCACCACGACTTCAACATAGAGAGACGGCGTAATTATATTATTACAATTTGGTAGAATAATTACAGGTGTGAGCCACGCAGCGATGCCTCTCAGTAATAGCTAGTACAGGCTGCCGATGATATCCTAAGAGTAATCCCACGAGACGCAGCGAAGCAACGTTTTATTCAATTTCTATCGTAAAAGTCCGACACTCTAAATCTGAATAAATAATTAGATGTCTGTGAGAAGCGTGTTTTGTTCTCATGTCGCTTAATGTGTTTCTAAATCGGAACCATTGTGTTTGAGTATTTTGTTGGTATTATTTTTGAGAGGCGCACGTAAAACGTCTGTTAATCAATCCGGGATTTGAGTGCGACTGCAGCCGCGGCGCGGCGCGAATGCTGCGCGGGGCGGGCGTGCGGCGCGGTGCGGCGCGGCGCGGCGAAGCGGCTCACGGAAATAGCGCCATTAGCTGCGGGCGATGTTTGTAAACATGCGACACATTATCCCGCTGAAATAGACGAGCATTGTCACCTCCAGACAATAAGCGCCGCGATCACAAATAACTAATAGTACGGCGCGGACGCTTTTGGACACATTATACGCATTCCACGGTTTCACGGCGAAGCTCACCTAACTAAACATCGCGCACTGAAATAAAACTCCGGCGGCTCGCGACTCCGTGAAATTTGTCGCGACACTTAATTTATGCTAATGGATCGTTAATGGCGTCATAAATATTATAATTAGTGTTGGTTACGCGCTCCCCGGTGAGAACTTCATCTCGCTTGTTCGCGCACGATCACTCAAACGTAATCCGAGGCGTCGTCGTCGCGCTGCCTCCCGCTGCCGCACTAGTCGCAGCGACAGATCTCCCCCGGGACTCGGCGGCGCTCCCTCGTGGCCTGTTAGTATGCGCAGCGCACTCTGTTGCGATTCCACTAAGTATTGAGCAATAAACGGCTGCCGCCGGAGAATACAGATTCTGCTCCGAACGATTAGTATCCCAACGAGCCTCTTCTCCCATTAACTGAAGACATTTCCACAGGCGCCCCTATGTTTGGCCGATCAGCCGATAGAAATAAATTAACCGCATTACCATCACGCAACCGTAACTCGGTCTGAAATCTGCCTATTGAATTACAGATGAGACCGTTTGCTGTTAGTAAATGTAATAAATTATGAGTTATGAGAATCTATCGCCAAATGATGATCAGCCGGCGCAGAACAAAGCGGTGCGACGCGCATAAAAACGCGCGCGAGCTTCGCGGTTTCCGACGTACCTCGTCTGCACACTCCGAAGAGCTGTGTACGTAAGTACCTACTTACTACAAACATTTTATAAAACTGTATCTAGTGTTTATTAAACTAGGACAAGAATGACACTAAGCACTTGATCGTTCCAATAACATTTAGCTTCACGGCTGGGCTAAGGTTTTTCTAATGTTATGCTGTGTTGCCAATGGCAATACCACTTTTACAAAACAATATTAGCAGAGTATTATATTTACTCTTATGTATCTACCTACCTACATTATGTAAATATTAAAGTATGATTATTTCTACTGTAAATCTTTTAATCGAAGTATATGGTATTCCAAGGACTGCATATATTATATGATAACAGTGACCTCAAGGGACCAGAGTCATAAAACAGAGCAAAAGGTGGTTGTTGCTTGTGGCGGAATGCGTGCGCAGCCGCAGCGTGGGAACCGGCGCGCGGCGGCGGCTCGTCTGCGCACATCTCCCCGCGGTGCATCACACCGCTCAACTTACAAAATATGTTGTAAAAAAATTAGCAGCACGTTTCTATTTCGGCTATTGGTAGTGCGAAGGATCCTTAAAATGTTGAGTAAATGATCTGTGCACGTTCACTCAATGCGATTTGGGTGCACCTTTCTCTGCTTTAAGTGATATAAATATCGTAAGATCTAAATAGCCAAATAGTCGAAAGAATATCAAATAATCGCAACTCAAATGTTACTTAGTTCTATAAATAGACATAAGAATGCTATTATTCCACACATCAGCTTTTTAAGTCGATAGAAGCACTTTCTTCGGACTTATTTATTGTAAAATAGCAGTGCGGTTGCAAAAGGTTTTGTTGTGTGGATAGAAATTAAAACAAATGTAATATTTTTCCAAAATGGCATACAATTTTACTGTCATAAAGACAATTCAATTTGTGACCTGTTAAAGTTGGCTCATATGTCTTACTTTAATTTGCGGAATTTTTTTTTTTGTCTATGTTTCTTGCATTTTAGTTAATATTTTCATGGGCCGCAGGATTTATTTGTGAATAATAATTTATAAATAATTTTGATTTAATTGTTGTAACTAGTTCGCCATTAATAGCAAGTCAGGGACCATTACAAAGCATTCATTCAGCTTTTGACTGAAAAATGGAAATGAGGTTTCATTTTTTTTATTGAGTGGCAAAATCACCTTGTGACAAATCGCGCTCTTGGGCGGAGCGTGAGATAGTGTCAGACTTTTACTGACTAAAAACCCACTCCTGTTCCTTCGTTGCCTTCGTCCCAGGGCCCCGGGTTTCGCGGTTTCATTGTTTTCATTCTTTCAAGGTTTCATTGTTACGAATTCAAGGACCGCGCCATTGCAGTTAGTTTAGGGTTCTTTAAGACAAAATGCTAAACAGCAATAATTTCAAAATATTTTTGCAATTATTTTGTATCTGTTATGCCAGTATAATCCAGAGTCAACAGTAAATATATTAATCTGTGATGTATTCGTTTTCAAAGTATTACGAAAGTTTTAACAGTAAATTAGGAATTCTTAAAAGTTGTAGTTAACTTTCTGAAGTTACCTTAAGAAAAGTTGAATTAGAGTGCCCACTATTTAAAATTAGAACGAACTCTGTATTTTTGTTTGTTTGTACGCGCTAATCTTAATGTTTTACTAGTTTACTACGTGTGCTACTCGTTCTAATTGTAAAAATATTTTTGTTGGATAGCCCGTGATGCGGAAGCCTACATAACATCACGCTACAACCCGTTGGAGCGGAGCGGTAACCAAAGAGACGAGTGATATCGCGGGGAGTACCTAGTCATTTAAATTTTCACTGTCCTCGGATTTTGTACTATAATTGTCATTATCACTACTCTCAGAATCAGAATCTTGATCATAATAATATTTTCGAAATGGTTAACTTACTTCACAAGTTGACGGTTTATAAATTTCTATATACAGTAGTGTTATATATATTTCCTACAGAACCCACAATTATATTATGTGATCGCTCTGCATTTATTTATTTAATTAATTTATGACAGGTACTCGTTGCAATAACAGTCGAAACCAACACGTGCAAAGTCATTATTATAATACATTATAATATTAAAAAAATAATAACACAAATCACTTAATAAAAATCATTATCATTACGTTTATTAATTTATTATTTCAATAAAATATAAAAATAAAACATTTAAAAATATAAAAATTCCCACTGGTATCGGGAAAAGGACCCAAGCTACCAGCAGTCAGGGCTACAGAGAGAGGAACCTCCTAACTATACGAGCCGTGTCCAGAGTCAAGCCCTTGATCCAGTCGCCTAACGAGAGCCTCCTAAGGTTAGTCGAGGCTCCTGGCTATTAATCAATTGGCTGACACGACTATCGGTACAATGATCGTCGAGTTCACATCCCACATGTCAACAACCTCGCGACCCAAGTCGTGTGTAAATCTTATTTATATTCTGTCGGAAATCTTCAGTTTTTTAACATTTGCTCACTGATTATGGGTAATTTTCTCAATATAGAAGTAAATACGGTTCCTGTAACACAATGGCGCATATAGAGCCTTAAAAGATTTTATTGATCTTTTTTATCATTATTACGCTGTAAGACGGCTTTCAAATAATGTTTAGAGCACCTTTTAGCTTTTAAAGCGTTTTATCAACTTTAATAATTAAGTCCAATGAAAGCCTTGCAGAAAGCTATTATATGACATTAAAATACGCTAGTATAGTAACTGGGATGCTATTTTGTCGAATGAACAGCGTTTACTCTACAATAATGTTGTAAAAATTCAATGTCGAAAAAATGCTATATTTACGACAAATTAGCAATTCAGTTGCTTTTAAAGAGCTTTTGTAAGACTTATGGTTGTTTTTGACTGCTAAAAACTCTAGAAAACTGCTTTTATACAGCTTTGGAATAATAGGATCTTTTAGACGAGTGTTTTTTGATCTATAGTCGTAAAAGTACGGTGTTTTTGCTAGTTAAGTGGTATCTACCAGTCCACACAAAACGCAATATTCTGTTATAATATTTATACATACATTATAATATTTACAATATTCTTCATTGTCGACGGCTGCCACAGTTGCAAGTTACCAAAATCAGTTATAGAACTACATTTAAAGAGGTAAAGTTTAAAACCCACATCAAGCGTGTCCTTACCAAAAACGTATTACAATGTTAAAAACTACGTTGAAGATACGGTTGTTTGGCAATGACTGCTTGTGCATATGTGGGTTCCCCGGTTTCTCATTAACTTCATTATAGTGTAAATCTATTAATTTAAGACATTTAATTTTCTTTTGATTACATTTTTTTTGCAATATTTTTATAAATTATTTAGACCTCAACTACCTTTACAATCATTAGTGATTTATTTTTGTAAACACAGCATTTAGAAATAATAAGAAGATAGACTTATGGAGTATCCATTCATCAATTTTGTTTGTCGGGACACATAGCGAGTCTCCGGAAGTGTCGCTTATTAGTAAAAAACCCGCAATCTCGTAGTGTGCACAGTGTGCGCCGCTCTCACGCGGTGGCATCCTGATGAGTTTGTAGAGTGCACAGGTGAATTCAAATGAGAGAAGATGGTTCCATGATGCACACATATGTATGTATATTGTAGTGACCTGCTTACAATTGAATGTTTTTGAATTTTAGTTACAACTCAGAAATTTTAATACTTTTTGCTGTGTAGTTGTACAACTACAAAATGTTTTGTTATAAATTGAAATAAATAAAGCAGTTTCCTTTCTTTTCAATGGTCGTCGTACTATTCACGAATAAATCTCGAGTCCAGGTGTGTGACCCACTGAAACTTCAACGCCACGGTTCTACCGGCGCGTTGCTGCCTTCTTCTAATGAGCATCTGTCAAATCCTGAATTTTCACTTCCGTAAGTTTTTGTCGTTTGCATCCACACTCGTATATAAGTGAGTGCTTACTAGCGGCAGAAGTGATTAGTGAGGTTTGTACGAGGAAGATAATTGGACCGAGTGCTGCACTCTAGCGGAACTGCCATCGATCACCGGCGGCGGCTGTGGCGCACATGCGCGCGCGCAGCCTCGCTGACGTTAACGGTTTGTTTGTTACCGTCGCCGCAACCCGCACCGCCCCACAACGCATTACGCACTTTTTGTCCCAACACTAGATAGTGTAAAAACATCCCAATCTCGTGTTACAGACGCCGCGCCGCCGCCGCCTCCACACACGTTTTGACGTTAATTGGATGAGATGTTCTCTTAATGAATTTTATTGTGCGACACCCATTAGCTAATTATTAGTCGGTAGCGGTGTCAGTCTCAGATATGCGAGGAGCGGCGGCGGCGGCGCTCGCCGGTTATTTTGAATGTAAGTGGGTTACACCTCGTCAGTTCGTCACCGTCACGTTGGATTGTTATTTCAGCGAGGTCTCCGGACGTGTCGCACTCGCACCACTGTACGCTGCACCGAGAACATTCAATTATATTATAATTCAATGTCTAGTTGGGCAGCCATTTATAATTGAATGTTCTCGGTGCAGGTACTTAGTGGAACGCAAAGCGTGACCGGACGGATTCGCTTGGAATTAGAATGAAGTCTCATGTGGGAACTTATTTGGCTCTTGCGATGATATCCACGTCAAGCCGTCACGAGATGATTACCGGCGGACACATCAGCGCATGGCACTCTGTCGCACTGTCGCACACCCGCACCAGGCGAGCCACTGTCATACACCGTCCGATTGCCAGAACTCGAGACAAGTCGTGTGACATTGCTTTAATTGGAGTGGGTACACTTGTTTGGGGTATTTATATGCGCATTCATACATATCGGTATAACGAGGTGACGAGGTGTCGGCGTCACTTGGACGTCATTACTGCGCTCAAGTAATGAGTGGTGCGCGCACCGCGTGCGTTATCGAGCGCCGCTGTGATCATCTGCACCTGATAGTGTTCTGTTCAGGTAAAGTGTGAGCAGAGTAAACGAGGCACACATCATGTTATATTGAATGTGAATGAAAGAAGTGTATGTAGGTAATGTGGTAAGTGTTGAATTAAAACAAGTTATACCTAATAAATATGTAACTTTAAACACGTCTAAAAACAGTAAGTTCACGAACAAGAATTTAACAGCAAAATTATAACGAAAAGAACGACCTATAATTATTCGAGTAGTACCTTTATGAGCTATGTCACGAGTTCGATGGACACTTCAGTTTATTGAATCTAATGTGCTACGAGTATCTAAACCTAGACGATCAGGTCCCCACACTGTAGATGAAGTCATCTCTTTGTCATATAGCCTTTAATGTGACCCAAAGAACATTCAAGTTTTGGAGGAATGCCCAGATAGCTGATGATTCATGATCACTTGCTACTTGCACATAAAGTGGTGTCCAGGAATGACGACATGTGTCGCGAGTGCGGCGAGGCGGACGCGGCGTCGACGCTTCTATTCAATGGTTGCGGGTCCAGCAGACTCCTCGGGAGCCGCGGAGCGGGGCAGGGAGGAGGGGGAGACGAGGTGCGTTATCGGAATAATTGTCACGGCGATAATATATCTGTGTCGGCCGCCGCGCGATGCTATCGCAGCCGCGCGGAATTAACACGTCGCGCCGCAACGCGACCAAAACGACGCGCGCTTTGTTCGCTATCGGGCCATCGGCTTTGTCTCACTTGGCCGCTATCGTTTATTTATGCGGCAGGGCGGCACGCCGCACATTTCACGCATTTAGCCGGTAATTGCGCCGCGCTGCTCGTAATGACGCCTCGCTATGTGCTCAACTGCTGACTCAGTGCGGCGCGCTATTATTCCTACAAATCAATCTGAAGTTTAGCGTCGATGTCGGGGTTGGCTTCCGTCTGCCCGGCAGTATTTTACATGGAGCGCCTTAGGGCCTACCTGACTCAGAAACAGGCTACCTAACATGATAGTTAAAATACGCTCCAGGACAGAGTGGAACAGTGGCTAAACATGTTTTTCGAACTACGGAGGAGACTCAGTACGTAATAGATGCTCACCCATCTTATCGACTTGAGCCACGTAGGTATTCCTTTCTCAATGGGTAGTAACTTATTTTCGTAAAATTCAAAATAACTAGGAGCTTTTGAGTAGTTAACGTTATTTTTTTCTGGTAACGCATACGTTTTTAAGAAACTACAAAAACGACGGTCCTGTATTCGAATATAGAACCTCCTTTTTTAAAGTTGGTTCAGTTGGTTGGTTGGGCGAGCTCGACCTGTAGGTTTGTATGTAGGTAAGTCCGCGATTGTTTCAAAAACGATTGATCCGATTTGAAGGTTTTCGTTATTTAAATGCATATTTTTCAGAGCTAGCTTTTTTTTATAGCTTTTTAGTACATACTAGTAGGTAGCTATTTAGCGGGTATGTTCGGAGATAGACGACGCAACTGCGATAGCTAGATAGCAGCAAATTACTTGCGATTGGCGCGATCTTAGGTCTTTGTATTGTTTTCACCATTTCATAACATAACATCACGCCGATATGATCGGAAAGGATACGCGGATGTATACAGTTCACCTTCTTCAATGTTCAATATATTTATTTCCACAAAATAACAACCAAAATCAGGTTTTTTTATTTGTAGGTTTGAAAATCATCTAATGACATCTCTCGTTCTTGGGCGGAGCGAGAGGTGTGTCAGACTTTTATTAATTAAAAACCCATTCCTGTTCCTTCGTTGCCTTTCATACAAGCGCCGAGTCTTCCTTTCAAAAGAAGACCCTTGGCCCCAGTAAGCTTCGACCCTACGGTTTGCTGACATCTCCTTGAGACGCGTGTGGAACGACGATTACCGGTCGGTCGGATGGCGAGCTACCCATTGATCGCCGTCCGCAAGCCCGTGCACGTGTGGCCTCCTCCTTTGCTAGCATTACTGTCTCGCTGAAGGAGGCGACCGCCTGCCTCTCCACGCTTGGACCATGACCATGGCGCGAGAGATCGTTGCCGCCGATCTCCCCCACGAGGATACGGTGCTCTGCCCAAGCGGCGCAAACTTCTTCCGTGTGCTCCACCATTTCTTCCGGGTGGTCCACACATTAGAGGCACCTGGGCGTTACTTCCGCACTACCCGAACTGACCATGTTCGGTGAGAAAATACGAAATGCGGAAGGTGAGGAAGCCGTGAGGTCTTTCTAGCCACTCCTCTAAAAGGGGACTTACCGCTATAATTATTGCGTCCCCAGCACTGGGTTGTGATAGTCGCTGTCGCCATTTCACCATGAGATCCTGCCGGAACTCAGTCCGCTATGCCACGCTGATCCCATGGTCAGCAAGGAGGCTCGAAGCTTCGCGTGAAACCGTGCGGTATCCCCCCGCATCATCCGTATGGCCATGACCCTCTGGCATGCATTTAGCTGGGCTGCTGGTCGCTTTAGCAGCGACGGCGCCCAGACCGGCGCTCCTTAAAGGATGGACCGAACGATGCCTGCGTCGAGCCTTCGGCAGGAAGCGTCTGGATCCTATAGGTTGGGCAGGAGCTGCTTGAGGGCAGCAACTGTACGTTTCAGTTTGGGAGCCAGACGTCTGAAGTGCTCCTCGAAATTCCACCGGATGTCGAGGACGAGTCCCAGGTACTTCATCGTCGACCCGACGTCGATGTGAACTCCTCCTACTGTTAATTAGGAACGCCGTGGTGGCGCGCTCCGAGGGCCGTGAAAACACATGGCCTTGGATTTGTGCGATACCACCTCGAGTCCCAACCACTGGATCCTCTCAACGACTATCGCAACGCTACGTGTCAACGAGAAACCTACTTTAACGCTATCATAAGCTAATATTTACATAAATTCACTAAACACACTATCTATTACCAAAACTGTGGGTCATTGTATCAGACATTTAAATTTTGTGATAACTACTTGATTTTTTATTTTTTATTTTATTAATTTCATAGCTAGTAGAGCAATCTCAAATAATATAAGCAAAGAAAAGCTCTGGTACACCCTCATTTCGCAAACAGCACCAAATACAGATAGAGTCATTTTGGGCGATTTTTCGTTCCTACCGTAACAAAACCAAAAATAATTTAGAATCTCACTTAGTCATCATCATCTTCCAGAACTTGTTTCGTGTTTTTTGGGGTCGGCGCAACACGTTTTTTCCTTCCATTCTGTGCTGTCACCCGTCATCCAACTCCCTTTAATTTCATATCGCTCCACACAAATCCATCCATATTTTCTTTGGCCTCCCTTATCCTTTCAGTCGAATGTAAATCTTTGCGGATGCGGAACTGGAAGTAATACTATGAATAAAAATCACAATTTTATTTTTTTTAAACAAAAGAAGGTTTACGTCGTAATCACGTCAAGTGATGCGCAGAATAAACCAAAAAAATATAATAATAAAGAAACTTGTTGTGACATGTATTCTGTTTAGAGTTGTAATAAATTTTGCGGAAGCAAAAGCGGAAACGGAAGTGAAAAAGCTTGCGGAATTTCTGTAGAAGCGGAAGCAGAGTTCTGCCGCAACACTACTCTCTATCCATCCACATTTATACTCATAACTTTTTAGTAACATGAGTCTTATCTCTAACTTCACATGGCCATATCAAGACAAATGATTCCCTTTCAACTTTTTAGCCACTCGCGGTACTTTTAAACTTCCTCTAATATAATCATTTCTCACTTTGTCCATTCCAGTCCCAGCGCACATCCATCGCAACCTCAACATTCTCATCTCCGCTAAATGTAATCTTCATCCATACAGTATTACCGGTCTTATAGAATCTTTCTTAGTAATAGACACAATCATGTAGGTTTTATAATATAAGGCAATTGTACCTGTAAGGGTCATTCTACTCTTTGAGGGACATTTGGCAATGACTTCGAAATAAAACCGAAAAAAAATTGGGCCAACTTGACAGTCGGTTCTATTTTTTAACAGATTTCGAAAAAAGAGATCCCTACTCGGTTGCTTGTTTTTTTTTTTTATCTTTGTTAATTCAGAACTTCATCATTTATGAACCGATTAGCAAAAAAAAAGGATATGCTTCCAGAAAGGCCCCATTTTTTAAAATCCAGTTTTGATGATGGGATCCATGAGCAATTGTGAGATCTCCTTAAATATTATAGGCATAATATCTACACGTAGTGATTTTGTTTTTTTTTTTTTATCTAGAAAGCAAACAACTGACGAAGATTAAAAATGGCCAACAGAACTTTCCACTGACATGATATCACAATTAAGATAGTTAAACAATTAGAGCAATACAAAGAAATAAATGGTTCCGATTGGTTCTGATGAAAATGGTATAAAAGAACTGATCTGATGATGATGAAACTGGAAAGGTAGGCATCTGAACTCCCTCATTAATCAATGTATCTTAACCGTGTTTGGACTATTAGAATTGTCATGAATCAAGAATTAAAGCATTTATTTCAAATCGACCATTTACATGCGCTGGAAGAAAAAACGTGTTGCGCCGACCCCAAATAACACGGGATAAGGGCAGGAAGATGATGATGATGATGATGATGACATGCACTTTTGAATTGTTAAGAAATCAGTCAATCAGAAAAATTAAGCTAATTGCACATTCCAAAGCGTAGATCTCTATAATAATAATAATATAAAACGTTTATTTTCTGATCACAAAGTTACTTAATGCTAACACTTTACAATTTGCACACCGAGGTTTAACTAAGTGAGAGACTGGTGCCTGAATTAGGTTTCCATAAGAACCTGTATCCCAGGTCATCAGATATCTCCCGCAGCCACACAACTTGGGTATAATGTAAACATTAATTCACAGTTCAGAGAAGTTATTCAAAGTTTAAATCGATAAAAACAAAAATACAAAAAAGAAAAAAGTTAAAAATATTTAGGAAAATAGCAACGATTTTTTGAGTAACCAGGGAGTGCGAGAAGGAAATGTTTATGATTGTGCTGGTGTGTCAAGCTTGTGGAGTGGAATGGTGCTTGTGTAGAAGGGAATAAGATTGTGTATGTGTATTGTACTTGTTGAGCGAATATAGTTGTAGAGATAAAAAAGTAAGAAAGCTGAGGCAAACAATGTTTTATTGAATGAGATTGGCGAGTCAACTTAAAGGTATCAACAAGTCCTCGGTACCCCTATAGTCCAAACTTTTAAGATACTTGGTTACTGAGGCTTTACATTTGTAATAAGTCATTGGATAGGGTTTGATTTAGCTTATTACATAAGTAATGTTCAATCTATAAGGTCCCATCGAACAGATCTAATGATGGAGCTGGAAGGTAGAAAGTAGACACGGGAACTTCATAATAAAACAATGTATCCTAGCTGTGTTTGGGTTTAGAATAGAATAGAATAGAATATATTTATTGTAAAACATGAGTATAAATCAAACAAGTTTATTGGAATTATCATGAGACGTAAATACTCTGGCTATTAGAGGTTTTAACGGTCACAGACACTTATAGGGTATAACTCTATAAGTGTCTTATCATAGACCTTGCAAACTATTTAGGTTTAGCTTAAAAGTTATATGTGCTAGATAACGGACAAACTAAACCAGAAATACTGACTTCCAAAGTTAAAGTTGTTTTGAACGTTTTAGTGTATTTTGTAGTGAAGTCGGTTGTTTTTTGTAGAAAGTTTTTTTTTAAACCGTTCAAATAAATAATGTAATATAACTTTAATTTTGAAAGTCGGTGTTTCTGTTTTCGTTGTTTTGTTTTTAGACACCTAATTATATATTTTTTTGGCCATAGATAGAGTTTCGTCGCTGAAACGCAACAAACTTTGGTTTTGGTCTTCCTCAGGGAAGAATTGTAGGCCTTATTATTTTGATATTTTAACGACTTGTGTAATTTAAATCGTAGTAGGTTACCTAAGCAATATCGGTATCCTCGGGATAGCATTTATCGGTTTATGTTTGGCAGTAAACCCAAAATGCAACAGAACGAAAACATTTAACTAGCTTTTAGTACAGCGAATAAACAAAAGATTATGTTGAATTGGCCATAGCTTTCACGTACTTACATATCTCTGGCCACTCCCCAAAATTATATTAAGTATTCAAAATCATGTTATGCGTTGTTGTTATGTCTCGGTTACATACTTTTGGTCACTACAATAATGCAAGAGACAGATTGTACGTCCGACCTCAACGGTCGCGAATTAATAAGAAGGCTGTCGCCCGCCATTTTGCTATATCGACAGCTTTATTACAGATAATCACAAATACGTTTCGGTGTTGCCAGCACAATTAGTTGTTTGTATTGTATAATCAAATACAAAATAAATTTAATAATATACTTGGTTTCAAAAAATAGAGTAAGTAATCTCATTACGTATCATCATCATCATTTCAGCCTAAAGACGTCCACTGCTGGACATAGGCCTCCCCTAAGTGTCGCATGTCGCCACAATGAACAATGCGTCTCACACTCATCGGATTCCCGCAACCCTTATCAGATCATCTGCTACGTCTAGCTACGTCTTCCGATACATGGTCGCCATTCCAGAACCTTTCGGCCCCAACGGCCATCCTTTCTGTGAGCAATGTGCCCTGCCCTTTGCTACTTAAGTTTGGAGATTCTTCGTGCTATGTCAGTAACCTTAATTTGATTACGTATCAAAACCTATAAATCGTTTTTACTGGCTGCCAGTTACGGTTTTGCTTTAAACCTCTGACAAATAAACTAATCGATAGGGTTCTGTGGACACATCTGGACATATAATTCCAAGTATTTAAAAATTAATAAAAAGATACTATAATCCCTGTAAGTCCCTGATATAAGCAAACCAGCACATTATACAACATCCTCACGCACTACTGTGCCAGATATACACAAACTGTCGTAGATATGAACGTGTGGCGCAGGACTCACGCACTACTGTGCCAGATATACACAAACTGTCGTAGATATGAACGTGTGGCGCAGGACTCACGCACTACTGTGCCAGATATAAACAAACTGTCGTAGATATGAACGTGTGGCGCAGGACTCACGCACTACTGTGCCTGATATACACAAACTGTCGTAGATATGAACGTGTGGCGCAGGACTCACGCACTACTGTGCCAGATATACACAAACTGTCGTAGATATGAACGTGTGGCGCAGGACTCACGCACTACTGTGCCAGATATACACAAACTGTCGTAGATATGAACGTGTGGCGCAGGACTCACGCACTACTGTGCCAGATATAAACAAACTGTAGTAGATATGAAAGTGTGGTGCCGGACTCGTCGCCGTTGTGATGATAGTTCCTCCGCGGCTCCATGCGAACTAGTTGGTCGGAATCTATCATGACTGCGTAGTGCATCGTGCTTGTCGCACATCGATCCATCCTGTTGTCTGAACCCTAAAAAGGAACACCTTCTTACTCATTTAATCAAGACTTTCTCTACATTTATGACCTCGAATAGGCCGGGTCAGTTTTTTCGATTAATTTAAAACTGAAAGAAAGAAAGACTCAAGTGTGTGTGTGCATTGTTTTCACAAGGTTAGGTACTCGTACCAAGTTAGAAGTTTAAACAAGGGAGTGGATAAGTCACAAAGGAGTGTTCGTCCGTGATCTAGCAGCACGGAGCGAGAGCTGGAGCGCGGGGCCGGCGCAGGCGCAGCGCGGGCGCGGCGGGCGAGTGGGCGGGGCCGGAGGCTGCGCTGATGCTATCTCGCGATATAATTACGTTTCTTACGTGGCGCGTATAAGGCATGATGGTGTATTGATACAGCCCGCAAGAAATATCGTGCTCTAATGATATCGACACGATTCCTTGAACCGATCCGTGCACAATCCACTTTATTTATAAATTATATCTAACGCATATAAAACCGCCAGCTAATATTAATGAGCGTAAAAAAACGACGCTATTTATGTTAGTGCATAGTAGATAAATATTATAAACGATGATGGTTAGCTGGCTACGGGTACCTCGCACCCTTAATACTGTTTTTTTTTTACGAGTAACGAGTAAGTAGGTTTCTAAAAATTAGACAAACGCGCTTTTATCTCAGTGAGAGGATTCTATAAAATAAGAAATCCAAAAAGCCAGTCCCTTTCATTTAAGAGACTCTTGATCATATGATTGCTTTACAACAGATTCGCGCGAGCAATTTGATATGAAGCAGGTCGCCAGTGATACGGGAAATGTAATTTTCACGGTTAATGAAACTGTAAAGGCAGCGTGGGCGGAGGGGTCCTACCCTTCACCCCTCCCTCCCCCCCCGCACATGCTACCCTTCACCCAGGGTCGCGTGGCGCACCGCGGCGCCCTCTCACTTCATTTCGCGAATAAATTCATCACGCGCGTCACTCGCGACTCGCTCACATTTCAAGTTCTCCCCACACGCACACACCAGCTCCTCATCATGCACACAACACACGCGCGCACAGCACAACTCGTTTGCACAATAGGTTACACATCACCCACGTTAAAATTTCTGCCATTTTACGTGCGGTTCCACAGTTACTTTTTTTTTTTAAACTGCTTTGTTGACAATCCATCCTATGTTAGATGAAGATATTTTCATAAATAGCTAATATATAATCATAAATACATAGATAATACCCCGATTTTTATTTTTAAATAGAGTAGAACCAACCTCAAAAATTTGTTTCTGAAGTCGGTTGCATTTTTTGTAACAAGGTTTTTTATTTTTCCATTTTTAGTTGTGGCATTCCACAGGTAAAATTAAAAAGTGAGGCAGCTCTCTGGTAACGTGTTTTTTGTGCTGGGAAATCATTGAATAACTTCTCCCGCTCTTGGATAGAGCTAGAGCGGTATGTCAGACTTTTACTAACTCAAACCCGAGTATGTTCCTTCAGTCATGAGATTACTGAAGAGATTAGACGCGCCTGTTGGTCTAGTGGCTTTGCCGGAGGTTGTGCGTTTGATTCCCATACCACCCAAATCAAATGTTTGTATAATGAGCACGATCTTTTGTCCTGTCTCTGGGTAGCATTGCCAGGCGTCCGGATAAAGCCGGACACAGTCAGGCTTTTTGGTTGCGTGTGTGGCCAAATTAGACGATTTTTAGGGTTCCGAAGCCAAATGGCAAAAAACGGAACCCTTATGGATTCATGTCTGTATATCCATCCGTATGTTACAGCCACTTTTTTACCGAAACTATAAGAACTATACTGTTGAAATTTGGTAAGTAGATGTATTCTGTGAACCACATTAAGATTTTCACACAAAAATAGAAGAAAAAAACAATAAATTTTGGGGGTTCCCCATACTTAGAACTGACATTCAAAATTTTTTTGTTCATCAGATCCATACGTGCGGGGTATCTATGGATAGGCCTTCAAAAATGACATTGAGGTTTCTCATATATTTTTTTTTCTAAACCGAATAGTTTGCGCGAGAGACACTTCCAAAGTGGTAAAATGTGTGTGTGTGTGTGTCAATGTAACTTCTAAAATAAGATCATGATAAAACTAAAAAAAAATATATATTATGTACATTACCATGCAAACTTCCACCGAAAATTGGTTTGAACAAGATCTAGTAAGTAGTTTTGTTTTCAATACGCCATAAATCGTAAACTGCAATTTACCTTTCAAGTTTGTACGGAACCCTCAGTGAGTCTGACTGGCACTAGCCCAGATTTTTTACATTTCTTACTTTCCGTTCCTTCCCTTTACCTTGTATCGTGCAAGTAACCGAACTAGCACTGTTACCGCAGAACTAGTTACAGCGAACTGTAATTGCTATTTATAATGTAATGAATGATTAATATAACATAATAATAATAATAAACAAGATTGATTCATTTAATTGTATTGTTGTTTCATTCGAATTTAAGATTTGATGGTACTTATACTAGCGGTTCCGACAGATGGTGTCTTGCCCGAAAGTTGGCTTATCGTTTTTCGTTAGAATAAAACTTTCAGAACTCGATTGTAGCGCCACCTACGGGGTCCAATTGTGTTTTCCAACAATGCAGGGGTCTACTACTTAAATATATACACAAAATTTCATAAAATTGGTCAAGCTGTCAAGGAGAAGTGATAAATGATATTTATTTTGCAAATAGGTTTAAAAAAACACTTTTACACGTCAATTTTTTTAGTTCGTAATTTTAAACTAGATGAGGCCGGTGTTTCCTAGCTGACTACCCTGAGAAGAAATACCGAAACCAACTCAGGGGACAAAGTCTCTTTTAAAGTCCATACAGTTAATATGTAATGGTCAAATCACATGAGAACCATGCAGATTTGTCCGAGATGGTCTTTTGAAGAAAGAACCATAAAGATTTGAGTGGACCTGCTCAGTCAGTGCAAGCATTTGTCAGTATTTGCCAAGCTCAGATAAAAACTTCTAAGGAGCTCAACGAATTGACGAACCATACCAAGGAAAGGACATTTGGGTAGGCTGCAGAAAATACTCAAATTGCCAGACATACTGATAAGGGAAAAAAAAGCAATCATCATTGTTCTCAAGTTCACAATAATAAAAGGAAATATATAGTTTATAAAATGTAATACTTAGTAAAGTAAACATTTATTTCAAAAATTAATTGAAAAAAAAAATCAAATCGCAAAAAAAAATCTACACTGGCAAAGTGTAAATAATAATAATAAATAAAACCCAGTTGTGGGTTAAGCTCGCCTATGTACATCAACTGTCCTATTTTTATTGTTAATATAAAATTGTGTGTACAATAAAGAATAAAGAATAACGAAATAAATAACTATTATATATCCGTCTATATTTCATCGTACCATAATGACGAAATAACATAACGGAAACTATGGAAAATTGAAGCCGAAAAGACACCAAAAATGTTGACAAGAGCCGCAACTCGCCGTGCACGCCACCTTCGGCCTCGTCGCTCAACTTCGCCTCGCCGCCGCCGGCATCCAGCCCCACCGTGAATGCTGTGACACCGGCCGTGGCAGTTGCGTTGAGCTCCAGCGGCAAGTACTTCTCTCCACACACGTCACCACCACCTGCGTGTCGACGGAGATGACGCCGGCCGTCGAGTGGCTTAGGATCTCGAGGCCCACCGGCCTCTAATAGGGTCCCAGCTTCCGGTGGAAGTGTGCAGCGCATGCGATGGACGCAATTCATTAATGAGAACGTCATGCGCTCATACTATGGGGTTCGGACGCTCTCTTTGTTTCAGGTGCTTGAGCCAGCCGTCAACGTTTCGGCCTAACGACTGTCGGATCAGGTGCGGGTTATCCAGCGTAATCATATGTTGGACGATACTGTACTTGATCGCCTCCGAACGGAAATGGGTAGCCATGCGATTGCCCCTTCGTCGCAGACTGTGGTACCAGTGATGGTACCACCGTCCAACCATCTTGCCAACCACGCTGACGAGGAGAGTACTGACATGATTACACAAGTAAGTCCCCAGTACAATAACGAATTGAGGAGTGCTTTGGAGTGTGCTATTCGGGAATATCGAAACATGCTCGTTTGCCCATGCATAACAAGAATAAGGTGCTAGTGGTTGTTCTAGACTGCGACTGCGAAGATGTCACCGATACACACTCGATAATGTTCTACGCGGCTGTAGCGGCATGTCGTGTAGCTCATGTCAAATTTCCAAACAGTGACGTAGCTACACGACCGAAATCATCAATCATCGAATCAGCCGTGCCGGCTTAGCAGTGCAGGATCGAGCGTCGTATTGGTGAAGCCAGAGCACTCATCAGCAAAATAATCTGCTTTAGGGAGGGCAACACTCGCCCAAGAGTCATGCACTTTGTGAGACGGGCGTTTTTGGGGACCGACACCAGCCCCCAAGATTATATATTCCGTGTCACAGAGCGCATCGACTTCCTGAAAGTATAAGCGGTGGGTGGAGCGGTACACCCAAAATAGCACATTCCGGAGTAATGAAAGGTGAGTATACAGGGCTTGGGAGCGG
Source organism: Mythimna vitellina (assembly GCA_949316375.1). Classification (NCBI taxonomy): domain Eukaryota; kingdom Metazoa; phylum Arthropoda; class Insecta; order Lepidoptera; family Noctuidae; genus Mythimna; species Mythimna vitellina. The sequence continues at coordinate 27,040,468 of OX438688.1, read as the reverse complement.
CTGGACCAAAGTCTGACTGACACACGCCTGCCGGATGATGACTTCATGTGTTCATTCTGGCGCAGCATCTGGTTGGTGTCTGTCAGTCACACCGAAGGTAGTTGGACTCGGGAGGTCGAGCGAGCGTGCGATTCAATACCAGAAAAAAAAAATATAATAAAGTTCTTACATCCATTTTGAGAGGTAAGGTTAACAACCGTATAGACAATAATTCAATCATGTCTGCCTCTCAGAACGGATGTATGAAAGGGTCCCGCGGTACTAAGAAGCTACTCCTCATTGATATGGCCATTAGCCAACAGGTTCGGCGCTCCCGAAAGGATCTGTCCGCATGTTGGATAGATTATAAGAAGGCCTACGAATCGGTTCCTCATACATGGCTCATGAGAGTGCTAGAATTGTACAAAATTGATGCAATACTACGCACCTTCCTGATGTCTAATGTAAGCCTCATAAGATGTTGGTCGAGGCTCTTGGCTATTAAGCCATTGGCTGACCCGACTATCGGTACAATGATCGTTGAGTTCATATCCCACATGTCGACAACCTCGCGAGCTAAGTCAATATACTTAATTTGTGTATCTTTCTCGGCTTTCACGAGGTTCTAGTCTTGCTCAAAATTTTGAGCCTGGTTGCAAAAACCACAAATTTGTGTTTGTTCCTAGTATTCAAATTATGCATACATAAAAATATTCTCGTAAATATGCTGTGAAGGTACAGTCATTATTTTGATATCTTTAAATTTATTTTTGAGGGTGTATCAGGGATTTAATTTAAAAATCGAACGAATAGCCCTTTTTTGCAAAACGAAAATTGTTTGGATATCGGCATTTTCCCACAGTAGAATACCGTACGACATGACACTATAGAAATAGCTAAAGTAAACTAAACGGGTAGTCTCTACATCAGTTAAATTTCGAATTTATCTAACAGCGTATGCTGCAGGGCTAAGTTTTGTCGACAATTTGTCTATGGGTCGGGCGGTGGGGCCCACACCCCACCGCCCGACCCGCTCTTGGGCGGAGCGGGAGATAGTGTCAGACTTTTACTGACTAAAGACCCACTCCTGTTCCTTCTTTGCCTTCGTCCCAGGACCCCGAGTTCACTTTCACACTACTCGTGGCCCCAGTAGGCTTCGACCCTGCTGGGCCCCTACGATTTGCTGACATCTCCCTGAGGCGTGCGTGGAACAATACTCGCCGTCGACGACTTGGGCTCGGTCCGGACGGTTACCGGACGGTCGGACGGAGGACTACCCATTACTCCCCGTCCGCAAGCCCGTGCCTACGGTGGCCGGAAATCGGGATCGGAATCCCGGCGGCGGTCAAGGCGTGAGGACCGTTGCCTCATGCGATTAGCCGCCGCCTTTGCTAACATTACTGCTACGCAGAAGGAGGCGACCGCCTGCCACTCCTCGCTCCGGACCATGGCCTGAACCAAAGTCCGGCGCGAGAGATCGCCGCCGCCGATTGCCCCCACGAGGACAGGGCGAAAGCTAGGTTTTTCCACACGAATCCGGTGCAGGAACTTCCCGAACTTACCGTGTTCGGTGAGAACCTGCGTCATGCGAAAGGTGAGGATGCTGTGAGGTCTTACCAACCACGACTCAAAGAGGGGACTTACCGCCATAGTTGTGGCGTGCCCAATCCTTTATGAGGTAAGGTAAGTCGTTTATATTTATACTAGCTGTTGCCCGCGACTTCGTCCGCGTTAAGTTCTTAAAACTGTACAATCACTCTGTGCTTGCAATTCATTCCGCAAACATCGCAATTATTTATTGTACTTTAACGTAAAACGGTTAAAGGTAAAAACGCGGTGAAGGTAATTTTTCAGGAAACATGTTATGTACTCGTCCAGATCCAGATGTATGAACGTGAATGAATAAAAAGAGTATGTATGGGTCGTAGCAGTTGGCATTTCTGCCTACCCCAAGGGAAAAGGCATTAGTTTATATATTTTTCTGATTTATGTTCTGGTAAAACAACATTGTATGATTTTAACCCCTCGCCACAGAGATCACGCCACAATCGCAGCTGTAATGCCTGTCTTTGAAAAGTGACTACAGAGGCGTCACGGCATCCTCTCTTTGTGCAAGACTCACCAGATGTGGGTGTTTCGGAAGTTATCTGTATCGAATTCAGCGGGAAGAAACACTCAGGTCTCACCATTATGCGGATCGCCCGGAGAATACGATGATACATACGGTGAAAGTCAGTCCCGCTTGGTCGGATTGCCGGCGCCGCCGTGTCCTCATGGAGGCGATTGGTGGCGAAAATGACAACCAGTAGCCTCCTTCAGTGAAGCACTACAATCAAACGATCAAAGAAGGTAGCTGAAACTATGGGGATAGGACATCCTGACTCCTCAGCTGTCGCTGCAAGTGACGCTCCGGGTGTTGAAAGCCGCAGGGCGATTCCCAGCCATCGCAAACATGGGATTACGGTGATGCCGTCCGGCCGTCTAGTCAAAGCAATCCTGAATCGACGGTGCGTAGTATTCTACGCGCGACTCAAAGAGATGTCAGCAAATGGATAGGGCCCTATAGGACCGATGTCTGCTAGGGCTGCGAGATTGTTCGAAAGAGTTACCTCCCATAAGAATTTTCGCCTCAATAATGTTTCACTGAAGAGTTTAAGCCGTTAGACAGCTTTGGTAGATGTAAACGAAGGAGCATAATCAGGACACCGACCTTCAGCTGGGTAACGTGCACTGATAGTGCCTTAAGTGAATCCAAAACTATCATCATCACCATCAACTATCTTCCTCCACAATAGTACTTACGAAGAAATTGCGAGAGCATGCTTGCATTGATTGTTGCAGCGTGATCATTTTGGGCGTTAGAATTACTTGTTCAGTTATCTAGGATTTTTTGGTGTGTATTTGGCTGACGTCCTCGTATATTAGACAAATGTTTTTTCCATAGTGGGAACTACCTTATAAAGAGTCTCCAACTTTTGAATGAATTTCGGCAAAATCTTGTTCGCAGTGTATCTCCGTCCAATAGAACTCGCATATTGATGGCTAAACCGAAAAATTACTGACGCCGATTGCCTCTATAAGGACACGGTGGTTCACCGGAGCTTGATATACCTCCACCACATGCTACATCGGGTCTTCCGGGCGATTCGCAAAATGGTAATATCAGGGTATTCCAACCGAATCCAGAAGAGAAACCGTTCGAAACAACCACAACAGTCCTGAGCTTGCGTATCCATAAAACAATGAAATTACAGTAAACAAATGTAGCAACCAATTAGTGTTATACCTGAGTATTGGTCACCACTCACTGCAAGGAAGTAACGTCCAGATGTCGACGTAAGGCTGCAAGGAATCTGAGATACATCATACGTTGTCAAAGTGTAATCAGAAAAACACATTCGATCCCGTTTTATATGAAGCAGTGACTGCAAATAATAAAACGCGCCATTATTAGGCCGCAAGGTGCCATCATCCCGCAGGACTCAGTAGAAGCATACAGTGGAGGGCTGCTCTGCAAGGGCGGAGCACCACCGTGTCCTCGTGGAGGCAATCAGTGTCAGTGACTTCTCGCGCCGGGCCTTGGTTCGGGCTATGATCCAGAGCGAGGAGGAATGGCAGGCGCTCACCTCCTTCTGCCGTAATGCTAGCGAAGGAGGAGGCCGCACGCCGAGCCGAGATTCCGACCCCGACTACCGGCCACAGTAGACGCGGGCTTGCGGACGTCGAGCAATGGGTAGCTAGCCGTCCGGCCGTCCGGTAGTTGAACGGACCGAGCCTAGTCGTCAACAGCGCGTAGTGATCCATGCGTTCCTCAAAGAGATTTCGCAAAGGGCAACTGAGGGACACAGGTGTGGTTTTAGTCAGTAAACGATTGACACACCCTTCCGTACCAACCAGAGCGGGAGAAGTCACTGGATGATTTTCACCCTTAAAAAAGAAAAAAAAAGGTGCCATCATCATCATTATCATTTCAGCCGAAAGACGTCCACTGTTGGACATAGGCCTCCCCAAGTGTCGCCATAATGACCGGTCCATCCATCGGATTCCCGAGACCCTCACCATGTCATCGGTCCATCTGGGGACCTTCAAACGCATGGTACCATGTAAAAGCTTCCGAAAATTTGGCTGTGTTATTTAAAAGTTAATAATTAAATACATATAGGTATTTACTTTTATCGCCTTTGATTGGTAATCATGGGAAAAAATAATAAAAATAAACAGTATGATTGTTAAAAATGACTCCGTCTAACACCAGTTTAACCGTAACTGTTTTCGTCCAATTTTTAAAGAATAAAACTGTCTGAAAACGTGGGCGATGGTCATTCTCCCGCCACATAGAAAATTACGTAAAATACAAAATGCCATCTATCAAATTTAATATGAAGTTCAATTGTCATTGTCATCATTATTTCTACTTTGAGTCTTTAGATGGCGTTGCGAGTATCTGAATTGCGTGTGGTGTCATATTTCAGTTCTTGAAAACTTTAAATTCATACCGTTTGTATTTCATATGCTTTGTTTTATTGCGATGCCTAACAAAGCCTATTAAGTAATATATCAAGTTACACACAATTTTAATGTATAAAAGTTATCTACATCGATTTCTAACATTTTCTGTGGTACGCACACAACTAAAAGCTTCTACAGATATATTATATGTGCAGATATATAAAAAAAAAATATAAGGATGCAATGCAAAAATATATAAAAATCTTATTTACAGAGAAAAAATAAAACAAAAATGAAAGCCATATGGGATTTGAACAACCTTTACATTACATGAAAGTCCAGATACGAAACCACTGCGCTACGGTCTTCGATGATTAGGTCTTAAAATAGACGTTCTTATATAAACGTCATAATTGACTGGTTGGCTCCTTATCGATGATAGCGTGATGATTTTCATTTCAGAAGTTAAATTTGCAGCTAAATGGGATAATGTAACATTATAGTACGTGATTTTACTCGCCACTTATCATTTTTTTATGTGTTTTGATTGTTTTTACGAAATATATAGAAGATATCGAATAGAAATGTCAATTTTATTTTGAAAAAATGGTAAAAGTCATTTTATTACAAAAAAAGTAAGATAAAATTATGACAAAATTTTTAAATGTAGCTGAGGATTGAACTCGTGGCAAATGTCGTTCAATACCAACATTTTTGATTATTGCTCACCCCCCTTAGCAAATAGCGTGATAATTTATAGCCTATAAGTTGCCCTGACCTATAAGGATTATGTATGCAAAATTTAAACAGGATCGGTTCAGTAGTTTTTGCGCCAATTAATACCACCGCAAAATAATTTTACTGTTTTATTATATGTATAGATAAGAAACAAAAATGAGCCAAGAATTAAGCCATGGGGGACTCCCATTTTTCCTACAGATCTGGGAGATTTTTTTCCGTTTACATCAACTCTCTGAATCCATTCAATCAGATAAGATGTAAGAAGATCCAGGGATGAGTTCCGGATTACGTAATGGTGTAGTTTTCTGATTAATGTTTCATGGAGAACGCATTGGAAGACCTTTGACAAATCTTCCCATGTACTATAAATATGTCCTAAAAATTCAACACCGGTACACAGCATCGATTGTTGAATGATCCCTTGTAAAACAAAACCGTTTGGTATGCAATAATTTATGTCTGTTAAAAAATCTTTGTAGTTGCTCTAAAATAAGTTAGTAGTTTATGTTTATGAGGTGTCTAGTACTCATAGCACAAGCTCTGCTTGGTTTGGGACTAGATGGTGTTGTGGAAAACTATTATTATTACCACAGAGTTATTATATAGCTAACTTAACCCCACACAAAAAGAACCATCAAGATCGGTCCATAAACGAAAAAGTTATGCTCGAATTGATAACCCCAATATCATGGAATTTCAACATAATTGGTGAAATGACGGTATACCAGTGTGAACTTTATACAATCTCTGCAGTAGGTGGGGTACCTACGGAGTGTACTGAAGATTTGCACAAGATTTTTCTTCAGGAAACTAAAAGAATCTTGTAGAAGGTTGTTCAGTTTCGTCTACTGAACAAGCCTTAAAGTTTGTGGAGAACTGTCCCTTACACCCTATATAGAGTAGTATAGAGGTATACGGAACAAGGTTTAAAGTTCTGCAACCTCCATAGAAATGAGAAGTCCTCTGACCGGGTGTTGTGTCACTCCTCACAATGTTGAAATAGTTTGACTGTGAGCACTGCATGGATTACATCTACTAATCTGAGTTCGAGTGGCAACGTAAACAGTCGTCAAGTGTCATGCTTGTGCAGGAGCAGATGTGTCCGTGCCGGGAGCGCGGTAATCTGCGGGATTAGCGGCAGCTGTGAGCCGCGCTCGGCGCTGCACGTACCACGACGAGGTGCTAAGCCGAGGTTAAGCCTCCGGTCGATCCACTTAATAGTAGCGATCTTGTCTTTACGGCTTCACTGACAGTTCCTACGCGTCCTTGTTAATAGCACAGCCGAACATAGCCAACTGCGTAACTCCTTTTACTGCTATATAGTTAATATATAACTAAAAATCGAAGGCGAGTATCATTTTAAACTATGTGTGCATTTAGACTGTGAACTCGGGAAAGCAAGATGAACGTGCAAACATTTTACGGCTTTCTATGTATTTGGTAGGTATCTTTGAGTTCCACAATAATGTGAGCTAACTATAGAGTCAGGTCCAGTCAAAGAACTCTGTTATTATTTGTTAGTGGCGATAGTCAAGTACTTTAGATTCCGTCGTCCTGCATTTCCGCTGCCGTGTCAGAGAGCTCTACCCGGTGTGGCCCACGGCTTGTCCAGCAAGCGACATTTAAGTTGAACAGCATTTTAAGCAACAGCAACGGTCTTCCGTTTTAAAGCGCTGTGTAATAGCGTTTCGAACGTTATCAGTTAATTTAACAATTAAGTTATTGCGCTCCATAGCACATTGGCAAACCTTGACTTTGGTCTGTTGGACGTCAGTAGAAGACTAGGTCTACGTACCATTGTTAAGATTAGGAAAATATTTTCCGTTCTAGTATTAAGGCATAGGGACCATAGAAATACCTGCTTCAATTCCGAAAATAAAAGTTGCTTTTATCATCGACGCGATCTATATTTTAGTCGTGTCGATGTAGACAGAAAGTTCCGTTCCGAAGTGTCCCGGAAGTGTGCCGGGCCAGCGCGGCGCGGAACTGCGACGAGTCGAGGACATTCATCAGAGGACATAATAGGCGGAGCAGCGGTTATTTCCAGCTTCCCTGCGCGAACATCGTCACCACCGAAACCGATAGCCCTAAATAGAATAGTATAAGTAGTCTCTAAGCACGTCTCTAACTAGTCGCGCCGCTTTTAATCGCACAAGGCAAGGACTCCGAGGACTTGTGTATCGGTTTGCATTCTTAGTGTTTGACAATCGCCGGCAAAATCCGTAAAGAAATTTTAGGGATTACAAATAAATATATAGGTATATGGGGTGGTGGTATATAAGGAGGCCGAATGGTTACGGCCTCGACTTACGAGTTGTAGGTCGCGGGTTCAAACCCAGCTAGGCGCATTACTTTGTGTAATTTATATTATTATAACGGTGAAGGAAAACATCGTGAGGAAACCGGCATGTCCTAGAACCAATAATTCGAAGACATGTGACATTCACCAACCCGCATTGGGCCCGCGTGGTGGGTTACGGCCCATTCCATTATAAGGCTGATTATGCTATATAGGTATATCGGTACCTTTTCCTCGGTAGGAAGAGTAGAACTTTTACTAATTGTCTAGTAAAGTTGTGCAATTAGTAGCGGGTGCAGTTAGCGCCCGCATCATGTAAATGTGCCACCTCGATGTTGCCACTATATTATTCAACTATTCTAAATTTCTAATGTTCGCGCTGCATTATGTATCGCCGGAGGTGCGCGCACGGTTTTTGCGCGCCCCTCTTTCTGCACATACCGGCTTCATCTGCGCGCGCATAATCATTACGCGTTACCATTTAAGACACAATCGATCTCATTTTCATAATCATCAGCGATGTGAGCGTCTCGTTCGGAGTAGCGGGGCCCGGGGGCTCGTCACGAGCCGCGCGACGTAAATGCAACACTAAAAATACAACACGCGACATTTACCTTTGTGTTTTAATCCGGGACTAAATCGAGCGGTCCGCAGCCCGCCTACAAATAACGCACAATAAATCCCCGAAGAATGCGCGTTTAGTTGCGCCGCGCGTTGTCGCCTTAATCTCACGAGACCGTTCTACACATTTGGCTATTCGCTCGCGCTGCGCCGCGTATTGAGATATGCATCGATCGTTAAACGCCCACTCGCACACATTATTCACTATGCATCTAATTCCGTCCGCTTTGGTTTAGTCGCAGTACGTACTCCCTGTTTAATGGAATCTGATCAGTCGTTTATCTTGTGTCACGCTTGCTCGCTGCAACGCTTTGTTGCTACGTACGTGCGAGTACAGATGATGCTCTGTCGCCATTCATACTTCGTTAACAACTTCGATTCAAATTCTCAGTAACTTGATTTTTGTTCTTTCTTCTGAGTTCTGAGTATGGAAATTTTCGACCTAAAGTTATAGTGTGCAGTTCGGTGAGTGGATTAGGCTGAGCAGTGTCGCCGCTAGTAGCGCTGCTGGTCGAGGCGTGCCGGTCGCCGATACATCTCGCGGCTGACATGTTTACGAGCGGTCCCCCCCCCCCCGCCTCACTCACCCTGCGGCTTCTTATTGCATTGCGCGGGCGCCGCTCCTGAACAAATAAATTAATTTAAATGGAGGAAACGTCGGAGCACGACACAAAGTGAGGGCCGCGAGTGCTGCTGCCCACTGCGCGACACGGCTGCCACGAGCGCGCCGCTGCTGATATGTTGATTGTGTTATAACTGTTGGACAGACAATTCAAAGTAGAAGCTGTCCACTTTGGATTTATAACGGCTAATATTATCAGCGCTGCGTAGTGAGCCGGTGCTCACACAGAACATGACGTCACGAGTGCATCTTGCAGTCGAGACGTCACCGGCAGCATGCACAGTGGCGCGTAGCATATGCTCGGACTGCGACGCATGCGGTCATGTGAGTTGCAACTACTAGCTTGCGTGGGCACTTCATTCATAGTCGCCAACCAATCAGAGTTCACGTCATGGACGCCGGAAGGAGTATTTTCAGGTGTAAGCATCTACAGCAGCCCCCTGACACTACACGCTACTGATAGAACTAATTTGGTCAATTTATGCAAAAAGGTTAAGAATTAAAGAAAACCGACGCAAGCTCGGGAATGATTGCACCTCACCATGGGTATCTATCTTAGACAAAGTGTTAAAAAACGTAAACGTTTTGCGAACAAGTGAATGATGACAGCTTTATGGAAATGTTTGAAAAAGCATGAAAAACTGAGTTTGATCTGAGGCTTAGGGTGATGTCCCACCAAAGATCTGCTATGCAGCTATACTGCGAGGATGTGAAAGCTAAGCTACGAAGCTATGTGACCGTGGATTCCGCTCTAAACCTGACTGAAAAAACCTGAATCTATCTTAAACGCTCGTTTCAGTTGAAACGCTGTTCGCGTTATGAATACGATTTGTATAATTCAGTCCATCAGCTTTTTTTATATAGGATAATCATCTAATGACAAATCCCGCTCTTGGGCGGAGCAGGAGATAGTGTCAGACTTTTACTGACTAAAAACTCACTCCTGTACCTTCTTTGCCTTCATCCCGGGGCCCCGGGTTTCGCTTTCACACTACCCGTGGCCATCAGCTAACTTGCTGTTCAGTTTTTTAAGTCAGTTTGCTAAGTTGCTATTGATCTTATGGCGAAGGGAAGTTCAATTTCACCCGTCCCATCGCAGTCGACTGATGCCCCGCCACGTCAATGGTCTAGATTCCCTCTTATTATAGTTAGGCTGTCAGCCTCGACTTGGAACAGACCCTCGGAGATATATGATGTCGCCATATATCTCCTATAGCGCGACAATACAGATCTCAATGTTTGAGCAGTAGAGTAGTATGGTATGGTGCTGTGACATGTGTTGTGTGCGGCTACGAGATAGTCGCAGCACGCGACACGTGCGCAGGCGGCGCGTCATAAATCTCTCGTGGCGCATAAATCCGTCGCGCGCGTAAATATAACTATTGTCAGCATTGTTACCGCGCGCACTGAACGCCGCGAGCACGCCGCGCGCCCGCTCAGTGCGTGCAGTGGTGCGCGCCGTGAATGGGGCGCTTGAGGCACGGCCCGTTGCAACACGCCGACATATTGTTGGACATAATGCATTGACGTACTGCTAACCACAATACGGGTATCTTAACGAGGTATCAAAGTATCACTAAATAAAAGATTCATGTGTCTTGTGTGTGAATCACTAATAAATTCTGCGAGTACATACATTGCCCATATCGCATTGACGCGTTACTTCATATGCAAACACGGAAACAAAGTGATAACTATGTGAGCAGTGTCCAGTAGCATGTTGATTGCTTGCAGGTATTTGTGCGGAAGGTCCATGTTTAGATGTGACCTCTACGGTGATGGCGGCGCGACGTTCTTTGTCATTCAATAATTTAGGAATTTACTCGTATGATGGCGTTTTTATGTACAGAATGCTATCTTGTTAAGGTTCTGAAGTGTTGTGCTCGTCGTTTTTACTCGTTCAGGTTCGGAGTCTTGACTGTTTCGAACTTTCAATAGTTTTGTACTTACTGCTCATGACTTTCAGTTTCCTGGCAGATCAGCCCGACAAAGTTGTTTGTATCGTTCCATATAGCTAACGAGTTCTTGTGTTTTCAGAGCTTTGCGTAACTTAATTATGTTCCAGGTATCAGTGGAAAGCCAGGTTCATTTGTGGGTGGTTGATAAGCGGTCATTGGCGGTATTTTCTACAGAATTTCTAATCAAATCATTTAACTAATTTCAACGTTTGCTTGCACCAGCACCACTAAACGCAATACTAAACAGTACTAAACAAATAAAGGAAGAGAATAACTCTACATCTCATCAAATACTTCTAACAATGTAGGTGGGTACTGTGACCTATCTATAAATAGTTCGCATGGGAAACGAACCAGTTAGCAAGTAGGTTGGCCGAATATAGGCACTTATAAAGTATCTAGCAGAACACTATTTGAAAAACAAAGAGGTGGGATGGCTGCCAGGCGTGTGAGTTTTATAATAACTTGAAGAAGCAATACTTACAGGAATAAATCATAGATATATCCTTGCGCCTCACCAACAATGATTGCATCACTGCTTACCATCAGGTAGGATCGCAGTCAAGCAATGGTTTAAATCAATAAAAAAAAACCCCCCGAGTACCGCCGAGTGATCAGACGTCAATGTTGTCTAGTGTCCGACTGAAACTAGTTTTCACGACCGAAACTGAAACCTCCTTAGATGAGGACAAATAGTCAATCTGAATCAATTAGTCTCTATTTGTTTTAAAATCAGTTATTATATTATTCTAAATGATATTTATTTTGCCAATAGTTGTTTTATAAACTAGATGAGGTCTACATTAATCATTCAGTCACTGATTTTTTTTTCGAGGTGGGAAATTGTCCAATTATTTCTTCCACTTTAGGGTGGAGTGGCAGGGTGTGTCAGACTTTTACTGACTAAAACCACACCTATGTTCTGCAGGTTTCCTTTGCGTTCTAGGACCACGAGTTTCCTTCTCGCAAATACCCCGCGGTCCTAGCGAGGTCGGCTCTGCTGGGCCTCTACGGTTTGCTGACATCTCTTTGAGGAACGTGTGGAACACTACGCGCTGTCGTCTACTTGGGCTCGGTCCGGGCGGTTAACAGACGGACGGTATTTGAAGTCCAAAACCTAATTACCTTTTACATATTAAATAAGGTACAATATAGGTAATTTTTCCGATTGCAGCATAAAATTTCGCGAATTCTGAAACTGAAACTAAATTCGAAATTAAGCCGAAACGCATTTTTTTACTGATAAGTAGACCTTAACGGAAAGTCGAGAAGGTAACGGTCCGACACTAGTCTTATCTTTAGCCGCTGTTTGATTTGACAACAGCTTAATCAAGCGTCGACAGCAATTCGTGATCACAAGCAACGCCGCGTCGGAAACGAACACAAAGTAGATTCCTCTGATGTGGTTTACGGATGCACTCTGGAATTGGACATTATTATCACCACTTTTTTATTTTTCATCAGATTTTCTTTTGAACGTGGAAGTTCATTATCAGATATTTATTAGTCAATCATTTAAGAACAGGGGCTAACTTTGATCAGGTGATACCTCAAGTACCAGTAGTTAACCGCTGATACACTAGCAGGAGACACACAATCGCCTTCACACTTGTTATTATAAATGTTTGACCAGTGGTTTTTATGTGTACAATAAAGAAAATAATGAATAAAGTCAAAATCAAAAATATTTTTATTTCATATAGGCCTACGTAACATAAGTGCCCATCACTTATAAAACGTCAGAAGCTAGTGCACGATTCCAAATTGGTCGTTTCCTATGGAGAAGAACCGGAAAGAAATTCCATGATACTCTTTTAAAAAAAGCGGCTGATTACAATATTTTCATATTACAGTATTAATAGATAACCAGTCGATGTTGTACCCAAAAGCACAATAAAAATAATCACAATAAAAAAAAACTGAGTCGTAATAAATAGGAAGCAATCTAAGAATTCGCGGAGTCTACAGTTCTCACATTCACACTATAAAAAGAGGCTATATAAAAAAGCAAAAAAAAAAAGAATAATTACAACTATCAATAAATGAGATGTTAACAAAATAAATTTTTAACGAATTTAAGGTAGTTGAAGTCTAAATAATTTAAAAAATATTGCAAAAGCAATGTGTTAAAAAAAATTATATTTTAAAACAAAGACAGAGCAGTTAATAGACACAATAATAATGAGTTACCAGGGGGTTTAAATCAATCAATGGTTTTTTAGGTGGAAAATCATCCAATGACTTCTCCCGCTCTTGGGCGGCGCGTGTCAGATTTTTACTGACTGAACCCACTCCAGTTTCTTCTTTGCTTTTGTTCCAGGGTCCCGGGGTTCTCTTTCGTACAACCCTTGGCCCCAAAAATCAACCAATACTGCAATATAAAAAATTGAAGAAACACTAAATTGTTATTGTATTCGATCGTGTGTACTCGATTTACGAGTATATCATAATGTACACTAAGCTATTACTTGACGGATGGGAACATATGTTGCATCTTTACGATATTATTACAAGTCTCGTTTACACGACATTATTGGCGCAACGTTGTGAACTGACTCGCGGTACTTGTGACAACATCCATTCATTACTTCACGAGCAGGATCAAAGTTACTTTGATCGGTTTATGGAATAAAGACATGTCAGAGAGAAATATAATGGTGTGTATCAAAAGGTTAAGGAGGGCGGGTAATAAGTTAGTGATGTTGTTCTGTGCCGCTCATTAATTAGTGTGGCGGAGAGCGGGCGAGGCAAGGCGAGACGGGGGGGGGGGGGGCGAGGGGGAGAGTTCAGAGAGTTATGACAGTAAGTAATGGGAGCCGTTAAAAAGATGTCAAACAAAGTGTCGGCGAGAGCGCGGCGCGGGGAGCGGTAACATTAGTCAAGTTCACCAGCGGCCGCGCGCCCTCCACACGCGCCATGGAGAGCTGCTCCGACACAACTTACGTACTACTTTACCTATATTATACCGGGTCTCACTGAAAGTTTTTAGAAAATAAAAAAAACAGAATGATGTTTGAGCTTGTTAATAATTTTATTGCTTTTTGAAGTAATCTCCGTTCCTTTCTAAGCATAGTTGGTTGCATGCGATGCGTTGGATCTATTGACAGGATTATAAGGAGGATGACTCACTAACTCCACACCTTCGGTAGACAAATATTCAACAGTTCGCCCGGACGGGAGCTGGAGTGTAGTCGTGGTGGAGGAGGATCCTGCTTCTTGGGTGCTGCTGTCTATCATTTTCCAAGATAACTGGTGAACAATGAGTAACATACCAAACCGCAGTAACAGTCCTTTTATGTCCTATACATATATGACAATTGTTGCGAAATGACTCGTCCGTCCAAAGAGTGAGACAATCATCGGTTGCCCTCGACTTATGCTCTTCTTTGTCAGCAAATCTTCGAATGGAGCCATCTATTGCGCAGATTGCCTTTTGGTTTCTTTTTCGTGAAAGTATATCCAGCTTTCAACACCTGTGACGATGTTATGAATAGCATTCGATTCACCTCCGTCATGCTTTTCAAGCATAGAGCGGCACCAATCTAAACGACGGCGATTTTTTCGGGTATTCTTGTTTTTTTTTTTAATTTGAAAGATCCCTCGTTCCCACATTACTGCTTCGCAGTAGAAGGCAACCACCTGCCACTTCTCCTCGCTTCGGACCATGGCCTGTACCAAGGCCTGTCGCGAGAGATCGTTGCCGTCGATCTCGGGACCACGAGGACACGTCGGTGCTCTGCCTAAGCGGGGCACATCTCTACCGTGTGCTCCACCGTGTCCTCCGGGCGGTACACACAGTGGTGACACCCGGTTGTTACTTCCGCACCAATTCCGTGACCGTGTTCGGTGAGAAACTGCTAAATGCGGAAGGTGAGTACGCCGTGAGGTCTTTCCAGCCACTTTTCAAAGAAGGGGACTCACTGCCATAATTATGGTGTGCCCACGGGTATTCACGTAGTACCTACAAAGCTTTCCGACGCCTAATGTTCATGTAAGACTTTGTATGTGTCTCATACTAATGCTGTCCGTATCTGTTGTCATGTCACTCTTCTATCAGCTTCTATCATTAGCTGTACAGCACTCACACTATCTTCAGTAGTTCGTAGAAAGACGTCGTATTCGCGAATCATCAGTATGTTAAATCAGAGTATGCTTCGACCACGTTTAAACCTATTAAACTATGTGTATGAAATGCTAATCGTAGTCTATCGTTACATTATTCTTGAGTAAGACCGCAACAAACATCGTAATAAATTATTGAGAGAAAATTTTCTATTTTCAAATCAACGGGTCAAATCCATTTCGACGCACGGCAGACCATTTTTAAATTGCTGCCTGTTCGTATAAAACAAATGACATTATGAATTCGTTTTATACATCTACAGTTTCCCAAAGAGTTCTTAATTCAAAATTTATCGGGACAATTTTCAAAAAGTACTCTTCCAAACAAAAGAAGAAACATCAAAATTGATCGTTAATTGGTGAAGTTATCATTAAACATGCGGTCAAATGACGAACCTCCTCCTTTTTTGAAATCGGCTTAAAACCCCTGTACAAGGAATCGTTCCTTTGCAGGAATTACGTTATTTATTTATTTATCATTTGCTTACAGTACGCAACAAAGTGTATAACATAGATAATGTTAGCTTGTCTCTGGTATCCCTAGCTATTTATTCGACTAAAGCTTATGTCACTCGATTGACAGCTCGTTCAATTCGTTCAGTCATGACGTTTTTTATAACGTCCTCTTGGAAGGGACAACTATCGGCCGGCCTTCTTGTTCGAGACACCGAGCTGTGAACTTTTCTGTGACAGAATTTAAACTAGCGAGTAAGTACGGAACCCATTAATTAGTGATCCCATTGATTTTATTTGTGCGCGTCTTGAAACATTGTGGAAAAGGGATTAAATATGTATTATTTATTGGTGTTTGGTTGGATGGATGGTTGGAATGGTTTGGAGGATGGTTTGGATTTCTGAATAGTTAGCTAACAAACAATGTCAGTCATGTTTTATGTAGTGGGAGTTAGCCAGTGGGCTTAGCTCCATTGTAAATATGTGTCATAATGATAAGTACAATGAGCACTTTTCAGGTACTGCGTAGTTTCAGTTAAACCTTGCAAGTACTTCATGATAGTATATGGCCAAGTGACACTGGCCAGATCGTTTTAAACATTAAAGTTTGATGATGTATGAATCCTTGTTTGTCCTACTTTCTTTAGACCTTTTGTAATGATAGAAATCCTACATCAACGATATGGCCGAAGGAGGATTAACATATCATCAAACGTTCAACGCAGACGCGAGTATCTAGTTGGGGGTCGATGTTGATTAGTGTCGGCGACCACCACGGTGAGGTCAACTAGAGCGGAGGGAGGGGGCGCGCGGGGGGGGGGGGGAGATGCGTCGCGCTCGACTGCGCTTACACCACTAATTAGCAGCCCGATACAATTAGGTCGTACATTTGCAGCGAGCTCCTAATTACGCGGCACCGTGAACAGCGGCGACTCACTGCGCAAGCGCACAATGTATGAGCGCGTTTCACCCGCGAATACCGCGCATACGCGCCCAGCAATAAAAATATTTGAACCTAATGAGTTTTCATTATGAATAGCTCATAAAAATTAAATAGCCAAGTGCGGCATATAAATATGTATGCGAGTGTAATCAGTTGACGTGGCGTAGGTATCATTTCACGAGCACTAACTGGGTGGCTGCTGATATTTCAATGTAATTATATTCAAATGTATGAACCGTTGCATTCGGTTATTAATTAAAAACGTGACGAGGGCGGGGTCACGTGGTTAGGGGTGTCCTGCTGTCCCCACTGTACACTATGTGAGTGACGGCCTGACGGGTTGTCTACTAGCAGAATCTTAAGTGTGTAAACGACGAGAGAGCCTCAATTATGAACTGATGTAAAAACACAATGCGTACACGAAAAACTGTTAACAACAAGAGTTGTGTGGCTGAAGTTTAGGACAGCTTTGAAAATCAAATTCATTCATTTTTAGGATTCCATACCTCAAAAGGAAAAAACGAAACCCTTATAGGATCACTTTGTTGTCCGTCTGTCTGTCTGTCAAGACCCTTTGTCTCGAGAACGCGTGGAGGTATTGAGTTGAAATTAAAACCATGGCATATACTCAAGTCTGCGGTCCCTTGAAACTGTGAAAACATTAAACTTCTAAGTAACCAAAAAAAAAACTGTATGTCGCAAAAAACATATATTTCGACACTCTCATGGGAATCAAAATTCATAGGCCCGTTGATCTAGAATCTTGAAATTTGGCATTAAGCAAGGTCTCATAGCACAAGTATAGGAAATAATCAGAAAACTGTAAATTTGTTGTTACGTTAGTTACAATATGCATCGAAACGGAGCATATGCGGCCTATTTTTTTTTTATAGTTGATATTAACCAGTGCTTGACTGCAATCCCACCTGATGGTAAGCAGTGATGCAATCATTGATGGTGAGGCGCACTAATTTATTACGAGCCTATTCACTATCTTAAAATTGTGTTGACTGCAAGGGTTTGGCAGATGGACAAACGTGCAGCAGAGCGATCCTATATGGGGTTCCATTTTTGTTGACTTTGGTACGAAACCCTAGAAACGTAACCCAGAAAACAGAATTAGTCAAATGGCAGAAGAGGATTGGTTGGTGTGACGTGCTAGCTTTATTTAATAATTCGTTGGTGTGACGTGCTAGCTTTAGTTAAGCACTCAAGTTCACACACACTTTGTTAAGTACCAGCGCTCCGCCCTGATTTCACGCGAGCGCTAATGTTACACCCAAATCTTTCTCGTTTATTGCTCTTGCTGCTAGTGAGAACCGCATAAAAATCGGTGTCGTATTTTTATGGAGTTAGAGACGATACAGCCGGACAGTGTCCCGGACGTGAGTAACTATTGCAGCTACAGCACATACCTGCATATGTGCTATAGTGTTGCGTCTGCTGAGTGATGCAGACACGCGCCAGTGTCGCGCTCATCTGCATATCGCACCAGTGCGCGCGCCCGCATCCGCCCGCGTGCGGGATCGCTGGCATGCTAACAACGACACTGTCGCATGTGTAGCTCTTGCCGGTATCTACATACATACCCTACATTCGTAACTATGCCGTTGATATGTTACAGCAAAATATGCTACACAATAATCAGTACGAGTTTCTAGGTAGGTACTCGTAACTACCTAGTTACTTACAGAATTATTTATGACAAACGTAAAAGACGAAATATATATGGTGTTTTAATTAATGTTGTACTGATTGCTGAAAAATATATCAATATTATGAATTTTGTGGTTACTACGAGGACGGGGAAGGGTCTACGGTGCTACGGCGTAGCGGGTTCGTGCCGCGCGGTACTTTCACGTAGTCGCGTAGCTCCGCTTTATCTCGCATCACTATAGAATAGCTGATTTGCATGAGGTTTTTAAGCAGCCCCCAGTGGTGCGCGTGCCTGTAGCCGCACATGCGCGTGTGTGCGTGCTCGGGGGGCGGCGCCGCGCCACGCCTACTCGCTACCGACTTACTACCGAGATCATACTCGTATATTTACACAAGTACCTACCTATAGACACGACAATTAAACAGGAGCTAGTGTCATCTGCCAGAGAATAGCCATCGAGATCGTCACGTGACGCGTCAGCTTTGAGTCGACACGTGAGATAATGAGAGGACGTGTGCAACCGCGGCGGCGGCGGCGGAGACCAGCCCAGCTGAGCGTTCATAGAAGTAGTGCGTAATGAAGCAATAAGTGGCGTCAAACTTTATGCCGTTATGGACTTGTATCGATAATGGTCGTACTTAAGCTGAGCCGCAAAACGTTTTCACAGAACTATACCATCGTTTTGAACGAAATCCACTTAAGATTGTTGAGACATATTTAACGTAGGTACTGAGCAGGCGCACGCCATTACGAGTAATGTGGTCGCCATAGTTCACGCGGCTTGTGAAACATGGCCTAGTATGGGCGGCCCCAACTCGCGACCACTTTCCTAATATCGCCCCCTGCAACTGATTGGTTTATTCAGATATCTAAATATAGTTGACTGCGAAATGTAGTCATTGACCATATGTTAGTGCTGGTAAGACGGCTTATTGGCTAGCTGGCAACATACCTGCCCTGAGCAGTGACTATCACAACTTGTACAGTTTCGCCAAGCTTCGTGTTTGGCGAAGCAGAACATTTTGTTGTGAACAGGAGTTACCGAAGAGACACGTGGTGGAGTCAATATCCGGGTCAATATCCGACGATCTTGAAGCACTTACCTGTGCCTGTGCCCAGCCAGACTTCGCACTTACATATTGTAGTAGGTTACTACCTACACACACTGCGTAGGTAATTGTTAAACTTCTTCTCCTGGTCGTGTCGATGGCATCTTTTGTTATATGATTTGGGTCTAGCAGCTGGCTATGTTAATATTTATGTTTCGATCGTCTAAGATGCAAATGTGACATACGGACTTTGATCTGGAACTCCGAAGTTATTGTGAGTATGGGATGAATCGACAAGCCTTCATAAGCATTAGCATACTCAGGAGCACAATCGATTCAGTGATTACCCTACTGGACCCTTCAGTTCAGAATAAGAACTACGGCAATTATTCTGCGGGCTTCGTTAAGTTGTGAGGTGTGTTTTTCGCATCTTAGATTGTTTCCCCACAAGAGGTAGGTAGGATATTTTAAGAATACTGATACACAGTAATGAATAATGAATTGTTTATGATACTCGTAGTCTTACATGTCTTTGTTAACTGAAATAACCAATCATTAAAATATTTTATTAGTTATTTCACCGATAACAGCAATGAAATATATTATTTTAGACAGTCTCACTGGCAAATGAATCATTTACCGAGCTCATTAAAAAATACTGCTCAAAGCTGCTCGGAGTTGTGGCGGTCGTGGAGTCCCCTACACCGCTACACGCGCATTCCTCGCATTCCTGCTTGATATATTACATTTGTGTTTCATGAATTATACTTCCTTTAAGTGATGTGTAAGTGCCGCTGAACATATGAAGCTATTCAGGTTTCATATCTCTTCAGTGGTGAGCACAGCACGGACCATACATCGAAGTAAAGGTTCAAAAGACGTACGGTACATGGTTGATATCCTAAACGCACCAGCTAAGGAGTGGGATTCCCTTTCGGAATACGTTTCCTGATAGCTACAATCTAGAGGTCTTTAAGTCAAGAGTGAATAGGCTACTTCTGGTCCACCGTTGACCACACATCATCACTTCACATCATCACTTACCATCGCGAGCCTATCAATAATTAAAAAACCTTGCTTAACGCCAGTGGGTAGTAATACGTATAGGGAATCCAATCCCGCAAGTGCCGGATCCCGCAAGTCTGCGGGATTGATTATTTTTGTAAGAAAATCCGCCGCCATTTTGATTAGTTTAATAGACCCAGCACATCCTCATTAACAAGTGATGAAATAACTTTTCATGGAACTGTGACATTTTTATAGAATTTGTATGAAAAAAAAATTGTTTTCAATTTTACCTTGCAACTAAATAAATTTAAAATTTCTATTTTGTATTTGAGTTCTCATCGCAACTGAAACGGAAAGTAATCAATTACCATCATCATCATTTCAGCCGAAAGACTTCCACTGTTGGGCTTCCCCATAGTGTCGCCATAATGGCCGGTCCTGTGCGTGTCGCATCCATCGGATTCCTGCGACTCTCATCAGGTCATCGGTCCCCTTGTGGGAGGCCTTCCAACGCTGCGTTTTCCGGTACGTGGTCGTCATTCCAGAACCCTTCGTCCCCATCGAGCATCTGTTCTGCGAGCAATGTGCCCTGCCCACGTCAACGAATGACGAACGACGTAACGTTATCAATATTAGTACTATATGCCCGGGGATTCCCCACAGCACGTGAATTACCTTCCCAAAAGATGAAGGTTAGTTAAATATTTTATTATATTGATCCATAAAAGCAGGTGATTATTTATATCTTTAAAACATCATTATATTCAATTTTAATAAACAATGAGAATAACTCTAATTAGTGAAAGTGAAACCCGGGGCCCTGGGACGAAGGCAAAGAAGGAACAGGAGTGGGTTTTTAGTCAGTAAAAGTCTGACACTATCTCCCGCTCCGCCCAAGAGTGCGATTTGTCATAAGATGATTATCCCACCCAATAAAAAAAAATAATATTACAAAATATTTATTATTATTTATTTTAATTAACTTGTCTTTAATTCATTTTAGGGTTTTGTACGTCACTTGCTAAAAATGAAACTTTTTCTCTGAAACGTGTGGAGGTATTAGCTGAAATTAATATCAAGTACAGGCTCTTTCCGGTCCACCTTGTATCCTGAAATGAAGTTAAACCTCGTAGTAATCACGTAAACTTGTGTATAGAAAAAGTCTGAAAACCATAAAGTTATCAAAACTCGAATCGAACTGTTTACATTATGTAAGTAGATAAATTTGTAAAAAACCTTCAGTGTGCAAGTCCGACTCGCACTTGAGCAGTTTTTATGTTTATAACGTATATAAAGTATATGTAACTATTTAAAACAAAAAAAGAAATAAAAAATCCCGCAAATCTCGCGGGATTCGCAGGATTGCTGACTTCAATCCCACAGGCCTGCGGGATCGCGATTTTAATGCGGGGTTGGATTCCCTAATAATAATAAAACTGACAACTCAAGCATGTCGTCGTGTGCTGAACTCGTCGTTCCAACGAGAAGTGCTCGGAGTATCACAAGCGCAAGTCGCAGTTTCGTAGGCACTCGGTATGTGACAAGTTGCGTATATGAAGCGAGTGTCCAAGTTCTAGGAAGTAGTCGCGAGCAGTTCCGCAAACCGTAGCGCGCCTGGTCTCCGGGCCGCACCGAATCCGAACCGCATTCTTGTCGACCACTTATCGACGAAACTACGAGTTGTTTACTAGCCCTGCTTCGGTTACCAGATTGCGCTATGAATAAAAAACTTTTAACAAAAAAAAAAAATACCGACTTCACTAAATAAAACACTAAAAGGATCAAAATAACTTTAACACCAACTTCCGAAATTAAAGTTATTTTGATTCTTTTAGTGTTTTTTTTTTATTGAAGTCGGTTATTTTCTTTTTCTTAAAAGTTTTTTATTTCACATTTTTTAGTTGCGATACATTTATAACCAGAGTGCCTATTTCTCATGACAGTTCCAATTAACCCAAATACTGCTAGGTTACATTGTTTTATTATGATATAAAATAACAACCTACCTTACAACTTCCGGATCCATCATCAGATCAGTTCGATAGTACCTTATAGCCAAAGTGCATATCATGACAATTTTAAGAAGCCCAAACACGGCTAGGATACATTGATTAATCACAGGTTCCTATCTTCCGGCTCCATCATCATCATCAGGTCACTTCGATGATACCATGTTCAATATAACTATTCAGAACCATTTATTTATTTATATTGTCATAGTCACTTAACTGTGATTTTTTTAATTGATGTTAACTAGTGCTTGACTACGATACCACCTGATGGTAAGAACTATCTTCATTGTGATATCTGTGTGTATGAAGTTCCGTTGGCAATTTCTGGTCTTCTTCATCAGCTCCACTTCATCAAATGTTACTTTTGACTGTAAATGCTTAAGTTCTTGATATTTTCCAAAATCACTATACGGTTGCCTATAATATTAGAGGAGTTCCCTCGATTCCTCATGGATCATCAGAACTGGATTTTGAAAAAAATGGAAGCATTAAGAGGAAAAAAAATAATTGGCAAATCGTGGACCGATTTGCCAATTATTTTTTAAAAAAAAAACGACGGAGTTCTGAGTTAACACACATAAAAAAATATAGAACCGAATTGATAACCTCCTCTTTTTTGTTAAAGTTGGTTAAAAACAAATAACAATAATAATGCATAAAATTATAAGGGGTGGCAAACTTGTACCACAGAACACTAATGTACAAAAGTCAATATACATACAAAGCGCGCTCAAGCAACGCACACATAGACACCGCTCACGGACACGATATCTCGGAGCGCTCGGACCAGTGCGAGCACGAGTGCAGACGCTTGAGACACGCATCTGTAAACTTTTTCGTCCAATTTTTGAGCAAAAATAGTTATTTTAACTGTTTATTGGAAGTTGTTTAAATTCAACATTAAATGGTGAATTATCTTTTTTTATTTAAGCTATCAGTTGTGTCAGAGAGGTACCTAAGTAGGTAATTTGCTTGTATTGCGATGGTTCGTTTTAATGCAATACAGAACAGTTAGGTAGGTAGGTAAGCGCCTAGGTAAACAGTTAAGTTAGGAACTGATTGGCGAGCCGGCCGCCGCCGCACGCGGGTGCTTGTGAATCTCGCGACAGGACGGCAACCCTATCGCGACCGCCGAGCGTAGGTATGAAAAGTGAAGTAAATATATACATGAGATTGACTTCTATTCCTATCTATTTTGTACTCTACCGAACAATAATAATACACCCACACCTGAATTTAGATTTAAATACGTCATATTTTAAAACAGAATAATTATTATATACTTATTTTTGAATGGACCATTGCGCTGTTGAAACTTGTTGTTGCTGTTGAATAACTTCTTTACAAACGGTAGTTAAATAAAAATGTTTTTAAAAACGAATAAAGTAAGTACCTAATTTTATTCGTGATTTTGTTATTATACCGATTACGTGTTGGTAAGAATATAATAGTAAGTTAATAGCCGTTACGTTATTGATATAGTACCTATACATATGTTTCTGCGCTATAAGTCAAACTGATATGAGTCGTTAGACGGAAGGACGGGCGAAGCGAGGGCGCAAGGTGCGCTACATGACGGAGCTCCAAGGTGCCGCGCTCTGACGAACAAAAACGACCATAAATTAACTTGCTACAACATTAGAAAGAAATACATTTACAGTCGCATTTCTTATTCGCAATTTCGAAGGGTTTGTTTGAATGTCATGGGATGACACTCGATCCGCCAGCTCCTGACTGGATCTCAAATCTTTGAGTGCCTTTTCGTGACGTATGTTGGTAGATCTTGACTCTTGTTTTCTTTGAATGTTGATAGCCAGGCTGGTCCATTCCACCAAAGCGAGTGATGTTGCAGTTGGCCCGCTGATAATACTCGGCTCGCGCAATCAGCTGGATTTTCAGCCAATTTTACATAGCGCCAGCTATTTGCTGGTATTCAGTATTTGTGTTACTCTGTTCACCACGAATGGTTTCCAGCGGTGCGGATCACCGTGAAGCCAACCTACTACTGCTGTTGAATCGGACCAGCCGTATATTTGGATTCCGTTGCTTGATAAACAGTTCTAGACTCTCTGCCTTTTTCTGATTGATAATCATGCAATAAATAACACATGCGAAGGCCTTGACTGATGAGTCACAAAATTCACGTAACTCTGTTTGCATTTTTTGGCGTCTGCAGTCACCTCGGGACATTCATATGTTCGATTGCTGGTAACTCCTTCTTTATTTTGAGCCATTCTTCATTGATTTTTGTAGGTACTTTATCATCCAATTGAAGATTCAACGACCAAACGTTTTGGAATAAAAGTTCCAATTTGGAACTGGAGACAGCCAGCCAAGTGGATCAAAAATCTTTGAAAATGTCAGATAGTAATAATCTTTTTGTGGAATGTGTCAATGATGATGTGTCCGATCGGTCTGGGGGTACCAACGCAGTCCTAAAATTTTGGTGGATTCTTGATGCCTGATTTCGTATGCTTGTTCCTTGCCTGATATTGCGTCATCTTTAATGTTGATTTTATTTGAGGACCATTTTCGCAAGTTAAAACCACCAGATTTCAACAAATTCATAAGATCAGCCTTGAGTTGTTCAGCTTCCTTTAGGCTGTGATGTCCAGCCAAGAGGTCATCCATATGAAAACATTGTTCGAGTACAGCTGATGCTGCTGGATACTTTGAACGTTCGTCTTCTGCTAGACGTTATAGCGTCATTATAACTAGGAATGGAGCGGCTTTGGTGCCAAAGTAACAGTTGTCAGCTCATATTTTCTTAACAACAGCCTAGGTGAGTCACGCTAGACGATTTTCTGATACTGTAGGTCCTTTTCATGACAGAATATCTGTCGGAACATTATCTCTATGTCGGCTGTCATTGCACATTCATACTGTCTCCATCTCAGAATTAGTGTAAACAAATCCTGTTGCAGATTTGGACCGCTAAACATTAAGTCATTTAAACTATAGCCTGTGGATGTTTTTGCTGATGCATTAAATACCACCCGCAAAGCTGTTGTTGTCGAGTCCGGGAGTAGAACGCAAAGGTCAGGTAAAATGCAATCCGGCAGATTCTTCCGTGTGCACTCGCGCATGTGACCCAGTTTGATATACTCGTCAATGAATGTTTTGTAATCTACAGAAATGTTTTTGTTTCTAAAAAAAATTGACCTTGGACGAAATAAAAAAAAATATCCTATCCATAAAGTCCCAGGCTGTGGGCTATGACGGCATTAGTCGTTATATGATTACCTTAATCTTCGGCTTTCTTCTTCCCTGATTACCCATATAATTATTTTTCCCTGGATTCCGGACAATTCCCATCCCTGTGGCGTGTGGCTTACGTGCGTCCACTTCCTAAAATCTCTAATCCCTCCCTACCTACCATTTTCGCCCAATTTCTATACTTCCTTTCCTGTCCAAAGTACTTGAAACCTGCGTCCATAAGCAGTTTTCAGGATTTGTTTACCGTAACGACCTTGTTAACTCATTTCAATCCAGATTCAAGCCTGGTCGTAGTACCTCCCCTGCTCTCCTTAAAGTGGGTGACATTAGAGAGGTCATGGAGGATACCAAGGTTACTGTTTTGATTTTAATTGATTTCCCAAATGCCTTTGATGCTGCCAGTCACGATATTCTTCTATTTATCTTTTCCCATCTTATGGTTTCGTCTGATGCGCGGATTGGTTCTCATCTTTTCTTCGGAGTCGTCAACAGTCGCTTCGTGTTGACGATAATTCGTCGAGTTGGCGATATTTAGATTCTGATATTCCACTAGGTGGTATTTTTTCTCCGTTGCTATTCTCCATTTTCATAAATTTTATAACTCTCCGTCTTCGGTGTTCGTATGACCTTTATGTCGATGATCTACAATTATATGCAGCAGCGCGGGTAGATAGTTCATCAGACGCTATAGAGGATGTAAACCAAGATTTGGATACTATCAAGGATTGGTCTTGATAGATTTGGAGTGTCCGTAAACCCCTCAAAGTGTCAGGCTACTATTATTGGTAGCTCACGCATGATGGGTAAAGTGGTGGTTAACTCTCTTCCTCCAATTGTTTTTAATGGTATCGTATCTCGGTTTGCATCTTGACTCGATGCTTGACTGGCAAAGTCAGGTTTCTAGTGTCTACCAAAGAGTTAACGGAACTTTGCGGTATCTAGCTGTATCGTCTAAGGAATGTTTTTCCTGCAAAGACAAAGACAAGGCTTGTGCAGACTTTAATTTTCCCTATAATCGACTATGGTGACGTGTGCTACTTTGACCTGAATGCTAAGTTGCTAGACAAGCTTGACAGGCTTGGCAGAAACAACTGCATCCGGTTCATATTTAACTTAAGAAAAAACTTAAGGAATATGGTCATATTTCTAGTTACAGATCTGAGCTCAAATGGATGCCCATTCACCGGAAAGGACGTTTGCGCGCACTGACTACACTTTTCTCTTTGCTCAACTCTGCCACCCCTCCTTCTTATCTTATATCACACTTTCAATATATATGTTCTTCCCACGCTAAGAATTACGTTAACGTTTACGTTTTGCGTTCTTCTAACAATCTTCTACTGCTTTGTCCTTCTCATACTTCTGATTTTGTTAATTCTTCCTTTCATATACAGTCCATTCTTCTGTGGAATCTCTTGACATCAGGACGGCCACCAGTCAGCATACATTTAAGCCGAAGTGGCGGCTTTATTTTCTACACAAATAGCAGAGTAGTCTCAAAAATCCTTTCATTTTTAATTATATTAATAATAAATATTTATATATATGTAGGTTTAAATTTTATTAAATATATATGCATGTTTATTTTATATATATATATATATATATTGGTTCCCTTGTTTTCATAATCTTTTTTCTTTATGCACCTGCCCTGTTTTCTCTTCACTACCCTTGATTGACTGGTAGAGAAAGCCTAAGGCATTAAGTCCGTCTTTGTATCTTGGTGTTGCATAAAGTTTTAATAAATAAATGTTTTGTTTGCTCATCATTTTATTGGTACGGCGATTAACACTGATACATAAAGACCAAAATCTATTTATTTTACACATTGTCGGTGGACCAGCAGATACTTTATACAATCCCTCAGAATTGGCTATCGTGCCAGATCTTAGAAATTGATCACTTCATGATTTTGAAGATATTTCAATCATGGTTTGGCTTACTTTCTTTAGACCTTTTATTATAATAGAAATCCTACATTAATGATATGGCCAAACGAGGATTGACATATTATCAAACGTTAACGTTTATACGATCTGGCCTATTTTAGTTAGCCATATCATGAAGTGATCAATTCTAAAATCTGGCCATGACATATACATTATAATAATAATAATATAAAACGTTTATTTTCTCATCACAAAGTTACTTAATGTTAAAACTACAATTTAGACACCGAGGTTTAACTAAGTGAGGTGCCTGAATTAGGTTTTCATAAGAACCTGTATCCCAGGCAGGGACACATTCCAGATTGGAAATGATGGAATGTGTTCATGAACTGCGTCAGTTGTTGACTTATTATTTATATATTCAGTCGAAAATTATCAACACAGTCTCCCCCCCCCCTTTATGTATTGGTTTGATAAGCGCTAATTTAAATGCTTTCAGGGAGACACCAGTTGCCATAGCCAGTTTGCAAATGTGTGTAATAGCACTGGTAAGAATTTGTACATATCTCTTCAAGAGTTTGCTAGAAATTAAGTCAATTCAAATAATCAAAAGTAGGAAACAGTTATTAACAATAATTAGTTACATTACAGGATAATTTTATTCAACTCAATTTCATTATCAATATGCACAGGTGAGGAACCTTGTTCTTTTTTGATGTAGACTTTCCCGTAGGATGTCCAAGCATCAGATAGTCGGTGGAGATTGATAGTTTTGAAAAGACTATCAACTTTAGCAAGCAGATCTTGATACTGAGATGTGAGAGCTCAATAGAATTTTTTATCTCTTCGTTTTGGGTAGAAATATTGTTTAGTGTGCTGTTCAGCAAATCAAACTTGTGATTTTGTTGAGTTTTAAACTCCGTGAACAAGGTCTTTAATTCGGGTTCGGCCGAATTTGCAAAATTACCATACTTGCGCTTATGGCGTTTAGTTACATGATACTTATCTTCCAAATCCGAAAAATTAGAAGCCGGGTTCGAACTATCGTGTATTGAGGATTCGGAGGATTTAATCTACATTCCGAGCTTGGCGGAGAACGCTGTACTGACATTCTTATTCTTAATTAAATTAAATGTCATCACCATAATTCGGTTTTGCTGTTTCGGCCCTAAATTAACATATTTTCTCCGCTCTTCTCATTTATGGAAACACCCCCATCTTTTGGAAAAAATGGACCAAATTATCCGGCATACGCTTACGTCAATTTTAAACGTGGCCATGGATGACCGAGCTTGGGCTCAAGCAAGCCTTCCCATTCGTATGGGAGGCCTCGGCGTCCGCAAAATTACTAGTATTAGTTTACCAGCTTTTATATCCTCGGTTCACGGCACTGAGAAATTAATCAGGAATATCCTTTCTCCCTTACTTATTGATTTCAATGTGCCGTGCTTCATCGAGGCTATAGATGCCTGGAGACTCGCTTGCCCGAATGCAAATCCACCCGACAACCCAACTTCCCAGAGACGGTGGGATGAGCCGCTCTGCAAAGTAGTCCAGGAGAACCTAATGCTAACATCAGCTACTACTGCGGAGCGTGCGCGCCTGTTGGCTGTGGGGAATTGGGAGTCAGGTCTTTGGCTTCACGCACTGCCGTCGTCGAATATTGGCACCTTGTTCGACGATACTACTTTCCGCTTAGCTGTTGCCCTACGCCTTGGCGCTCCTTGCTGTTCTCCTCATCGCTGCCACTGTGGCGAAGTTGTCAACAGCCTCGGTCACCACGGCCTGTCATGCAGTCGAAGCGCGGGACGCATAGCGCGGCACGCGAACCTTAATGACATTATCCGACGTGCTCTTGTCACCGTCGGCGTTCCGGCTGTTTTGGAACCTTATGGCCTGGCTCGCGACGATGGTAAGAGACCGGACGGTATGTCTTTATTTCCGTGGAAGATGGGTAGACCTTTAGTGTGGGACGCTACCTGTGTCGACACTCTTGCGCCATCCCATCTTCCTAGCTCATCGTGCTGTGCTGGTGCTGCCGCTGCGGCTGCGGAGAACCTCAAGCGTCGAAAATATAACAACCTCGTCGGTAGTTATATTTTTGAGCCGTTTGGGGTTGAAACTCTTGGGCCGTGGGGTCCGAGTGCTCATACCCTTTTTAAAGAAATATCCAAACGCTTAGTTGACACTTCGCGTGACCCAAGGGCTGGCTTTTACCTTGGTCAGAGATTAAGCATTGCCATACAACGTGGCAATGCTGCCAGCCTTTTGGGCTCACTTCCGGTCGACAGCGATGCGGAGGAGTTTTATGACGCCATATTTTAGTTAGGAGTAGCCGTTAATGTATATATATAGTTTTAATTAGTTAAGTGTTTTTGTATATTATATTGTATATATTTAATGTCAAACAAATAAATTAAATTATTTCTTATTTGAATAGTCCGAACGCGGCGGCTTAGACGAGCTTCATAAACGAGACGTAGTTGTCAATACAAGTACCCTTGACGCTCGCTAGCGGTGTGTCACTGGCTGGCGTAGCGCGCCGTTATAGCTCTTACGCCACTCACGTAACCACGATGACAACGCGGCAAGTGCACGGGGCACTTGGTACAGGCCATGGTCTGGAGCGAGGAGGAATGGCAGGCAGTCGCCTCCTTCTGCGAAGCAGTAACGCTAGCAATGGAGGCAGCCGCCGCTGGGATTCTGATCCCGATTACCGGCCACCGTAGGCGCGGGCTTGCGGATGGCGAGCAATGGGTAGGTCGCCGTCCGACCGTCCGGTAACCGTCCAGACCGAGCCCAAGTCGTCGACGGCGCGTACTGTTCCACGCGCGCCTCAAGGAGATGTCAGCAACTGTAGGGACCCAGCAGGGTCGAAGCCTACTGGGGCCAAGGGTCTGATTCTGAAAGGAAGACTCGGCCCTGGTACGAAAGGCGACGAAGGAACAGGAGTGGGTTTTTAGTCAGTAAAAGTCTGACACTATCTCCCGCTCCGCCCAAGTGCGGGGAATATCATACGATGATTTTCCAACCGAAGAAAAAGGGGCACTTGCCGCGTTGTTTGAAAAATCCCTCAATAATTTGCACTTTACTCAATTCTATATTACTGTTTGTTTATCACTGTCTGTTAGTTTTTATTTGTTTAAACTGCACTTCTGTATCAACAAGTGATATTATATAATATAGTTCGCTTAAACACTTATATATTTTTAACGTTTTATCAAAGTAGGACAACTGGAAACTATAAACTGTCAGCTTTGAGGCGCGTTCACGGAGGCTGGGCTGGGCTAGGTTACCTGGGTATAGTATGTAATGGATAATATTATTCATAATATTTCATACATTGTGTAACCAACAAACAAATGGTTTTATTTATGTTCCTATGTTAACATTGTAATTTTAATTGTTTGAAAATAAATTATTTTTATTATTATTATTGCCATTGCATTGCATAGAATACATGAATTGTACAGATTGTCGGTAACATAGTATGTTTGGGCCGTATCAGGGATGGAATCATGGAACTCCAAAACGTATAAGTATAGTGATGCAGTATAGTAGAGCTACTGCAGAAACATTCAGATAACTTTGTATGATACAAGCAAAAAGTGCAGCGCAAAGCAAGCTTGTTACATCGATCAGAGTAGCTATTGTATTGATTTTTTAGGAGGCTAACACGAGGGAGGCTGCGATGGCCAGTGGTTCCAAGTACACATAGTTACACGTGTGTTCGCTATAAATCTTCCGTCCATCACAAGGTTAGGAGCTAATCGCGGCGGACGGGAGGCGGGTCGCGACAGCGGGGGCGCACGCGGTCTGGGGGAGGAGGGGGGCGTCTAATTGCACCGCGCCGTTGTTTTTGCGGGCGCCGCGCTTCAATCTGTATGCGGCCCGCGGCGGTTTCCACGAAAGCAATTACCGCATCCGCTGCGGCCATCTTGTGCCCGCAGCGCCGCCGCCACACCGCACCGCACCACGCCGCACCGCGCCGCGCCCCCGGCCACATTTGCCGGACAATTATCGGCAATTAACATAAAGCGCGGCGACCGTTCGCATCGTATCAAGCCACCGACACAACACCACAATTAGCTGCCGTCCAGCGCGACGCTGAGTTAGCTAATAGCTCATGATGTGTTTCGGTTATGGCTGCGCGCTCCTTATTCCTAACTAAGTATACACCGCACTGCAGCGCTCGCCGGCTCACAAGACTTTAACCGTCCGCTCGCTAAATACTCCAACATTACATTCATTTTGCTTAGCGTATACATCAGTGACTTTCTGTACGGACTCTAACGATTACCGTCATTTGTTTCCATGACATTCCTGACTAGCTTCCTGCGAGAACATAAACAATGCATAAGCTTCTAAAAAGCTTCATTAGCGAATTAATTCTTTGCCATTTTCATATGTTAATACTGACTAAAGAAATTAGGCATGTGTAGGGTGACCCCCTGCCCCCTCCCCCCCTCCGCCGGAGGTCCCGGGCAGTGCCGCGCGTCTCTCGTCAGACGAGTCGCCGCCTAATTAGTTGGGTCTTGTTATTAAGTGGACACTTCGATAACGCTTAATGGCTTCGAAGAGCCGTCGATACCCAGCCGTTTGTTTTTACGGGGTGCGTGGAGGACTCGCAATCTCAGCAGCCTGACACTGCAATACCAACCTTCTACAGTCGGGTTACAGTTGAGAGGGGACGTAGCTGGTAACTTTGCGCCGGGGACGTGTGGACATTAAAGAGCTGCTTTGAATGTCATAGATAAGATAACGGAGGTGCGGAGTGGCCGGTAGCCGCCGGCAGCGACACACATCGTCTGCGTCTACAATCTATATGCACTTGCTCATTCTCACTGTTACTACCGCTCTAAATCGACATCTAAAAATCATAGTCTCAAAAATACACATATACATACAGGTTGGGTACAATTATAATATAATACTAGACTATACATAATATAGTACTGGACTAGATAGTAAAAAAAAAACTTTAGCATATCCGTTACAATCTGACAGTGTTCAGTGACCCACATTGCCTTTTAAAACTTGGCGTTGTACTTGCATACAAAGATAATTGGAATAAATCGCTAATTCTTTGTATAATACTGGCTGAATGTTGTACAATAAATTAGCGCTAATTAGACTGCCGTGAAATATAGTTGTGGAGCACGAAGTGCCCGCCGCCGTCGCGCCGACCGGAGCTGGCGTTGTGGCTTCTGGTCTGAATATATTCACGTGTCCTTCTGTTATTTATGCGCCGCCCAACACCTGAACCAGACTCACCTGAACAACATCACATGCGCACCACACATCGTCAGCGTTGTTTAGGTGTATTGCAACTATCAACATTACGATCACCAAACCATAAACTTTAATATCAATATTCGCGCAGGTTCTGAAAAATATTGATGCCAATAATAAAATTGTAACATTAACATAATATACTTGACGTCGGATGACCTATTGAACTATGTTAAACACTTCGGGTTTATTTTCAGCGACAGGTGTGCAATGTCTTGCCAACCACACAATGCAATGGCTGGCAAACAATGTGATCTGATGGCGAACCGTTTAATCGAACACGTTTTGAGCTTCCTCTTTTGAATAATGTTTACGATTTAATATGGATAACGAAGTCGTCGGTCACCTGCCTAACTAACCTCCTGTAGGTACAATGTTGAATTGTAGGTGGCTACTATAAAAGTGCTCTACTTGTTTTCGCAAAAGTTTGAGATTCAGTCAAAAGTTTTCCAAATAAATACTTGATTAATTAACTTAACTATAATAAATTAAGTTACAAATAGCAATACAGAGAGAGAGGCTTCTATTTGTGTCATTTTTGCTCACAAAAAGCAGGACATTTGTAAAGCTATGTAAGCATCTGTGTGACTGTTAACATGATCAGATGAATGAGCAAAACCGTAACCACGTAGTTTGCTAGTCATGCGTCTGTCGTGCCCACCAGCGCACCAGCCGATACCAAGCTATACCTAGCTGCCCAGCTGAGTATGATTTTGGCAGGTTGGTTTTCGGTTTGGGTTTATATTAACTGATGGGTTTAGGACTCCGATTTCATTTTTTGATTGATTAGCGTCATGTTTGATAAGTATCTTGCTATGATTAGTTTTCTTTTCAGAAACTATATAGTATACTTAGTCTTATTACTATCTTTTTATTTCGCTTTTTATAAACACGTATTTTTAAAACAACTTGAATTTAAAAAAATCCAGTCCAAATCAAGTCTAATTCAGTCCAGTCCAGTCTATTCAAGAAGTATCGTGATGCCCAGTACGGAGTTGTGGAGGTATGATATGCAGTCGCTCCATACAAAACCACGGGTATTGAACCGCATCCAGTTAGACTGAAAACGTACCCCAAGCTAGTTGGGAAAAGGCTAGGGAGATGATTTTAGATGATGAGGCTCGTACTGTAGTACTATTTTTGTATTTACTTTTTTTATTTTGTACCCTGTCGGTCCTGAAACAATGTTATGTAAGTTTAATATCATATTTTATTCGCTGTATTTGACAATATTAATATTCGCTTAGTATTGATGAGATCGCCAACAGGACAACTGTTCATTTGTACATCACATCACACATCACTCACATGTACTAATTGTGCAATATAGTTGGCTCTATACTACATAATATTTATAAACGTAAAACTATATACCTAGGTACTTTATTAGTATTCTGTTGTAATGTGTTAAATTTGAGTGGCTCTCCACACATTTGTATACAATACTCAATTAATTACAAATACATCAGCTTTTAGCAGTCGACAGGTGGCCATTAGCAGAGATCGTCGTCGCATATAATGAAAACGATAATGGCTTTCTATTTACAGGAGAAAAATATACGAAGCGCATGGATTTATAGCAACGTGGCCGAGTGCCGGCGGCCGTGAGCGACGAGCTTTCAATTAGCAGACATTAGTGCAAGCGCGGAGACACATCCGTCACGCGGCACCCAGCCGCTCCGCGCCCTGCTCTCGTGCGCTATCGGGTTAGAGTAAGTAACACCGTGCAACCTGACAGTGAACCTGGGAGCCGCTGTGCCAGGCTAACACCGCGCCAGGCTACCGTCATGCCAAACTACCACCGTGCCAAGCTACCACCGTGCCAGGCTGCCATCCAGCCTGGCTGCCACCGTAGCTACCGCTTATTATGCGGCAGCCGAATATTTTAGGTGAATTTATTATAGCCGCGCGGTAATTATATTTTTAATTGTTTTATTAAGTCACGCAGAGTATGCACTAATAGCGTCTGTCTCATTCCTGCTCAGTAAACAGTTTCAGTTCACATCTTCCGCACATAAATAAGTAACTTTGTAAAAAAATAATTATAAGATGGAGTTATATTTATTCTATGAATATCTACTGGTATCCTCTAATGCATTCAGAGTCTACAATGTTCCTAGTTATAAGGCGCGTTATTTAAAACGCAGCACATGTTGCAAATATCAATAAACAACTTAGGTAACACAACGATAATATCCTCTCTCTACATCAGTTGTGTGAACATAGTTACAGAACAGATACTGTGTAAGTTAACTGTAGGTAGGTAAAGGTGATTTCAGTTACTATGGAACCAAAACTGACATTGCGACGTTGGTGCTACTTTTTTTTTATTTTTTTATTTGTCCACAACTAAAATCAAATATGTAAGTAGGTAGTGAACCAGTTTATCGGTGCAAAAAGGAATGACAAAATGCCCATAACGACTCAATGCACATATTGATGTTGTTTGTGAAACAAGGGTTCACCAGGGTGCACATTTACAAAGCACGAGTGTACCGGTATGATGTTAAATTATGAGATGCTGTAAACATAGACGATACGATTCCAGCAACTTCTTCAGATCCTATTATATTGTACCTACTACCTATGCTAACACAGCCCCTAAAAATATGCATTTATTTAAAGAAAATCCCATCCAAATCGGATCAGTGGTTTTGAGGAAATCGTGGTTGTATAGGTAAACATTCATACGGGTCGTGTTCAAAACCTTTTTTTTAAGTTGGTTAAAAAAAAAATATACAAAAAAAATAACCGGCTTCACTAAATAAAAACCGAGCATGTGCGAGTCGGACTGGCGCACTGAGGGTTCCGTACAAACTTACCCATGAAAACAGTTCAATTCCCGAATTGAGTTACGAAGATTTTTCCGAATCGTCAAAAAAGTTTTATTTGTGACCTGAGTACCTGACTACACATTTACGGTTTTCAGATTTTTCCCTATGCTTGTGCTATGCGACATTGCTTCATGCCAAATTTCAGGATTCTAGGTCAACGGGAAATATACGTTTTTTGCCACATAAACGACCGTATATTTTTTCGTTAACTTATAAGTTTGATTTTTTCACAGCTTCAAGCGACCGCAGATTTGATTATATAATTTTAACTTCAACTCGATACCTCTACGCGTTCGTGAGATACTCGTAAAGGAGAGAAAGACGGACAACAAAGTGATCTTATAAGGGTTCCGTGTTTTTTCTTTTGAGGTACGGAACCCTAAAAAACACTAAAACGATCAAAATAAATTTAATTTCGAAAGTCGATGTTTCTGATATTGTTTGTTTGTTATTATTAACCTATGTCCTAGAACCTAAAATTCGAAGACATGTGACATTCACCAACCCGCACTGGGTCTGCGTGGTGGATTAAAGCCCATTCCCTCTCGTATTGAGGAGGCCTGAGTCCCAACAATGACTGGCTGATTATTCTTATGCTACACTTATAGCCAGAGTACCTATTTCTCAAGACAATTCCAATTAATCCGGACACTGCTAGGATAACTTGTTTTATAATGACATACCTTCCACCTTCCGGCTCCACCATCAGATCAGTTCGATAGTAGCAAAGTGCATCTCATAACAATTCTAATTAGGCTAGGGGTTAGGATACAGTAATTAATTGCGGAGTTCCGGTACCTATCTTCTGGCGCCATCATCATCATCAGATCACTTCGATGATACCATTTTCAACATAACTATTCAGAATTTATTTATTTATTTGCATTGCCATAGTTGCTCAACTGCTTAACTATCTTCATTATGATTGATATCTGTGTGAGTGTGCAGTTGCGTTTGCCATTTCTGGTCTTTTTTACCAGTTCCCTTTAATCAAATGTTACTTTTTGACTGTAAATGCTTAAGTTCTCAATGAAAATACCAAAATAACTATATAGTTGCCTATAATATTTGAGGAGTTTCCTCGATTTCTAATGGATCCCACCATCTGAACTGAAATTTGAAAAAAATGGGACCAATCTGGAAGAATATCCATTTAGGAGAAAAAAAATTGTTTACATACTTAACACACATAAAAAAGTACATATTGGTGCCAGAAGTGAGACATTGTGTTGTCCTGGTATAAATATATGATTATGATTTATGTAATATATGGTGTGGTATGTGTAATATATGTACAGTTCATAGGAGACACATATATATTTCAACTTCAGCCTGCAAGGTATCGTTTTCAAAACGGTATCCTGTGGATGCTGAGAGTTTCTGTGTTGCGAAGATAGACACGATGCAATGGAAGGAGCTCGAAGTCATTGAAGAATTGATAATACAGCTTAAACACGCCTGGTGAAGCTTGGGCAAGCAACGAATGTATTTCGCCTTGATTTTTTCACTAGTGCTGCTAGTACCGGAGCTTCTTATTTCAAGGACCAATCTCGTCTAATTATGACTAGCTACGATATTTTAGTTATTTCAATTACAGCTAAGTGTGGCGACCAGCTAGTGTGGTGCTTGTTACTGCTGAGCCGTGCGCCGTCAGCGCGCGGGCTGTATCCGAGGCGCGCGTAGGGGACGCGCTGCGCCACACGGCGGCTGCAGGGTTATCGATCGACATCGATACTTGTAAATCAATAAAGGGTTCTGTTGTTTTTTCCTCTCATCTCCAATCTTGTGTACTATGCTAAGTCGGTATACTGCTACCAAACTGTTTTGGTACTTTGAGATAAAAGAAATATAGTCATACTCATTATTTTTAAAATATTATCTACATTTGTCATTGAAAGACCATACTCGTAGGTACACCACAATAGTAAATACTTACTACTTGACTGACGCAGTTTCTACTGGATGGAGATTTCCACAGAAAAGAATAAGTATCATTATTTAATTCCCGGTTTTAGAATTAAGAATTTGAAGTAGAGAGAGTATCAAACCTTAGATGGAAAACTTCTAGCTTGTGCGATTGCTTATCGTTCGCACGCTTATTTAGAAGTAGGTTCTTAATTAAATGTTATCATATGTTTTCAAGAACTTCTAGAAGGTTAGTAGGTAGGTATTTGTAGATTTTAGCTAGGAATTCGTTTTTGGTGATACCTGAGCATAATAGATGGTGACTAAACATACGAAATAACACACACGATATGATTTGCGTAAGCAAAACCGGTTAACAATAAAATTGTCTAAGCTGGTCGTGATCAAGACATGTGGGAGGCTGCGGCGGCGGCGGTGCGGCGGCCGACAGATCGCCGCGCGCAGATATCATCTGCATCAAGCATATCCGTGCGCCGCAGCTAGCCGCCGCTGCGCCGCGGGCCGCTAGCGGGACTCGACGATGTCGCGATAGTGAGCGACCCGCCGCCACTTTTTGTGTCTGCCAGGCGGTCTCCACTCATTTAAATTAATTAGCGACTCATCTTTATAGCGGTGCGGGCAGGTATGTGCGATACTATCGCCGGCGACGGGAGCACCGCGATTAATCAATTTATTAAACGTCATTATTTATGTCCGGGGGCTCCCGGGCCCCCGGGCCCCCGGGGCGCCACCCCACGTCCCGCCGCACATAACAGCGCCGTACATCGCCGCACATCGCCTCATAAATCCTAGACAAACGTCCAGCGATCGACTGATACCGATAGAGACATAATTTACTTCCAAATATTATAACGTGACTGTCTCTAGAAGTCGGGAAACGATTAAGGTCACTTTGGATAGCGTTTTAATAAAAGTTAAATTAATCATGGGTTTGATATCAATAAATATCGCTTGTTCGGGGCTGTTGATCGGTGACGCGATAAACGTTTATTATTGGTGTGTTGTGGCCGTGGGACATTCTCAGTAGGCGCAGCCTTGTCGTTTGTTTTGGTGGTCAGCGCCGCGCAGGTACCCGCCGCGCGCTAGTCCACGCCGACGATGTCGCTCCACCGCCCGAACATAAATATGTTCGGGGTTCTTTCCTTAAACCACTATTTAAAACTTGACCATTCAAATGGGAGGTTCTCACAGAGACCATCGTACGTAGAGCATCAGATAGCGTCTAACTATACGGTAGCCGTTATTGGCAGTAACGACATTAAAATTGTCTTTAGTTTTCCGCCTCGGCCTGTCAGTCCAGCTAGTCTAGTGAGTAGTTCTCATACATGTTTATTACGTCGCTTAGATATTATCTCGTATTGGAAATGGAATTCGTTCGTCGAATCGATACACGCACCGCACTTAACTAATGAGCTTAACTTGTCGCCCGAACAGACGGCAAGTTCTCGGAAACGTCGAAAAATGTTTACAAGTGGGTAGTCGTAAAATTAGAGAGCTATCTATTCAGATATGCCAGATATGGGGAAGTGTTGGGGACATCTGCCGGCTCCCGGCGGCGCGGCGGGCGCGCGGCCTGCGCTAATAAACATATCAAGAGCGCCGAGTGCGCGGCCGTGCCAGAAGGACCAGGACAAGACGATGGCTCTCTTGACACACGACCGATCTACTAATAACACCGCAAAGCGTGTGTCACCTACCTTGCAGGTGGTCGACGCTGTTGAGCTTTGCCAGCTTGGAGTGTCAATTTCCAGGAGTCAGTTGGTGCGTATTACGTGAAGCAGGACTTCTGCAGAGCGCGCCGGTATGGGCAGGTCAGGTTCGCTGCGCCCGCGCCGCATTCCGGTTGCGCCCGAGCGGCCCCGAGCGCACACAATAGACGTGTCATCTGCTGCAAGTTGCGAGTTGATCAGCATAACTCATTTTATTGCTATTACCCCTGCACTTATGAAGAATTTGTTATATTCAGATCTGATAATAATATTGGATGCCCAAGTTATTTTTTACGACAAATACTTATTGAAACTCGAAGTAACTCGAAGAAAATAAAACTGGGCAAGAGCGAGTTGGAATCGCGGACTGAGAGTTCCGTACTAACTTATCTTTGAAAACAGTTCAATTCCCGAATCGAGTTACGAAGATTTTTCAGAATCACAAAAAAGTTTTTTTTTTTGACGTAACTACAAATTTACAGTTTTCAGAATTTTTCCTATACCTAGTTGTACTATGAGACCTTGCTTCATGCCTAATTTCAGAATTCTAGGTCGATGGGAAGTACTCTTTGAATTTTGATTCCCATGAGAGTGTCGAAATACACATAACATAAACGGCCGTATCTTTTTTTTGTTAACTCAGAAGTTTGTTTCACAGCTTCAAGGGACCGCAGACCTTAGTATATTGTTTTAATTTCAACTCAATACCTCCACGCGTTCCAGAGATAAAAGGTGTTGACAGACAGATAGACAGACACGGAGGGATAACAAAGTGATCCTATAAGGGTTCCGTTTTTCCTTTTGAGGAACGGATCCCTAAAAAGAACAAGTAAACAAGAATCTCATCTAGGGTGTCTTAGTTAAAATGGCGGGCAGTCTCCCGAAATTTGAGACAGAACTTAAGTTAAGCAGGTTTTTAGGCTTAAGTCAGCCTGAAATCCTAAATTATATTAATTCAGAAATATTTTGTTAATAAAAATCCCGTCTCGACTGGCCATGGTACGGAGCGAATGGGAATGGGAAGCAGTCACCTCCTTTAGTAGTAATGCGAGTGAAGGAGATGGCGAAAAGCTTGAGGAGAAGACAAGCCTTATGTCCCGGCCCCCGCCAGAGACACCAGGAGCGTCGAGAGTCACGGGGACTCCCGGCTACCGTAGGAGCAAGCTTGCGGACAGCGAGCAAAGGGTAGCTCTCGGACCGATTAGGACCAGGTGGAAGTTGAAGACGCGTTGTGTTCCCATCGGGCCTCAAAGCGATGTCAGGCAGGCAGGCGGTCGCCTCCTTCTGCGAAGCAGAAATACTAGCGAAGGAGGAGGCCGCACGCGTGAGGGAACGAATGTCCTCACGCCCCAGCCGCCGAGATTCTGAGTCCGACTACCAGCCACGGTAGACGCGGACTTGCGGACGTCGAGCAATAGGTAGCTTGCCGTCCGACCGTCCGGTAATTGATCGGACCGAGCCCAGTCGTCAACAGCGCGTAGTAATCCACGCGCTTCTCAAGATGTCAGCAAACCGTAGCCAGCAAGGCAAGAATTTCTGAAAAGGAAAGCCGTAGTCCTAGAACGCAAAGGGCAACTGAAGGACGCAGGTGAGTTTTAGTCAGTCAAAGTCTGACACGCCCTCCCACTCCGCCCAGAGCGCGAGAAGTCATTAGATGATTTCCACACTTAAAAAAAAAATAGCCTGGTAGGACTGATGCCTGCCGGGGCTGCGAGATAGTACGAAAGAATGACTGCGGCCCTGGAACGCAAAGGGCAGCTGAACTAAGGCGGTTTTAGCCAATAAATGTCTGACACTCCCTCTTGCTCCACCCAGGCGGGAGGAGTTATTTGATGATTTCCCATCTAAAAAAGGTAGCTGTCTCGCCAGTTTTCCCCGAAGCGTCAGGTAGAAGTATTCGGGGTGTATACCTACCTATATCTACTGACCGCTGAGCGCTTGCGAGCTTGTTCTTCAATAGTCATCATAGGTAGGTAGGTACTACTGCTGGTTCTTGTTTGGGTACATATTGTAAGTGAAGATGTACTTTAAGTTGAAATATCTAGTATTTAGGCATCTTTATTTTGTAGGTATATAGGTATTATGCAAGCTTTGTTAAGCCTGTGATGCGCAATACCATACTACTCGTATTAAAATCTATTCTAATATTACAAAGAGGAAAGATTTGTATTTTTGTTTGTAACGAATAAACTCGGAAACTACTGAACCAATTTTGAATATACTTTCACCAATTGAAAGCTAATTTATCATGAAGGCTATATTTTATTTTAAAAAACTTCCTTCCCTACTAAAACTCCAACAAGGTGTAAACCAAAGTGTAAATAAATGCCCTATAAATTTCCTTACATCGCATGCGCTGCGAAAACTATTAAACGAAGATAGAACATAATAATGTTCTACAATTTTGCAGAACATATCTATAAAAAATGTTGCCATGCATGCATGCATGCATGCATGTATACTTCTAACCGTTACGGCTATGTCACAATAACTGATTTTTTTTTAGTTTAAATACTGAATTTAAGCATCGCGTCCAGAAAAGGCAATTGTTGTGTAGCTTTATATACCCCTTATCAAAATAAATTATTTCATATTTAAGCCTGGTTCAGTGCCTGTATATTACTTTGAACAATTCAATTTGGACATTCCATTCAAGAAATATGATTTTAAAAGTGCATTAGAAATAAATAAAATCGTCGAATGATGTTTAACCGGTCAAATTATCAACTATTTATTAATCCTCATGAAAATAAGCAGCTCTATCAGGAAAATTACTAATTAAATGTATATTTTGATTTTTAATGCATATTAATTGGACGAATGGTTAAAGAAATAATATGACAATATAATCGCACGCACGGGGATTTAGCGCCGAACGCTTCGTATTCACTCTAACCGAATTAAATACGCGATTGTCGCAGCTGTACGAATAACAGTCGACACAATTCCGTTAAAAACAAACCGGCCAAGAGCGTGTCGGGCCACGCTCAGTGTAGGGTTCCGTAGTTTCCCATCTATCAAAATATGTGTCCCCACTTAAGACTTAATGAACGGCAGACAACCAGCATGATCAAATACCACCAATGCCAATGAAAGACTAATCGAACAATTTGACAATATAACAGCGACCGACCCCATCAACTCAGGAAAAATCTTAACAACGCGAAGTAGCCCACGAAGTAGTACAGCGCTATCTCTCGGAAAATTGGGTTACTAATTTATACAAACTAGACGGGTTATGTATTTATGTTGGGTTTTCGTTGATAATTTTGGATTGAGTGAACCGATTTTAATAATTCTTTTTTTATTTGAAAGAAAATACGTTCAGGATAATAAAATATGTAAACTAACTTAAAAAATGCTTGCATAATACACAAAATTATACAGTTAAATTACAAAATTAGTCCAGAAATTATTTTGTACAACTTTTCAAAAACTGTTCCACCCATCAAATTCAAAATAATGTTCCTAGAAAGTCTTTATAAAGTTCTATTATTGAGATTTTTTTCATATTTTCTAAACTTTTGGTTCATAAGTTAGAAGGGGGAAGAACACATTTTTTTTTTTACTATAGGGGCGATTATTTCCGAAAATATTAATATTAATAAAAATAATTTCAGTAAACCCCTATTTATTTTTAAATATCTATCCAACAATATATCACACGTTAGGGTTGAAATGAAAAAAAAAATCACTCCCCACTTTATGGTTAACCTAATAAAACATTTTTTACCACTTTTTATTTTACCACTTTGTTGTCGTGATTGATATACATATTGGTGGCAAATTTCAGCTTTCTAGTGCTAACAGTCACTGAGATTATCCGCGGACGGACAGACAGACAGACAGACTTGGCGAAACTATAAGGGTTCTTAGTTGACTACGGAACCCTAAAAAGTCGTCAATCTGAACTAATTTTACTAAAGAACTGATCCTTGAAACGGTTCGGGTGTAAACTTTAATACCATGAATTTTGTGATCTCTATTATGTCATGGTCCTGAAATCTGTTCTTAACTGGGAGTCTCATGTAAGGTTACTAAAAGTAAAGCTTCCTCTTCATCACTAAAATAAAATGTATGTTATCTTTGGAGGTATGCG
Organism: Mythimna vitellina; assembly: GCA_949316375.1. Classification (NCBI taxonomy): domain Eukaryota; kingdom Metazoa; phylum Arthropoda; class Insecta; order Lepidoptera; family Noctuidae; genus Mythimna; species Mythimna vitellina. The sequence goes on along the minus strand of OX438688.1, from coordinate 26,997,590 downwards.
GAACAGAGAGTATAGTCCCGCAAACCTCCGTTGAAAAGGGAGGATCCTCCAACCAGACGGGTGTTATGTCTGGTGGGCTGCAACTGCCCGATAGATGATTTCGGGCCGTTCTATGTGTTCTAATCGCGCGGAGAACTTTGATTGCGCGATTCAGGATTTTCTTATGTGACGCGATAGATGTCGCTACATCACTCCCCTCCGGAGATCGGAGATCGATGGTTCTTGATGCTTCTTGATGCGTGCCAGGCCAGTAGTAGGTTGGTTCCAGTGAGTCGGAACCGAATGCCGCATAGTTCTCGGTGAGTCGGAACTGTCTGCGGTGATGCCCCAGTGAGTCGGGGTGGTGCTGTCCCAGTGAGTCGGGATGATGCTGCAGGCTCCAGTGAGTCGGAGTAGTGCTGCTGGCTCCAGTGAGTCGGAGCGGTGCTGTGCGACGTAGTGGCTTGACTGCTTGCGTCGACCAGGAGAGGTTCTTCATTGCTCTTCATGTGACTGGCCGAAGGTGCAGTGTTCTTCGCCAAGGTCGCTGATGAGGCTGAGGGTGATGACCAGGTATGACCATGTAGGCATGCTGGTGGTCAGGATACCCTTTATAGCCGTGGGTGATGGCTGTATGGCTCGCTGCTCGAAAGCTTGAGGAAGTGATGATGACGTCACGAGGTAGTAGCTGCACGAAGGCTGCGCTGACGTTCTTTGTCGAGGGTCACCAGTTTGGAGGAAGGTGGAACAGAGAGTATAGTCCCGCAAACCTCCGTTGAAAAGGGAGGATCCTCCGACCAGTCGGGTGTTATGTCTGGTGGGCTGCAACTGCCCGATAGATGATTTCGGGCCGTTCTATGTGTTCTAATCGCGCGGAGAACTTTGATTGCGCGATTCAGGATTTTCTTATGTGACGCGATAGATGTCGCTACATATCTATATATATAAAAGAGAAATACCACTAACTGATTAATCATGAAATCTCAGAAATTATAACACCTACCAACTTAAAATTTGGCAGGTCAGCAACATCCTTATAGGGTGTTGACATCCGCTTAGAACGGATTTTACGAAATCCCACCACTAAGGGGGTAAAACGGGGGTCCTAAGTTTGTATGGAGAAACCAAATTTCATGCGGGCGAAGCAGCTGGCAGACGCCAGTAAATTATAAAGCTCAAGTTTGTTTGTTTGAACGCTCTAATCTCAGGAAATACTTGTTCGAAATAAAAAAAATAGTGTTGGATAGCCCATTTATCGACAAAGCCTACATAACATTACGCAACAACCCAAGGGAGCGGAGCAGTATCTAAAGACGCGGATGAAACCCCGGGGAACATCTAGTAGACAATAAAGTAGGTACCTACTTACAACTAGGGTGGTGGTCTCCCTTGCCTTAAAAGCTCCAACATCACAGGGGATCAAACACCAGGTCTTTCGTTTTTGTCACAGTTCTGTTGAAACGATGTCCTAGCAGAGAGATGATAAATGATGCGCGGGAGTAAGTGGCGGAGCAATGTTGCTCAACGGGGAGCACTGACACACTGCTCTCAAGCCTCACGTAATGTAAATTATTTCCAATCAAGTTTTAAAATCATTAAATAGTATCAACCTGGTGCATCAAAATATTCAAGGACTTATGAACAAGGATTTAGAAGTAGACTTATTCCTTAACTGCAATAATATTGATATTCTATGCTTAACGGAACATTGGCTTAAGAGCCATCAGTTCATTTTCAATTTTAGTAATCACCAGGTTGGTAGTTCATTTAGTAGAATTGATGCCATACGTGGTGGCTCATTAATTTTAGTAAGCAACAACCTTAAGTTCAAAGAACGAAAGGATATTGTGAGCCTATCTGTTGAGCGGTCAGTTGAAATAGCCTGTATTGAATTAGAGCAGTTTATTATATTAAGTGTGTACAAACCCCCTTCTGGATTGTATGACTGCTTCGAAAAGGTAATGGATGAAGTATTCCACAAGATTTGCAATTCAAACAAGTACATAATCACTTGTGGTGATTTTAATGTTAATTTATTAGAAAACTCAGGTTTACGAAGTAAAATTTTAAGTCTATTTCAGTCCTACAATCTTGTTAACTTATTTTTGGAGCCCACAAGATTAACTCCTACTACTGCCACATGCATAGATAATGTTTATACGGATGTTGTACCAACTCACAAAGAAATTATAAATTTATTAGATTCTGATCATTGTGGACAGTTAATTACTTTTCAAAACCAAAAAAACATAGTGGCCAAAAAGAATATCACTGTTAACCCTAAAACTGCAAGTCGTTTAGAAACCTTTAAAACTAAGCTCATCAATAATTTACCAGACTTGTCTACATATGATGATCTTAATCACCAATATGAAGGTTTCTTTAACATGTACTGTAATCAATTTAATTCTACTTTTATACCTAAGACTATTTCGGTTAATAGTAACGTTTCATTCTGTGAATGGGCTACCACCGGTATTCATAAAAGTAGAACTCGGCTTTACGAACTGTATGATGAAAGGGTTCTTGTTAATACTGCTGAATTTAGTTCATATGTGCGAAATTACTCAAAATTATTTAAAAAAATTTGTTCTGTAGCAAAATCGCGTTATTTGAGTTCCAAAATTAAAAACAGTAATAATATAATTAAAACTACTTGGAATGTTATAAATAGTGAAACTGGAAGGTCTAAAAGACCAACTAGTGACTATAAACTTGTAATTAATGACAATGTGATCACATCAGACTCACAGGTTGCCGCGGCTTTTGAGAAATTCTTTTCAGAGATTCCTATATCAACAACAAAATCTCTGAACTCGTCACCCACTGCTGCAGAGTCTCTGCTTAAAGAAAATGTTAATGTTTGCGATTCTGTTTTTAATTTCGAACACGTGACTTACGTAGATATAATTAAGACGTTTAACTCCTTGAATGTAAAAAAGACTGCAGATTTATGGGGTAATTCTGTGGACGTTGTTAAGTCTATAATCCACATAGTAGCTCCTTCTTTAGCTTTTATTTTTAATAATTGTATTGATCGCGGTGAGTTTCCTGATCTAATGAAGAATAGTAAAATAATTCCATTGTTTAAAACGGGTAGTACATCTGACCCCACGAATTATAGACCCATTTCAGTACTACCCACTTTTAGTAAAGTATTTGAAAAACTTATTTTAGAGCAACTACAAAGATTTTTTAACAGACTTAAATTATTGCACACCAAACAATTTGGTTTTACAAGGGGTCGTTCAACAACCGATGCTGGTGTTGATCTTTTAGGACATATTTATAATGCATGGGAAGACAAATGCGATGCCCTGGGCATTTTTTGCGATTTGTCAAAAGCCTTCGATTGCGTTCTCCACGAAACATTGATCAGGAAACTACACCATTACGGAATCCGGGACTCCTCCCTGGATCTTCTTACATCTTATCTGAGTAAAAGGATTCAGAGAGTTGATGTAAACGGAAAGAGATCTCCCGGATCTGTAGTAAAAATGGGTGTCCCCCAGGGCTCAATTCTTGGCCCATTTTTGTTTCTTATATATATAAACGACTTACCTTACCTCATAGAGAATAACCATAATATAGTGTTGTTTGCAGACGACACTTCACTTTTGTTTAAACTTAAACGTCAGCAGCCGGTTACTGACGATATAAATATAGCACTTTCAAAAATAGTACACTGGTTTGATGTAAATAACCTACATCTTAATGAAAAAAAAACGAAATGTATTAAGTTTACCATGCCTCATGTTAGGCAAGTAGAAACTAGTGTGCTAATAAAAGGTAAAGAGTTGAGTCCTGAAGATAATACAGTGTTCTTGGGCATAACTCTGGATGCTAAACTTCAGTGGGGCCCACATATAGACAAATTATCAAAAAAACTTAGCTCTGCAGCATACGCTGTAAGACAAATTCGAAATTTAACTGATGTAGAGACAGCCCGTTTAGTTTACTTTAGCTATTTCCATAGTGTTATGTCGTACGGTATTCTACTGTGGGGAAATGCCGCCGATATCCAGACAATTTTTGTATTGCAAAAAAGGGCTATTCGTTCGATTTATAGATTAAGTCCCAGATACTCCCTCAGAGATAAATTTAAAGATATCAATATTATGACTGTACCTTCACAGTATATTTACGAGAATATATTGTATGCACATAAAAATATAAAAATGTTTAAAAAATACAGTGATATCCATAATTTTAATACTAGGAACAAACACAAATTTGTGGTTCCTACAACCAGGCTAAAAAAAATAGGGGGCTCATTTAGATGCCAATGTATACACTTCTATAATAAACTTCCTATTCACATTCAACAACTAAGCCTTAATAAATTCAAAACATTTGTAAAGCGAAAACTTTGTCAAAAGGCTTTTTACTCTATAAAGGACTATGTTGAGGACGAAAAGGCTTGGGATTGACCTGCTCCAGTACGCACTACAACTGTTGTCTTATTTTTCTCTTTTATTTTTATTTTCAATTGTGCTCTTTATTATTATTATTATTTTACAATTTGATATTGTAGATTATTTTTATTTTGCAATTTGACTTTATTTATTTTTATTTTTGACATCAATATTTACTTTATTAAGTAAATTACATTTTGTAAATTATATATTTACTTTTATTATTGTGAACGTGAGAACAATGTTGATTGCCTTTTTTTTTTTTCCTTTTCAGTAATTTTAACGTATGTCTGGCAATTTGAGTATATTCTGCGGCCTACCCAAATGTCCTTTCCTTGGTATTGTTCGTCAAGTCGTTGAGCTCCTTAGTAGTCCTGGGTTGAGCTTTGCGAATACTGACAAATGCTTGCACTGACTGGACAGGTCCACTCAAATTTGTATGGTTCTTTCTTCAAAAGACCATCTCAGACAAATCTGCACTGTTCTCATGTGATTTGACCATTACATATTAACTGTATGGACTTTAAAACAGACTTTGACCCCTGAGTTTGTTTCGGTGTTTCTTCTCAGGGTAGTCAGCTAGGAAACACCGGCCTCATCTAGTTTAAAATGACAAAAAAAAATTGACGTGTAAAAGTGTTTTTTTAAACCTACTTACAAAATAAATATCATTTATCATTATCATTTATCATTTATCAATGGATGACCCCCCGGGGTCCCACACCATGCGGTTCACTCCGCGACGAACAGCTCTGGCTAATCGAGCTGTCACTTTCATGCAAATACCGCACTAATATCGAGTCGCAACCTAGTTTGCTAAATGGAAAGGCGAAAACAGTGCAACTTATTTCGGGCCCACTGTGGTGTTATTGATATCATAGACACAGTCGCACATATATGCTTAGCTATGTTCGAGTCGATGGAGAGAATTTCGATACTCAAATAATGTAAGGAATTTAGTAAATCGAACGTAATCAAAGTGCATTTCCCAGTGAACCGGCGACGACGTTGTACAAGTATACGTGGTGAGTAGTAAAGGGGCGGCGTGTCGAGGTTTATAAAACAATCGGTAGCCGGCCGGCCGCTGTCGTGTTCCCGAGCGAGACTTATTTTTTGCGCTCGTTGTGTAGCGCGACGTCTTTGAGGAGCCGCCGCACTTAATTAATACAAGTGGACCGAACTCAGCACCAAACAAATTTGCCTGCCCTCGGCACTCTGTCCGACCCGAGCGAACGAGTACCAGCTCACAACCTTCCTCCCCCCGCGCGAGCCTCACCGCCCCGTCGCCACCGCCGCCGTGAGACACTCCGAGACATTTAATTAAATTTATCGAGCTTATCTGTGGACATCTCACACGACCCGATGGGAATCGAATGCGAAAGCTTACCCGCGGACATTTTTAAAATTGTGGATTCTGTGAGAACTTACCGTTGCGATGCTCCGGTTAAATTACACGGAAAATGAATTCGCACCGCGAAATAAAGCGATACAGTGCGGAGTCGGAGCCGGAGCCGGACAGGCGGACAATTGAACAAATTGTGACAAAAACCGTCACGAGTGTCCACGAGCCCTGCTCGCTGCTGACACTTCTTTGTTCTGAGATATCTCAACACCCGCAGGAGATCGAGATCAACATTGTCGCAGCCCACTGAACATTTCCGTATTCGACGCTCGCTAAATTTTATAATCTGTGTTACCTTCTTCTGTTCTGTTGTGCTACCATTCTCTAGCTAATACAAAGGGCTCTTCCATGTCAATTTGCCATTTTCTACGAATCTACGAATTAAATATTGACTTAAATAGATGACGTAATTGCGCTTAAAAAGCGACTCTATTTCAAAACGATAAGGTTAAAGTTTGAAATTACCATTTCGTACTGAAAAGCTTTTTAGGGAGGATAAAATATTAGGTACAAGGTGTATTTATTTATTCAAAGTGTTAACTCTCGTTGTCCTTGTGTTATTAACCTTTGCGATCGGTAAGTCCCCTCTTTGAGGAATAGCTGGAAAGGCAACACGGCGTCCTTACCTTCCGCATGACGCAGGTCCTCACTGGACATGGTAAGTTCGGTTCCTGCAACGGAATCGTGCAGAAGAAACGCCCGGGCGTCACCATTGTGTGGACCGGCCGGAAGACACGGTGGAGTATACGGTAGAGGTGTGGCCCGCCTGGGCAGAGTACCGCCGTGTCCTCGTGGGGGCGATTGGCGGCAGCGATCTTACGCGCCGGGCCTTGGTACAGGCCATGGTCCGGAGCGAGGAGGAGTGGCAGGAGGTAGCCTCCCTCTGCGAAGCAGTAATGCTAGCAAAGGAGGACGCCGCACGTGCACACGCGAGGCAATGGCCCCCGCGCACCAGCCGCCGGGATTCCGATTCCGATTTCCGGTCACCGTAGGCGCGGGCTTGTGGACGGCGAGCAATGGTTAGCTCGCCGTCCGACCGTCCGATAACCATCCGGACCGAGCCCAAGTCGTCGACGGTATGCAGTGTTCCACGCGCGCCTCAAGGATATGTCAGCGACCGTAGGAGCCCAGCAGAGTAGAAGCCTACTGGGGCCAAGATCTGATTCTGAAAGGAAGACTCGGGCTTGGTATGAAAGGCAACGAAGGAACAAAAGTGGTTTTTAAGCTGTAAAAGTCTGACACTATCTCCCGCTCCGCAAAAGAACGGGGGATGTCATTGGATGATTTTCCCACCGAAAAAGAAAAAAACCTTTGCGATAGAACTCTGTGGACTTGGACTTCACACTGTGTAAAGGCATTTTCTACTACTTCCTAGGAAGACTTTTTTAACCCATGTAAAAAATTGACCAAATTGGGGAAAAAGTGGTAGTCAGCTTCGGCGAGTTCCGGCAAGTAAGGAGGAGGACGGATGGTTTGGACAAGTCTTGTAGTGTTAAAACTGTTTCTCGAGTAGTGTGAGGTCTTGTGTTGACATAAAGCAAGAGTAGTGAAGATCGATTGATGAGTTGGGGCTGTTTTGTTACAGTGTTATTGATTGACCGGACCTGAGTAAGCTGAAATTGAATTACATCATAAAGTGACCGTAAAACAGCTAGCAGCCAGACTGGTCAAATCATGGGGTACCTCATGACCTTTTTTTATTTATTTTTTATTTTTACAACATCGACCCATTTGCAGCAAATTTATTTGCTGCAAATGGGTAATGTCGACGAGTATGCTAATGTCGTGGGTATTCCCTGGTAGTTTGATACTGATCGACCTCGACCATAACCTTTAATTCATTATTATTTCCCTTAGTCTACCTCGCGGTTCATTCTTAAAGTCGAAGTTTCCACTACGAAAGCGGTGAAACCAAATACGCACGGTGCATTTATTATCCGAGTACGGCTTATCAATACAAATAAAATACAAGCACCGTGCGTAATAGAATACGTAAAGAGCATAAGAGCTTTTTTAAAAAAAGAGCTTATTATATGCTTTTCAAATATCCCATTAACATTATGAGCAGTTTCAGCTGCGTTAGTGCCACGTCGGAACTCGTATTCGAAAAATACTCTGATTTTTGCCGTATCCATCTACACTTTAAAGGCCGAGTCGCGACCTTTTCAAGCGATACTGCCGCCCTAGCCAATTTACAACCGTTTCGTTTCGATTCTCTTTTCGTCGATCGCCTCGAGTCGGCCACGCCTCCCATTCCTTTGTTCTGACCACGTGACTGAACGTTGAGATGACGTCAGAACAAAGGAATCGGAGACGTGACCGACTCGAGGCGATCGACGAAAAGAGAATCGAAACGAGACGGTTGTCAATTGGCTAGGGGGGCTGGTCTTTTAGGTATGTAGATAAAGTTCAAGACTCGACCCTAAAAGCTTTAAAAAATAATTAAAAGTTAAAGAATCAAATGTATTTTTTTTATTTACAATTTTGTATTTATGTGCAAAAAGTACCTATCACTCTGACATCTGGTAACATACAGGTTTACTATTTGTTCAAAGTGGTCAGTAGATTAAAATGGCAATTTCATATTTAAACCTCTATTCTATTCCATGCGGTTACCGAGCAGATGCGATGTAGCCATCCACGTAGTACTACCTACTTCACACTCACATAGTTTCTATGTAGAGTAGGTACTGTCGCACTCTGCGACGGTTTGCTTCGAGGTCCGGGACTTGTTTGGGCAGTTTTATAAAGACTTCTATACTTTTCTTCAAGAATTCAATATTAATACATCGCGCTACAATGGTTATGTTCGAACTGAAAAGCTAGACATTTCTTTGTTCTACTTAATTTTTAAACCTATTCTAGAACAACAAAATCCTTAAAAGTACCTATATTGTACATGCCAGATCGTTAACGTAACTCATGCGATCTCCTTGCGATATCACAGTACCTATCTGGGCACTATCTTCAACACTTAGGGTAACGAATGTTGTGGTGTTCGAAGAGGCTCTATCATTCCACGGCCGCGCCGTGTTGGTCTCCGAGGGCAAGTCAATTAATGTATGTAGAGTGTGCCCCTCAGTGGGAGCCGTCGTGTCCAGTGTGCAGCGTGATGAAGCAATCCTCGCTCGAGCGAGGATCCCGTGTCTGTTGTCATTACTCTATCATTATTTATGCGCAAATGACAAACGATCGCTTGTCTCGTACTACCGGGGTGCCGGGTGCGGGGTGCGGGGTGCGGGGGCGCGGGAAGGGTTACTGCTGAAGATTGATGTGTGGCTCATGGCTGGTAGATACAGATCTAGGTGTTTTTGTATCGGTCGCGGTGGGTTCCCAGGCCGTGGCGACGCCGCGGGGCGCCGCGCTCGCCGCATTCGTCTTCCACTGTCACCACGTCCGTCGTCCCCGAAATCACGAGAGGATACGAAAACAAACACCATAGCTCGCTTCACTCAACAGCGCATTCCCTGCACTCAACAATTCACAATAATTACTTTTGTTCAAGAGGCATGCCCAGGACAGTCCGCGGAATTTCAATTTTCTTAAGTTTTTTTTTACATTTTGCAAGTTAGTGTCTAGTTGTATGTTGACTAAAATATGATTTGCGACCGTGGCGCGTATTTATTTACGGAATCATAACGTTTTCATCTGAGACGAACTGCGAGGGTTGTGTTGATGATTTTAATTAATATAATTACGTAAATAAAACGTATTACGGGCAACAATTATATTATAATCAACATACAAATTCACACTGACCTGCAAAATGTAAAAAAAAAACTTAAGGAAATACTAATTACGCGGGTTTCCTTGGCGCTTTCACCTTAAATACTGGACAGGGTAGGTAAGGGTATACAATGTGGGAACGACAATACAACATTAAATACACGGCAAGGTTCCCTCACTATAATACGAACGGAAAAATATCTGGTACTTACACTTGGTCGATGTAAAAATAAATGTATGATGCATTAATTTTTTCGAGGTTTGGTTTCCGTTTATTCTACCGTATGGTAGAATAAATGCATTCACAGGGCCGCGCACTGCGGCGAAAAAAGGCACGATTTTAACCATCTAAATTAATGGTCAACGGAACTTCATAGACACATAGATATCACAATGAAGATAGTTAAGCGAGTATGACAATACAAATAAATGAATGGTTCTGAATAGTTACGTTGAAAATGGTATCATTGAAGTGATCTGATGATGATGATGGAGCCGGAAGGTAGGCACAGGAACTCCGTAAACAATTAATGTATCCTAGCCGTGTTTGGGCTTATTAGATTGTCATGAGATGCACTTTGGCTATAAGGTACTATCGAACTGATCTGATGATGGAGCCGGAAGGTGGAAGGTAGACACAGGCACTTCATAATAAAACAATGTAACCTAGCAGTGTTTGTGTTAATTGGAATTGTCATGAGAAATAGGTAGTCTAGTTATAAGTGTAGCATAAGCATAATCAGCCTTATAATCTAAATTTATAAGTGTATCGCAGCTACAAAGTGGGAAATAAAAACAGTTTTACAAAATAAAAATATCGACTTCACTAAAAAAAAAAAAAACACTAAAAGAATCAAAATAACTTTAATTTCGGAAGTCGGTGTTAAATAAGAATCAAAAACAATACCGAGAAACACCGACTTCCAAAATTCAAGTTATTACCCCGCGTCTCACTTCATACCACCAAAGAGACCTGATATTTTACTTCTGCGCAAGTAACAGTTAGCGCTCAAGATCCGTGCCGATAACAGTACCTACGGTAGATTCATCTCAAATTTGCAGCGAGAGGCCAACAATGACTACCGCATGCGTTTATTTCAACGTAATGCGCGCACTTCTATGGCACTCTATATTTCAAAGATTATGCGTTAAAAAAACGCAAGGTAATGCGTGCTAGGCCTTACTACCGCCGCACCTATTTCTCGTTTGGTTCTGCCTATTGATGAATGTTATATCGGGACGTTTCTTAAGCCATTTTTTTTTAAATTGAAAAATCAGGAAGCTGTCACAGGGCATTTCGAGTCAGTATTTTGATAATTTTGAATCCAAAAAGTGCAAATTCTCAGCTTTATGTAAATTAGTTTGTTTTAAATACAATTTGAAGGAAGTCTTTCATTAGGTGGACTATGTTACTCAGGGCAAGTTTTGGCCGAAAATGAGGAAGATACCAAATAATAATATGCGTCCCAAACACTCGTAAGCACCGGAGTCAAATTAGTGGACAAGTGAAAGTTCAAAGCATATTCTCCCCGTGCTTGTGAGGGCGACCCCTTTGTCCGAAAGTTAATAAAATTCAATAATGTCGACATTAGAGCGCGCATCACGGCACAACAATAAATCAAGCGATCATATTAATAAGTTCCAATGAGTGGCGTGTAATGAATCCGGCGGAGGCTGAGTGCGAGTGCGACCCCGACACAGGCGGCCGCGCGTGTCGTCCGCCTGCAGGATGCTCCCCTTCGTTTGCACGACAATTAGCTGCCGACCACGTGCTGCACGAACAACTATTTACATTTATTACGTTTGCGCAATAGTTTAAGATTTAGGCTATGATTTGATTAACGTTTTATCTCCCTTAATTTTTTATTTAAATTTATTTATTAAATAACCAGCAAGCAGGTGCTTAAAACTACAATAAAATTAAAATGATGATAAGATGACGACGCTGCCGCGCTGAGCAGTTAGCACAATGTCGTCTAATATACTCGTACTACATGACGAATGCAATGGTCACGAACGTAACGGGTATCAGTGAGCATGCGCCGCGTCCTCAGTGTGACAGTGCGCGGTGGCTAAATGTTCAGCTGCGGGATTGTTCCAAAGAGTTACTGTGGTTCTGGAACGCAAAGGGCAACAAAAGGAACACAAGTGGGTTGTAGTCAGTAAAACTCTGACACTCACTTTCGCTTCACCCAGAGCGGAAGAAGCTATTCGATCATTTTCCATCTTAATTATGGGTCGATCTAATAAAAACGTAATGGTAGAGACACTTTACTTCATGGCAAGCTCGCACCATCGTCGGTAGTAACTTAATTTGACGTAATTCGACTACATCAATTTGGTCTAAGTTTTGAGAAATTAACTGACTGATATATCAACGCACAGATGAAACTACTGGGACTAGAATTTGGCACTAGGCATTCCTTCATGACGTAGGTAGGCGAGCACTGAGAGGAGGATTTTTGGAAATTCAACCTTTAAGTGGATGAATGGGGTGGTCTAAATATTGTATGGAGAAACTTACGCGGACGAAGCAGAGCAGAAGCTAGTAAGCTATATAATTTAGTTTAAAGACATCTCGCAGATTGACAATGAGATATTAAGGTTGGTTACTGTTCTTATGAAAGTAGCAAGCGTTCACTGAATAAGAATTAGAGCGGTTTTGCACGAGCGCTTTGTTAACGGGCTTCTGTCAGAGAACAAAGGACTGCCGCGATATGAACCGCGATATCTTGCCTATGACAACTTCTATATTTTTTCTTCGTTTAAAATGCGGTCGACCTTATGACTTAAATAGACATACGTAGTACGTATAATTAAATTCTTACTTAGGACATGATCATTTAACACGGTCGAACTGTTAAATGATTACCTAATTGTTTTTGTTTAGTTTTGCTAGGACGAAATATTTAAATATTAATTATATATATAATTTGCAACCGTGTGTAGCCGGGATGGGTCGCTAAGACAGGAATGAAGAGAGGGCAGGAGATATGGGTCAATATCAACAAAGGACAAAATGCACTACACATTTTCAATTTTGGTGGTGAAATGTTTTCTTCAGTTTTCGTGAAAATTAAGGACGTGGTTTAAGAATAGAAACTTCAAGCTAGAAGAATCTTCATGAGGTCTGAGAATATCTCGGTAACTTTTTGAGATACATATTTTATTATACATATATATATTATATTCTGAAGGCGTCAGGAGTTCGGTTCGTACAGGCTGACGTCCGGGATATCTTTGGTTCAGTGTCAAGTCAATCTAGCTCTTGGGCATTTGCTTGACACTTCGAGATCCGTCTATTGAGCTGCCGGTATCTGTACGTATCTATCTTGTCTGTCTGAAGACTGCATGAATCATCTCACACCTCTTCTTCATGAGCTCGAGAGTCGGATCAGAGAGCCTTTCGATTCAGAGACCCGACCGTATGGACAGTTTCCACGAACCCATCGTTATATTCGTCCACGGAGCTCTCTAGGTACTCAAAATGATTGTGGAGTTCACGCTGAAAGCTCTCGGAATTTTGGTTCTGGATCTGTGCTGGACGGAGCGTAGACTTTAAATTTAAGAAATTTTCTTTTCTCTTTTTCGTAGTGTTTCAGCCTGTGCGGAATCGCTCTTTATACTTGGTTTTCTTTTCCTTTCTGCCATTCCCTTTTTAAACCAAACCCTTTTCGCTAGTCTGTTTTAGCATTCTAAAAAGTAACAAAATAAAAATAAATACATATGAAATTTGATAGTTACCAAATTTCACCCTTATGTCGAATATATAGGTCTTACTTAAGTACATAAACCTTAGGTACTAAGTCAAACTGACTTGAATAGCAAGCGTATACCGCTTGCTATTCAAGTCAGTTTGACTTCCAACTTTAATACTTGCTATATAGTTACAAACAATACATGAACAGTACATAATTAAAATTCGGTGGCAAATTTTCAATTTTGGTGACATAAAATCGTAAAATTGTCACCAAAATTGAAACAAAGCATTAAAAAAAATCTTTAGAAATACTTTTTTAATTACAATTGAATAAATATCACTGATAAATGCATAACTGAAATCACTACATAGAACGTGTATTATTAATTAAACACTTAAAAATCACCAGCAAATCGATCTAGGTACCAAAAACTGAAAAATTCTTGTCCCCCGTGCCACCCAAGATGATACTTGCGTTTTTGACAGGAAATCACAGCACTATGCACACACCTGTTACGCGCAAATGCCAGCGCACGACTACAAATTCGAAATAATAAAATGCGATTGTTCGCACACGCACGAAACTTCATGCTAAAGTAAGTTGAACAAATGCCACCAAAATTATGATTTATGCTTGGACAAACTTTGATCGAGTATCCTGTACATTTACTTGTAAATAATAGATATTATTAATTTACACTATTTATTGCTTGTATTAATTACATTATCGTTCGCAGCAATTTCCAAAAGAGAACATGTTATTCCAAAAGTGATGTGCAGTGAGAAATTTATGATACAATCAATAGTGATGTCACTAGATTACTTTAGTATAACTAATAGATATAACAACACATTTAAATTCAATTTTCTAATATGGTTTAATTGTTTCTAGATAATGTGCCATAGACCAATACCAACGATATTGTTTATTTTTTATTATTAGTTTGGTAAATGAATTTGTATCACAAAATGGAACTGGGATTAGCCACTCAACTTGAATGTTTATTTTTCTAGATTCCTTAAACTTATTTATATAAAATGTGGCCCTAATTGAACCACGTTTTGTAGATATCTATAAAAAATCATAAGAAACATCCAATCATTTAACACCACGATTATCAACGTGGACATGTAAAATTAGCCGCGGGGATATTCACCCATATAAGTCGTCTTAGGCCCAAATTCCAAATTAACTTGAAGGTCCTCCACTACACTTTGACAATACGACAACTGCAATAACCCTCGCTATATGTCAGTCTAAATAATAAGCTAAACTTAATTTGATGGGCCGAAAGGTTCTAGAATGGCGACCGCGCACCGGAAAACGCAGCGTTGGAAGGCCTCCCACAAGGTGGACCGACGACCTGGTGAGAGTCGCGGGAGTGCGGTGGATGCGAGACGCACAGGATCGGTCGTTGTGGCGTCGCTTGGGGGAGGCCTATGTCCAGCAGTGGACTTCTTTCGGCTGAAATGAATGAATGAATGAATGAATTTGATGAGTCGAGGTGGAGTCGAGTTGGAATATATTGAGGGGGGATGTTATCAATTAGCAATACTTACTTTAAGATTGTTCATCACTAGGCCAGCTTACATATTATCTACATATGAACCTGCTAGTCCCGCTGGCTGCTACTGCTGTTGCCAGTACCACAACATAATTCACACAAAATCTTTTTGAAGCAATAGGATCGAAGCCGGTGCGTTCTGTAGTTCAGCGCTCTCCATCCTTCATCCATGGCAAAAAGAAGCAATTTTATTTGTACGTCTGATGGTTCCAAAAAGAATTTAGAAAGACACAGAAATACATTTCAAGTTTTGTACAGAAAATCGGTCCTTCTCTTTCTATCTTTTAAATTCTTTATCCTTTACCATTAATTTTGAAACTTGCAAAAGTCACATGAATTTATACCTGCTGGTCTATTATCCCTACACCCCATGTTAGTGACCCAGCATCCCTGCGCAGTCGCCACTCGGCGGCGATTATCTGACGCGTGCCATCTGTTTCAGTACATAGTCGAGCACGAGCCAGTGTTTAGTGTCCCCTGTCCCACGCCTCCCCGACTACATTCAATACTAATCATAATCTCTAATGTACGACATGTTGAAGCAAGAAGAGCACCTTTGATTAAAATTCAATCCATAAAAGAAAAAGGGTTCATGTTTGATTTAAGATATGAGTTTACAATACAAATATTGAATTTGATACTCTTGGTACTCGGTTACGTTTCTTAAAGTATTCTTTTCCCGTGACTTCGCACGCGTTTTTTTTTTTCGGTTTTATAATCATCTAATGACATCCCCCGCTCTAAGGCGGGCGGGAGATAGTGTTATAGTTTTACTGACTAAAAACCCACTCCTGTTCCTTCGTTGCCTATCATACCAGGGCCGAGTCTTCCTTTCAGAAGCAGAACCTTGGCCCCAGTGGGCTTTGACCCTGCTGGGCCCCTAAGGTTTGCTCACATCTCATTGAGGCGCGCGTGGAACAGTACGCGCCGTCGGCGACTTGGGCTCGGTCCGGACGGTTACCGGACGATCGGACGGTGAGCTACCCATTGCTGCAAGCTCGCGCCTTCGGTGGCGGGAAATCGGGGTCGGGATTTCGTTCGTGTATGCTGTCTCACAAGAACAGTGGATTTTTCAGGAATGAAAAGTAGTGTGTGACAGATTTTCTAACAGTGAAAGAATTTTCATATCAATCCACAGTTTTCCTTATACAAACAATTTGCCCTGTTAAAATATTAGATAAAACCTTTCCAAACTTAACTAGCAAGAATAAAATAATCAGATCAATGTCAGGAGGTTACATATCCACTATTACGGGCCACACAATAATGATTGTTGTCAGCGCGACGTCGCCCTCCCAGAGACATTGTCGAGGCTCAGTGCGAGACATCTCGAGCTCGATAATGTCCTCAAGACGCTTTTCATTACTACAATCGACGGATCGCGCTCCATTTCACGCTCAGTGAGCTCCTTTCGCCGCGCCCTCGTGTTCCAGCTGGCGGCACCGTGCACCCCATAGTCTTTCAGCGAGCTACTGTGCCTCGACACGCAGCCGCTGTGACGCGCCACCGTGTCGCGTGAACACGAGAGCTGCTCTCATTGTCACTGCTCATTACCTAATAATGTCACATCAACGATGCTCCATTACAAGCAGAAAGGTATCACCAGTGACGTTGAAGGGTGGAGTACCGCGTTATTGAAATGAATTAAAAGTTAGGGTTCGGAAAATTTATCATCTCAGGAATTAACGTTAAAATATAAATTCAGTATCTATAGGCCAATAAACAACTTATCAAGGTATTACACAAGTAGCCACACGTTCACATTAATCATTACAATTAAGTATAAAATCAATAATGTAATATTAACAAACAAATTTAATAAGTCAAATTAAATTTGTTTCCTAATATTTTAATGGGTGTGACTGAGCTGTCTGTATCAAATTCAAGTTACTGGTATATGTTCGTACATTAAATTAAATTATTAAAAGAGTGGTCTCCGTTCAGAAAACAATATAAAAAAGGGTTCAAAGTAATCCCAGTGGTATTAGATGTTTGGTATTAAAATGGAATAAAACAAAATAGTCTTTGTTATTTTGTTTTATTCATTAGTGCTTGCATTAGTTAATGCAGTGTTTTTAATTGCCAAGTGGACAAGCACTTAATCGCTTTTGTTTAGCATTAGTGCGAGCGTCCACGTGCAGAGCGACGCAAATGAATTATCGGAGCCGTGGAGGGCGCACCAGCAGCCAGGGTGAAGGGCGCGGGTGCCGGCCGTCTCACATGAATATATCGCACTTGACAAATAGTCGCCGGGACCCACCGCCACTCCCTAGGACAATATTAATTCGGTTTTATGACATGCGAAATTGCTCTCAATAAATTGTGCATTGAGAGATAACTCGTAGAGGGTCGAGTGGGGCGAGGAGCGCGCCGGGGCACACGTGCGTCGTTATTAAACTTTTCATTAGCCGCGCGGACATATCCTACGCACCGGCACGACCCGCGAACCCACCCGACCCGCCTGACCCGCGCACTTGTTCAGCTGTACAGGGCTGCCACCCGGACCTTTTCATTACGCAGGGACCGCTAGCTTTGTGTTGATGTGACACACGCACGAATCTACTCCATGCCGTATATAGGTATAACTACTACATTATACCTGGGAAGCAGTACTTTATTAGTGACACATTCCGACAGCGCATTCTTGAAGTGTTTGCTTTTATTCCATTGCCAATAGATCATATCTTCACATTTAATGTAGGTATAAATAATTACTGAATACCTTCGCATCGAGAAAATGTTGTTGTTCATTATAAAAATACAAGTACATTTCCAATAACATGTGTAATTATATTATAAATTGTTATCGCAATATAAATTACGTTCCCGATGCCGGTGGGCTACGATTCTTAACGTTTTAATATTGAAATAGTTCCGCCCTGGGGTTCAACCCTACGCCCGCAGTCGGTGCTCGTCTCCTAATTCGCTATACACAACATTATTTGATTTTTAATTCGGCTCGGTGCAAGTGGAATGCGCTTATTGACTTGCTGGAGTGTGGATCCCGCGACCGGTGCGCCCCGCGCGGACCGCGCGCGCCCCGTGCTCGCGGGAGCTGCAACATTAGCCGCGGCTCTACTCTAGTCTATACACTCATCTACGCGTATGTCGCTACTGGGTAAAAACACAAGCACACGTAGAATAGATTAGAATCTATTGAATAATTCGATACATCTTACGCATAAGTTTAGCTGGCCTGTTGGTCTAGTGGTTAGTGGCCCTGACTGCTATGTCGGAGGTCGTGGGATCGATTCCCACCCAGGACAAATGTTTGTGTGATGAGCACGAGTTCTCTCTCTGGGTGCTGGGTGGGTGTGTGTTGTATTTATAATATGTATATATTTAGAAATATATACCTAAGTATGTTTATCAGTTGTCTAGTACTCATAATACAAGCTCTGCTTAGCTTGACACTAGACGGTGTTGTGTGACAGTTGAGGAATATTATAAGTAATATTATAAGGTCGTAAGGCAAAAAACGCATTTTTTCAGGAGGTTTCGTTTTCATAATTGTTAAGTAATCCATGAAACTCTTTTAACCAATGTTTTTGCATGATACAATTAATTTTTTTAGGGTTCCGTACCTAAAGGGTATAATGGGAGCATGATAGGTAGAGTTGAAATTTCTGTTGTCGTTATGTCAACAAAAACTAAAAAAAGAAAAAAATATATAATTAGGTAAGTGGGACTCCCATACAACAAACATGTTTTTTTATCGCCGATTTTGCTACAGACGGTACGGAACCCTTCATGCGCGAGTGTGACTCGCAGTTGGCCGTTTTTTTTCTACAGTTGTTAATCTTTCGTTTCTAAGGTGACACATGAACTGCTCCTGCTACACGTGAAGAGCAAAAGTATCGAATCTTAATGGAGAGCTATCTGTATGCAGGTATAGTCTACCACGTAGGGTTTAGCTCTAGATTATTTTAGAAGCGTATTCCTCCAAGATGTATTAAATAAATAAATATATTTGAGTGTATAGGGTTCATATACGGTGGCTTCTGAAATTCGGTGTAGCATCAAAGTGGATCGTGTCCCGCATGTCACGCGCGGCAGGAAGGAGTGCGGGGAGGGCGGCAGGGGTCGGGGGAGGCTCGGATCGCAGCGACCCTCACTCGTCTCCAGCGATATAACTGCGCGTGTAATATTGCCTTTTATTAGTTTTTTCGCGGCGACAGCGATCCTCCGACGATCCACATATTTGCTTTGATGCCACCGCGCCGGGTCGGGCGCGCCCTCGCCGCACGGAGACAATCGCGCGTCTTTCTTGTCATTCATCTTCCTCTCGGCTGCGTATCCCTTTCTCTCCACACTCCTATTATATTCTTTACGTTACAAATTAAACTACAAACGAGCTAATGCCGACTAATCCGTGCGCGAGCTTAAAGCGTTACATTCGATGGCGGAATGTCGGCGATGGCATCCGACGAATGCTCTCAATTAACGTTGTTATTCGGC
Organism: Mythimna vitellina; assembly: GCA_949316375.1. Lineage (NCBI taxonomy): Eukaryota > Metazoa > Arthropoda > Insecta > Lepidoptera > Noctuidae > Mythimna > Mythimna vitellina. The sequence continues at coordinate 26,978,345 of OX438688.1, read as the reverse complement.
TGTTTGGCAAATTTCTAATTGAAACGGTGAATATTTGAGACGGTTAGCGTGTGTCGTCACGTGATGTAGTGGCGTCGCCACACAATGACATTGTTGGCGCGCAGCCAGCCGCTCAGCACATACGCACTCCTGAAAAATTCCCGGCACGAGCGCGGGCACGAGCACAAGTACTGCATTGATGCTCCGCACCGCACTACTAGCAGCTAGCAGCGCGGAGGCGGTGGTGCCGGTGCGCGTGGGAACCAGCTACTTTACAAATTAAAGCGATTGTCGATCGCGCTCCGGTTCCAGGAACCCGCCGCCCATTCCATCGCGCTATCTTATAATAATATATCGTTAGTCACTCACGCGCTCTGTATCGAGCCGCCGAGACACTGGTTCTAGTGTAGAATTCCGTCGACAGATCTACCTAATCTGCCACAGTCGTATATACTAGCGGACCGGTCTAAGCTGCGAGGCTCTCGGTTCCGCGAAGGGTATGAGATACTACCGCCTCGATGGCAGTTAGCATCAGTTAGCTCCTCGATAAATCTGTCACAAATTGAAATCACAGTTCGTTGGCCCGAGAGGCGAGCTTTGTTCTCTCTAGTTTATTGGAGCTTTTACTCATATCAATTTTATTTCAAAGTCGTTCTGGGAACGGCAAAGGTACAATATATGGCGACGGTCTCACGTGGAGGCTATCGGAAGAGCGCATGCGAGATGTGATCTATAAATAATTGGCAATGCGTTATTGTAAATGAAGTGCGCAGTTCATCAATATGTCAGAGGCGGCGCGCGGCGGGACGCACGTAACGTGTTGGCAACTAATAGTGTAACGGCTCGTCGAGGACGACACACGTCTACTTAATCGTGGCGCGTCGCTCCCGTGATGTACGAGCGTCGCATCACGCCGCCGCCACGTCGCTGCCACGCCGCCGTGCCGCGTGCGAGACGCTATATTCATTTGTACCCGCAACACACTCGACTCTGCCTAAAACAGATGTTAACAAGTTGCGACTAATCCATATAAATTGTAGTTTAACCACTTTAGTCCACCGGGTTCTAGGACACCCTGTCGACGACGGCCTCTAACTTGTTATTCAATTCTAGTCAGCAGTCGGGTACAAAACTCATAAAACCTTTTATATGCAACAAGATGTTCGAGATAACTTTTATTTTCATGGCAGTAACGTCCATTATATTGGTGAGTGGTCATCAATGCGGCGGTGACAGGTACTGAAGCCGGCTCAGCGCCGCCGCCGCGCCGACCAGCTGATAACGATATGTCGGGTCCGGTGTCCACGTGACATTACAGCTGCGACGGCGGGAGGCATCAGTAATTTGCCAAATTCTATTTGTATCTAAAACAGATGACTTTGATGGAGTGCAGCATTGATGCGGTTTTAGAATATGACACGATATCATCCGCAGCCAATAAATGTCCGGCGAGCGTCAAGCAGGCGTCGTGTACAATGTATTGCTGCGGAGTGACAGCCTCCTCCCGGCGCAGCTCGCCACTCATCAGCCGCACCGCGACACGCTCCACTTGATTGATTTGTGATTAGGTTTATGGCCACAGAAATAAATGTGTGTTTAACGCTTCAGTCTGTAATAGAATTTTATAATAACGTCTGTCAAGGTATGACTCCAAGTGAAAGGTCTGAAGAGAATAGAAGGTCCATTTACACGTTATAAAAAGTTTAACTACTGGTACAGCAACACACATTTTCATTGTAAGTATCAAAGCCATAGGCACCTACTTACATAAAAATGCGTTCATGAACGATGCGGCGAATCAATTGCTATCCAAGAAGACACGCTGTGGTGTGGTGGATGTGTATATCAGGCGTGCGAGATTTCCTGACTCGGGAAGTCAGGACATCTCGCCCCCGAGAGCTCCCAAGGGGATCGTTAACTAATTGTGCGAATTTGATCAGAACTGGATGCAAACATCAGACTCAGTCCAGTTACAGCAGATTTTCTCAAACGTTTTTATCCCATACGCTCCTTAAAAGTAAGCAGGAACAGAAGGCAACGAAAGAGCCGACATTCTACGGACACCCTTATACGGACCGGAACCGTTTATAGGACTCTCAACAAGGGTCATCAACCAAGCATTGAAAAGAGCTGCGTTAGAGATACACAGCACACACTGGCGCAATACAACAGGTCAGAAGCATGCAAAGCTATTTCTCAATGACATAGGTAAGGCCTGGACCCAAAAATTATGGAGGTACAGCAGATCACAGCCCTAAACAATCACAGGAACTATGCCACCAATAAACAGCTCCACAACATGGGACTAGCAAGCGACCCGACTTGCAGGATCTGTGGAGAAGCAGAGGAGACTCAATACTCAATTCTTTATTGCATTCCACAATGTAGACTTAGGTGGTAAATATTTAATAAAAGAAACAATCATGGACCCTGTCGGGCACAGCTAAAGAAGGATACAATAAACGGAGAAGACTATGTTATACTTGTTGTGCGACTGTGCAGCACTGGGCTCCAAAAGACTAAGGTAACTGGGCCAACAATTTCCAAGACCAGAGGACTACAGGCTTAGCCCCATCAAGGCCATAAGTAAGTTCTCAATAACCGAGTAAGTGCTCGATATGATTATTTCGGAAAATGTGAAGGAATCCATGTACTGTAGTGCATTAACGTCTGTTTACATAAAACAAGTTTAAACAATTCTGTTATACTTAACCACATTTTGCTATGGCTCTTGACACTGCAGCAAACTGCGTTACTATCCGTATTTAAAGTAATTTTATTATAACCGCCGCACAGCATCACGTTCGGAAAATTGTTGACCACGTTTTTTTAAGATTGCAATGATAGTGAGTGCCAAGTAGCCATTGCCTCAACGTTTAGTAACACATTAGTTTTTTCCCGTATCGCCCTTAAAGAGGGAAAGTCTTTAGATTTCTCAAAAAAAAAAACGAACATTTCTTGGGGTCCAGATTGATCACTTTTGGGAATAAATGAGTTATATAACCTCTAAATATAATCCCCAAGGTGCTAATTTTAACAGCACTATTTATAAATCACAATATTTGGGAAGTTAGGCCTAATAGCGGCCAACCACCGACGGGTGCAATATTGACAGCACCAAAAGTATTTTAATAATAAAAAATCTATGACTACGTTATTTGTGTACTTAATTTATTTAATCACCACTGTGTGAAGGAAATTATCGTGAGGAAATCGACACGTCCTAGAAACAAAATTTCAAAGACATCCACCAATCCGCACTGGTCGTCGTCTGGAGAGTAGGCCAGAGTCCCAGCAGTGGGAACATTATACCTACGGTGATTTAACTCAATACTCAATTCTTTATTGCATTCCACAATGTAGACTTAGATGGTAAATTTTTGACAAAAGAAACAATCATGGACCCTGTCGGGCACAGCAAAAGAAGGATATAATAAGCGGAGAGGAGGAATTAATTTACGCTTCTTACAATCTAACTTAGTCTAAATACATTTTTGTGAAATAATTTATTTATACATGTCTTATTAAAGAAAAACATGTTTTGATATGTATCTACCGATATGGTAGGTATTACATTGTTATTCTTACTGCTGACTGGTGCTGACGGCTGCTCAGATGGTGTTTGGGGCAATCCTAACTAGGGATGGCAGTGTAAAGCTACGGTACCGTGGTGCTGATTCGCGCTAAAACGTACGGTTCTCGTTGTCGTGTAACGGCACATCAATCACGCGTCATGTGCGCGAAATGTGCGAGGAGACAGTGATCGCCGCGCGGCGCGCACTAGAATCTCAGCCACGCGCGTTTGAAGTGGTGCGCCGTCCGCCGCGTCCATTGAGCAGCCGCGCAAGAATAGCTGGCGTCCCGCGCCCGCAGAGCACCCGCGCGTCTCCCGCACGCCGCCCGCACGCCGCCCGCACGCCGCACGCTTGCCGCCCGTCGGCCGCATGCCTCCGCCGATCACCGCCGATTGATTTACGAGCACTCTGTAATTTATGCACGTTTAATTAAAGTACCAGCAGCCGGAAGAGTCGTTGTTGTACACTGTCTCAGCTACACTATACGTGGATTACTCTTTTCAGATTGATGATTCACTTTGTAGCCGAGCGGAGGCGTCTGACGAATCCCAGGACAATGTCGCACCTCGCACCTGGCCATCATAATAATCAAAGCTGACGGAAGGCTAGATGTGCAACCGCATACATGCGCGGCGGGTCATTAACATAGGCCACGTAACAGATAGTGCAGTGCGCGGCGGCCGCGTGCCGGTGCCCGTAGGAGGCGCGCGAGGCGAGCCAGTAAGTCATAACAACATGTCGAACCGCCATGTTAGCCGTGTTGCGACCACAAACACCATATACGCGTGTCATTAGTTAGGGTAATTACCGATACCGACCGCTCCGCGCTGGATATCTTATTTACATGCCTCGAGAGTCGAGAGTCGCGGCTCGAGGTGGACAAGTGCCGCTGGCATACAAAGTGCCAACATACACATTCACGTTCCGACGAAATGATCAAAGGAATAAAAAATAAAGGAATTCAATTTTGAAGCGTCCATTGTCAATCGATTACAAAACATTGCAGCAAAAAAAAAGTACTTAAAAAGAGAATAAGAAAATTGAACAAACTCTTACTTAGCGTCGTTTCGCGGGGCTCCGTGAAATTGTTCGATAACTGTGAAAAATGGAGGCCGTGCGCTAACGGCGCAAATTGAGTGAAGTAACCTCAAGCGGCGCTCCAACTTGCCATAATACAGCCGGATATGAAATGCCACGTCGATGAGTGAAGCGATACCTGCTATTATATTATGATACGTATACTGCGCCTTCCGCGCATATTTGAACACAGTCTGTTATTTTATAGCATACTTCATTGACAGACTGGATAATGCCTCCAGTATGCGAAAGAAAATTAGTAGTCTGTGGTGAAAAAGTAGCGGCGGTGTTGTATTCTGTGCATGTATCGTGGGGCGGCGGTAGTGGCGCGGGGGGTGTGGGCGGCGGCTTTGAGCGGCGGCTGTGAAATTGATCCGTTCATACTTCATAATCATTGGCGGGAGACGGGGCCGCACGCGAGCCGCCAGCGTCGCGCCTCACTGCGGCGTACGACGGCCGAGCCGCCCGGTCCGGGGCCACGCGCCGGCGGACCGCAAGCTCTTCGTCCAACTCTAGGTTGTGGTAATGAGGGTGAGCACCAGGTAACAAAATCATAGTACAAGAAAACAGAAAGCTACGTTAAACCACTTTAAAAAACGAAAGAAAAGATACTTGAGTGACATTATGAAACGATTAAGGGTCATGTTAAACTTAATAGAAATTTATGTATTCATGGATTCGCAAGTAGCGCGAGGCGAGACGCACAAAAACTGCCCGCTGCCGGAAAGACGCCGCGCGTCGTCGTGCCCGCGTGCCCGCGTGTCCGTGTGCCCGGGTCGCTCACGCGCTGTGAATCATTGGCGTGCAAATATGACACTGATGGCGATCAATATCGATATCCTATCATTAAACATAGATCTAACTACCAGATACGCACAATTGATTCGAAACCGTCGATTGATTGACAGCAGCACGCGAGCGCCGCGCCAACTCCACACATTACATACAACTCGCGGACTTTTTGCTGACCAAAGTGATTATTGCAATTTTTGCAATAACATTATCAAACATTGTTTTGCTTAAAACTAAGCAACGATTAACGTCTGCTTTCAATAACGACTGCCGGGTGTCTCGCAGCTACGTTATAGTGAGGGGGGGTTTGTGCCTCGACAATAAGTAGACCAGCAAATGTTTTTGAATGAACTTACTCAATAAAGCACTTAATTAGCACCCCCACCATTACGTAATCAGTTTGTTCTAACTAGACAGGTTGAGACCGTTTAGGCTAACCATAAATAGTGAGCTGTACCGAGTGGCAGTATGCGGGCTGCCGCAGTAAGTGAGATAGTTTTGATTTGTTAGTAATGTTGACGTTATTAACGTTATTTATTGGTTTGTCGCACAATAAATAAGTTGGCCCGATCGTAATGAAAATAAGTCAACGGCGGTCACGCGGGCGGCGGGCGGCGCGGGCGGCGCGGCAGGCGCACCGCACCGTTGACCGGCGCGGATCTGATAGTGCGGCCCGGCCAGCTGTCGCCCATTGTATGCTAATACTGCCGAACTGCCAACACTCTAACACCAAGCGAGCATGGAATCGAGCAAAAAGTAGCGACAAGTGTACAGCGCAGCCGTCGTGTAACACTGTGTAGTGGTGCCGGCCGTGTGTAGCGCGTTGTGCTGCAGGCTACAAGCTACTACAGCGCTGTGCTGCAAGCAGAGAGTTGTAGCGCGGAGTCAAGTGCCTGGCGGCTCCACTCTTGCGCTCATTTAGTGCCGCAGCTGTCGGCGCGGGTGTCATCATTAACTATCCGCTGTCTGTTGTTACACAAAGCTCTTAATAAGTGTTACTGCTAATACTACACAAAACCAAGCGCATAAAATTCTGTCATTGTGAAAAAATAGTAGGTATATAGTAAAAGTTTTAAAATATCTATAGACATGTACATGCGGCTCGCTCGTCGTGAACTAGGTATGTATAGCGGTGACAGTTGAGACAGTCGCCGCACAATGGAATGCCCGGCACTCCGCATGAAAATTATATTAGCGATTTTTGAAACGAAACGATGCGCGCGCAGTTGAGATGTCGACGGATTGTGTGGACTGGTATGCGCGGGGTTTCACTTGTTTATTTTGTCAATAAATATATGTCGAACAATCATAACCGAAATTGTAGGAAGTGAGCGTAAAGTGTGTCAGTGGATAGTGGACAGCCCGGGCCCGCCACAGCCGCCGCGACAGGTGGCTGATGCGCATAAATATCACAACGTTCGCGACACGCTGGCTGGCGCGACGCGGCGCGGCGCGACGCGGTACGGGACGCAGAAGGCCCACTCAACTCAACCTACATCGAATTTCCCCAGCAATCAGTAACTACTGCAAATTGAGTGGACTACACTCGAGGGACTGCACTCTAAAATTCACACACATTTGCCTTTCATTCGGGTTGAGCACGTTTCTTAGCATTTTGCTTAGTACCTATGTCTGTCGCATGTCGCGGCGTGTTGCGGCCGGTCCGCGGGACGGTTGCGGATCAGCATCTGTCGCGCCACTTAAAACAATAGAGTTCCGGTTCCGGCGCAAGCAGACCAAGCGGCGCCCGCGCAGCTGACTGACGTCACTGGACACCGAGGACATATGCGGACATGTGTGGACATGTGTGCCCGCCGCCCACGCCATACAAACGTCATGCTACTAACTAATATAACGTTTCCTGGTTACCTGTACTACAAACAATACAACCTGCATTGTAGGTGTACACTTATCCATTAAATGTGATCTGTTCAGTTATAATTCAATTAAAAAGATTTTTTCTCTTAATTTAATTAAAAGAAAACTAATTTTCAGGAACAGCAATTTAACTCGGCCCGTCGCTCCGTGATGCGGCTGATTCGAGACACAAGTACAGCCTGCGCTCAGTCGCTCAGTGAACTCAACCCTTTGTAATTAAGGCGAGCCGGGTTTAAATTAGAAATGTGTAGGTATAGCGAGACCACGTGACCCCCACGGAGCTTATCGATGGAGTGGGTGGGCCTCACGTCTACCTAAGTACATGAGTAACATCGCGAGCAGCCAGGGACCGGGGTGAGAGTTCGAACTTCTCTAATGGAGTGTGAGATTAACTGAAGAGTTCTGAGAGCCGTGTTAATTACACACCTGCCGGTAACGTACGTTTTTAATATGAGCTCACTCTCACCGAGACGCTCCTCTTGACGCACTCAACTTTCAAGAAGGGGATGACGACGAGAAAAGTTCAGGCGACGTCTGCGACCCCTCGGCAAGCCTACCTATACAAATTATCTACCTTCTTCAAAAATACTTCCAAATTACATCGTGTTGTTGCATCAGTACCCACTCATTAAAGTAATTAAGTTATTTTTAGAGACCTTGTACCTTTCACGACAAAACTATAAGTTACCTCACCAGGGCTACGAATAAGTTTAGATTTACGTAACGTTTCATCATCATGAAGTCCGGCCTCAGCATTGTTTGCGTCAACAATCACCGAAATCAGCTGAAATATGCGGCTATGAGGCAATGTATTATTCCAAAGTTATATCTAATTATTGTGTTGTAAAATCGGGTCATTAACATTTTTGATAAAATTCCTGTAATGTTTGCGTAGAGTTATGTGATTTCCTCTAGTTGCGCAGGTACGAGTACGAGTACGCGGGCGCGGGCTGCACTTGCGTCACACCACATTCCACCTATGACTAATTACAGTTCATTAAAATACTTGCTAATGCGATCTTAATCGCTGGTTGAGCTCACTTCCCGCGCTTGCCCCGCGTCCCGGCCGGGCGCCGCCGCCGCCGGTTCGCGGGTGAGCCGCGCACTTGCTCGGCATTATGATCGCACAACGGCTCATTGTGCGCTCCCCCGACGCCGCCGTCTCGCGACTATTACCTTCCCTCTTATTGTTCAGTGGCGGGAACTCCTCGGAACAGATTACCTCACAATTGTTTGTCTCACTGTGCGCACCTAATGAGCCAGACAGTCGCGGTCTCTATTTAAACGTTTTCTTTTTCATGACAATTTTGTTATTACAACTCTTCTTTTCTAATTTTTATTTTATTTGTTTGCCAACAATTCTTAACACTAAATAATTAAGGAAAAATATACACTGAAAGCTTTATACAGGGGCACAATCACGTAGGTAAACAGCAGCCACATGTTCTACGAGACAGTATTCCGTTAATTTTAAGTTATAATCGAACTTAATATGAGATACATACATCTTTCACTAATAGAAAGAATAATAAACGAGAAAGGTTTGTGTATAGCAATCGACCGAACCTTGATATTGAAAGTATCTTTGCGACAAATCTAACCAAATAATTCACTCTTTAAAATGTTTGCTTATTGAGAGCGTCCAAGTGGATATCGCGTATATCGCTACAAATTATTTAAAACCTTATAAAACCGAGAGCACGTAGAGTTCTCCTCCCTAGCAGCCAAAGTAGAGTAATAGGTCTACGCTTGCAATAGAAAAACAAGTCAAAAGAAAAACAAACCGTTTGTAAATCAGTTATATCGACGCCGCTGTCAATGATTACATCGATACTATCTACTATGTTAACGCAGACAAAACATGAAAATGATAAATATTTTTGTTGGCTCTTTCTTTGTATATTTCTTGCTGGTATTAGGCTGAGCCCGACGCGAGCATGCAAGCGTGGCATGAGGTAAAACATAGTGCAGCTATCACACGCGACTACCCGGTACTCCACGGTAACTAGTGCTAATGCGAGCTTAGTGTTAAGTCTTCATTGTAATGGTTACGTGTAAGCGATGATTGTTGCGAGCTTTGAAGTCGCCGCTGGAGCCCGCGGTACTTGCAAGTCATTTAGACGACGATGAAAAAATATGTAAAGAAAGAAGAAAGGGTACCGCAAAGGAAAGGATCTCACTGAAACCTATAACGGTTTTCAATTACCTATCTATTAGTATTGCGGTAATGAGATTTTAAAAATAACTTTCTCTATATTCCATGTTGTGTCCTAATCAGTCCTAATAACTAACTATAATTATTCAAGGAGTTGGACTCATTGAATAATCATAGTTAGTTATTTATTTAATCAAATTAAGGCTGAAATTTCGCGATGAGAAACAACAGAAGATGCAAACAACTAACTATGACTGTTCGTTGCTAAAGTCCCTTTTATTCTTAATCAATTATGATGAACAAATAATAAGTAAGTACTGCTAACTTGGACAACAATCGACCGACTTGGAATATGGGTCTAAAAGTGTCGAAGTTAATTTTGTTAAAAGTACTGCAAGATAACTACTTTGTTTCTCATTTATATCTTATGTAAAGACTGCGGCGCGCGACGGCGAGCGAGCGTCGCGACGCGTCGGCGGCCGACGGCGCGGTGCGGCGGCCGCGGAACCTACGCACGCCGTCGGCAGCGCGTTCTCTTACGGGCTTTTTTTTTATTCTTGGTAGGGTCGCGCTTAGCCGCTATCTCACATGATGGAAAGCGACGATGCGGTCGACGATGGAGCGCGCTTACCTAGATGAATAAACTTCCCAAATCTGTCAAATTACGACCACTTAATTATATCAAATTAGTCTCGAAGCTATAACATTATGTTAACGGCGGCGGTGGCTAGAGGCTTCATATCAATTATTAGCATACGCCACTAATTCCCGCATGCCGCGGCATGTTCACGACGAGTCGCTGCGGGGTAGACAGATAATAAACTTGTATGAATGAATCACTGATATCACTACAGAATACATGTAGGTAGCAATTTAGATTATTTATAAGATTTATTTTATCGTTGTGGTTCCTACAGTTTTGCGTGATAAGGTGAATAGGAACAACACTACGGACTCGTATAATTGTGATGCTCTGTTGTCTCTCAGACTTATTTTGTTCATGTAGTGTGTTCGCCGGGCGCGGCGCTTGGCCCAGGAGTATTCGTGGGTGCGGTGTGCGCCCTGTCTGGAGTAGAGTGGAGTGCGCACGTCGGGACGCCACGTCACCACATGTATCTAGTACAGATGTTATTACTAGCACCCTATCGCCGGTGCACCAGTCAGCTCGGAGCTCAGTTAACACACCGCCTCTGAGAATCCGAGCTAATTTAGTTTTGATTGTGCGTCAAATTATAACCAAAAAGTTAATTTACTTACCAGGTAACAACAGTGCTCGTAGTCTAGACTGTTTACACTGCACATCATTAGGAACAACAGTTTTATGACAGTATAACTTTGAGATTGACCCCTACGAGGAAATACATAGTATATCATAGTATCTTGTATTAGAAGGCAAACCGAGGGATCTGCTGATACGGTTATCAACTGAATCAGTCACTACTTATTGTATGCCTACAATGAGTACTGATTATGATAAAGATAATTTTATTTGTCAAAACATGGGTATACATGCAGGTTTAGCATGCAGGTAACCCTTCAGACGTACAATTGTATATAGTTTACAATTATTTACCAAAAATTACAAAAGGCACTTCAAGGATGATAAATTGGTGTAACAAATAAAAAAATATATGCATTAACTAATAAAAATAAAAAAATCAGAATAAAACATAAAGAAATAGCCAAATAGTTATTAAAATGCAATGAATCAAACAATGCCAGATAAAATAAAAAATAAAAATATGTCAAATTGTCATTAATACCTATGCATTAATAAATTAATTTAAAAAAGGCAGAATAAAATAAAAATGTCAAATAATCAATATAATGCATTAATAAAAAAAAACATGTCAGAATAAAATAAAAATATATATGACGTGCGACATCATTCATTTCAGATATTCACACAGGCTCTACGCACGAGAACCTCCAAATATAATAACGAGAGCTGATTTAGTTGCTCAATAAACTTTTTAATGGTCGATATTAAAATTAAAGTATGATCATAATTAATTTGTTCAGCTATTTGCATAATAATATTAAAATACTAAACATGTTCAAGTGAGCATGTAAGTTTATGAAGGTAATAACTAATTGCTACGCCTCGTAGCACGGCGTAGCATTACGTAGCAGGACGTAGCGCGGGGTAGCACCGCATAGCAGATTCATATTTCTGAAAATGAATAACTTTGTGATATTTCAGCATCCTCAGCGCGCTGAAGGTCGTGCGCTCATCGTGTCGCATGTCGCGGTCGCAGCGATACCGTCCATTAACATCGCTGTATCGGTATGTACAGTTGTCTTTGTGCGCGTTTGACGTCGCTGGCGATGCGGACCCTTTGTCGGCAAGCGTGCGGGGCGACGCGGGGAGGCGCGGGGCGGTGCGGGGTGGTATGGGGCGGGGCGGCGTGTGATCTCGCCGCGCCACGCCCCCGCCAACAATGCCGCCTGCCTGCCTCCCTACGTGTGTATAGCACGGAGCAGCTTCGCAGAACAATGGTCGCGCACAGATCATTATTTGTGTCGATAAGTCATTTAGTGGAGAAAGTGCAAGATTTACGTGTGTTGCGGCCGCCATCTTGTGCGGTTACTTCGAGTTAACGTTACAGCAATTAGACAATTTGCCAGTTGTCAGTTGGGGCTGGAGTGGTAGTGACCCAAGGGACTTATGGACTTATGGTCAAGTCAAGGTTCAACTTATTGGTCAGTTGCTGATTTTACAGCTGGATATTATAGAGCTGACGTAGTATTACGTATCGCAGTGTTAGTGTGGTATCATGTATCGTATGAGGTACTCAGGTGTTATAATAAGAAAGCAGGTCACACGATCCACTTCAAAGCTGGAACAACTCAAATTACCTATTTATTATTCTAAACATGCTAGTCATATTAGATCGCACTAAACCGTCCCATAGATATTTATTTATAACAGCATACGTGTAACAAATGTTTGTAAGAATGTTGCAGCTGCAGCAATGCAGCGCGCAGTCGTTACACACCGGCAGCTAAGTAGCTACAAAGAGCTTTAGGAATATCGAATAACAGTTCAAATAAACCTACAGCGCGGGGATTGTACTCACAGCGACATCAATTGGTAACCCCTCTCCTAAGGGTAAGTATTTTAATCAGAGAGGGGTCCCCAACTGATGCGGAAAATAGTTTATGTTTGTGACATTTTTGATACTTAAAATAAACATTAAAGTTGAAACATGAAGATGTAGTAACTCCGGGATACCACGTGAGAATAACACGAACACTGAAAATAAAAATATCGGATGAACGAAAGTCATGACTGACATAAATCAACCCCATACAGTTACCTACCTACCAACTTGTACTAACTAGGTAGGTATTCCTAATTAAATGAAAAAATATGATAAAAATTAAAAAGTGTTTGTTGACTTTTTATATGTAAGCAGGTAGGTAATTGATGAAACAAAAAAAGTGTCTCCGTAGCGTCTTCATGCATAATGGATAGATTCCTGCAGCAACTGAGGTATACGTCGCTCGATGCGGCTCATTTGTTCGACGACGCTCCGATTAATTCGTTTCATTGGTTTGCTTCCCACCGGCTTGCCCTCTCATAAGTAAAGATGTTAAGTAAACTGTCTTTCGATGTATTAAGTGGATCCTCCCAGTTCGCCCTCCTAATGTTTTATTTTGAATTATCATAAAATAAGCAGGAACTGGAGAGACTCTTTCATCAGGATCTCTTTAGATGATTCATCCATACTTAAGTAAAAGTAACTCTGTCTGTCTGTCTGTTACGCTTTCACGGTTAAACAACTGTACCGATTTAGATGAAATTTGGTACGGAGGAAGCTTAAACTCCAACATAGGCTACTTTTTAACCGTCCTCGACTTCGCGTACGTAATAACCAACATTCACGCGGACAAAGTTGCTGGCAGAAGCTAGTTATAAATAAAAGAAATAAAAAGTAATTCGATTTTTAAATGAGAGAATATATGATCACAGAAGATTTTAAAACAGCTGTCAGGACGAAATGCGCTACTGATTTTTTTTACGAAATGTAAAATTTTTTAGGAATTAATCATCCAAAAGCTCATGAGCTTCTTTCATTATTCCGGTCCCCACAGTATCTACTATCATTACTAATCTATTGAGACAAAATTTTCAGCTTTTCATAGGAAGACTTGCGGAAGACTGCAAAGAGCTGGAGCTATTTTAGATTTTTGCAATCTGTATAACAGATACAACTACCTACGCAACTTAGGGTCCATAATAATCGATCACCATTGTTGACGGTACCGAAGGTACAGAATTCCGGACCCGAATATAATCTTGTTTCAGAAATGCCTCATTTCATTGGCTGTAGAGGCACTGCCACTGGGTGAAAGTTTTGTCATATCAATGCTCGCTATAACTTAAAGCACCGAAACAAATACTACTCGTAGGTTTTATTTAGTAACTGGTAGCTATATTATTATTGAGCGTTGGCCGCGCGTCAGGTGTCACGCGCTATCCTCGCAGCAGATGAGCAGCTCACGGCGACATTAGCTAGATTTATGGCGCTTCAAACGCTTGCGTCCAGCCGCGCGCCGTTTGTGAGCATTCCTTTAGCGACGCGCCCCGTGCACCCGTGCAGCGCTCTTTCAGATATATTTAAACTTTCGAACAAACACGATTGAAATGCGCAACAAATGTGCAGTGAATTAGTGAAGTTATGTAGTTTTAGCTGTGTTTCACAATAAGACTGCATAATTTATCCTTAGTACGATTAAAAACTTTAACTATTGGTACATATTAAGTAAGTACTTGAATATTTACGGCTATCGTGGCCACTAGTGCCGTCGCTCGAGCATCTGTCACCGTTCCTCCCATCGAGGCTTTACTACTTACACAGTTCGGTGTAAGTAGTAAAGCTGCCATGTTTTTTTAATACTTTGAGTGATGGCGTAATTCCGGCTATAGCCCTCACGTCCATATCTGCCAGGATGTCTAGTGGTGGAAAGCGTGCCAGGAGTGTGTCCGCCTCAAAATATACCTTTTTATTTTACGTTCTGCATGACACAGTAGACACAATGGACAAATCTAACAAACGATTCGACAATTGGCTGCTCGTTTACAACCGGTAATGAAGCCCTCCTGGTGTCTGCAGCAAGTGTAGGGCGCAAGGGCTTCTCTGGAGAAAAGGGTGTCAGCAGAAACCCACACGCCAAATAACGCCAGGGTAGACGCCAAATTATTCGGTATGGAGAGGCCCTCCTCTGATGAGCCGACTCCGCGTACTCAGCCGCCAGCTTGAAGCTGAGCCACCGGTAAACGCAGTACCTAATCAACAATTGAACTAATAGGTAGATACAGCAGACAGGTAATGTTAAGTTATAAAAACGTGAGTATTTTAAATATTTGGTGCTAAGGAGTAAACGCTATGAATATGATACACATCAGCATATGAGTACATGTGCATGGGCGCCGGTACATGCAATGAATAGGTTACACTCGGTGGTAATGAGGTATCGATAGCTGATCCACTGCCACTATTTAATGAGTCGTGAGGCGTCGACCCCGCGCACCTGTGCACCGGCGACCCTCTCCTCCGGCAGACACGAACAGAAAGTCCACCCCACCTCAATATTGAACAGTGATTCTTGTCGTTTCCGGTAGTTAGAAGCCAAGGGGTGTGCTATGTATATAACTGGGTTGTGAAGTTGAAGCTAGCAAATACTCTATGTAAAATACTATAGTAAGCTATATCTGGGTGGACAGGATGCTGATCACAATATAGATGGATACATTAAAAAAAAAAACAAACAAAACTAGAAACACCTTTTTTTTTGGAAGTCGAAAGTATATTTTGTAAAAGAAGGGGGGTTTTAGCTGTGGCACCCTACAACCACAAGAAGGTTTCAACGACAGGATTTGATAATTACTCAATTTACACTTTGGCATAACGTGCGGTGCATACCCGAATAGGCCTCCAGTGTCCTCACTTTCTGCCTGAAACACTCATGTCCGGTGGGGACTTCCACCGGATATGAGTGTTTTGGGACACCCATTTCCGGTCACCTTCATGTGAAGCAGTAATATGCGAACGAAGCAGGTGGCTGAAACCGTGAGGAAGAGAATGTCCTCACTCCGCAGCCTCCACCACGGGCGTTGGGCGGGCTTGCGAACGGCGGACAGTGTGTAGTTCAATGTCCGGCCGGCTGGTAAGTACCAAGCCCTAGTGGACGGCGCGTTCTTTTCCACGCGAGTCTTCTCGAAAATGGACGGAGTCCGTTAGGGCCGATGCCTGCTGGGTCTGCGTGATGGTACGAACGTGTTACCGTGGACCTGGAACGCAAAGGGCAACTGAAGGAGTACAGGTAGGTTTTAGTCAGTAACAATCCGACACTCCCTCTCGTTCCACACAGAGTGGGAGAAATTATTAGTTTATATACCCACCTCTAAGAAATGTCAAATAAGGGTGTACCAGGGTGAACTATACGCATCTGTGTACTGCGTACGTAAGATTGATATCTTATGTACACAGTACACATGAGTTTGAATGTTTTTTTTTATCTTATTCTGCGATCTGAATAAGATAAAAAACTGGGCAAGTGCCAGTCGGACTCGCGCACTGAGGGTTCCGTACAAACTTACCTATGTAAACAGTTTAATTCCCGAATGGCGTCTCAAAGATTTTTCCGAAACGCAATTTTTTTTTTGTTGTGACGCAATAACAAATTTACAGTTTTCAGATTTATTCCTGTACCTGTGCTATAAGACCTTGCTTTATGAAAATTTTCAGGATACTGTGAATTTTGATTTCCTCGAGAGTATCGAAATATACATTTTTGGAGACGTAACGGCCTTATCTTTTTTTTCGTAGTAACTTTGAAATTTGATTTTTTCACAGCTTCAAGAGATCGCAGACTTAAGTATATGGTTTTAATTTCAACCTGTTACCTCCACGTGTTCTCGAGATAAAGGGTCTTGACCGACAGACAGACGGACGGACAACCAAGTGATCCTAAATAAGGGCTCCGTTTTTTCCTTTTGAGGTACGGCTAGTAGCGTTTGCTTTTAGTTTATATTTAGTTTTAATTATTTAAGTGTTTTTATTGAATTCTACAAATAAATAAAAAAAAAAAACAAAAAAAATAGTCACGTAAGTACCGGTCATTAGTAGGCCTACTGCGCCACGAATATAATGGTTACGTAAGTAAAGGTCATCCATCAGTGAGCCATTCTGCGCCACGAATACAATAGTCACGTAAGTACCGGTCATCATTGGGCCTACTGCGCCACGATTACAATGGTTACGTAAGTACCGGTTATCAGTGGGCCTACTGCGTCATGAATACAATGGTTACGAAAGTAAAGGTCATCAGTGGGCCTACCGCGCCACGAATACAATAGTCACGTAAGTACTGGTCATCAGTGGGCCTACTGCGCCACGGATACAATAGTCACGTAAGTACTGGTCATCAGTGGGCCTACTGCGCCACGGATACAATAGTCACGTAAGTACTGGTCATCAGTGGGCCTACTGCGCCACGGATACAATAGTCACGTAAGTACTGGTCATCAGTGGGCCTACTGCGCCACGGATACAATAGTCACGTAAGTACTGGTCATCAGTGGGCCTACTGCGCCACGGATACAATGGTTGCGTAAGTACCGGTCATCAGTGTGCCATTCTGCGCCACGAATACAATAGTCACGTAAGTACCGGTCATCATTGGGCCTACTGTGCCACGATTACAATGGTTACGTAAGTGCCGGTTATCAGTGGGCCTACTGCGTCATGAATACAATGGTTACGAAAGTAAAGGTCATCAGTGGGCCTATCGCGCCACGAATACAATAGTCACGAAAGTACTGGTCATCAGTGGGCCTACTGCGCCACGGATACAATAGTCACGTAAGTTCTGGTCATCAGTGGGCCTACTGCGCCACGGATACAATAGTCACGTAAGTACTGGTCATCAGTGGGCCTACTGCGCCACGGATACAATAGTCACGTAAGTACTAGTCATCAGTGGGCCTACTGCGCCACGGATACAATAGTCACGTAAGTACTGGTCATCAGTGGGCCTACTGCGCCACGGATACAATAGTCACATAAGTACTGGTCATCAGTGGGCCTACTGCGCCACGGATACAATGGTTGCGTAAGTACCGGTCATCAGTGAGCCATTCTGCGCCACGAATACAATAGTCACGTAAGTACTGGTCATCAGTGGGCCTACTGCGTCATGAATACAATGGTTACGAAAGTAAAGGTCATCAGTGGGACTACTGCGCCACAAATACAATGGTTACGTAAGTACCAGTCATCAGTGGGCCTACTGCGCACGTCCTCAGTGTGACAGTGCGCAATGGCTACTGTCCGGCTGGTCGCACATCCTCGCAGGCCGCTCCACTCGCCCCGACAATAATGAAGTGGTTACTGAATGTGTTGACGCGGACACGCGGCTATCCATTACTTATCTACAAGTTACATTATAGCTACTCGTAAAAGTGTGTCGTCACCTTTTTGCAACGTTCTTATTGGAAATTCGATGACAATGAGTATTAAGTGCTAAAGGGTATTAGAAAAACTGCATGTTTTACTATAATAGTTGTCATTGGGGAGTGTTCAGGGAAATGCATGATGTCTTCATTTGTCAACAGTTTACAATAGAATCTGTTTTTTTGGGAAACGATTCCTTTAGGTACATAATTATAATACAATTACTTCATCTTCTTGGTGTTAATTGAATAATATCAAATACCTAAGTACGTAGGTATTTAATATAATAAACTGTAACAATAACTGGTACTTTGAAGTGTATTATTTTAGGATGATTTATTATAGAGTAACAACAAGTTACCTGTATATTATATTTTAAACGATACAATTAATATCCTTTGATTCAACCTTCTATTAGAAGTAGATCAGAAGGTAACTGGCTATGAAAGTTTATTATAAAAGAAATATTGTATTCGTTTTAACTATTTATGGAAACTTATCAGATATTTAGATACCTACACAATTCGTCACCAGCATCAAGATGAATCAGAGGAAAAAACGAATGACTAGGAATGGAAACAAATCTCTATACCTCAGGACTCCTCTTTATTAACGAACATTACAATATCTTATTTGACCATCTTGGCTTGAAGGATAATCTACGTGCAGGTATCAAACTCCAATAGATTAGTCTGGGAATAAATATTTTTTTAGTAATACAAGATACGTATCTACCTATATAGTTTTCCAGAAGAGCCGTGCATCGTGCCGAGTGGTAGCGAAGCGAAAACACATAAAATACAATGTTGCTCGTCGTCCCTACCGGGTACCTACTGTGTAGACCAGCTCGTAATGTACCACGGGTAGCTAACTCGATGGATGACTGTTTTTTTTTCGACATCTAATGGCATCGTTTCCAATTACTCGGATAATTCTTGGGTACATAGGTCTCTAGGTATAAGAAGTTCTGAGGTAAGCCCAGATTACTAGAGTTGGCTGGCAGCTAGCTATAACTCAGTCAGCACAAAGAACAGGCGCCTTATCTTAACACCGTGCATTTTAGTTAACATTTAATTAAATCTTTACTACTGTAACTGTAGGACTAATTAATTATTATAATTGCATAGCTTATTATAATTTATGAACTACAACATGAGTAGGCACTGAATTTATCAAGATAATTAGTTAAAATACCAAATTGTTTTCGTTAATTTATATAACAAATGTGCTTATTGTGTGGTAGCCGTTGATTCCAGATTACGGCGCACTTAAACCTGTCGTTTTATTTTCACACTGTCTATGAAAAACACGCATTAAAATACCTCTGGTATCTTTATTGAGCATAAAGAATACCAGAACGTTCTCTTGGCCTCGTTCGGTGATCATTTCACCATTGTTTATGGCCGTAAAATTTGACACCTAGTTCACATAATTTATACAATTTGTCAGTCATAAAACCATGGCAGTACATAGGTAGGTGATAGGGAGATAGCGTTGCGCCTGCAGCACGTTATCTGCGCTAGATAGCGGTGCGAGCGCGGGCAGCGCGGAGGCGGCGCGGGCGGCGGCAGCTCGGCTTACCGTGAGGACAGATATTTATGTGACGGCAACGACGAGTTTGATTGATGCCGCATTGCTGCATTATCTACAGGCATTAGGCCCAACCGAGAATGCTGGCGAGTTATGGAAGCAATAAAAATTACACACGAACGCAGCTATGTGGTGACATAGTAGCGGCTTGTCGGTATCAACGGCAGGCGGCCGCTCGCCTAGTTCCATTAGTACTAAGCTGAGGTACTAAGTAACTTCACAACTTGACCCTAACGAGCCATATGGAGGCTTATTTGCCGTAGTAATTAAATTCTCACGGTCTTTACCTTCACCTGTTGTTCAAGGCGACATTGATTAACCGTGATGTTTTAATGTTCATCATTAAACGTGGCACACACTGTGCCATATATCATTGCCTTCAATCGACTGCCACAGAATCATCAAATACCTACTTAGTTCAAAACAACAGTTTCTTAAGTTCCTACTTACTTGACTACTGATATACCAAAATTAAATATGTACCTACCTAGGGTTGACTGACTGAATAGAGAATGAAAAGGAAAAACGAAAATAAGTTTATTCTGCCCTAAGGGTCAGCTCAAACCGAGACGCGACGCTGATGCGCGCTGTTATGATAGCGATAGGTACCATATAATTGTTGATTGTGTTCTACACAGCCCTTTATTTATAAGTAATTAAACTATATTATTTACATATAATTAAACTGTATTATTACGGTTTAAATACTGGTTCAATATTTTGCTTTTTTATGTCTTCTTTGTTAAGTTTTTGATACTGTACACCGTAAGTATGTTTTCTATTAGAATGCGAAAGTAACACATTATAATTAATTTTTAAATTGCAGTATTTGGTAGGCAAAAGTTTCCTGTCAACCTTTTCGGTAAGCTTTGTTTCAAATCACACATAATTTTATCTCGATTAGGATACTTAAGGCACTATCATGATACTCATAATATCAATAGTTCTGATAGAAGATTTCATCGAACTGATCTGCTGATGAAGGCGGAAGGTAGACTCTGGAACTCCCTAATATGAAAATGTATCCCAGCTCTGCTCGGTTCATTGGAATTGTCATGAGTTGCACCTCATTATAAGGTACCATCACACTGATCTGTTCTGATTAGATCCCATCAAACGGATCTGATAATGAAGGCGGGCGCACAGATGGCGGGAGGTAGGCTCGGGGACTCTGAATAAAACAATGTACCTATTGAGCTTTGTTTAGGTTATATTGGAACTAGATGCAATTTGGTTTCAAGGTATTTTCGAATGGATCTTCGATTTTGAAGTCGGAAGGTAGGCACGAGCGGTCCATAAAAATGTGTTCTTCCTGAGTTTCGGTTTTTTGGAGGTTTACCCACTCTGACTATAATTATAATGGTTTTAATGTTTATATTCCACTAGCTGATGCCAGCGGCTTCGCCCGCGTGATAGTAAAAAAAATATACCAGGGGAACATACTCCCTGGATAAACGTATCCAACGTGCTGTTCCAGGACAAGGTCTACCCACGTACCAAGTTTGACACATGTACAGTACCAGCAATTTTTTTGTCTAAACATATTTCTAAAGATCAAAGCCTTTTGAAAGGAGTAGGGAAAACCAGTGAAAAAATATCCATGTTAAAAATATTTTTTATGTTGATAATGTTCTATCTACATGAGTTTATAATAAACATATATTTTTATTTCAAACCTATTAACTTAGCCTTTACCGAGGAGGAAAGCTTCAGAAAGTCATTGTTTTATGGCACTGCTCGGACGCTTGGGCCTTGTGTTTAGCTGGTTTAGCTGTAGCGTACATACTCGTAACTACTACCACTGAAAAGTGGAACGAAAAAAACTTTTTACAAAAAAAAAATACTACCTACTTCCGAAATTAAAGTTAATTTGCACTTTCTTTTGTTAAACGTGGACGTGTTCGTTTTAATTCACTAACCATTGACAATGAAATAGTTTATGTGTAGGTATGTAATTCAGACAAAGAATCAGCGTTATCTGTCATTCAGCATGGTATTTATATAGTATAAAACAGCTACCTATTAGTACCTATACTATGAAATAGGTAGGTACTGATACGATTATTAGCATACTATTTATCTTTTCTGCTTCCACAGAAGAGATAAAATAGCCTTAAAAAAAAGTCTGACAGTATGGATATACTGTCCGCCTAAAGGGTAAAAACGGGACCCTATCTATTACTAAGACTCCGCTGTCTGTCTGTCACCAGCTGTATCTCTTGAACCGTGATAACGAAACAAATTAAATTTTCACATATAAAGTATATCTGTTACCGCTATAACAATAAATACTAAAAACAGAATAAAATAAAAGTTTATCTAAGTGGGGCTCCCATACAACAAATGTGATTTTTTTGACGTTTTTTTGACGGTGATGGTGCTGAACCCTTCGTGCGCGAGTTCGACTTGCACTTGGCCAGTTTTTTTAGATTTTGAAATCATCAAATGAAGGAAGAGGGAGTGTCAGACTTACTGAGTAAAACCCAATCGCGTTCTTTCGGTTGCCCTTTGCATTCCAAGACCGCAGACTCTTTCAAACTGCCCCGCTGCACACTACTGTCAAGCTTTTGGCAACGATTCCTGTTTTAGATAGTGATGAAATGGATGGATTATTTACTTGATCATTTAATGCCCCTTGTATAAAGCGTAATTACTTTGCACCGACTGTAGAAATTAAGCTTCGTAATTAGACTACGTGCCACGGATTTCTATGTTCTGTACATTTTTTCACCGAACAGAGTGTGAAAATATCTAGATCGTTTAGATAGTAACGTTGTCTTGTACATGAGCTAACATAACCTTATGGCTTACAGAACAGGAATGCGTGCAACTACACAATTTTTCCACGGAGTTATGAAACCAAGGATGATGGCGGGCTGATGGCAGGCTGTCGGCGCGCAGGCACCACACTAATTACGTGAGTGCGGCCCGGGCCCACCCACCGCGCCCGCACTAGATTCCACGCCCGCCGCGTTTTTTACACCCTAATTAAGCTAATTTATTGGGACAATAAGAGAAATTATTGGTAGCGGTTCAGCGGTTACTGGCCGCTTTATGAGAGGTATTAAATTGTTGAATTTAAGAGCGCTACCGAGCTACACCGACTCGCGTCGCGGCCCGAGCCCTCGCTTTGATGCCCCAATAAATATACAAAAGATCCCATCAGATAACCGGTGAATGGAGCCGCCGTCGATTCTACCGCTCTTAATGAAAGCCACGCCGAGGAATGTCGTGGACAAAGCCTTAAAATGCTAATAACATGAACACGACCCCCCCCTCCCCCCGCCGGCTCCGTCCCTCGCCACCGGTCCGCACCCCGCGCGTCTAGAATGTGTCCTGATAACGAAGGTGCCAATCTCGCAGGTGGACAGATTAAATGAGTATTTTATGGCAGATTAAGTAAACATTTTTTCCTTGATGTGTGTTTTATAGCTCGGCGGCGTGTGGGCACACGATCCTTGGTATGCCTTTTTTACAATGATAGCCACCTACCTCATTGAAATCTACCCAATTATTTTTAAATGTTTTTTTAATTGGTATCCATAGAATTAAAATTGATTAGATACCTCCTGAATTTTATACACATGTCGATTGATAACAGGCATGCATACCTGTTGGTAACTGGTGATCTTCCTATTATGAACACATAAATTAGACCGTGTCCCCACTGCCTGGCATTCCTAGTCTCTTTATGGAACCCCAGAAGCGTCTTGAGCAGTGGTGGCCGAGTGGTAACGGCTCCGACTTACGAGTACTAGGTCGCGGGTTCAAACCCAGTCAGGCGCATTACTTTGTGTAATTTATTTCATCATCACTGCTCTCTAAACGGTGAAGGAAAACATCGTGAGGAAACTGGCATGTCCTAGAACCAAAAATTCGAAGACATGTGACGTCCTCCAACCCGCACTGGGCCCGCGTGGTGGATTACGGCCCATTCCCTCTCCTAGAGTGGAGGCTTAAGTCCCAACAGTGGGAACATTATAAGGCCGACTATGCTATGCTATACTTAGCAGGTACTAAGCAACGTGATAACGAGCTATCTGGTAGGTAACAAGTTTTATCTAAAAATAGATAATAGACACCTATTACTTATTTCTTGAGTTTTATACCGAACTGTCCAAATATCTGACTGCCACAGTATATTTCAGGCGTAGAAATCAAAATCAACATCAAAGAGCCATGTGACTGTATCGAAAAGCCTCTTGATTTTGTCACATTATGGGCTATGCTTTCGTCATCATCATTTCAGTTCTAGGTAGAGGCCTCCCTCAAGTGTCACCGCAACTACCGGTCCTGTCCTTTTGCTTTAGTAACAATAAAAAGAAGGAAAACTATAAAAGACTGGTTGGAAGGTGCCCACGGAACTCGTACTCGTACCGGTTTTAATAGTACAGGAGAGATTCTTGAGACGGGGCAGCAAGGAAGCGTAACGCACTGTAGCTTCAAGAACACAGTCTTAGAGGAGTGTCCACGAATTTTTAAGATTTTTTTATCTGCATTCACTAAGTTTGAAAAAATGTATGTAGGTACAGTCGTCAAGAAAATACGCCAATAAAAAATCTCTTTTGATGCCATTCGATTCCGTTTTTAATGAGGATCCAAACAGTTTTTCGGAACAACTTAGGTTTAAAATTTACAGAATAGAGAAACCACAAATTGCAGAAAAAAACCTATACATTAACATGGGAAATTGCATAGCTGAGTAGGTAGTGGATTAGATAGCTATGTCTGTCTATCCCTATTTGGCTCTATTAGCTTCGCGAGGACCGCGGCCGAGTGATATGGAGTTACGTTTAGCTAGTCACCTAGCACTCGGGCCACCTACCTGTCAGCGATATGCATCTTGTTCATAAAAGTATTCATCATACATAGTGATGAGGTAAAAACGAACCATATTAACTAATTAATTTTCTACCCATGAATAAATGAGACAAGAAATTGATGCCTTTTACTTAATTTAATAACTCAAGCAGGTAGATCTAGATCTAGATGAGCTGATACCTTCTATAGGTACTAGGTATAAGTACCTATACAACTTGAAAACTGGGCTAGTGCGAGTCGGACTCGCACACGAAGAATTCCGTACGGTCCGTAGCAAAAAAGAAACGGCAAAAAAAATCATATTCGTTGTATGAGAGCTTATTCTACTTTTAGTACCTATGTGCTGTTTTATAGCGGCAACAGAAATGCATCATCCTGTGAGGATTTCAACTGATCACGGTTCCAGGCGGCGGTCGAACTAGCGATCCAGGAGTTGGGACTCGAGGTGGCATTGCACAAGTCCGAGGCCATGTGCTTTCACGGCCCTCGGAACGCGCCACCACCGGGTTCCTAGCTAACGGTGGGAGGAGTCCACATCGGCGTCGGGTCGACGATGAAGTACCTGGGACTAGTTCTCGACAGCCGATGAGATTTCGAGGAGCAATTCCGACGTCTGGCTTCCAAACTAAACCGGACTGGGGCTGCCCTCGGGCGGCTCCTGCCCAACCTGGGGGTTCCAGACGCCTCCTGCCGGAGGCTCTACGCGGGAATCGTTCGGTCCATGGCCCTTTATGGCGCACCGGTATGGGCGCCGGTGCTGCGGAAGCAGCTGACGGCCCGGCTGAACGCGTGCCAGAGGGTCATGGCCATACGGATGGTGCGAGGATATCGGTCGATTTCCCGCGAAGCGGTGAGCCACGATCTGCGCATGGAGATGCAACGCCGGGGCGAAACTCCGCTGCTGCGACAAGTCGCAGCGTGGCGGACAGAGCTTCGGCGGGTTCTCATGGAGAAATGGCGACAGCGACTGTCGCGACCCAGTGCTGGGCACACCACAATCATGGCGGTAAGTACCCTCTTTGAGGCGTGGTTGGAAAGACCTCACAGCGTCCTCACCTTCCGCATGTCGCAGGTTCTCACGGGACACGGTAAGTTTGGGAAGTTCTTGCACCGGATTCGTGCGGAAACGACGCCCGGGTGTCGCCACTGTGTGGACCGCCCGGAGGACACAGTGGAGCACATGGTGGAGGTGTGCCCCACTTGGGCAGAGCAACACCATATCGTCGTGGGGGCAATCGGCGGCGGCGATCTCTTGCGCCGGGCCTTGGTTCAGGGCATGGTCCGGAGCGAGGAGGAGTGGCAGGCGGTCGCCTCCTTCTGCGAAGCAGTAATGCTAGCAAAGGAGGCGGCCGGTCGCGTGAGGCAACGGTCCTCACGCCTTGACCGCCGCCGGGATTCCGATCCCGATTTCCGGCCACCGTAGGCGCGGGCTTGCGGACGGCGAGCAATGGGTGGCTCGCCATCCGAACGTCCGGTAACATCAGTTAAACGCTTATCTTGAAAAGTTATGTAATTTAATAATTAACCATCCCACTGACCAATTTATTATTCTTGGCGATTTCTTTATGAGCTCCATAACATGGTCAGCTTCTCTTGGAACTAGGCCTATGCACCTCAACCCAGCTTATTTACTATTTTTTTGACACTATCGATTTTTGTGGCCTACAACAGTTTAATCTCATTAATAACAGGCACTGCAAAATTCTAGATCTGGTTCTCGCAAATGTGAACGTCTCAGTCGCGGCATGTCCAGACGCCCTGACTATTAAGGACTCCTATCATCCAGCGTTATTATTTCAATTAACTACCGCACAACCTTATCCACTCAAAGCCAATGCACGTATAGTTTATCAGTACAACCAATTCAACTATGAGCGTGTTAGCTCTGCACTACGTGATGTTAACTGGGATGACATATTAATGAAGGGAACTGTTGATAAAGCTGTCGGGAAGTTTTTTATTCTACATTATTTGAAATTCCATATTCATAACATCAGTGTAAACAATTTAAATAAGGTAGGTAATTATACCCCTAGGTATAATTCTGCACTCACAGAGATTCTTAAAGAAAAATTCAAATACTATACAAGACTTAAAGTTTATGGCAATATCTATGATCGGCTTACCTATCAATTACTTCGTGTCAGAGCTAATGACGTTGAACAGGTTTTCTATACAGCCTACATGAAAAAAAACCTAAACAGATTCAAACCCGAAGTTATTCTGGTCGTATGTAAAAAGTAAACGCATGAAGAATAATTTCCCTTCCTTTACTGTGAAGGCAAAACCGAATCAGGGGAATTTGTGAACATTTTTCTGATAATTTTCGACCAACATTTCTTAACACCTCCTTCAATGCGAACATGTTCGTTGATAATTCCACCACCACCCAAAGGTATGGTTCGACAGGCTATGTTTCCAACTGTGTCAAACGTACACAAACTTTTGAAATCCCTTGACTTAACCAAATCTGTCGGGCCAGATACTTTACCTACCGTGTTCGTTGTTAATTGCGCTGATGCTTTCCTTGTGTCGCTGTTGTTTAAACGGTCAAATGCTGAGGGGGGTGAGGCCAGATTGCTGTACAACTGATTATAAAAGTATTGTTGTTTATAATCAGTTGTACAGCAGTCTGGCCTCTAGTTTAAACTTTCAACAACACGGGTTTTTGGAAGGGGAAATCCACAGTCTCTAACCTTGTCCTTTTTACAGAATTTAATACTGAGCATATGGATAATGGATCCCAGGTCGACGCGATCTACACAGACTAAAGCAAAGCATTCGATAGGATCGACCATGATATCCTGCTGAGGAAGCTTTTTGACTTGGGCATCAGAGAAGTTTTCTTCTTACGCAAAATAGGACCTAAGCCGTAGTTTTTAGTGGCTTCGTATCTTCCTGGGTAACTATTCCCTCTGGTGTACCCCAACGCTCTCTACTGGGACCATTATTATTTATAGTATTTATCAACGATAACGGTGAGTGTTTTAAGCACTCTGAATACCTAATGTTCGCAGATGACATGAAAATATTGAAATCAGTTACGAATTTAACTGAAACAAGTCTATTGCAGGAACATTTATTTAGATTAGAAAACTATTGTAAAATTAATAAACAAGATCTTAATATTGCAAAATGTTTAGTTATCATGTATACACGTAAGACTGAGCCAGTCATATTTTACTACTCGATCGAAAATCAGCCGTTATCGCGTACTAACGTTACCGGAGATCTCGGTATTCTAATTTACAGTAAGCTCTCCTATGAATGTCATGTCGATCATCATTCAGCCGAAAAACGTCCACTTTTGGACATAGGCCTCCCCCAAATGTCGCCACAATGACCGGTCCTGTGCGTCTCGCATCCATCGGATTCCCGCGACCCTCACCAGGTCATCGGTCCACCTTGTGAGAGGCCTTCCACGCTGCGTCTTCCAGTATGCGGTCACCATTCCAGAACCTTTCGTCCCCATCAACCATCTGTTCTGTGAGCAATGTGCCCTGCCCACTGCCACTTAAGTTTGGCGATTCTTCGGGCTATGTCCGTAACCTTGGTTCTCCTGCGGATATCCTCATTTCTGACGCGATCACGCAAGGAAACTCCGCGCATAGTCCATCCCATTTCCCTTTGAGTAACTTCAAGCCTTCTGACGAGGCCCATTGTAAGCGACCACGTTTCAGAGCCATATGTCAGGCAACACGCACTGGTCATAGACTTTTGTCTTGAGACACTGTGGTATATTGGATGAGAAGAAACTGCGCAGCTTCCTGAACGCTGCCCAGCCGAGTCGGATTCGACGATTGACCTCTTTCTCGAAGTTAGACCTACCCAACTGGACCGTCTATCCCAGGTAAACGTAGTCGTCCACTACTTCGAGCGTAGAGTCTCCGATCTTGATAGGAGTGGGTGCTACATGGATGTTTACCATGACTTTGGTTTTGCCTATGTTCATTTTAAGTCCTACTCTTTCGGAAGCTTTACTGAGGTTACCGAGCACTCTAGTGAGTTCCTCCGTAGTCTCAGCCATGACTGCTATGTCGTCGGCAAGTCGAAGGTGAGTGATGTACTCGCCTTTGACATTTATGCCTAGCCCTCTCCACTTCAGAACCTTGAAGACATCCTCCATTGCGGCCATGAACAGTTACGGAGAAATGACGTTACCTTGCGAAACACCCCACTGCAGGAGGGTAGGTTTCGAGGTCTGGTCCTGAAGTCGGACTGACATGGTAGCGTTTTTGTATAAACACTTCAGCATTTTGATGTACCGATAGTCAATCTGGCGCCGTTGAAGAGACTGCAGTACAGCCCAAGTCTCGATCGAATCAAAGGTTTTCTTGCAGTCCACAAACGCTAAGCAGAGAGGCTGATTATATTCCGCAGTGTTTTGTATAACCTGCCACAGCGTATGTATGTGGTCCACGGTGCTGAAGCCTTTTCGAAATCCGGCTTGTTCGGGAGGCTGGAAGTCGTCGAACCTGAGCGCGAGACGGCTCGTGATGACTCTGGAAAACAGCTTGTAGACATGGCTCAGAAGTGAGATGGGCCTGTAATTCTTAAACAGGGTATTGTCACCCTTCTTAAAGAAGATACCACTACACATCTGCTCCATGCCTGTGGCGTTTTTCCCTCGAGTATGACGAGATCGAACAACTTCTGAAGGGCCTTTAGGACCGGTTTTCCACCCGCCTTCATGGGCTCGGCCGTAATTCCGTCCTCACCCGACGCCTTGTTGTTCTTCAACTGCTTCAGAGCCATCCTAATCTTGTACAAGCTGACGTCCAGAATATCTTTGGTATAGTGTCGAGTCATGTCGATCATATCGCCAAAAAAGCTGCCAAAGCCCTGAGATTAATTATCCGTAATTCCAGTTCGTTTACAAATATGAAAATCGTAAAAATTCTATAATGTACTTACGTCTGTAGTCACCTTGAATATGGTAGTCAAATTTGGAACCCAAATTATACAGTTCAATCCGATAGGTTGGAACGAATACAACGGAGATTGACGAGATACTTGGGGTACCTACAAGTACAAAATCCCATATATAGGTACTCTTATTCAGCTACATATTATTGTGATAGTTCACAGAATTTGTTATTGATTCTAACCAGCTTTAATTTGTACCTAAATAGTTTAGAGATAAGCTTTTTAACGTGCCTAATGAAAAAAAAAACAGCTTTTAAGAAATTGAAATCTTTTGATGTTATGGTTACCAGCGCCATCTATTGTTAACTTGCGGATCTATTTGGAGGATCTTTCTGAAATCTTCTTATAAAGTCTCTGAAAAACTTTTATTCTTCAACGGTTATTATGCAAATGAATTATGTATATTATGATACTTAAAATTTTACGAAGCAAGTTTAAAGTCAGAAAAAGGAATCATTCTTCTTTTACTGCTGTAGAACGTACAACGAAACGTAATTTTACCACTGCACTGCATTATCTGTGGCATTTTGATAATGTCAATGTCAGATTGTCACTGTCACTTTGCAGTCAAAAATCAAAAGAAGTCGCATCGTCCGGCTGTTGTTTGTAGATTTGCGCCGCACTATAATAATAAACAGCGATCACTGGAAGATGCACCAGCCTCATGCCGATGGCTAGCCTCAACGTTGCGGAGTGGTCGGTGGACCAAGTGGCGGACTGGCTATCAGGTAGGTGAACAGGCGGTGAATAGTCTGTGTGTGGTGGACGCGAGCGAGTGAGTCACTATTGTTGTCGCAGGGTTGGGTCCGACGGTGGCGCGCTACGTGCCGGCGTTGCGCGAGCGTGGCTTGGACGGTGCCAAGCTGCTGACACTGCGTTGCGACGACCTCGAGTACCTCGGCATGCACGTCATCGGGCACCAGGAGCTCTTGTTGGAGGCCGTCGAACATCTTCGAAACTTTGTAAGTGTCCAGATATCGTGAATATTGAACTGCACTCGCTAATATACATTGTGTTCTGTAGCCTGGTCTGTAGTGAGACAGGATGAGTCACAGTGACAGAGCAAAATGTTATGTTTCACTTATCTCAACAGTGTTATCTGTTGGTGAGTGCCGCTACTGAACTATTTAGTGCATCTGTCTCTGCTGTTTATTTATAGTAGTGCTGTAGCAGTAATTTGTATATGATTAATGATTTAACTAGTATTATTTGTAGTTATTATATGACTTAATGTATTTCACAGTAATTGTGTGTGTAATATCACTGACGTGGATGTGTTTAGCAATATGAGGTGTCTCGGGAGTGTGTGCAGCAGCTTGCATTGCGTGTGTCAGTGGTGGCCACCACACTGGCAAGTGCGCTGCGTCACCACCCAGATGCGCGGCTTGAGACACAGACACTGGCTGATGTAGCTCGCACCGTGCACGCTGTTAAACCTCTGGTGTGCTGGCTCGACAGGTAATGTGTTACTAGAACTCATCTTAATTATTATTTCAAAAAAAGATAAATCTTTTATAGAATTATTTTCAACAGACTAAACAATGTATAATGCATAATTTGTTACCAATTTTTATTTCTAGTAACAAACTAGCACTTGTGGCTTCTAATTTTATTATTCCAAATTCAGAAAAACACAAGTCAGAGTAAATAGACAACATATTAGACAAAATTAGTTATTGGTTGCACAGGTTAATATGGACTTTTAGAACCCTCACCCACAAGAATGCTTTTTCGAGCTAAAGAATTGACAAATAAGTATCTAATTTTTTATTCAGAAGTGAAAGGTTAGTGTCCACTTATAGTATAACATTTTAAATAAGAGGTTAGTATCTGCCTATAGTATAACATTATGAATGAGACAACACTTCAGCCCCTAAACAAATTTTTATGAAATTAAAGAGATGGATTGGCCCTTGAAGACATATTATGTACTTTTAATACCAAAAGTATGTACTTCTTGAACATAGATGTGTTTAGCAAAATTTACAGTATTCACCCAAGCAAAGTCTAGTAGAGTAATAATTTAAGAATATTAGCATGAAGTAAAATGTGAATCGTAAGATTGCCATAGACATTACAGTCATGAGTGGTAACAATTTGACAACCTTTGACTAATTTCATTTTAAACTATCATACACTATACTTGGTGTGACACATAGGCAGAAAAGATTGTTATGCCGCGATGCAGCATTTTGCACAAGGCTTCCTATTACAACATACGCAAGCACTAAGAAGGGATTTGAAAATTTAAACTTTAAGGTTGCGAAAAGAGGAAAATTTGTTTATATAAAAATTTTCATTCTGTGTACTAATACACTTGAAAGTTAGCACAAATAGTGACCTAACTAAATAATAAAGGTTGTCATCCATTTTCAGAATTATCCTGAATAAAAAATTTGGTTTTAAAGATTGAATGGTTCTTCTTTTTGAGTTGATAAACATAAAACTCGTCACAAATTTTAATCAAAATGAATAATAAAGACTATTCTATTCCATTTTTTGTTAATGGCAAGTAGAGCCAATGTTGACTATTCTGCCAATGTCTCAAATAAATTAGAAAAGTAAAAGCTAGATAATGAGATAGAAAATGAAAAGAGTAACTGAAGACTTAAAATTCTTTGAGTGATACAGTTGCACTTGATGGGTTAGTATTGGACTGAAACAAACAAAAAATAAAAAGATACATAAATATCATAATTGTTAAAACATTAAATACCCACTTAAACCACAACTACACAGAATGAATATTTGGAGCTATGACTCATAATTTTATGTTGCTGTGATGGATGAAGATCATCAGTGCCACAAGCAGTTCTGGACAAGGATATGTTACGAGGGAGGGGATATTAATTGGGAGAGGGATATTTTTTTTTTTTTTTTATTGGGTGGGAAAATCATCCTAATGACATCCCCGCTCTTGGGCGGAGCGGGAGATAGTGTCAGACTCTTACTGACTAAAAACCCACTCCTGTTCCTTCGTTGCCTTCGTCCCAGGGCCCCGGGTTCCGCTTTCACACTGCCCGTGGCCCCAGTAGGCTTCGACCCTGCTGGGCCCCTACGATTTGCTGACATCTCCTTGAGGCGCGCGTGGAACAAAACGCGCCGTCGACGACTTGGGCTCGGTCCGGACGGTTACCGGACGGTCAGACGGCGAGCCACCCATTGCTCGCCGTCTACAAGCCCGCGCCTACGGTGGCCGGAAATCGGGATCGGAATCCCGGCGGCGGTTGGAGCGTAAGGACCGTTGCCTCACGCGATCGGCCGCCTCCTTAGCTAGCATTACTGCTTCGCAGAAGGAGGCGACCGCCTGCCACTCCTCCTCGCTCCGGAGCATGGCCTGAACCAAGGCCCGGCGCGAGAGATCACCGCCGCCGATTGCCCTCACGAGGTCACGGCGTTGCTCTGCCCAAGCGGGGC
This sequence comes from Mythimna vitellina, assembly GCA_949316375.1. NCBI lineage: Eukaryota > Metazoa > Arthropoda > Insecta > Lepidoptera > Noctuidae > Mythimna > Mythimna vitellina. The sequence goes on along the minus strand of OX438688.1, from coordinate 26,945,673 downwards.
ACACCTCCACAGTGTGCTCCACCGTGTCCTCCGGGTGGGCCACACAGTGGCGACACCCGGGCGTCGTTTCCGCACGAATCCGGTGCAGGAACCTCCCGAACTTACCGTGTCCGGTGAGGACCTGCGTCATGCGGAATGTGAGGACGCCGTGAGGTCTTTCCAACCACGCCTCAAAGAGGGGATTTACCGCCATAATTGTGGCGTGCCCAGGGAGAGGGATATTAAATTTCGGAAGACGACTATAGGTCTAAAGGTGGGACGTTGTTTGTGCAATCAAAAAATATATGAATAATAAAGACTGATAATACTGACATTATTAGTTTTTCAAAACTACCCTCAAATTTAAAGGGTATTAAAGTTTTTTTGAAAACATTCTCACAAACGAAGTCACTAGCAAAGTGCTAGTTGGTAATGAACGGCTGTGCAGATGGCCGCTGTGCTCAAGCGGCAGCGCGGCCGCGTCGCTGGCGGAGCGCAAGGCGGCGTTGCTGAAGCTGTCGCTGGAGGCCGCCACGTGCGCGCAGCGGGACCGCTTCGCGGAGCAGCCCGCGCGCGCCGTGGCCGCCGCCGCCGCTGGCACCGCCACCACCGCCGACTACATCATACAGGTACGTACTGCACGTGTATCAGCTGGCACTAGCGCCGCATGTGCACGCAACGAGATCGTCTCGCGGAGCAGCCCGCGCTGACGCCTAAACGATCATGAACTTTTTGTACTTGACTCTACCAATGCCTAAAGCTTTTCGAATCTGTTGTTTTTGAAGGTTGTATTTTTATTTGGAAAAAAAGTTGTTATAAATTCTTTAATAATCTTAAATATTTTTAATAATCTTTATTTCATCTTTTACACAAAATAGTTACATGTAACAGCTACAAGTAAGTCTTAAACAAAAATATATATGCTAGCGCCCAAGGAATAACTATAATTAACTTTCAGTATTTAAGAACTAAAGGAAAATTGACTTTATTAACCTAGAGTTATGTATAATTAGAGACTTGACCGAGCTTAGTTTATAAAACCTGTGTTTCAGGTCATCACTTACAAGACTATCACTATGGGTGGCATGTATACAGAAATGACAGAATAACAACTTACAAACTAAACCTACAATCATACTTCTAATTACGCTTAGATTGCAAAATTTGACATATCTGCAGGACGTGTCGGACCCCATGATCCTGCAACCGGCGTCGCTGGACACGGTGACGCTGCGCCAGGCCGGCAAACCGCTGGGCTTCGACGTGGTGCCGTCCTTCTGCGGCCACCATCAGCTCGCCGACATCCGCTTCGGCTCACCCGCACACGCCTCGGGTGCCGTGCATATCGGCGACGAGATTGTGCAGGTAACACTATTGTACAAGACATGACTATTTAAGTCTTGTGTTTGAGTCGTAGAATATGTATCTAGATTTTCATCTATAGTATATCATTTGGCATTTGTTGGTTCGTACAGAGTTGTTGTTTGGAAGGGAAGTGGTTAGGAACACGGTCGTATACATAGGTACATTTTTGTACTTGACTCAGGTGGGAAACCAGTGCGTGATTGGGTGGAGTGGAGACGCGGTGGTGCGGCTTTGCGGTGCAGCAGGTGCGGAGCTATCTCTGCGGCTGCGGCGCCGCGCCGCCCGTGCGCCGCCCGCGCTGGGCACGCCGCAGCTGCACGCGCACCCGCGGCGTGTGCACCGGCCGCCGCGCTACGAGCTGTGCCTGCTGCCCGCGCCGCTGCCGCCGCCGGCGCCGGCGCAGCCCGAGCCCGAGAGCGACGACTCGGAGCCGCTGTCGCCGCCCGCCTCGCCCACGCACCTGCACCCCGACCACACCAGGTACACCCGCCCGCGCTGGGCACGCCGCAGCTGCACGCGCACCCGCGGCGTGTGCACCGGCCGCCGCGCTACGAGCTGTGCCTGCTGCCCGCGCCGCTGCCGCCGCCGGCGCCGGCGCAGCCCGAGCCCGAGAGCGACGACTCGGAGCCGCTGTCGCCGCCCGCCTCGCCCACGCACCTGCACCCCGACCACACCAGGTACACCCGCCCGCGCTGGGCACGCCGCAGCTGCACGCGCACCCGCGGCGTGTGCACCGGCCGCCGCGCTACGAGCTGTGCCTGCTGCCCGCGCCGCTGCCGCCGCCGGCGCCGGCGCAGCCCGAGCCCGAGAGCGACGACTCGGAGCCGCTGTCGCCGCCCGCCTCGCCCACGCACCTGCACCCCGACCACACCAGGTACACCCGCCCGCGCTGGGCACGCCGCAGCTGCGCCGCCCGCCTCGCCCACGCACCTGCACCCCGACCACACCAGGTACACCCGCCCGCGCTGGGCACGCCGCAGCTGCACGCGCACCCGCGGCGTGTGCACCGGCCGCCGCGCTACGAGCTGTGCCTGCTGCCCGCGCCGCTGCCGCCGCCGGCGCCGGCGCAGCCCGAGCCCGAGAGCGACGACTCGGAGCCGCTGTCGCCGCCCGCCTCGCCCACGCACCTGCACCCCGACCACACCAGGTACACCCGCCCGCGCTGGGCACGCCGCAGCTGCGCCGCCCGCCTCGCCCACGCACCTGCACCCCGACCACACCAGGTACACCCGCCCGCGCTGGGCACGCCGCAGCTGCACGCGCACCCGCGGCGTGTGCACCGGCCGCCGCGCTACGAGCTGTGCCTGCTGCCCGCGCCGCTGCCGCCGCCGGCGCCGGCGCAGCCCGAGCCCGAGAGCGACGACTCGGAGCCGCTGTCGCCGCCCGCCTCGCCCACGCACCTGCACCCCGACCACACCAGGTACACCCGCCCGCGCTGGGCACGCCGCAGCTGCGCCGCCCGCCTCGCCCACGCACCTGCACCCCGACCACACCAGGTACACCCGCCCGCGCTGGGCACGCCGCAGCTGCACGCGCACCCGCGGCGTGTGCACCGGCCGCCGCGCTACGAGCTGTGCCTGCTGCCCGCGCCGCTGCCGCCGCCGGCGCCGGCGCAGCCCGAGCCCGAGAGCGACGACTCGGAGCCGCTGTCGCCGCCCGCCTCGCCCACGCACCTGCACCCCGACCACACCAGGTACACCCGCCCGCGCTGGGCACGCCGCAGCTGCGCCGCCCGCCTCGCCCACGCACCTGCACCCCGACCACACCAGGTACACCCGCCCGCGCTGGGCACGCCGCAGCTGCACGCGCACCCGCGGCGTGTGCACCGGCCGCCGCGCTACGAGCTGTGCCTGCTGCCCGCGCCGCTGCCGCCGCCGGCGCCGGCGCAGCCCGAGCCCGAGAGCGACGACTCGGAGCCGCTGTCGCCGCCCGCCTCGCCCACGCACCTGCACCCCGACCACACCAGGTACACCCGCCCGCGCTGGGCACGCCGCAGCTGCGCCGCCCGCCTCGCCCACGCACCTGCACCCCGACCACACCAGGTACACCCGCCCGCGCTGGGCACGCCGCAGCTGCACGCGCACCCGCGGCGTGTGCACCGGCCGCCGCGCTACGAGCTGTGCCTGCTGCCCGCGCCGCTGCCGCCGCCGGCGCCGGCGCAGCCCGAGCCCGAGAGCGACGACTCGGAGCCGCTGTCGCCGCCCGCCTCGCCCACGCACCTGCACCCCGACCACACCAGGTACACCCGCCCGCGCTGGGCACGCCGCAGCTGCACGCGCACCCGCGGCGTGTGCACCGGCCGCCGCGCTACGAGCTGTGCCTGCTGCCCGCGCCGCTGCCGCCGCCGGCGCCGGCGCAGCCCGAGCCCGAGAGCGACGACTCGGAGCCGCTGTCGCCGCCCGCCTCGCCCACGCACCTGCACCCCGACCACACCAGGTACACCCGCCCGCGCTGGGCACGCCGCAGCTGCACGCGCACCCGCGGCGTGTGCACCGGCCGCCGCGCTACGAGCTGTGCCTGCTGCCCGCGCCGCTGCCGCCGCCGGCGCCGGCGCAGCCCGAGCCCGAGAGCGACGACTCGGAGCCGCTGTCGCCGCCCGCCTCGCCCACGCACCTGCACCCCGACCACACCAGGTACACCCGCCCGCGCTGGGCACGCCGCAGCTGCACGCGCACCCGCGGCGTGTGCACCGGCCGCCGCGCTACGAGCTGTGCCTGCTGCCCGCGCCGCTGCCGCCGCCGGCGCCGGCGCAGCCCGAGCCCGAGAGCGACGACTCGGAGCCGCTGTCGCCGCCCGCCTCGCCCACGAACCTGCACCCCGACCACACCAGGTACACCCGCCCGCGCTGGGCACGCCGCAGCTGCACGCGCACCCGCGGCGTGTGCACCGGCCGCCGCGCTACGAGCTGTGCCTGCTGCCCGCGCCGCTGCCGCCGCCGGCGCCGGCGCAGCCCGAGCCCGAGAGCGACGACTCGGAGCCGCTGTCGCCGCCCGCCTCGCCCACGCACCTGCACCCCGACCACACCTACGCACCTGCACCCCGACCACACCAGGTACACCCGCCCGCGCTGGGCACGCCGCAGCTGCGCCGCCCGCCTCGCCCACGCACCTGCACCCCGACCACACCAGGTACACCTGTGCCTGCTGACCGCGCCGTTGTCACCGGCGGCGCCAGCGCAGCCAGAACTCGAATCCAAGACTGAGGTCGAGTCTTCGAAGGGGCGTGGACGCGCGCACGTCAAAAAAAGGCGGTCCTTTGGACCATGAAAAATCATTATCGTCTGATCTTAACTTGCATAACCATGTCAGAATCTATTCAAAAGAGTCTGCACCCAAGCTAAATCTAAGTTATAAGTAAGAAAATTAGAAACCCTAATAATAAAATAAAAGCTGTCTGTAAGGTGATAAACAAGGAAACTGGAAAGACAAACCAACAATATCGGAATGATAACAAAATCATCTCAGATAGGACTGAAGTGGCTGAGACGTCAGAAAACTTCTTCACCAACATCCCAATAGAAGATACGAAATCTCTCCCTTCTTCATCTTTGTCAGCCGAATCTTTTTTGAAAGAAAATTTCACCAACCTTTAAATTTAAGTGTATCTCTGTTGATTCAATTTAAAAAAAAAAACATTCAATAGTCTTAACATGGTCAAGTACAACGACATAACCTCAGAAATGTGTGAAATACTTTCTGGCGTGCCACAAGGAAGCATCTTGGGACCAGTATTATACGTACTTTTCACTGCCGACCTTCCTACACATCCTAATAATACAATTGCTACTTACGCAGACGATACCGCTCTCTTATCGGTACATGAAGATCCTGAATTTGCATCTGAGAACCTACAAATCCACTTATTAGAAATCGAAGCGTGGCTAAACAAATGGCGCATAAAAGCAAACCAAAGCAAGTCAGTACACGTTACCTTCACCCTTAAGAGAAAGACCTGCCCCCCAATTAAACTATATAATGAGGAAATCCCGCAAAAAGAAGACGCAAAGTACTTGGGCATGCATCTAGACCGCAGACTTACTTGGCGGAAACACATATGGAACAAACGGAAACAACTGGATGCCAGAGTTAGGGACATGTATTGGATGATTGGACGAAAATCTCAACTATCGCCAACAAGTAAAATGACCATCTACAAAGCCATTCTCAAGCCTATATGGACTTATGGAATCGAGCTATGGGGAACAGCGAAAAATAGCAACATAGAGATATTACAGAGATTCCAGAGCAAAACTCTGCGTAATATGCTCAATATTCCGCAATACATCAGCAACAGATACATCCACATTGACCTAAACCTGAACACAGTTCAGCAAGAAATTGTCAACTTCAGTAAAAAGTATCAGACTAGACTGTCAAGACATGTAAACCTACTTGCATCAAGGCTGGAAGGCACGAGAAGCGCTCAATACTTTCGTCTAAAAAGACATAGCGTTTCTGCCCTGGTAGACCGCTTTGAAGACCCCACCACTTAGGCAAGCTTGATGAAGCTTCCTTTGGAGATGCCTATTACAAAATCAAGAAACGACAAACGAATGGCCCATTGTGTGTTACACAGATTGCCAAGTTACAGAAAATTAGAAGAGAAAAAAAAAAAAATAGTCTTAACATAAAAAAAACACTGAGGACTTTTAGGGTATATCCGTTAAGGTTCTTGGAGATATTATTGATACAATTGCTCCTGTCATAACAAGCATATTTAATCAGTGCCTAGCGCGGTATGTTCCCTGATTTAATGAAACATAGTAAAGTAGTACCAATTATTAATTCAGTTAGTAAGAGTGACCCTCTAATTACAGACCTATATCTGTGCTTCCAGCATTGAGTAAAATATATGAAAAAATCATGCTCGACCAGATGTTGTCTCATTTCAATTCAAATCTTTACCACAGTTTGCTTTGATAATTTTGATAGGAACATTGAAATTTACTATACAATGTTACACTACTGAAAAGAAACACTAAAACAAACCTGTATGTCAAAGTCACTTTTAAAGTCCATATAGCAAACATGTAAATGTCGTGTGGGAAATCATCTAATAACTTCTCACACTCTAGTTCAGAGCGGGAGGACGTGTCAGATTTTTACTGATTAAAACCACACCTATATTCCTTCAGTTGCCTTATGCGCACCATGCCCTCCTTCCATATCTCTACATTTGATCTGTGATTATATCTAACATTAAGTAAACTATTGTCGTTTTCTTGCAGAATGTATCCGCCCAAGCCGAGGTCGGCGGTCCAGCGTCGCCACACCATCAGCGGCGACAGTCCGCTGTACAAGCGGCCGAGCCACACCATCGAGCAGGTAGCGCGCCCATTCTGCTAATATCATTTGGTTAACATAGATGCATGTTCGACATTTTACGCTTGGTGTACGTCTGCTCACAGCATACATACAACCTAACAAACACCCACACAAACTATGAAACTGTCGAAGAAGCTGCAACGTCGTGCCACCGAGTCATTGCAGCTTCGTCGACAGTTTCATATTTCTGAAGCCACGCGTACGTGGACAGTAGCCATAGTTTTCTATCGGTTGCATTTCAGGAAGTGTGCGTCGGAATTGGATAACATAATTCCACCAAGCCCGTTCCATAATCGAACTACTTGACGTAGAGCGATGCGCCACTGGTACGTGGTAGTCATCTTACCGACGTCGACCACATTATCGCATACCGTCCGGTGAGATAGCTGTCAAACGCGAGCTTATAGAACAACACTTGTGGATAGTGATACAACAAATGTGGAGCAGTTAATAGATACATTTACACAATATTATGAGTTACCAGGGGGCCACATGTGCAGAAGCAGTCATTGCCAAACATACTACACTTCGACATACTACGAAACTTTGACCCTTCTGGATCTTTCGTGCTATACCCCTCCTGTCTACTCAACCCCTAGCCCTCCGTGCACCTTCTTCATGAGCCCCAGTATGGCCTTGATGGGGCTGAGCCTGTAGTTCTCTGGTCTTGGAAATGGTTGGCCCAGATACCTTAATCTTTTGGAGCCTAGTACTGCACAGTCGCACAGCAAGTTTAACAGTCTCCTCTGCATCTCCTCATCCTGCAACATCTGAGCTGTTTGTTGGTGGCATAGTGCCCCGTGAAGACTCCTGTGATTGTTCGGAGCTAGCGTACCTCGATAGTTTTTGTGTACAGACCTTATCTATGTCATTAAGGAATAGCTTTACATGCTTCTGGCCTGTTGTGTTGCGCCAGTGTGTGCTGTGTATCTCTAACGCAGCCCTTTTCTCTCTAGCTTAGAAAAAAAGTGAAAGGTTAAAAGAAAAAAAGCGGAGGCACGTCCTCTCTTTCCAAGTGCACCTCGCAAATATTCGGGGGCTGCACTCAAATCTCGATGAGGGCCACCAACATCTTGAGACTGATAAGCCTCACTTGCTTTTCTTGACGGTGTCCTAGATTAGATGTCCGTCAGGTGAGGCGTATCTCGGCTACCCAGGATACTCATTGGAGCATCATTTCCTGCTGCGTGCCGGGGTCTGTGTACGACCGTAATGACATCAATTGCTATCGCCTCCGTCACCTTGAAGACCCTAATATGGCGTTACAAATCTGCAGATTGGGATGAGATGCGACACTTCCTCGCGTCTTATCTTTGATGGGTTTAGGAACTCCAAATTATCATAGCATTTAGAACATACTATAGTCTCTAAAAGTGACCATAAATTATAATCCAACGTATTAAGATCCGCACTAGATAACGGCCGGCCTTTCCAACAAAAACATTCGCTTCCAACTACGCTTAGGTGAATGGCTGTATGACTCGGTGCTGGGTCTTGCTGAAAAGACCATTTAAATAAACCTTTTTTGACACTTTTTTCACAAAAATATGGCTTGTTCCTTGATAACTAACACTCATCAAACCATAACTAAAGTCGGATAATGTCCACGCGGTACACGGTATAACTAATTGAGAAGCTTCGTTAGAGCCGTGAGCGTACACTCAGCCATTCTGCTCGATAAAACATTGCTCAATAGAAAAAAATTCTCGTCAATAAATAAAATAGCTGCGCACTTTGTGCAACACTGTGCTAGTGATCAATATGATATTTTATTCAAGGTACCACATTGATACATTTCAGTTTTGGCAAGAGCTGAAGCAGCAGCGCTGGGGCCACGAGGGCGGCAGCACCAGCATGACGCCTGCGCCCGACGACACCGCGCTCTACGCCAGGGACAAGGTATGTACTTTACAGCTTACTGTACAAGAGCTGAAGCAGCAGCGCTGGGGCCACGAGGGTGGCAGCACCAGCATGACGCCTGCGCCCGACGACACCGCGCTCTACGCCAGGGACAAGGTATGTACTTTACAGCTTACTGTACAAGAGCTGAAGCAGCAGCGCTGGGGCCACGAAGGTGGCAGCACCAGCATGACGCCTGCGCCCGACGACACCGCGCTCTACGCCAGGGACAAGGTATGTACTTTACAGCTTACTGTACAAGAGCTGAAGCAGCAGCGCTGGGGCCACGAGGGTGGCAGCACCAGCATGACGCCTGCGCCCGACGACACCGCGCTCTACGCCAGGGACAAGGTATGTACTTTACAGCTTACTGTACAAGAGCTGAAGCAGCAGCGCTGGGGCCACGAGGGTGGCAGCACCAGCATGACGCCTGCGCCCGACGACACCGCGCTCTACGCCAGGGACAAGGTATGTACTTTACAGCTTACTGTACAAGAGCTGAAGCAGCAACGCTGGGGCCATGAGGGCGGCAGCGCCAGCATGAAATCAGCATACAGGAGGAAATCAACGACTTATTAAGCTTATGCGTTAGATCGTTGACAAAAAAAATACTGAAACTGTAATAGTAGTGTGTGGATGCAGGCGGTGTCGTGCAGCACCGGGCTGGAGCTGTCCCCGCGGCCGCGCACGTGCCTGGGCGTGGTGCTGGACCGCGCGGCGCCGCCCGCCCCGCCGCCTGCCCCGCCGCCCGCGCGGCCCAGGCCCTCGCAAGACGACGCGGGGTCAGACAGGAGTCGAGGGAAGCTAGACAAGGCGCACTCCACGCCTGCGTACGACTTCGACGCGAGCATCGACGAGCCCGGCCCTCTGGCCGCGCAGACCATCCCCGAATCCCCCACGACACCTACAGACAGTCCGCTCGCGCTACACTCAGCTGATAAAGCAGACAGAATTCTAGACTTTAAGAAGTCTAGCTCGCAGATCGGTGAAGCGATACTGCGGCGCAGTGTCGTGGAGCCGCCTCGCGAGCCCGACAGCCCCTCGGGCGCGGCCAGCACGGAGCGCCCGCTGGAGAGCGCCCACGTGGGCGTGCTGCAGCCGCGGCGCGCGCCCGAGCCGGCCGCGCCCGCCGAGCCGCCCGACGCGGACCACGTGCAGCTTAGGTGACGAACTTTCTCCACATTTTAATGAAGACAAAAATTTATGATGTTACTGGTTTTAAATCTAATGCTGCTTTATTAAGTTATAAGCCATCGTAATTCCAGTCCGACAAAATGTATACACATCCGAATTATAAAAAGTCTTGACATCAGACAAATCTGCGCAATTGAACATATTCAATAGCTCAACAACAATTATAGAGCAGTTGCTCACCAGTAACGACACCCATCTGGTCAAAAGAGACTGCCTTTTTAAACGTGGTTGCGGGACAGAGGTTTATGGAACATCACACCCTCTTCCACAAAACTCTCTACTGCTAATATCAGACATCTTTTATTCCATTTTTTTTCTCACGTTGGCATTACCTATATGGATGGTATTGAGACATCATAATACACATCCTGTAATGATATGTCGTATACTTTATAACACAGGCCTTTATTTTCTGCTTTTCTTTGGTAACCTGCATGTGCATGAAGCCGATGAACCTGCATCACTTGATTCACATGCAATAATAGGGATGTTTCCATTATTTAAAGAAAAAACAATTTGATCTGTCAGTTAGAATATTATAACATTTATTTTTTGATTTATCAAACCAATTAAAATTGCCAAAGATTAAAACGTATCAAAGTTCAGAGTGTCTAATGCGAGTTTGTTTTACGGTAACAACGTTCGGCGCTTCTACGTTAACGCGATCGACACGTTTATGACTTTCGGCGCTACGATTGGTCCGCTCCAAGCTCTCAACCAATCAGAGAGCCAAACGTGGTAACCGTTTCGATCGTATTAACGTAAAAACTACTCGCATCCAGCGCACAGGAGCGTCTTCATTTTTTATTTACACGACTAAAGATAAAAAACGGTTTTTATATTTGTTTTTAACCATATTTAGATGGATGTGTGCTGTAACGAGAATAAATTAAGTGAGAAATGATTATATTAGAGCAAAATTTAAAAATGGCGCCAGTGACTGAAAAGTTGAATGTGAATCGTTTATTTTGGTATGCTCACGTGAAAAAGAGGGATGAAACGTATGGTACTAAAATAGTATTGAGTATACTTTTGGATAAATGGAGAGAGTGTGAGAGAGCCATAGAAAAGATGGATGGATTGTGTGAGGAGTTATAAGAAAGAAAAGGGAAGTAGTGATAGGTCGACGGGTGACAGGATAGAATGGAAGAAAAAAACGTGTTACGCCGACCTTAAATGTTAAAGCGGCAGCACCACCACAGCACGACGAGCTAGAAAGATAGGATGACGCAAGAGTGACCATATTAAAGGCCGACCCGTATTCGATGTAAATAAAGACATAGCGTTTGGTCTCTTACGAACATCGCGTGCCAGGCCATGGAGCTCTATTACGGCCTGAACGCTGACGGTGACAAGAGCGTGTGGAGTGATGTCGTTAATATTCCCTCGCCGCACTAGGCGACCCGCGCTTCGGCTGTATGACGGGCCACAGTGCGACAGTGGCACCAATGAGGTGACATTTTTTTTTGTTAATGTTTTGGCTTGAATACTAAGTCTATTAACCCATGTCTTCGTATGGATTGTTCATTAGTTTAACATTAGAATGCTGGTGTAACATATCCTAATGTTTTTGTATTTGGAAGCAAATGTATGAGTTAGCCTTCTGGGCAAACTTCGCTGAGGTAGCCAAAACTAGAATAAAATTCTCAGCTCCATTATACCGAGATCGCGCCTGTTTCAATGATTCCACATATTGTCCAGTAGCGCAGACACTTGAGATACAAAACTACACCAATTGTACATCACACTATATCCACTAGGAATCAATTTGCGAATAATTAAAACAGCCACTGAACTTCACTCGAAGAAATCTCGCTAAAAACTTCGAGGTGAACAACAGTAAGCAGCGAGGCGGAAGGTATCATCGAACATAGGCAACTTGTGTTTTGATTTACTACTTTCCGCCGGGACTACTGAGGAGATCAACGGCTAAATGAACAATACCAAAAAAAGGACGTTAAGGTAGGCCGCATAAAATGCTCAGAATGCCAGAGAGCCAACCGAAATGCTTGCTCAAAAATTGACTCTAATTGCACTATTCTTAGGTTTACAGTGTGGAAAAATAAGTCGGGCCCTGGAGGGAAACTACCTTAAATCCTTAAGTTGGCATTTTACTTAAAGAAGACATTCCTTTATTTAATAAAATAAACAAAACTGCATTCAAAGATTTTCTAAAACACGCTGGCCTCGCCCGGGACTCGAAACAACTAAAAAAAAAAACACTCGCTATTTTATTATACTAATCGATAGGATTATTCTTCAGGATAAAATTTCTGTAACATACATTTGGTCTTAAAAATAAAAATGTTCCAAATATTCGTTCGAATTTCAAAATTTCTGTCCCATATTGTAAATAAAAACAAACGGTCCATTTTAAACTTTTTCACAGAACGCCTCGTATCATGTAAGAAGGAAATGTGCATAGAGGTATTATTACCATTAAACGATTTTCTTATCGAAGATTTCAACAAGGGCAAACTGGGTTACTCATTTTTATAATGTTTTTTTTTTATTTGTATACTGCGAGATAAATAGGCAAGCGAGTACTTCATACGAAGTCTTTGAATGTTGGAGAGATAAAAGAACTGTTACATGTCTTTTACTTGTTGAAAATGAACAGTAAGTACTAGATGTTCAGTAAAGAACTTGTTTACTAAATATGTATTCTTCATGGATATCTTGTACGACAGACTAATGTAAGACCAAATGTTTGTTAGAGAAATTTTATCCTGAATAATAATCCTATCGATTAGTATAATAAATTAGCGAGCGATTGCTTTTTAACCAACTTCAAAAAAAGGAGGAGGTATCAATTCGGTTGTTTTTTTATATTTTTTTTAATTTTATTTTTTTATGTGTGCTATTGGATATGCTTTCCGATTGGTGCCATTTTGTTCAGAATCCAGTTCTGATGATTGCATCCATGAGGAACCAAGGGAACTCCTCAAATATTAAAGGCAACCATATAGTGATTTTGGTATTTTTTTGGCACTTATAGTCAATAAGTAACATTTGATGAAGTGGAACTGTTGAAGAAGACCAGAAATGGTCAACGGAACTTCATTTTCACTTATGTAGATATCACAATAAAGATAGTTAAGCGACTATGACAATACAAAAAATATAAGTCCTGAATAGTTATGTTAATATGGTATCATCGAAGTGACCTGATGATGATGATGATGATGATGATGATGGAGCCAGAAGCTATCTTCTGGCTCCATCATCATCATCATTTCAGAGTTCCGGTGCCTATGTACCGCAACTCTGAAATGAATCGATGTATCCTAGCCGTATTTGGGCTTATTAGAATTGTCTTGAAATGCAGTTTGGCTATAAGGTACTATCGAACTGATCTAATGCTAGAGCCGGAAGGTGGAAGGTAGACACAGGAACTTCATAATAAAACAATGTAACGTGGCAGTGTTTGGGTTAATTGGAATTGTCATGAGAAATATGCACTCCGGTTATATATAAGTGTATCGCAACTAAAAAGCGTGAAACAAAAAAACTTAAAAAAAAATACCGACTTCACTAAAAAAAAACACTAAAAGGATCAAAATAACTTTAATTTTGGAATTCGGTGTTAAAAAAGAAACAAACAATACCGAGAAACACCGACTTCCGAAATCAAATTTATTTTGATCCTTTTAGTATTTTTTTAGGGTTCCGTACCTCAAAAGGAATAAACGGAACCCTTATAGGATCACTTTGTTGTCCGTCTGTCTATCTGTCAAGACCTTTTATCTCGGGAACGCGAAGAGGTAATGAGTTAAAATTAAAACCATATACTGAGGACTGCAGTCCCTTGAAGCTGTGAAAAAATCAAACTTCTGAGTTAGCGAGAAAAAAAGATACGGTCGTTTATGTCGCAAAAAACGTGTTTTTCGAAACTTAAGGGTATCAAAATTCATAGGGTACTTCCCGTTGACCTAGAATCCTGAAATTTGGCATAAAGGTACGGTGGCATTGAGGTACGGAACTCCAAAAAAATAATGGTTCATTCAAATAAAATTAGTTTTTTCTTTGTGAAAATATGCAATATAGTTTAGAAATTATCAGAGCAGACTAGTCAGTCTATGGCCGCCATTATAGATGCGCGCGCATAAGACACCAGGTGTAATTCTTAACTGCCGTATCACAAAATACAACATTTTACATTTGAAGTAAGCTAGTTAAATTATTATTTTTTACAAGCATGTTGAAAAATGTTGTATGATAATGACAAGAGTTTGATGATTCCTGTCCTCGGCTGTCTTAAGCTCTCTTACTAAATAACACCTCAGTGATAAATACTATTATTATCATTGTCTAAGTTAATAAAAAAGGTGTTTTATTTATTTGTTGAAATGACTGTTTTTGAATTGCTCTACATTCACTGGGACCCACTATGTAGTTTGATTTTATAAAAATGTAAAAAAAATATTTTAAGAGATGCACTTTTATTTAATTGGTATATGAATTGATAGTTTTTAATGGAGTTAATAATTAAACTTTTAAAACTATAGTATTGTATAAAGCAGAAGCATAATAATTTTAAAATGTTGTAATGTAAGTACCATGGAGCAACGTATGTGACTGGATTGATAAGAAAATGTGATTTAATGACATTGTTCTCACGTAAGAGAAGCGACAAGAAATATGTAAACAGAATTTTTTTAATACATAATGTGATTTAATAGTATACTTCTTTTTGACTAACTCTTGATAATTCAAAAATGCTTGTAAATGGTTTACCTATTTGAAATAAATGCTTTAAGTTTGAGTTTTGGTAATCTAACTGACAGATCATTTCGATTTCTGTAGAAATCAACCCTATTACAGTCCCCATTAATTCGACAACCTCCCGAAAACCAGTGTATTGTATACCTTGCAACCCGCCCGCTAGGTTCCCACGGCGCCCCCCCTCGCCCCCCCCGCGGCCGGCGCCCCCGCCGCGCCCCGCGTGCCTGTCCCCGGGCCCCGCGTGCCTGTCCCCGGGCCCCGCGTGCCTGTCCCCGGGCCCCGCAGCCGCGGCCCCAGGCCCCGCGGCGCTCCCGGCGCAGTACCCGGTGTTGCGCGCCGTGCCCCGCAGCGACGAGCCGCCCGCCTCGCCGCTTAAGCCGGTGCGACCCGTCGATGCCACACACGTGAGTTTACCACTATTTATTTAAGTCTGTTGTATGAATGTCACCGAAAAACGACCTTGGGAAATTGTTGTTTAACTAAAAAAGAAACGAAATCGTCCAAACATTAACCTCAGCAACCAAATTCAGCTTCAGCTACTGCTGCTTAACCTCAAGTGAGAGGCATGTATGTGGTTTTAACGTCACAGCAAAACGGATAAAAACCTTTAAAAAAAAACCTGAACCGTCGTCAAAGGTCGTTGTATGATTTTAGTTATATTTTTTTTTGATTTAGACGGTAAAAGGTTTTTCACTACTGCTTTAGCCTCTTCTCTTAAGAATCGGGCGTTAAATTCATATCTGAATCTGATGAACTTATCATGTTAATACAAATCTCATATAGCAGAGATTCAGTAGTATAAACAGAACTCTACAACTCGAAAAAATAAATACAGAGCCGATTGCCGCTTTTATGCCTATTTTTTTTCTGTTGCTGGCCGGCTATTTAGCCATTATTTTTTATTTTTATCATTGAAAATATTTATTTATATATTTATTTTACTATTTATGTACACACAAAAACAGAAAAATATACTACTATTTAAACTATATATATATATTACTGAATATTTTTACTTTTAACTTTTTATATAAACTGTCGCGATCAGCTGACTGCCATGTACTCTCACTCCTGGGCAAAGGCCTCCCTCCGCACACAACAATGCAATAAAGTTCAGTAAAAATCTTTATCAAACTTAAGGTTTCGTTCATTCCAGATATCCGTCCCTTTGCGACACATAACGAAACACGACATCCGCGTGATCCCGAGCGAGCGACGCGAGATGCCCGCCATCAACAGTACCGCTAGCGAGCCGAGCTCGGGGCCCGGCGTGGGGCCCAGTGCGGGGCCCGCCGGGTCCCTGCGGCGCCGCTCGCCGCCCGCGCTGGGCAGCCCGGGCGCCGGCGACATCGTGATGGGCGCGCACGCGCACAGCGACGCCACGCCCTCGCGCGGACACGCCTTGTCTCCCACTAGCGCCGTGCGCGGCATGTTCCCCACCTCCAAGTCCCGGAGCTTGAAGAAGAAGAGTTCTATTCTAGCTAGTGAGTTAACTTGCGTTGTGTACTGAGATACGTACTGGCAGACGTCAATTGGTTTGAATATTTTTTACTCCCAGAACGTCGCTGTGTGCCGGCTCAGGCGCTGGCGGCACGAGGTGCAGCGGGAGGGGTGTGGCAGCGCGTGCGTGCGCGGGGAGCAAGCCAGCCGCGCTGGGCTCGCAGGCACCTGCTGCTCACGCACAACCTGCTGTACGCGTACCGCAAGCCTGAGGTAAGTGGCAGCGCGTGCGTGCGCGGGGAGCTAGCCAGCCGCGCTGGGCTCGCAGGCACCTGCTGCTCACGCACAACCTGCTGTACGCGTACCGCAAGCCTGAGGTAAGTGGCAGCGCGTGCGTGCGCGGGGAGCTAGCCAGCCGCGCTGGGCTCGCAGGCACCTGCTGCTCACGCACAACCTGCTGTACGCGTACCGCAAGCCTGAGGTAAGTGGCAGCGCGTGCGTGCGCGGGGAGCTAGCCAGCCGCGCTGGGCTCGCAGGCACCTGCTGCTCACGCACAACCTGCTGTACGCGTACCGCAAGCCTGAGGTAAGTGGCAGCGCGTGCGTGCGCGGGGAGCTAGCCAGCCGCGCTGGGCTCGCAGGCACCTGCTGCTCACGCACAACCTGCTGTACGCGTACCGCAAGCCTGAGGTAAGTGGCAGCGCGTGCGTGCGCGGGGAGCTAGCCAGCCGCGCTGGGCTCGCAGGCACCTGCTGCTCACGCACAACCTGCTGTACGCGTACCGCAAGCCTGAGGTAAGTGGCAGCGCGTGCGTGCGCGGGGAGCTAGCCAGCCGCGCTGGGCTCGCAGGCACCTGCTGCTCACGCACAACCTGCTGTACGCGTACCGCAAGCCTGAGGTAAGTGGCAGCGCGTGCGTGCGCGGGGAGCTAGCCAGCCGCGCTGGGCTCGCAGGCACCTGCTGCTCACGCACAACCTGCTGTACGCGTACCGCAAGCCTGAGGTAAGTGGCAGCGCGTGCGTGCGCGGGGAGCTAGCCAGCCGCGCTGGGCTCGCAGGCACCTGCTGCTCACGCACAACCTGCTGTACGCGTACCGCAAGCCTGAGGTAAGTGGCAGCGCGTGCGTGCGCGGGGAGCTAGCCAGCCGCGCTGGGCTCGCAGGCACCTGCTGCTCACGCACAACCTGCTGTACGCGTACCGCAAGCCTGAGGTAAGTGGCAGCGCGTGCGTGCGCGGGGAGCTAGCCAGCCGCGGTGGGCTCGCAGGCACCTGCTGCTCACGCACAACCTGCTGTACGCGTACCGCAAGCCTGAGGTAAGTGGCAGCGCGTGCGTGCGCGGGGAGCTAGCCAGCCGCGCTGGGCTCGCAGGCACCTGCTGCTCACGCACAACCTGCTGTACGCGTACCGCAAGCCTGAGGTAAGTGGCAGCGCGTGCGTGCGCGGGGAGCTAGCCAGCCGCGCTGGGCTCGCAGGCATCTGCTGCTCACGCACAACCTGCTGTACGCGTACCGCAAGCCTGAGGTAAGTGGCAGCGCGTGCGTGCGCGGGGAGCTAGCCAGCCGCGCTGGGCTCGCAGGCACCTGCTGCTCACGCACAACCTGCTGTACGCGTACCGCAAGCCTGAGGTAAGTGGCAGCGCGTGCGTGCGCGGGGAGCTAGCCAGCCGCGCTGGGCTCGCAGGCACCTGCTGCTCACGCACAACCTGCTGTACGCGTACCGCAAGCCTGAGGTAAGTGGCAGCGCGTGCGTGCGCGGGGAGCTAGCCAGCCGCGCTGGGCTCGCAGGCACCTGCTGCTCACGCACAACCTGCTGTACGCGTACCGCAAGCCTGAGGTAAGTGGCAGCGCGTGCGTGCGCGGGGAGCTAGCCAGCCGCGCTGGGCTCGCAGGCATCTGCTGCTCACGCACAACCGTACACGTCTCTATAATTACTTTTGGCAGTTCGCCAAAACAGACTGGTTTCTAACACAAACATTTCATATAAATTTCTGTGTTCTTACTTTCAGTGCTTGAAAGCGGACTGCATGATCTACCTGGAAGGTTTCACGGTAGCGGCGGCGGGCGAGGTAAAATCACGCCCGCACGCCTTTAAGGTTTATCACACCGGCACTGCCTTCTACTTCGCGTGCGACTCCCGCGACGCGCAGCTCGCCTGGATACAGCTCATACACAGGGCCACGCTGCTGCCCTCGCTCACCACACACGTTAGTAACATAACTTGTACTTCACGTGCGACTCACAGCTCGCCTGGATACAGCTCATACACAGGGCCACGCTGCTGCCCTCGCTCACCACACACGTTAGTAACATAACTTGTACTTCACGTGCGACTCACAGCTCGCCTGGATACAGCTCATACACAGGGCCACGCTGCTGCCCTCGCTCACCACACACGTTAGTAACATAACTTGTACTTCACGTGCGACTCACAGCTCGCCTGGATACAGCTCATACACAGGGCCACGCTGCTGCCCTCGCTCACCACACACGTTAGTAACATAACTTGTACTTCACGTGCGACTCACAGCTCGCCTGGATACAGCTCATACACAGGGCCACGCTGCTGCCCTCGCTCACCACACACGTTAGTAACATAACTTGTACTTCACGTGCGACTCACAGCTCGCCTGGATACAGATGTCACCCTATCATGGGTGACATCTGGCATCATTATGTCTATAAAGACAAATTTAAGTAAAACGCCTGATGTATTATGAACGCGTGAATATACATAGACAATAGTCACTGATCTTAACATCTCATTCTCGAACTTTCAGACGGACGTTTCGAAACAATTCTCTGAGACCGACTACTCCGAAACAGAGTCAGACACGGAGAGTCCGCACAAGGAGCGCGAGCGGTCACGTGACCGCGACAAGGATAAGGACAAGTCCACATTCGGCTCGCTGAAGAAACTGACGCACCGCATGCAGCGCAGCGAGTCGCACGAGAACGTGCCGCACTCCTCCACCAGCCTCGACCGCAAGTATCTGCGCTTCTTCTACCGCAACAAGACCAAGGACGACGCCAAGCTGAAGGTGCGTCACACGGACGGACTGACAGATACCACTTGTCGGACATGGGCGAAAACATTGGCATTTACCTCTGAGACGTGGCGCAGCACATCCTGAGAGGAGTGCACAAGCTCTCTCTCTATCTGTCTTCCGATGCGGCGCATAATGTTTGCACGTGACAGGCTTGCGGTGTCTTATATTTCCGGAGACGGTGATCGGGTCCACATGAATTCATGCGGCCAAGCTCGTAATGGAAGAGTGAGGACGTGTTCAATATTTCTAGTGCCCGACCAGGGAGCTTCAAAACGTTACAATAAAGGACATGGGCTAGTTGTCGACATTGTCTGACTACTCGTCTTATATCCCCCAGAAGGTGCAGGCGGGCGTACCCGTGCCCACGGAGCACTACCGCAGCTACCGACGCGTGGCGCCCCCGGCGTCGCCGCCCGCGCCCGCGGCGCCCCCTGCGCCCCCGGCGCCCCCCGCGCCCCCGCGCCTCACGGTGGAGGGCGCGGAGGAGGGCCCCAAGTCGCGCCGCCTCCCGAAGCCCATCAACTACATCCACGCGTCTAATCCCAACCTGCTGGATTTCGACAAGAGCGACTTCGTCACCAAACCTACGCTGCACGTGCCTAAGCCTAAACCTAAGGTGAGCAGCATTTTTTAATAACACCCTGTGTTATTTAGATGGATTAAGTAGTAATTGCATTATGAATTTTTTCGGCGACCTCCCTCGCAGCGTCGGCGTAGTCTGTAACATTGACGCCGCGCTGGTCCTGGCGCAGGGAGACCAGACGCCGAACTAGCGGCACAAGGGGCTGCGACAGTCGACGAGAGGATCCTTCAGCACGGATTCATGGTTCATGGCCATCGAATCGCACTATCATTGGGTTCACAAGTAACGGTAGGAGGGGCTCATAATGGCGCCGTGTTGACGATGAAGTACCTGGCACTTGACTTTGACAGCTGGGAACTTTGAGGAGTATTTCGGAGCGAACTGATGTTGCCCTCGAGCGGCTCCTGCCTATTCTAGCGGGTCCAGACGCCTCCTGCTGGAGGCTCTGCGCGAGGATCGTGCGGCCCACGGGCGCTGGCAGGGCGCCGTGTCCCAGAGGGTCCCGGCTGCCGCGACCACTTGTCGCACAACGTGCACGGGCTGCGCGTGGTGTGTCCTCGCGACAACTAGTGTTTCACTCTCGTCTCAAACAGATGTCAGCAATGGGTCGGTGCCACGCTCGTTGAGGCCACTGGTTTTTTTAAAGCAATGACTATACAACCACTTGACTGCTCATACGGCTGACTCAGGCTCACGACATTTATGTGCGATTGCAAAAGCAAAAATGTTCAATTAAAAGCTATAAAAAAGGTTACATAAGTTTTCATCTGTAAGTAAATTAAGTATATTTTTATTTATTAAAATTATTAGTAAGTACAGGGCTCAAGCTAAACTGGTTGGTTACGAAAAAAGAGATATCGCGTTGACGTCCTTTTGAAAAGCCTCTTACTTTCACTAGAATATTAGATAAGTCTATCCCTTTCTATCCGTAAGTACCACCACTACCCTTTCTACTTGATGCTGAAGTGCTGTGACAACTTCAAAAAAATGACGATAAATTATTTATCGATGATTCCCAAGGTAAAAAAAAATGTTTCGCGTTGTGTAAAAGTGATACAGCTCACAAGGAAAATTGGTTGTCTAAAAAGTATAGCGTTACTTGTTCAAGGCTTTTCACAGCTGATTGCTTTGAAACTTTAAAGGACCGACGCGACGCTGTTTGTTTAGTTCAGCAACGCTGACCCTGTTTTTGCCTGTTTTGGTGTGTTTTTTTTATATGTGCTACTGTGTCGTATGCGGGAGAATCAATTCGTCACTTTGTGACTGGTTGTTCTCGTTATATTTAACAGAGAGTACTGGCGGATAACTAAGATACTACTTCAAGTAAGTAGTGCCTGTAACTTTGTAGCCTGATTTATCTATCAATAACTTACCCTGAATTACTCTCATGTACAACCGACAGTTCCGCAATACAGATATGTGTCTGACCCAATTCTCGATAATGGTCATATCACTTTGTACTGAGACAAGCCCATCATCAATGACAAGACTACTGAAGCCAATAAGCCTGGTGTAGTGGTGGTGAACCGATACGAGAGGTGTGCAATAATTGTTTATATAACAGTCCCTCATGTCGAGAACCACGTGAAAGCTGAGAAAGATAAGCAGATCAAGTATCTCGACTAGGCCCATTGGACCGATAGTCGTGTCAGCCAAAGGCTTAATAACCACGAGCTTCGAACAACATCTTAGAAAGCACTCGTTAGCCGGCTGGATTCAGGAAACCGTGCTCTCGGACACGCCTCGTACAGTTAGGAGGTTCCGTTCTCTTGGAGCCCTGACCGCCCTTAGCTTGGACCTTGTTTCTGATGCCATTGGGCTACTATTTTTTATATTTTTAATGACTTTCAATAAAAGTTCTCAAGTCGTCTAAATTTTATTAAATATTTTTAATATTTTTTTTTAGAAATATGTTAAAATGTAGTAAATAACTAAGAATAATAAATAAACTATACAAACTTCGTTTATTTCTCCTCACAAATCAAAACCTTTAAATGCGCTGGAACACAAAATGCAACTGAAAGACAAGTGATTTTAGTCAGTAACAGTTTGACTTGCCCTCTCATAAAAAATATGTACATATATTTTATAAACAGCTATAAAAAAATTACCAAATACTGGTCAGAAAAAATTAGTAACGGTACATCGATACGAAAAGAAGATTTTTTTTTTTGTAAATTATTAAAAATAAAATCTCCATAGTTTCGAATTAAATCGCGTCAATAATTACTGTACGATCAAGCTACGTAATAGTGAACACGGCGGCGAACAGCCAGCGGACTGTTCTGTTCGGAGATGTTGCAGCTAACGCGCGGCACTGGCGGCGCCGGCGCGCTAGTGTCGCGCGGGCTTGGTTACTGCATGCTCTGGCAGCGTGGCGAGCATCCGACCTCAATGTGTACCATAATCTGCCTGCAGACTGAGAACCTTGTGGGCTTCGTGACCCTGGAGCAGTTTATGTTGAAGAAGCAAGCGGAAGAGAGAAGACAGCTGTACACCAACCGAGTGCTGATGGGAGTGGAGCATCAGAACCGCGCCGCCGCGCAGCACGAGCTGCTGCAGAGGCTCGACAACATCGGTAATATTTCTTTTTTCTTTTAATACTGTTACTGTTACGTTTGCCTCAGTGGTGTGTTAACACTAGGCGTGTTCAGTTCCAGACGTGATCTACGGCGAAGTGTGCGCGGGCGCGGGCGCCGGCAAGCCCGTCTCTGTCAGGGGGAAAGATGGGTGAGTGCCTACTTTGCCATTCTCATGTTTTTTTACTGAAATTTCGAAATTATTAATAGGTAAATAAAATAATTAAAAGGTCAGGTGTGGTTTGACCAAAGTCACTAAAATGAATTAATTAGTTACTGCATAATTATTCTAACCTAACCTAACATTCCACCTTAAAAATATTTCTACTCTTCTAGATTTTTGACAAGAATGTGTTTTTTCAATTCTCATACTGACAAGTGTCATGCTGTATCATTACAGATACGAGAAGATAGTGTATCGAGACGAGATGCCGACCGGTCACAGCACACACAGCAGTCACAGCACGCACACTAGCCACAGTGTCAGTAGCAGCGCGTCCAGCACTGCGCGCGCGCCGCCGCCCGCGCCCGAGCGCTGGCGCGACTCGCTGCGCAGGAACGATAAGGTAGACAGCGCCCACAGCACACACAGCAGTCACAGCACGCACACTAGCCACAGTGTCAGTAGCAGCGCGTCCAGCACTGCGCGCGCGCCGCCGCCCGCGCCCGAGCGCTGGCGCGACTCGCTGCGCAGGAACGATAAGGTAGACAGCGCCCACAGCACACACAGCAGTCACAGCACGCACACTAGCCACAGTGTCAGTAGCAGCGCGTCCAGCACTGCGCGCGCGCCGCCGCCCGCGCCCGAGCGCTGGCGCGACTCGCTGCGCAGGAACGATAAGGTAGACAGCGCCCACAGCACACACAGCAGTCACAGCACGCACACTAGCCACAGTGTCAGTAGCAGCGCGTCCAGCACTGCGCGCGCGCCGCCGCCCGCGCCCGAGCGCTGGCGCGACTCGCTGCGCAGGAACGATAAGGTAGACAGCGCCCACAGCACACACAGCAGTCACAGCACGCACACTAGCCACAGTGTCAGTAGCAGCGCGTCCAGCACTGCGCGCGCGCCGCCGCCCGCGCCCGAGCGCTGGCGCGACTCGCTGCGCAGGAACGATAAGGTAGACAGCGCCCACAGCACACACAGCAGTCACAGCACGCACACTAGCCACAGTGTCAGTAGCAGCGCGTCCAGCACTGCGCGCGCGCCGCCGCCCGCGCCCGAGCGCTGGCGCGACTCGCTGCGCAGGAACGATAAGGTAGACAGCGCCCACAGCACACACAGCAGTCACAGCACGCACACTAGCCACAGTGTCAGTAGCAGCGCGTCCAGCACTGCGCGCGCGCCGCCGCCCGCGCCCGAGCGCTGGCGCGACTCGCTGCGCAGGAACGATAAGGTAGACAGCGCCCACAGCACACACAGCAGTCACAGCACGCACACTAGCCACAGTGTCAGTAGCAGCGCGTCCAGCACTGCGCGCGCGCCGCCGCCCGCGCCCGAGCGCTGGCGCGACTCGCTGCGCAGGAACGATAAGGTAGACAGCGCCCACAGCACACACAGCAGTCACAGCACGCACACTAGCCACAGTGTCAGTAGCAGCGCGTCCAGCACTGCGCGCGCGCCGCCGCCCGCGCCCGAGCGCTGGCGCGACTCGCTGCGCAGGAACGATAAGGTAGACAGCGCCCACAGCACACACAGCAGTCACAGCACGCACACTAGCCACAGTGTCAGTAGCAGCGCGTCCAGCACTGCGCGCGCGCCGCCGCCCGCGCCCGAGCGCTGGCGCGACTCGCTGCGCAGGAACGATAAGGTAGACAGCGCCCACAGCACACACAGCAGTCACAGCACGCACACTAGCCACAGTGTCAGTAGCAGCGCGTCCAGCACTGCGCGCGCGCCGCCGCCCGCGCCCGAGCGCTGGCGCGACTCGCTGCGCAGGAACGATAAGGTAGACAGCGCCCACAGCACACACAGCAGTCACAGCACGCACACTAGCCACAGTGTCAGTAGCAGCGCGTCCAGCACTGCGCGCGCGCCGCCGCCCGCGCCCGAGCGCTGGCGCGACTCGCTGCGCAGGAACGATAAGGTAGACAGCGCCCACAGCACACACAGCAGTCACAGCACGCACACTAGCCACAGTGTCAGTAGCAGCGCGTCCAGCACTGCGCGCGCGCCGCCGCCCGCGCCCGAGCGCTGGCGCGACTTGCTGCGCAGGAACGATAAGGTAGACAGCGCCCACAGCACACACAGCAGTCACAGCACGCACACTAGCCACAGTGTCAGTAGCAGCGCGTCCAGCACTGCGCGCGCGCCGCCGCCCGCGCCCGAGCGCTGGCGCGACTCGCTGCGCAGGAACGATAAGGTAGACAGCGCCCACAGCACACACAGCAGTCACAGCACGCACACTAGCCACAGTGTCAGTAGCAGCGCGTCCAGCACTGCGCGCGCGCCGCCGCCCGCGCCCGAGCGCTGGCGCGACTCGCTGCGCAGGAACGATAAGGTAGACAGCGCCCACAGCACACACAGCAGTCACAGCACGCACACTAGCCACAGTGTCAGTAGCAGCGCGTCCAGCACTGCGCGCGCGCCGCCGCCCGCGCCCGAGCGCTGGCGCGACTCGCTGCGCAGGAACGATAAGGTAGACAGCGCCCACAGCACACACAGCAGTCACAGCACGCACACTAGCCACAGTGTCAGTAGCAGCGCGTCCAGCACTGCGCGCGCGCCGCCGCCCGCGCCCGAGCGCTGGCGCGACTCGCTGCGCAGGAACGATAAGGTAGACAGCGCCCACAGCACACACAGCAGTCACAGCACGCACACTAGCCACAGTGTCAGTAGCAGCGCGTCCAGCACTGCGCGCGCGCCGCCGCCCGCGCCCGAGCGCTGGCGCGACTCGCTGCGCAGGAACGATAAGGTAGACAGCGCCCACAGCACACACAGCAGTCACAGCACGCACACTAGCCACAGTGTCAGTAGCAGCGCGTCCAGCACTGCGCGCGCGCCGCCGCCCGCGCCCGAGCGCTGGCGCGACTCGCTGCGCAGGAACGATAAGGTAGACAGCGCCCACAGCACACACAGCAGTCACAGCACGCACACTAGCCACAGTGTCAGTAGCAGCGCGTCCAGCACTGCGCGCGCGCCGCCGCCCGCGCCCGAGCGCTGGCGCGACTCGCTGCGCAGGAACGATAAGGTAGACAGCGCCCACAGCACACACAGCAGTCACAGCACGCACACTAGCCACAGTGTCAGTAGCAGCGCGTCCAGCACTGCGCGCGCGCCGCCGCCCGCGCCCGAGCGCTGGCGCGACTCGCTGCGCAGGAACGATAAGGTAGACAGCGCCCACAGCACACACAGCAGTCACAGCACGCACACTAGCCACAGTGTCAGTAGCAGCGCGTCCAGCACTGCGCGCGCGCCGCCGCCCGCGCCCGAGCGCTGGCGCGACTCGCTGCGCAGGAACGATAAGGTAGACAGCGCCCACAGCACACACAGCAGTCACAGCACGCACACTAGCCACAGTGTCAGTAGCAGCGCGTCCAGCACTGCGCACAGTACAAACAGCAGTCACGTAACAATACGGACATTGTGCCCATCATGTAATGGGCATTCGTATAATTATTTTTGCACACAGAAGTAGTGGGCAATCGTAACGCTGCTCTGGACGTCGTCATTCAGTGAAGGTCACTAAAAACTAGCTCTGTGGCTCAGTTTTCTTGCTCATGACTTTGAGTATTGTGTTGAGTGAAGGTTGTTTAGCACGTGTGCGGCGCATAATCTATCCTATTTGTATATATTTTTAATGTAAATATATTCTTTTTTTTCAGGTGCACACGACGAGCGCAGACGTGACGCCGGCGTTGAAATCCGCGACACAATATACGCCGCTCACGCACGCACACCCACATCTGCATCTCGCTATAGATAGGTATGTTAGAGATATAGTTATTTGTTTGAAGATTTAGGTAATTAGTTTTAATATTAGCATGGATAATTTGTAGGGTATTGTTGCCGAGCAAAACTTAGATTTTTCTTTTATACCAAGGTTACGGACATAGCCCGAAGAATCGCCAAACTTAAGTGGCAGTGGGCAGGGCACATTGCTCGCAGAACAGATGGTCGATGGGGACGAAAGGTTTTGGAATGGCGACCACATACCGGAAAACGCAGCGTTGGAAGGCCTCCCACAAGGTGGACCGATGACCTGGTGAGGGTCGCGGGAATTCGATGGATGCGAGACGCATAGGACCGGTCGTTGTGGCGGCATTTGGGGGAGGCCTATGTCCAACAGTGGACGTCTTTCGGCTGAAATGATGATGAAAACTTAGATTTTTTTTTTTATGAAGTATTGAATATTAGGTTTTTTATGTGTTTAGGTTTACAATTTTTATATATTTTGTTGCTTTGAGTATGAGCTAACCAATTTCATAACTCTACTAAAATTGGAGTTTTTAATTTAAGTTTTATTAAATGAGATATTTAATATGAAATTGGTTGTTTAATTGGTGTCATTTTGTGGATTATAACTATAATTAATGTTTAGTGTTGTGATTAGAATGTTTTTTTTGTTTTATATTGAAATAATTCGATAGATAGGTAAATTTATCGGTGTAGAGTTATTTTTGTTATGATTTATTTGGTGCAATGAATTTGTTTAAAGTATTGGTACAGGATTAATGTTGTTGAGTTAATAGAATTGAAGTTGTATTAATTTTGGTTGTAATATTTTCAGTCGCAACAGTAGTACGGCTCGCGGTTCTCCGACGAATTCGGGCGTGCGCGGGCGCTGGAGCGGCGCGGGGGGAGGCGCGGGGGGCGCGGGGGGCGCGGGCGGCGCGGGGCAGGCCGGCGCCACCTCCGGGCCGGGCGGCGCGCGGCGCGGCGCACACTACCCGCACCTGCAGTGCCCGCCCACGTTCCAGCCCGAAACCTACTCGCTGCAGCGCCTGCCGCCGCGCGCCGCCGACCGCGAGCGCGACTAGCGCGGAGCCGCCACAAGACCCAACACACCTAACCACGACCAACAACGTTACAACTTTCACCACACTACTAATTCAAACTGCTATCCAAACAGAACACATTAAACACACTTCCAAAAAAAAAAGATTATATCTTATAAATTAACAAAACAACACAGATAAAACACAGACACAGCCCCAACTCCTTATTTCCTATAGAAAAACAAACCACATCATTAGCTATTACTTTTTGTATCAAAAATAACTTAAAAAAACATAGTTAACGCCACCATTTCAAAACTCAACTGATATCTACAATACAAAAGCACTCACTTTCAACATTCTTTTCAAATCATCATCCAAGTATATACAATAACACACAAACTACAAATAAACAACACACTTTACAATTTATTCATCTTTCCTAATATAAAAATAAAACCTTCCAAAAATATACAAAACAAGTTAATACATTGTTGAAATAATAGATAAAATACACATTTATCAAAGTAATATGCTACGCTCAATTATTTTATAATTTATATTGTAAATAATTAGAAGTAAGCACTTTAAACAAAAAATAATGAAAACATATCTTTAAATTCTTATATAAATAAAACATGCTTCTTACATAGATAACCATAATTGTGACTCACATATTCATATAAACAGTAAAAATATTAAGAATTTGAATGTCGCAATTTTTAGTAACATTGTTACCTGTTGATATTATAGTATTTTGTTAAACGTTACTAAACGAATACTCATACATAGTACGCGAAATGGAGTATTTAATTGTATAAAAGCTTGTCGTAGTCCACAACGACACGATGTCTTCCATCTGATTTGCCACTACTCTCATATTTTCTCACTAAGCAAGTTAATTACTTAGTAAACATCACAACACAAGTTCATTGTCTAGATACGATGTTTCAATCTATCGATAATATTATTGTGTCCGATTTGATCATTTGAAATTGCTTTTTCGAAATTGGACTCGATTGCGTTTCTGTAAAGCCCTGGTTCTTGGTAAACAAAAGTAGCGTAACACCTTCAGCAACATGTTTTTGTGTTACACGTAACATGGTGCTGGCTGATTTGTTGGTAAAACATGATCCAACAGGGTGCTAAGGTGTTGCTGCAACTCTTGTATACCATGTAACGGAGCTCAAGGCTTCCATGTGTTATAAGTAATCTATTCGTTTGTACATAAAGTGGATGTATGTGTGAGTGATGGAAAGGTTAGCGTCGGATGTGTTGTGATAGTTGTGTGATGTTGACGAGGTGTCTCCTGCAACAGCCGTGTGGGCGCCGCGCGGACAGCGCTCACTGCTTGAATCAAACGTTGTCCGTAAAAGGTCATTGTAATGCTATACTTACGAAATTCAATCATGTAAAGTGATATAATTTTAAAGTCTACATATTTAATTCATTTTGGTTTTCTAAGTATACTGAGCCTTTGTTTTCATATTTGAAGACAGATGAGAGAAAGCGAACGATCTCAGAATATTTAGAAAACTAAATGGTCGTGATTTCAGATACTTGTAGTGTAATATAATAATGTATAATATAACTATTATACGTAAGTCAGTCATTTTATGAATATGTTGCGTGGTGAGATGCGAATTGGCGTGCGGTATGCACTAACAAATTGGCGGTCATTATCAGACATATCTGCGATACGCCAACTTACGTGCTGTTTCGAAAGCTGGTTGAATATGTGTCGTAAAATGCTTAAAAAATGTCCTAATCACTGATAATGTGTGCTAAAAAAAACGCATTGCTCTTGAGAATATGATCGCCGCCAATGAGCGCGTTTGTGATTTGTAGCGCGGCACGTTGCGGTGCGCGGAGTGACGTCCGAGAAGATGACGTCATAGTTGTCGTAGAATAAAACGCGACTATAGAAAATTCCATGTTTTGTTTTCTTATTGTGCTGTGAAAGTGAAGTCGTGACGTGTCTTGTTTCAAATAATAAACGTGGCCAGAGGGGGGGGGGAGAGGAGGTACTGTTTGTATACAAAGTGGGATAAGTCTGAAGTGGACCGGAGGGGGGGGGGGTGCTAGCTGTATTAACTAGATAGATACACTTTATGAGAAAATGTGCTTTAAGTAATACACCATAGCGACTAAATTATTTAATCATGGCTTCCAACTTATATTGTGTTTTATTGCAAATTATTTTAAATGAATATTATTAATTTTAGAACAAGACTGTATGTTCATAGCATATTATTGAATAGGTTCAGCTGTGTGAGGCAGTCTGTTGTACACGAGGGGACTCCGACGTGGGCGGAGTGCTCGCCTCGGGACGCGGACGCGTCGAAGGCTGATATAATCATATTTTTTATTCCTTAAAGCCGTGTCGTCACTGCCCAGTAAACCACTCGGAGACTACTTAATCTTATACTTAATTAAATCAGTGTGTGCCGATCCTTGTGCTTGAACCGAAGTGGCGTCGCGGCATTGTATCACTGAGGTACCGACACGATACTTAGATAAATAAATTGCTGTCCTATTTTAAATCAACGCTTATATCAAGCCGTCGACTGTTTCGAGGAATTTTATTTTTATTAGATGTGATAAGAAATAATTTCATCGTAAGTATAAATTATTGTTTTACGATATACAATGAAATGTCCACACTTGTTCGATTACGCGTGTTTTCGTAATACGAACAATGTTATGAATGACTATTAAATATATTTTATACAAAACGATCTCGTATTTAAATAAAAATAATCTCCCTTAGTGTTCCACTAGTCCTGCAGTGTAATAAGAAAGAAGGCGAGCCATTGTCCTCCGCTTATAATTAACATGAATAATAATGAAGGCAGTGCAGCGTGATTAAGAATAGTGATGGTTAATATAACGTAGCGCCAAAATATAACACGCTGTTGGTTCATAGCATAAAGCGTTTGTTGTATCGGCTCTGCCTTCACGCTCAACAAAACTCCAACAGTGGAGACAAAACGGGACAGCGCGATAGTGCCGCCCGTAGCGCGTCGGACGGACTCGCTCTGCAGTTGGCGCGCGTTGTGCGCGATTTCTGTTATTATATATGGGCAATACGAGTCTTTCTAACGAGGTATCTAGCAATTTAGAACTCGCATGTTGTTTGTTAATATGAAATCCACCTGTGTTAAATTATAATCTACTTATATAAAAGGAGAAACTGACATATCAAAGCACAGCCAAAACTACAGGGTTTAGGTTAGCGTGAAATTTTGCACAAGGTGTCCTTTTCTGACTTAGGCGAGCACTAACTTTATTAATTTTATTTTATTTAAGTATAGAAAGATCATTGGTCATTTAACCTTTTGAGTAGTGTAATTAGAGACAATAGAAAGACAATGACCAAGCGAATGCCGGCGTTCGCTTGGGGTTTAATGAATTAAAACGCTTCATGACATTCTTTCGTGGACACTGCTTTGCAAGATAACATTTATTGCGCCAGTTTAGCTTGTTGCCGAATATAATGATGACGTCTGCACAGAGTCTTGACATTGTAGGGAACAAGGGCCGTTAGCCACGAGTTCAGTGAGCCTGCTCTACTTTACCTTGCTTCTTGATCTGTATGATGCACTCCTTTATTTCGTGAAAAGAAAAGTTTGTTTGAACATTACAGATATAGAACAAAAGCGTATCCGCAGACAAGTATAGTAAATTCTAATTGAAAATTCGAGATAAACTCGACTTCTGATTTAAGCATTTGAAGTTGAGTACCTACTTCTTAAATTCTACTTTAGCCTGAAAACCTGTCAAAATTCACGTTTTTGACTCGTAATATTCAATTCAGAAACCTGCCTAAAATCTTCATGTCGTAGGAAATTTCGAAGGAGACTTTCGAGAAATGTATGGTGCTAGGGTTTAAAATAATTTAAAAAAATAACAGCATTCTGACATAATTACATTAATAATACAGAAGCTAAAAGAGCGTATATTTTTTTTAGATTCATTAAAATCTTTACATACAAATATATAAAAATTCGTTTGGTTTTTACTAAAAACATTTTTTAGCTTTTTACAAAAACGGAGGCTTGCAAAATTCATTTTTAATTATGATCGAGTAGCGTAATAAATAAGCTGTCTTATGAGGTGTACTCACATTGGTGTTCGAATTTCTTAGTAATAAAGGCCCATTTATCACTCGTCTTTTTTTGGAACCCATCACTTTTTTGAGTTATTTTGATACAAATCAACTGTCACTGAGAAATCTACCTCAAACACAACGTTACAAGTCGACACTTGAGTGGTCATGGACTCGATTGAAAATTCTAAGTGGTAGGTAGGGATGGATCCTACTGTTTGAACATCTGAACCTCTCCGGTCACGCAGGTAAGTGCATTGTATCTAGAGGATACGATAGGATTCGATCCCGATCCTTTTCTTTCTAATCCCGGGATTTCGGGTTTATCTATAATTGGTCCCGGGATTGTATTGGTAATGAAAAGTTGTAACAAAAAGTTAATAAAATATGTTAAACTATTTCTCTTTTGGCAATAATAATAATAAGAAGTTAAATTTTATACTTCAACTTCTTCTAGAATAGACTAACTAGGCACTTGAATAAATGATTTACAAAACTAACTTTCTATTAAACTTTCAACTTAGTAGAGGAATAACATAAAATGTACATTTGTGTAAACAGAGGCTGAAAAAGCACGTTTTAAATCTAAATTCGAAATGTTTTTATTTTTGTAGGCCTATATGGGCACTTGTAAAACGTCAGTTTAGAAGCTAGTACATACTAGAAGGAAAATAAAGGAATCGTCATAAGGTTTTCCAAAGAGATTTATTTTTTATTCGGACTTTTACTGACAAAAAACCCACTCCTGTTCCTTCGTTGCCTTCGTCCCAGGGCTCCGGGTTTCGCTTTCACACTACCCGTGGCCCCAGTAGGCTTCGACCCTGCTGGGCCCCTACGATTTGCTGACATCTCCTTGAGGCGCGTGTGGAACAGTACGTCGACGACTTGGGCTCGGTCCGGACGGTTACCGGACGGTCGGACGGCGAGCCACCCATTGCTCGCCGTCTGTAAGCGCGTCCCTACTGTGCCCGGAAATCGGGATCGGAATCCCGGCGGCGGTTGGGGCGTAAGGACCGTTGCCTCACGCGATCGGCCGCCTCCTTTGCTAGCATTACTGCTTCGCAGAAGGAGGCGACCACCTGCCACTCGTCCTCGCTCCGGACCATGGCCTGAATCAAGACCCGGCGCGAGAGATCGCCGCCGCCGATTGCCCTCATGAGGACACTGCGTTGCTCTGCCCTAGCGGGGCACACCTCCACCTTGTGCTCTACCGTGTCCTCTGGGCGATCCACACAGTGGCGACACCCAGGCGTCGTTTCGGCACGAATCCTGTGCAGTAGATTAAATTTCTGTTTAATGGTTTAGGAAAAACAGTTTCTTTATATGCCTCTTGAACAACGTTTTTCTTGATGTTTTCTATTTCGTGCTGAGGCTTTTCTTTCAGTGGTATTTCAGTTTTGGTAATTTAAAAGGTAGATTAGATCTGTATTTGTCTATTTCTTTATATTCAGAAGACCATCTCAGACTCCAATCTGCATAGTTCTCATATGATTTGACCATTACATATTTGCTGTATCGACTTTAAAAGAGACTGACCCCTGAGTTTGTTTCGGTGTTTCTTGTCAGGGTAGTCAGCTAGGAAACACCGGCTTCATTTAGTTTAAATTGACAAAAAAAAGACGTGTAAAAGTGTTTTTAAAAAACCTATTTAAAAATAAATATCATTTACTTTATCATGTTTCAATTGTTTATCTTTTAAATTACCCGAATAATTTCCATCTTGCTTGGACTTCAAAACAAATCCTGTAAGTACATCACTATCACTATCTAATTATTATTACTTAAGAGGCTGTTGTAGTACTACGTGTAGGCATGAATTACGTTACTGCCTTCCCCGCTAATACACACATCGACATATGCAGCGAGCGGTCACGGTGTGCGTACGCGAGACCGAGCGACATATGTACTTAGCTAGCGTTAACATAGCGCCAGCGTCACAGTGGAGTCTGTATTACACTCCTATGTAATGTATAACTGTATTATTGTTACTACGAAAGAAAAATATAGTTTTTTCGAGTATGTAGTATGTCGGTAAATCTCTGTAAAATGTTACATCAGAAAAATAATAAAACACCCACACAAATTAAACATACTTATTTATATATATGGTTATGTTGATGAAAGGAATGAAGACAAGTCTTTGGCCAGCAGTGGAAGAGTATAGGCTAGATATAAGGGTATAAGGTTTTTTGATCAACTGTCATGTAAAAAATTGTGCAATGCATGTGTGGGAATGTTATCTTTACATAGTCATCACTGATAAATAACTAAATTTGACTTCAAAATGCGGACAAAATATTGTGGCAATACAAGTTTCGTGAGCAAAATAAAGACTTAGTGACAACAAAAATTACTACTTAACACAGTCATATCGCCGATGATATTTTATACGGTTCGATAAATATGTCTTTAATCTGAAAACCAAAATGGTCACTCAGTTGTTGTAAAACAAAACTTAAAAATATAATAATTCCGGGATTTGTGAAATTCAATACCGAAAACTACTGGTCTCGAATACGGCCGTGATCCCGGGATCCGGAAACACGGGATCCCGTGATTGAATCATCTAATTGTATCTATCCTCCTTGAGTCTTAATCCTCAATGCCATCACTTTCACTTTTATGATATTCCTCCACCTGTTTTTGTCTCTGGCGGAGTCAAGAGCAGTGTGGATCCGGTTGGACTAACGTATTGGGCTGCGTCGCCCACAAGGCTTTTTCCCCATTAAATTTACTGGTCACGATGAGCTTTTCGAGGTTGCTACCGTCTTCCCTTGCTCCGTAGTCTTTCCATACAATGTGACCGAAGTATTGTAATTTGAATAGTTAACAACGAACATTGTTTAAAGGGCATAATTATTATATTAAACATATTCGTGCACCCATATTCGTGCTTTCCTAATGTCGTCATAGAATCACAATTAGTGTTGGCGAAACGGATCCGACAAAGTGCAACTACAACTCGTTCTATTGTCGTTACAAATCTACTAATGTGTATTGCATTACTGTTGTGTTTCACTTGTATGGGCATGTACCTAATGTATTTAGGATCCATGTGATGACATCTGATAGAACGACGACGGCGCGTTTATATTTGACGAATTA
The DNA here is from genome assembly GCA_949316375.1 of Mythimna vitellina. Lineage (NCBI taxonomy): Eukaryota > Metazoa > Arthropoda > Insecta > Lepidoptera > Noctuidae > Mythimna > Mythimna vitellina. The sequence continues at coordinate 26,911,391 of OX438688.1, read as the reverse complement.
TGTAGGGGAAAGGTGTACGAGTTGATCCTCTTAAGGGAATGTTCTTGTGGTTCAACCAATATTTAACTTAGTAGATATGTAAAAGCCTATTATATCTTGTAAATTTATCAGTCTACATATTGTCATACTCAAATTGTTATTATTTTAGCTCATTTAGGTATTATCATGTGCCACTTTTTTAAAAATCTACCTAAGGATCATCTTTACATTTCGGTATCCAAGATGATCCCTGCGTAGGGGGCAAGATGATCTGGGGATCAACTTGCTCTTATTTTGTGAACAACAGTTAGATTTTGATAAAATTAAATAAAAAACTAGAATTGCGGTTAATATGCCAACGATAAAACATCTTCCGTACAACCTCGTCTCCACATCTTTAAGGCGTCCATTTCACGGTCATGCAAGCGGCAATCAAAACCATCAATCATGAATGATGATTGAATGACGGAATTTTATCGCCATACGTTTTTCGTCATGCAAACGTCAATCATAGCATTACACGGTAGGTTAGGTGGCAAAACTGACAGCAAAACCTACCGTATAATGGACGCCTAATACGCTTCACGATCTCAAGTTCCTGTTCTGCCGTAAAAACTGTTTTTTTCCTACTAACTATCTGATTGTCCCAACAGCCATCTTATTGGCCGGGATCTGTACACTATGTAGGTACGTGATCATCTTACCCCAACACTAGCTTTTTTGTTTCGTGTTTGTTAAAATTGCCTATAATGAAATCAACAGTCACCGTGCCATTAAAAATCAAATTATAACATTTAACAAAAGTCCTAATACAATGGGTTTATCATTAGACCACCTATTTTAGAACACATTTGACATAAATTCAAAGTCAACCTTACCCTAGATCACCATCACGGATTTTTTGTTTTTAACGCAAGAAATTTTGTTGTCACTTACGCCGCCATTACGATTGACTGTAGTGTGTAGGGCAGCGGGGAAAATGTATAGTTATCGGCACGGATCTTGAGCGCTGACTTTTACTTGCGCAGAAGTAACATATCAGGTCTCTTTGGTGGTATGAAGTGAGACGCGGGGGCGGGGAGTGTCAGTGATTGGTTCGCCGCGTATCGCATCATAGACGACACTCGTGATTGGTTCCCTGCGCTTGCTGCACGTATCTAACGACGATGAGTACACTTTCGTGCCAATAAATTGACTCGTGATTTTTAATACATCGATTTTATTTTTATTATTGATTATTTTATTAGTGGTTATTATGTCACTAAAAACGGTTTAGCCGAGAACGCATAACAGGCACACAAAGAAAGTTCCTTTCAAAAGTAGGTAAAATGTTAGGAATTTTTTCGTAGGGATGTTACAAATCTTTGAAATTTTCGTCTTTGCTACAATATCCATATACCTTCCGGTGGAAATTCTCTAAAAGATAATGAAAACTGTATGAAAATCTGTTGCATGGTTAATAAGTAAACGGAAAAACAGACAGAAAAACACAGCGACTTAGATTTAAACTATTTATGTTTTTTTTTTTTTACTTTAATCTTCAACCAGAATTAAGAAGATAGCAGGTAAAAGAAAAAATAAAATATAATAAGTGTACATTTTTTTTGCCATAAGTGTACGATGTGCAAAGCGATCCCCATCTTTCGACGAGCGCTCAAGATCCGTGCCGATACCTGTACAGTCGAAGCAAAACAGATGATTTTAGTAGTTTTCTTGCAATTAACAATTGCAATTAATTAATTAATTAATTTAAAAAGGATCATTTCACCTACCTACCGACGTTCGTAAGTTACCAATAATCTTTCTGGCAGCCGACAACAAGTTCTTTTAAAAAATAAACACGCGAAATCATTTTTCGAAAGGTAGGCTACCTACAAAGTCGAGTAATCTACGCATAGCGTAAAAAATTTGGTAGACATCTACGCTGTAACAAGTAGTTTTAAAAAATACTAGAACAGAATGAGCGTAGACCATTCACTTTCTACCGATAACTACAATTACAGTTTCTTCCTAGCCGGTAGGTACCTAGCCGCAAAGGGTAGTGCTCGGCAATACTAGGTACCTACCTAACACTGCAATCGAATATAGATGCTTTAATCCCGGGAGGGACTGCATGTATGTACTGATGTTGTCTCTGAACTCAGTGATATTAATCAAACGAGACGTCTTGGACTTCGCTATACTTATACCTACTTATGTTATATGTTAGACGAAGATAGAGACTGTCATCAGTCACAGTATCTGCCTACAGGCTGCCGTCTATGAGCTAGTGTAGCGTACGATCATACCTAAATGCTTCGTGCATCAGGCGGTGAGAACGATGTGTGTTTCATCTGGTTTTATTCATACATTTTCGAACTGTATCACATGTAATAATATGGTATGCAGATACGATCCCAGAGCGGGAGGTTCGCAGCATGTACTCGTTTTGTAGGAGATACGTGACGGACAACCTGCCCCGCCGCGCCGCGCCCCGCTCCTCTTGCCCGCCACGCCCTCGCAATCCAAATAAATAATATATTATGTAGGTATACATACGTATAAATTGGATCGAGAAGCGATTGCTACGCTCCGCGGGGACTTGAATTACGGTGAAGACATTCACCTTAAAATATTGGTACGTCCGGACTCCGCTCGATTTATGTAGGATCGTACTAACCTCGCGCCGCCGACCCGCCCGTGGTGCCTAGGACCCGTTGTTCACGAGACGCCGTAGAACTAACATAAATCCGCGAGATTCGTTTAAGCCAGTTTCCTACAAATCAAAGAGAATGGCCCGACTCGCAGTTTAATTTTAATCCCATTTTCCTCGTCTGTTAAATTCTTAATCTGACTAACTGGAATTCCCTTCCAATTGAAGACACCGGAGTACCTACGCCTAGATGCTCTGATGATCTCTGCCTAGGTGTTCGCAATAGAGACTCCTACCCTAAGCATTCTATCAGACACTAGGCAGAATCCAGATGTGTACGTGTAGCTCTATCTATAATTGTCCGTATTTATGCACAATGGAACCACACGACAAATATCGAATTTTGTTTTTTTTTAAGCCTTCCTGTTAAAAAGTAGTGTAAATTCTTATGAAAAAAAGAACTACGTAATTTTCCACTTAAAAACTAGGTATACTAAAAGCAGAACAGAACTAACTGCCCTACCTAGCATGTACTACGTAAAAAGCGAAAGCGAACCACAGCAAAAGGGACTCGACTATTCAAACACAAAAATGATATTACCACCAATTCATTTTGTACAGAAAAGCATCACATATACTTGGTACCTTTATACGTTACACACATTTTTAATATTAACAATTGTTTTAAATACACCAAATGGAACCAAGTTTTGTGGTACGCGTAATCTAAATTCTTAATTTTATTGAAAATATTTTTTGCAAAGTGGTGCCACAAGCATTCGGATCAATCATGTATTGAATAAATATTGTAAAACAGTAAAACCACTAGTATGTGATTCCATTATGTATATAAATATTTTTGTTTTTTTTTTTTTTAGTTTTTCCTTCGAGTCGGAATCAAATAGTTTCTAAAGGGCCGTAAGGACCGGTTTTCCACTCGCCTTCAGAAGTTTGGCCGTAATTCCGTCCTCGCCCGACATCTTGTTGTTTTTCAGCTGCTTTCGAGCCATCCTAATCTCGTACAGGCTGACGTCTGGGATATCTTTTACATAGTGTTAAGTCAATCTAGCTCTTGGGTTATTTGCAGCGGGTTTAGTGATAGACGTGTATAAATGTCCATAAAATGCCTCGATCTTTCCCAGAAGCTCCGATTTGACGGATATGACTCTGCTGTCGTCGGTCTTCAGTTTTCTTAGATGGCTCTGCCCGATAGACAGATCTCGTGCAAATACTTTGGAGCTCTTATTCCACTCAATCGCATCTTAAACCTTTCAAGATTAAAGCAGAGAAGGTCGCGTTTCAGAGACTCGACACTTCGAGACCCATCTATTGAGCTGCCGATATCTATACGTATCGTCTGAAGACTGCAGAATCATCTCACGCGATACTGATATTCAATTACCATGTGGTGACCACTTCCAGTTTTCACCGCATTGATCACAGAGACATTATTGAATATTTGCTTCTTCGTCGACAGGATGGAGTCTGCACTGTCAGGACTTTACCAGGTCAACTTCCTATGCTCATGCTTTTTGAAGATGGAGTTTATCATATAGAGGCCCTCCTTCTCCATAAAACTAGCCAGTAGGTGTCCCCGGTGGTTCCGACGTCTAAATCCAAATTGCCCCACTTGCAGCTTGTCACCGTCTCGTTTGCCTAGTTTCGCTTAAAGTCCCCCATGACTACTGTGAAGAGAGTCTTATAACCATGCATGGCTCTGGATACGTCCTCATACATGACGAAGTAGAGACCTACTTCGTCGTCGGGGTGTGTTGAGGTCGGGACATAAACCTGTATGACCTTCAGCGAATATCTTATTCTGAGTATAAGGCTCGCCACCCTGACGCAGTCTCGATCTTCCACATTGTTAACAAGGATCTTGTGGACGAAAAACCCGACACCACCCTGGGACTGCTTTGCCCTGGTTACCGGATTTGAGAATTATCATGTCCTCCTCCTGTCTTCGGACTTCAGATAATCTTACAATTCTCCGTCGTAATCCACTCAATTTCTCCTCAACTTCGGTGATCTTCTCATCAGTTCTCAGTGTACGAGTGTTATATGTTGCCAGGTCCAGTCATTTTTTTAAGGGTTAGCCGGATCTCATCCGGTGATTCTTAGCACCCCTTGCCTCGCTGTTGCCTTGAACGCTACCGGAGCCAAGGGTAGAAGGGCTGCCGGTAAACAATCTGTAAATGTTAAAAGGAACTACATTCACATTTTCTTAAATATCTATTGAGTTTAAGATTATTTAAAGTCAATTCATAGGGGCCGTTCAAGTATTACGTAAGCACTTTTTTTTTTAATATTAACACCTCCCTGCACCTCTTCAGCAAAAGTAAGCAAAGCTCTCATCTTCCCCCCTCCATACTTACGTAAACGTACGTACATTTGTCAATTTGTTAGTTTGGTTATTAATTTATGAGCAGTAGTTGTAAGTCTAGAAAAAGGGAATACTTGGAATAAAGGAAAAGAAAACATAGTTGATTTAAAATTTTGACATTAATTCAAATAAACATTTCTCAGTCCATGACACACTAATCCATGACATTAGTCTTTAATGACATTAGATGTAAGTATGCTGCTTAATCATGTGTGTCTGCTCATTTTCTTGTGATTTTGAAACATCGACATTGTTCTCGCACAGAACTAAAAAAAATTTGTACTGCTGACGTAATCACTATCTAGACCCCCCATCTGGGGGATAGGTCATCAAAAATAAGCAAAGCAAAGATCCCAACATGTAGTGCTTAAGTGATACTTAAATGGCCCCATATACATATATTTAAATAAGATTTTTTCTAAATAGGTATCCAAATAAAATAAATAGTAATTTTCCTTTATAGAACAGAGCTACACATATTTTTGCAAATACTTTAATATCTCAGAAGTATGTATTTGCTGGGTGGTTCCATTTTGCATAAATACGGACAATTCACTGACAAATATTTAGTAACAGCAACTTGTCAACCTCTTCTGTTGAGTAATAAAGGTTGTTCGTGACTATCCCCATCAACACTAGTGATGTGTAAAGGAGTTTAGAAGTGTAGTAGGTATCACATAGAACCTAATCAATAAATCGATGTTTGTTTCTATTGGCTCGCGAGGCAGGCTGTGCATGCAGCCTCGTTCACATTAATTCGCCGGCGGCCGGCGACACAACCCGGCCGGGACTCATTTGAATACGCGTTTGTCTGTTGTTTAATGCTAATTCCGGTATCGGCGAGTAACACACACGGGCGTCACCGCTTGGGTAGCTGTTTGGTTGGTGCGCCAGTCTTCTGCGCGACTCCACAGAATTACTGATTGATGTCATCTTACTTTTACCACTTTTACTTACCTACATTCGCTAGATAGATAAATGTTTTGTTGATTAAAGTATTGTTGAATTAAGTAGGTCTCTAATCTCTCTCTTCGGGCAGGATAGAAACGAAGAGAGGCTTGTAAGTGTCCATGTCGATGGGCCTATGTAAAGTACAATATTTTGAATTTGAGACAGCATAACAAATTAAAGTAATCCTTAATCTTTGTGTGTTTACTTTAGCGACATTTTGGAGGACCTACCTAGATATCTAAATATACAAATTGTTCTTCTTATCAAAATGAATATGAGGAATCTCTCACAAAGAGCTATTTATTTTGAATACGATTTAACGTTAGAAGGATAGATGGGACCATAAAATGTGAATGTCATAATACTATTTCACGAGAAGCAGGTACACACGAGACTGTTTCATTTCAGTAAATAATACAGAGCGATACATCAGGCGCCGCTCAACATAATACATATTAAATAGCCTTCAGTCCGGAGCACTCTCCGCGATTACCTCTCATATCAGATTTCTTACGGCGTGGATAAAAAACGCACTTATCATTGGCGGCTGTGACTTATGACTCCAATCTAATCGCTCAGTTATTTGTGGGGCTTTTAGATGATCACGAGGAGGATTGTTTAAATTATTGAGTAACTCACAATTCTTAATATTATTTATTAGTTAACAGAGGTAACTGTTGACCAATAAATATTTTAGTAACAGGTACCTAAGTATTTTGACGACTTTTGTGGTCGTGATGATTCCGCAAACGTAATCTAACACATGAATATTTCAGCTGATAACTGTGCATTCCTGGCGCGCTCAGCCTTTGTGTCAATATCGGCATAATTTTGCTATTATGGGTGCAGCTCCATCCGTGCTCCCATCCGTCAAGCGAGACGGTTCCTCGGAGATATTTGCTGTGTAAGCTGTGTATGCACTCAAACGTTACATACTAGGAACTTACAGAAGATCCATCCTGATAAGTCATCAATTAGAAATAAAACAAAGAGATAAACTTGTGGATATAATAAAACTAAACAATGAGAGTACGAGGAACAAACTCGGCGTAGTCTGCTTTATCATCGTCTTATGAAAGCCGCCATTATTTGTGAATTTTTCTTATGCACTTACACTAGGTATTACATACATGATTTTGGCTGTGATAGATTGATATTATTGTAGGCTTTAGTACGCGGACCTTCTGCGCGTGTAGTTTATTGAAGCCGATGGTATGCGGTATCGTGTTGATTCAGCGCGAACTGTCGATGCGTCACAAGTGGTGTTTGCGGAGAGATGCACCACACAACTATATACACAGACACTGCTCACTGCTTCATGCCTCAGTGACGCGAGCGTGTCTTGAGGGCAGCACCGCTGGCCCACTCCGACGTCACTTAACTGCTGCTACCCGACTGCCTCAAACGAAACATAATATTTTATATCTCACGACTACTAAAAACAAAACTAAAAATTGATGTTACAAAACAACCTCTACCGAAAGTATTCTACAAAAACCAGGCAAGTGCGAGTCGGACTCGCGTACTGAGGGTTCCGTACAAACTTACCTATGAAAACAGTTCAATTCCCGAATTGAGTTACGAAGATTTTTCCGAATGTTTTTTTTTGTGACGTAACTTACATTTACAGTTTTCAGATATTTTCCTATACTTGTGCTATAAGACCTTGCTTCATGCCAAATTTCATTATTCTAGGTCAACGGGAAGTACCTACCCTATGAAATTTGATTCTCGAAGTATACGTTTTTTGTGTCATAAACGGCCACATCTTTTTTTATCGTTAACTCAGAAGTTTGAATTTTTTACAGCGTTAAGGAACTGCAAACCTGAGTATATGGTTTTAATTTCAAATCGATATCTCCACGCGTTCTTGAGATAAAGGGTCTTGACAGACGGACAACAAAGTGATCCTCGTTTTTACCTTTTGAGGTACGGAACCCTAAAAAAGCATAGGAATCTCCGCTACTTCGCATTTGCATGTGCTTAACATTCCACTTCACAAGTTAGGGCTAGATACTTCATTTTTGTGGCACATGCAGTGTCCAATTTTAGCTACTAAAACTTAAAAGTAAGTACAGTAGCTAGTAAAGTATATGCATCTTGCCATAGATATTATTAGAGTCCGTAGATACCTACTTCCTTTACCTAGACTAACAATTGTTGTCCCGTTCGTGGTGACTGTGATGTGTGTGCAGGGTTCCTTCTATTTGGCAGAATCTTGATACTCCTGCACTGACTTGATACACTGCACTACTGTGCAGTGTGTGTTTGTGTACAATCGTCTTATTAGCTGCGAGGCAGTCCAACTTGTGTGTATGTGTATGAGAGCGACTTGTAAGTGAACTGGTAATTAAAGCATGTTTGTTTCGAGTGTAATTTATTAAAGCTTATGTAACAATTATATGGTGTGTATATATCATTAAACCAACTTTTTAATCGAAAATAGAACTGAGCCTATGGCGCGCCATTTTTAGGGTTCCGTACCTGAAAAGGAAAAAACAGAACCTTTATAGGATAACTTTGTTGTCCATCCGTCTGTCGCTCTGTTTGTCTGTCTGTCTATCAAGACCCTTTATCGCGGGAACGCGTTGAGGTATTGAATTGAAATTAAAACCATATAATCAAATTTGCGGTCTCTTAAAGCTGTAAAAAAATCAAATTTCTAAATTAACGAAAAAAAAGATACGGCTGTTTATGTCTCAAAAAACGTGTATTTCGACATTCTCGATTAAACCAAAATTCATAGGGTATTTCCCGTTGACTCAGATTCCAGAAATTTTGCATAGAGCAAGGTCTTATAGTTCAGGTACAGGAATAAATCTGAAAACTTTAAATTAGTTTTTACGTCACAACAAAACAAAATTTTTACGATTTGGAAAAATCTTCGAGACTCTATTCGGGAATTGAACTGTTTACATAGGTAAGTTTGTACGGGACCCTCAGGGCGCGAGTCCGGCTCGCACTTGCTCTTCTTGCACTCTGGGTGGTGTGGGAAGGCGTATGACTTTTACTGATTAAAACCACACCTGTGTCCTTCAGTTGCCCTTTGCGTTCTAGGTTCTAGGACTGCTAGTTTCCTTTTCGGAAATTCCCCGAGGTCCTAGCTAGCGGGCATCGGCCCTGCTGAGCCCCTACAGTTTGCTGACATCCATCACACACCATACAGACCATCTCAGACAAATCTGCATTGTTCTCACGTGATTTGACCATTACATATTAAGTATGGACTTTAAAAGAGACTTTGACCCCTGAGTTTGTTTCGGTGTTTCTTCTCAGGGTAGTCAGCTAGGAAACACCGGCCTCATCTAGTTTAAAATGACGAAAAAACAATTGACGTGTAAAAGTGTTTTTTAAACCTACTTAAAAAATAAATATCATTTATCATTTATTCTTTGAGGAGCGCGTGGATCACTACGCGCAGTTAACGATTGGGCTCGGTCCTGTTAATCACCGGACATTGCTCGACGTCCGCAAGCCCGCTTCTACCGTCGCTGGTAGTCAGCGTCAGAATCTTGGCGGCTCCCGGAATCCCCTCACGCGTGCAGCCTCCTCCTTCACTAAAATTACTGATTCGCAGAAGGAGGCGACCGCCTGCCATTCCTCCTCGCTCCAGACCATAGCCTAAACCAAGGCGAGAGTTCACTGACGCCGATTGTCTCAACGAGGACATGGCGGTGCTCCGCGCATGCGGGGCACTCCTTCAACGTATGTTCCACCGTGTCCTCCTGGCGGTCTACACAATGATGACACCCGGGCGTTTTTTCCGCTTTGCAAGAATGCTGAGTTTTTTATCAGCTAAACTTTTATGTTGACTTCTATGGGGTCGCGCGGTGGGTAAAAGCTAATAAATTTTAGAAATACTTACTCTTCCTTTTTTTTAAGTCGATTAAAACTGCACATGCTGTGGTACAGGCTGCTGGGGCGAGGTCACGCGACTGTCTGTTATGTGATAGGTTCAGCTTTACCGTCATTCTGCTGAGCGGTAATGAGTATGTGTATGAACGGGACGCTGTAATTATGTGCGAAATGTATCACTTAATGAGATGAGATGCGAGCCTGTTATTATACTGATATTGCTGCACTCGTATCGGCTACTGTCAGCGATGGCGTGTGGTTTGCGTCGGAGGATTTTGTAAATTATAGCTTGTTACGCCCTTATACAGAACACACACACAGGATCATAGGACCGTCCATTGTGGTGACACTTGGAGGAGGCCTATGTGCAACGGTTGACGTTTTTCGGCTGAAATGATGATGAGGATGATGCCCATTAGTTCAATTATTTCCAATATGATTTCAAAAATACTACATTTAGGTGTGTAAACTGTAACTACCAGTAGCCAGTGTTACGACAGAACATTTAGGTGTGTAAACTGCAACTACCTGTAGCCAGTGTCACGACAGAACATTTAGGTGTGTAAACTCTAACTACCTGTAGCCAGTGTCACGACAGAACATTTAGGTTTGTAAACTCTAACTACCTGTACCGAGTATCATGACAGAACATTTAGGTATGTAAACTCTAACTAATTAACTCGTGTCACGACAGAACATTTAGGTGTGTAAACTCTAACTACCTGTAGCCAGTGTCACGACAGAACATTTAGGTGTGTAAACTCTAACTACCTGTACCGAGTATCATGACAGAACATTTAGGTATGTAAACTCTAACTAATTAACTCGTGTCACGACAGAACATTTAGGTGTGTAAACTCTAACTACCTGTAGCCAGTGTCACGACAGAACATTTAGGTGTGTAAACTCTAACTACCTGTACCGAGTATCATGACAGAACATTTAGGTATGTAAACTCTAACTAATTAACTCGTGTCACGACAGAACATTTAGGTGTGTAAACTCTAACCACCTGTAGCTAGTTTCACGACAGAACATTTAGGTGTGTAAACTCTAACTACCTGTAGCCAGTATCACGACAGAACATTTAGGTGTGTAAACTCTAACTAATTAACTCGTGTCACGACAGAACATTTAGGTGTGTAAACTCTAACCACCTGTAGCTAGTTTCACGACAGAACATTTAGGTGTGTAAACTCTAACTACCTGTAGCCAGTATCACGACAGAACATTTAGGTGTGTAAACTCTAACTAATTAACTCGTGTCACGACAGAACATTTAGGTGTGTAAACTCTAACCACCTGTAGCTAGTTTCACGACAGAACATTTAGGTGTGTAAACTCTAACTACCTGTAGCCAGTATCACGACAGAACATTTAGGTGTGTAAACTCTAACTAATTAACTCGTGTCACGACAGAACATTTAGGTGTGTAAACTCTAACCACCTGTAGCTAGTTTCACGACAGAACATTTAGGTGTGTAAACTCTAACTACCTGCACCTGGCGTCACGACAGAACATTTAGGTTTGTAAACTAACTATCTGTGCCTAGTTTCACGACAGAATAATTCATGTAAATCGGTCAAGTTGAATCCAATGTAGGTTAAGAGAAAAGAACAACTCGAGCGTCGTAATGAAACAATGGCACTTGTGCTAAGAAATGTATTTAATTAGTAAACAGTAGTTTACCAACTTTAAATAGAAACCATTGAAACTTACACTGACATTCATTTCAGTTACTTGTTTTGATTATTACAAAGGGCGCGACGTAACTCCCGCTTGACCCGTTTCACGGAGAGCCCATACAATAAAGTTTGCGACAAATACAGTCGTTACTGGGATGAGCTCGTAAAAATAATACCTTCGAGTCGCGCTCATTGTAAACGAGCTAAGTTTTTCTATTTCCTGCGTGCCCCTCTCCCCCCTCCGTGCCTTCTCCCCGGTCCCCCGCGGCGGTTGTTGATGAGCAGTGTGATCACCTGTCGCGTGACGTCACGCACGACTGATGGCGCTCGGTCAAGTTGTCGTACTAGTGACGCGGCCGAGTGGTGGATCAACTGAGTACTGTCACTTTTTAAATTTGCTATTGTTCGCTATTTTTGGCTTAACTAGACATATTACAAATTTACATCACATATTTATCGCAAGTATTTTACGTTTTGGCCCGTTTCATGTGAAAAAAAAAAATAGATACATTAGATTCTTTCAGCATTTTTTTTAGGTGGGAAATCATCAAATGTCATCTTCTATCCTTGGGCGGAGTGCAAGGGCGTGTCAGACTTTTACTGACTAAAACCCACTCCTGTTCCTTCTTTTCCTTCATTCTAGGGCCCTGCGGTTCTCTTTCACATCTCCCCCAGTAGGCTTCGACCCTGCTGGGCCCCTACGGTTTTGCTGACATCTTGAGGCGGGCGTGAAACATTACGCGCGGTTGACGACTTGGGCTCGGTCCGGACGGTTACCAGACAGTCGAACGGCAAGCTACCCCATTGCTCGTCGTCCGCAAGCCCGCGCCTACAGTGGCTGGAAATCGGGATCGGGATCCCGGCGGCTGGGGCGTGAGGATCGACCCTTGCGCGTGCTGCCGTCTTCTTTGCTAGCCTGTACCAAGGCCCGGTGCGAGAGATCGCTGCCACCGATCGCCCCCACGAGTATACGACGGTGCTCTGTCCAGGCGGGGCACACCTCTACCGTAAGCTCCACCGTGTCCTCTGAGCGGTCTACACAATGGTGACACCCGGGCGTTTCTTCCGCATGAATCCGGTGCAGGAACCTCCCGAATCGACCATGTCCAGTGAGGACCTGCGACATGCGGAAGTTAAAGACCCCATGTTGTCTTTCCAGCTACTCCTCAAGGAGGGTACTTACCAGCATAATTGTGGCATGCACAAGATTCTTTCAGTATGAATCGCAAGCACAGAATTATTAGTTCCATCTGTCAGTTTTACGAACTTGACACGGACGAAGTCGTGGGCAACAGCTAGTCTTTTGAATAAATTTATAGCCGCCATCGTTGTTTAGATTATTAAACTGAAGTTTGCTCTTTAATATTTGAAGCGCATATTTATTCACTCATTCTCGATGTGACTGAAGTACTTCAGTACTGCTTGTAAAGAGTTGTTTGTAAACTTGACGATAAAGCTTTCAAAGTAATTTCTTTTGAAGACAAGTGTTGTCTAGCGTATGATTGTGTGTTAATTACGCACATAATGAAAGAGCTTGTAACGTGAGTGTGTGCGCGGCGCTGATTAGGATTAAGTAAATTACGTCGCACTTCTCGTTCGCTCGTAATCCTGCAACACTAGGCTGCGGAGTGTGGAGGTAAGATGATTGAGGTTCACACACGCGTCCCCTGTGTTTTAATTTGCTGGGAAAGACAGTGCAGGCGCTGTGCTGTTTTGACAGGCAGTCGATTAGGTAGAAGGTTCAATAAATTGGTGCTGTATGTTCATAGTGACCAGCGCACTGCAGTCACTTAGGAAATGTAAGTACTTAAAAAGTTGCGGATCTCATTTTTTCTATTTTATAATAAATTATATTTGCATTTGTCTTGCAACTTGGATCGGTCGTTGTGGCGACGTTTGGGGGAGGCCTATGTCCAACAGTGGACGTCTTTCGGCTGAAATGATGATGATGATGATGCAACTTGTATTGAAAGTGGCCTTATGAAAGACGGTTGGTCGTGGTCCTGAAGAGAACCGTTTGAGTTTACCATCGATGAGAAAGGATTAGTCAGCTAGACTCTGCGTTACCGAGTGCTAGCTGCCCAGGGTGCGCCGGGCGTTTGGAATCGCAGAACGATATATTTAACGCCACTCGTGGAGGCTCCTTTCACGCACCCCACTTCCGTATACCTGCACTTTGGAGGATTTGATGAGTGCTAACGATGCTGCCATTAATGTAGCCACCTATTGAGCCCAAACAGTCTGACGAGTTTACCATCGAATCGAAAAGAAGAAGAAGAACTTGTATTGAAACCGTTCCGGAAAGCTACCTCCTTTGTTTGCTTCGAGACGTGCTCCACTCGCAGCTGTCACAGTAGGGACACTAATAAAACAAGATCTCATATTAAAAACAATACACCGCCCCATGCTAGGAATAATACCTGTATCGTGTGTGCGTTCACAAAAATATAAATTCACCTACATAAGGCACTCAGACCCGGAACTTCTATCTGTAGGCCATACAATTATTTGTTTCCCACGGGAATTGAACCAGCGATACGCAGAGCAACAGCCGATCGCTTTAACATTGCGCCAACCATGTTGTCTGAAATAATAAGTTATTAAAGTAGTAGTAGTAGTAATAGTATAAGTACTTACATAAAAAGCTGCGAAAATTTTGTGTATTGCAGCACTTGTTGCTTCATTTACGTTTTATTATAATTTGTATATGAATTTATTCATAGTTTTAATACAAAAAGTATTGAAAACGTTTCAGAAAATTACTTGTTTTGTTTGCTTCGAGACGTGCTCCAGTCGCAGCAATCATAGCAGAAACACTAACGTAAAAAGATTTTAGAACATATTAAAGTAAATTACAACATTTATTGTATTACCAAGATATTGAGTTTTAAATACTATAGAAAACTGCTAATAAGTCACCCACATGGTGAGAAGCTACTAATCAGCTCGTAATCCACAAACACACGCGGATCATCGACAGCCACACGCCATGTTTGAGTTTGTCTTGGTATGCTCATGTGAAGAGGAGGGATGAAACGCATGTTACTAAAAGAGTTCTGAGTATACATGTGGATGGATGGAGAGGGAGAGGGAGGCCAAAGAAAAGATAGATGGATTGTGTGAGAAGTGATATGAAAGAAAAGGGAGTTTGAGATAGTTTGACGGGTAACAGGACAGAATTGAAGAAAAAACGTGTTGCGCCGACCCCAAGTAATATGGGATAAGGGCAGGAAAAAGAAGAAATATGATTCGATTGTGCTACGCCGTAGCTCTAGGCTCTGCTACGCCGTAGCTCTAGGCAGTGCTATACCGTAGCTATAGGCTCTGCTACGCCGTAGCTCTAGGCTCTGCTACGCCATAGCTCTAGGCTCTGCTACGCCGTAGCACTAGGCTCTCATCATCATCATCATCATCATTTCAGCCGATAGACGTCCACTGCTGGACATAGGCCTCCCCCAAATGTCGCCACAAAGAACGGTCCTGCGCGTCTCGCATCCATCGGATTCCCGCAACCTTCACCAGGTCATCGGTCCACCTTGTAGGGGGCCTTCCAACACTGCGTCTTCCGGTACGCGGTCGCCACTCCAGAACCTTTCGGCCCCAACGGCCATCCGTTCTGCGAGCAATGTGCCCTGCCCATTGCCACTTAAGTTTGGCGATTCTTCGTGCTATGTCGGCAACCTTGGTTCTCCTGCGGATATCTTCATTTCTGATTCGATCACGCAAGGAAACTCCGATTATAGCCCTTTCCATTGCCCTTTGGGTGACTTTGAGCCTTCTGATGAGGCCCACTGTGAGCGACCACGTTTCGGAACCATATGTCATCACTGGCAACACGCACTGGTCATAAACTTTCGTCTTGAGACACTATGGTATATTGGATGAGAAGATACCGCGCAGCTTCCCGAACGCTGCCCAGCCGAGTTGGATTCGACGGTTGACCTCTTTCTCGAAATTAGATCTACCCAACTGGATTGTCTGACCGAGGTAAACGTAATCGTCTACAGTTTCGAGTGCAGAGTCTCCGATCTTGATCGGAGTGGGTGCTACATGGATGTTTATCATGACTTTAGTTTTGTCCATGTTCATTTTGAGACCCACTCTTTCGGAAACTCTACTGAGGTCATTTAGCATTGTGCTGAGCTCTTCCGCAGTCTCAGCCATGACTACTATGTCGTCGGCAAACCGAAGATACTAGCACTAGGCTCTGCTATGCCGTAACTCTAGGCTCTGCTACGCCGTAGCTGAAGTCTACTACGACTTTCAAATCTTCTAACCGTATCCAACATTTAATATCGTTGACGTTAAAATAATCTTTACAGAATCTTATTTTTCCTTTTTCTGTCTGATAAAAATATCGAAGAATCCGCCATGTCTAATTAGCTTCATGTTGTGAGTCAAATCATCGCAAAAAATGTAAGATTATTATAATAATGAAGCAAGAAGCGTTCTCGGCTAACTGTCGCCCCAGGCGCTCGGCGGTGGGTGAGTCCGTCCAGGGCGCGCGCTTGTATCCCTTTCTGTAATACCCATAAAGTAGGTGTCGTACACCGGGACACACTGAGATGAATAATCTGATCCCTGCGCAGTATCCACGTACGTTTAGGTATATTCAGTAAAGTTTTGCAATTATCGAATGTGGTTGTTGAATTTCAAAGAGGCTGGAGACGTTGGAACGGATTAGAATTTACTTAAAGTTTTAAATAGGACACGAGGTTGTGCCCACAGGGAACTGAATGCCTAAATATTGCATTGGTATCAGTGTTCTTCACGCAATTAGAACATATACAAACGAACAAACTTCAACTAAAAGGCAAATGGCTGGACCAGACACATCATTGGTCTGGTCGGAGGGTCCTACATTTTCGACCCATCGTCCATTACTTTGCGCGCTGTTCCGCATACCTCTATAAGGTTGATTTTTATATTCCTGAAGTTTGCACAAGTCGCGGTCTGTGTACACTGAATGAAAATAGCCGAATGAAAAAAAAAACATTTCAAGAAATTTATTGTTTTGGTTCAGGAGTAATGAAAAAAACAATGTTGACTTCAAATTGCCTACTGTTTCCACTTACAAGCATATTTTTTTTTATCGATATAATCTAGTGTTTGACTGCAATCCCACCTATAAGCAGTGATAGCTTATATCGTATATTAGCTTAAACTTTTGACTTATCAATTAAATCCTCGCATGTTTCTCAAACATCCTGAAGCATCGCCACCGCAGTGGGTACCGGTAATAATATGTAGAAGCAACACCCAGACTTATGTAACCGCGTGAGTGAAGTGCGAATTGTTCGCGAGGATCAAGCTTGCGGTCCCACGCGGATCACAACTCACTGAGTGCGGTTGCTGCCTCCTTCATCATCCTGCGGTATACTCCTACCGTGGCGGCAGGAATCACTACTAAAGCTAAACAAACTTATCTTCTAACTTAAATGTGAATATCTTTCTTATGATTTGTCAAAATGTATGTACGAGTTTATTGGTGATAGCCATACACGCTAGGGTATACCTGACAGGTTTGCCTGTACAGTTGAGTTTTACAGGTAAACCGGAGCGTGTATGTTGCACAACTGTGCAGGTTTCCATACATGTACAGGTAACCGAAGAAATATGAATTTGGATATTTTTTGCCCGTGGGTATACCTGTGCAGTTTACCTGTACAAGCAAAACTCAGCGTGTGTGGCGGTCGCCTGCACAAGCGTCAGTAATGTGACTGCGACAGGTGCACTGGAACAATATGGCGTCTCGTAAGCAGAGCTCAGTGATAGAGGGATTTATAGAAATATATAAATTAAGGTAATATAATATAAGATAAGATAATCATTTATTTGCCCAAACATGAGTACAATACATACATTACAAAATAAATTGTTAGCATGCAAGAGATGTAAAACACATTAGAAATCGTTATATTTGCCCTGACCAATGGCATGCAAATATTTCCAAAATAATACAAATAATAAAATCATTCAAGCGTATCATTAAGTCAAATAAAAAAAAAATATGACACTGATACAAGTCAAAATAAAATTAAACATCTAGAATGTCTAACTAATAATTATAAATGTCAATAATAATGTCAAACTAATAATAAAATAATACTAATTATTAAAAACAAAGAAAAATTGTCATAATAAAAATGTCCTGCTTGTAAAAAATAAGTATAATACAAATTCAAAATTTGTCATTGAAAGATTTTTTTTTAATAATTGATAATAATAGTAACAAGTGAGGGACCAGACTAAGAGAGATGCAATCCGCAGGGTAGTTTTGTGGCGAACTGTTGGGCATTAGCGACCCCGCGGACATGATCTCCCGGAAAATTTCTTGTTCTTCATCTCTGGCTTGCCTATTGGCCTGCCGTAGTGAACACTGACGAAGAACAGAGCTCCCATCTCTCTCTTACCTTTCTCTCTTTCAAACGTGCTCAGGAGAAGGATGTATAATCCAGTAAGGTGCTGGTAGGGATATTGACCGTATTTCCGGGATTGTCCTGATAGCTGTGGTGTACCTCTCCGCTCCTCAAGCAATTCGGGATATGTTACCATTTTGTTGCTACGTCACTTCGTGCTAGCGACAAAACCACAAAGACAAAGTGTTACGAAAAAATTATATGTTGATAATGTTGTACATGAATTTATAATATACTTATGTTTTTTTCAAACCTACCGTTACCGAGAAATACGTCCTTACGGCCCTAACTCCCGAGCAATCTCCAAAAATCATAGCCTATCTTTATTTTCCTTAAATCGCAATAGTTTTTCACCAACCGGGGGTTGTCCTTGGATGCACTAGCATATCGCGTACAGGGATAATCGTCGGTTGGCATCACGTTCCATTAATATTATCTAAAGGGCCTCTGCGAGTTGACTTCGGCCCCTCGTACTCCTTCCAAAGGTCTAGGACCTCAGGGTCTTGAGATAAATAAATGTATAAAAATAATAATAATGATTGCGGTAGTCTTCAAGGCTAGAGTGAATAGGCTCTTAATAACGCACTAGTTTACAAAGAGCCTATTCACTCACCATCAACGATTGCATCACTACTTAGTATCAGGTGGAATCGCAGTCAAGCACTAGTTTATAACAATAAAAAAAAGAATTTCGGTTCAAATTTCAATTCTTTCAATAAATTGACACGAGTGTATTGCTTCTGTTGCGTTAAACATGCTTTACACCACTTCTCACGGTATCTTGGTTATTTTTTTTTTTAATACTACAAATAATAAACTCATTAGCGCTACAGCGTCGAGATCTGCTGCCGGATCCATGGCTTCAACTGAGAGTTTGTACAGGTTTACTGTTACGTGTATGTCCTCTACTCAGCTCAAGCTTAGCTGACGGGTACAACTGTACAGGCAAACCTGTCAGGTATTTCCTAGCGTGTATGGCTACCTTACACAGTGTATAAAAGCGTAATAATAATAATTAAATCTGCTTTCTATCGTTTACATTTCGGGGAGTGGGTATGCATTGGAGTTGCAATTTAATTCCACCAAGTCCGTTCCATCATCGGACCATTAGACGTACAGCGTTGCACCATCGATACATGGTTGACATCCCACCCATACGTACAAAGCGTTTTGGGAACACATTCATGATGCGTACAGTTAAGGAGTGGAATTTCCTGTCGGACTCAGTGTTCCTGATAATTATAACCTAGGGGTCTTTAAGTCAAGAGTGAACAGGTTGCTTTTAGGCAAGTATGCTCCATCGTCGGCCACATCATCACTTCCCATCAGGTGTAATAGTGATCAAATGCGAGCCATCGGTGATGATACTGTATATTCCGCGGAAGTGCGGGGGTCGTGTCCTCTTAATTGCTAAGACCTTGCACAACCACGAGGTATGCAGTCTCAGAGAATATTTACTAAAAACCGACGTGGGTGTGCACCGAGATGTGGTAGCGGTGGACAAGAGCCTCACTCCGCTCTCCTTGGCTAACGAGAAATGGCGCAAATCTGTAGTACTAGACATTAATGATCGCAGCGAAGTATGGCAGAGCAAGGAACTTCACGGACGCTTTTAGACCTATTTTTTAGACCTATTAGCGTCCGTATCTTGGCTGAGTTTCGGTGATCTCTTCGGGATAAACCGAAGGATTTGTCTTTGCGATTATGGACGAAGTTATGATGACGAACAACTACTGGAAATACATTGTGAAGGACGGTACGGTTGACATCAGTCGGGCATGCCACTGGTCCGGGGAATCATTCCGACTCATTATTTCTGGGTATTTTCATCTAGCTTACGGAGAGTATTTGCAAAAGGCACAACCTAGTAGATAGAATTCCAAGTGCCTTACTACAGTTATGTGACGCGTATGGCTCACCAGATTGTCGACATGTGGGATGTGGACTCGGCGGTCATAATTGTACCAAGGGTTATGTTAGCCAATGGCTAAAATAAAGTTTATATTATTCATTCATTTATTTAAGTGCAAAAATGCAATATTATTAGAAACCTTTATTAAATATAATTTATTGGCGAACAGGTGCCATGTTTTGATTCTAGATAAAACAAAAAAAAGGTTTATCAACCAGCATGATGAACCCATCTATCCATTGCGGCATATCGTTATAAATTATTCGGACGCATTGCGTGGCCTCGCTAGCGCGCGTAACAATCGCGGCACATTCGCGCGACAAACGAGCACTGCATCCATCAGCTGCGGGCCTGATCTATAGTGTACGCAAACGTTTATTTATTTTTTATGTGCCTTAAACTAATGATAATGGTATTACAGTTGGGCAAATGTACTAAAACTTCCACAGTTGTCAGGTTTGTTTTAAAAATCGTTTGTTTTTTAGACTAAATGGCTCGATTAAACTGTTTGGCTAACAATTCCGTATAATATGCAGGTTAAGCGAAGCTAGTTTTTCAAGCTAT
Organism: Mythimna vitellina; assembly: GCA_949316375.1. Classification (NCBI taxonomy): domain Eukaryota; kingdom Metazoa; phylum Arthropoda; class Insecta; order Lepidoptera; family Noctuidae; genus Mythimna; species Mythimna vitellina. The sequence continues at coordinate 26,891,010 of OX438688.1, read as the reverse complement.
GTTGGCCAAAATTTAAGCTTAAGTTTGTCTTTGTCATTCTTATTTTTTATGTGCCAAGTTAGGGTTATAAATAGCAATTTGTTTGTTATGTTAGCTTTAATAACTAGCATTAATCCTTTGTGTACAAAAATTTTAATTGTAACACAACAGCTCAAAGCGCTAGTCACATTAGAGGCCGCGTGGCCGGTAGTACGCGGCGCGACTGCACCGCAACTAATGTGTTTACCCGCGCGGCGTGCGGCCGGCCGCGCCCGCGTCCTGCATCTGCACACGCGCACTTATTACTTATCTCTATAACACGCGGAAAGGAGAAGGGTCAGACCTCGTCACGATTGTTTACTGTGTTTTTGTGCATTTGTTTCAAAGTTTAGAGCTGTTGCCCTTTTGGCAAGAGGGAACCGTTCATTTACAGCTTGCAATGACTAATTTTGACTTGCTTCAATTTATCTACTGTTTTTGATTATGTTAATTTTAGAATATATTTTTGTCTCTATGTATCTCAAGACCTTGGGGTCCTAGGCCTTTGGTAGGCGTACGAGTAAAAAACGAGAAAGTAACTGTAAGAAACCACTTAGACACTTTTGATGGATTAAGGTGCCTACCGACGATTAATGCTCTACGCTATGCAATTGCAAACAAGGACAACTCCCAGTAGGTGAAAAATTATTGAGACATATAAGGAAAACATACAAGGTTAAGTAAGGACATATAAGGTTATGTAAAGGCCGCTACCCGAACAATATTATTAACATACATCGATAAAAAAGTCTGGGGGTGACTTGCAAACTTAATAAATGGGCCCTTATAAATGGTCGCGACCGCATGTAGTGACGTAGTAACAAGCGGGCAACATATCCTGAGGTGCTTGAGGAGTGGCGAAGTCGTCTATTAGGACAATCCCACTGGTACGGTCAAGAAGTAATCCAAGAACCAGGCTTAATAATAACTGGCTTAATAATTATTATAATTCTGGAATAATAATTATTATTAAGCCAGTTATTTGTAGTAATTAAGCAAAATTGTTGCTTATAGAGAAAATTTGTTAGTAAAAGTCTCTGAAATTTTAATATACTTAATCTATATTTACTCGAGTAGTAGCCGAGAAGAGCAGGGACCAGCTGATACACTGAGACTAGCGACGTCACGAGCGTGCGAACTACCGTAGTGGCGGTATTCTCAATTATGTAAATTATTATTTGTTGATGCTGGAAGTAGGCCCACTGAGCATCTGCTGTTGTTATGTTTAGTAAAAACAGAGTACATCAGAATGTGGGATAATGTGAGAACAGTGCGGTAATGTCGAGCTGCGCAACAGTTCGTGGAAATTATATTACTAGTAGTGTTAACAAACAACACAATATTAATATTCATTACTCGTTAAGTTGTATAGGTCTAAGAATTATCAAACTTACGTAGCACATTGCTCGCAGCACGTATAGTCGACTGGGTTGTGGATGGTCGCCACTTACCGGAAGTTGTGCCGCTGGAAAGTAACCTATAAATCGGTATGACATAGGAACATATTCAGGAGTGGTATTTCGAGTAAGATGATGACGAAGAAATATTAATCAAAGTGATCGTGTTTCTTATAATATAATCCTCACCAAAAGCAATCATATTTTTATCTGCCAGCGTTCAAAGACCAATAGAGAGCCACTACTCCTTTGAATTAGTAGTGTGCAGTGTACAAATGTGCTGCACTATCTCTGTTAGAAAGCCAGCGATTTATACATTCCGCAGTTGTGGCTCGCGCCAGTCGCGGTGCCCGTCAAAAGGCGTGCTGTCACTCGGGGCCCGGGCCCCTGGCCCCGCGCCGGGGGCCCGCGCCCCGAGTAAACAGTTTATGCAAAACGAGGAATTGAATAAAGGGAAGGATCGTGGGCCGCGACTGACACCTCTTGCACGTACGCGAGCGACGAGCTAAGTGCGAGCCCCGGCTTCACACGAATACTATATGTTGGAGAGACTGCTTGCAAGGTCTTCTTTTTCATGTTTATAGTGGGAATTTGGAGCGGTTGTGTGGTGTATTTTAAAGTGTTTTATTTTTAATTTGGCATGCATGTGGAATGTTTCAAAGTTTTCTTGAATACATGTTAACTTTTTAAAAAATTATGCAGTTTTAATAAGTTAATATGAATTCGCCTTAATACATAGGAGATACGTTGTAATTGAAAAAAAAATATGATTATGCCTACATGTAGATGTCAGTTTAGGGAAACCCTAATTACAAGTATACCGTGCGTCGTGTCAGTGTGAGGAGCGGCCGACGCTCGGGGGTGGATATGATGCGATATCGTTGCGATATCGTCATAAATATACGCGCTTTGTGTTATTCAACTAGTCGAGGGAACTAGTTTACATACGCGGCGCGCGTTATCGAGTTAAGTTCGTTCGCTCACGTAGCCGCGTCGCGTCGGCGTCCGCCTCCGACTCGCAAGTTGTAACCATATCATTGTTTTTCAACTATAATGAGGAACTCGGATGTGTGTACACTTTTGTATTGACTTTGCTGCTGTTGAAAATGTTTGTGAGAAAAAAATATTATTAATAATTAAAGTTTTATGCGAAAGACAAGTTAAAGAGTGGTTATATCAAAATTAGTTGCATGAACAATAAAGTAATTATTTAGGTTCCTTCGTCGGCACTTGCATTTACGTAAATCCATAATTTCATAATCGACTACAAGAAACAACCCTAGAAGTGTGCAGCCAGTATACGTCGGATACGCCCTCTCGCTCCACTCAGAGCTATTTGATGTTTTATAAATAACTAGCTTCTGCCAGTGGCTTCGCTCGCGTAAAAATTGGTTTCTCCATACAATTTGTAAAATTCGTTCGTTGCGGATGTCAACACCCTATAAGGATGTTGCTGGCTTGCCAAATTTTAAGTTTGTAGGCGTTATAATTTCTGAGATTTTGTGATTAATCAATGAGTGGTATTTCGCTTATATATATATAGATTTGTGAAAATATTAACCCTAATATTTTCATAAATTATTCATTACAGAAACTTAATCTGCCCAGGATTGCAGCGATTAGTTCTAAACAAAACTGAATGAGTCCTTTTCAATGACGGAGGTACACCCCTCACCACCTGGCGTTAGCTGCGAACATCTACGACTTTCGTTTCCATTAAATGCGAGTTGTATGCAGACAACACCACAAAATTAATTCAGAAGCTCAAGTGTAATACAATAACATAGAGACACACTTTTACGTATTCAAATGTATTTAATGAACAAGAAAACCAGGTAATCATACAAATCACATCATACAATCTTGTACAGATAGGTGCCATGTGGTGACGTTGCATGACAAATAAAGCTACGTTATCAAGGAATTTTATTTGCATTTACATTTCTATTCTTAAAATAGGTACCTCAGTAGCATAATTTGTTACAAGAACTTATCTGACCCATAAGGAATGTTTTTCTTCGAAATTTTTCACGCATGGACAATAATTGCAACGTGTAGACCTTCTGGGACAGGTTCAGCATGACTTCTCGACGGCGTCTGTAGCCGAATTCGTGGCGTAATTGCGAACGATTGAGCCAACTCGCCCGTTGCCGCGATTAAGAGGGTCCTTTACCACTTGCCTATCGCATCGTGAACATCGAGCATGATTTAAAAGCTTGTTGCTTCATCTCAAGCGATGCTTGATGAAGAGGCAATGCAAGAAAATAGAGATAACGCCTGAAAACTCTGTTGGCATTTGGTAGTTCCGTGATTTACTCGAATATTTCACAAAACTTGTTCCAGGTAATACAATTTTTTTTAAACCCTTAAAAGTTTTACAGAAAAAATGTCGTCATTCAGAATTACGATTAAATGTACAAGGCTTGCATATTGATGGACTTTTTATATTTTTAATATATGAGTGTATGATGAAGGGCCAAAGTTCACGTAAAATAACAAATAAGAGGTCTTTTCTAGATTAGCTTTATTATAATCTAGATTAGTTCGAAAATATTTGGAGAATGATGTGTAATAACATCATAATCACGTAAGAGCGTTGTATGAAAATGTACCTCGAAAAGGATACTCTTAAGACGCGTTACTAAAAGAGTTATGAGTTTACATGTGGATGGATGGAGAGGAAGAGGGAGACCAAAGAAAAGATGGATGGATTGTGTGAAGAGTGATATGAAAGAAAAGGAAGTTAGTGATAGCATGACGAGTAACAGGGCAGAGTGGAAGAAAAAAACGTGTTGCGCCGACCCCAATTAATACGGGATAAGGGCAGGAAGATGATGATGATGATGATGATACAATTTTTCACTTTTATTAATCAGGTGCTCGATTTTAGTGATTGATGTTATCTAAGTTGGGTAAATAAATAGTGCATAATTATATTAATATATAATTATATCAATTACCTGACGGTACTTGATAATATAAAAAGAGTTTAACTTGTTATGGACGACAGAATTTCTATGTTTTTTTTAAATTACAACAAACATTAAGGCTGTCAAAGAACTCAACGCAAGAGTAATAGGCAGTTGGAGTTAGCGGCTAGGCTTCTTTTCACAAGAACTGGCCTGTTCCTTGTAAACACCCGGTTGGTAAGGAATGACCAAAACACATAATTGCCACTCACTCGTACCGTTGGACCAACAAACTGCTCGGCACATATCCACGAGCCTACGAGTATGTACTGGCAGTCGATCGTACTGCAATGCTAACAACTGAACGACATGCCGTCCAATATGCTAAACCGTCACAGTACACACGTACTAGTTACGTCTATCTAAACAACATGAAATTGTTTGCTGTACCTGCCGGTGTCCGCCTGATGCACCCATTCATCGTCTCCGTCTGGCCCCCGGGTCCCTCCCCGGGCCCCTCCCCGGAACCCCGACTCCACTCTGGCGGCTCCGCACGTCCCCGGTGCGGACAATTAGCATTTAGATTAAACAAATAAACGGCATCGCCGCGTGACCAGAAAGAATTATCTGCGTTATTTATTGTTCAATTAATTTATTTATTGCATTTTTAATTGTCCCGTTAGTGGTACGCGACGATACTCGCTAACTACTAGAATAACTAAGAACTGGAATAACAACAATAAATGTTTGTTTTGCGGTGAAGTCTATGATTTCACTAATGACAGGTTCATGTGACAGACGGGTTAGTAACGGTGGCGCTGATCATTACGTTGCGTTGCTAGTTTAAAAGTAAATATTTTAAATGGACTTATAAAACAAGGATAATAGACACAAGGACAAGGAAAGCGCGTGATATAAAATGGTTGGTAGGACGAATAATATTATTCCATAAAAAGATAAGGAAAAGAGACGAACAAGGACGAGAGAATTTAGTAGAAAAGCTCTTTAATAAATATATATGGTTATGTTTCAGAGGTTTCAAACTTTAATCGATCAAGTCAGAAAGTGTCCCATAAATTCATCAATTAAATATTCATTTTCCTAATAGTTTAATGTCTAACTGGAGAATAAAGAGAAACGCAAGATAAACTGAACTCTGACTTTACTGCAGACAGGCTTATATTTGCATACATTACAGATAAGTAGACTCGTCGCGTTTGTTCCATTCGACCCGTTACAAGGTGATCCGTAAATTAAAAAAAAAAAAACGTTTTTTTCGCATCTCCCAGTCTCCTAAGCTGACTTCTTATAAAGCGGCCTATTTCAGTAAATAAGTATTCAATTATTTAACACTGTTTAGGCCTGCACTATCAAAAGTTGCTATAAAAATGAGAAACCGTAAAATCTAGCGAACATTTTTACATTCGTGAACTGTAAACTGCTTGTAAAAGTAGAAGCAAATGGTTTAATCTGATCAGATTAAACTATTATATTAAACTATTGTAACCACGAGTTCCTCAAAAACAATAGCTGTATAATAAATAAGCTAAATACGCATTAATTTATACACGGTTTAATATAACAATAATACGAAAAAAAGATCAGCCTCTCCATACAAATTTATAATTTTGATTAGACTGTTTGCATGGATTAGTGAACCTATTTGGTTTTTCGTTTTCTGGAAAAAAAATATTGTGGAAGGTTGTTCAGTTTCGTCTACTGAGCAAGCCAATATAGTTTGCAGAGACCTGTCCGTTACAGCATGTATTATAATGTTTCTTGAATGCGTTGTAGTGCAAGTTTTGTTACACAGCCACACAGTCGTACACTGTCGAGCTCATAATTAGTGTGAGCTAACCGATGGGCCGCCACTATGATGTATCACTTCGTTTCACTTCAAGTTTACCTTTACTTCGTACTGCAGCTTGTTTCCCTGAACTAGAATAACAGCGCAATGCAGTTCGTACGCCGAGATCAAAAGCCTGTAGTTTTTTTTTAAATATCATGCATTAATAAATATTTCTTCTGTAGCGTTTGTGTGTTAATTATCTATTACTAGATAAATAATACGAAGCACTATCTACATCAATATTTATTGAATAGGTTCGCAGGAACAAAAGGCTGTTTTTCTTAGATTATTGACGACTATGGAGGTACGTGCTAAGTGCTATCCTGGCCACGAAGACGTTGGAGGCTGAGGACTAGGCGCCAGCAGGAAGACGTCCCGCATGTAGACAAAGGGCTGGAGAGCTGCCGGTGCGGTTGGATGGAACTCAGGCCAGGTGTCTGGTGTCAAGACAGAATGGAAGAAAAAAACGTGTTGCCCCAAGTAATATATCCTATGTTATAAGGGCAAGAAGAAGAAGAAAAAAAAATAGCGACAAATATGACGTAATGTGAAGTTTTTTGACAGCTTCGGCTGCGATACAACCTTGGGCTCAGTGAATACCTCTACAACAAGATTTAGACTTTTGATTGAAATACTACGTTTTTTAGCTTTTCTTTCTTATATCTGAGCAAAGAGTTCAACTTACTCCTCTAATTCTTTTCCCACCCTAACTGGCCCTTGCAGTATGCATCCTCTCCTTGTGTCGGTGGTGGACTTGTCCAAACTCATTTGAAGTTGGCAGTCTTCTTATCTACGTCAATTATTCCCGGGTTAGGCAACAAATCTTTGCAAACTTAATCTTCAAATATGGAAAAAACGGCATCTTTCTGCTCGTTAAAAATCACTGTACCGGAGTATTAATCAAATAGGCAAGTCCTAGTGCTACTCTTGTGATACTGCATAGGTAGGCGACAAAGGCCAACAAAAACATCTACTTTAAAACAATTTCCTAATTCCTACTCCTTCCAATCAGGTGGTACACTGGGTCACCAGTGACATTCAACACCTCGACCTTCATCACTAAAAACCTAATTTATACTCCAAACATCGGGTTCCGTCGACCCCTACTTCCGGCGGCGGCGGTCCCTAATTTGTGGGCCAGTTAAATTAAAACACATATATCATTATCGGGTCTCGGCTTAGCACGGGCACATCGAGTGAAGCCGAGTGGAGCCGAACGCTTCCGAAGCGAGCCGCTCCTAATACTTTAATTAATGCTCCTGACCGTTTGGTGCGGTGACAATACGCAGATAGGCGCAGTGGTTATGTATTGTTGCTAAGGTGTGGGAACCTTTTGGTCACGGTATTCATGAAAATGTGGGAGGATGCAGAAAATCACGATTACCACGTGGGAAAGCCCTTACCAGTTATATAGCAACGCAAGTTGTTTGAAAAGTTATAGTAAAGGATCCTCATACTAACACTGCATTTAAGACTTTTATTTGAGTAGCGATAATTAATAATCGACGGCGCGTAGTGTTCTACGCGTGTCTCAAAGATATGTCACCAAAACCGTAGAAGCCTAGCAGTGCCTAAGCCTACTGAGACCAAGGGCTGTCTTCTGAAAGAGAAATCGCAAAGGGCAACTGAAGGATCATAGGTGTGGTTTTAATCATTAGATTTTTCTCCTCAAAAAAAGCCACTCCTGAAACAGTGTACTTCATGCCTCTATTATGGCGAGCCCAGCTGTATTTAAGATTTACTATTTCTATCTAGTAAACTTTTTACTGGCCAACTTCCATCTGAGAGAAGACAATACAATTTTGAACATCCTACTTCGTAGTTGAATACAAATTTGAGTGACATTTTTTATACTCCTTCCGTGCTACTCTGCTGACCCTCTGTACTTTATGTAGTGGGTGTGACGTCACTCTGTCCCGGTGTCGCATCCGCGTCACGTTGAGCACAGACGTGACAGCGGCCCGGCTCCCGGCGGCTCGTGGCTACATCAAAGGACCCGCAGGATTACGGTTATAAACTCGCGCTTTTGACACTCATGTCACTCTTTGTGTCCGCTTCATAATAATTATAATTTTATAGTCATTTGCGTGTTTTCAACAGTTTATAATAAGAATGGAATCAATTTGAAGGTGTACGTTTCTCTACATACCAAACCAATCTCGAGTTTATTCTTTACTTGCACCCTCAGGATAATGGAAGCCTGTCGTCACGTCTTTATAATTAATATTTGTTTAGATTAGTAGTTCTCAACCGTAGTAGTGATCTATGACGATGCTCGTTCTTTTGTTTAGAATAGAAATGCTGGTTTTTTTTAGGTGGGAAATCATCCAATAACATCTCCTGCCCTTTCGAATCAGACTTTTGCTGACTAAAACCCACTCCTAGTTCCTTCGTTGCCTTTCATTCCAGGGCCAGGTTTTCCTTTCAGAAACAAACCCATGGCCTAGCATTATTAGGCTTCGACTCTGCTGAGCCCCTACGGTTTTCTGACATCTTGAGGCGCGCGTCGGATAATACGCGCCGTTGACGCCTTGGGCACGGTCCGGACGGTTACCGGACAGTCAGACGGCAAGCTAACCATTGCTCGCCATCTGCAATCCCTATATACCCTACGGTGCTTGTAACTATGTGCTTGTAAATATAACTTGTCGAACTGACCATGTTCAGTAAGGACCTGTGTCATGCGGAAGGTCATGTCAGTCACCGTGAGGTCATGCCAGTCACTCTTCAAAGAGGGGACTTATCGCCATACTATGGCGTGCCTAACCAGTACTCCTGGCGTCTGTTGGGTTATGGGGCGAAGTGGATATTAGAATAATAGGTTTACTTCAGATTAAACGTAAATTCTTTTGATATTTCTAAAGTCTTACAGAAACGGAAAGTTTCTGTAAGACTTTTGCCTTTGATGCATGTGATATAGAGTTTTACTCTTCCTGTCTATGTGTCTGATGTATACTGTTGTTTACACGACAGTATACATCAGACACATAGACAGGAAGATAACCAAGTATGGAATTAGTTTGATCAATCTCCAACAGAGCACGTCTTGGACGAACTCGGGTCATTGCCACGTCGCCTATTTGCGGCATGGCCTCCTGGAACCACTCAGCCTCGACGTTGATGTCGACAGGCCTGTTCGGTGCTTGTACCTAAGCCTGTACCCTCGCGTCTTCCAGGAGGAGCTTCCGGTCGAGGTCTGGGTGGAGACTTCAAACCGGATGTACCCTTGGTCCGAGTATGTCTCCATCCCCTCCATGACGCGTCAGTCGACAACACGCGGTGACAGAGCGATGCTGGCGACCGACATGTTCACCACGGACTCGCCCTGCATACGCATACACGTGGGGATCGAACCGCGGTTTAGGACGACCAGGCCTGTCCCCAGAGCCCAGTCCTTCACCATCCGACCCCGCTGGTTCGTGAACCCCAAGCTAAGTTCTTGGCATTGAAATCCCCGCAAACGACCACGGGGAGGGAACCAAACCCAGCGACGACGGCTTTCAGCTCCATAATAGAATTGTGAAGAATGCCGAGAGTTCTGTTCGGGGACAGGTAAACGCCCACCACTGCAATATGCAGAATAGATATGCTGTAAGCTTTAAATGTATGATATGAGTTTCTTACATAATTAAGATAGTTAAGATTTCTTCTGAATTTTTAGTTCCTGCTATCAACAAAGAAATCAGAGTGGTCCCGGGTCAGAAAAAGGTTGGGAGTCACTTGTTTATATAATAAAGAATAGCTAGAAATATCTGAAAAAAAAAACAATTCATGTATGCTCAAAACGGTTACGCTTGAACTTATTATGCAGTCAGTCATTTCCCACGGAGACTAAGCACACAGAATATAATAATTCACTCGTACAGTTTTTGCAGCATCCTATCGCATTGCTCTTTGTCTCGTGGTGTGCCATACATCACAGTGGAATAAATTCACTGGAATTTATCCGTACTTAGGGCGACGTTTTATTTGCTTGACCTCTCCCGCTGCCCCTCCTGTTCTCCCCCCCCCCCCCTGTCGGCTCCGTCGGTGCAGTTCAAAGTGTTCGCTTCTAAAATATTCAGGCTGCTCAGTCATGTTTATTGAAAGGGAACTTTGTCCCAGACTACTTGATCACCTAGAACAGTGCACAGAACAGGAACAGGGAGAATGATTAAAAAGACAAGTGTGATGTGCAGGACTTGGCTTAACTGAATCTTTGTATTCCAGAAGAATAATTTCATTTCTGCTTATCAACGACTAAACGACTAGCTTTTGCCAGCGGCTTCGCCCGTGTGTAAGAAGGTTTTTCCATATAAACTTTGGACCCATTGACATATATTGTTTGGACCTCTGTTTCTTTCCATTAGGAAGTAAATTTCTGAAAATTCTCTATCTTCAAAAGAAAACAAAAAAAAAATGCAAAGTTTTGCGCTTATAGGCCTTGTATTTTCGGCTGTGCGTTGATATGTCAGTCAGTTTCTCCTTTTATATATATTTAGATGAAGATAAGTATATGTATCAGCCATTTATTTTTTTAATTTATAATTCATGTACACACTTATATAATTAAAGAAAAGAAAACGGAAACAGAAAAATTGGTACATAGGTGATACTTATTTACCATTAGCCTACCATTAGCATACCTGCGAAAGGAAAATTGGAAAAAGAGAGATGTAGACACCGTGTGTAAAAGTAAAAAGAAAAAATAAAGAAAAGTTTAAATAAAACAATTATCAATAAAATTTACAATATAATAATATATTATCATAAATATTTATTTTATTATATGTATGATTACATATAATAAAATAAATATCGGAATAATACATACAGAATAAAAAAATACATACTTATTATAAGCAACAACGACGAAATAGAAAGATAGTGTTCTTTCACTCCTTTTTTAAAAACTGCAAGTGTTTGGCAGCCCCTAATGTCAGGCGGTAGTGAGTTCCACAATCGTACTGTGTGCGTAGTAGGTATAGAATTCGGTGGAGTGGGGATGATTTAAGGAGATTCTTAACATGTGAACCTGCAAGGTGCAACAGAAGGACGAGAGTAGGAAAAGCGTTCCCGCAGGTAAGTGGGAGTTTTAGGGATGTGAATGATGTTAAATAGCAGACATAATAAACGAGTGGTCCTGCGAAGTCGAATAGGGGGCCACTTGAGTATCTTGCGAAAGCCTGAGACATGATTATACTTTTTAAGGTTGAAAACAAAACGAATAAAAAGATTTTGCAAACGCTTAGTTTATACCATTCCTTCTATGATTGCAAGTTTTATAGCACTGTTTATTAATTAAACAGATTTATCAGTCTTGTGATGTTACATAACCACCGCTTAACGCGTAACGTGTTGAGCTTATCAACACCTTACTTTTTGTGTGATCTAAAACATTCTCCCTTAAAATTAGCTTTACCCTCATATATCGTCTGATATCGCCACTGTACACGTTGCGTATCTCTATAGCGCACGCAAACGCATCGGATCACATCGAGTCGCACCGTTCCGCGCAAATTCGCAGCGTGTCGCATTCGTCACGGCAATTAAACCCGCGCACGGCTGTTTGCGGCGCACTCAGCGATTTCAGCGCTTTCCTGAGTTATGTCCGCGATTACACGCGTGTGCATACGCTTATTGATTTCGTTATCGAGAGGATTGAAGCGCTAATTTTGTATTCTGAATTTAAGTGCTAATTGTGAGTTACTGTGATAATGTTTGTAATTGCTATTATGTTTATCTATCTATTCGGCTTTTTGTACTTATAAACAGTCACATGTTGCGATAGTACAAAATGAAACACTGCTGCGAACATTTTAATGAAACTTCAAATTAATTCCTGTATTGGGAAACTGAACATAAAGTTAATCGTTTTAAATTTAACCTTAATTTCCAAGTCATGTTATAGATTGCGATAGTGATCTACATACACACACAACAGGTGCTAATATTTGCGGTGTGACGTCACGCAGCTGGGGAGGCAGTCGGTGAGGTTGGCAAGTATCAGCGACGCCTGCGCCGTCGGCGTCGACTGCTGACGTATTAATTATCTAACGCAAACAAAGTAAGCGCGGTGTTTGTCTAGCGGCACACAACAGAGTACGTCGAGAAGGTCAATATTGGTTTTAAAGTGATTGTACTAAAATAGCCTATATATATATATATATATATATATGCCTATAAAGCATATTGTTTTTCGGTCATGACTTTGTGGATAAGGCTTCGAAGTCTAGCTCATAATAGAATAGCGATTACTTAGTCGTCGATTTTTGGTAGTTACATTGATTTAGATGTAGTTTACTATGCTTAAGTTTACATAAGTCTTAGGTATATTTAAATCAAGTCTCACAAAAATCGTTTCACGGTTTATCAGTGAGGATAGATCAGGTTTCCGTAGCCATGAGCCTCAATAGTTAATACCTATAATTTTTCAGTGTAGGTGCTCACATTAGCTGTCAGTAAGAGTGTTCCTTCTGCTGCAGTTTGCTGAGTGGTAATCCTCTAGTCCGCTTCCCGTGCAGCTCGTACGCAGCGGCGCAATCTTATCGTGATTCCGATGCTGTGTTTGAACGAAGACGCTGATTAGATGGGTGAGTGATGCCACGTAACACTCAGCTCAATAAGTAGGTCTTAGAAACATACTACTAATTATTTGTTTAATTACAAAGTGAGATTAAATAATAATTTGAAAAAGTAGTTAAAACAAGTTGCTATTAGAATCATAATATCATAAAAAAAACTGGAAAAGTGCGTGTCGGACTCGCGCTCTTAGAGTTCCGTAGAAACTTATTTATGTAAATAGTTCAATTTCGGAATGAGGTCTCGGAAGATTTTTCACGTAACAACAAATTTTTAGTTTTCAGTTTTATTCCTATACTTGTTCTATAAGACCTTGCTTTATGCCAAATTTCAGGATTCTAGGTCAACGGGCCCTATGAATTTAGATTCTCTCGAGAGTGTCGAAATGTACGTTTTTTGTCACATAAACCGAAGTATCTTTTTTTTCTCATAAACTCGAAAGTTTAATTCTTTTACAGCTTCACGAGTCCGCAGGCCTTAGTATATGGTTTTAATTTCAACTCGATATCTCCACGTGTTCCCGAGATAAAGGGTCTTAACAGACAAACAGACAGACAGGCAGACGGACGGACAACAAAGTGATCCTATAAGAGTTCCGTTTTTTTGTTTTGAGGTACGCAACCCTAAAATAAAGTTTAGGTACCTACATTTTATTTTCCTCGTACAAGAAAGCCCATTCATGTCTCACAAAAAGCTACGAATTCTATGAAATCACGGAAAATAACTCAAGGTAAAAGATATTCACACCTACCTAGAGGGATGGAAGTTTCCGGAGAAATATAAAATTGGATCAGCCAAAGTTACATAGTTTATGTAGACTACGAACTAATCTGGCTTTGTTGAGTAAAGTAAAATGTAAAACAAAACTTAGAGGGGAGAGGGTCGGTTTCCTTGGGAGGTTTGGAGTCAATTAATTATGACTATCCAACTCCAACTTAACTCTTTACAAAAAAATAAGTAATGAACCTTACACAAACCCTAGCACAAACATTAGCCTTTCAAAGGCCCGTATAGATTGTATCTGTTACCACATATTTGTCGTATCTATTTTGCCAGGGTTTATTTACGACTAAATACTTCATGTCTACAGATAAAAAAAAAAACAAAAATATTTTTAATTCACAGCCTACATGGGTACTTATAAAACGTCAGAAGCAAGTGCACGGTTCCAAATTGGTCGTTTTCTATGGAGAAAAACCGGCAAGAAAATCCATGGTTACTCTTTTAAAAAAAGTCAGTTTAAAAAAAAGTGCGAAGTAGATGCGTGATTGCTTACATTTTCCTTACAAACATTTTACGACACTAAGTACAAAAGGTCTAGATTCAAATCTGGAAAATAAATAAAAAAACCTATTTGAAATTCTACTCACATAGGTAGGTTAAAAAAAAATCGTATTTCTGACAACAGTGTTGAGGCACATCCAGTCAGTCTTATGTTCGCTTATCTGTGTTTATACAGAAACTTGTTTATTTCTTTTTATCAGTTAAACCCGTTCATCAAACTAACAGCTGTCCTTATTGTTAATCCTTTTTTTTTGTACCCACAAAACATACTATTGCTATCAATGTCTAGTTTGAAATACTATGATGTCAGCAAAATGGACAAGTGCTCACACTTGCACCGATGTCGGCTGGGGCTGCGAAATTCTTCAAAAGATTTGCCGCGGCTCTGGTGCGCAAAGAGCAACTAACGAAACACAGGTAGGTTTTAGCTCGGTCCATGGCCCTTTATGAGGCGCTGGTATGGGTGCCGTCGCTACGAAAGCGACCGGCGGCCAAACTGAACGCATGCCAGAGGGTCATCGCCATCCGGTTGGTGCGGAGAAATTTCTCAAAGTTTCGGCAGTTTTGCAAGCCTCCTTGCTGGCCTACCACCATGGGATTTGGAGGCAATAGTCCTTGCACGCATGCACGAGCTGCGCGTAGAAATGCAGCGCCAGGGCGAAACTCTGCTGCCGAGCCAAGTCGTGGCATGGCGGACAAAGTTCTAGCGGGATCCCATGGTGCAATGGTGACAGCGACTGCCGCAACCCAGTGCTGCGCACGCCACAATTATGGTGGTAAGTCCCCTCTTTGAAGAGTGACTGGAAAGACAACACAGCGTCCTTACCTTCCGCATGACGCAGGTCCTCACCGGACATGGTCAATTCGGGAGATTCCTGCATCGGATTCGTGCGGAAGAAACACCCGGGTTTCATTGTGTGTAGAGGTGTGCCCCGCCTGGGCAGAGCACCGCTGTGTCCTCGTGGGGGCGCTCGGTGGCAGTGATCTCTCGCGCCGGGCCTTGGTACAGGCCATGGCCCGCAGTGAGGAGTGGCAGGCGGCCGCCTCTTTCTGTGAAGCAGCAATGCTAGCCAAGGAGGCGGCTGCACGCAACGCAGCGAAGCAACAGCCCTAACGCCGCAGCCTTCAGTATTCCGATCCCGATTTCCGGCCACCGTAGGAGTGGGCTTGCGGACGGCGAGCAATGTAACCGCCCGGATCAAGCTCAAGTTATCGACGGTGAGTACTGTTCCACGCGCGCCTCATGGAGATATCAGCACCCGTATAGGCCCAGCAGGGTCGAAGCCTACTGGGGCCACGGGTGAGGCGAAAGAGAACCCCAGGGCCCTGGACCGAAGGCAAAGAAGGAATAGGAGTGGGTTTTAGTCAGTAAAAGTCTGACACGCCCTCCCGCCTCGCCCAAAGGCGGGAGATGTAATTAGATGGTTTCCCACCTAAAAAAGGCGGGTTTTAGCTAGCAAAAGTTTGAAACACCTCTTAGGATATACGGCCTTATCTTTAGATTGACATAGAAATTGATTTTTTCACTACTCCCAGAGATAGCGTAATACTTTCAAGCGTTCCTGAGAAATAGGGTCTAGACAGACAGACAGACAGATGAACATCAAAGGAGTTACATTTACATTTTTACCGACTGAAATAAAGAATCCTAAAAAACAAAAAAATCTTTTTTAAATATAACCAAGTTCACTAAAAAAAGTTGGTGTGTCTCGGTATTGTTTGTTTCATAAACACCGACTTCCGAATTTTGATCCTTTAAGTGTGTTTTTTAGTAAAGTCGGTTATTTTTTATTTTTTTATTTCATACTTTTCAATTGCGATATACTTATAACCAGAGTGCCTATTTCTCATGACAATTCCAGTCCCACTTCATCAAATACCAAAATCACTATATCGTTGCCTATAATATTTGAGGAGTTCCCTTGATTTCTCATGGATCCCATGAAAAAAAAGCTGGAAGCATATCCTTTAGGGAGAAATTTTATTTTTCTCAAATCGATGGAGTTCTGAGGTAACACACATAAAAAATAAAAATAAAATACAACCGAAATGATAACCTTTTTTTGAAATGATACTGAGCGATGAGCGAAATTTATGTTTAAGTATTTTTAAAAGAAACCCCGACTAAGTCATTCTTAGATTCATCTGGAAAATAAAGGGTGATTAAAGTAATATAAGGAATCGATCTCAAACGGTAAATTCATTAAAGGTTTTCAATGCATCGATCCCAAAATAATCATCGCGGCCGTAAACAACACAGGAAATAAATTTACTTAAAAATACACCTTACGCCTCTTCCCTTGAATACAATCCCCGGTAAAAGATTGCCGTTCAACGTTTACAAACTCATTTTATTCACATTGACACGCAATGAGCCTTTATGAGATACACCGGTATTTTTATTTGTCCCCCATTTGGGAGCGAGCTACACGTGCTACGTTTTACAGTACATTTAGTTTTTAATGTGTGTTTGTTCGTGTCACACGTTGGAGAAGTAATTCGTTGATACAAAGGTATCAGGTACGTGAGTGTCATATTTATACGGGATGAACTGCTATGGCTGTTGTGAGCGTTTTATTATATGTCTTATGAGTTTTAGTATTTATTGAAAGGATATAACATGAAGTAATAACACTTGTACTATCAACCACTTTAGATGTTTGATAAAAAACTACACAATTATTTATATTCGTCTAGCGCTATACGTATTTGCATGGTTTAAGGAGCACGTGGGCCTAACTCTCAAAGTTTAACTGAAGCTATACCCTGCCTTGGGAATATGGATATGATGGCACATACGCAGGATCTATACATATTATAAAGAAAAAAGGTTTGAATTGTTGTTTATAATGAATAAGGCTTAAAAACTATTGAACTGATTAAAAAAAAAAACTCCAGTAGAATGCTACTTTATTATTAAGTGACAGAGGCATATTTTACAATTGATGTACTCACATAGCGTAATAAGTTTCTGATTGGCGGCTTCACTCGCGTGGAGGCCTGAAATAATCCCAACGTAACTTCCGAGATGAAAAGTCTAATATTGCGGTCTTCCCGTCTGATTATAATTTAGGTGTCTTCAAAGCTGGAGCGAATAGGCTCTCAATAAATTAGTGCGCCTCACCATCAACGATTGCATTACTACTTACCATCAGGTGGGATCGCAGTCAAGCACTATTTTATTAAATATCAATAAAAATAAAAAAAAATACGCGTAGATAAGCCACGATCTACCTGTGTAACAAGTCGCACCTAAATCCGTTCACAAGTTTACACATGCAAAGGTAAACAGACAGGATTACATTCGTATAAATACTATTAATATGGATGTGTTGTGCGATGCAACGTGTGTCGTAGTGGTAACCGCGGCAGCGTGTCAGCCGTGCGGAGCGTGCGTCTGCGGCAAGTCGCTGGTGATGCTCGAGTTCGATAGGGACGCAAGTAATTGATTACATCGATGTAGACATTTCAACACCCCTCTCACTTTAACTGTAGGAAGTAGGAACAGAAAAGTTAGACCTAAGAAGTTCTCTAAGAGCCTTTATATCTCTAGTTGTCTTGTCTGATTTCATTTCTATTGAATTCTAATTCTGTTGGTAAGTGGTGGTGATAATTCTATATTTTCAGTTGACAAGATTGAAGGTTGGATAAAATTTAAGAATGTAATATAAAATATTTTGAATAAATAAATTAAGTACATGATATCTTTGAACAGGATCTACCTTTAATATTCTTACTAAAACAAACAATTTTATACGACCTCTTATAAATTTTGTGTCATCTTCCCTTGGAAACTGGCGCTCAAAAGAAAAATATTATTTTATGTACAGTATCCACGAAATAACTGTACGTATGGGAACGAAATCATCTGGCGGCAGCTCATTGTAAACTTTACAACTTGATCTGCACCTGACGTAATGGTTATGTTCACGACTTGAACCTTACCACGCTAGCAATAAAGACGATGTACATGTTTGAAAGGAGAACCAAGCAGCAAAGAAATTTCTTAAGTAAAGTTTCTCAGCTAATATTTGTGGTACATTTTCGCAGAATACATTTAATACAATCATAACATTAAATGTTGTTACAAAGTTTGTGCTGGAGAAATTTGTGTTGTGGGGGAGTGACGAGGGAGCCGACACATGTGTCGCGACACGCGACACTGCGACACCGTGACACCGCAGAGAGCGGGTGTCGCGCGTGTCGGTGTATCAGTGGTATACCGGTAAGTTACCGCGCGGGAATCAAACAAGCGCCGCTAGATCTGCCGCACTCCTACGTGGTGTGTAGTAACATCTAACTGTTATAGAGTTGCTTAACGTCATTACTTTGGAATAGCGCTTGTTTTCATGTATCTCTTATTACTGAAATGACATAAGATCGTTCGGGTTTTATGAGCTCATGTGCTCTTTCAAACTATAACAAAAAGTCAATGATCCCGGAACGACATTTTAGAAAAACATTAGTTATCTACTCATTAGTATACTGTCTTGCACAATAATCATGTATTTTGTATGTTCGGTCGTATCCTAGTATGTTATATTATATGCCGAAATAATAACATAGTAATTTATTTTACCTCCTAGTCACGGCTATATATGATTTAATTCAATCATAATACCGCGAAATAAACGTAAACCGTAGTAATTACACTGACTGCGACAGTGACAACTGCCGCTAAAACAATAATATAGAAATGTAGCCGCGCTGCACCGCGGATTGTGCTAAATACTAATAATGTATTAACCTCGTGTGAATATTGTATCGGGCACTAATTGATGTTAGCGGTAGGTACAGTAGCGGGTAGGATACACAATACCTTACAGTGATTATATAATTCATTGTTGTAAATTTTATTATATTTTCATGAATTTCGGGACTATGTGGATTTCTTTTCCTATTCTGTAATTTTAACATGATGTCTAGCAGTTTTGAGTATTTGATGCAGTCTACTCAAATGTGCTTTCTTTGGTATTGTTCGTCAAGTCGTTGAGCTCCTTAGTAATCCTAAGTTTGAGCTACACGAATACTGACGAATGCTTGCACTGACTGGACAGGTCTCAAATCTGTGTGGTTCTTTCTTCAAAAGACCATCTAAGACACTGCACTACACTAATCTGCATGGTTCTCATATGATTTGACCATTACATATTTACTGTATGGACTTTAAAAGAGACTTTGACACCTGAGTTTGTTTCGGTATTTTTTCTCAGGGTAGTCAGCTAGGAAACACCGGCCTCGTCTAGTTTAAAATGACTAAAAAAAATTGACGTATAAAAGTCTTTTTTAAAACCTATTTACAAAATAAATATAATTTATCATTTATGCCAGCCCTGAGCCTGACTCTAACGTGACAACAAGCGTCTAGAAGTACTTCAGATGAGCGTTTCTACTGTTAGATAATCTGTAATGATTTTCTCATGTAACTTCAGTTCGGGAGCGGGCTATTTTCAGCCGGCTGACAGTTTTTCATTTCAGTATTCCAGTAACTGGACTGGTGGGTTAGCAGGGAAGTGGCTTCATTTGAAATACTGATATTAAGCTAAACTTATTTGGATTGAAAACCGCCTCCAAAATAGTTGGGAAAAAGTAGACAGTTGATGGTCCATGTATTAGTTTTTTAGAACTGTAATTTCTTATTGTTTAGTCACCGGAATTGAACCGCATTAATTCCTTTTCCAGGATTGCTTCCACTAAGAAACAAGGAATACAGTCTATGGGGCCCAAGTCAGCCAAATAGCTTCATCATCATTACAGCAAACCAACAAACAACAAAAACAACAAATTTGTGATGAAGAAATACAGTAAATAGACAGCTATTTACTGTATTTTGTCAAAATGTCCGCACGCTTCCTCGCTCGTTGTTCTCAATCACGTGGTCGGGAGTACGCGACAAAAACACATGTTTATCTAAGGCGGTCGATAAGCGATATAAATAAAGTGGCTGCCATAAATATCTGCCGGCCGCGGTGTGACGTCACGCTACGTCACGAACATGAAATATGGCGGCGGTGGACCGTGCCGCGGTCGCCCGTCCCGCGGTCCGGACTCCGGGACGCGGGACTCGGGGTGCGGGACACCAGGGCTGAACAACAAGTTTTTTGTCGACCAAGTTTGTGTTCGTGGACGTTTTTATGGTGTACTTGAAGAATGGTTTTGGTTGCTTGAGTTATGTACTTTTTTATTCATGTTTTGTTGGAGGAATGATCTGATGCCATTTAGTTCTGAACTATAACAGAGCTTCAATAATATATCTATTTGTTCTAGTGGTAGCATCATTTACTTTTTGTCAATGGTGCATTTGACATCTGGTTTGCTTTTTTATAGCAGAACCACAGACAGTGTTGTATATAAGCCCATGCCCCCACACTTGGCGAGCAGGCCTTGCCCGCATGTTTCGGGTAGCCCTACGAGCGCGTCTTATTGACACTGACACATTTTATTATCATTGGATCGGCCCGTGACCCCCCCTCCCCCTCACCGCCGCCCCGCTATATTGTTGCTCTATAATATCCTTTACAAAAAACCACAACTAAATATTAAACACCCTTTTTCGGGAACGACGGCAGAATACTGATGCGTTCTGTTGTCTGTGAGATATGAGCTGTTGAGGCTAAGTTTGTAAGTGGATAGCTAGAGAGAGATTAAATGTTATAAATGAAAAAAAAACAATGGGCACTGTGATGACAGTGTAAGAAGCATGTCAAGATCATGAAAATAAAGCATCATCAAAATGAGCATAGAAAATGTTTTTACATCTCTCTATAGATTTGCAACCGTAATTTCAATTTTACAACAAAATTCAGAATGAAATGATTCCATGTTAAGTCAACTGTCTGAACGTCTCACACGGCGCGAGTTGTTGGCGGCTCCGCATTGCTCGGTAAGCTATTATCTGCTCCGATATTTGCCTCCCTCGATGTAAAGCTGATACGTTATAAGTTTGTTTACGTTTCATTTAATTAACACATTGTTCTGCGTTCCCGGTTCATGTATTAATTAGGACGCCGACATTTTGCGGTAATTGTTATGTTAGACTTGCAACAATATGGGCATGAAATAATTCCTGGGTCCGGCAGGAACCAAACATTACGCTGTAAGCGGCTTAGCGCGCGAGCCGGCCGCCGCGTCATAACGCGCTCATCCGGGATAAAGCGCACTAACTCACATGCGTGAACTACGCAACGACGTGCGGCCCGCGACCCGAGCACCCGCGCGGATGTATGCGGGTATTTAGAGCGCTTGAGCAGATGAGCGTGTTTGACGTTTTTTCACTCGGATGGATCAACATTTCAATTGGAAGATTTTATTTATTATTATTTATGTATACACTTTAATGTATCAAAAACACGAAAAAAAATAGTTAAATCTATATATAACACAAATACAACGCGTGGCCTTATTGTATTTCACGTCTTCCAGTCAACTTTAAATGAACTGTTATTGTCAGAACATAACATGGGGCCGTCATGAGTTTGATTGCCGATGCTGTAGAAATAATTGAGAATGTTAAAGGTTTTTACTAATTTTGAAGCAGTTATGTGACGTCACTTCAGGTTCCGTCCGACCGTCCGGTAATCGGACCGAGCCCAAGTCGTCAACGGCGCGTACTGTTCCACGCGCGCCTCAAAGAGATGTCAGCAAATCGTAAGGGCCGAGCAGGGTCGAAGCCTACTGGGGCCACGGGTAGTGTGAAAGCGAAACCCGGGGCCCTGGGATGAAGGCAACGAAGTGGGTTTTTAGTCAGTAAAAGTCTGACACTATCTCCCGCTCCGCCCAAGAGCGAGTTTTGTCATAAGATGATTTTCCCACCGAATAAAAAAAAAAAACGTCACTTCAAGTTTGTATTTAGTTATTCCTAGTTTTACGTCATCCGCATTTGGCTCACCGGCGCGTGTGTCGAGTCGCGAGGTTAAACTAGTATGTAATGTTCCGCAGCATTACCCATTGTTTGTGCGAATTAGTTGCATGCAGTTGCACGTCAGGCGAACGCGTGTACACACATGTACAGACATAGACAAGTAATACATAGTAGCGGCGGCGGCGTGTTGTAGGCATCAGTTTACTACAGGATTAGTAACAGACGTGTACCTATTTAGTAAATTAATTATCAGATTAACGTATCTGGATCGTAGATATTGATGAAGTAATTTAAAAATTGCTTCATCACGTTAACAACGATACGAAATCTGCCGAGTAAATGTAGTGAATAGGGTATCCAATCCCGCAAGCACTTATCCCGCAAATGCGGGATCCCGCACCTTTTCTACGGGATCAGATATGCGGGATTACTCATGCGGGATCCCGCACGTCTGCAGGATTGAAGTTTTTTGTAAGAAAATTGGATTCCGACGACCTGCCGCCGTATTTACCCAACTACGGCAAAGCCAAAGGAGGGTTGTGATTTTTGACAGGCTATGTTTTGTATGTATGTGAATATGTTCATCTGTTCCCTCATAGCTCCTAATCTACTTATCGGAACTCGACATTTCAGATATTGTTAGAACCGTCTTAATTGTCCGCTGAACATAGGCTACGTGACGTTTCACAAAATTCGATATGGTGCCCTCTAGCGGACAAAAGTAATGTGTAAAAAAATAAAAATGGAGATATATACACCGTATTTGGTATCATTTTGCTATTTTAATATCTATACTTAGTTTTTATTTTTATTTACATTGTTCTCACATGATAGCGACAAGAAAAATGTAACAGAGATATTTGTAATTACAAAACATGATTGAAAAGAGTGTTCATGGAGTTTCTTGCACATTCTTCTCCATAGAGATCTACGCTTTGGAATGTGCAATTCATCATTTCAGCCGATAGACGTCCACTGCTGGACATAGGCCTCCCCCAAATGTCGCCATAAAGAACGGTCCTGCGCGTCTCGCATCCATCGGATTCCCGCAACCTTCACCAGGTCATCGGTCCACCTTGTAGGGGGCCTTCCAACACTGCGTCTTCCGGTACGCGGTCGCCACTCCAGAACCTTTCGGCCCCAACGGCCATCCGTTCTGCGAGCAATGTGCCCTGCCCATTGCCACTTAAGTTTGGCGATTCTTCGTGCTATGTCGGCAACCTTGGTTCTCCTGCGGATATCTTCATTTCTGATTCGATCACGCAAGGAAACTCCGAGCATAGCCCTTTCCATTGCCCTTTGGGTGACTTTGAGCCTTCTGATGAGGCCCACTGTGAGCGACCACGTTTCGGAACCATACGTCATCACTGGCAACACGCACTGGTCATAGACTTTCGTCTTGAGACACTGTGGTATATTGGATGAGAAGATACCGCGCAGCTTCCCGAACGCTGCCCAGCCGAGTTGGATTCGACGGTTGACCTCTTTTTCGAAATTAGATCTACCCAACTGGATTGTCTGTCCCAGGTAAACGTAATCGTCTACAACTTCGAGTGCAGAGTCTCCGATCTTGATCGGAGTGGGTGCTACATGGATGTTTATCATGACTTTAGTTTTGTCCATGTTCATTTTGAGACCCACTCTTTCGGAAGCTCTACTGAGGTCATTTAGCATTGTGCTGAGCTCTTCCGCGGTCTCAGCCATGACTACTATGTCGTCGGCAAACCGAAGATGAGTGATGTACTCGCCATTGACATTAATGCCTAATCCACTCCAGTCCAGAACCTTGAAGACATCCTCCATTGCGGCCGTGAACAGTTTCGGAGAAATAACGTCTCCCTGCCTCACACCCCGCTGCAGGAGGACAGGTTTCGAGGTCTGGTCCTGTAGTCTGACTGACATAGTGGCGTTTTTGTACAAGCACTTCAGCACCTCGATGTACCGATAGTCAATCTGGCACCGTTGGAGAGACTGCAGCACAGCCCAAGTCTCGATCGAATCAAAGGCTTTCTCATAGTCCACAAACGCTAGGCACAGAGGCAAATTATACTCCTCGGTCTTCTGTATAACCTGCCGTAGCGTATGTATGTGGTCTATGGTGCTGAAGCCTTTTCGGAATCCGGCTTGTTCGGGAGGCTGGAAGTCGTCGAACCTGCGCGCGAGACGGTTCGTGATGACTCTGGAAAACAGCTTGTAGACGTGGCTCAGAAGTGAGATGGGCCTATAATTCTTGAGCAGGGCCTTGTCGCCCTTCTTAAAGAAGAGTACCACCACACCTCTGCTCCACGCCTGTGGCGTTTTTCCCTCGAATATGACGGAATCAAACAGCTTCTGAAGGGCCTTAAGGATCGGTTTTCCACCCGCCTTCAAGAGTTCGGCCGTAATTCCGTCATCACCTGGTGCCTTGTTGTTATTAAGCTGCTTCAGAGCCATCCTAATCTCGTACAGGCTGACGTCCGGGATATCTTCGGTATAGTGTCGGGTCAATCTAGCTCTTGGGTCGTTTGCTAGATTCACAGTGGGTTTTGTGATTGACGTGTACAACTGTCCATAAAAAGCCTCGATCGCTCCCAAAAGCTCCGATTTGGCGGATATGACTCTGCCATCGTCGGTCTTCAGTTTCGTGAGCTGGCTCTGCCCAATAGACAGATCTCTTGCGAACACCTTAGAGCCCTTATTTCGCTCAATCGCGTCTTTAATTTTTCCGGTATTAAAGTGACGGAGATCGCGTTTCAAGGACTTAGAGATCTGTTTATTGAGCTGCCGATATGTGCACGCATCGTCTGAAGACTGCAGAATCATCTCACGCCTCTCCTTCATAAGCTGGAGAGTTTGATCTGTGAGCCTCTTGCTCTTACTTGTACGAGTCTTATAGAATTTAGACCCGACCGTATGGACAGTTTCCACGAACCCATCGTTGTATTCATCCACAGAGCTTCCTAGGCATTCGAAGCGATTTTGAAGTTCGAGCTGAAAGCTCTCGGGGTTTTGGATCTGGATATGTGCAGGACGGAGCGTAGACCTCATCAGTCGTGACCTTTCAAGCTTGACATTGATATTCAATGAGCCCCTTACCAGGCGGTGATCACTTCCGGTTTTCACGCCATTGATCACAGAGACATCATTGAATATTTGCTTCTTTGTGGACATGATGAAGTCAATCTCATTTTTAGTTGCACCATCAGGGCTTTGCCAGGTCCACTTCCTATGCTCACGTTTTCTGAAGAAGGAGTTCATCATGTAGAGGCCCTCCTTCTCCATAAAACTGGCCAGTAGGTGTCCCCGGTGGTTCCTACGTCCAGACCCAAATTGCCCCACTCGCAGCTCGTCACCGTCGCGTTTGCCCAGTTTCGCGTTAAAGTCCCCCATAACCACGGTGAAGTGAGACTTATAACCATGAATGGTCCTGGATACATCCTCATACATGGTCTCTACTTCGTCGTCGGGGTGTGTCGAGGCCGGAGCGTATACCTGTATGACCTTCAGCGAATATCTTGATGATATTCTGAGTATAAGGTACGCCACCCTGGTCGACACACTCTCGATCTTCACCACATTGTTAACAAGGGACCTGTGGACGATAAACCCGACACCTCCTTGGGACTGCTGGTCTCCTTCCCGAAAATAGAGCAGGTTACCAGATTTTAGGATTATCGTGTCCTCCCCCTGTCTTCGGACTTCGGATAATCCCACAATACTCCATCGTAACCTGCTCAACTCCTCTTCAAGTTCGGCGATCTTCTCATCGGACCGGAGTGTACGCACGTTGTACGTCGCCAGGTCCAGTCGTCGACGGTTGATCGATCCCACCCGGAGATTCTTAGCACCCCAGACCCCAGGGCTGCGCCCACGCCCGTCCACGCTAGCACAACCGCTGGAGTCGCCGGGCACTTGGGGCCTGGTTTTTTTTTGTGCAATTAGCATCATTTATTTTTATTTTTCTGACTGACTGACTTCTTGACAGTTCAAAAGTGCCTGTAAATGGTTTATTTGGAATAAATGCTATTTTGATTTTGATTTTGATTTTGATTTGAAAGGGCTTTACTTGTACATTTCGAAAATATTGCTCAAATTTAAAATGACTTACTTTTCTAGACGAAGATCCGTTAAATATCTTAATAGATTGTTCTATAGAGCAGTTGATTATTATTTATATGAAAATCGTAAGTTTTCATTACAAAATGTAGTGACTGTAGTGACTGTAGTGAGTGTAGTGAATGTAGTGGTGCTTGCTGCACGTTATGTCCCACCTGCGCTTCGATAACATGTAATTTGTCTGCTGCGGTCTTCTCGTCCGATTATAATTTAGGTGTATTTAAGGTTAGAGTGAATAGGCTCCTAATAAACTGGAGCACTTAGGTGGGATCGCAGTCTAGGACTAGTATATATTAATAAGAAAAAATATTTCATCTTTTTCGTATGATTGACGGTGTTTTATACAGTACCGTCGTAACTGTTAAGTGTCGCCGCACACCGGCCACATACCACAGATACAAACGCCGCCACGAAAAGCTAGAAGCGGCCACAAAGGCACAAAACTTGTGGCCGGTGGCTGCTACTTTTTTTAACCTATACGCGCAGTACCGTAATGAACTCTGACGAATAAGGTTTAAATGCGCGAACGGCATTTGACAGAGTTTTGTATCGGCTTTTAGTGGCCAGTCTGGGCCACAAGAAGACAGCAGTGGTGATTTATAGCGTGTGGCGGCCACCGGCGACAACAGTGAAATGTATTAACATTTTATATGGATTCGTCGCACACTGTGTGAACTACAGAAAATATGCCGGTGCCGGCGTTTTGTGGTTGTGGCCGGTGGCCCGTGTGCGGTGACCCTTAGTCACCCTCTTGGTTGCTGCGATAGTGCTACGAGGTTGCTACGAAATTGATATAAGGCTGCTACGAGTATCCTACAATGGTGCTACGAGGTAGCTACGAGTGAACGAACTACGAGGTTGCTACAAATTAGCTACGAGCCTGCTACAAGGTTGCTACGAGGTTAAGAAAGGGGTGGTACGAGGTTACTACGTTGCAGTTAGAAGAGTGTACTGAGGTTATTACTTGGATACTACAAAAGTGCTACGATGTTGCTAGAGCGCTATGTGGTCGTAGTAATAGCAAAATAGAAATACTCTGAAAAGGCTATAATTTTATTGAACGTATTGCAATAATGTACTCATTTCCATACTATTTAAAAAACAAGGCTCATGCAAGTTAAAACTACTTACCAGTGTAAACAGTGCGTCGTGCTAAGCTTATAAAAAAACATTGGCATAAAGTTGGTCGTTACTCGCCGTTAATTGTCTCTTTGAGCCGAGAACGAGTCGTTAATCGTTCACAATCTGCAGCTGTTAATATTCTCGTGGTGTGCTGCTTCACGCTATGTTTATATAAAAATACAAGTTTTTTTTAATGGATGCTAAATTTCTGTAGTCTATTCGAAGAAAACAAAACAGAAAAAAACTCTTGAAACATTACTGATTTTATATCATTCATCATTTATCATTATAATTTATCATTCATCATCATCATCATCATTTCAGCCGAAAGACGTCCACTGTTGGACATAGGCCTCCCCCAAATGCCGCCACAATGACCGGTCCTGTGCGTCTCGCATCCATCGAATTCCCGCGACCCTCACCAGGTCATCGGTCCACCTTGTGGGAGGCCTTCCAACGCTGCGTTTTCCGGTACGTGGTCGCCATTCCAGAACCTTTCGTCCCCATCTCAATTCTCTTCATCTCATCAAGTCTATGACCAGTGTGTGTTGCCAGTGATGACATATGGCTCCGAAACGTGGTCGCTTACAATGGGCCTCATCAGAAGGCTTAAAGTTACTCAAAGGGCAATGGAAAGGGCTATGCTCGGAGTTTCCTTGCGTGATCGCGTCAGAAATGAGGGTATCCGCAGGAGAACCAAGGTTACGGACATAGCCCGAAGAATCGCCAAACTTAAGTGGCAGTGGGCAGGGCACATTGCTCGCAGAATAGATTTATCATTTATATAATTTAAATTTAAACCAAATTTTTTATTTTTTCAATGTTCAATGTTATTGACTTTTATGATTTTGATTTTTGACTTAATATGTTATTTTTTTAAACTTAGTCATTGTTATCAGGATTTCATTATATTGTAATATTTTTTTTTCATGAATCTTTAAGGTCTGAAATAAAGGTTTATTATTATTATTACTAGCTTTTGCCCGCGGCTTTACTCGCGTACACAATTGTCACTCAGGAATAAAGCTGCTTTCTATCGGTAAAATTTTTAGCAATCTAGTACTTTCAGAGATTACCTCCTACAAACAAAAAAAAACAAAAAAAAAATAACTTTACGTCTTAATATTATCAAGTGTATGTTATTTTTGTATCGATTTTTCATGTTTTTTCTGGGAACCTCTACTTCTATTATTATTTATACATTTCAGAACCCTGAGATCCTGAACTATTGGTAGGCGTACGAGGAGCCGAAGCCAACTCGCAGAGGCCCATTAGATAATTTTAATAGATCGTGATACCAACTGACGATTATCCCTGTACACGCTATGCTAGTGCACCCAAGGACAACTCCCGGTTGGTGGGAAACTATTGCGACATATAGAAAACCAAGATAATAGGGCTATGGCTTTTGCAGTCTTAGTAAGTGGACTGGTAACCTGGAACTATGTTAAGACTATGTCTCCTGCCTGACTACCATCGATAAAAGGCAGGAGGTGACTTGCACACTCAATAAATGGGCCCCCAAAAACAGTCGCTAGCACGAAGTGACGTAGCAACAAAAGAGCAACATATCCTGAACTGCTTGAGGAGTGGAGAGATATACCACAGCTATTAGGATAATCCCGGAAGTACGGTCAAGATCCCTACTAGCACCTTACTGGATTATACATCTTTCTCCCGAACACGTTTGTTCTTACGAATTTCCACTCAAGCCAGCCAATAAAGGCAAGAGAGAGGCAGGAGCTCTGTTCCTCGTCAGTGTTCACTACGACCGGCCAATAGGCAAGCAGGATAAGAATTCTCCCTAGAGATCGGTCCCGGGGGTCGCTACTGGACAACAGTTCGCCACAAAACTGTCTTTATTGGAGCGCGCAAGCCCCACCATGACGTAAATGTAGAGATACAGCGATTATTATTATTATGTATTAGTTAATTATTATTATTATAATAATATTTAGTAACACGTGTTTATTTTAGAAATAAGATAATCTAGTCATTTATTGTGAGCAGTGGTGGCCGAGTGGTAACGGCCCCGACTTACAAGTTGTAGGTCGTGGGTTCAAACCCAGCCAGGCACATTACTTTGTGTAATTTATTTCATCATCTCAAAAAATTCGAAGACATGTGATATCCACCAACCCGCACTGGGCCCGCGTGGTGGATTACGGCCCATTCCCTCTCCTAGAGCGGAGGCCTGAGTCCCAACAGTGGGAATATTATAAGGCCGACTATGCTATGCTAGTCATTTATTTGCTCAAACATAAGTACAGTACATATGGCACAAAATAAATTTTCAGCATGCAAGATATTATGTTATAATTCAAAATAAACCGTCATGTTTGTCTAGGACAATGACATGCAAATATTTCAAAAATAACACATTTTTTTTTTTTAAAAAACAGCATTCGTGTTATTAATTTAAATCATAAAAAAAATCATCATCATCATTTATTAATGTTATTAGTATGTTTAAACAAAACATACTAATAACATTAATTAATTCGTTGCAATTATATAATTGATATAATTCACATTAAATAAATAAATAGTAAAAATGTTTTTTTTTTTATTCTTGATAGGTTCGCGCTTGACCGCCATCTCACCTGATGGAAAGCGACGATGCGGTCGACGATGGAATGCGCTTACCTAGAAAATTTCCGATTGTTATCAAATTAAAAACTAAATCAATTTAAATGGATACAAATTAAATTAGATTGTCTATTCAAATTAGATTAGATTAAATTCAATAACAAATAAATTAAACAATAAAATATTATATTATGAATCAGAATAAATTTTAATTTTAAATATTAAACAAAATTTATGATTTTATTAAATTAATTAGATGTCACTTGAATTAAATTTACATATAATTAATGTCAAAATTAGAAAGTGTATGTCAGTGTGACTGTCTGTCACTTACTCCAAATTAATAACAAGATATTATATTTATTTTTAAACACCACGAATGGCACTGGTTCACTTAGACCGTCATAAATTCTCCTTTTAATGAAAGGGCCGACAGAATTCTATAGAAACGAGTAACTTATGCGATTTCTAATCGAAGGACAAAAAATAGCCGCAGTATGTGCGAGCCAGACAAGTCATGAACGAGATAGTTGACTCGGCGATGAGATGGGACTTAGCTTCAGGGCAGGACAGGGTTCGGACATTCAGCAGGAGCAGCGAGCTAAGCTAGCTGACTCAGTAGATATCATAGGGCTACATAATGTCCCGTTGTAATTCTTAGAGGTAATAAGTATAATGCAGTATTTGATATAGATGGACTGAGTCCAGGTTAGGCTTGTTTAGTATTTATAATACAGATCTGTATATGTGAGTTGGAATACGAACGGATGGGCGTTGATTGTGATCTAGTTTCGTAAAATTTTATCAGCATATAAAAGACCCTAGCTTTTAGAAACAGGCACATCAAGATTATGTCAAATTTACAATATTGATATCAAAATTACACATCATCATCATCTTCCTGCCCTTGTCCCATCTTATTTGGGGTCGGCGCAATACGTTTTTTTCTTCCATTCTATCCTGTCAACCGTCATACTATCACTAACTTCCTTGATATCAAAATTACACAATTAAGTCAAAATTACAAGATGAATGGTCAAAATTACACAATTTATGTCAAAATTACAAATAAAAGTATATGTTTGAGGAAAAATTATTTCGTCAAAAATTTTTCGGCTAGAAATTCATAGAAACTGTAATATGATTTTTGCAAAATGAACGAGCTTTTCTTAATTACTGAAATACAAACAATAAACACAAACATAAATAAAGAAGATATAGCACCTTTATTAAGTGCTAAATGCGCTTTCTAAAAAACGATATCGTTCCTTCATTCCAATGAATGTCGTTTCGTAGCCGTCGTAGGCAGCGTAGCTCGTAGGCGTCATAGCGCGTAGCTCATAGGCGGTCGACATTCGTCCCTTGAAAAGAGTTCAACGAGAATCACGCTATGGGATACATGAGAGCATTCAGTTTTCTTTCACAGTTAAGGTAATTATAATAAAGATTTTAAAGTTAAATTTTAGGTATTCAGTTTTTCATTTCATTTTAAACTATTGCCACCTATTTGTTGAAATATTTGTAGTGTTTATGATTTAAATTTACCATGCAGTTATTAAACCGACTCGTGTAGTAACTATTTCATAATTCAGTGCGTTACAATTGTGGTTAGCTCAATGCTACTCTATTAGTCAAGTAAAGCTATGTACTGTTAAAATGATCAAATCCATTGTTTACACTTTCAGTTGCAAAGTAAATAGCAATCAAACCAAAATGAAAGTAAAATAGTTGTATCCTCGCACGAATTGACAGCATTATAAATACTAGAACTTAGATTTTTAAGTATCAGGAATTCTAATAAACGATTAGTTGTGAAATAATCTTCAGGTAACAACTATCAACACCACAATGTACGGACAACCGCGCCCGTGCAATTTGTTTCTCTATTGTTTAAACCCAGCTAATTAACAGTATTTTCTTTACATTCTATCATTGTTAAGCTTTCCACTCTATTTCTTCGGAGGCTGTTCGAGCACAAAGCCTTCGGCGACAGTCATGCGACACGCGACACCGCGCGCCGGTATCCGTTACCAATTACCAGCGCGAGGGGCGCCGCGCCGCGCAGCTCACAGCTGGGTCGTACTCCCCACTACTTGTACTTATGTAGGCGCTGTTTGTCACGCCAGGCGACTGAACAAACAGAAGGAAGGTAATGGCGGTATGAATTGTTATAGTATATTTTAAGTTAAAATAAAGGATTTAGTATTGTTTTTATAAGACGACTTAATAATACTTACCTACTTTCTTTCTTTCGTTTGGTATGACTTCAAGCGCATCGTTAACAGATGATTTGCTAGATTCGTCATATTCTTTATTTCAAATTATGCATTTAACACTGACTAAAGGAAATATGGAATACTAGCGTTTGCCCGCGGCTTCGCCTGCGTACATAAAATATAATCTATGTCACTCAGGAATAAAGAAGCTTTCAATCGGTGAAAAATTTTTTGCAATCGGACCAGTACTTTCAGAGATTACCTCCTACAAACAAAACAATATTAGTATAGATTTCAAATTTGCGAATGACACCGACTAAAGGAAATTTGGAATATGACGCGGCATCGACCACGGCCTCGTCCTTTCGGACAACGAGCTGTTTGTAGCGATATCTAAGGCGTCACATAAGAACTAATCCTGAATCGCGCAATTAAAGTTCTCCGCGTGATTGGAACATATAGAACAGCCCAAAATCTTCTATCGGGCAGTTGACCACCAGACATAACACCCGTCTGGCCGGAGGATCTTCCCTTTTCAACGGAGGTTTGCGGGACTTTACTCTCTGATCCGCATACCTCCAAACTGGTGACCCTCGATAAAGAACGTCAGAGTAGCCTTCGTGCAGCTACTCCTTCGTGACATCATCATCATTTCCTCAAGCTTTCAAGCAGCGAGCCATACAGCCAGCACCCACGGCAGGATATCTTGACGACCAGCATGCCTACCTGGTCATCACTCTCAGCCTCATCACCGACCTTGGCTAAGCACACCGCACCTTCGGCCAGCACATGAAGAGCTATGACCTTCACCTGCTCGACGCCAGCAGTCAAGTCCTGAATTGTACAGCACTACTTCGACTCACTGAAGCCTGCAGCGTCATCCCGACTCACTGGGCCATCATCACCCCGACTCACTGGGGCATCACCGCAGACAGTTCCGACTCACTGAGAACTATGCGGCATTCGGTTCCGACCTACTGGAACCAACCTACTACTGGCCTGGAACGCATCAAGAAACATTAAAAACTAACGATCTCCGATCTCTGGAGGGGAGTGATGTAGCGACATTTATGGCGTCACATAAGAACTAATCCTGTATCGCGCAATTTAAGTTCTCAGCGCGATTGAAACATATAGATCAACTCAAAGTAATCTATCGGACGCTTGCCCACCAGACATAACACCCATCTGGTCGGAGGATCCTCCCTTTTCAACGGAGGTTTGCGGGACTTTATTCTCTAATCCGCATTCCTCCAAACATCCATTGCTCGTCGTCCGCAAACTCTCGCCTAGGGCAGCCGGGAGTCGGTCATACTACGACTACCGACGCCTAAGGCGAGCGTCCCCGGTGGGGCTGTGGAGTAAGGATTGTCTCCTCCTCACGTCTTGGCCACCTCTTTCGACTTTTTCCTATTCCCTCTCGCTCGTGACCAGGGCCGGACCCAAGAGACACAAGTAGACGCCGCTGCCGATCGCCTCCACGAGGACACGGTGGTGCTCCGCTCAAGCGGGGCAGCTCTCCACCGTATGCTCTATTGTGCACTCTATACCATCCGCATAATGGTGATACCTGGGCGTATCTTCCATCTGATTCCAAAACAGGAACCTGTAGAAGCCGTTTCTGGTGAGCAGCAGGTGGAAAATGAGAGCACCGTGGCGCCTCTCTAACCACTCTTCAAAGTGGGGACTTATCACTGTGATTATGCGTGCCCATGTTCTTTATAGAGTATGAGCACGCACAATTGCGGTTTAAGAGTAGAGTAGGGGTTATCCCTAAGATTATACTTGTACATCAAAAATGAGATCAATAAAGTATGTTTGCGTAGTAATTTCCTAAAGTTAAACTAAAGCTGGAGACAAGATGTTCCCGCCCGCACCGTGCAGCGCTTCCTCGCTGTAAATCCAGCGCGGTGACGTAACGACGGCGTAAATACCGTCCGACGTGGACCAGCCGGGGGGGAGGAGAGGCAGCGGGGGTCAAGGGGGCGGGGAGGTAATTTACTATTTAATTGTGCGCGATCTGTTTGAGTAACCGAGCAGACTTGAATCAAGCAAGAAACTTCTCGGAAAATTAAGTTCTTAAGTCGAATTTCCAAGATGGAGTAATTTTTTTCAGGGGCGTAAACTATATTTTGTACTTGTTTAAAGCAACGGCAATAGGTTCTAAATGGAATATGTCGTTATAATAGGATTTCACGTCGTGAATTAAAAAAAATAGTTATACTGTAACTGCAGAACTAAGTAACAAATAATTTATTTGAATCAAGTGAAAAGAATAGATTTGATAAAATTTTAAGTAAATTATTATTACATTTGTATTTTTGCAACTAACTTATCTCACAAAAAAAACCCTCCGGTTTCAGTGGTTTACTCCATGGTACTCACGGCAATACTTTTAATGCTCTCTCCTTGCACTGTCTGTTTCTTTTGAGTAATGACCCGCGCTCGTCCCGCTAGACGTTAGATTAACAAATAAATGGCGCCCCCCCCCCCATGCGCGTCGCGACACAATAACGTACCTCCACATTACCTATGACACCGGAGTATTGCTCACTTCTCCGCAGGGTTGCCGGCTGGTAGCATAAAAAGCAAAACTTGGAGCGTTCTTTTTCATTTTGTTACTGGTACCTAAGTTGTTTGTAACAATGTGAATATTTTAATTCATCTGTACTTTCCTAAGTTTATCTAGGACATTACTGACGCACGTGCCTCGGAAAACACAGAAAACCGTTGGTCTCGATTGTCATTGGTAGACTTTTGACAGTCGTTACAAGTAGTCAGCAGCTAAAAAAATCTGACCATCAATCCATCAATACATCACCAATCATCAAAAAATTTGTCTCAACTGGCTTGGTGTCAGCTTCAAATCTCAGCAGATACATCTAATACCTGTGTTTTACATGGAATGACTGCCTACGCAGACTTCCACAACGCAGGTCAATCTGTCCAAGGAGTATCGTGTTGTGCAGTACAACACGATTCCATGTAAAACACAGGTATTAGATGTATCTGCTGAGATTTGAAGCTGACACCAAGCCAGTTGAGACAAAGCTAGGAATATGACCCGAGTCTTAGTATCTAATTTCTTATCCTGAGGAAGCGCCCAAACCATGAACGATATTGTTGAGCAAGTGTTAGAATATTGCTGCTAAATGCTACTTACTATGTAGAATACGATTCGTAAGTTAGTTTATGGATAATTTCCTACATTTATTCTTGACATTTCAAAAGTGCCTGTAAATGGTTTATTTGGAATAAATGCTATTTTGATTTTTTTTTGATTTTTTTTTTATAACCGACCTACTATTATAAGAACAAATATGTTGCTGGGGCGTTTGTTGCGCCACTTCTGCTACCCTGTTAAAACACAAGGAAATGGTGAAAGGAGAACATTTGGGGACTATCTTATCTATTTTCCTCGTTCAAAAAGTGCACTCAGCATGGTTTAATTTGGATTTTAACTGCTGTTCCTCGCTAGGTGAATTTATTTATCACCAGTTGTTTGTGCTTACAAGTCGCGTGCCCGTTGACAGCCCTGTGTTATGACAGTGAGAGTATATTGGCCACACAGAGGCGTTTAATTCGGCTAATGGCGGCGCGGGAGGCGACGCCGACGGCGCGCCGCGACGCTCATTTGTTCAGCCGCTATTACACAAATTGTGCGCAGAGGTCAGGCCGGCTTGAGGCAACGACTCGACTGAGATGTTCAGATAAGACGAAGCTCGCGAATCTACTTTAAAATATTCCTTAATTTTATTTCGTCATGATTAAATTCTTCATTTTTAACATTGAGAAAATAAACTTATTTCGATAATATTCGAAGAGGTTAGCTCCTGTGACCTATCCCACTATATTTGTTCCCATGCATTTTTTTGGGATGATATAAACAGCATGTGGTAAAGAAACAACACAATAAGTAACAGTACTAGTAATGTACCTTCCTGTTAGTGAAATAGTTTTGGAAATCAAAGCATTACTAATAGTTCATTACAGTATTTAATTCGTTTTCGTTTAATTAAATACAATTCAATTTTATTCTACTTAATTTAAGTTAATTCCATTTTTATTTTACTCTATTATTTATAATAACGTCTACAGACATTTGATTTGGAGCAAATTGTTACTATTTACACTATGGATTTTGTGAGAAATAAAAGTTAAATTATAATAATAACCCCATCGCCATACCTCTACGTTGACGTCGTGGTGAGGCTTGCGCGCTCCAATCACCCTAGGTCTGTACCGGTAGAGTTTGCTTTGACGCAACAGAACTAAAGTGAGGGGCCAGACTAAGTGAGATACAATCCTTAGTGCGGTTGATGGCAAACTGTTGGGCAGTGGCGATCTCGTGGAGCTGATCTACTGAGAGAAGTCTTGTTACTCATCTCTTTTTTTATTATTGGCCGGAAGGACAGAGCTCTTACCTCTCTCTTGCTTTTATTGGCTAGTTTGAGTGAAGATCCGCAAGAGTAAACGTGCTCAGGAGAAGGATGTACAATCCAATATGCTATATAATCCAAGATGCTGGTAGAAACTTGACCGTACTCTCAAAATTGTCCTGACGTCACTTCGTGCTAGCGACCATTTTAGGGGCCCATTTATTGAGTGTACAGGTCATCCCTGCTTTCTTTCAATGTAAGTACAATGGACCAAGAACTGTCTGAACAACGTTATTAATACATTGTTCAGACAGTTCTTGGAAACTAGTCCACTTAAACCTCTTAACGATATAGTCTTGCATATCTTTGTTTTTCATATGTCGCAACAGTTTCTCATCAACCGGAGGTTCTCTTTGGATGCACTTACATAGCGCGTACAGGTGTAATAATCGCCGATTGGTACCGCGTTCTAAGAAAAGTGTCTAAGGGGCTTCTACGAGTTGATTTAAGCCCCTCCTACGCCATCCAAAGGTCCAGGACAATATATAAATACATAAAAACTAATAATAACTTTGCTTTCCGAGATTACTTCCACAAAGAGACACAAAAAACTATTCCTGTTAAAAAAATAGATCACCACTTCTCATCTATCTATCGTTACATCAAATTGTATCACTATATATTTTCTTGCGACAGCGGAAGCCAAAATTCTTGGTCTTTCCTGTAACATTATAATAAAGAGGCCAATCGCTCACGTTAAGTAGCACGCGACATATCGCCGCTAACTCGACGCGCGATTGACGCGTGCCTGTGATTGTGTCCCTTGCTTAGCCGCACACAACAACAGTGATATGGACAACACTAGTGTGACGTCACAGTGGGGCTGTGTGATACGCACCCGACTGATACTAGTCGCTGTTAACATTAATGTGATGAAAGTTTGTTTTGTTTGTTGTTAGGAATTATTTTTTCTGGACTGGCCTGTTGGTCTAGTAGTTAGTGACACTGACTGTTATGCCGGAGGTCGTGGGTTCGATTCCCACCCAGAACAAATGTTTGTGCGATGAACACGATCATTTGTTCTGTTTCTGGGTGTAATTTTTCTAAAATATGTATGTATTTAGAAATATATAAGTATGTTTATCAGTTGTCTAGTACTCATAACACAAGCTCTGCTTAGCTTGGGACTAGACGGCGTTGTGTGACAGTTGTGAATTATTATTATTATTTTTTGGTTTCCTGTGAAGAATTGCCTATCTCTGTGGCAGTTCTATTAGTGGATAATTTAGTTCAACTGAGTGATTACCCTAGATTTGATGCCCATGTCTAGAAAGAAATTCTTAAAGCATTGTGTCACAGAGTAGCGGCCCGTGGTCTGCATCACAGTCCAGTTGATTGTATAAAGTAATTAATTTGGGCGTAATATAGCTACAATTTAGCGAAAACAGGTTTGATTTTATCTTTGTGTTTATTGTAAAATTAAAATAATCAGTTTCTAATTTTGTTAGTAACAGTTGATACTTTTAACACTTACTGCTGCTATTGTATTTCATTGTCAATGACTATTCGCGAGACAAAACTACTCCTCTTGACTGTTTAGCATGTAACTAGGTTTATTTTACACGACTTTTTACCAACTGCCTTCTTCAGTAGCGCCACGTCCACGCCGGGACGTGTCTCCGATGGCTCTAACGTCGGCAATACATCGGGGCTATTAATCCAGCACTACAGACTACGGAACAGGTATTCGATATTTCATGTTGACTATAAAATTGAATAATATTTCATGGTGACGTCGTATTTGCTCGGAGGATGATATCCTAAAAGGTTGCACAAAGAGGTCACCGGCGGGTGCGGGGGGGAGGGGGTTCAGGTGTCGCGGTGGTGCTGGGGGGGGGGACGGTGCAAATGTGCATATCACGAGATGAGCCGCTTGAATATGCCTCAGTTATGCAAGGCGCGCTGCGAGGTAGTGCGGAGGAGGCTCTCATGAAAATTGTAGTTTATAAAAAATAGTAGTTAACTCAAGAGTCACGAGGAGGAGGAGTAGTAGAGGGAAGGCTTTTTAGTTTGTCTTACAATTTATTTGTCTGCACTAAATTCATGCGGAAGAAACACCCGAGTGTCACCATTGTGTGGATCGCCCGGAAGACAAGGTGGAGCATACGGTGGAGATTGCGAGACCTGTCGCGCTAGGCTCTGGTACAAACCATGGTCGATAGCGACTGAAAGTAACATCAGAATCCCCGGGGCCCTGGAACGAAGGCTAAGAAGGAACGTTGGAGTGGGTTTTAGTACAGAAAAGTTTGACATGTCCTCCCTTTTTACTCTAGAGCGGGAGATGTCATTGGATGATTGATAAAAAAAAACCTGAAAAGAGACTACTTGGTCCAACTAAAGATATTCCTGGATATATCGTATTGTCTCTGTCTCTCCTACTTTTATGGTTTATGGCGCTTCGATGGTCATTACTTTTGATTCCGAACAATAGAATGGGAAATTTGTTAGCCTCGTTTTGCCAAGAACGATGCCTCTCCTTATCGGCTGCCAACCTTCTGAAGGAATCTTCTTACGTAGTGGTGATTAATTGAGGAGGTTGCAGGTCGCTCTGTTTGACTCCTTTCTCGTCATTAAACTTTTAACCCGTGGTTTCTAATTTGATTCCATTGTAATGTTTCAATCAATTATCCGTCACAAGTCAATGTCAAAAAGGGCTATATGTGTGATGAGTTCAAACGCTTTGGAGTAGTTTATAAAAGCCTGGTGGAGCAGGATTTTGTAATCTTAGTGTTTCTCTATTGGTTGACTGCGTGCAGATGATCTGTCGTAGAGGAACCAGGCTTGAAGCCTGTTGTCTCAGGAGGTTGCTGTTTGTCAATACACTATATATATATAATACACTGGATATGATATATATTTTATAATTTTAATAAATGTTTTATACGACTGCTCCTGTGTTTGACGCATCCGAATCAGTCATAATTGAACTGGAGCATGCTCAGCGTGTGCTTCCCAAAGTTTTAATGTCCCTGCCATACCGGCATCCCATCACTTACACAATCGTACTGGTGTTCCTAAAGTCCGCAAACTCTACGCAAGTCGAATGCTACTCAGATTCTACTGCACCACAATTACCCAGTTGTAATCGACTACCAAGAGATGTTTTATATGTCCAGCATCTTCAGTGACATCCACGTTTGCAAAATTATTTCGAAAAGGTACCTGATTGCCTAATTTTGTAGAATTACTGAGTTTTATAAAGAGAGAAGAATGGGCTCGCCTATTTTCATTGAATCTGTGCAATCTTCAGCATAAGCTTTGTATTCAGTTGTATTATCAGAGCAGCCATAGTCGAGTATTGATTGTGATTGTGTGTTATCTAACTAGAGGAACTTGTACCGCTTTCTAAAACTTTCTCTTTATTTAGGTTATCACAGCTACATACTTAAACATATACGTTTATAATATATTTAAAAAATAAAATAATGATTTACATTTTAAAAATAAAGAACTTTTAATTAAATTGCATGCCTATGAATAAACAATCATATCAATTATATTTATGATAATTTAGTGATATTTCAAACCGCAAATTAATTAACAGAACACAACCAACTGCTTTATTTAAATAACAAATAACTTGTGATTACGTAAATTTGAACAATTTGCTTTGTCGTTGCTACCTTGGTTATAAATACAATTAAAAATCAAAATTGGCAATCATCGGAGTGCGAGCGAGTATTTTAGTTAATTAGTTGTCATTTGATTTTCGTCGATAAAATTTTTGATTTATGAAGCTAGGGTTTGTTTATTACAACATAAACCTTTGTAACTTCTATTTTTTATTAAAAAATTATTATTTTTTATAATGTTTCCAAAAGTTGACGTCCAATGTTAGACACAGGCCTTTTCTAAATATTAGCAATTTCTTTTACATGATTACTAAAATGCAAATTGATCTTATAGTGAAGCCGTCGCCACATCTGTTAGCCAGCTGAGCATGCCAGGTGTGTGAGCGACGTGTCTCTCGAGAGGCGACGTTTTGTTGCTACGACGCTACGCCGCTATGGTGCTACGCCGCTACGACTCTACGGTGCTACGCGCTACGAGGCAGAGGTCGCGATCCGCGTCAAGCCATTTGTTGCTATTGTGTGCACCATGTGAATATTTAAAAATATACTTTACTGAGATATATATATACATATGAAAATACTTAACAGAAAGTGTAACGGAGCCGAGGGAAATAGAAATAACTGATTGTGAGACGTTATACCAAAACATTTTCTTTTCGAAACCAATTTTGTAAAGTGAAAAATGTATTTTTAGTGCACGTAAGATATTGTGTTTCTATTAGTTCTTTGTGAAATATTGTCTTTGCATCGAACGTAGTACGACAATAATTTAGGATATTTTTGTGTTTGATTTTGAGCAATTTACCATAAAATAGTTGTAAAAAATGTTCGTACATTTAGCTTATATTGAAGATGTATACGAACAAAGGGCACCTGCAGGATACAGTTCAGTTCTCCTCCAAAGTTCTCTTCCACCCATTCATACTGAGATAGAACTAACTTTGTTGACATATTCTGCTTATGTCAACAAAGTCAGTAAGCTTGAGAACTAAAGAAACAGGATGCAAGTACGAGCGGAATGAGCTTGAAGATGTTTGCACCTCCATTTTTCTTTTATACATAGTTACTGGTCACTCGACGTATACCTTGCAGTACGTCATGGTAGGACTAAAATGCAACAAATAAAGCGACCACATGTTCTCCCTATATTCAGAAGTTTTTGAGTTGTAAGATGATTTGAGTTTTTGTGCAAAATCCCAGATTAAATCATTTGAAGTCAATTTGAAAACTATTTATAGCGCGACTGTACTCAAATTTAAGTTATTATAATAATTGATGCCGTAGCAGATCTTTTTTAGTATTTATAAGTCCAAAAATTACTTTTTTTTTTAAATTTTTTGTTACTTTTGCTAATACTTTATATACTTCTAAGCAATCCGTT
The DNA here is from genome assembly GCA_949316375.1 of Mythimna vitellina. Lineage (NCBI taxonomy): Eukaryota > Metazoa > Arthropoda > Insecta > Lepidoptera > Noctuidae > Mythimna > Mythimna vitellina. The sequence goes on along the minus strand of OX438688.1, from coordinate 26,849,717 downwards.
TAAAAGACGGCAATTTCATAGGTAAATACCTATTATATGTAATATAACAGAACAATACAACTCATTAGCATACATTATATTATTTTAAATTTCAAACATGGGAGGTATCGGGTGTAAAGTCCCGCAAACTTCCGTTGAAAAGGGAAGATCCTCCAACCAGACGGTTGTTATGTCTGATCTCGGCAACTACCAACACGGACTTCAGAATTTCGGGCTATTGTATATACAACAACCTGTTGTAAATAAATTATCGGTATAAGAGTTCTCTGCGCGATGCAGAATTCAGAATTTTAGTTCCAACGCGGCGTCATAGATGTCGCGATTCTCTGATAGAGACCAGCGTCAGAGACAACTCTTAGTTGGCTGCGACATTTGCCATCATTTTAGTGTTTTGTGTAATCACAAACCCAAGGTTGTTGTGGAGTAGGCACGCCTCATTAAGTCCCCTTTTTGAGGACTGGTGGCCACAGTTTCCTCACTTTCCTCCTGACGCAGGCGCTCATCGGATTGGGGACGCCGCGAGAGTAGCTGGAGTGGCAACACGGCATCCTTACCTTCTGCATGACGCAGGTGTTCACCGGACATGGCAAGTTCGGGAGGTTCCTTCATCAGATTCAGGTGGAAGAAACGCTCGGGTGTCACCATTGTGTGGACTGCACGGAGGACACGGTGGAGCATACGGTGGAGGTGCCCCGCTTGGACGGAGTACCGCCGTGTCCTCGTGGAGGCAATCGGCGGCAGTGATTTTTCGCACCGGGGAATATCTGAAAAGGAAACCCGTTGTTCTAGAACGCAAAGGGCAATTGAAGGACACAGGTGTGATTTCCACCCTTAAAAAAATGCCCTCAGCGGATGTGAGGGTTTCTGGAGGTATGTTTCGGATTCAACGGGAAGAAACACTCGGGTATCACCATTGTCACCTAAAAGATACGTAAGAGCATACGGTGAAAGTCCGCCTCTTGGGCGGAGTGCCGCCGTGTCCTTGTGGAGGCGATCGGCGGCGGCAACCTTTTGCGCCCGGGCCTGATTCAGGTCATTGCTTGGAGCAAGAGGGAATGAGAAGCGATCATGTGAAAGGAGGTGGTTAAATGGTGGGGAGGAGCTCCACGAGTGAGTGCCTTATGCCTCAACCGCCACCACAGAAGACACCCTTGATAGGCAGAGCAATTCCGGATCACCGTAGGCGCGGGTTTGTGGATGACGGATGATGTATCTTCTACAACACGCCACACCACCAAAAAAAGGCGGTATTTTATAGACACGTACAGCCTATAATGGATCTCAACGCTAAAGAAATAGAATATTAAACAAAAATGCGCAAGAAAGAAATCACTAGAAATAAAGTCTCACAAGAAATGAAAACATAATTCTTGAGCAGAACATTCCTTCAGGGTTATCACAATAATTCCTTATCTCCAACTTAAAAAATAGTTCATGTCGAGAAGATATTATTATCATCACCTTGTACGAGTGCTACAGCGCCAGCACCGCATTATCTCCCGACATCAATTACTCGTCTAATCCGCTGCAGCGCTGCACGCGGCCGCTGCTCGCTGCGGTCAGCGGCTGACAGAGACGGATACCGTATCGCAAGTAGTGCGGGGCAGGAACTAGCTGCCGAAGATAGCCGTACTTTATTAAATCTTGGACTCGGATGCTACAGCAGTACACTAAGTGAAGCCTGAAGTGGTCGTCTTTTATGCTACAACAAGCTTTATGTACTGACACTATAATGTGAGGTAAATGATAAGATTGTCGAGCGGAGGTCGTAGTACGGCTTTCAATTCTGCACTCATTAGGTTATTATAGGAAAATGAAAAATCATTAGAGTACAGCAAGGAAAGGGGACGATCAGTGGAGAGCATAAAATTAGACAGTCACTCAGTAATATTTTTAAGTCTATGACTTTAAAAAAAAAATTTGCCCCGCAATAGAAATTACTACTATGTCGTCAGTGCGTTCACAATGTAAACTCATATACACAAGACACTCAGACCCAGTACACCTATCTCTAAGCCATACAAATATTTGTTTCCCACGGAAATCGAACCCACGACACGTAACGCAGCAGTTCATCGCTCAATCACTGTGCCAACTGTGCCATCGATTAGTGTACACGGGAAGAAATAAAACGAAATGATTACATTAGTAAGTAAATATTAGAATCAATTTACCTAGTTACTATTATTTGTTAACTAGCCGGAGTCAGCATCCTCTAATCGACTACCAACACAAAGTGTAGAGCAACTAACCTGCTACTGCTAAATGTGTTCCGTTTAGTAACAGTAAAAAAGGCAAAATAATGTTCCTGTCGCTTGAAAGCAATTTCGCACGAAAATGTTTAATTAGCCGGAGTAATAAATAAGTCGAGCTTCACATCCAACCTGTTAATGTACATTCATTGCTCCATACATTTGCGCTCGAGGTGCGCTTTAAACGCTAAACGAAATAAACTAGCTGCGCTGAAACGAACTGAGTTTTTGTAAAAACATTTGTTCATGGTACCGCTGCAGTGAACAAGTTTAAGAATAGAAGGTTAACTTTGTGTGACGCTCGGAAAAGCTAATGCAAACTATTGCCATGATTTAATTTTTTCTTTTCGCATTTTTCCAGCAGGTCTTTAAACCGTAACAAAGTGAAGATACCTATAGAAGCATGGCTAGTATATTTTTATCAGGAGTTACCTATTTTTCTTATATTTTAATCAAATGGAAATATAGTACGTATTTTGAGGTTTTTATTGATACAATAAAAAAGTTGGTTATTACTGTTATATTTTTTCACACTCGCAATTTTTCATCACTAAATCTAGTAAAAATACATGTTAAACGAATCGAGAAGACAGGCGTTAGTGTTGCGATAGTGATTGACACTATTTAATGCGTACCCACCATAACCACCGAAACCAAAACCATATTTAACAATGGAAAACTTAAAATATAAGACAGAGTATTTTTATTTAAAAATAACAACGCCTGATAAAAAAACAAAAACTATAGTAATCTACTAAATAGTCTCTAACTTCATTTGGTTACGGTTTGTAGACATAATTATTTTTGCTATTGTTTTCTCTTACACTCCTTTAATTCATTAAACACTCGATCGCGAACACTCTCTCATTTTCTTTCTATAGTGTTTTTAGTTACGGTATTTGAAAGGTTAAGATATGGCCTAGGTTTCATTTTTGGCTAAAAGAAAAAAAAATATGCCAGCAATGTATGTCAAAAGTTTTATTCCTATTTTCTACTTGTTTTTTAATGTGAGTAACTTTTGATCGATTTTTCTCTGTTCATGTTTGAAATATAGGTATTACAGTAATAATACGTAAATTTTTGGTGCCTTACAAATGCAATTTAAATAAAAAAATTGGGTAAGTGCGAGTCGGACTCGCGAGTTTCGTATGAACTCATCTAAGAAAATAGTTCGATTCCCGAATTCAGATACAAAGATTTTTCCGATTCGCAATTTTTTTTCGTGAAGTAGGTAATTACAATTCACAGTCTTCAATTTTTTTCCTATACTTGAGCTATAAGACCTTGATTTATGCCAAATTTAAGGATTCTAGGTCAACGGGAAGTATGTACCTATGACTTTGATTCTCTTGAGAGTTTCGAAATACACGTTTTTTGCGACATAAACGGCCGTATTATTTTTTTTCGTTAACTTAGAAATTTAATTTTTTCACAGCTTTAAGAGGCCGCATCTTAGTATATAATTTTAATTTCAATTTGATACCTCCACGCGTTCCTGAGATAAAGGGGCTTGACCGACCGACAGACATATAGGCAGACAGACGGACAACAAAGTGATCCGTTTTTTCTTGTTGTGGTACGGAACTTACTTATTGTAATAACTATTAATTCAATCAAAATATGGAGCAATGGATTGGTCTTATATCTTATTTCATTATATGTCTTATGCCCGCTAGATGAGACATAGGGCGCTCAGAGTACTCCTCCATCGTGAACGTCATTCTGTCGCTCGTCATTTCTGTCAGTATGGTGAGTCTCCAGGTCTGACAGACTATAACAATGATTTATAGCCAGACGACTCAGTTCTAAACGACAGAATTGTAGTCTTTATTTGCGAAATGGCACTTCTGAGCTTTAATTTTTATGTCACAGCCGTTAACCCTACGTATGCGGCGGGGGCACGCTTGTGCCACATCCGCGACGCGTGACGTCCGGCCGCGAGCGCGCCGCACCGGTCCGCACCGGTCCCCTCCGGTCCACAAGCGGTCCAGACCGAGCACAATGCATCGCTAGCTTATATTTCCGCGACTAGTTGAGCGTCGCACACGCATAACAGACGAATACGCTAATTACTAACAAATAAAACGGCTTCATGCCTGCATTATTGTAACTGGTTTTGTGTAGGTTTTGACTGTAGTTTCATATTAAGCTGTTGCATTTTCAAAGGTCTTTGTTATAATTTTAATTAGCTTACAGGAATCTCATTTAAAATTATTTAAAATAAAATATGTAATTAACTTTTAATGTTTTGTAACTCTGTTTATATAAAATTAAAATAAGCTTGCCAAAATATAAAATGGAAAAACAAAAAATGTTTTCCTTCAAACCATTTTTTTTACATTTCCTTGAAACAATAGTATTTTACAACGCCAAAATTGATCCTCTGTTGGTAGCCGCCAAGGCGCGGAGTAGTGAGGACAAAGTGCACATAATTTATGGGCCACGCGGGAAATTAGAGCGCGCGCCCGCCGCCGCACCGCGGTCGCACGGACCCGCGCCGCGCCGCGACCCACGCGCCGCGCGGGCCGCGGCGTCGGGCGCCGGCACAATTAGTGACGATCGACGTTGAGGGTTATTCAATTCTTCCGTTGAGGATGGTCTAGTTAACTCGCATAATAGTTTTATTGTTTTATGTTCTCTTCTTTGAAAGATCCTCATCTCCCTTAGAACCCATTTCTATTCCAACTATTATTTTCATGCAGTGCGACCGTGGAACTCTCTTCCAGCTATCATGTGAGGTGCTAAAAACATATTCTATTTTAAAAAAACACACACACACAAAGTTAGTCAAATCGAGTTAATTTTATAATTTTCAACTGACAGTCTTAAGTTTCGTTTTTCAATGTCTCCGATAAGACTAACTACGACAATGTAGGTGTAGTTAATGGGTTAACAGCATTACGTTTATGTTCCGACGAATTCATCATTAGTCTCATTACCTAATGTCCTAATGAACGGCTCGCGTGTGCCCGCGCGGGCCGGCACGCGAGGCGGAATCGAATTCATTTTAACACTAATTCATTATTAATTTATATTATTATTAATTAGACTCGTATCTAGATGCTAGCTTTTTTAAAGCTGTGTTTAACATGATTTATAATGAACGATTTCATAATGAGGTCACCGGGACATCTACTCGACTCGATTAGTTATTTAATTTCCTTGACAGTAATAAGTAGGTTCAGATCTAATCTTTGTAGTGTTCTGTATTTTAATGTAGTATACTGCTAGGTTAGATTATAAACAGTTATTTTTATTAGTTCTAACAAAAAATAAAATTCCTCGAAAACAAACACAGCACCGCCAAAAAATGCATGAACCTCAATGACTATAAATAATAATTAGATATAACAAATAATGATTTAGACATATATATATCATATCAAACGATATCTGTCTTAATCACTTTTCAAAAAACAAACATCTTTCACAGAAACAATTGTACGTAGTACACGGAACAAGTTAAAATCCACGGCCACGCGTTTCGGATTCCACAATAGCAAACGCGCCGGGAAAATACATCGGGATCCCGTCGCAATCCCGAGCTGGCCGGGATTCCTGGCGCGCTCCACCCTGCGCTGCAACACACCCAATGAATTGCTGATTGTGCTCTTACTGTATTTAGTGGTTTATTAAGCAGTACCTATAGCTCCCGCTTGGGTCCCGACACACTGCTGTTTGTTATTGTTGTGAGTCGAGTTTCATTATTCATTTGATATCGACATTTGATATGCACACAAACACACACAAACATGCATACATACACACAAACAACAAAGCACAATATTTACAAAACTTGTATAGAATATGTCTGAGAGAGATTAATGAAGATGAAATATTGTATAAAACCCATTAATAAAAGAGGGGAAGACCTGGTGACCTGAAATACAGGCCAAAAGCCTACCTTAGGCACCAGTCTTCCACAGTATGAACCCAATTATTGTCATTGTCTTAGTTTTGTAATTGCTGTGATACTGTGGTGAGAAAATAAACGAATTATTATTAATATTATATTTAGCAATGATACGAATATATATCTACAATGTCTAAATTAAAAAATCAATGTAATCTCGCAACAGTAGATATGCTAAACTAGCTGTATTAAATAAAGCATTACAGTGGTGACTTGGATTTATTAGCATTTTCACTATGACAAAAAAATTAATGGGTTTCAATTTGTGGATAAAATTGAGCACTTATAACGAATCAGTGGCTTATAAACAAGTCAACCATTATATTTCGTCTCGACCAATCAACTCATATTCAGCAATAAAACAAAAAGAAAAGTCACTAAAGTAAATCGAGCATTTTTTTAGGAATTTAAAGCAATGTGATTAGTTACGAAACTCGATCGGTTTGTTTCGTCCATTTTTTGTCATGCGTATGAGGCCGGCCGGCGATATATTACGCTACGTTTTGTAAGGAAAGCAGGTTGGACAGGGAAAAGATATTAGTTTTCAATATTTAATATAGCGGTGGCTCGGTAGGTCCCGCGCTGTCCCGCGTCCCGGGGTGCTGACGCGCGCTGTCGCAGCACTAACCAGCATTGTTTACGCGCAGGTGTTGTTGTGATGCAAACTTCTGACCGACTTTATTGTACCGGAATAACTTGTTTGTTCTATATTGGTTGCGAATAATATCTTATTTGCTTTATACCTATATTTTGTAATGACATGTTTACTGCTCATTTTCTTAAAAACTGGACTTTTGTGGTGATTAGAGGTTTAACATTAATTTAATACATTAAGGAACAAGCTTATCGAGTTTTGCTTGTTTTGAAAAGTTCTCATTAAGGAATATAAAATAAAATTTAATGTAAATATTTATTTGAACTTGTAATTTCAAGACAATTCGAAGATAAATGATATTTTTTTTGTAAGCAAGTTTAAAAAAACACTTTCACACGTCAAATTTTTTTTCGTCATTTTAAACCAGATGAGGCCGGTGTTTCCTAGCTGACTACCCTGAGAAGAAACACCGAAACAAACTCAGGGGTCAAAGTCACTTTTAAAGTCCATACAGTTAATATGTAATGGTCAAATCACATGAGAACAATGCAGATTTGTCTGAGATGTCTTTTGAAGAATGAACCATTCAGATTTGAGTGGACCTGTCCAGTCATTGCAAGCATTTGTCAGTATTCGTAAAGCTCAACCCAGGACTACTAAGGAGCTCAACGACTTGACGAACAATACTAAGGAAAGGACATTTGGGTAGGCCGCAGAATATACTCAAATTGCCAGACATACGTTAAAATTCCTGAAAAGAAAAAAAAAGCAATCAATATTGTCCTCACGCTCACGATAATAAAAGGAAATATATAATTTACAAAATGTAATACGTAGTAAAGTAAATATTGATGTCAAAAATTAATAGAAAAAAAAATGTCAAATTGTAAAATAAAAATAATCTACAATATCAAATTTAAGAAAATAATAATAATACAAAGCACAATTGAAAATAAAAGGAAAAGACAAAAATAAGACAACGGGTGTGTTGTAGTGCGTACTGGAGCAGGTCAATCCCAAGCCTTTTCGTCCTCAACATAGTCCTTTATAGTGTAAAAAGTCTTTTGGCAAAGTTTTCGCTTTACTAATGTTTTGAATTTATTAAGGCTTAGTTGTTGAATGTGACTAGGAAGTTTATTATAGAAGTGTATACATTGGCATCTAAATGAGCCCCCTATTTGTTTTAGCCTGGTTGTAGAAACCACAAATTTGTGTTTGTTCCTAGTATTAAAATTATGGATATCACTGTATTTTTTAAACATGTTTATATTTTTATGTGCATACAAAATATTCTCGTAAATATACTGTGAAGGTACAGTCATTATATTGATATCTTTAAATTTATCTCTGAGGGAGTATCTGGGACTTAATTTATAAATCGAACGAATAGCCTTTTTTTGCAATACAAAAATTGTTTGGATATCGGCGGCATTTCCCCTGAAGGTATCATAGTCCAAAGTAAACCGTTTAAAACACCAATTTTGTAAGTATCAAATATTACTATTGTAATAAAACTGCTCACTTCAGTATAAAATAATATATTTATTTCTCAATCGTTTGAATTGTCAAGAAGTCAGAAACTCCATGTGCAAGAAACTTAATGGACGTTGTTTTTAAATTATGTTGTTATATTATTTCTTATAGCTATAATAATGCAAGAGACAAATTGTGCGTCTTACCTCAACGGCTGCCGCTTGAACAAGTATGCTGTCACCCGCCATTACGCTACGTCAACAGCTTTACCACAGATAATCACAAATACGTTTCGATGTTACCCGCACAATTAGTCGATTGCAATGAATAATCGAATACAAAATAACTTAAATAATGTTCTTGGTTACAAAAATAGAGTAAATAATCTGGTTACGTATCAAAACCTAACACTCTTTTATATTACTACGTAATATTACTCTCCTTAATATCAGAATCACTATGCAAAACACTCCAACTTGTACATCAACAAGTATTTTATAGATACAGATTTCGAGTTCAAACCTTTGGAATGTGTTCATATCAGTTTGATCAAAATTAAATAAAGATTGCATAAATATTAACAGAGCGCTCACTCGCTTGAGCCGATCGTATGAACCAACAAAGATATAATTATTTACTATGGATATGCAGAGCTGAAAATGTACGCGTGTATTTTTTTGTCAATTCAATCACAGTATTTCGTTTAATGCATAATAAAGAAAGAGCATTATTCAACTTTAACATGCGTTAAAACGTACTAACACAAACCAACCAGGAATCGAACTCATACTTTACGCTTAGCAAACATGCTTACAACTGCACCACAGTTGGTAACAGTTTCAACCAAGTATGTACCTAACATATGTCATGTTTAGGGTAAATACACACGAGTGTACGATACATGTATCCGAGACGTGCCCCTTCCCCTCGCTCCCCCGTATTCCCCGAAGGTTGAAGGAACGTACCGACGCAATATGTTCAGCGTAGCAACTCTGTCAGGTACAAAAGTGCATACATACATTTGCCTCCTTACCTCTCCTCACCGCTCCTTATTCGATGTTTTAGCATTCCGATCCCGTCACACAACTTCAACTTAACTCCGCGAATGTGTAATGCACTCTAAATACTTGACAAACTTTAAATACCACTGATCAGCTGAATTACAACCCTTGTTCCTACTACCTAAGAGTTGTATTAAACGTATTTATGTGTTCCAAGGTGGTATTCGTAAGGTGAACACCAGTTTTTCTCGCTGAGCGTACGTACGTGAATGTTTTAGGTATTTAGGTGTAGTTTTATATTGTTCTCTAGCCTGCGATGTGAAATAGTCGTACCTATATAGTTAAGTTTCTCTGAACGAACATCCACCTGACTTCCAGAGCTGATAGTAATGCTGCACATTACTGAACTAGGAACTTTCTAGTCTTGAAGCTGGCTCAGAATATTAACGGCTGCTTATGCATGTGAAAACGTTGTAACCAACAAACAAACCAGTGAGACTTTTGAGACCACACAATCGCCTTAGATTTGAGCTTTCTCATCACAAGAGTTTAAATTCTGAAGATAACGATAGCCAAGCGATTCAACCAATTATAATGCTGATGAGGTTGATGTCCTCAAGATAATTCAATTTTAAACCTCTAACGGCCCTTGAATAATTTAAACATCCTCAAACCAACGTGATCTAATTAAAGATTTCTTCGTCTAAACTAAGTACTCCAACTCGCCAAACTTCGGCCTCCTGCCATAAATAACTGCGAACGGCGGCGACCAATCATTTTAAGAGCAGTTTCCTGTCCCCGTTTGAGAACCGCGAGATAAAACAGAGTAATGAACACAAAAATACGAAGAAATAGCGGCAAGTTAATAGAGCAGTGTGTGGTTACAAATGGGGGAAGTCGTGCCGCAGCGGCTCCGGTGCCGTGTCGTGTCGTGACGCGTGGCGTCGCGGATGGCTCGCGTCGCTTGATTGCTTAACATATCTCGCGGCGCCCTCCGCGAATTTGAAAATATACGGGAATGTATTGTGGCGAGACACGCTACGTTATGTGTACAGGCCTTACCTAGAAATGACTAAAGTCAAATCGTTCAGAATTTATATGATCGAGTTTACAGTTTGTCGCACATGGAAGCAAAGTTCATGTTTTGTGCTTTATCGGAGGTCCAACATTCAGCTGAAGACTTGTTGCTTTCTATTCCGACCCACTTTTTTTATTATTACTATTTTTATCGTGCTTTTGGGTACAATATTGACAGGTGTAGACTGCCCTCTCATACCAATTAATAATGTAATCTTCTTCCCAAATGGATGCCCATTCGCCAGAGAAGAAGTTTGCGCGCACTGACCTCACTTTTCTCTCTGCTCAACTCTCCCACTCCTCCTTCTTATCTATCACTTTTTTAATATTTATGTTCTTCCCATCCTAAGAATCTTCGTTCTTCTAACAATCTCTTACTTACTGTTCTTTACTTCTCTTACTTCTGATTATGTTAATTCTTCCTTTCATATACAGTCCACACTTCTATGGAATGCGCTTCCTCTCGACTACAGGACGGCCACCAGCCAGTACGCATTTAAGCGAAAGTTGCGGAATTACTTTCAAAACAAATAGACGAGTTGTTTCAGTTCATACATTTGTGCCTTTGTTTTTCTTAATAATTTTCTTAAATGTTTTTTATGCACCTGCCATGTTTTCTCTTCACCACCCTTGGTTGCTGGTAGAGAATGCCTAAGGCATTACGTCCGCCATTGTGCCTTTGTGTTGCATGAAGTTTTAATAAATAAATAAATTATGACGGTGGGATGAGTCGCTCTGCAAAGTAGTTCAGGAAAACCTGATTGAAACATCTAGGTACTGCTCTGGTTTCACGCACTACCGTCGTCAAACATAAGCACCTAGTTCGATGATAATACTTTCCGCCCCGCTGCTTCTTTGGGTCTAGGCGCTCTCTGTTGTTCTCCTCCTCACTTCCACTGTGGCGAAGTCGTCGACAGCCTCGGACACCACGGTCATAGGACGCCTCGGACACATGTCATGCAGCCGAAGTGCGGGTCGACACGACACGCAAATATCAACGACTTCATCAGACGCACTCTTATCTCTGTCGGCGTTACAGCCGTAGGTATTGGAACTCCATGGCCTGGCATGGTACGATGGCAAATACCGAACTGCATGTCGTTATTCCCATGGAAGATGGGTAGGCGTTTAGTATGGGATGTTACTTGTGTCGATACTTTTGCGCCTTCCCATCTTTTTAGCTAGTCGTGTTGTGTTGGTGCTGCCGCAGTGGCTGCAGAGAACCTCAAGCGGAAAAAATATAATAAATAATCTTGTTGGATGTTATATTTTTTAGTTATATTTCGTCGTACCGTTTGGGGTTGAAACTATCGGATCGTGGGGTCCGAGTTCTCACAAGGTATATAAAGATCTGTCAAAACATCTAGTTGACACTTCGCGTGACCCAAGGGCTTTTACCTCGGACAGAGGATAAGCATTGCCATACAGCATGGCGATGCCGCCAGTCTTGGGGCACATTACCAGTCTATAGCGATGTGGAAGAGTTTTTTGACGCCATATTTTAGTTTGATTTTAGTTAGTTGTAATTAGCGTAGGGTTTTTATTATTATTTATTTTATTTTGTTATAATTATAGTTAGTTGAGTATTTTTTTAAATGTAAATAAGATTTCTGAGTTAAAAAAATTATAATATGGAAATATTATAAAATCACTAATTTTTAGGGTTCCGTACCTCATAAGGAAAGAACTAGAATCCTGAAATTTAGCATAAAGCAAAGTTTTATAGTACATGTATAGGAATAAATCTGAAAACAGAAAATTTGTTGTTAGGTTACAAAAAAAAAAAACGAGACTCCATTCGGGAACTGAACTATTTACACAGGTAAGTTTGTACGGATTCCTCAGTGCGCGAGTATGACTCACACTTACCCAGTTTTTTTAAAGAGTAAAAAAGTTTCTTGCCGGTTCTTCTCCATAGAAAACAATTAATTGGAACGATGCACTAGCTTCTGACCTTTAGTGCCCATGTAGGCCTGTGTGAAATAAAAACGTTTTGAATTTGCCAAGTCCTTTTTTATAGATTTAAATGATTGATTAACTGAGATAAGTCTCTTAAAAACATAAAAATGTTGTTCAAAATGTTATCGCTATTATTAGTTGGTTACGAACTGGCTCTAGTGACTTCAAGACTTCAAACGATATCGTTGAGCATGAAGTTGTTTGGGTGTCACTGCGTGTGTGCACGTGTTGCATGTCTGTATGTTTGCATCCAGCGGAGTCACTAAATATTATGACATTTGTCGGTGTCCCAGCGAGCGAGAGGAATGTTTACGTTGTCTTATTAGTTGAAGTTTTTATTTTTACTCTTTGTACGTCATTTAAAACAAGCAGGTAATGAAATTCTGCAATCCACTTGGTATTGTAGGCGTTAATGACGGCTTTAAATGTGAGGAGAGGAGGCCAGAAATTTTAGTATCAAAGTTTTTATAAAAGAAGAATTTTTATGTTATTTTCTACTGCCAATTGATAAAAAAGTAGTCGTTTTGATAAACATACAAATTATATAAAAAAATGTTTTCAAATTACAGCTGATTTTCGGAATACATGGGAAGTACTCAGTATAAATTAGATTTCCAATGAAAAAACGATTTTACCTTACTGACGTAGCTACCGAAGGGCTAGACAGGGCAGTGTCCTGGGGCCCCCAGGCTCGGGGGCCCCCAAAACCTGATTAGCATACCTCGTTCTGAACTAGCAAAAATGCTTCCACCTAAATCTAAACAGAATAGGTGCAACACTTTTATCATGGCAATTTGTTTTAATCAGTAAAAGTTTGACACTCCCTTCTACTTCACTCAGAGCTTCTTTTGAGAATTTTCCACCTAGAAAAGGGCCCCATTTTTTTTTTGCCGGTGGGCTGTTAGCCTCCTAGCTACGCCCCTGCTCTACCTACCAAGTCAAGATAAAAGATACAAGTGTGTTACACAGTAGTGTGACAACAATTCCTCGTAACGTATGTGCTAGCGTTCGGCGCTCCGCCGCCGGGACACGGGACAGCGTGCAGCCGCGGCGCCTCATCCGCGGACAAATGGTGCCGCATCTGACTTCGGATGCCCGACATGAGTAACTCCCCGCTAAGGCTCGAGCTAACAAAATAACATGGTCTGGCGTGTATATTACATTTGGCTTGTTTCGGGCAGTTTGGTAGTTAGGAAGCTAAAATTTCGTGAATAGCTGGTATGCTTCACCCGCGTGATGGTAGGAATTATCCCAAGGGAACATACTCCCGGGATACATTTACAAGTAACCTATGTGCTATTCCAGGATATGATCTACTTCTATACCAAGTTATTCATCGAAATCTGTTCAGTCGTTCGAGCTTGAAGAAGTAATGAATACACACACACACACACAAGAACTTTTGCTTTTATAACATGTATTAGTGTCTAAATTATCCCAAAGCTACTGTAGCAACATATATGGCGTTACATAAGAACTAATCATGCATCGCGTAATTAAAGTTCTTCGAGTGATTTGAACATGTAGAACAGTCTGAAATCACCTATCGGGCAGTTGCCCACCAGACATAACACACGTCTGGTCGACGAATCCTCTTTTTTCAACGGAGGTTTTCGGGACACTCTGTTTCATCTACCATCAAACTACATACTTCCGGGATGAAAGGAACCTATGTGCTTTTCCAGGACATGGTCGACGTATTTACCAAGTTTTATCGAAATCCGTTCATCCAGTCGCGCGTGACGACACATACACACTTACAAACATTCGCCTTTATTATATTAGTGTGACTGATGTCAGGTCGTGGAGGTCGGGGAGGCAGCCGCTCCTAGTGCATTACTGTATTCGGTTGCTGCATCCGGTTAGACTGAAACCCGTCTTCATCGTAGTTAGGAGAAGGTTTGTTGATTGATCGAGTGATGGCATGTTCTCTTATAATTAGTAGCCAGGTACAAGCTAGTAAAATCGATCTCATAATTTTGTCGAATACTGTTATTTGTTTTAAAATCATAATTATTTTATAAGAACCAACATAATTGTATAAATACTAAGTATTTATACCTGTTGTGCATCCTGATTTGTATAATTTATAAATAAATTATATCACATTAATATTACAAAGGCCATAGTTTGTGTTTGTTTATTAGCTTAGATTTAGGTTGAACGAATGTGTCATATGAGTAAACTATATCTTGGAATAGCACTAGGATTCTTTTGTATCCCGGGATTATAATGCCTTGGGATAATTTTCTACTTTCACATATCGAGCGAAGTCACTGGCAGCAGCTAGTATTATTATAAATATTCAATGCAATGAGACTAATGAAGTTAAGTATGTTGAACACGATTTTGAATTGTGAGTTAGACTCAATACAATCGTTGTTTACGGGCCGTGTTTTCTAATAGGAGAGTTCTCAATTCGGTTGTATTTTTTGTTTGTTACCTTAGAACGTCATTGCTCATCTCGTCATCGCGTGTGAAGCCAAGGATAATTGAAAGGTTTTAAAAGATATTTCACGTGGAAGCCGAACTCTCCGTATTTACATGTTGGGCGTTACGTTCAGTTTGTCCATTCCGTCCCTATATCTGATGGGAGTGCCTAAAGCGGGTGGCATCCAGGGAGGATCACTCCGAACAGCAACAAATCATTTTAAAGTCGCAGATAGCGAGACTGGAATTAACCTATGGTGGCTCTATGTACTATTATTAGTACTATGTATTGTATGTACTATAGGAGCCGCTGCCGAAAGCTAGTATATATACTAGCTTCTGGCAGCGGCTTCTTCCGCGTGAATGTAGAAAGTCACCGCACTGTAAGTGGAGATACTCGATAATTTAAATAATTTTTACAAACTAGTTTAAAAAAATAAATACGTTATGTGTGGGGACACTAGGAATTACTCATATAATTTTAGATATTATTTCTGTTGTTCGAGTTGTGTTCATCAAAATATTAGGCTTTAAGTGAATTCCTGACAAGGCATTGTGTACTCTGAGACTGACATGTGTACTCATGACGTCAGCATGGTATTGTTCTACTAGTGTAGCAGGCCGGCAATATAATATACGGATTACTGACAAAAGATTCCTATGAAAGTGATTGAGATAGTACTAAGTTAAAGCAAAATTGTAAACTTACGAGAGATTGTAGATTCGAGCTTGGGCAGGTTAATATTTTGTGTAACCTATTTCATCACCGTTGCTCACAAAATGGTGAAGGAAAACATCGTGATGAAGCCGGTATGTCCTACAACGAATAAAGTTTTAGATAAGCGATTGTTGCACATATCAACCGGCACTGTAGCCGCGTACAGAGAGAAGGCCTGTATTCTAGCCGTAGGAACAGTTCATTATGCTAAATACTCGTACTAATGAAAATCTCAACTAAGAGTTTATATTTCATTAGAAGTATTTTATTAGCCAAAAGGCATCAGTTCTGTTTTATTTTTATTATAGATAGGTTCGCGTTTCATCACTATCTCACCTGATGGTATCATGGTAAGCGATGATGTATTATGTTGGAGTGGGTATTCGATCCGCATGTGTGACAAACTGGGCCACGCTACTATCGCAGCGGTAAGTTCCCTCTCTGAGGAGTAGCTAGAGAGGCGCCACGGCGTCCTCTCTTTCCGTTTGACGTAGATCTTTACCGAATATCGCCAGTTCAGGAGGTTCCTATTTCGGATTCATGCGAAAGAAGCACCCGAGTATCACTATCGATCATCCGAAGGAAATGGTGGGAGCATACGGAGGAAGTTAGCCCCACTTGTATCACTATGAAGGTGATCGGCGGCGGCAACCTCTCGTGTAAGACCTTATTCAGGCCATGGTCCGGAGCGAAAGGGAATGGGAATCAGTCGCCTCTTTCTACGAAACCGCAAGGCGAGCAAAGGAGGGTGTCGGGAGTCGCAGGGCTATCCCTAGTTACCGTAGGCGCGGGCTTGCGAACGACAAGTAGTAGGTCACCGTCCGGTAAGAACCAAACCCGAGTCGATGGCACTCAGAGAGAGAATATACAATCGCAACGTATTAAGACATTAAATGTTAAATTAATTTTAATTTTCCACAAAGAGACCATCACTGATAAATGTAATTAAGTTAAACAAAATATTGGCAGAGCAACGGTTATTGCATTCTTCTTTTTTTACGTTCATTACTTCGGCCATTAATTTCCTCTCGTTAATTTCGACTGACCTGAAATCGAATCTCATTTTGTATCGCCGATATGACGGTACGTATATTGCATTATACTGGAATATCGTACGTGACGCGTGGATATGAAGAAGATGAGAGAAGGTCCACTATCAGAACTATTATGTTTCTCGACTCACTTTTAAGTCTTGCTCGCCAGATTCAACATCATTTTCATCTTATTAGCTTCATAGCATGATAATATAATAAAAATACAATAGAATCACTGATTTTTTGTGGGCCTTTAGTTTGTTTCTTTGGCCATTCGTGGAGGATTTAAATGTGGATATATTTTGATACTGTAGATTCTTTACCTTCTCAACTCTTTAACTCTTTTCCAGAAATAGCAATGCCAATATTCTCGAACATTGACTTGGTTTCAGATATGAGTCATTGGTTGCCTACCTAGTCCTAACGACGAAACGGCTGATGTTTATGGACGATCGGGTACAGCACCTTAGCTGTATTCTTGTCAGAAATGAGTCTTCTGCCGCACCTCATGACACGAGCGAGTGGTCTCCCACATTACCCGGTGACGTCACACGTTCGCGTAATGATTAATGAGTGGAATCAGCGCCATCTCTGGGTGGGTCCGCGCAACTCCGCGCGTCGCACTGCTGCACAAGTGCAGGCGGGCATTTATCTCCCAAATGTACCGTTTAATTCACTACCGGACCGCTAACCGTGTTTAAACCCGATACACGATTCGGTTATCCATCCTGCTCTAATGCCCTATGATAGAATGGGACGGAATGATTAATAGGATTTAATGAGGTGCGGTGAAGTAACGAGGTGCTATGAATGATTGATTAGAGTATTGAGTAAGTTATACTGTTATAGGTGGAGGTAATTAGGGGTCCGGTTGAGCTTCGGTGAGCGATGCACTGTGGGGCTGCGTCTGACATCAGCGGATATGGAAATGTTCTGAGTGCTTTCTGTTGATGTTGCTTTAGTCAGGAGGTGATTGGGCCGCGTGCTAATTTGGCAGGTTTGTGTTCCAATAAAAAAATCCCTTTACTCCCCTAGAGAGGAGGCCTGAGTCCCGACATTGGGAACCTTACAAGGCTGATAATGTTATGTTTATGCTATACCACACCCTATTTTTAAGGCCAAATCTAGATATATTTTGACATATGAATTCTGATAAGGAGTGGTCTATTGGTTCTGTAATTAACAGAGATCTAAAGAAAGCCCAAGTGAATGACTCGACGAACTAGAACCGAGAAGTCTGACGAAAAATGACGAGAACTGAACCTAAATGAATTGAATAAGGCTAGGCACAGGGAGAAAATTCTCGTAGGAACTTGAAAAATAATAGGTGCCGTTTTAGCTTTAATCAACTTTCAGTCGCATTACAATAAAAGTTCACGTTTGAAGTTGTTTGTTAGTTTAGGAGGCCTTGTGACATTGAGATTAGTTCCAAACTTTATTTTGAACATTTTTAATTACGAGGATGGCCAATAGATTCTTTTTGGAATCTACTCATGGAATTTGTAGCAATAAAAAGATTATAAAAAAAGAAACCCATTTTAATGACAAGGTTAAATGATAACCACATATGCACACTATACTTCAATACTGATTGTAGTGGACGCACTGACACAGGGGGTAAACACATTGGCTCGTTTCGTCACCAGCAGTTAGGTTCAACACGTTCGTTTCCGTCTACGTCTCGTATGAAACTACTCGTGTAATACCAGTAGGCGTTTTCATTACTTTTTCCATTATATAAGTAAATAACTTAGTCTACTAGTT
The DNA here is from genome assembly GCA_949316375.1 of Mythimna vitellina. NCBI lineage: Eukaryota > Metazoa > Arthropoda > Insecta > Lepidoptera > Noctuidae > Mythimna > Mythimna vitellina. Next base: position 26,831,501 of record OX438688.1, on the reverse strand, counting down.
TTCTTCACTCTGATTCATTCAAATACCTTAGTCTACTAGTTTTCATCACTCTGATTCATTCACTTTCTTTTTTTTTCTTCTATAATTCCATTTCATATCACTCTATATCAATAAAATCAGAAAAATCAATTTTTTTTTTTTTTTTTTTTATTCTGGATAGGTTCGCGCTTGACCGCCATCTCACCTGATGGAATAGAACCGAATTTTAACTGTCATGGTATCTCCACAATACACACATTCAACTAAGCCAAAACACTAAACGTTAAACTCTGAATTTGATCTTGCTACTTCACACGACACGATTATCAATAAACCTCACAGCATAACGGTATATCCCTTCTGACCAACAGAAGTCATTAGGCCTCTCCAAGCATAGCATATCTCCAAGACTTTATCATAAGTGAGATTTAATTCATGGACATTGCTCACCACCGAGCATCAGATCGGTCGAAGCAGTATTGATAAACACTCGGCACGATCTCTATACTAAATTTTCCGCTAAAAAACCTCCCTACATATCTCATACATTTTTGCTACATTGTCATCCAACTGCTATTTATTCAAGTCAGAAACTTACTTTTTTTTTTTAATTTGATATAAACTAGTGCTTGACTGCGATCCCACCTGATGGTAAGCAGTGATGCAATCGTTGATGGTGAGGCGCACTAGTTTATTAAAAACCTATTCACTCTAGCCTTGAAGACACCCGATAAATTATAATCGGATGGGTAAACCTCAGCAGGCATATTGTTCCAGTCCTTCGATGTACGCGGTATAAACGACGAGGCGAAACGCTTAGTCCGGACCGTAGAGGTTTCAACAACGTAAGGGGATACTCGCCGAACGTCGGGTTGTCCGATGGTGGAAATGAGATGGCGGAATCAAGTCATGCAATTCCCGCGCACACTCTCCAAAATGCAACCTGTAAAACACCGAAAGGCTGTACATATTTCAGGGTCACGTTTTTTATTTAACAGGTGATTTCTATTAAGTTAACAATTTTGTTTAATAGTAGTAGTAGTTTCTATCTTCAAGGATTTAGACCGCAAACTTAACTTTTCAATACACTTGCTCAGGGTCCGACTTTAATCGCACCGCATCCAGGCACACAATTGCGCATGCAACCTAAACGTAACCCCTTGTCTATCATTACGAACCAGTGAGATAATGTAGCTAAATTGTTTTTCCTTATAATGTGCACTGAAAAACGTCGCACGATACACGTGAGTATCGATGACGAGTATGGATGACTACAGCTTTCGGCTCTTCCAAACAAGACCCTTATCACTGCTCGGGTCCAAATACTACCCCGGCGGCAACCACTAATACCACAAACTTGTATCATGATGTACTATCAAGATATGGGGGACGCCTTCGCTACAACCAGTTCGCGTATGGCACCATGGCACGATATCTTCCACTTTCCATCTAGTTGGTATCTTTCACCTTGGCCAAGTATGGAAGTTGTATGTCTCCTAACTTGATATCACCCACCTTGGATATATCCTCGATATTTCGAATTTAACAGGATAAACTCCACTGTACATCAAAATAATAACATTATTCGTACTCATATTTGTATTCGTATACGTGTTTGTATTCATATTCGTTTTCCAATCGATTCGTATTCGTGGGTCGATCTTTAGTGTTTTGTAATTGTTGAGACGGCTGCTCCCAACAGCGCCGTGCGTCGGCGGCTGTGAACGAGGGATGCGGGACAGAGGATTAGGGGCCTCACTTGCCACAGCAGTCAGCTGTTGCACATTTTCACGCATGATTTTCATTTACATGAAGGCCTTTACTGCATTAACATTCATTTAGTTTCGTTTTGTTTCGTTACGCTTTGCTTTCGTTTTGTTCCGCTTCGTTACTTTTCGGCTTCGCTTTGCTTCGTTTCGTTTCGACATGTTTCGTTACTATTCGTTATGTTTCGTTACGTTTCTTTTTGTTTCTACCGTTTTTTATTTCGCGCGGTTTGTAACCGAAACTCGATTCATAAACGAAAAGTTTTTATGAATTGATACCTAAATTTTAGCTTAACTCAGTATGCATCAGATGACATTTAAGATATTTACTAGTCTATAAACAAAATTTTGATTACTTTGAAATCACCGTCCGCGCCGTTAATTCAAAAGTCGAACCTACAGGTGGCAATTCAACGTAAACAACAAATTTCTCAACTTCAAAATCTTAAAAAAATAATGATTTAAATTGGTTCAAGCAATCCAAAATTACCAACGAAAACCCAACATACATAACCGGTTCAGTTTGTATAAACTAGTAACCTAATTTCCCAAGAGATGGCGCTGTACTTTGGGATATTTCGCTTAGTTAAGTTAAGTTTAATTTTTTCTGAGTTGATGGGGTCGAGACGGGTTTGAGCTATCATATTATCGAATTGTTCGGTTGGTCTCTCGTTGGCATTAGTGGAATATGTTCTTGTTCGTTGTCTGTTGTTCATTAACTTTTAAGTGGGGCCACATATTGTGACGGACGGGAAACTACGGAACCCTACACTGAGCATGGCCTGACACGCTCTTGACCGGTTTTTCTTTCATTTTTTTAAATTATTTTCTATTGTTTACCCTCATATTCTTTAACAATATTTTATTGCAACGAAATACATTTTTGTTTTTACACTAAGCCTTTTACCTCGTTGCCATTTGTAGTGGACGCACTGACACAGGGGGTAAACATATTGGCTCGTTACGTCACCGGCAGTTACTTTCAATACGTCCGTCTCCGTCAACGGCTCTTATGAGACTACTCGTGAACTCGAGACAAGTATACAAACACTACAGTGATACTTATGAGGTCTCTTTTAATATACCGGTAATTATAGGAGTATAGGTAATCACTGTTTCAGCCAAAAGATAACCATAGTTAAAAATGACGTCCCGAAAAAAATACCGTGGCATCCGTCCGTATGGTTCTCGCATCCAGAGGACTGACTCATGCAGTCATGTCGTGGTAGGTTTTACTAGTAAAGTATTGTAAAAACTTATAAAAGCTGTAAAGTGGTATAATATTCTCCACTTATCTTTGTCAGGTAAAAAGAGAGAACGCTTCTGACGTAACTAATGGGGTGGCCGGTAATCCACGGCATGATAATGTAGTCAGCATTTTATTTTTATTAGCAACTCCTAGACATAAGTGTCTGATATAGTACTAGCATATATACTCGTACATCGAATACCAAAGTTATACTACGCTATTTTACAAACCCCTGTATAAGAGTGTCACGACCACACATCGCTAGCTGCACCAGCCGACCCGACACGTATAGGTCTGACCTGTAAGCTTGTGTTCACTGTAGGTAGTGCGGTGGTGTGATGTCAGTGATCAAAATGATATTTAGACATTTTAATTCTTCATAAAGAAGTTATTTTGTTCCGATGTGTGTCAAATACGATTACTTAGACTGCTTCAGTTATCCCTAGAGAACATAATTCAGGGATGAAAAAATATCCTATGGGCATGGATGACCTGTGTGCCAAACATCCTTTAGCAGGTTTAGTGTGAACGAGGAACATACTAATATACAAACACTCACAAACTTTCGCCTTTATATATGATGATAGTATGCTATCATACTATCATTTTGGGAATAATAAACAGCGTGTCAATGAAAAGTGTAACCATATTTTAAAAATTGCTCCTTCCTTGGAAATGCACAACTATATGACTGGCTTGTTGGTCTAGTTGTTAGTGGCCACCAGTGCTCATCACCCAAGACAAATGTTTGTGTGATGAGCACGATCATTTGTTCTGTGTCTGGGTGTAATTTAGATATCTACTCGTATAATATGAATGTATTTAGAAATATTTAAGTATGTTTATCAGTTTTCTAGTACTCATAACACAAGCTCTGCTTAGCTTGAGACTAGATGGCGTTGTGTGATGGTTGTGGATTATTATTATTATATTAACAGAAGTTGTAGTCAATTTACCAATTGGACTTTCCATTCAAAGTTATCATCTAAACAAATGACGAACGAAGGGCATATTATCTAGAATAGAAGAATGTGTTTTTTTTTGGGAATAGACTAATATGACTTCTCTGAAAAAAGTCGTACATTTCGATGGGCTGAAACAGTTTTTAAAATATGGCCACACATTTCCGTTACACCGTGTATAACTATTGATTTGTTAAATGTGGTATTGAACAAATCAGTAGTTAGTAGTAACAATTGTCGGCTGTTCAAAACAGCCGACAATTGTTGAACAGAACCGATCTGTCCGAGGTATTGGTGTAATCGTCCGCTGAGCAGGCGGGCTCGAGAGCGCAATATGATGGATGCCACACAATAGGTGCGCGGCGCCGCCCACTCGATGCAGATTATTCTGAATATTTATAAACGCTGTCAAGCGTTTGACATAGATATTTTAGTTAGGTCACCGAGTTACAGCTGCATGAACATTTGTTAGTAAATTTATCTCTAATTTGAGTTTAATTTAACACGTTGCCAGAACACAAAATAAGGACAGAATATAGTTACTTTAAAAGGGAATTAGTCGCACTGTAGTAATTTCCGATTGAACCTAACAAAAAATGTGTCATGAACAAAGTTCCTTACACAAAAAACAAAACATAAACAGAAAACAAACCATTTATTATAAACCTATTCTGTTCCGCTCGAAAGAACTCCAAGCATACTAAAGACCGTAACAAAAAGTATGTAATAATCCTGTGCTCCACATAATTGGTAGCGTGAGGGTATGATGCTGGCGATTTATAAGAGCGGCGTAAATAAAGTGTAGTGCAAATCCAGGCTCTGGTGTAAGTAGATGCAGATTTTCCACCGGCTGCCGGCGGCGGGTGATCTATCACTAGCGCTCGTGAGCTCGTGCCTCTAAACCAGCGGGGCTTAGGAAGAGCGGGAGTGGTGGAGTGGACCGGGGTCTCATGTACTGACTACATTTACATATTTTGGCTGTAGCTGGATGATGGCTGAAAAGTGCGATGCGTTTTTGTTTTACTTTGAATTAATCTAAGGTTACGAAATGACCAGTAGGTAGCCTTAGTGGTTTATTTTTTAACAAACTAGATCGCGTACTCCCTCGGTCCCGTATGCCCTCAGTAAATCTAGTAATTAGAATTTTATTGAAAGCATTTACATTCGTTGATCGGGTTGTGCTTGTGATAGTTTTATCGAGAGCAATGTTAGCAAATGGTCATGTTCACTACTCTCATTAGTAAGATCTCGCGGTTCTCATAGCCTATCAGTACACAGGAGCTCACCGGGGTTTAATAAATGCCCTGTCTTTGCTTTGCTTTATAATTTCTTGGTGAAAATAAGGTGTCCATAAGACTGAGACAGCGGAAATGAAACGAAACGGCCCAATGAAACGGATCTTTTTATTTTACTCATTTTATTTGTTACGTTATAAATAGCTTCTTTATTCCCAAAACTTGAGAAAGTAAATGATACTGAGGTATTTTAGGGTTCCGTTGTGAGGAAACCTTATAATTTGGGTCTTTTGATCTTTCACTTTATGTTTGAAACAGAAACTTAAATAAAGACTTGACTTTAAACAATACTAAGGTTACAGAAGGTCAATGTATATTAGCGAGTATATAAGAATATAAAGTGATCCGCCTCGGGTTGTTCTGACAGTTACAAACATAACAAAAACAGCCAATTCGGTCAAACCGTTCTTTGTTATTTGAGAGTATTGTGTCGTAAAATGTGTTGTGTGAAAGTCAATAAGCATGTCTCAGTTTAATTCTTGAATTCTTTTAGTATATGCGCGGTAAGAAAAGTTGCTACAAAAACATTACATTAACATCACGAGCTAATGTTTTTGAACAGTCTTCGGCTATCTATACATGTTATAGATACTAAACGGTTGCATTACTAACACTTATAATAAAGTTTATATTGACGACAAAAGGATCGTCAAAGTTTCATAAAATATATTTTATTCCTATTTAAAATACAATTTCGTAAGACATTGGAGATAGCTCAGAATTTATTGATACTCTATTGTCAGATATAAACTGCTAGTAATGAACTGGATCGAATAGTTCGTGAATCATTTGGAAGGTAATAAAAAGTCCATTAGAAGCGAATGTTTGATGAATATTTGAGAGCAATAGCGACGAGCTCATTGTGCCTAAATATGTTTGTTGTCTTTCTCGGAAATAAAATCTCTGGAGGAGTATTAAAAATGGAGCTTCATTAAAATTCCTTTTCTTGGGGCGTGAGCGGGGTGTGGAAGCGGGGTGAAGAGGGGTTCACCTTAAAAACCCGTTAAATATGAACGCTCTCGCACGCTCGGTGTTCCCCGAGAACATTCAGTGACTTTTCCACGCCGGCGAGAACAGAAGAATTGAAGATTTTTAAATTGTCTCAGTTGTGTCTTTATTTGTTTTATTTTCTAACATACTAGCTTGTGCCAGCGGCTTCGCCCCAAGTCAGTTACTGCATACAAACTTTATAACATACTAGCTTGTGCCAGCGGCTTCGCCCCAAGTCAGCAACTGCATACAAACTTTATAACATACTAGCTTGTGCCAGCGGCTTCGCCCCAAGTCAGTTACTGCAAACAAACTTTATAACATACTAGCTTGTGCCAGCGGCTTCGCCCCAAGTCAGCAACTGCATACAAACTTTATAACATACTAGCTTGTGCCAGCGGCTTCGCCCCAAGTCAGTTACTGCAAACAAACTTTATAACATACTAGCTTGTGCCAGCGGCTTCGCCCCAAGTCAGCAACTGCATACAAACTTTATAACATACTAGCTTGTGCCAGCGGCTTCGCCCCAAGTCAGTTACTGCATACAAACTTTATAACATACTAGCTTGTGCCAGCGGCTTCGCCCCAAGTCAGTTACTGCATACAAACTTTATAACATACTAGCTTGTGCCAGCGGCTTCGCCCCAAGTCAGTTACTGCAAACAAACTTTATAACATACTAGCTTGTGCCAGCGGCTTCGCCCCAAGTCAGTTACTGCATACAAACTTTATAACATACTAGCTTGTGCCAGCGGCTTCGCCCCAAGTCAGTTACTGCAAACAAACTTTATAACATACTAGCTTGTGCCAGCGGCTTCGCCCCAAGTCAGCAACTGCATACAAACTTTATAACATACTAGCTTGTGCCAGCGGCTTCGCCCCAAGTCAGTTACTGCATACAAACTTTATAACATACTAGCTTGTGCCAGCGGCTTCGCCCCAAGTCAGCAACTGCATACAAACTTTATAACATACTAGCTTGTGCCAGCGGCTTCGCCCCAAGTCAGCAACTGCATACAAACTTTATAACATACTAGCTTGTGCCAGCGGCTTCGCCCCAAGTCAGTTACTGCATACAAACTTTATAACATACTAGCTTGTGCCAGCGGCTTCGCCCCAAGTCAGTTACTGCAAACAAACTTTATAACATACTAGCTTGTGCCAGCGGCTTCGCCCCAAGTCAGCAACTGCATACAAACTTTATAACATACTAGCTTGTGCCAGCGGCTTCGCCCCAAGTCAGTTACTGCATACAAACTTTATAACATACTAGCTTGTGCCAGCGGCTTCGCCCCAAGTCAGTTACTGCAAACAAACTTTATAACATACTAGCTTGTGCCAGCGGCTTCGCCCCAAGTCAGATACTGCATACAAACTTTATAACATACTAGCTTGTGCCAGCGGCTTCGCCCCAAGTCAGTTACTGCATACAAACTTTATAACATACTAGCTTGTGCCAGCGGCTTCGCCCCAAGTCAGTTACTGCATACAAACTTTATAACATACTAGCTTGTGCCAGCGGCTTCGCCCCAAGTCAGTTACTGCAAACAAACTTTATAACATACTAGCTTGTGCCAGCGGCTTCGCCCCAAGTCAGATACTGCATACAAACTTTATAACATACTAGCTTGTGCCAGCGGCTTCGCCCCAAGTCAGTTACTGCAAACAAACTTTATAACATACTAGCTTGTGCCAGCGGCTTCGCCCCAAGTCAGATACTGCATACAAACTTTATAACATACTAGCTTGTGCCAGCGGCTTCGCCCCAAGTCAGATACTGCATACAAACTTTATAACATACTAGCTTGTACCAGCGGCTTCGCCCCAAGTCAGTTACTGCAAACAAACTTTAGACCCCCAGTTCACCTACCTTACGGGCAAAATTTTGGTAAATCGTTTCTTAGTGCTTGCCTATGTGTGCGCAAAATATCACATTCCTAGTTCCAGTAGTTTTGTCTATGTGTTGATCAGTTTCTCCTTTTAGATATGTAGATAGCATAGGTTTCTACTGCTGTTTTGGCATAAAATAATTATGTTAGTAAGATTAAGATGGTACGTGGTACCTATAGTTTCTACCACATTTTGTTAGCCATTTCCATGTACTGCTTTGATAACAACACGATCAGTTTGTTTCTATAAACATAACACTATTTAATACTGTTACTTTTAACTTATTCTAGTACAATGTTTACGGTACACAAGCACAAAATAGAAACACTTTTTAATAGTAATTTCGGCAGTATAAAGCTGGGCGACCCACAACCGGCGCCGCGGCGCGCACCTCTCTCGCCGCTCTCAAGTGAGAGGAAAAAGCTAATTTCCCTTTGCATTATAAATTCATGGACTCTTTGTGTTGCCCAAAATAACTTGTTTGTTTCGACATCCAAGTTTTTTCCGGCAAAGTCCGACATGTAATTGCTAGCTGGCTGATCCCCGGTCAAATTTACCTCCGTGCGAACTCGGATTTATGCGAATATTTAATGCCTAGGGAAGTTATTAGGTGGTGATCGCGCTCCTTGTTTTGTTAATCGCGAGTTGAAGATTATTTAGGAACTACAACAATGCGATTGTTTGTTTACTGGAAGGTTTAAAAGCTGAATACTAATTAAAACTTCAATAAAAGAATAATAAATTCTTTGTCATAAATTAATGTTGTACACCCTCTACGCCGTAGCCGGCCTACGGCGTAGTAAGTCTAAGCCAGGTGATCCTACGACATCAATTGTCAATAGCTACGTAAGTATCATATTTTCGCGAGAGTTACGGTAATAAAACAGAACTTATAAAAACACTTGGCTGTCGATTTTGTTAAATAGGCCCCAGTTTTTTCCCTTTTTCTTTCGTCACCCACGAGGCTGGCATGATCTCGCAACATTTAACCGCACGTACATTAACAGGCACTAAGTTATATCTGCGCTCTGCTCGCTCTGCTCGAACAAGACAATGCTTTTAGCCGCTCCGCCCACTTGTAGCCGATTTGTCCTCCAATCGACGCCGGTTGCCTCTAAGTGGAAAAGTGCTTCAACTCTGAGTGGCTTACTTGTGTTGGAGGCTAGGAGGGCAACAATGAGCTGACTGACATACTTGGAGGTTTTTAACAAGTGTGACCTCAACTGCAGCCACTTTCACTGGTTTTGATGTAGGATAATGCATGGGGCAGTTGTTAGATAGTTGAATGGGGGAATTGTATAGATGTATGATGTTCCCGATAGAATATGGTAATGTTAATTCGAATCACACTCATACAAATAAAGGCGAAAGTGTTTGTGTGCGTGTGTGTATGTTTGTTAGTTCTTGATGCTCGTACGGTAGAATGGATTTGGAAGAAATTTGGCACACGGAACCGGAATAACACATAGGATACTCAAAATTATGTTCCTTTTTTAGGGTTGCGTACCTCAAAAGGAAAAACCGATACCTATATAGGATCACTTTGTTGTCCGGCTGTCTGTCTGTCTGTCAAGACCCTTTATCTCGAAAACGCGTGGAGGTACCTAGCTTAAATTAAAACCATTTACTTGGGTCTGCGGTCCCTTGAACCAATGAAAAAATCAAAGTTCTAAATTAAAGAAAATAAAGATACAGCCTTTTATGTTGCAAAAAACGTGTATTTGGATTCTCAAGGGAATCAAAATTCATAGGGTATTTCCCGTTGACCCAGAATCCTAAAATTTGGCAAAAAGCAATGTCTTATAGCACAAACATAGGAATAAATCTGAAACACAGTAAATTTGTTGTTAACTACGTCACAAAAAAAAACTTTTTTGCAATTCGAAAAAATCTTCGAGACTCTATTCGCGAATAGTAGTTTGTACGGAACCCAGAAATCTCTTACGCACAACAAATAGCCCCACTAGGCATCGAGGATTATGTTTCCTTGGGACCATTATCTACTTTCACACGAGCGAAGTAGCAGGCAGCAGCTAATTCAATCATTCATTTTTGAACGTCAGTTTTTCTTCAGCACATTTTATCTGTTAATTATCTGAAAGAAGAAAGAAAAACGGTTTGTTCACGCGAAATGATGCCATTTTAAAACTAATTAACAAACATAATCAATTGATAAGGAAGATATGCGTCACATCCGCGCCAAACGGCCTAACGCTTAGCATAAAGCTGCGGCCTCACGCATAATGCGATGAGCTCACAGCGCTGGTTTTCAGCGTTGGCCGGTAGCGGTGCCGACATAAAGATGAACTGTGCAGTGTACAAAAAGAAGAGAAGAGAAGAAAGAAGAAACACGCATCACGACGCATGGTCAAATAAGGTTGAGGGACGATGCTGAACTGATGAATTCTGTATTGCATTTTCTGAATAATTTAGAAAATACTATTAATTTGATACAGTTCCGAGATAGGTAACGCTCCGGCATTATCACGGAAAACAAATATATATGTATATATATCTTTGTTTGTTGTATAAATATATATAAAAGTATGTGTATTTTCAAGTAGTAAAATAAAAATGGAATAAAAATGATCAAGTCTGATCAGCCTGTAGGAAACACTAATCCATGCGAAATCACCGCACCTTTGTACTACCTCACTGTGCCACCGGACTGCCCGACAAACAGAACTAAAACATGACGCCATTACGACGGCATCCAGCCCCAATCCGCCGTAATGCCGGGATAACTGCCGTGAAATTTGTATAAATTATATAAACTATCCGCGCGCCGCCGCCCGCCGGCCGCAGTCGCGCCGCACAGTTTGCGCGCCGGTAAATCAGCCCTTACTCGCTCACAGCTTAAGAATTTACTCTAATGGTCATTGTAACCTTTTAACTTTTACTGATATGTCGCCTGTTTACATTTTTTGGTTATCGTTACATTTAAATTTGCTTTGAATTAACACTTCTATACCTAAGCAATTTTAAATTAGAAATTAAAGTTTTGTTTAAAGTAAATAGTAATGCAAAAGTTTAAAAGAATTAAAATTGCCTGAAAATATAATGGTACTCTTTGAAAACAATTTTTTTTAACTTTATTAATGTACCATCGGCATGATTTTCATCAAACGAGATCGAAATCAAGATCTCACTCATTACAAATTAGCAAAAAAAAAAAAACATTATTTTACATTTTCTAGCAGAGGTATACCTCATAGTTCACCCATATTCCACCAGTGATAAGCATACTGGGCACTAATCCATACTTCAGGCTGACGACAAGTAACGGGTAGCATCCGGCCAACCGGTAACCGAGTCGTGGAAGGCGCTTAGTGTTCCACGCATGCCTGAATAATATGTCAGCAAAACTGTAGGGCAGGGTCGAAGGTTAGAGGGGCCATGAGTCGACTTCTGAAAGGATTGCCCGCAGTCCTGAGACACAAAGGGCAACTGAAGGAACATAGGGTTGGTTTTAGTAAGCAAAAGTCTGTCACGCGCTCCCGATCCACCCTAGAACGAAAGAAATCATTAGATGATTTCCCACCTTGAAAAAAACTCCAGGCAGTGACTGCGAAAAATCCCGGTAACACATTGTCCTAATTGGCAATTGAACCCAGGATCTAATGATTGCCACTAGCATTTACGACCATTGGACCAAAGAGTGAATATGACTGAACTGAAAAAAGTGCAAAGATTTTTGGTTGTGCTCACTTTTTTCTACAAGCTTTTAGAAAAGGGAAGCTGAACCTAGCGACAACAACAGATTGCAACCAACACAATTCACAACAGTTTAACAATATGCAGGCGTATAATATAATGAACTCAGAAACCATTCCTCTCACACAAAACCCTCAAAGAAGTGTGTCACTCTTCAGCACTACAATATCACATGCTCAAAGTATTCGCGCTTGCATGTTTAGCTGCATCTCGCATGCAAATGGCTGTCTCATCTCGAAGGATCGGCTCCGGGGGGATTCAATTACCTCCGTTTGAGTCGTCTGCCTTCTGTGCAGCGCTTTGAGCCGTTTCAAGGAACATTGTGCGTAAAAAATAAATTATTTGCATCAGGTTTCAAATGGGATTTAGTTCCTTTTGAGGGTAGGATTAACAAATTAGTTACGAGAATAAGTGATTGGATGTAGAAAACTAGAAATCGTATCACGTCCTCATGTCTAATTATTTAGATGTCATATTTACTGAGTAAGCAGTGATTGAAAACTTGGAAATCAATATTTGTTGGAATTTCCATTAGAAATCGCATGATGTTAAAATTCGAGGCACGTTTACAAAGATTGTCCAAAGTTCAACTTCCGAGCACTATATATTTTTCTAACATTACTTGAACTTATTGTTGTATGCATATACAACAAAGTTCAAACATCAACATTACATACGTTGGTATTCAAGTATGTATTTAATCGACTGTTTAGGTCAATGCTAACAAGCTTCATATCCTCTCTCCGACTGCTTCTCATGTAGATTGTGTGTACGAGTGTGTGTGCGTGTGCACAGATATACATGTTCATGTGGGTGTGCCGCTGCGGTATGCAAACCTGTCGTATAACTCCGAAGGACTTTAGAATCACTTGAAATTCTGAAAAGAAAATCGTCAAAGCTTTATATTGCCTCGCTCGATTTGTGGCTACAACTGTGGAGGGGAGAACTCAGGAATAGCTCCATTGTGATGGATTCTTATTTTGATCTTATATAGAGTATTCACTGCTTATATAAATATAAAATATTTGCATCGTCTGAAATGACCACTGTCCAGTAGTTAGTCTATGTTCAGCAAGTTGTTAGTCTATATTCTAAAGTTTTTCTTGAGTCGTGATTGTCTCAACAACCTATCAAAGACTATTAGACTAGACTTAGACTAAGAAAATTACTCCTATCTACACTCAGCCGCCAAATTGATGCTCGATTTTTCGACACTCATTCTGATCTAGGTGTCTTACAGCCAGCTTTGGCTTTCCGCTGCTATCTTTTCCCGCTGCTGCAGTGGCTCCATCAAAAAGGCTAGAGCGACGTATGAGTAAGAAATGTTTTATTCATTACGAGTACAGTCGGCAGCTAAACAGCGGCGAAAATATTTCAAATTAAATTTGGCATGCAAACAACAGTCCGCGCCGCTTACCTGCGAGTGATACTGGCAGATTAGCTTGATGCTGTGTGCGTTGCAGTTAGGTGAGACTGTACTGACTTTTTATTGAAGCAAAGAGAAACAAAACATTCTTGAAGTGTTTTGTTACTGAAGTAGCAATTAATAAACTGTAACAAATTAATAACTATTTTATTTACAATAAAAGTGAAATATCTTATTAAGTTTATGTGGGGCATTTTGGACAAGGAGATTAAAAAGTAAAAATATGATGATTGAACAATGCTTTGAAATAAGTCTGGGCACACCATAATTATGAGTTTTGATAAGTGGCTGGAAAAAAGTCACTGCGTCCTCACCTTCCGCATGACGCAGGTCCTCACCGGACATGGTAAGTTCGAGAGGTTCCTGCATCGGATTTGTGCGGAATAAACGCCCGCTGGACTGGACAAAGACACAGTGGCACATAAGGTAGAGGTGTATCTTGCTTGGGCAGAGCACCGCTGTGTCCTCGTGGGGGCGATGGGCATCGACGACTTTTGCGCTGGGTCTTGGTACAGGCCATGGCCCGGAGCGAGGAAGAATGGCAGGTGGTCGCCTCCTTCTGCGAAGCTGCAATGCTAGCGAAGGAAGCGGCCGCTCGCGCGAATATATGACCCTCACGCCCCAGCCGCTGAGATCCCGATTCCGATTTCCAGCTCCCGTAGGCGTGGCTTGTGGACGGCGAGCTATGGGTGGGTAGCCGGTAACCGTTCGGACCGAGCCCGGGTCGTTGACGGCGCGTAGTGTTTCAAGCGCTTCAAGGAGATATCAGCAAAACCGTAGAGGCTTAGCAGGGTCGAAGCCTACTGGGGCCATAGGTTGTGCGAAAGTGAACCCCGAGGCCCTAGAACGAAGGCGAAGAAGAAACATAGAAGTGGATTTTAGTCGGTACAAGTCTGACATGCTCTCGCGCTACGTCTAAGAGCGGAAGACGACATTGGATGATTTCCCGCCTATAAAAAAATGGTATAGTCGGATATATTTTTTCATCGGGAAAAAAATGGCAGTCCGACAATTTTGTGTAGAAAATAAATGTCGAACTGCCATATTTATTCTTAAGATAACAGATATCTATCGATAGACTATTGAAATATTAGGCATTAGTAAATTATTCTTCCTACAATAGGTAAGAAAGCCGTATCGGTTTCAAGAATTGATTCAATTCCATTCAAAAGACTGGCCTGTTGGTCTAGTGGTTAGTGGCCCTGACCACTATGCCGGAGGTCATGGGTTCGATTCTCACCCAGTACAAATGTTTATGTGATGAGTATGATCATTTGTTCTGTGTTTGGGTGTAATTTTTCTATAATATGTATTTATAAATATATAAGTATGTTTATCAGTTGTTTAGTGCTCATAACACAAGCTTTGCTTAGCTTGGGACTAGACGGCGTTGTGTGATAGTTGTGGAATATTATATTATATATTATATAATGATTTCTTCCAGCTTCAAGTAATTTAAGGAGTTACGTGAACAGAAGTAACCGTTGTAACAGTAACATATTTCTGGTGAGCTTGAGTTTCTGATGCTATTCATTTAGTCGCGGTTCGCCAGTGCAAGTTGTAAGTTAGCCGTAATTACAGCCATAGTACCCGATTTAAGATGCAAGCCAGCTGAACAAAATGGGCTACAATGACGCCTATTTAAGCAAGATTCTTTCTTTACATCCTGAATTTTATGATAAAAAGAAGCCTGATTGCTAAACAAAAAGAGCTGATGATATTTATCAAACATATACGTCATGTCTGGCGTTTATACGGGAACATTTTGCTTCGAAATTCTTTTCCTGCCAATACTTCGGTGCCGTTGTGCAAACGTCACAAAAATATGCAGAATTCAGGCATTGCATACGGTGTCAAAGTCGCGGGCGCTTCACTATCCGTCACTTTGCTCTTCACGAATTTATCTCTGCTATTCTCTCGCAGAAATTTTATGACGTACCTACAAACTAAACTTGTGTGCGTGCATTTATATGTGTCATAAAAAGTATGAGCGAGTATGTGTGCATTATATTCGCGGTATAATAGATGATCAAACGAACTTACCTGTGATGTTCGATCATTATTATACGTAGCTTTGTTCGAAGATATAATAAATAATATTCACTATGCAGCGTCCGCACGTCCTCGGCTAACCAAACGCAGTCTTTAGAGCTCTTGAAACAAAAACGGAACGCATCGAATTCCGCGCGTTTTGGTTGGTCAGTACAAATGTCATTCTTTTAGAGTTATAGATAAATCTTAGTTTTGCAGGGCAGGGTAGGGAGGGTTCCCTATATCTTCGAACAAAGCTACGTATAATAATGATCGAACATCACAGGTAAGTTCGTTTGATCATCTATTATACTGCAAGCTTTGTTCGAAGATATAATAAATAATATTCACTATGCAGATGTTAAGAGTCGGCTTATAGCAAAATTAAGATTTTAAATACCAAACAAATATATTTCAAGAACTAAAATATATTTCAGGAACAAAATCACTTAGGTACTTATTATGCACTTAATATAATGATAATAATAATCAAATAATCAGCCTTTTTTTTTTTTTTTTGACATACTTATATGAATAATTTTTAAACATATTAGGGCACTTAATCTTAAGTAACATTTAGAATCAAGTGTTTTGTTTAGCATTAAGCACAGCTTGAGCAAATTCAGATGAATTGTTACAGATGGGTCTATTATAAAATCTTGCAAAGGTCGAAGAATTGTTTGTCCAGCCAGCCGTTTGTCTAATAACATCTAATGATACTCCCCTTGCTTTAGCAGTCGACGTGGATGCATGTCGTGTACTATGTCCTGAAAAAATGCTAATGTCTATGCCACACATAGATAAAGTATTTTTTATCCATCTACTAATGGTAGATGAAGAAACCGGCTTGTGTGGTTTATTTAAAGAGAGTATTAAATGAGTATTGTTTTCCCTAATACTCTCAGTATATTTCATGTAATGGCATAAAGTAGTAGCAGGGCAGATTTCACGTTCTTCAAAGAAAGGTAAAAAGAGGTTTGGTTGGCTGCGACCAGGACCAGATGTTTTTATAGTGTCTAAGATAAGAATGTTTACACCGGTATCATTAATTAAAATATTGGGTAATTTAATAAGAGATAAAGTCTGTGCTCTTTGTGCTGTGCTAAGTGCTAACAACATCACTAATTTTTTTGTCAATTTTTCAAAATTTAAGGAGTCATTTGGTGACCAAGTTTTTAACACATTTAAAACTTTACTTGGATCCCAAGTAGTATGATATTTAGCTCCAGGTGGTTTGATTTTATAGAAACCTTTAAGTAATCTTTGGATGCGATCATCACCCCCAATTTTGGAGCCTATTATTAAGGAAAGAGCTGATTTGTGAGAGTTTAAAGAACCATATGCAGCTCCCAAGTTAAATTGTTCTGTTAGAAAATACATAATTGTTGGTATAGATGGTGTGAATGGATCTATGTTCTGTTTTTGACAAAAGGTCCACCAGATCTTATAAGTTACATTGTATTGTTTCAAAGTATTTTTTGATAGGGACCTTATCATAACCTCTATGGCAGAAGGGGGGATGGAGCGTCTCAACCATGCCTCCCTGATAATATCCCGGCAGTTAGTGTAAGGTGAAGGTGTAGAGGGTGATGCTCTCTGAAAGAGGAATGCAAAAGATTTTTATTGGGTTTGAAGACTAGCAGCTTGGAAACTAGCATTGTTTGCATTAGTGGGTACCAAGCTTGTGAAGGCCAATATGGCATCACCATTATGCCAGTTGCTTTTTCATTTCTAATTTTTTGTAGACATTTTAATATAAGACTAAATGGAGGAAAAGCATAAAAGAAATATTCTGTCCAAGGGATAGTAAAAGCATCTATATTAGATGCATCTGGATCTGGTTTCCAAGAGATATATGTATCACATTTAGCATTATTTCTAGAGGCAAAAAGATCAATATCAGGTTGGCCAAACTGAGACACAATATATAGAAATGTGGAGGTATTCAGTTCCCATTCAATATCAGGGTTGACTCTACGTGATTCTTCATCAGCCTCTTTGTTGTCTTTTGATTTTATATATGATGCAAATAGCCAAATGTGTCTATCTTCACACCACTGCCATATACTTCTGGCTAGATTATTTAAATGAGGGTACTGAATTCCTCCCATACGGTTTATGTAAGATATAGCAGTCTTATTATCAACTCGTAACAAAATATGTAAATCTTGATTATGTTTAACAAATGTCTTTAAGGCTAAAAATATGGCAAGCAATTCTAAGTAATTTATGTGATATAATTTTTCATCCTCTTTCCAAAAACCATGGACTCTATCAGCATTACAAACAGCCCCCCAACCGGTTTTTGATGCATCTGTGAATAATTCCAAATCATAGTTTGAGTATGATATACTTTTATATATACTATTGATATTATCAGTCCACCATTGTAGGTCTAGTTTAATATCTGGATGAATTTTTATTTTTGCATCATAGTTGCCTTTATTTTTTACTAAACCATGATATTTATGGTGTTCTAATAATTTGGTATAGAGCCAACCATATGCTGTTGCCGGGCATGCAGCAGTTAGTATACCTATTAATTGAGCAAGCTTTCGTATGCTACAAACTTGTTTATGTAAAAATTTTTTAAGAATATTCTTAATAAATAATTTTTTATCTGTAGGTAATATCAATATCATACTTTTAGTGTCAAATACAAAACCTAAAAATTTACATGACTGTGATGGTAGAATCATGCTTTTGTCATAATTTATAACAAAGCCAAGACATTTCAAGAGAGCAATTGTTTCTTGAACATTTTTCAAACATGCATCATAGTCAGAACCAATACACAATAGGTCATCAAGATATTGTACTGATTTGTGACCTTTTGATCTCAAATAAGTAACAACCACCTTCATGATCTTTGAGAACACATAAGGTGCAGAACATAAACCATATGGAAGAGCATTAAACTGATATAAGTGATCATGTTGGAATCGCAGGTATTTCCTGTGATCTGGATTAACATTTACTAGTAGATAAGACTCTTTTAAATCAATTTTGGCCATAAAATCTCCTGAGGACACTAGGGCCACCGCAGTTCTATGGTCTTCCATCTTAAAATGGGATGTGTGAACAAATTTGTTGAGGGGTTTTAGGTTTAGAATAAATCTTTTGCTTCCATTTGGTTTGGGTACCAAAAAAACTTTGGATATAAATTGATTCTCACATGGTTTACATGGAGAAATTGCACCTAATTGTAATAAATTATGGATGGCTGTATCCATATCAGGGTCATTTGTGAAATTGATTTCTATTGACTGTTGAATTTTTTGTTGATGAGGTATGGAAGAAAAAGGTATTGAATAACTGCTGATGTGCTTTAAAATTAAGGCATCATCACAAATCCTTTGCCAACACGGTAGGAAATGGGCTAATCTGCCAGCATGACTAACCTTTAGCGTCGAGCACGAGCTTTCTCCTGTGGTGGGGCTTTGTGTCTTCTCGCTGTCACTGGTTGTGGCTGTGAGAACTGCTTCCCTTTGTTTTGGTATGGGAACTGTTTCTTTTGTCCAGGCCTCGGTGTTGTCCTCTGCTGGTTGTACCGAGGTGGACCATGCACGTTTCCCTGACGGGTTAGTGTTGAAGGAGTGGATGGTTTTTTAATAGATTGGCCAGTTTTTTGGCATGTCTTTAGTATTTTGATTTTTTCAGTTAAATTATTCCCATAGAGGTACTCGTCTCTATCGACGTCTTTCACAATGTCAGTGAATTTTTTATCCAGCACAGGAAAAATAAGATTTTTTCGCGTCTTTGTTTGCATGAAATGCAGGTCTGTTAAGACTCTTCCAGCATTACTCAACAGTGAAATTACTTTTAACCTGTCTATGTTTTCATTGTTAATGAGCATAGATAGGGTATCCCCTAAAATGGTGAGCCCCAATCCCAACTGGTTTTGTTCCGATTCAATCTTCTTATCCCGATTAATGATTGCATCACTGACCGAGGCAGTGATCTCTGGATTTAACAATGGTGCTTTGAGCAGAAAACAGTTTTCAGGTGCATTTTTCTCCAGCTTTTCTTTAGACTCCTTTTGTAGTCCGTTTTTCAAAATGTTATTCCAAATATGGGCTAAATCATTGTTTAAGGCTGGTCCGTACTTGGGTTTTTCAGGCATTAAATCTCCTAATGCTTCGAGCACTTCCGGAGATATAGCTGATTCAGCGACTGGCTCAGGTGTTGGTTCGGGTTCCAGAGATGTTTCCATCAGTGCTGTGACAGTTGGGGTCGTGTCTATTAATTCTGATGATGGTATAACAGAATCATCCGCTATTTCAATATCCACTTCTTGTGGTTCATCATATTCTAAAAAAAAAAGACAAAATATTGACCCTGTTATTGTACCACAGTTTACCCTAAGCAAAGCCTCTCGGGCTTCATAAAAAAGGGGAAGAACCTCGTATGTTCATCTCGTGAACACCCCGAGTCAAAGGACCACGTCAATGTATCTTGTACACAACCCGTGTCCATCGGTACAATAATTCTAAACCCATTTTTAATTAAGCTGTATAATGTACCATGTTAACCATACCGATGCAAAGCATTTCGGATTACATTAAAAGTATGGAACAAGAACAAACTCGTCTGTTCATCTCGTAAACAACCCGAGTAGTTTTATCACGTCAATACATCTTGTGCATTACCCGCGTTTATTGGTACATTAATTTGGGTTATGTGGAAACTCTAATTTCATTGCACTTTACCTGGTATCGGAGAACTAGGTGAAGATGACACAGATGACGGACTGTTGTATCGTCGTTTAATCTTCCTCTCAATTTTCTTGATCTTATGGAGGTAATACTCCATATCCTTTCGCTTCGGCATACTTTTTCTTGTTAATTGAGAGACTTAATCACAAATTCACAATATTTATGAAAAAGAAAACACGTAAAACAACTAAGACGTATGTAATGGTTGCCGCGCAAACGTATGGAATGACATTTGTACTGACCAACCAAAACGCGCGGAATTCGATGCGTTCCGTTTTTGTTTCAAGAGCTCTAAAGACTGCGTTTGGTTAGCCGAGGACGTGCGGACGCTGCATAGTGAATATTATTTATTATATCTTCGAACAAAGCTTGCAGTATAATAACAGCTGTGCGTGTGAGTGTGTGACAAAAACAAACGTGTGTCAGATAAAACATGGAGCGAACTTCATCAAAACGATATCGCTGCGAAAATATTTGGTTTTCCACACACAATATCTATTTATAGAGTCGGATTTCGTGTTTGCGTTAGAGTATGACTCATGCATTGAGGCGCGAGAGCGGGTGTTAAATTCATTTAAAAATTTTTTTTTTAAATTAATTTCGAAAATCCTCGCTAAGGATAGTTTTGCCAGATGAATTTGACTACATGAGCCATTTAATCAACATTATCATTCATCATATCTTCCTTCTTTGTAACTGGTGTTAAAGGTAAGTACCGACGAGTCGTGTGATGTTAATGTAGACTTTTTGACATGCAAAATAAGTGTCAGGAAGGGTAAAAAGGTGGTAAATTAGCATGAATTATTTCACTTCGTAAACATTATGGCAAGCAAGTAAATAGACATGATACTTTTTGTTTACTAGCTGTTAAAGGGAACATGATATTTAGGAAATTTAATTAGTGAGAAATAACTTAATGAAGTCGCTCCGCTCATAAACATGCGCGCAGCCTATCAGCATAGGGTTGGCAATCGTCAAAATTCCGCAAACAACGATCAGCCGGAACGTTTTCTCTTACAACAGGGCGCGTCGCACATGAATCATTTATAAATGCAAATGCCCATTGTTCGCAACTACCGCGATTATTCACGTTCGGTTATCTTTGACGTATTGAAGCCGGCTCTGTCGCAGCCCTGATTTATTTATACACACACTTTTATTGATGTGTCTATAAATTTTAACAGCTTTATTAACGATTTTATTTATTATTATATTTATGTGTATGCAAATTTATTTCAGACAAATATTGGCAAAATTGGAAATGGTCTGTTAATAAATAGGTTTTCGTATTGAAATTAATATTTCGCGCTGTTCATTGGTAGCAAATGAAGAGCGCTCTTCAGTGTTGTGCGTTTGATGTATGTATGTATTCGTTGCACACTTGTTTACAGTTTTCACTCGTAAATAAATACTAATAAATTATCAGGTGAATTAATTACTGTGGCCGAAATTTTATTTATTTGTAATAGACTGAGTAAAAATAAATGGTATAAATTTTCAATGATGTTGAAGTTTTTAACCATCACCATCGTCAAGCCAGCCAGCTGAAAATCAGCGCTGGGGGACTGACGCTGAACTGACTTTTGGTTCGGGCACCGCAACTATATTGAAAATCTGTACTTTTTTTTCTTGTTGCCTATCGTATTGCCTGCATCCAATAAATCCTATTCTATTCTTATTCTATTCGCAACCGTGTTCCACCCGCCTGCTCCTGTATGCGCCATGCTTCTCTAGTTGGTGCGTACGAGTAAAAATAATCTTACTTTCCTTAAATTTTACCTGTTGCCACAATCAATTATTCGCAAAGATATATTCTTTATTCTTTATTGTACACACAATTTTATATTATAAAAATAGGACAGTTGATGTACATAGGCGAGCTTAACCCACAACTGGGTTATATATGTTTAGATCGACGAGTAAACAAAACTTCAGTTGTCAATCATGTGGTAATGCTGTTTGTGGCTGATATATTTAGTTACGTGTATCTATATTTATTGTAAGCGACGTACATTGGTGCCCGGTTGATAGGTATGAATGCATTCACATAACGTAGGTATAGATAAAACTATGCTACATTACTTTTATTGCTGAAATTTATTAATTTAACAAAATTAATTTAAAAATTTAACAAGACGACCTCTTGTTACAAAATATTATTGCATTTTTTTTTAACTATTTCTGTTGTTTCGTTTCTTACTTCAAAATTTTACTGAATCTTCTTTCAGTAACTGTTAAGAAAAGCACCTGGTTTTTAATATATTCCGTAACTCAAAAGTAAAAAAGTAAGTAAAATTCAGACTCTTTTTCTCAGAAACATCAGAACTACATAAAGTTGAAATTAATATCAAATACAAGTCAGCAACGAAGGATTTGTGAAATATTTTACCTCTAGGTCAACCTAATCAAAAGATACGGTCATTTAAGCCCTATAAATGGCATTGGAAAGGCAATCAAAACATGCAGGGTTGTTCATATTGGCAAAAACCATGTCTTATAGCATAAGTTTAGTTATGAATTCGTGAATCATAAATTTATAGTTTTATAACATAAGCAATATTTTTTTCTGTGTTTTATTTTCTTGTTCAGTTTGGTTTATATATTCTGGGCTTTTTGGGGCCAGTTTTTTAACCGACTTCTAAAAAAGGAGAAGGTTATGTTTAATTCAGTTTTATGTTTCTTTTTTATGTGTGTTACCTCAGAACTCCTTCGTTTATAGACCGATATGTAAAATTTTTCTTCCTCTTGGAGGATATGCTTTTTGATTGGTCTAATTTTTTTTTCAGTATCTAATGCTGATGGTTGGATCCATTGGGAATCGAGGGAACTCCTAAAATATTATAGATATAGTGATATTGGTATTTTATTTGTATTTTTTGGAAGCGGAACTGATGAAGAAGACCAGAAATGGCTAACGAAACTTCATACTCACATAAATATCACATTGAACATAGTTAAGCTACTAAGACAATACAAATAAATAAATGGTTCTGAATAGTTGTATTGAAAATGGTATCATCGAAGTGTCCTGACGATGACGATGGAGCCGGGAGATAGGCACCGGAACTGTAATTAATCAATGTATCCTAGACGTGTTTGGGCTTATTAGAATTGTCATAAAATGCAGTTTGGCTTTAAGGTACTTTCGAACTTATCTGATGATGGAGCCGGCAGGTAGGCTTAAAATTTCCGTAATTAAAACACTAAAAGGATCAAAATAACTTTAATTTCGGAAGTCGGTGTTAAAGAAGAAACAAACCATACCGAGAAATACCGACTTAAAGTTATTTTGATTCTTTTAGTGTTTTTTTTTTTAGTGAATTCGGTTATTTTTTTTAACCGACTTCTAAAAAAGGAGGAGGTTCTCAATTCGAATGTTTGTATTTTTTTATGTTTGTTCGCGCATAACTTCGTCGCTTGCCAACCGATTTGAAAAATTCTTTTTTTTGTTAGAAAGGGTATACTTCCCAAATAGTCCCATAGTCACCTAGTCAGTACCTGATGATGGAATCTTGGCGAAATCGAGGGAACTCCTCAAATATTATAGGCTGCATAGGGATTTTGGTATTTTCATCGAGAAATTAAGCATTTACAGTCAAAAAGTAACATTTGATAGAGTGGAACTGATGAAGGAGACCAGAAATGGTCAATGGAACTTCATACTCGCATAGATATCACAATGAAGATAGTTAAGTGACTAGTTACGCGAAGTTCTGAATAGTTACGTTGAAAATGGTATTACCAAATTGATTTGATGATGATGATGGAACCAGAAGGTAGGCACTGGAACTCAGTAAATAATCAATATAACCTAGCCGTATTTGGATTTATTAGAATTGTCATGAGATGCACTTTGGCTATATGGTCCTATCGAACTGATCTGACGATGGAGCCGGAAGGTGGAAGGTAGACACAGGAACTTCATAATAAAACAATGTAATCTAGAAGTGTTTGAGTTAATTGGAATTATCATGAGAAATAGGCACTCTGTTTATAAGTGTATCGCAACTAAAAAGTGTGAAATAAAAAACTTTTTACAAAAAAAGAATAACCGACTTCAGTAAAAAAAAACACTAAAAGGATCAAAATAACTTTAATTTCGGAAGTCGGTGTTAAATAAGATACAAATAATACAGAGAAACACCGACTTCCGAAATTAAAGTTATTTTGATCCTTTTAGTGTTTTTTTTTTTACTGAAGTCGGTTATTCTTTTTTTGTTAAAAGTTTTTTTTGTAAAAAGTTTTTATTTTAATATATATTACCTGATTAAGATATAATTTCATGAAAACTTAACTCAGAACACAATTTTGGTGGAAAGTTTTAGCGCAGACATTCTGACGCAATTAAATTCCAAAAATAAATGTCGAGCGCGAGTAATTTTGACAATTCATTCTTCAGGGACAACTGTAAGGATTCACTCGACGTATATTAAAAAACTTCGCGACACAACCTACAGCTCTAATAATTGAACTCGATAAGCTTCAGTACTTAATTCACTTTTATTACCACTACAAACTTTGTGCGAATTACTTTTTGTAATAAAATAGCGAGGGAATTTATTTTAGAATGGCCAGTGGGGGATAACATATAACGTAAATATTGCTCATCATTCCACGACATTAAGAGACAACGGACAGAGGGGATCCGCTATTGTTATTGCTGTTTTTGTCGCAGATAACTAGCTCACTTCGCCGTTCAGTTTACAGCCTAACTTACTAAACAGCGCACTAAACTGACTGACAATGCATTTAATGTACTGACTAATTAGTGGTTGGGTCATTCTTACAATAAGGTGCCCATGTGACAATAAAAGACTTTGGCACCCCGACGTGGGCAGGTTAGGGTCCTCGAAACTTTGTAGATAGAAATAAGAGCCCCGTCAGCTTATTTTACTTATAATACCTCACAAAAACCCTTCAAATCCACAATACCGTTAACAAAGCACCTTAAATAAGGAACAGTCGGCATCCATTGCCACACGGCAGAACAATACGCCACCTCACAATGCATAATATCGCAACGTAATTAGCGGCAACTTGTAACGCGCAAGTTAAAGAGCTCAGTACGCCGGCTACGCCACGCTTTACGCCCGGTAGGTACGCTGCCGTGGAGCCAGGCGCGGAAACTTTTCAAGACAGACAATGCCTAATTTAAAGTGGTATGAACTCAGATAATAACGTTAAGTATAGCTGATACTTTGCTAGGGAAGGGGATATTTCGCGGATATTATCTAGCTTGCGTTTCGGATACGAGAATGACTTAATTTATTTTGCTAAGTACAATGGAGCTGTAAACGTAAAGACTTCGTAAAAAGCGTTTGTGTTTTGATCAAAAATATTTCATTTTCGTCAAGTTTAGATGAGTTAGATTTTATGCACACGATACAGGGATTCTGAATTGAGTGTTTTGAGTTATGAACATCTTAAAGCCTACTTTAATGCCAATAACCGGTTTTCAGGCTAAAGTAGAGTTTGAGATATACTCAACTTCAAATGCTTAAATTCAAAATCGGTATTTTAGAAATCTTTAAGGTCTGAATGCATAATCTCTCAATTCTTTCCCAAAACAGTCACGACCACAAAAGGTCCGCATCAAATGATTATCCGCAGTAGAACCCAGAGCGGAGGGCACAACACTATAACAAACAGTGCGCGTTGCGGTGAGCTCGTAGGAAGTTATGTTTGTGTGCTTAACGCGCTTAAACAACTTGTTGTGATCATTTTGATCCACTGGGAGTAACCCTCACGATTGTGAGGCATCGTGTATGTGCCGCTTGAGTTATATGCAGGAGATGTGCTGTAACTACTATGATATATTATCAATTTGAAAACTGCAAGATGAATATCGAATTTCATTTTATTTCAATTGAGCATGAAGAGTAGCTATCAATATTTCCGTGTTTTGTTTTCACTTTTCGCTCAGTCCATTCAAGGGAAGAATGCCATGTGCGATAAGACTTATCTATTGTACACTTGTTTCTAAATAAGGTATACTAATCATAATTAATTATTGAATACCTAATATCTATGAACTTAACTCCACACATTATTTTTGTAAAAAACATTTCAATATACCAAAGCATTTTACCAAATATTATATACGAGTAAATTGTAGAAATTCTAAACTTAGCTCCTTTTCGTATTACATTTAAATCTTTAATTCACGCCAAGGGACTCGAAAATTCAAATAACGAAATTCAAGAAGGCAGTCTGCACAGCAGTACCTAAATAATATTTCATGAAGTTAACCGTGCGAGTCTGAAAAATAACCCTTTTACTGAGCGAAATTGACTTCATAATGCTGGGACAAAGTGTATTGATGTACAAGGAGCATGTTTACCCGTAATTCACTAAAACACCGTGCACTCAGGTACAGTGAGGATCAAGAATAAAATGTTGATTTACGACGACTCGATCACTTCCCTCAATCGCTATAAAACCAGATGCCCCACGATATTGGTGGGACATCCTCTCACGCGGGTGTCAACCCTAATAAATATGGGCACAATAAGGAAAGGAGCGTTTCTTGCTATCAGTTTATTGGCTGGTTTGTGTTAGTTACTGGCTTCAGACGTTTTACAAATGCCCGTGTAGGGCAATGAGTGCCTGGCGATTCTTTGTGCTATATCGGTAACCTAGGTTCTCCTGCGGATATGTATAGCCCTTTCCATTGCCCTTTGGATGACTTTAAGTCTTCTGATGAGGCCCATTGTAAGCGACTACGTTTCAGAGCCATATGTTATCACTGGAAACACGCACTGGCCATAGACTTTCGTCTTGAAATACCGTGGTATATTTGACGACAAAGTACCGCGCAGCTTCCCGAACGCTGGACAGTCGAGATACTTATTTTATTTTCTACGCAGTTTCACTCCTTATTATAAGTCTGCCTCCACACTATCCATGTTTCAATAGTCCATGCGGATTTCTACCAGTTTAGACAAAGTTATCCAGTTTGATCAGCCACGTTCTTTATGGCCTGCCGCTATCCCATCTCGGTATGATTCAGGGCAGTTTTGTTATAACTGTTATTGTATGCCAAATGTAAATGCTCTGTTATTTTACAAAAGAGGCCTTGGCCCGTCGTGGGACGATTAGGTACAGCGCGCTGATATTGTTATTATGGCTAAAGGTACAGCTCAATGCATGCACATTGTGGCAATCAAGCGCAATCAATTGCCCGGTCTCAGGGGACGCTGCGTGTTTTATATAAAGGGCTATTAAAATGTCTGCCCCCTGACAATTGATCAACGTGAACAGTTTGCATTGCGTCGCACTGTGTAAATTGATATTTTAGTAACAAGTTACATTTTTTTTACGCTTACGGGCGTAAGAGGTCAAAGTACGCAACTGCTACGATGATTACATATTATTTTGCTTAATTTACGTTTATACCTACATACTGTTGGCAACATTCAAATTACTTTTAAATGGCAATATTGTAGAACCATAAAGATGTTTGTATCCGTTTCCTGGGCGCTTCATCGGTCGCTCTCTCTGACTTACTTAGATGGAAGATTATATTATAATAGAATTATTATAAAACTATGCTGTGGTCATGTACATCTAGTCTCTCGCACTCGCACGCTGGTCGTGAGTTCTATCACAAAATAGAAAGGTACAAAAATCAATCATAATATTGACGCCGAGTTGCCGGCCTGTCGGTTTTCTATCGATTACATTTCGGGGAGTGTGCGTTGTAATTGCACAATTTAATTCTATCAAGTCCACTCCATCGTCGGACCACTAGGCGTACGGCGTTGTGCCATCGGTACATGGTGGACATCCCACCCATACGTACAAAGCGTTTATGGAACACATTCATAATGCGTACAGCTAAGGAGTGGAATCCTTTGCCCTCTGCCGGAGTCTTCGTTTCCTGATAGCTACAAGCTAGGGGCCTTTAAGTCAAGAGTGAATAGGTTACTTATGTCTTCTAGGCAAGCGTACTCCATTGTCGGCCACATCATCGCTTACCATCAGGTGAGATGGTGGTCAAACGCGAGACTAACAACAACAAAAATTAATCTAATGTATGTACTTCACTTTTCATACCTACGCTCAGCGTTCGCGCTCTAGGGTCAGCGTGTGGCGCCGAACTGTCCGATTGCGACCGCACGCAGCGATAAATGCCAACCTAATCTGAATTGTAAAAATATTACATTATATACAAAATCATCTTTTCTTTATCGGCGCGGGGCCTGTTCTGTGTTACAAAACACAAGCAAATATCTGTTTATCACTCTGAAATAACTGGTAGCCTAAAAAACGTCAATTCACTGTATTTAAACCACCGTCCACTGGACAGTTAGAATAAGGTTTTTTTTGTCAGTCCATTTTTCCACAAAAAAGTTCACAGACGTGTGTCTCAAACGGATAGCACTCGAGCTTGCATTGAGCTGAATTGAGTCCAGATATGTCTGTGTCCGTGAGAGGTGTCTATGTGTGCGTAGCTCGAGAGCGCTTTGTATGTAGATTGACTTCTGTACCTAACTATTTTGTGGTTCTATGCACTTGTTTTTTTTAAGATCATCACCAATTAGGTTTGTATTGTTTAGAGTTTTTCTTGTGATCAGTGTTTGTGAGTTTTGTGTTAGACTCCTGGTGCAGTAAAGTGCGTGCATTGGGACTTGAATTGATATTGTTAAAGTGCATATGTATACACATAACATATGCCTTTTCTTACTGAGATAGGCAGAAAGAAGCTGAGTAAGCTACTTGCTATTTTCTTCAAATATTTCATGTGTTTCGTTTAAGTTTGTAAATCTGGTTATACATGTAGGCTGGTTTGCAGAAATACTTATCTGGTCTTTTTGAAATACATCACTAATGAGGTCTGTATTGTTTAGAAAGTTTATTTAAATTAGTGTTGGTAAATTTGGGACACTAGAGTGCAGAACAGTGTGCGTTGGGACTCCCAACTCTCTTTTTTCCCCCAACTCGATTCTACCTGAAATTATCAATTTGACAGGTATAGACTGATATTTTTCGACAATCTTCGAAGATTTTTCTGTTATCAAGAACTGGTTGGGAATGATGAAGGCGTTACTTTTATTTTTTGATTTTTGTAGGTAAGTTGACCTCAGACCTCGCCGCGCCCGTGATTTACTCACGTATTGTTACGAACTATTATTGTTTTGTGAACTGCTGTATTGTGCTATGAATATTGTGTTGTATATCCTGTCTACTCTGTATACTCCTTCTGTATTCATTTGTTGTGTATGGACCTAGTGCAAGTAAACTATGAGTACTAGAAACATAGTGACTTTTATTTCCTCGCACCCGCACTGTCTACATACTCGTTAACTAAAGGCCCTTCGAACTGACATGGAATATGAACATTTGAAAATATAATTAACTGACATTTTTATCGAACTTCTTATAATAAATTATACCAACAAAAACAGTAAATCATGTTATTGTCAAACAGAGCACTTATCTGCCTGCTGCACAAACACTCTCACCTGGTCCTGCCCTCATCACATCTCAGCACGCACCCTCCTCGAAGCTAATCACTTGACAGATTCAATTTAACGCGTAATGAGCCATGGGCGCCTAAGTTAACAGGCTGTTTGCTTCTTGGCGGGTCGGGGGTTGTCGTCCGCCGGGAAATTAATACCTGCGCTAAACAAACTTTGTGTAGAACACATAGATAATGCGGGACAACTGCTACTACAGACTTGGCATTTCTTCATTAAATTTAAAGGTTCCGTATCTATCTCAACAAGAAAAAAAAACCTTGTAGGATCACTACGGTGCCCGTCTGTCTGTCAAGAGCCGTTTTCTCAGGAACACGTGAAGGCATCGAGTCAATGAAATCTGTTTCGAATACTTTGGTCTATATTCTCTTGGAGGTGTAAAAAAATCAAACTTGTAAGTCAACTTAATCATATTTTGACACTCGCAAGGAAATCAAAACTTTTTTCCTGTAGATCTAAAATTATGAATTTTAACAAAAAGTACAAGTAAAGAGAAAAATCTGTAAAACTAAAAATTAGTAGAGAATATAAAAATAAATTGGATTGTAAAGTTATTTGCATTTAGTAAACTGACCAAAACCTATGTATATATAATATGAGGATAACAACAGCACCATGCGTATAAAATATACTTGAGTCCATACTGAAGGCGTTTATAACTTCTACATTTGGTACGGAATCCTGAAACTTGAGGTCCGATGCGCACTTAGTCGATATATTTTTTTAAACTTATAATAATCTCTGTAAAAAACATACAACGCCATCTAATGTAAGCTATAATGTAAAACAGGTTGACAAGGGGTTAACCAAAATAGAAAACATACGTATCTATATCAATGACTCGGAAAGATAAATCGCCATAAGTAACCAGCGTTCGTTACAAGTAGGTACAGAACTTGCTCGAGTCCTCAGTTATCGCGGTGGTATCATGCAGCAGTGCGTGCCGGTTCTAGGTGTAAGCGTAATTTTGTTATTGTTAGATATTATATATTCCGCGAACATAACGCAGCAGTGCAGTGGTGGCCGAGTGGTAACGGCCCCGACTTACGAGTTGTAGGTCGCGGGTTCAAACCCAACCAGGCAGGCGTATTACTTTGTGTAATTTATTTCATCACCACTGCTCTCAAAACGGTGAAGAAAAACATCGTGAGGAAACCGGCATGTCCTAAAACCTAAAATTCGAAGACATGTGACATCCACCAACCCGCACTGGGCCCGCGTGGTGGATTACGGCCCATACCCTCTCCTAGAGAGGAGGCCTGAGTCCCAACAGTGGGAACATTATAAGGCCGACTATGGGAACATAACGCGTCCATTCATTACTCCTCTCTCGATTGCGTCGCGGTCTCCCATCGGACCATGCGGGGCAATTTCCCATCCCGCGAGTGAAGCGAATAGGTCACTCCTGGCGGTTTTCCTTGCACTTACACATTTTCATATACGATTTTCTATATATGAACATAAATATGAATGGCAAGATTAATTGCTGAGCGCAAAGCTCGAGGTTGACTTGTTGTGAACTTTTTTTCTAAGGTCACAGAAAGGTTCTCATGAAGAAAAAATTACACTAATTTCATGGAAAACTGTAAAAAAACACATTTTTCTTTAGTATCAAATTCAAATAGTTCTTACCGCTAATTTGGGTTAGCTGGCAATCTTTACTGTAAACTACGCTTTTGCCATTTAAAGGCTAGGCCTTAGTGTCTGGAAAGAAATCTTGATAACATTCAAAATTGCACTTTCATTGCACTTAGTTCCTCCAAGTATTACGTAGGTACTGATCACAAGGAACAGTTTACACTCAATCTGGTCACCTATTGTGTAGTGGCACCTGGTTTGTTGGATTATATTTGAAGAGAAACCTCACTATTGTGTACTGTACTAGTTTGATTTAAGTTAGTCAAATAGTTATTACTGCGAGAGATAGTTTATTGTGTTTTAATGAAACGGCGGTGACGGGGCTACAGTTATGTTGCAGACTGAGATACCCGAGACAGAGCACAATTGTTTCCGAAGAACAAACTAAATTATTTAAAATGTTGTACAATTTAATAGATACAGTTTTCAAAATTTAGTTTTCTGTAAATTAGACGAGGATTATTGTTTACAAAAAATAATTAATAATTAAATTCAGAGATCAGCAGTTTGGTTTTGTTTCTTTGTTATTTAACACTGATTTCCAAAATTAAAACTTTAGTTTTTTTCTCGTCATATCTTTTATAGAAAACTAGCAAACCCGGCGAACTCCGTTTCGCCACCAGATGGCTTCGTTTTATGTAACATTTCGTTTGGTGATTAAAAGAAGAAGAAAAAATTTTTTTTTTTTGCTATAAACCTCACGGAGCCCGAGACCTTTCCAACGAATGCAAAACCGTGGAAATCGGTTCGTGCGTTCTGGAGTTGTAGCGTCAGGAAGGAAAACCCGACTTATTTTTATATAGTAAATGATGTTCAGAGGTAACAAACATTAAAAGAATACAACGAAAAAGAGAACCTCTTATTTTAAGATGTTTTTAAAATTAGGGTCGTTGACCATGTTAGTATAGCATTGCTTAGTCGGCCTTATAATATGTCCACTGCTGGGACTCAGGCCTCCTCTATAGGAGAATGAGCAGTAATCCACCACGCGGGGCCAGTGCGGGTTGGTGGATGTCACTTGTCTTTCAATTTTTGGTTCTAGAACATGCCAGTTTCCTCACAGTGTCTTCCTTCACTATTTTGAGAGCAGCGGTGATGAAATAAATTACACAAAGTAATGCGCCTGGCTGAGTTTGAACCCACGACCTACAACTCGTAAGTCGGGGCCTTTGCCACTCGACCACCATTGCTCTTGACTAAATTAAACACGCTGTAATTTACAAAAGTTGATTTCGCGAGCTATGTGGAATCTTAGCTATTATTCAGGATTCAATAGTTTGAGAAATGTCTGAAGAGATTGGATTGATTACCTAATTACTTACTCGGAATCACGTTCTAGTCTAGACTAGACAAAGGGCGGTGGGTACCTTCACTTCTTCCGTGCAATAATGGTAAGGTATAAAGTACAATTGCAGCTGGACAGTGGACTCCTCATTAATAGTAATTGCACGGCCGGTGTCCGCCTTGCTCGTCGGCTTAGCATACATTAGTGCGGGGCTCGCTTATTACGTCACTGTCTTTAACACTGCGACGGAAATGCACTGTAAAGAAGAGGGTTTATTAGTACAAGGTCGGTTGTAAGACTACTGAAGCAGAATAGTTTATTCATGAGTCGGTCTTTAATGGTGGACGTTAGTGGTACTACCTATTGCTATATAGTATAATATTAACATTCTGAAATTTTATGGGTACCTAGTTTTTTTTAAAGGTTGGAAAACATCCAATGACTTCTCTCGCATTAGAGCGGTGGAGCGGGAGGGCGTGTCAGACTTTTACTGAATAAAACCACACCTGTATTCCTTTTTTGCCCTTGCGTTCTAGGACCACGGGTTTTCCTTGCGGTAGTCAACCCATGGCCTCAGTATTTGTTGGCCCTGCCAGGCCCCTACGATTTTCCTGACATCTCTTTGAGGTGCGCGTGGAGCCGTCGACAACAGTTATCTTATTGTGAGTAATCTTTTACAAAGCATTACATAAAAATAAATGAAAATTAATTATTTTGGGCAAAACACCGCAGTTCCACACATATCCCAGAGAGGGACATTCGGAAGTGGTCCCAAAATGTTTTATTGTGCCCAGCGGGCGTCCCCGGCGAGTGGCCGCGTTGGGTTTCAGTCTCGCCGCCTGACGCCGCTCATTCTTCAGTCCCTAATTATTTCCCTGTATTTATTTCCTCTAAATATATGTGATAAGATGTTAGTTTTTTTGTTGTAGTAATAGGCTTTAAACAATTTTTGATTTATTCTACAATAAATTAGTGTTCGTTACTTGTGACTGTCTAAGCAATTGCAGGCAGTATTACATGTATTATAAACCACAACCTTTAACCTTTTAAGATGCAGCTGAAACATCCAGTATATTACGTGGACTGACTGCATATCTGACCTCCACGGCCAATTTGTAGGCAGTACAGTACCCCTCAACACACTGTTAACTGATGAATGGGATTCTGCCAGAGTAAAGAAGCATATAGCTAGCTTTATAAACGTGACATCTTCGAAGTACATTAGGATTTTCAACTCTCATTCACTCTTTGAATATCCGATTTCAGTATCGTAGTTATAAAGTTATATAAAATATTATGATACGCGTTGAATAGCTCTCGCTCTGTATATGTGTACTGTAGACTCAGAGTGCATAAGATATGAAGGAGTGAGCGCTCAGAAGCTTACAGTCGGTGGATCTATAAGAGAAAAGTATTCGCTCTCACGCATTCAAAGAAATGTAGTTACTCGTCATATTGTATGTATACAAATATGATAGAAAAATTAAAAAAAACTGTAATGCCTACACTTAGTTGCTATCATGTACCTCTTAAGTTCTTAAATGTAAAAGAACTTTTGAACATAAAGTTTTGGGCTAAATCAGTAACAGGGCTACGGGATCAGGGTCGTGGGAGGACTTCTGAAACTCATAGGTAACCCGTGGTCCTAGAACGTAACGGGCAACTGAAGGACACAAGTATGGTTTTAGTAAGTAAAAGTCTGTCGCGCCCTCGCTGTCCACCTTAGAGCGAGAGTTGTGATTAGATGGTATCCCACAAAAAGGTGTACAAGATTGTTCGAAAGAATCATCTTGGCCTTAGAATGCAAAAGGCAACCGAAGTATCACGGATGCGTTTTAATCAATAAAAATCTGACACTCCCTCTCGCACCACCCAGACGGCCACAGCAGAAGTTATTTTATAATTTTTGACCTAAAAATAAAATAGGTTCAGTTGAAACGCCGAGCAAATTGTGATTAGCTCATTTTTTTAAACTATTTGTAACGGAATTGACTGCTTAAATCAACCTTATGTCAGAAAAACAATGGGTGGAATTCACGATCTAATAAGTCAGACATCAGGCTATATCGCGACCGGCCCAGGTGGAGGCGGTGGCATGAGTATACGCCTTGGAGAAAGAGAGGTCCTTGGTAACCCTGGACGAAGAGAAGCAGAGGTTGATGGTAGGAAAGTAATGAACTACTTATTACTTTAAATAACATCTGCTGGCTTTTCTTTTGTAAAGAAGAGTGTACGTTGTTACTGGCTTCCTACATACGTAGTACGTGTACACATAGCTAAGGATAGGTATGTCGGCAACAGCGTGCACTTCACCCGCGTCACTTCTGATCAGCGCCGATTAGCTTTTATATTGTTTTATTTTTATTCGGCACAAGTTATAAGCGTTATTATTTGATGACTAACTTGCTTAAACTTTCTAAAAAACAATTTTTTAAGTGAAAATAATAGGAGTTTCTTTTTAGAGGGTTGAATCCATGGTGGTGGGAAATGATTTTCACCGGTTGAGTGTAAAGCGGCCAGGCGTATAAGACTTTTATTGACTAAACCCACACCTGTGTCCTTCAGTTGCCCTTTGCGTTCTAGGATCAAAGGTTTACATTTCAGAAACTTCAAATGACCCTAGCGGGCATCGGCTAGCAGAGCCGATGCCCGGTTTTCATAACATCTCTTCGAGAAAGCCAGGGATCACCTTGCAACTCCCGACGACAGGTACTCGTAACGGTGTTGTCGCCTAAAACCTATTTTTTAACCAACTTCTAAAAAAGAAGGAGGTTCTCAATTCGGATGTTTGTATTTTTTTTTATGTTTGTTCGCGCATAACATTGTCGCTTGCCAACCGATTTGAAAAAATATTTTTTTGTTGGAAAGGGTATACTTCCCAAATGGTCCCATAGTCACCAAGTCTGGATCTGATGATGGAATCTTGGCGAAATCGAGGGAACTCCTCAAATATTATAGGCAATTGTATAGTGATTTTGGTATTTTCATCGAGAACTTGAGCATTTACAGTCAAAAAGTAATCAATCAATGTTAATCAATGTATCCTAGACGTATTTGGGCTTATTAGAATTGTCATGAGATGCACTTTGGCTATAAGGTACTATCGAACGGATCTTATGATATCGCCGGAAGGTGGAAGGTAGACACAGAAACTTCATAATAAAACAATGTAACCTAGCAGTGTTCGGGTTCATTAGAATTATCATGAGAAATAGGCACTCGGTTTATGAGTGTATCGCAACAAAAAAGTGTGAAATAAAAAACTTTTTACGAAAAAAGAATAACCGACTTCACTAAAA
Source organism: Mythimna vitellina (assembly GCA_949316375.1). Lineage (NCBI taxonomy): Eukaryota > Metazoa > Arthropoda > Insecta > Lepidoptera > Noctuidae > Mythimna > Mythimna vitellina. Next base: position 26,795,783 of record OX438688.1, on the reverse strand, counting down.
AAGCGCTAAACGGATCAAAAATAACTTTAATATCGGAAGTCGGTGTTAAATAATTACAAACAATATATTCTTTTTTTGAAAAAAGTTTTTTTTTTAATATATATATTTTTCAACAAGCAGATGATTCAGTCATCAATAAATCAATTCCCGCTTGTAGCTCGCTCCGCTGCCGCTCGTCGCTCGCTCTGCTCGCCCGGGCGCGGCCGAATATCTCGCGCTGGGCGGCTGAAGTGGGTCTCAAATTGACGTCCATCTCTCTATTAAGCGCGATGCTTCGCTTTTCATATTTCACAAACGTCCCTTTATATTACTCTTGTGTTAATATTTACACGGACTAGTGTACTTTTGTTTTTATTCCATCTTTGGGACTTTAGTGTTTCAGTTGCTTTGGGTCACAAGGGTGTGTTTGTAATTTTATACATGCTGTTATTTTCCGACGAGTTATTTTTGTAAAAGTTTTGTGTTTCAATTTTTAACAAAATTGTGACAGTTTAAAAATGGTTGATCAGATTCCCTATTTATGTTTTAATTACGATCAATAAATAACTTTAAAATAATGACTAATGAGGAATTGTATTTACCACTTCCATTTGAATACCCACACTAGCTGTTACTTTGTACGCACGATGTATAGATCTGTCTTTACATCTACATAGCTCTAACCATTCTGCCGATAATATTCTACATTTCAATATCTCCGTCATTTACACTGAATACAAACAACATTCACATCGAATATAAAATAACCCTTGAATCACTATTACAATAGAACTTCATTCGCATTTTACAGTGCCTAACAAATATTGACGTCGCTCTATAATTATATAGAACAGACGAACCCTTGTTTCCTTTCATAACCACTAAAATACTATGCCAACCTGGGCGTAACATAATTATGTGACAACTTCTATCTTATTTTAATACATTGCTGCGTAAAAACAATCGGCGATTTTAAGATGGCGTATTTAGCGTGCAATGTATAATGGGGCAATCAATGCAGTCGTAATTGTAACAAAGTTAGCAATGTCACAGTGCTGGAGTACCGATTGAGACGTACAAATGTTTGGAGTGGGATTACTTTTGAATTGGAACGTGCCTACGAAGACAGCCGCGGATCGAGTTATTTGAGTTTCAATTATCAGCGGACTCAAAGCAAATACTAACCGGATTGAGTTACGATATGGATATTAGCGGGCACTGATCTCTTTCTGTTCTATAACAAATATTAACGGTGAATTAATTCGGGTCATCGGAGGAACGTCCTCGGGATTCTGACTGCGCGTGGTATAAATCAGGCGAGGTGACGGCGTTGGCGCGAGCGATGCAGGGAATATATTGTGCGCCTTTTGTTTGCAGGTGATTGGTGACGCAGTCTAGTTATTTTCTACAATGTCATTTTTGATATAGGTATATCTCACTATCTTCTTTCTGCAGTGTTGAGATATATGATCAGATAACACCTTTCGCTCTGAATGGAGTCACACTTTTACTGTTTAAAACCCACCTGTTTTCCTTCAGTTGCTTTTTACGGTCCACAGCCACAGTAACTCTTTCTAACAATCCCACAGCCTTGGCAGGCATCGTTCCTACCGAGCCCCGTCACTGATGCTGAAATTTCTTGGAATTCATTCAGATCCTGAGACCTGAAAACAACTGTTGTTTAGTCATCATAATTTTCACTTTGCCTGATATATTGGGGTGATCGCAACATGACATATCTTTTTCTTTTATATTTATTAAATACAACTGTAAGTATATTGCAATATATATTTGTAAAATTCAGCTGAATCACCCCAATGTTGATGAAAAAAAGGCTTGGGAAATAATATAGATGAAAATAAAATAAATCAAATCATATAATAATATATCTCCAAAGGTATATAAACATATGGAGTATGTAGGTTATTTTCCAAGCCTACGCGCATATGTATGTGCGTACGATTGCCCATAGGTTACAAGTACGATAATGAGAGTAAGCTTCTCTTTTGCAACAAATAGTGAACGTTGAGTACCCTTCCTCCTCTTTTCCGTTTCTATTCTCTTCGGATTTCTTGATCAGCCATCACTATGGTACACAAAAAGTATTCATCCATTTTAGCAATATTCTACACCAAGCAATACACATATCAGTTCACCAACATACATAAATGCCAATTCTACCAACAAACTAACAGTCATCCTTGTTCAAACAATACGTGTTATTTTGTACTCACCTGTTGTTTAGCTATATACCTAAGTCAATCGTCCTTTTCTACAAAATGCACTCTATCTTGGAGGAATAAAGTTGAGAGTATGTTAGCATCGTGTAACCCTGCGGCTGCTACTACAGTTGCAATAAATAAGTCTGTCTGTCCGGGTGCCCACGGCGGAACGATACTGCGCGACTAGTCGAGGGCGCCTCCTTAAGGCGGTGTGTCACATGCACTGTATCTGAACGATTTTGTCGGGACTCGACATCAGTACTCCCGCGTGCGTGTACTCGAGAATTACATCTTTAGGTGACTATTTATAATTCGTTGCGTTCGACTGTTACTAGAAACTAAGGTGAGAACGCAAGATGCAGAATACTGAGAATTGCAATCAAGTAATCTCGTATTTCTTAGTATTTGGACAATGCAGTGCAATTTTTCTCACAAGTTACAGTTGCTTTAAAATATATGCTGTGAAAGTAAACAGAATCCATCACTGAATGTTTTATCAGCTTTGTTTACTAGGAATTGAGTCTGCGTAGACTACGAGTACCAAGTCTAAAAAGTCTGACAGACAATTCTAACATTAACTAAATTCAATGCCATTGCTCTACATTTGCCGACCTCACAGCGTGCAATAATATAATTTTAAAGGAGCTTACAATTGTATGTAAATAAATAAGTGCTTATAAAAATCTTACACAGTGAAGATACAATCAACGGACCAAGTTATGAAAAAACTGCATTCCATGACTCTATTTCTCCAAGACCGAATACTATGACCATCCCCTCTTCGTGTCGCGCCGCTGGAGGGGACTATTTTTATCGCGTCGTCGTTAAAAGCCTGCGTCTCCGAGTGACGGCTGCCCCGAAGCCGTTTTTTGCCGACGCTCCTTCAGCCGAGCCGCCCGATTTAGAAATACTCTCCATTGATTGAATAGATTATGTCGAAGTGTTCAGCTGAATTAAATAGAATTGAATTGTCCCGAGATTTATGTGTTTTTTAAACAGATTTGTAGCGCTGTTTAAGATGTAGTTGTAGTATGAGGTAAAACAAACTTTATTGCTATAAAGTAGAATAATTTTTTTCTTGCGTTTGATCATTACCTCGCCTGATGGTAAGCAATGTTGGCGATCGCTGTGCTGTGTACGCGTGATGTCACCGTATTTGCATCACAGTCAGCGACGACGTTGGAGTGCTAGGTGACGTTGCGGGATTGGCATGGTGGTTGCCGCGGTGACGGTGTTGAAGTATTCATGCTGCGCCACCCTGAGCCCAGTCGTAAACATCCGGTAACCTCCGGAATCAAATGCCATGGGAATGTTAGCGCATCCAGTTTTCCCCAAAAATATAGAATCATTATTCGTTCAGTTTTTAACTAACTTTTGTGTAAGACAGTCGTTGTGATCTGTATATAGTATTTGTTCATGACCAAAGTAGTTTCGCTTAAGTAAAGTAACATTTGATAAAAGCAATGATTTGGTCGACGTTGAAGCCTGCTAGCCTAGAAGAAAGAAAAACAGTTTATTCACGCAAAATGACGCAATCTTAAAAACTAGCTAACAAACATAATCAATTGATAGGGAATATATGCGTCACATCCCCGCAAAACGGCCTAACGCTCAGCATAAAGCTGCGGCCTTACGCATAATGCGATGAGCGCACAGCGCTGGTTTTCAGCGTGGGCCGGTGGTGGTATCGACATGAAGACGCCCGAACGGTGCAGTGTACAACAAGATTTGGAAGAAAAAGAAATCACCTAGAAGTCACCTCTTGACTTAAATATACCCCAGGTTTTTTTTTCCTGCAAATCATCCAATGAATTCTCCCGCTCTGATGGAGTGGCAGACTTTTACTGACTAAAACCCACTCCTATGTATATATATATTTATATCACACATATATATATATATATATATATATATATATATATATATATATATATATACATATATGTATCTTTGCCTTGCGTCCCGGGACCTCGGGGTTCCCTTTTGGACAATCCATGACTCGAGTAGGCCCCTGCTGGGCCACTACGGAACACTACGTGCCGTCGACAACCCAGGCTTGGTCCGGGCGGTCACAAGACGGCCGGACGGCAAGCTACCTATTGCACTTCGTCGAAATCGGAATCGGAGCCTTGGCGGCTGGGGCGTGAGGAAGTACGTTCCGTTACGCTTGTGGCTGCCTCCTTCGCTAGCATTACTATTTCGCAGAAGGAAGCAAACGCCTGCCATTCTTCCTCCCTCCGGTCCATGGCCTGTACTAACGCAAAAGATCATTGCCGTCGATCGCCCACACGAGGACATGGAAATGTAACCCAAGTTGAGAGCTATCAGGAAACACAGACTTCAGCAGGGAATTCCACTTTTTTTATAACCTTCTACATTTACAGTTTTATATAAACAACTTTTTTATAGTAATACAATCAAGTACTTATTTGTATTACTTCACCAGATTTCATTTGAAACTATCGACTTTCCAATAAACTAAACCTTTACAATTTCAACTCTTGGCTATCTATCAGATCTTTATTTACAAAACCGAAGCCTTTTATTATTCCGAATACAGCATAAATCACTTAATCTAAACCGTCGAAACAACGTCAAATCACAAAAGGGACATGGCTTCTATACCTACCTCATATTCGGCGCACGGCTGTAGAACAACAGTCGACAGACACTTGATTAAACAGCACTTCATTATTGTAGGGTTAATTAAACACGCGTCGGATTCCACGTACTTTATTTTTATTCGAAGTTTCGGAGCCGGGAACATGCGTCGCGGGCGGGATACGCGCGGGAAATATGTGGAGGGTCAAAGATATGGTGAACGTTTGAAGGATATTTTTTTATTCTCTGTTATGTTCTAAATTTTAACATAGTAAGAAGAATAAATAATTATTGTTATTCATAAAGGATGAAACAAGCACTATCGCGATCGTGCTAGACTCGTGTAGGTCGTTAAAGCGTTGCCACGTGCAAACTATAGTCTATTCGCGTCAAGAAAATAGTGACTCATCAGTCCAACTGAAAAGTAAATGCGTATTTATAATGAGTGGAACAAGCACTGTCGCAAGCACTATAGTACTAGTCTCATGTAGGTCGTTTACTAAATAATTATTTTACTCATTCACAGTGTAATTTGACACCGTGGGTCCAGTTGGTTCAGTGGTGAAAACATATTGATTACATTTTACTAAATATGGAATTAGTGTTTTTCATTCAATTTTACCACATATAACTTTTAAGTCTTGCTTGGATCTAAGTAGGTAACACATTGAACTAAAATCACGGTTCATTGCAGAAATCTCACTCACACTCTATCAACTTATATGTGGAGCGGAAATTTTCTGCTGTTTTTATTTAGTGTTTTGTCCAGTAGGTATTTCTAGAATCTGGTATCTTCTTCAATTACTCCTTATTATATCCGTACTTGCTTATGCTAGTAGCTTCGCTCGTGTAAAAGGCGAAAATTATTCCAAGGGAACATGTTTCCTAGATAAAAAATAGAAACTATGTCCTATTCCAGGTTATGGTGTGTGCCGATTTCATTAAAATCGTGAAGAGGTGACTCACCAACAGACAGACGAAGTTACTTTCACATTTGTGCAGTGAAAAAGTTCCTGTATCAAAATTTGCTAATCATGAGTGAGTGACATACATTTATATCGAATAGTTTCGTATCGTGGCTGTAGCTCTGCTGTAGGATTACGGTAGGAATGACGCTCTCAGCTGTTTTCACGTTGAATCGTTTCGGAAATTTCGTGTTTGTGCAGAATGGACAGTTATTTGTATCTACTTTTTGTGGGTAAACTTTATCGACTACAGATTATGATTGCACAAATAGAGTTACTATTCCCTTCGATTTAGCATATTTTCGCTTACAATCACATTTTTATTCTTGTTTCGTTTTCTGCAAAACTATTAAGTATGAAATTTTGTACAACAGATTATTTTAACCTGAAACAGGGAAGTGAAAATAAAATATTCTGAATCTGTTCTCATGCGGGGTTACAAACAAAGCAAACACATGAATTGGTAACTAGATCCATTACATGAACGGCTAATTAACATAAATACATTGTCCTCCATCTTCATCAAATAGTCCTTATTTACTAGATCTCAGGTTGAGGATAGTAAATGGAAACACAGCAAATTGAATAGTTGTGGCTATATCTCGATCGTCTGCAGACAGGCACAGATGTCTGCTCAGTCTAGGTAACCGCCGACTTAGCGCAGTTCGGCGGCGCAACTTTATTGTAAGCTTTATGTTCTGTAGCCGGGCCGGCTTTGATTGCTACTAGTTTAATACTGAGACTAATGTTTCGCAGAATCAAATATTAGTCAACTTACAACAAACTGGGATTCCTATAATCACAGCGGTACGACTTTGCGTTTGTTCGGAATTTGTTGGCCTGTATCTAATATCAAAGTGAAACTTGATGTCTTCATTTACAGACAGATAAAGCACAAAATGAGTGGATCTATGTTTCTGGAAACATGAAATTCACAAGAGTTATTTATTTATCTTTATTCCAAAAAGGTAAGTAAATTATAAGATAAGCCCCACAAAACCGTTGCAATGGTTTGCCTGTGGGGTCGGTGAGTCTCTAGACATACTTAAGTGTACTTAAAACATTTCTAAACAATATAATTTTAATTTTAATATAAATTCCTTATACGAGTATAGGCGTTGGTAAGGGGCTCAGTAGGGCCGCGGGAATTTTTGAAAGAGTTACCGTGGCTCTGTAACGCAAAGGGAACTGAAAGAAAAATGTGGGTTTTAGTCAGTAAAAGTCTGACACGCCCTCTACCCTAGGGCGGCAGGAGAAATTTTGATAAATTCCCACCTCTGAAAAAAATGCGTATGAAATGATAACTCAGATAACTAAGAAAGGAGGAGACTAAGAAAGGATTTTCAATGATTTTCTCCTTTTCGACTTTATTTTATATATCAGGTAAACATAAAAAAAGTTAGTGTGGAAATTCGTAATTTCCACAAATGGGAATGCCTTCGGGTCAAAGGCTTTTTTTCCATCATTTGTTTTATAAAGGGGTTAATCACAAACTGATTGCGCCACCCTTATCGCTACCTACGAAAGGGTCAACGACTTATAATTCCAAGTCATAATTTCTGACGTAATTCGGTTCACCTATTTGAAAGCTTCCATAGCAATAATTAATCCAGCTAGTTGCCACCAGCACTAGATTAGACAAGCCGCAGTTGTGTAGACGCACCGCCGCCGGCCCCGCGGGCCCCGACAGCGTGCCGTGCCGGCTCGAACACGCTGGGAATATTGTAACCGTTTTGACTCAACTGACTTCTGTAGTCTATGTTAGACTTTATGTTACAGTATCCAGAATTTTCCATAATAGTTCATGGTTTTGATCACAGAAAAGATGTAAGAGGTTAGATTGGCCTTGTGGGCGGGGCAGGCGTGCCACAATGTATTATCATGATCATAGTTTAACTTGTGGTACTAAAAAAATTGAAATTTGATTGACACTGACCATTCGGGCTCATACTGTGACAGTGTAAGGAGGTCCGTAAAAACATGAGTTATGTCGTGTTGCGCTATTACAATGTGTCGGAAAATAAGCCAAGTGTGTAGCGTCGCCCAAGAAGGGATTTCTTTTTAACTGTGAATCCAAAAACTTTAAAATAAATCATATTTTAATTTAATTTTACAATAGTATTACGTAATTTGTACATTAAAACAATAAACTCAAAATGCAAAATTATACATTGTTTGCAATACATGAGTGCCATTTTGTTCTAAATTAACAATCGTGCAATGTATTGTTCATTGCGATGAAAACATCCGTCAATATCGATAGTATTGTACTAGTTGTTAATGGTTACAACTATTATCGATTCATTAGTAAAATAACTCTGTTTATTATTGGCAGTTATATATTTTTACTAATAGTAGGTTATGAATTTAATTTCAAATTCTATATGGAATACCGTAGGTGCGGGCTTACGGACGGCGAGCAATTGGTAGCTCGCCATCTGACCGTCCGGAAACCGTCCGGACCGAACTCAAGTCGTCGACGGTGCGTAGTGTTCCACGCGCGCTTCTGGGAGATGTCAGCAAAAGCGTAGGGATCAAGCAGGGTCGAAGCCTACTGGGGTCATGGGTTGTGCGAAAGAGAACCCCTGGGCCCATGAACGAAGGCAAAAAAGGAACAGGTGTGGGTTTTAGTCAGTAAAAGTCTGACACGTTCTCTCGCTCCGTCAATGTTGTCCAATGAAATAAATACCGATCATAAATTTATTGTTGCAAAAAATAAAGGGGGTATCCTATGCCCATCTAAAGATTATATATAAAAATATGCAAAATGTCTGAAGCAGTTAAAACTTATACCGACAAACTTCGGAAAATCAAGAAAAATATATGTTGACAGCGAAGATTTTGCGCAACTTCGTGGGAACGAAATCATCAGGATGGACTATATCCCACTGCAAATCATGTTACTTAAACAACCATTACCAAACAACAACCTTATAAAGGCTATATTATAGAAAAATATGTTGATGTTAGATTGCATTTTATTTAAAAAAAGAACAAATATTAAAGATAGCAAGCGTATGTTCTCAATAAATTCGTATTATTTCAGGGACAATAATAGAAGATTTTTTATGGAGTTCTTAATAACTTGTTACTTTTATTATTTAGCTATAAAAATATACCATTGTATAATGTAGAAGCATTTTTTCAAATTTTGCAAATGTCATGTGCATAGAGCAATTTTTTTTTATAGATTACTTGCTTGTTCTTGTTTGACATAAACAAGCATGGCAATTGGGAATTTGTTATGCTCACACAAATGTGCGTTGATGGTGGCGCGCCACATAACAACGCTCCTTGAAAGCAAGCCTGGATACTATCCAAGCTGGAGGCGTCGAATACCACAGGTGCACTGCATGCCGAAGTAGAGTTGTTGCGCAATGGTGTTTTGGAAAGAAGAGCGCCTAACAACTCCAGCGTGAATTTTCGTTGCGGGGCACGAAATGCATCCATCGGCAGTTTTGAGTCGGCGAGTTGCAGTGCGTCACCCGCCGTTGCCATCGCTGAATCTTCACCGGTCGAAATGGTGACGCATGTAGGTACGTCGACTTGCCTATTCTGCTATTATTGCCGTAAAAAAACCTGCTGTGTCGCTAACAAAGCGGCAAGCAGGTAAAACGAAAGGGGGTAAGCAGAGTGATGAGGATGGCTTCAAAAAGGTAGAGAAGAAGAAGAGGAAGAAACCTACTCGTCAGAACCAGTGCGACACTGCGCTGGCAGGACCCATCGTGCTGCCGCGTCCAGCAATACCCACGACGCAGCTGTACGTTTCGAGACTACATCGCTCTACGAAGGTTGAGGAGATTGTGGAATATGTACGAGTCAAGGCGAACTGGACTTTGAGAGTCGTGCAGTTGGAGCCACGCCATAATACAAATTTCAAGTCGTTTGTGGTGCGCGTGCCGACTCACCATTTGATACCGTCCTCAAAGGACAGTTTTGGCCGAAGGGAGTCGTGTATCGACGATTTCGTGGAAGGATACCGACCTCGCAGTGGAACACGACGCCGTCACTTCGTGTACAACAGTTTATAGTTCTAATAAATTGTTTCTTTTATATGTGTAAGTTTATTATTTTGTGAGATTGTGTATTTTATCTATGGGCCTGATAATAAAGGATTATTATAATTATTATTTATTTTCATGAATAAGAAAATTGCTAGACAATAGAAAAAAAAAGTTAAAGGGATTACTATGTTATTTGATTAGATTTAGCTTTTATAAGAAAGCTTTCACATATGTCTTGTAATAGATGAATGAGTCTTTTTACGAAATATCTCCAGAATATTTAAATGTCCCTAGTCCTTTTCGCCCATCCATAAGGTCAAATTGATACATTCCTTACGCAAAGGATACTCCCACGATTATACAAAGTTTACGTATTTTAGTTCTGGCAAATATATTTACAATTCTTGGTCTTACAACATACTTTCCGTTTTACTCAAAAGAAAAGTTAAGCCGAAAAATAATCCAAGACTATGTGTTCGATATTGTTACAGTGTTGTTGGGTATTAGAAATATCTGTAGCAAGGATTTCTATAACTTAATTTCAGTTCGGGCTTACCTTAGACCTACATTATTCAATACTCCACTAGATAAAAGGTATTCTTTCAGTTGAGACAGGTAGATATCCCTTATCGGGGGTCGCTACCAAGAAATGTTGGTTCAGGGATTTGAGAAATACCTAATGTGCAGTTTTGACCCCCGCACGACCCCGCCCCTCGCTCGCCTGTGCCTCGTAAACATGGATTTGAACTTATCTGTTATTCTATTGCTAGGAAACTTGTTTATTGCTAGTATATCACATAGCGAACCTGTAATTGCATCGGTATTCCTATCATTTGACTGCATACAGCAATATTGTCCTATTTGTGAAGCTTTATAATTACCGAACCATATTTGTGTCGATGAAAGCTCCAGTAGAGTCTAGCCTACTGAATCGACTTTAGCGACTTGACTACTATTATTACTTATTGGAATTCTATCCTTTTTGAATGTTTTATCCTGTTGTGCATCGTGGAGACGATCGGCGGCGGCGACCTCTCGCGCCAGGCCCTGGTTCAGGCTATGGTCTGGAACGAGAGGGAATTGGGGGCAGTCGCATCCTTTTGCAAAGAAGCAATGCTAGCGAAGAAAGCGGCCGTAAGAGTGAGGGAACATACCTCCCCACGACCAAGCCACCAACGATAAGAGACGCCCCGGTTGTCGGGAATCGCAGAGCGATTTCCGGCTACCGGAAGCGCGGGCTTGCGGACGACGAGCAAAGGGTAACTTACCGTCCGTTCGCCCTATAAAGACCGAGCCCGAGTAGGCGACGGCGCGTAGTTTTCCACGCGTGCCTCAAACAAATGTCAGCAAACCGTAAGGGCCCACCAGGGCTGATGCCTGATAGGGCCATGGGATTGGTTCTGATAAAGATATACTCATAGTCCTCGAATGCAAAGGGCAACTGAAGGAACATAGGTGTGGCTTTGGTAAGTAAAAGTCTTTCGCACATTCGTGCTCCACCTTAGAGCGGGAGAAGTTATTAGATAATTTCTCAACTCACAAAAAAGTCATTTTGTGCACACATTTGTGATCCTGACGGTGTTAAACTAGCACGACCGTTAAAGTTCATGCAGCTCATCTTCAATGTAAATGTAAAATTTGGCAAACGTGATCTAAACCTGCCCGGCCCCTCCCCTGGTAGCTCTGTTTGTTGGTAATAGGTCGGTATCGGGGGTCTGTTGTGACAGCCGGACGAACGTTTATTCAAAATCGTACCCATTGTTAGGCGGTCTCTTAAATTAAATATAAGCGGCCATGATGAATTGATTGAATACTAATTATGTTTTGATTAAGTTCTGTTCTGGCGAATTTGGATGTATTCATCGCAATATTATGATTTTGACAGAAGTATTTTTCTATTGACCTGATCATGTATTTAAACTTACAGACAGACAGACGACAGATGTTGATGATGACAGACGTTGTCCTGTTCGTAAGCTAGATTTAGGTACGTCAGAATAAAAAATGAGAATCTGATTGCAACGCCACCTAGTTTCAATTGTATTTTCAAACCATCCAGGGACCCTCTCAAATATGCACATTAAATTTCATCCAAATCCGTCAAGCCGGTTAGGAAGAGTTAGGTGACAAACACACGTACAAAAGAATTTATATATAAAGATGACGTAACAGAGTATTGTTTCAATGTCTGTCTCCTACTGGCTTTACGTATATTTCCTAGTTTGCAAATTAAATTATAATTAAATACTATGTCTTAATAACCACCATCGATATTTCCATTTCATAGTTAATTTTACAGTCCACACGCTTACCGATACCATTTCTATTTCGCTTTTTTTGTACTTTAACTGTAGTTTTTTTATTGACTACTGGCAACCCGTCCTGGCTTCGTTTTAGTGCTAATTATGTTTATTCTATATAAACAGGTACAGAGACAGACTAAGACTATTCAGCACTGTTACGACAACACACAGTACATAAATCTGAAGTCCAGTTATTACTGTGCACAGATTCAATGTTTAATATGCTTCATTAGTGACAGCAAAGGTGAAATCATATGGTAAAGTTAATAAATAACATAGTTGTAATTACAATTTATACAAATAATTTCTAAATTCGTTAAAACTATTTAAAAAATGCAGTGCAGTCAATATAATGCATTATATTACCTCTCCTAAAGTGGAGGCCTGAGTCCCAGCAGTGGGAACATTATATTTAAGGCTGACTATGCTATGCTATTGACTGCACCTTTAGGATAACGAATACACAAACAAACTATCCTTGTTTATTGCTCTTTATAATAGTGATAGCAAAATCCGTTGCATGTAAGGAATTAGCGAGTAAACAAAAAGACAGACGCAGAAAGCAACTTTGTTTCATATTATGTCAAGAATAAAACCAAAATATTTATCCTATATTATTTCTTGAAATAGCTCCGTCTTCGGATCTTCTAAAATGGATCCAGAACACGTTACTTAACGAGATATAGGATAATGTATCTATTCTAAATAATAAATACAACCCGAAACCGAGCTCAACCGAAATGTCAGACCAAAGAGTCACACTACTTATGTATATGCTTACAAACGTAGTTCGTAAATCATATTTTTTTGAGATAATTATAAAGTTTTTTAAACAAAAAGTATCACTGGTGTCGAGCATAACCGCAGCCGCGGTGTCAACGAATACCGTCACATGGTACCGACACCGCTGACACCGACCGACACCGCACCGCGCCTACTGACCAGCATCACAGATACTTCTGTTACTTGTTTTTATGAACAAAGTGTTATTTATTACTTTAAAGTTCCAATTACCTAAGTATAACCGAATCATTAGTTCTTTATTCTACCCAGAATATTAACTTAGTATAGGTACCTACTGTTATTTGACAATTCATGTACAAAGGCGAGCTTTGCTCAACAATGAGTTTTCTTCTAGTAAACCTTTATCGCTCAAAATTTTAGCACTTCTTTATTATAAATATGGTTACGCGTTGCTGTCATTTTATTGGCTTCCTTGTGTTAGCGGTTTTTGTAATTTGTTACATACACTATCGTTTTTTGCTGTATTAGCAACACTAAAAAGTATTTTTATGACATTGACAACTAAAATGGAATAAGACTGGAAAAAATGCGCCAACACTGATAACGTTGACAGATGCATTTAAAGTAACGTGCCACACTGTCCCATTCATTCCATTTTAGTCATCGAAGGAAGCAATATCGCAGTAAGTTCTGCTATGTTTATTATTATCAATTGATTGGTGATATTTGTAAGTATAATTGTGTGCTATCAAAGCAAAGTAAACAGTGTGTGTACCCATTTCGGCAGTTTTATTTGCATCAGCTTTTGCATCGACTTCCAGTGTTTATTTTATTATTTAGAGCGGCTCCTTATCTACCATAATCTGTAGTTTTATACAATACCTCACGGTACTTCGCACTTGCATAGCAAAATATCAGCCCCAAACGATTTTACAACGTTGAGAGACTGCTTGGTTAATCTTAAAGAGAAAGCTAAAAAATATGTTGCAAAAATGTATGAGCGTCCCCGCAGTACAGATTAGTCACCCAATGATGCCTATTAGAGCAACCCTAAAGGTTAGCAGTGTGGAACATTATTTCCTCTTCTTCTTTCCCTCCTTTTATGTCAAGGTGAAAAAGAGGAAATCTGAACAGCGGTAGCAATTCCTCTCTCACAAAGTGCACATCAGTAAATTCTGAGTTCTCCTCTCAAATCTCGTCGCAGCCCACCATCAATTGGAGATTAAAAAACCAGCTATCTTTTTATTTTTGGAGACACAAATTGGAATTCCGACAGACGTCTTCTGTACTTCTTTTACCCAGTGTTGACCCTTTTTTTTTTCGGCTGGAAAATCATCTTATGACATCCTCCGCTCTTGGGCAGAGCGGGAGATAGTGTCAGACTTTTACTGACTAAAAACCCACTCCTGTTCCTTCGTCGCCTTTCGTACCGGGGCCAAGTCTGCCTTTCAGAATCAGACCCTTGGCCCCAGTAGGCTTCGACCCTGCTGGGCCGCTACAGTTGCTGACATCTCCTTGAGGCGCGCGTTAAACAGTACGCTCCGTTGACGACTTGGGCTCGGTCCGGACGGTTACCGGACGGTCGGACGGCGAGCTGCCCAATGCTCGCCGTCCGCAAGCCCACGCCTACTATGGCCGGAAATCGGAGTCGGAATCCCGGCGGTACAACTTTAAACCACACGCGGGTATTTACATAGCAATCCACCCGGAACAGCTACTATCGACGGCTCCGTAACCTTGTGGACTTCAGGTTTTCAATGCTTTGGGTTCTGTTGTCTGTCACAGCAGTGATCATGAGACAACCAGGCTCACACAGCACCTTAGTGAGGCGATGAATATGGCTCAGCAGCGGTACCGATAGATATTAAAAGGCGTTATAATTTAATGCTGGCACTAATTTTCTAGTCTCTTGTCCACCACAATCTATCTAAAAGTATCATCTATAATTATGTTTTGCTATATTAACAATCCCATACCTAACAAAATTGGGTCTTCTTGATTACAAAACAGGGATAGTAAAAAACGTTTAGGAATATTCTGTCTTATTGCTATATTTACCCGCATTTTATTACCTATTAAATTATACCTACCTAAGTATATATAAATCTGTGAAAGGATTTATTAAAAAGCAACATGATTAGTTATATTTATAGCGTGCTTAATAAATAGCTTGTCGCGATCAGAGGTCGGCGTGGATCGCGTCACGCCACTTGAGTGACGCGTCATCACTTATTTACAGCTGCTAATACGCTACACGCCACAAATTGGATCCTGACACCACTTTTATACCTAAGTAAGCCAGGTTTAGCTGGCATGTTCAGACATTCTAGGTACACAATGATGTTGAATGTTAGAATTGTAATTCGAATACCCTTTTTCACACTAGTGTTTGAAAGTGGAGTTATTCGACAGCAAAATTTGACTTGCGCTACAAGTTGATGTTAAAAGAAGATGATCCGTGCCAACAGTAAATTTCTTTATTAACGGTATAGTTAACACCTTTTTTCTCAGTGGGAAATCATTGAACAACTCCTCCTGCTCTAGGTGGAGCGAGAGGGAGGGTCAGACTTTTACTGACTAAAACCTACTCTTGATCCTTCGTTGCCTTCGTCCCAGGGCCCCGGGTTTCGTTTTCACACTACCCCAGCAGGCTTCGACCCTGCTGGGCCCCCTACGATTTGCTGACATCGCCTTGAGGCGCGCGTGGTACAGTACGCGCCTCCTGCTCTAAGTGGAACGAGAGGGAGTGTCCGACTTTTACTGACTAACTTTTGTTCATTCAGTTGCCCATTTTTTGCCCTTTGCGGTTCAGGGCTGCGGTATTACTTTCGATCAACCTCGAAGCCCTGGCAGGTATCGGCCCTTTTTTTTTTAAGTGTGGTAATCATCTAATAACTTCTCGCGCTGTAGGTGGAGCGAGAGGGCGTGTCAGACTTTTAATGACTAAAACCACACCCGTTTCCTCCAGTTGCCCTTTGCGTTCTAGGACTACGGGTTTTCTTTACAGAAATTCTCCGCGGTCCTAGCTAGCGGCCATGCTGGGCCCTTACGGTTTGCTGACATCTCCTTGAGGAGCGCGTGGATCACTACGCGCGGTTGACGACTGGGCTCGTTCCGATCAATTATTGCCGGACGGCAAGCTACCCATTGCTCGACGTCGAAGCCCGCGTCTACCGTCGGGGTCAGCATCTCGGCGGCTGGGGCGTGAGGCCACCGCCTGCCATTCCTCCTCGCTTCGGACCATAGCCCGAACCAGGGCCCGGCGCGAGAGGTCGCTGCCGCCGATTGTCTCCACGAGGACACGACGGTGGTCCGCCCAAGCGGGGCACACCTCCACTGTATGCTCCACCGTATCCTCCGGGCGGTACACATAATAATGACACCCGGGCGTTTCTTCTGCCTGAATCCGATGCGGGAACCTCCCGAACTTGCCATGTCCGGTGAGAAGGGCCCCTGTCTTTTATCTTGTCCCTTTATCTTGCTAATATCTCTTTGAGGCGCGTGTAAGACAACATGCATTCGACCCGAGCCTGCTCCTTATCCACCGGCGAGCTACCTCTTGTTCGTCGTCTAATGTATATTTTTAAATAAATTCACAGAAAAACAACGCACAGCCTAAACGTTGAGCCTAGAACCATGAAAGTTTGCACACAATGTTCTTAAATAACAAAAGTGAAAGAAAGAATTTTTGAAGGGGGTAATATTAATAGGGAACAAAAGATTTTGCCGATGGAAAATTCCATTGATTATAAGGATGGATACTCTGTTATAACATTTGAAACAAAGGTTTATTATGAGATGAAACCCATTTATCTAAAAGCCTCCATAGCCTCTCATGTCTTACATAAGACAACATGTTTATAGACACGTCTCTAATACTCAAAAAATATAGACCAACTGTTTATTTTCTCGCGTATCCACACAATATTATAACGTAGCGCGCGGTGGATTACCGACGTGTCACGCCATGACGGGGGCAAAGCTGGCGTGAATTCCGTTCTGTGTAATCCCACAAAATTGAAAATACGACATTGTCCTGCTTACGCCTGAACTGTGCTTACAATATGCTTTTTCTAAATCGTAATTGTTGGCAACTCGTGTGAGAGTGTTTTGTACCAATATGATTTGAATATTGTTGCTTAGTTTTGGATTAATTTGTGTATGTTTGTTCACAAATGTTATCTTACGTAGGGTATGTTATTCGTGAGAAGGTGGGTAAATGGAAACTTTTACATAGAGTGGGCGTGGAGAGGCAGTGAACGGTAATTATGTAAGTTATATGAATCTAAATATCAAGAGTGTCTGTGACATTGTCTTGAACGACTACTAGTAATATCTCTATCTTCAATATTACGAGTAACTACGCGTATTTCTAGTATATAATTATGTTGTTTTGTTCTAACGGTAATACAGAAAGTTAAAAATTCTCATAAGACATGAGTGTAATTAGTATTCTAATACTCAGATTAAATAATATTATGTCATTTTCATTTCAGCTGAAAGACGTCCACTGTTGGACATAGAACTCCTCTAAGTGTCGCCATAACAACCTGTCGTGTGCGTCTTACATCCTTCGGATTCCCCTGATAGTCACCAGGTCATCGATTCATCTTGTGGGAGGCCTCCTGTACGTGGAAATATTGTGTAGATATTATTAACTAATATACCGGAAACTTCAAAACAATCGAAAGGTAAAAAAAATAGGTATGTCAACATCATCATCATCATCATCTTCCTGCCCTTGTCCCATCTTATTTGGGGTCGGCGCAACACGTTTTTTTCTTCCATTCTATCCTGTCAAAAGTCATACTATCGCTAACTTCCTTTTCTTTCATATCACTGTTCACACAATCCATCCATCTTTTCTTTGGCCCCTCTCCCTCTCCACCCATCCACATAGTATGGTATGTCAACATATACTTGCATATTTCAAACATAATTCTTTGCATTGAAACCAACTTACATACGAGTACCTATATACTTTAATCAAATCACAAGCTCAAATATGAAGATGTTCAAATGCCCAAAGAGATCTGTTTTCTCAGTTCATTAAAATACAAAAGGTAGGCAGTGTGCGCCTGAATGAATGTCACAAAAAGTGAGCCATGTTTTATGCAACAGGCTCAGGTGTCTAAATTAAATTCTGGCATCCCGGTGTCAGTCAGAAGAGGAGGAATTACTGGCCATGCGACGAGGGCTACCAGCTGGTTACGACTTGCAACCTCTACGATCATACAAATATTATATTAAATACAAATATGATATAAACATAAAAAAAGTATTTAACTGATTACGTTAAACAAGGAAAATAAGTATTGTTGTATTATAATTTGAACAGCTACTTTAAGAGAAAGTGAGCTAAATAAAGACAAAAGCTAGAGTTTAAAACCGTTTACGGTATGAATGGCCGTATGACTTCTAATTTGCTGGCTCATGGTTGAGGAAGAAATAAATAACGAGTTCAATTCTTTCTATGGTTTTTATTTTCAGTTGTATATATATATATATATATACATACGAGTACCTCTCCACCTGACCAGAGAACTGTGCTTTTCTTTAGCAACAGAATTAGCATTTATTCTACATGCCAATGCTACTAGCGTTCTGGGCCGTTTTCCTATTGTCAGCGGCATGCTGAATTTTTCTATGCACAATATTTTTTTTTTATTCGCGTATAACACTTTTTATACCTATATTTTTTATTTATTTAATTAGATCTCCAACAAAGGATACAAAGTAAAAACATACTTTAATCACAAATAGCAAAAACAAAAACAATGTACCTATTAAACTATTTGTGTAATTGTTCATAAGTTATTGTATTATACGCACTTGAAATGTTTGCCTTAGATTAGTTCCAGCAACAGGTAAATTTTACAAAAGCACAATAAATGTAATTACTAAAACAAAAGCAATGTTCTGGTAACCCTGCACGCAACTGCTCAATCTTCGCGCGCCGTTTTTCACTCCGTCTCGAATTTATTTAGCAACGTTATCACGGAATTATGCCCGCACTTTATTATGTCCCAGACAAACGTTCTTTGTGATCCAGCAAACAATTAATTGTACAGCCGCTAGCCGCTGATAACATTATACCTGTACTGCTTTATAGGAGATAGAACCATCGCAAGATTAATTAGAGGAAACCATAATGCACTCAAGCGTTTTAGAAGATACGTCTGAAGCCTGTTGAACAATGACTTTAGTGGTATTATACTTATAATATGCTAAAAACAAAAATCTCGATGTGGGTTACCCGTATAATGAACAATCTATCGGAGCAGTCTATCCGCCAGTTCTAGTTTCAAAGAGCTTAGAGATTTATACACCCATCTCTTAAGATCCGCAACGTGATTGTCTTTCATTCATTCATCTGCAAAATACAGACCAAAAAAAAGTAAAGGTCATATTATTATTATTAATTTGCCATAGATTTAAGTTAATGTAAAAGTTTTTGTTACTATTTTGGTGTACAATAAAGTTTATTCTATTCTATTCTATTATCGCCTATCTACAATTTTACAAGCGCCACTAAAAAGGTTAATTTGAAAGTACAATTCCGCAAATCAGCTCCTAATTACACCGTATCGTACACAGTAGCCGCGTTGTGCCGAGACCGTCCACCAATACCGATACCGCGCAGCTGTAGCGGTTAGCGGCGACAACAGCAGGGTACTGTCAAGCACAGCGATCCTCCCGCGTCTACGTACACACGAGCACATAATTGCTTGATTACATTCCGAGGTTCGGACACGTTTCAATATTTTACGTCATTAATGTATATTGGAATTTGCCTTTTGATATTTTGTACAAACTACTCGTGTTACAACCTATTTATGAAAATAGGAAACTTACAGCTAATGAATAATGGGCACTGATAAATATATCTAATGTATTAGATAGTCCGTTGAGTCCGCAGAGGCTGGGCAGCGTTCGGGAAGCTGCGCGGTATCTTCTCATCCAATATACCACACTGTCTCAAGACGAAAGTCTATGACCAGTGCGTGTTGCCAATGATGACATATGGTTCTGAAACGTGGTCGCTCACAATAGGCCTCAACAGAAGGCTCAAAGTCACTCAAAGGGCAATGGAAAGGGCTATGCTCGGAGTTTACTTGCGTGATCGAATCAGAAATGAAGATATCCGCAGGAGAACCAAGGTTGCCGACATAGCACGAAGAATCGCCAAAATTAAGTGGCAAGGGGCAGGGCACATTGCTCGCAGAACAGATGGCCGTTGGGGCCGAAAGGTTGTGGAGTGGCGACCGCGTACCGGAAGACGCAGTGTTGGAAGGCCCCACAAGGTGGACCGATGACCTGGTGAAGATTGCGGGAATCCGATGGATGCAAGACGCACAGGACCGTTCTTTGTGGCGACATTTGGGGGAGGCCTATGTCCAGTAGTGGACGTCTACCGGCTGAAATGATGATGATGATTAGATAGTATGTAAGTGTCATGATGGCCCAGTGGTTAAGGCCTCTCATGTATGAGGTTATATGAGGTTACGGGCTTGAAACCGAGTAAGTACCATTGTCATTTTTAGGGTTCCGTACCTCAAAAGGAAAAAACGGAACCCTTATAGGATTGGGCAAGCCACAATATGGCGGTAAGTCCTCTCTTTAAAGCGTGGTTAAAAATACCTCACGGCATCCTCACCTACCGCATGACGCAGGTTCTCACCGAACACGGTAAGTTCGGGAAGTTCCTGCACTAGATTCGTACGGAAGCGACGCCTGGGTTTCGTCATGTGGACTGCCTGGAGGAAACGGTGGAGGTGTGCCCCGTTTGGGCAGAGCAACGCCGTTTCCTCGTGGGGTCGATCGGCGGCGGCGATCTCTTGCGCCGGGCTTTGCTACAGGCCTTGATCCGGAGCAAGGAGGAGTGGCTGGCGGTCGCCTTCTTCTGCGAAGCATTAATACTAGCAAAGCAGACTGCCGATCGTGTGAGGCAATGGTCTTCACGCCCCAACCGCTGCCGGGATTCCAATCCCGATTTCCGGTCACCGTAGGCACGGGCTTGCAGACAGCGAGCAATGGATGGCTCGGCGTCTGATCGTCCAGTAACCGTCTGAACCGAGCCCAAGTTGTCGACGGCGTGTATCTACTGGGGCCACGGGTAGTGTAAAAGTGAAATCCGGGGCCCTGGGACGAAGGCAAAGAAGGAACAGGAGTGGGTTTTTTTTTTCAGCCAGCAAAAGTCAGAAACAGATAGTTTCTGACTTTCAGCTCAGTGCGTGATTCCGATTCACACCTGCCCAGTTTTTTTTTATATTCATTTTACTACTTGCCTGGATTCCATACTTTCAAAGTTTATCTAAGACATTACTGACACCCCGTGCTTCGAAAAGCACGTAAAGCCATTTGTACCGGTTGACATTCGTAGATCTTTGACAGTCGTTACAGGTAATCAAGCTGTAGAAAGTCGGACCAGCAGTTTATTCAAGGAGTATCGTGTTACCGAATTACTAGGTCGCAAAGATCTGATAGGCAGTCGCTTCATGGGCACGTGGCTTCGTGGGGCCGCAGCCGCATCCGATTAGGCTGGAAGCTGACCCCAAGCTAGGTGGGTAATGCTACGGAGAGGTATCATCTTTGTACCTTTGTGTTGCATGAAGTTTTAATAAATAAATTATCATAATCTCTGTAATAAGAATAAGTAAGCATTAAATATGAATACTAACGTAGAAAAATAAACGTAGACGTTCCTTTACAAAAAATATTAAAGTCAATTTGAAAATAATTTCACACAACGAATATTGAAGCAATTTTCTCAAATTCTCTTTCAATTTCTGAGATACATATAATTAATTGTTTTCAACGAATCTCTCTGACATATATAGACATACATTATATTCCCTGAAGAAGCCAGTCATCGTAATAATATTTTAATGGAGCCCACTGAAGCCACAACGTTATTTGCTCGAGTCGCTCTCTATAGCTCTATAGTACTTAACATTATTAATTCTTTATCCTATCAAGCATAACAGTCCCTTTCAGAATAGTATCTTTGAGATTAAAGTTTGACCGAAAAGTATTGAAGAGAAATCTTTATAAAAGTATCCGATGATTAAATTGATAACGTGGTGTTTTTTGTGAAGAGATTGGCCCAAACAAGTCTTATCTGACAAAGCCCTTTTGGGCTCCTATGGGTGGCTTAGAAGAGAACCCTTTCAAAAAGGAAATCAATGCGCACACGGCGGCAGCGCAAGTTGTGAGCGAGCACAGCCGCTGCTGGCTCAGACCAAGCTTGGACGCGCGTGTGGAAGTCTGCGGACCCTGTGCTGAGCGGCTCGTCTGGATTACTGTGCTACAAATTATAATATTTCACATAATCCATCCCATGCTGTAGTGCCTTTAGTTATGTACCCGATTATGAATTCAAACCGTCATATCTTACGTCGCTTTTGTAAGTGTACTGTTTTAATCTAAAGTTTAATATATATGATAACTTCCACACATTTAAATACATTTCGCTGTTCTTGTTTCATTTAGGCAAATGAGCCAGGAATCATTTCCGCGATCTGCTCATCTCTTGCAACAAGCGCGACAGCCATCAGATACGGCGGTCTCAAATAAAACTCTGACAAAGTGAAAACCCGCGGCGAGCGGCAACTTTTAATGTTGCGATCTTCAACCGCGGCGCGTTTGATTTATAACCCCATAAGTGGGTGTTTTCACTTTGTTCTATTATCATAAGTCCTGCCGCCTGCGCCGTGCGCCGGATAGCGAGCTGTTGTCGAGGCTGGCGAGCCGCAAGCTTCACTTGTGATGTGCGCCATCTGCTTTACTTTGTGGCGTTTGAGTTCGGTGTTTGTGTTTGTTTATTGTAGGGTTTTGTGTGCTGTGCCTATAATTGTTGCTATTATTACCGCTCGATGATTTCCTTTTGATAGTTTTATGGTCTGGCTACAAATATTTGCAGTTTTACGCAGTTTTGTAAATAAATCACAGCTTTGGTTCAAGCTATTCGTATTGCTATTTAAACTCTATTCGTTAACAATTGCGAATCACCTACAACAAATAAACTTCCACTGGGGATTTTTTCAGTTACTGAAATAACGATGCTCTACTCAAAGTGAATCATCAAAAATATGAGCGAATAGTTTGCAACTAAAAACGTTACGCTTAGAATTGTAAGCGCAACTAATTTGTTCACTAACTTTGTTCACAACTGTTTCTCCAATGAATATATTTGGGAGCTTCGTTTAATTTCCATTTATTTTTTAAAATTTTCTTGAACACTGAACAATAATGTGTACGCATTTATCATCATCATTTTAGCTGAAAGACGTCCACTGTTGGACGACACAGGCCTCCTCCAAGTGTAGCCATAATGAACGGTCCTATGCGGGTCGAATCCATCAGATTCCCGTGACCCTTACCAGGTCCCTCACCCTCATCGGTCTACCTTGGCCTTAACCGCTGCGTCTTCCGGTACGTGGTCACCACTCAAGAACCTTTCGTCCCCATCGACCTGTTTTGCGAGCAATGTGCCCTGCCCACTGCTACTTATGTTTACCGATTTTTCAAGCTATGTCGGTAACCTTGGTTCTCCTGTGGATATCTTCATTTCCGATGTGATCATGCAAGGAAACTTCGAGCATAGCGTTGCTTTCATCTTCGAACGTGAAGATCGTATAAGCATCGTAACCAGCTGATTCAGTCCGATGAAGTTAACTAACAAACTGGCATGGACTTCCTTAGGAAGTCTTCCTGTGCACTTCTGATGCCTTGAAAAACACTTCGAACTGCTTCTGAAATTTGAGCTACGCGTCGAACCGCACCAGCTGTTTGAAGGCTGAGCGCTAATTCTGTTGGAGGAAGATATTCTAACGAAACTTGAGATAATAACAAATCCAGAACTGCAACATGGTTTTAACCATTTAAATTTAGTACAGCCACATCACATATATTTTACATAAAAGGAATAATCCTTATAACAGTAGGGACTAATGCACATGACAATTAAGGCGTATTTAGCGCATCAATTCATTCAGCTTCATCAATTTAAAATAAAACAATAAATTAACACAAAAATAGATTCAAATAAGTCAAACACATTAAGATTATTATAAATTAAAATGAATTGAAAATATTAAAAACGAATTAAATAAATCGAAAACTTGCAAATAATTTGAAGCCAAGAATAAATAAAAATAAATTAAATTACAGATTAAAGTGAAATAAATTATAAATTAAAATAAAATAAACAAAAAATAAATTAAATTAAAAAATAAGTTAAATTAAATTTAAAACAAAATATTATGACCTGGCAAGGATTGTAAAGTATTGTAAGAATTTTTTCCTAAACCTCGGTAGCTTGTCATTAAATATATCTAGTTCCGCATGTCCAATACAGTATTGTTATACTCATTGCTAATCCTTATAATGAGAGACTGTAAGCTTAGTTTGGTTTCAACAATGGGAGTATCAAAACCTTTTTAATTTTTTTGGCTTGCGGGTAAGTTCTTGGAGCCGTTAAGGAAACGCTTTGTAAAAGGTAACTATAATGAATATTTCCATTAATGATATTATGAAGAAAACATAAATCCAACAGACGTCTTCGATCGCGAAGGGTAATCATTTTAAATTTGTCCAAGCGCTCCCCGTAAGGCTGTCTGTGTGAAAAGCCTTTTGTAGAGAAGGCAAAATATCTCTTGAAGGCACGTTGTATGCTTTCTACACGTTGTGAGTGGACTGCGCAAAAAGAACTCCATACACTGCAGGCGTACTCAAGGTTGGTACACTAGGACATTATACATCACAATTTTTTAATTAGTACAAATACTTAAAGGACTTATTAAAAAAGGTCTTGTTATTATGTAGTCTCAATAAATAATATTCATAAATAATAAAGTTATTAGCATTTGTTTATATCCCAAAATGTCACCCAATTTATGGAAATATTGTACAGGCTATTAATTTATGAATGAATGAATGGCGATCAAAATAGAAAAACACTGCGCGTAGTAATTTCTAGAAGCAATAATATTAATGATTGATTGAATTATGAATTTACCAATTATGACAAAGTTTCTTTGACAAATTTGGGATTTCTTTTTTTTTTACTTTTTGACTACACAAATATGATCAGTAAGGAGCTTATCGTCGCAGATGGTTTCATCGCTCAACACCGCAGCTTCGGCTTCGCCGGCCAGCCTCAGCCGCGGCGGTGGCACTTCAAACTACCTGCTCCTCAGCTCGTGGGCTTCCCTACCCCTCTGCGCGTACGCGGGCTGTTTACACTCTAACTAAATTTGGTAAAACATGTTTATTTTATATGAAACTATTTTAATTTAATATTCAAAGTGCTACCAAGACGGTTAGTATGACCAAAATTCCGTAAAATGTAGTATTGGTGTTATGAAAATATGGCAAGTAATCATTTGGCAAATGAAAAAAGGTCAAAAGGGGCTTCAGCTAATAGCAAATAGTTATTTTGTAAATCGGCGAAATATATAAAATGGTTTCAGTGTTAATATAAAGTTTATATCTGGGCTGTTCCTGCCCGATATAACTAATTGAAACTTGTTTAGATTGAAAGCAGCAGTAGGTAATAGAAAGGTAGGTAAAGGAAGGCAGACGTCACAACTTGTGTATGGTCACTCGAAACTATATTCGGTATGAAGCTCTGACCTTTACCCTCCAGAATTTAGTAACAAACAAAAATTTACGACACAATCCCACTTTCCATATCGCGATCATCTCTCAGAACAGGGACCGCTCCCTGCGCTACATAACATTCCACGAGCGGGTAAATATTCGTGAAACTCATCGTCCCGAGCCGGCGGCCGGTAAATCGCTTTAAATATCCATTACTCACGGACATGCATTTTATAACGGCACGGCATAAAAAATGTTATTGACGTCATAAAGCGATAGTCAATATTGAGTCCGGTGTCCGGTGTCGGGCCGGGCCGGAATGCGACGATTTATCGGGACCTCTCGTCAATCCGAACTTTAGTTGGTATAAAATCGCGTTTTTCTTTTTATGGCTTTGCAGTCGTCTGTTGTTTGTTTAGTAGACTAGCGAGTAGCGACTAGCGAGCGCAGTATTGGGATATGTAATGTTGACATGTTTCGATACGTTTTGTTCCATTTTATACAAACATTTCTGCACAGCTTTTAGGGCTCAACTCGTAGAGGTGCTTTTATTTTAAACAGTGTATTTTTTACGTGAAAACGGCCTTAAAATTGCTTCCATAACTGGATGCAATTCAAAAAACAAATGATAACAAAGGGGGATACAGATTCGTGTTGCAGCTATTTATCTATTTTATATCCATCCATATTTTAATTACACCATTGGATAGCTAAAAGATCAAAAAAATTGTTACATAATGTGAGAACTGTGACGCATCACGTGCGGTCGAGAGAGAAACACCGCTTATTTGACATAATTTTGCTGCATTTTGACATTTCCATTTAGTATAACTTTTGACTCGGAGAAGCAATGCCATTTGCTTAAGTTAAGTCCCGATCGTCAGCTCTTACCACACCTATCAATTGTATATAAATAAAAAAATTGGGTGAAATATATAAAGTAAAAGTTTACTTTGTTAAAATATTATTCATAAATATATAATGTCAACGTGTAATAAACCCAAATCCAAATACAAAGATCATATAAGGTTGGAAAGGACTTTTCAAGAGCAATCAAATGATACCAATAAAACATCAGATGACCGAGTGATGCAGTCCCAGGAACGTTAAAGAATGACGCTAGTCGAGAGACTCAACGACGCGAGTGCCAGGACATGTGCAGCTGGGGCGGTAGAGCCCAGCAGGGTCGAAGCCTACTTGGGCCAAGGATCTGATTCTGAAAGGAAGACTCGGCCCCGGTACGAAAGGCAACGAGGGAACAGGAGTGGGTTTTTAGTCAGTAAAAGTCTGACACTATCTCCCGCCCCGCCCAAGAGCGGCGGATGTCATAAGATGATTTTCCCACCGGGAAAAAAAAAAAATAACTGGGGCGGTTGAAGTTATGCAAAAGGATGATAAAATCGCTTCAGTATCGACGATCGACGCTGGACTGTATAGGCATTGATATTACCCGTTACGTACCTACACGTATTTACATACAACACACGCCGTGGCTATTCATTCCACACACGCCCACATTCACTTTATCCTAACTATGTAGAGTTTATATACCATAAAACGTTCGTCCAAGTCACTATTCAAACAACATCAAACGACTGATTTGATTACTAACGTACCTATGTTACAAAAATGTTGAGCTAAAAAATCGAGCAAAATTCAAGATTCCACCGTTATATCCTAAATAGCGTTATTTGAACACAAATTGAGTTTATTTCGTCGGAGGCATAAAGCGCCGAGTGTGTGCCGTAGTTAGCATAATGTAGGAGCTAGTCTGCAGCGGGAGACTACAGCATACTGCTTCGAAGGCTGCGCGAAGGAATCGTAGGCGGGAGCGGAGGGCCCGCGGGTTCTCGCGTATAGCTGCTACTTTAGGCCACGGCCACGTCACACTGATAGCGTGGCGGAGATGTTGTACTGTGTAGTGATACTATCCTGTTTTTTTTTCTTTTTTAACCTTTTTTGGTCTAGTCCTGGTCAAAGGATTTCCATACGTCTTACTTCGCGAGCGCCAGACCCATCGACTAAAGCAAAATTATTCAATATTCGAAAGACATCCTTTTCTTCTAAATATTATTAAGTTTATCATTCTTACATAGTTTCTATTTATTTTTCATTAAGACATTTAGTGTTTTGTATCGTAGTGTGTAGTCCGCTGTACGCTCTGCTACTCGCTTGCTGTATGACCTAGACTGAAGTGTAGTAGCAACAAGCGAGCTAGACATTGTAGAAAATGCCAAGCTCTCTCAACGGGAAGCGACGTAACGCAGTATAACAGTTATATTTAATGCACAATTGTTGTCGCTACTGGTCATGAAACCACTAGTTGAGTAGCAGGAGTAGCAGGCTGCGGCAACAAAGGCTTCGATGCATAATTATATATGAGTGAATACAGAGTTGAGACGGACATCGACAAGCTCCGATTTAGGTAGTTTGGTAAAACAAATAATTAAATCGCTAAAAACGAATCAATGACCTAACTTATAATTATGTCCTGTTTGTTAACCTGTTAAATTTGATTGACGTGACTTCAATTTAGTTTCTATTGTAATGTTCTCGACGTCTTTCACCAATCAGTCGGTTCTGGATTCGAGACTGTAATTAGTAAATCAGTCCGACCCAGTCGTGAAGTGGACCGATGTCAAGCTGAGTTGTAACATACGTCTCACCTGTTGATGAATAGCTGACAACCTGATACTATACTGGAAGTAAATTAAGTAAAATATATGAGTTAACTAGCGGCCCGGTACGTGCTTCGCTACTTAACAAAATGATCTGCCATTTATTGAATTCATTTGTTACAAAAAATGTGTTAAATGAAGAACCGCTCGATCGATTGTGTGCAAACTTCACATAAACCATCTACTAAATAGTCCAAACAAAGCCTAAACATTTGGTTTGGATAAGTGAGCACGTTTTTAAGTTATAAAATTACAACGAAAAGTGGCATTGATTTTTATATATGTAGATTATAGAAATAATTCAAATCACGTAAGTAAAGAAACCCTTCACACAACTAATTAAATTCGAAAACGGAATAAAACAATGAAAATTGCGACAAATTAAGCAAAAACACGCTCGTAATAATGAGCTGCCGATCCATTTCCAATTAGGCCAGGATCAACAGCGGGCACATTTCAATATGTGCACAAATATCTGGCGGAGAAAGCGTTTCAATTACCTAGCACGACTGCGAGCCTGGTACCTCCGCCGCGAATCTTTCTAATTACGAACATCGTTTCATTATAACAATGTGAAATTTTAATAGGAACGAAATTGACACGTTTGAATGAAGGACGATTTCTTGAAATTTGTTTGTTCGTGTAGGCATTCTCCTCAACGATTCATGATCAAGGCTTAACTTGGTTTGATTATTCAGTAGCCTTAATTGATACTGAATAGGACTCTCGTCAGAAAGATATCTATCATACATCGTAATTAAGTTTTCTTTTTTGAGTAATGAAGATCGTCAGTCTCACATTGTTTTTTAAATTATCTTGCCAATACAAAAAATATGTAGTTCAACCTCACTGTCCGAATAGTACCTAGCTTCTAGTTTAGTACCTAGCTAGCTACCTAGTTTTACAACTTCAGTTTTCTGACAATTTAGTGCCAACAAAATAAAATTGAGACAGTTAATAGAAGTCCGTTTAATTTAGTGAAGTTCAAAGCGGAGCGTTATTATGAAGTCCCTTTACAACGACTATTACTGAGCTCCGACATTTTAGAGGAAAGTGAGCGCTCCGGACACACACAGGACTAACAATTAGCTAACTATCATGAATGAAGTTTGTAGAGCCACTGCCGCGACCGAATTATTGTTTAGCTCGTGATAGTTATCTCTTGCAGTAAATAATTTTAACAAGTTCATTATAATATCGTCCCTCGGCCGGTCGTCCCTCGTCGACCCTCGGTCCCTAGGTTTTTATGATCATCCTCAGTACGAGCAGTATGATCTCTCTTTACTTGCGCTGATGCCCATGTTCTTGTGCCAGCCTCATCCGTGGCTTCGGGCAAATTTCACGTCCGACCCTGGATAAGGCCACGGTAGGAAGTGAGAGGGAATGGGAGGCGGTCATCTTTTTCTGCGAAGCAGTAATGCAAGCAAAGGAGGCGGCCGAAACCATGTGGGAGAGATAAGCCCTGCGCCACACCAAAGACACCCCCCGGTGATGCCGGGGGGCGTCTTTGGTATGGTGAAGTTCCAGGACAACTACCGGCCATCGAAGGAGTGAGTTTGTGGACGGCGAACCATGACTAGCTTGCCGTTCGGCCGTCCGTTAAAGACAAAGCCCGGGTTGCCGGTGCTTTAAGTTCCACACGCGCCTAAAAGTGGTGTCAGCAAAATTGATGGGGACAGTTAAGTTCGACGCCGACGAGGGCTGCGGATTGTTCAAGGGAGCTACCGCAGCCCTCGCAAAAAAGGGCAACTGAAGGAAAACAGATGGGTTTTAGTTAGTAAAAGTCTGACACTCCCTCCCGCCCCACCTAGAGCGAAAAAAGTTATTTGATGATTTTCCACGTAAAAAAAGTCTCATCTAGCTCTTACCCGAAACGACAACAATGTCGTCAGCCTATCTTACCGCTGGACGAAGGACATTCCTTCTAGATGTAACCTAAAATTGATTGTTTTTTTTTTTTTAATAACAGGTACTAAACCGAATTATAAAATATTTAATTTGAAATTGCAATAGGAATCTATGTAAAAACAATTTATTTAATTAAACTCGGATGAAACAAGCTCGTACGAGTATTACAAGTAATATAATTTTGACTTAGTGCTAAATTGCTCTGTTTGAATACTAACAACATATGAAGGAACAATAAAAACAACGTTTCGTTTGTGTACCGCACGTGAATGGCTGTAATTTCATTTGCAAACAGACTCGCGTTAAATTGAACTCTTTGGCTCCGCATTAAGGGTGTTACGGGGTGTATTAGATTATTTTTTGTAGCAGTCTCGCCAGTTAAGTAATATAATATCCGAGTGACGTTTTCCATTTGTATGCAAATGCAGGCGAGAGGCGACGGCAACGAGCGCGCGACGACGGCGCGGCGACGACGCGACGACGACGCCGCGAAATGGATACGTCTTTAGTAATGGCTTTATTAAAAGTGTTCTCATTCATATTTTGTTTGTTTCAGCTCGCTGGGGCTCCAGTTCTAGGCTTTGAACGCATCTACTATTTTGTTCTTATTAAGTCTCAATAAGCTGGGTTATTTCTAGATCAGAAAAGTTGGTTCTTCTTACGAATTTAAAATTAATTTACAAAGTTATCACAAAGAATAAAAAAAAACTGAAAATAGATGCTTCTGAGTGTGAAAAATATGATTAAACAGAAATTATAGAAAAATGATTTAAATTAATTTATCCACTTAATGCATTAAGTGATTAATGGTACATGTGGCCCTTTTAAACACATTTCTTACCAAGCTCAAAACTATCAGCTACCAACTCCAATTCTCCCTACACCTATAGCTACTAAATAAAAAATGTTGGAGGTTTCCCACTACACATAATACAACACAAATATGATGGTTGATGGCAGATACGGGTGCAGCGTGAATTGAATTCCGCGCCCCGGGACTCGGGATCCCGGGACCCGGGACTCGGGAGTAAACAAGAATTGATCGCCTCATTTATAACGCGCGATTTAGATAGCCGAGCGACGCGCGACCATTACTCAATACATTGTACACGTGGAAGCAGTAAGACAAGTGTACGAATTTGCTGCGAAAATTTACTGCGTCCCAGTGTTGGTCCTTGCAGTCGCATTTAGTCTTTCAGAAGACGGGTGTTGGTTCCACTGCAATTCCTATATAGAGAAGGAATGAGTACTTATAGATTTTTACGCTTGATAAAAACCAAGATACTTTGGTCCGCCAATGAATGCAGGCACAGAAATTTTATCTATGTACGCATCTATGATGCTTGAACATTTTTGAATGGTCATTCCTGACACTTGACATAGTCAGTTCCATTTTAAATAATTGTTTAAAATACAATAATGATGTAGATTGAAATGCTCTAGTGCAAAAGGCGTTTTATGATTTTAAGCGAAAGGAATAAAATTACTGATAAATTAAGACCTCTAAAAATTTTGAACTATATACTATAGAAACTATTGTAGTAAAATCAATAAAACAATTTGTTTTGTAAGTAACACAAGTTTCCGAAATAAAATAAAATGTATCACTACATCAAATCATTTTGTTATATAAACAATACTAATTAATAATAAAACACCAAAAAACGAATGACAATGTGTACTTAAACTACTGTGCAAAATCTTTTGGTGTCGATCTCCTTAACGCCACGTCAAACGTCTTCCCTCAATTGTTTTTTTTTTCATTCATCTATAGTATAGGTCTCTTGATATACCGCGATCACAGCGCGATCACTGGTGACGTCATTTTTTGTGCCTCGCTCACTGCCCGCTTTTTCAGCTGGACTCTGAAATAAATGATGTGATTTGAAACGATTCTGCGGCGGCACGATAAATTTAACGACAATCTTTAGACACTACTTTGGAGTAAATGATCCTGTATATAAGTGCTAGCAAGACATTGACCGAGACTAAGATCTTCTCTCTACTTTGCCTAAAACTGGTTAATCCAAGACAGCGCAAGGAAGCTAGGAATTCCGAATTAACGTCAGACAGAAGTTGCTACTTGTAATTTAAAGTGACCGTCGGAAATGCGGTCAGTCAGCTTCTGCAATCTAAATTCGATATTTGCTGTGGCAATAGTACGTAAATAGAAACAGTAACTCTGCTGCCCTTGTTGACGGCTGAGACTTCAAACTTTTAATTTATTAAACTACTTGTAGATATCATTATGACCCTAATATTTTAGAACTTTTCTAGTTCTAGAATATTGGTGCCATATGTCTATTTAGTAAAATTTTGATTGGTTCCATTGTGCACCCTGTCGAATATTACGAACCTTGGTTGTGATTTTTGCGATCACATTTGTATATTGTGTAAAGTTATATACATAGATATATATGTATATATTATTACATTCAATTATTTGTATAATACGTAGTAAGCACATAATATTGCGGACGGAACCTGGACGAGGTTGGCATATAATTAAGATAAAAAAAGGCTTTGAAAATTGTTATTTTAATATTTATTCTGGTTTCACTTTACCTTTTATGGAGAAACTCAAAAGCTAGAATGATGTAAGCCAACACAGCAAAAAGAAACAGAGTCAGGAAAGCCGGTGCTGCTTGCCCCAGAGCGAGCGCCCGTGGTTGTGCGCCCGAGCAGCCTGGCATGGTGCCCGCGAACCGAGCACGAATGGCCTTCACGTGGCCACGCTCTGTGAGGCGTAGCAGACTAGGAAAAGACAGCTATTAATATACTACAGACTATGAAAATTAAACAAAATCTCGTTACTGATTGGTTTTTAGTTGTAAGAACAAAACTTGAAAATTGAATACAGTATCAGCAAAGTAGAATAGAATAAACTTACTAGACTATACATAAATATAATATAGCTATTATATATAAAAGACAATATATAAACATATAAATATTATGGGTTACACAATTTTATACAAAAAAAAAAGAAAAGAACAATGAGGTGGTTTAGTGACGGAAGAACTGAATTTAGGTAGAAGCAGGATAGCAATTAGAGTGAAAGAAAATTATCTTTGACAAGATTTTTGAAATAAGCTAGTGACTGGGCTTGCCTAATTGGCATCGGCAACGCGTTCCACAATCGCACCGCTTGGACCGTGAACGATTTGTCACTGAACTGAAGTATTTTACAGGATGCATTTTGAAGAGAGTGTGCGCGGGAATTGCATCACGTGATTCCGCCATAACTTTCTACCATCGGACAACCCGACGTATGGTGGGAGTCCATACGTTGTTGACACCTCTGTGGTCTGGACTAAGCATATCGTCTCGTCGTTTATACCGCGTACATTGAAGGACTGGAACAATTTGCCTGCTGCGGTCATCCCGTCCGATTACAATTTAGGTGTCTTCAAAGCTAGAGTGAATAGGCTCTTAATAAATTAATGCGCTTCGCCGTCAACGATTACATTACTGCTTACCATCAGGTGGAATTGCAGTCATACATTAGTTTATATCGTTTAAAATAAAATGAAACATCAAGTTTTCAAAAGACTACCTATAACAAAAGTTTGTTGGTGATAATGACGATGCTTTACAATGTCAAAATCGATCAATCAATCTCAAAGCGTCAAAGAAATGGCCTTTTACTGTATCTACATACTTTCTTGATCTAAGAACGAACCGAGTCTAACCTGCAAGCAGATAAGCACAAGCATATTATCGTATACCTTTGTTATTGCAGCCGGTAACCCCGTGAGGTTTGTCGGAATGTTTTGTTATGAACCCCTCAGCAATGACGGCATTGTCGCACGAGAAGGATCGAGCTTGTCAACATTGATCGGGTACCATTTCCATACAGGAATGAACACCGATTTATCTAATTATTTCTTGAGTGCTTCCAAGATTTGGAAAATTCTTTTTTTTCTGTCTTGTTTCGCTTTTAACCATTAATGTTCATCGCTGCAGAACTGACTGGCTGAGGTACTGGTCATGGAGGCTTTATGTCTGGCAAATACACCAACTTGACTTAAAAACCAGCATCGTTCTTATCATCCCACACCATGTCTTCATTTATTGATTAAAATACACGTGAGTTTTTTTTATTGAGGTGAGAAATCATAAAATAACTTCTCTTGGTTAGGTTGGACCAAGAGGGCGTGTCAGATTTTTACTGACTAAAACCCACCTATGTTCTTTTAGTTACTCTTTGCGTGCCAGGGCCACGCTAACTCTTTTGAGCAACAGCCCTGACAGGCACCCACCTGTGGTCCTTTAGTAACCCTATGCATTCTTGGGCCATCGTAACTCTTTAGAACAATACTATATCATGTCTTCCTGAACTCAACATCTAACTAACTTTTTTTCTATGTGATGGCAGGCTTCCACTAGCATATTTAAACAGAAGCATTTTAATACTAGTATTAATCTCGGAACGATATTGTCCCCCGGAATCACAGACCTCCAGTCGAAGAACTCCTTGTAAGGACTCCTCTTCTGCGCCATGATGTACACGTGAGCGGGTAACATCATTTGCAGAGCTCCCAGGTTGCACAGCTCGGCGTCCTCGTAAGTCTTTGATATCACCTGGCTTGCTGAATACGGTTCGGTGTGAAAAGCGTATTCTGGACAAAAAAAAAACAATTTTTTAGAGAGCGGTGCAGTTGGCTTCACGTATTTTTCTACACTTATTTAGATTTTCTTTTCAATTGGACCCCCTGCTCTAGTCTTCTCTTCTTAATTTTCAAAACTTTGCAGCAAATATTTATATAGCTTACATCATCATTATTATCATCATTTCAGCCTATAGTCGTTCATTGTTGGAGATAGGCCTCCCCCAAGCGTCGCCACAATGAACGGTCCTATGAGTCTCGCATTCATCGATTTCCGTAACCTTTATCAGGACATCAGTCCACCTTCCAGTATGCGGTCGCCAATCCAAAACTTTTCATAATAGTTTACATCATCATCATCATCATCTTCCTGCCCTTATCCCGTATTATTTGGGGTCGGCGCAACACGTTTTTTTCTTCCACTCTGCCCTGTTACTCGTCATGCTATCACTAACTTCCTTTTCTTTCATATCACTCTTCACACAATCCATTCATAATAGTTTACATATACTATTATAAATATCTAGAAACTAAACAATAGTTACTTCCAGTCCGCAAAAGCTCTACACCTGTTTTCACAGTTTGCAACACTGCCGTGGTCCGTTTAGCTTTATTTACTTTCTTGTCTCTCAATTCATCTTCTTTTAAGTTCGTAAAGCCACTGTAGTAAAAGAAACCAGGATTCTGAAAAAGTTACCAGTAGTTAACATTAGAAAACTGCTAAATTTATGACTATAATATCTGAATGACGAAATAAAGTAGATATAGATTACATACATCAAGCCATCCCCTTGTGTAGCCAATGTCTTCAAATATCAGTTCAAAGTCACTGTTGATGAGGCCATCGAGGTTGGCAATAGACGGAGCGGCAGCATTCAGGAGCCAAGATACCACGCTGCTGGTGTAGTAGTTATAAAGCAGCATACTCGTCAAGCCAATTACCAGAAGAGTAGCCTTGCGACCTGAAAAATAGACCTTGTCGTGTTCGTTTAAGGTTTACTATCGTTAAAAAAAATCGGGTGGTCCTACCCACCTTGACTTGAAAACGTCTCCTCCAACAATTGAACGCCGTCTTCAAAATCTGAGTACATAATATTCATCATTAACATACATTGTAAGAAGAAATTGGCATTGTAAACATCAAAGATACGAACTTTAGGTTACGTTACCTAGAAAATCGTATTCAGATTCAGATTTTAATGTTGAGTTTTCACGGTCTTCTTTCGTAATGAAACTGTTTTAATTCATTAATGAATTTATTTTGGGTTTTGATCTTAAAATATCCTTTTGACTATTTGAACATTGATTCCGTATTGGTGTTCTAATATATCATACCTTGTTGGCAAATAGCAGCAAACACACTGAAGAAGGCATACCAGCCCGACTTGGGCCTCTTTTCTATCCTGGCTGCGACTGCAAGGACCAAGGTGCAAGCGACGCCAGCGAGGAAGGCGCAGCCCCAGACACCATCAGACATGGGCGTAAGGAACTGGTTCTCGTATTGACCCACGCCTTTCTCAGGGATCAGATAGTAGAACTTAGTCCTAGGAAAAAATATACAATACTTTTTAACAAAATTCTAGCCTTTTCAATGTCAGGTAAATTCCTATTTTCGTACATAAAAGTTCTACATGAAGTAATCATTTAATGACTAGGCTTTCTCAAAGCGGATTGATATAAAAGAAAAGTAGGTATAAAAAACCAGGTTAAAAACCTCTACCAGTGGCCTGTTGTGGGCGATATTACCGAACGGTTAATTAGTGAATAAATAGCTGCAGCTAGGAAGTATAGTGATAATATTTATATACATATTCGTAAGAAGTTGGCAGTAGTTTGTCTGTTTGTGGACCAATTTTTTGGGGTACTTAGATTTTTATATTTTGTTTATTAAATTATGTTTATTTTATATAATTGTATTGTAACTACGATTCATTAGTGGGTACATATATCTATGTTCGCCTTTTTTCTCTCTTTTATTGCACCTAGCACAAATTTTCACTGCATTACTCCAAGGTTGACTGGTAAAAAATATCGAATGCATTAAGTCCGCCTCTGTACCTATATATGCATTAAGTATTAAATAAATAAACAATATTTACTGAAGGTTGGTAGTTGGTGGGTGGTAAATGTCGACCCAATCAAGCCAATTGGGAAATATTCTGGCACACGTGCTGGAAAGGTCCTGCTCTTCCCAAAATAAAGCATTTGTGACCGCCTGTAGAAGATTAAAAGTTATTATTATATACGTTAAACAATTTGCAGACCTATAAATTATGAGACAAAAGAAAATTACCAGAGTGCTGTTCTTTTCAGGAGATCCAATCCATCGGCCGGCTATGCTGTAGTTGAATCTGTAACACAGGTTAATCTTACAAATATTAATATCGAAAAAATAATACTTTTTGTGTACATGCATAATAGAATTGTTGAAGTGATGCGAACCGTACAACGTATATATATTATATCTCTATCATAATTATAATAATTCCTTTATAATTATTTTGTAAAGTAGTCCTGACCTAAAATTGTGTTGCTCTTTCAACAAGTTGAGCATCTGCGAGGTGATCTTGGTCATGGCGGCCACCCCCGGAGTGAACGACATCTCTGATAGCATCTCCGGGTAGAATACTTCTGGTTGGTCCACGATCTGTTAGGCAAATTACAATAGTGACCAGGCTTTTTTATTGTTGTTTAAAAAAGAATATAAATTTATGATGCCATTGATATTGTTCAACGGACCTACCATATATTAAAAATCCATACAAACCACAGTTATTGCCCGTAGTGTCAAATTATGAAAATTCCAACGATTGTAATACTTGTATCCTTTGAGTACTATATCTAAACCTGTGAAACCAACCCAAATATTAAAGTTAAAAAAAACATCAAGATTTAGTAAAAGGGTTACGAATACTGAGATCATCCTGGAGTAAAATACTTTAAGATAGGTTCGTTATCAACCTTAAGATACTGATAACTTGTTTCACTTTTAACTCCTAAGACGTAAGACACACTACCCTAATCTATTGAGTCTCCTAAAGTTTCGTGGTCCTTCCTGATATTCATGAAATCCCATCACTCCGCTACTCCCTTGTATAGAACGCTTCTGACTGCTAACTCTCCGATTCCACGCTTGTGTTAATTGATTAGTGATCTTATACTTTACACCATGACATTTTGATCTTACTAAATAATTACCGAGCATGAATTTCGTATTCAGGCATCCCTGATTCAATTTATTTTAATCGTAACTTAATTGATTACAATAAAATTTGCAAGACTTATGCTGGTACATAATTACATGTATGCATGTTGTATCGTAATATAATTTAATTTATTTTATCATTCAATTTGTTTTTAACTTAATTTATTTACCCATCTGTTCGGTATTATTATGTAATTTTATTTAGTAATCTACTAATTTTATTTTTTAAGAACTTGTTACTATTATTAATTATTAAAATATTTTTTTCCGGGCTCTTTATGGGTTTTTTTTTTATTGTGTGGGAAAATCATCTTATGACAAAACCCGCTCTTGGGCGGAACGGGAGATAGTGTCAGACTTTTACTGACAAAAAACCCACTCCTGTTCCTTCGTTGCCTTCGTCCCAGGGACCCGGGTTTCGCTTTCACACTATCCGTGGCCCCAGTAGGCTTCGACCCTGCTGGGCCCCTACGATTTGCTGACATCTCTTTGAGGCGCGCGTGGAACAGTACGCGCCGTCGACGACTTGGGCTCGGTCCGATTACCGGACGGTCGGACGGCGAGCCACCCATTGCTCGCCATCCGCAAGCCCGCACCTACGGTGGCCGGAAATCAGGATCGGAATCCCGGCGGCGGCGGTTGGAGCGTAAGGACCGTTGCCTCACGCGATCGGCCGCCTCCTTCGCTAGCATTACGGCTTCGCAGAAGGAGGCGACCGCCTGCCACTCCTCCTCGTTCCGGACCATGGCTTCAACCAAGGCCCGGCGCGAGAGATCGCTGCCGCCGATTGCTCACGGCGTTGCACGGCGTTGGTTTCGACCAACATTTTAGGCGACCAACTCCATCAATGGTTGACTGTGAGGTGCCGTGAAAGCCTGGAAAGTGGCTTGCCCGGACAAGGCGTTGCCCGAGAATCCATCTTCCCAGAGACAGTGGGATGAGCCGCTCTGCAGGTTGGTACGGAATAATCTTATTAATACGTCTAGCAATACTGCTGAGCGCGCCCGCCTACTGGCTGTGGGTGAATGGGAGTCGGGACTCTGGCTACAGGCTCTACCGTCACCTAACATAGGTACTATGCTAAGTGACACCACCTTCCGGATCGCTACATGCCTGCGTCTGGGTGCTCCTAGTGGAGCTCCACATCGATGTCAGTGCGGCGAAGCAGTCGACCGCCTCGGACACCATGGCTTATCATGCAGTAGAAGCGCTGGTCGAATAGCACGACATGCCAGTATTAATGACATCATCCGCCAAGCTCTTGTCACCGCCGGGGTGCCAGCTGTTTTAGAACCCAATGGCTTGGCACGTGACGATGGGAAGAGGCCAGACGGGATGACTATAATGCCTTGGTAATTGGGTAGGCCTTTGGTGTGGGATGCAACATGTGTCGACACCCTTGCGCCATCCCATCTTCTGAGAACGGCGGGCTGTGCTGGGGCAGCTGCTGCAGGTGCAGAAAACCTCAAACGGCGTAAATATAATAACCTCATCGGAGGTTATATATTTGAGCCGTTCGGGGTTGAAACACTGGGGCCATGGGGTCCGAGCGCTCATCGAGTTGTTCGGGATATCAGCAAACAGCTGGTCGACTCTACGCGTGACCAGAGGGCTGGGCTTTTCTTCGGTCAACGAATTAGCATTGCCATCCAGCGTGGCAATGCTGCTAGCGTTCTGGACACTTTTCCCATTGACATCAATGTGGACGAATTTTTTGATGCCCTATGATTTCTTTTTCTACCAGTTTGTACATAATATTATTTTCAGTTTGTTTAAATATTTATTAGTTAAGATGTATATATAACAAATACTTTATCAAAACTAGTAAAATGTAAGAAACCGTGTTACCTGTGTTAGGATGCCATGTTCCAAGTAGTGTCGTCTCCAAGTCGTTTCCTTGTATTTTACCGAAATTGTAAACATCCATCATTGTATAATTGTCACCTGAAAAACGGTCGTACTTTATTTTATTCACTGAAATTAAGTTAGTTAAACCGTTTTGTGTACTAGTTTGTTAATGACCCTCTTTTCATTTATTTATTGTTTCTAGGAATCGGTAACGAAGAATCGAATATAAGCTAATCTAATAATATTCTACATATTGTTTGATGGTTTATTTTAAAAGTTAAAGTTATGTGGATACCAAGGTACCTTCTTTGGCGACCACGGCGATATCAGCGTCCACACTCAAGTTCAGCAATTTAAACGTATCCTCAATATAATCAGTGTAGTTGCCAGCATCGTTAATTATATCAGTCAGAACCAACCAGGGGTGCATAGCAT
Source organism: Mythimna vitellina (assembly GCA_949316375.1). Lineage (NCBI taxonomy): Eukaryota > Metazoa > Arthropoda > Insecta > Lepidoptera > Noctuidae > Mythimna > Mythimna vitellina. The sequence goes on along the minus strand of OX438688.1, from coordinate 26,755,678 downwards.
CAAACAGTTTGTTTTTTGAAGCCTGAAATATATTTTATAGAGTAAATGAGTGAAAATAGTGACATCCCGGACTTTAATAAGACTGTTATACAAGATATATTTTGGGAGTGTGCGCGGGAATTAAATGAGTTGATTCCGCCATCGCCGTTTTATCATCAACCAACCCATCATACGGCGAGTGTCCTTACGTTGTTGACACTTCTACAGTCTGAACTAAGCGTTTATACTGGATACATTGAAGGATTAGAACAATTTGCCAGCTGTGGTCTTTCCGTCTAATTAAGTTACTAGTGCGCTTCACCATTAACGATTGCATCACTACTTACCATCAGGTAGGATTGCAGTCAAATATAAGTTTATATAAAAATAAAAAATAAAACTAAAAGACTTCTCCAAAATTTTTTTTCGTGTCACATAGTAAGTGACATAAAAGGATTATTACTAAAGGGTAATTACATGGATTTATCTTATTACGTTCAACGTGATAGATCACATAATAAACTCATCAATTCAAAGCTCAGTAACGTCATCTCACAGAAATCCATCAAAGCAGAACGGGCTTTATTTCCCTGCTTCCTACAAACATTTGTGTTTACTGCATAGTGTCGTATCCTAGCAGACTATAATCCCAGAATAATGTTACCTGGTCCAGCAGTGTCCGCGCATTGTCACAGTGTCCGTCGAGCAACACGCCGACCGCCACAGTGCGTTGGTACGCAATCCGCACCACATCCACCGTATTAGTATCTACATCTTTGTCAATTCGCCGCACAGATACGCGGACCCCTTCTTTTGTTAATTTCAGTGCAAGGATGGTGTTGTCTGGGGATACGGTATGGAGCTTAGGGTCTATAGAAAAAGCTGGTGTTACAAGATGATAAGTTGGTTTGAACCTGATTGGCAGGGTTAACCGTGATCTTTGAAATAACCTAGCAGAGGAACTGCGTAATATTAGCAATATTGAAGTTTGTTTTCCTGGAAGAGCTTCCCGGTAAAGCAACAGTTTATTTTTAACGCACCAGACCTTGTGTAAAATGAAAACTTTGATATTTCCATATTGTATTTTAAACGACTAACAAAAATTTTTGATTCCAAAAAAGGATGAGATTCTCTGAACTGAATGCTTTTTTTTGTTTTTCAGAACAACAAAACTCTTTAAGGGGATGCAACTCGACATACATTTTCACTGTTTTTCATACAACCGCTCTTACGCGATTATTTATTTATTAATTAATTAATTACAACGGTTAAACAACCAATTACAGCAATTAAACAAAAAGTTTTAGGTTTAAAACAACAAGTACTTACATCAATTCCTCTCACAGTACTTCTGGCATACCAATAAAATCATCTTCCATTCATCCGCAAACAGATCGTTTGTTGGATATGAATCCAAGAGATCATTGAATGCAGCCAAAGTGCGAGGTATTGGAGACTGCGCACGGGCAACAGTGCGACACTGAGGTACAGCAAACATTCTGTGCTTTTTGCCGCGGCAGTAATTGTCCGGGACAAAGAAACGCGCTAGCACAGTAAGCAGATCAGGCGCGTCAATAGTGCCACGGAGCGTCTTGCAGGCTATGGTGAGCTGATCTCGCGCTCGTCTTACCTCTAGTGAGTTATATCCGAGGCAACCGAATAGATTATGACGTTATTACACATTTCTCATTACATATATTGGAAACAATATATGTAATGTAGATGATCTTGTAGATATTATCTAGGCTCCCAATGAAATCAATTTATAAATTTGTGTAAAACTAATTCAAAAAAGACCTCTGAAAATCTGCTATTTGGTATGAACTTTGATACTTCATAATTTACTCAAAAATGTAAAAAGGTATCCCAATAGAAGCCTTGCAAATTTAATCAAGATTGAAAATGACGACAATTTCTTTGAAAAACTTTTAAAGGTTTAAAAAAATACACGTATTACCTGGAACAAATTTTGTGAAATATTCGAATATATCACAGAATTACCGAGTTTTCAGGCGTTATCTTTCTTTTTTCGCGTTGCGTTGATTGCGTTAGATGTAGTAACAAGCTTTTAATTCATTAAACCTTAAGGGAACGCCGGCGTTCGCTCGCTCATTGCCTGTCTATTGTGTCTCTAATTACGGTATGCTCGATGTCGACGATAGACGAGTGAAATAGGACCCTATTAACAAGCAGAACCAATGTGGATAGAATAGGAGTAAGACCAAATAATGAAATTATGATAATTCTACAGGTACCTTACTATTGAATTTTAAGTTCACTATTTACAAAAATGTATTTTTGTATAAGTATATGTACATATTTAGGTTTAGTATAAATACTTAGTTAATATTTAAGTTAAAAGAGATAAATAAAAATCGTTCTTTTTCTGGTTGTAATATTTCAGGTTTTTTTTCTCTGTTGTTGTGTCAAAAAATAGGTATTTTTAAATAAAAAAAATACCTACTTTTTGTGTTTTGTTTTAGGGAGATAATGGTTTGCTAATTTTTTTAAATGATTTTTGAAAATACTTACAATAACGACTTTCACACGTAAAATAGCAGACATATTTCAAATTTTTATGCAACACATAATCAGTTACAAAATCTGCTTCATCCACGTTTGAACTCAGTACAGTTAGAAATAGACCGAACAATATGCATGGCAAAATCATTTTGCGAAGTCTGGACTGCTGCAGTCGCGAATTTGATATGAGCAATTGCTATTCGACAGAACCATGGTGCTATAATAGCTGCCGTTTTAGCTGTCTATCATCGTCAATGTCTGTCAAAGGTGATGTGTTGCACAGGGTAGGTTCACATGCTCCACATCATTAGTAAGTTCAGAATTTAAGGTTCTTATTATGTTAGTAGATAAAGTGCAGGTTAATAGTAACTGTTTTTCTTGTTAGCTAAAAGCAAGTATGCATGTTTGGATTTTAGGAGAGTTGCTCTACCTACTTATGTATATATACATATATATTTGTTTAGAGATTTTTCAAAAGCAAGTAGTTCAATTAATACTGAAGTTAAGTCATTTGTTGTTAAAAGTTTATGAATATGTATATTATCGTTTTCAAAGTAAGTAAATATTTTATCAGAAGTGAAAGATAAACAAAGTATAATTTTGTGTGAAGTACAAAGAAAACAACGTGAAACAATAAAACCGCAAGATTCACAATAACCAATGTAATATAAAGTCTACAGTCAGCAGTGCTCCTGTTCTGCCGACGCGGCCTAATCGGGGCTTCACAATCATGGCCTACATCATCGCAGAACAAGTCTACTTTATATCATTACATGAGGTTTTATTTTCCACATTTTACTCTCAGCAGTCTAACATTTCACTCCACAAAATTAGCCAAATTCTTCCACACGCTTATGAAAAGACTCTCATTAACTCTGAGACATTTATTTGTGCCTCCGTCACTCAGTTCTGAGAACAGAGCATTGTGAGTGCTTATCTCCAAATTATTAGCTCAATCTGACCTCATGTAGGTAGCCGGGTGTTGCGAGTAATACGACAAAATCCGGCTCGGTGCGGAGAAAAGGACCAGTTCATTTGAACGTACAGTTATTTATGTTGATGATTTCTCGTTTGTTCTGATATAAAGGTTGATGTAGTATCCCTGTGATTCAGTTTATTAAGTAATCCGCATTTTAAAAGATGCATCAAATAGTGAAATTATACTTTTTATTATTATTACTATATAGTTTGGCTACAAATCATTCCTTGTCTATCTTTGTCGATGACATTACAAGCAAAGTTAACATTTAAATTTCTTGTGTAGCCAAAGTTAGATATTATATAAATAGATTTATTTCATGTAGTTTGATGTGGAATCAGTTAACTTCATTTTGGTCCTATGATCCGCACATAATTAACCCTAAAATCATGGAACCACCCAGTACAGTACGAGCCGTACATTGTGCAAACGGCCGTAGCCCTGACGTTATTATAGAATTCAGTTTGCGGAACTGTTGCGATTATACAAATTGCCTCAATTACGGCAATCGTATGAATATTTAACCCTTTGACCTTTTAACCCTCCCCAGGTACCAGTATGTTTGCAGCTTTAATCTTTTTATATGTTTATTGATGACCGAATAAAATTTTTCTTTATGTTGCACCTTTTTTCTCCATTAAGAAAAAGATTTTATCGGGATTGATGTTATTGTTTCTGAATCCGGATATTTCGTGAAGTTAATTGTGTTTTATGTTATTAATTTAATATAAAATACGGATATTTTTAACTGAGCTTCAAAAATCCTATTCTTCACTAAAAATACTAATAAATCAGGAATATATTTAGGAACAGTTAAATACTACTCGTTATAATATAAATCACTATGCTAAAAACTTTACCTACTAACTTTTTATTATTGCGCAATATTTCTCAGATGTTTTAACAGGTACGACTATGTTCCAAGAGAATTCAGAAATAAAGCTTAAACGATACTTAGCCGTAACTATAATGCGACCTCCTCCACACTTTAGTAACAAACTCGCAAGGAAGCGCTAGTCGTTTGTGAATAATTCAATAAAAGTTAAAATTGTATCCATTTTTGTTGGAGTGAGCCTCTAAGAGTGTCTTGTTAACTGACTTACTTAGACCATTACCAGGGAATTATTGAAAGAAATTGGTCCCCCCGGGAAAAGACGTGGTAGCACGGAAAAACCGCTCTAAGCGTACACAAGCCTAATGGTGGTTTTCCCTTGACGATAGGATTTGACTTTGGAGAAAAATGATCCGAGTTTTTTATGGTTTCAGCTGTAATAATGTACCCCGTGTTGCTCCATTAGGTACTAATTAGGAGCGAACGTATCTTTTGAGTCGGACCGTGCTCCGAATTTCATATTCAGTATTTTATTTTTAATTTAGATTTACAATGGACAAGCTTGAAAGACGAATGCTAATTAAAGAGTGATGCGGGCAGCTTGTGACGTAAAAACAGATGTTAATCTAAAAATGGGTCGCAGATCAAGTAGGCATGATTGACGGTCTAACCATTTATAGTTTTCTTTTATAGAAACTGCAGTTGGAAGCTAATATATGATTTTGTTATTACAAAGCTACACTTTCTGTGAGAAAAGTTAGAAAATCCGTATTTGTTGCGCGATCTATTAACAAAGTTGTGTTCGAAGTACAAAAAAGGGCAATAAATGCTACTCTCAGTGTTTACGCTGCTCCCCGGTACGCCACTGCACGCCACGCACGGTACGGTAGCCGCAGTAACCCTATTGCTAAACTGGCCGCTTTCACACCGACTCGAGCTCGTGTGATCACAATGCTGGCCGAGATATTAGTAGACTAAGCTGTTGTGAATGGTTGTTTTTTTAGTGTGATACCAGACCTGTTGCTCGCTGTGTGTTGATGTTGTTAATTGGATTTGGAGATATTTTATTCGGTATTTAGATTGAAAAAATTCCATTTGTTATTTAAACTTTAATTGGTAACGTAACAAGTCTTTTGAATATTTGAGGTCGGTGCCTCAAGTTTAAAAAAATGTTCGTATAAAACTCTCGTTTAAATAAAGTTATCTTAACTATTAGCTTATTATACAATTGCAATAATAAATAAAGCTGAATGGTTATTTACTTAAGCAGTTAAGTTTTAAGAATTGCTATTCCTAAAACGAAACTAACAGTTGAATATTAATAACTAAGACGTTTTTAGATTAAGAAAATATCGGGTTAATTAAATTCAGACAAAGGGTTGTGGAGCGAAGCTTTACAATTAGAATATTAAAATTCATGAAACAATTTATCACACTTAGATATTAAAACAGTTGAAACACATTAAGATGGTGTATGAACGCAATAAGAGGTAATTGCTTTGTTTTTAATTAATAATATAAGTTTACGTTACTTGAGATTTCAGCAAATAGAGATATATCAGCATACTTGGCAACAGTGATAAACATATTTTGGTTGTAAGTAAATTTACAATACGCTGAGCAGTTTAGTCTAGACTGTTCTTGACTTTTCATTCAATATAATGATTTTGATACTTTGACAGTGTTATAATTAGCTTGCGGTTTTTAACACAAATGCAAAAATTGCATTATTGTTTAATATGCAGTGTGTGTTTTGTATAATTAATATGATTTTATTTGTCTTTGGGGCCCATCAACTGCAACTTTCCTGCCGGAGTCGGTGTTTCCTGATAGCTACAATCTTCAAATCAAGAATGAAAAAGTTACTACCAGGCAAGCGTGGTTCATGTTCGACTTATCATTATTTACTACTTATATTATTTATTACTTATATTGGTCAAGCGCATGCCTATCAATAATAAAAAAAAAAATAACCAACTTCACTATAGCCAAAGTGCATTTCATGACAATTCTAATAAGCCCCAACACGGCTAGAATACATTGATTAATTACGGAGTTCCAGTGCCTACCTGCCGGCTCCATAATCAGATTAGTTCGATAGTACTTTATAGCCAAAGTGCATCTCACGACAATTCTAATAAGTCCAAACACGGCTAGGTTACATTGATAAATTATGGAGTTCCAGTGCCTACCCTACGGCTCCATCATCATCAGATCACTTCGATGATACCATTTTCAACGTAACTATTCAGAATCATACATTTATTTGTATTGTCATAGTCGCTTTACTATCTTCATTCATCGTTTTATAAGTGCCCATACAGGCCTATGTGAAATAAAAAACCTTTGACTTTGATATCTACGTGAGTATGAGGTTCCGTTGAACATTTCTGGTCTTCTTCATCAGCTCCAATTCATCAAATGTTATGACTGTAAATGCTTAAGTTTTCGATGAAAATACCAAAATCACTATATTATTTGAGGTTGCCCAAAATATTTTAGGAGTTCCCTCGATTCGTCATACATCCCATCATCAAAACTGAATTTTGAAAAAAATTTCACCAGTCTGGAAGCATATCCTTTAAGAAGAAAAAAATAAATTTGCAAATCGATCCATAAACGATGGAGTTCTGAGGTAACAAACATAAAAAAATGATGATTAAAAAAAAATACAACCGAATTAATAACCTTGTCCTTTTTTTAAAGTCGGTTAAAAAACTCATATAAGTTTGTGATTATGGAGACATTACATCTTATCAATAGCCTTTAGTAGCCCAATGTTGTAAAAGGCCTACAAAATTGAATAGATACCCAGTGCTAGATGTCACTAGTTTGGCATTCGGTGTGACACGCATCCAGACTAACAAGCGAAAGTAAAAGGCCGGTTGCGCGCGCGCTTCTAGCGAGGAGACAATATAAATGCAAATGTGAGGCGCGGACGACCGCGGTGCATGAGGTGGAGTGGAGGGGGCGGGGAGGAGCGACGAACAGGGCCTAGACTAACTAACGAGGTTTTTATTATGAATTCGTTTGTACGCTATAAAGGGAAATAATAACAGTCGACGTCTATCTACAAGGGTAAGCAATGCTTGCTGAGGACTGCCCATGGATGGGTTACTGAAAGAAAGATAGAAAAGAAAGAAAAACATAATTATATTTGTGACTTGCACAACATTTATTATTAAAATTTATTTATTTTTCATTTGTTTGTAGCATTTATTTGCAACTGGTAATAGATCTAGCTGTAGATCTTTGGCAGTAATTACGATAAGTTAGATACCAACAACAGAATGATGCATATTGAAAGACTGCTGCGCTGCGGGTCGCGAGTTTGATTCCGGCTTGGAATAAATATTTGTATAGCCTACTGATAGCTGTTCACACATAGATATAGCTGATAGAGCTGTTATATATGTGATAGCTGTTTGTTGCTTGTGGATGTAAGCTTACATTTTTGTGAACGCAGGCACGATACAGGTTTAATTCCTAGTGTTTTTTTTTAAAGTGGCTTCTTCTCGCTCTCTAGGGTGGAACGACAGACTTTTATTGACTAAAGCTCACTCCTATTTTTCTTCTTTGTCTCACGTTCCAGGGCCCAGAGGTTTGCGAATATCATAAAATCTGACATAATTATAATAAATCTAATCTGGCAAAATATAGACTGAAGGGCGACTCCGACAAAGGAAAAGTCAGGCAGGTTGATTGTTTGTTTGATTCAAAGGATTACGTCTAGACCGAGACACACGCATAGATATTTGACAGGTTCATTTCGTTCGCATCGAATTCCAAGAATTGCCTGAAAAACTCTTAACTTTCTCGAATAAATTTAATAGCGGTTTGTATTTCGTGGTTTGTTAGGGTTTACCTTGAGAGCGACGAGAACTCGGATGTATTTCTATCACTTATTCTACGAATTTTGAGTATACTATGTAGGTAAAGTGGTTTCTGTGGAATGCTAAATCTAATTCAAGACGAGATATCATTCACCCTGAACCACAACCTATAAAAACATGGAGATTGTAAATCATTATAATTCAGCCAGAAGAAGAAGAAAACCGTAACGCTTTTTAGAGTAATAATTACTTTAAGGTAAAGTATATCTAAGATTTCAAAAAAAACGCAAGGTAACCCAATATATAAAAACTGTATTATAATTTTACTTAGTTCTCTCTCCAACTTCCACTCGTTTTCATTAAGGTCGCGGCTAAATAAGAGTTTCATAAAGTGTTTTAAGTAGAGCCTTGAAGTTCTGACAAGTGCCTCATTTATTTTGGTTAATAATAATTTGTTGGTTCGTTATTAAAACTTACTTTATTATTCATTATTATCTAACTCAACAGCTTTTCTAGTGTATTAGGGCTTAACGAAAATTATATTAACTGTCCTGTCCTTGGTTTTCTTTTTAAATTTTATTTTATAAAACTTTGCCCCTCACTAGGAATGACTTTTGTATCGTGGTTGCGTCCACAAATAAATATACTCACATATAAAAGATACCCAGACCCAGAATATCTATCAGTAGGCTATACAGTATTTGTTCCGTGCAGGAATCAAACCCGTGACATGCAGCGTAGCAACCAATCGCTCAATCACTGCGCCAAAAATGCCATAAATCGTCTCATCAATCCTTTGTAATTTATCTTAAAAGATGAATCTTAAATCAGTCGTTGCTGTCGACAGTATTACACTATTCAACATGTTGGTTATCCTAATACACGCATGATTTCATTCGTCAAACACGTCGTTCCTATTTGCTTTCAAAGGGAAATCGATCGTGCATCATTCCACTCAGGCTGCCTAACATGAAGCACAGTAGCTACAGTCAAAGCGAAGTAAACTGCACTCGCGTCCGTGCCGGCTCCGTACGCATTGTAAACAGCTCAAGTAAAGAGGGGATGCCGTATTAGGGGCACTCCGTAAATAGAGCCTCTTTGATAAAAATGCCCCGAATGGACCCTGCCTTTTGCAGACGCTCCATCATGCAATGCATACAACATCTTATTTTCAAGATTTCTCGAATGGCTTACAGGCTTTTAGTGTTCAAGTTTACGAAGATTCCTTCACCTATAATTTTTTTTATTTTTATTTTTGTCAATCATGCGGTGACCTTTGCTGGATAGGTATATTCTAAAAAAACGGGTGACAGCTATAAAAATAAGACGTTGTAGTGGCTGTAAAGGATAAAACTTATACTCGTGTGTAGGATGTCTCATTGTTAAAAACAGCACTGTTTGGGTGTCTGTGGGACGACAGACGGTTTGCCGGTTGAGATATAAACACCTTTATATTCGTCTTCGCGGATTACACTCGGCCCATTCGTCTAGTTTTCTGGTAAAGACTGAATTTCTATAAATACTCTAATTCTTCAAGTGTTGAAGATTTTGGTAACAACATGTTTCGACCCGAGATTACCCCACACAATCTATTTTCAAAAATTGATTTTACATTTTATTGTATTTTCTCCTTTCTACAATAGTAAATAATCCATGATTCAGATGACGCAGGTAATAAATTGGGTAGTATAGAGTGAATGCGAGCATCGGTTACCGCTCGTACCGCTCATAGTGCGTCAATGGAGCGAGATGAACGCAGCCGCCGGGCATGCTGCGATCACATGCCAGATGGGTTAGTGGCTGCGCTATTGAAAACCTTACTATGGAGAATATCGTGTTATTGTTTGAAATTTACCTTAAAATTAAAGTTATCATTCTGTCATTTGTATTATTCTAACTTTGGTTTGGTTTGTTATTTAAATAATTCTTAATTTTTAAAACAGATGTTCGATGAAGCCGCGTACTAGAAAACACAGCGTTGAAAGGCCTCCCACAAGGTAGACCGATGGTCTGGTGAGGGTCGCAGGAATTTGGTGGATGCGAGACGCACAGGACTAGTCGTTGGGGCGACACTTGGGGGAGACCTATGTCCTACAGTGGACGTCTTTCTGTTGAAATGTTGATGATGATGATGAATTAGGTTTTAAAATTTTAATATTGTAGACTTCATTGATGTTTCAATAAATGTGTATGTATGTATTTCATAACATAACCAACATTTAGGTAGGTTCTTGTTTTATTCCTATTATATATGAACACAAACATCAAGAGAGGACGGTGTAGACTGTTTACAGCTAGAGCACCCGTAAGTTGGTATTCATCTTGTTATGCTACCATTTACGTATCAATATTAGTAGTTATGCAGGATTCCTAGAATATACGAGAGTACACATACATTATTTTGTGGAACAAAAACATGGAAATTGCTCTCAACTCTGCTCTGCTCGCCAAACTTTACAAAACCGGTTCATATAAAAACATAGTTTACATTCATCTGTCCATAAATTAAACTATGAACTGGGTCCGGTTTCAGAGTTTTTGACCAAAACACATTTTTAAAAGCCGGTGCCAGCGGTTTGGTCCCTGGTCACAGGGCTTTTATGTCATTTTTTATTGTGAGGAAATTACTTTCACTGTTCCATGGAGACGTCTTTTAAGACATGATTTTACTAAGTAAGAGTTCTTTCAGCCGTTTTTAACGTATGTCTAGTAGTTTGAGATCTTTGTGCGGCCTACCCAAAGGTCCTTTCGTCGGTATTATTCGTTAAGTCGTTGAGCTCCTTAATAGTCCTGAGTTGAGCTACACTATTACTGACAAAAGCTTGCACTGACTAGACAGGTCAACTCAAATCTATGTGTTCCTTTCCTTAAAAGACCATCTCACTAATCTGCATGGTGCTCAAATGATTTGACCATTGCATGTTTGTTGTATGGACTTTAAAAGAGACTTGTATATAAAAATAATACAAAAACAGAATGTGCACTCAGGCCTCGAAGTACTCCTCATAGCTGTCATCTGGAAATGTGCTCAGGAGACTAGCGGCATTGCCACGTTGAATGGCAATGCTAATTCTTTGGGCGAGGAACGCGCCAGTTCTCTGGTCACGCAAAGTGTCGATCAGTTGGCATGAAATTTCCTTAAAAAGGAGACGCGCACTCGGACTCCATGACCCAAGCGTTTCGACCCCAAACGGCTCAAAGCTGAAATTACCAATAAGATTACAGTATTTGCGCCATTTAAGGGTCTCAGCAGCCGCAGCGTAGTTAGGTTTTAGTATAAATAGTTTAGTTAATATTTAAGTTTTTTTATGTAAAGAGAGTATTTGCAAAATAAAGAGACTTTGATTTCCGAGTTTATTTCGGTGTTTCTTCTTAGGGTAGTCATCTAGGAAACACCGGCCTCATCTAGTTTAAATTATTATTATGGGTTAGTGTAGGAGTCGAAACCGACTCGCAAAGGCGCTTTTAATGGAACGTGGTACTAACCGGCGATTATACGCCGGATAATCCCCGATTGGGGATTATCCTTGAATGTACTAGCATAACGCACACACAATAGTTTCCCACCAATCGGTGGGAAACTATTGTGACATATGGAAAACTAAGATATAGCGCTATGGTTTTAAGAATCTTAAGTGGATTGTGTGCCAGAAACTATGTTAAGACTATGGCCCCTGTCTGCACAAAGTGAAAAATGTTATTAATATTCATTTATAAAAAAGCAATCATTATTATTATCATTAACCCACAGACAGGCGTGATGCGACATTGAGACTACAATAGAACCACAAGTTTCCTTTAAAATTGGTTCTTAAAAGTAGAACTAATGCTACGAAAATGCTTATTGTGTTTGTCACATTGTATTTTTTATTATAATTCCTAAAACTAAAGTTTCTTATCTGTTGACTGGATTTTTTTCTGAGTTGTAGGCACAAAAAAAAGTATTATCACGTGAGCTCTTTTTTATTTTTATTCACACACAAGTTGAGTCTATTTTTAATCTAACATAGTGTTACCATCTTAACAAGTTATGGCATCTTAAAACGGCCTAGCTCATGAAACAATAATACTGGCGAGACACCGAGGAATGAGAGCTCGTATCTCTTGTCCGCGGGAGCATAGTGCGCCTCCACCAAGTGTTGACCACCATCAATGGTCGTTGAATTATCGTTATGGGGATTTACCCACAAATTAGTTCAAGGGATTTCAAGGGATTAACCGATAAACTTGCTAGCGTTAAGGAGGTGAAGTTTATCGGATTATGTAGTATGTTTAATCGCGTTAATACGGAAACAGTAAAGTAATCATGCCAACATGTTACGACGATTTTTATGATAAGACGAAAGACAGTGCAAGATAATCACGAGTGTGAGAGACAGAACGTCTTAGAGAACAAGAATAAATAAGACACGACAACACACATGCAAACACAATAAAGGATTATTATATTTACGAAAAAAAAAAAACACAGCAGATAACATAATTGCTTAACACACTGAATAAAACCGTATTTTCGCGCCATCAATGTTGGAGACGACACTAAATCAAATAATCTTCAGCTGGCAGGGAGTGCTCACATGGAATCCCACGATAATACGCTCAACCTTTGAGAAAAATATTATTCGATAATTCGGCGCGAATGGAAGAAAAAGTGTGGTACAATAAACAGGCTGTATTCAAATGAGGCACCCCTAGGACGTCGTCGGGGGTGGCTAGGTGCGGGGGGACGGAGGGAGAGAGACAAGAGAGAGCGGTGCGCGGGAAAACAATGATAATATTACAAACTTATTTAGATTGGGGCCACGAGGTGTGACTCACAGCGACTTGTTATTTGTCTTAATTGCAGTTCAGATTACAGTTCGTTTTCAAGGTGGTCCGTGAGTGAAATGGCCTTCCAGTTGTTGGACAGAATTTATTAAGAACTTGCGCCTGTGTGTCCAGTAAAGCCTTTCGGTTAAGTGATGATCACCGAAAACTTTTCTTTTAAGAACTATGGACAATATTTAAAAATATCAACTTAAGATATAAGCATTATTTGATTTAAGTAATTGGTAGTAATCACGACTTAGTTCAAATTATTTCAATAGATGGCATTTGATTCGAATTAGAAGTCACTATGGTTTCGGTACAGTGCCCTCCAACTAGTTGTTTTTTTATAAATGAGATATCGAGCTATTAAGAACAAGACAAATAGAACACTACACAGTGGTTTTATTTACGATCTGTCACTAGTGTACCTTCAGGTCAACCTCCTGCAAATACCACCCCGGTATTTAACAATTTAAGAAAGTTTGTTAAAAAAAATCCGGGCGGAGGGTTCCGTACAAACTTATCCATGAAAACAGTTTAATTCCCGAAATGAGTTACAAAGATCTTTGTTACGAATCGCAAAAAAAGTTTTTTTTGTGACATAACTACAGATTTACAGTTTTTAGATTTTTGCTTATACTTGTGCTACGAGACCTTGCTTTAAGCCAAAATTTTAGGATTCTAGGTCAAAAAGAAGTACCCTATGAATTTTGATTCCCTTGAGAGTATCGAAATTTACGTTCATTGCGACATAAACGGCCGTATCTTTTTTTTCGTCAGCACAGAAGTTTGATTTTTCACAGCTTCAAGAGACCGTAGACTTGAGTATATGTTTTTAATTCCACCTCGATACCTCCACGCGTTGTCGAGATAAAGGGTTTTGACAGACAGACAGATAGCCGTCTGTAAAAACGGAACCCTAAAAATGATAAAAGCGTAGATAATGCTTAAAATTTACAGAAAGTCCCACATTGATGGAATTAGTCGTAATAAGCAAACAAATTAACCTTTCTATGTAATAAATTTAATACCTTTCCATTTATTATACGTGTATTATTCGGGTTAACTAGTCGCCGCCAGAGTTTCCACGTGTAACCAATATTACCGGCCATTACCGTCATCACAACTCCTATTAATTACACACAATTGTTCACTTGATGCTACGTTTATATGTTATTAAAATTGATATCATGATGATAGTAATTGATAACGGCCGTACTGAGCATGTTACCTTTACTATGTATAAAGCTTGGAATTTCAATGTTTGGGTTTAGTTGTGTTGGTTGAACACAGATAATTATTTATTGGTAAGTAGGATTGAGGACTATATTTAAGCAGTCCGTTAAACTTAAAATGTCTACAATAAACCCAACAATCAGTTTCATTCAAAATATTGTATTTCACAGAAAATAATAATATCTACAAACGAGTAGAAAGAGCATTTTTCTACTCGTTAGTATATATTATTATTTTCAGTTTATATATATACCTTTTTGTCATCATTTGGTTTTACAGTGTGTGTATCCGTGCGTGCCAAATAAGATATTTTTCTTTATTTTTTTCTTTTAAGTTATAATTATTATTATTTTAGTTGTTTATTAGTAGGTATATTAGAATTTATATGATAATTATTTATTATATTATTATGTTGAGTCACAATTTTGAAATATTACCTATATTAAATAATCTTAAACATAAATCATTTAGTAAAAATAATCCTCCCCACCAAATTTCGATTACGATCACGAATCTCAACTGAGATTACCCAGGACGCAGGAAGTATTAGATCGCACATAGTGCTCCTGCGTGTGCGCAAACACACAATCACTGTGTCTTTACTCTCATAGTCCGTTAGGATAGCCATCCAACACGACCGGAGAGTGATCAGGCGCAGGACCAACGGCTTGATGTGTTTTCCGAGGCGCGGGGGTGTCACACCACCAACTTCCAAACTCCGGCCAGCTACACAGTAATTCTTAATGGAAAAAACCCAATAGCACTTTCGCCTGACCCAGGAATCGAATTTGGGGCCCCACGCTCAGCAGCCGCACTCGTGACCACAAGACCAACCAGGCAGTTAAAAATAGGTGTGTGGTTTTCACATAGGCCTGCATGGGCATAAGCATAAGAAGCTAGTGCAATAACCGATTACAAACGCCTATTTTGTTTTGTCATCCATGGGGTTCTATTGTGAGGAGGTATTTTCTTTACTCTTAAATATTAGAAAAAGATATAATTCAAATGCCAATTTACTAAAAAAGTACTGTTTGGCAGACGAAAAACATTTGATATGTAGATTCACCATGTTTTTATTTGGCAAACCTATAAGCGTTAAAGAGACTCAAAGAAAACTCAAAACAAACATGTTTCCGTGGTATTCGCTCACACATACACATGTATATACGATACATTACATACGCGAGCTCGCCCGTAACGCGGCCCCAGTGTTTTAGGGACAAGTAAATTCAGAAAAAAAAAATGTGAGCACGAATGTAACCTTGAATATTTACGAGAAGAGCGACTCTCGAAAGGGTTGGAAGGAGCACGAGGCCTCGGATAGGTGACGCCTTATGAAATTTCGCCTTTGTATCAAAATGTTCCAAGAAAATAGGGTCTATCAGCCGCGCGTGAACTTATTGCCTCCAAGTTGTTCCCGGCACATAGTAATGAGCCTCTGAAAAATTAATAATTAATCTTTTATTTCACTCTTCAAATAGCGCTGCGTTATAAAACAAGAAATAAAGTTAAAACTTCCATCGTGCAGAAACATTTTTCATGCTTCTAGAATTTTGCAATATTCTGTCGGTATTTAAGTAAACTTTAAGAAAAATAATTTTACAACCGAGACGGATCCCTCTTTTAGAGGCGGCTGTATACGGGAAACGTGTACAAAGTACAGAAAGCAACTTGCTACGAGACATTTGGGACTAATAAAATTATAAGAATAAAAAAGTTGTACATTCAAAGTGTAGCTATAACTCAATTGTGAGCGGGTGTGAGTTGTCTGAAGAGTGAAGACAATCAACACTTGAAGATTACACACGTAACTGAGAAAAAATAACGGGAAATAATAGAGGAATTTGTTCGGCTGGTCACGTGCGTGACACATTGATCTAGGAATATTGTATGCTCGAGCCCCCACGCCAGCTTTGTTAGCAATGACTACGTCGATATGGAATTCTGGCTGAGAAATGGGTTTCAGATCCGTATTTGATTGTATTGTCGCTCTACGAACAAGGTACTTGGACAACAATTGATCCGACAACAAAGTTCATTGATAGTCTAGAAAAATAATCTATATATATAAATGAATATCTCTTCGTTATTCTCGCTAAACCTCAAAAACGGCTGGAACGATTTAGCTAATTCTGGTCTTGAAATATTCGAGATAGTCCAGGGAAGGTTTGAACGGTGAGAAAAAATGGAAAACTCAAGAAAAAAAATCCGCTGAAAAAATCCGCATGAAGAAAAATGGAACGACATTTTAATTAGAGTTGACGTTGAACGTCAACTCTAATTTAAATGTCGTTCCAAAAAAACTTTTTACTAAAAAAAAAAACACTAAAACGATCAAAATAGCTTTAATTTCAGAATTCGGTGTTAAATAAGAAACAAACTATACCGAAAAATACCGACTTCCAAAATTAAAGTTATTTTGATTCTTTTAGTATTTTTTTAATGAAGTCGGTTATTTTTTTTTTTTGTAAAAACCTTTATTCAGCACTTTTTAGTAGCGATAAACTTATAAACAGAGTGCCTATTTCTCATGACAATTGCAATTAACCCAAACACTGCTAGGTTGCAGTTTTACTATGAAGTTCCTGTATCTACCTTTCACCTTCCGGCTCCATCATTAGATCAGTTCGATAGTACCTTACAGCCAAAGTGCATCTCATTACAATTCTAATAAGTTCGAATACGGCTAGGTTATATTGATTAATTACGGAGTTCCAGTGCCTACCTTCCGGCTCCATCATCATCATCAGATCACTTCGATGATACCATTTTCAACGTAACTATTCAGAACCATTCATTTATTTGTATTGTCAGAGTCGCTTAACTATCTTCATTGTGATATCTATGTGAATATGAAGTTCCGTTGACCAGTTCTGGTCTTCTTCATCAGTTACACTTTATTAAATGTTACTTTGTGACTGTAAATGCTTAAGTTCTCGTTGAAAATACCATAATCACTATAACTACACTATAAACTGCTAGTTAATTTAATACCGCTCGAAAAAACTCCTCAACGCAGTCTAGTAAAAAATATTGTCCATTAAAGTCGGCATAAAGCCACTAAACAAACTAGCGTGGAGGTGCGGACGAAAGTTGACCGGCGACCGCACACTGCGTCGCCCGCGTCTCGATCTCACGACAAAATTTATATCTCCACTGGGAAATTAATATCAGGTGTTAGGGGCTGAGCGACCAGCCCGCTGTGTGGCGACTGGCGGGCGAGGTGTCGCCTTGACGACCAATGATATCATGTAATTAGATAAGTGGTTAAACTTGTATCTTGTTATACCTACAAGATTTACCAAATGTATCTAACTCTCCTTGAGTACAGGTTATTTTACGCTTTTTTTTTTCAGAATAATTGATATAGTTACAGCAGCGGTGGCCCAGTGCTGACAGCCGAAATACCGAGTGGTAGGTTATGTTTTCAACCACAGTTTACTGTGTAAAATAATTTCCTCTTCACTTCTGTTACGGTGAAGAAATAACAACGGTGAATAAGAATCAGCATATCCTGCAACAAAGATGTGTGATATCCTGCACTGGATGAGCAGGCCGTAATGTCATTGGTTATACGGGCCTAGTATGACAAATGGTATTAAGACCTGCTCATCCTCACAGAAAGGTAGCCTGTGACCTTGTATTAGGCGTATTGTAGAGTAATAATGTCACTGATATAGGCAATTTATCAAAGTAACATATTTATTTATTATATAATATCTGCATTTTAAGCAGCCAGTATTCAAGAAAGGTGCCTTAGTATAGTCAAAATTAAATTACTCACTTTTTCTGGAATCATTTCAAGATTTATTTCTGTATTTCTAATTTAATTCCTTACAGTACCGTTTCTAATTTCCCCCGAGAAATATTTAGCAACAAAAAAAAAAAAATTGTCTGAAAAATAAGTTTAATTTTTTTTCGATCAACTTAAAATTCTGGCAAACGTTTTGTTAAGCCATGTTTGCGTACTTGTACTTACATGGAGTGTAGGATTGCCTTATGAGTGGAGCCAGGTCTACGGAATTGGGGAGAAGCTTATAAAAGCAGGTGTAAGTAACATTTGGCAAACGCGGTATGAATACTTAATTGTAATTCGAGTTACGTGGCAATGTTTGCATGATAACAAAGTGGATTAAGCTTTCGGAATTCCGTTAACGATGTGAAATGTTTTCGAGCAATCTCCGGGAACAGTGAACACGTTCACCTGTTATACATATTTAAACTTTGAATTTTATATCGTGGTATGCCAGAAATGCCGCTGACTAAATTACAAAAGTACTGATATGTTGCTAACTTTTTAGTAAACATTTTATTTATTAGCTTCAAAACAATTGTTTTTTGAATTTGGTTTGGTTTCTCAGCGAAAATACATGCCGCACACGACAAGCCGCCAGATTGCATTACAATTATTCTAACATAACAATGTGAGCGACAAATTATATTTCTGTTTACGCGGCTGAAGCGCCGCCCGCCGGGAGTCCCGCGGAGGTGGCGCGCGCGGCCTACGCCGTAACAAGTGACAGCTGTGCCTTTATGCCTTCAAATAATCTGTAATTCAGTTTTAAAATTCGTAAGCAACCAAATCTTCACACCTTATCCCACGAGAAAATATTCTGCTTTAGATACAATGAAAAAAAAATTGTTGTTACACAAATTAGATTTTCTAATCATGTCCTCAATGTTTGTGTGTACTTCACACTGTGCGACTATGTTCAATTAATATTATTAATATTTTAATCAATGCGTTCATACTCTCGGGTGCGAGATTTTTTTAAAGGAAACAGATGAATTATTCAGTTTGGTTTTGTTGTTTTATTATCATAGTGTCTAAAGTTAATATCAAATTTTCACGAGGCAAGTTGAGGAGATGTAATGTGAATTTAGTGTATGTTTTCTCGCTCAAGTCGTAAGAGTAGCGGAACTGTAGTTAGCAAGCTATCGTTACTTTGTACATCATTACAAAGTTTAAACGCGTCTTTGCTAAACGTATCATCTTCTATGTAGGTTAAATGTTTTGAGTTAGTTTATCAGGTAATTTCAAGAGCTATTTAAAGTTGTTGAGGTGAATATAAAATCTTAATTGGGAGGATCTTACTTTTTATTTGTTGCACATTATCTTATTCTAATGTAGAAAGTGCCATTATTTATATATATATATAAAAATGACTGATTGACATATCAACGCACAGCCAAAACTATTGGAACTGGGAGCGAGAAATTTTGCACAAGTTTTCTTTTTATGTTGTAGGTGAGTACTAAGAGAGGATTTTCCAAAATTGACTTCATAAAGGGATGAAACGGGGATCCAAAGTTTGTATAGAGAATTTTACTTACACGCGGCAGAAGCTAGTGATTGTATTGTACTTTGTATATTGTACTTTATATCTAGTCCCTACTAAGCAGCCTACAGTCTGCAGCTTTTGTTTTCTAGTTTCCTACTTGTTAAAGATTTCCTTTGGAGTATCTCCATTTTAGATTTTCTGTGGAGAAATTCCATATTGTTTTATCTATGGGAAACTTCCGTTGGTTTACTTTTACAAACATACTTTTACCACTTTAGAATAGTATCTTAGATTATACCTTTTCGTTGGTAACTAAACATCGTTCTAATATTAGGTACTGTGATTGTCGCCAATAGTAGTGATTGTAATAGTTCCCATGCAATTATTGGCTGCTAAAACACTATTCAAAACTGAGGCTACACAGCCTTGACCCATTTATTGAAAACCAGCAACAATTTTAATGAGCAAGCATATACAACAAAACATGCAGAAACCCAATTCAAGATAAACTGGCTCACTGAACTGAATCAGTAAAAGCTTAACCTGGAAACATCGCAATCAGACTAATACCAGGAGATAATAAGTGGCGAGGCGGAAACGAAGTTAAATAATTAGTCGGCGCAAGAGGCGCGAGCAAGAGGCGCAGTCGGCACTTGAGGCGCAAGCGGCGCAGCTGCATGATTGACAAACCGAGCAGCCGACGTAATTAGTTCACTGAATACACTTGATGCGCCGGCTGCCCTCACACCGACCTCTAATAACGCTCATTTCGAAGCATGCTCGGGCATAACTTTATTTTTTAAGATAGTGTTACAACATTGTTGAGAGTTTTTATTACGTATAAGTATAAATTTAAAAAATATATTGTATTGTTCGGGAAAATAATTCATTTATTTGTATAATTCAATAATAACACTTAACTAATTCAAACTATAATAAAATAATAATAAAATAAAATAGTACACGAGCGGCAGATGCTTTTGACATTTCGTGCCAGTCAACCTTTGGGTGACTTTTTCTTTTTAGGTGGGAAATCATCCAATGGATGTCATTGGATGATTCCTGCCCTTGGGTGGAGCGCGAGGGGGTGTCAAGCTTTTACTGACTAAAACCCACTCCTAGTTCCTTTGTTGCCTTGCATTCTAGGGCCGGGTTTTCCTTTCAGAAGCGAACCTATGGCCCCAGTAGGCTTAGACCCTGCTGGGCCCCTACAGTAAGCTGACATTATCTCCTTCAGGCGCACGTGGAATACTACGCACCACAAGGAAATGTGATGACTTTGGTTCGGTCCGGACGGTAACTGGACGGGCGAACGGCGAGCTACCTGTTGCTTGGTGTCCGCAAGCCTGCGCCTACGGTGACCGAAAATCGGGATCGGGATCCCGGCGGCTGCGGCTGCCTCCTTTGCTAGCTTCGCTGCTTCGCAGAAGGAGGCGACTGCCTGCCACTCCTCCTCGCTTCAGACTATGGACTGTTCTAAGGCCCGGCGTGAGAGATTGTTGCCGCTGATCGCCCCCACGAGGACACGGTGGTGCTCTTCCCAACCGGGGCACACCTCTAGCTTATGCTCCACCATGCCCTCCGAACGGTCCACACAGTGTTGACACACGGGCGATTCTTTCACACGAAACCGGTGCAGGAACCTACCGAACTTACCATGTCCGGTGAGGACCTGTGTCGTGTAGAAGGTGAGGATGCCGTGTTGCTGCTCTAGCTACTCATCAAAGAGAGGTAGTCTTTCCTCGACGTGATTATGGCGTGCCCAACACTGGGTTGCGACAGTCGCTGTTGCCATTCCACCATGAGTTCACGTTGGAACTCTGTCCGCCATGCCTCGACTTGTGGTGACAGCGGAGTTTCGCCCCAGCATTGCAGCTCCACTTGCAAATCATGCATGCGTGCAAGGATTATTGCCTCCAAATCCCATAGTGGCAGGCTAGCAAGGACGTTCGCCACTTCACGAGAAATCGCACCATCCGTATATGGCCATACGTATGGTCTCTCTGGCGTGCGTTCAGCTTTGCCTCCGGTCGCTTTTGCAGTGACGTTGCCCATACCGGCGCTTTATATAGGGCCATGGACCAAACGATGCCTGCGTAGAGCCTACGGCAAGAGGAGTCTGGACCCTCTAAGTTGGATAGGAGCCGCTTGAGGAGCAGTTTAGGAGCCAGACGTAGTCGGAAATGCTCCTCGAAATTCCATCGGAAGTGGAGGAAGAGTCCAAGCCCCCCGTGACTGAACGTTGAGACGACATCTCAACGTTCAGTCACGTGCTCAGAACAAAGGAATAGGAGGCGTGGCTGACTCGTGGCGATCAACGAAAAGAGAATCGAAACAAAATGGTTGTAACTTGGCTAGAGGGGCTGGTACTTCATCGTCGACTCGACGTCGATGTGAACTCCTGTTATCGTTATTTGGGAATCCGATGGTGGCGCGTTCCGAGGGCCGTGATAGCACATGGCCTCGGACTTGTGCAGTACCATCTTGAGTCCCATGCTGCTGGATCCTCTGCACAACTGTCGCAACCCCGCGTGTTGCCAGTCCGATAGCCGGACCGGGCCAGGACCAGCATGTCGTCTCCGTAACTGACCACGCTGACTCCGTCTGGGAAGTTGCCGCGCAGCACGTAGTCGTACGCGATGTTCCACAAGGGCAGTCCTAGTACCGATCCTTGCGGAACACCGCACAACATCTTTCGCGCTTTCTCTCTTTCGCGCTCCTTGGTAAATGGGGTAAATGATGTACCTGTCCGACAGGTAGGCCTCGATCACACGACAGAGGTAGTCGGGCATCTGGTGATACTGGAGTGCTCGTCTAATACTATTGCTGGGTAGCG
The DNA here is from genome assembly GCA_949316375.1 of Mythimna vitellina. Taxonomy (NCBI): domain Eukaryota; kingdom Metazoa; phylum Arthropoda; class Insecta; order Lepidoptera; family Noctuidae; genus Mythimna; species Mythimna vitellina. The sequence continues at coordinate 26,733,369 of OX438688.1, read as the reverse complement.
AATCATAGGCGTTAGCGATGTTCAAAGACACCGCCAAAACGACCCTGCCCTGGGACACCGCATCCACCGTCGTGAGGGCTCGGACGCGCAAGGTCTGGCCCTACCCGTGCTAGGTGCGCGACGAGGCGTTTTGCAATTACTTTTTCAAAGAGCTTGCCCACCTTTTCGAGCGGCACAATGGGCCGATACGCGGACGGAGTCTTCAGGGCACCCCGGCTTCGCGATGAGGACCAGTTTCCCCAGTTCCCGCACCACCAACTTCCAAACTCTGGGCAGCTACACAGTAACTCCTAATGGAAAAACTCAATAGCACTTTTTGCCCGACCCGGGGCCCGAAAAGCTCGACTGCTGAGCGTGGGGTCCTACCCCACGTTCAGCAGTCGAGTTTGCGACCAAGAGACAAGGAGGCAGTCAAAGCCGTTAATATACTTTGTAGACAAATAAGTAAAACTAGCCAGTGAGGAGAAAATCAAATCGTTGCAAATGATAGTTCGGTGTAAGTGTAAATGCAGCCCGTTTACTAGTGTGTTCGTATTCAACTAGCGCATTACACATACATGGGCTGCGGCATAAATCGCTCGCTTTACATACATTGCTGGCTGAACGCGACGCTGTGTTTCCCTCAGTAGGGCGCGGGTTTTAATGCGTGTAATCATATCGTGTATGTACGCCTACTTCATTAGTTTCATTCACTTGCAAAGAAGTTACAGGTAATTGTTCACTTGTTCCGAGCGATGTTGAGTTGAGACGGGAATTGATGCAGTCTTTCGCATTAAAAAATAAACAAACATTGCCCAACACTAGGTATGCGTTAAAAAATGTAAACACATACAAAAGACACTCTGACACGAAACAACTATCTGTAGGCCAGTTTGTGTGGCTGTCATTTTGTATGGCTGTCATTTTGTGTGGCTGTCATTTTGTATGGCTTTCATTTTGTGTGGCTGTCATTTTGTGTGGCTGTCATTTTGTATGGCTGTCATTTTGTATGGCTGTCATTTTGTGTGGCTGTCATTTTGTGTGGCTGCCATTTTCTGCGGCTGTCATTTTTTTCGTGTGGGAATTGAACCCGCGACTTAACACGACAATTACTCAATCATTGCACCAACCGTGCCGTCAAATATGTAATGAATGCAATCAGGCGTTACTTTGCGCAAATCCATTATATAAATCCGTCACATAAATAGTTGATACAAACATGTTTTGGAAAAGTGATAAATAGCAACATTTCTGTACAGATGACATTTTTTTCGTCGACATACTTGATTTATGAAAAAATTGATGATGATGATTTTTTTAGAAATGAGGATATCCGCAGGAGAACCAAGGTTACGGACGTAGCCCGAAGAATCGCCAAACTTAAATGGCAGTGGGCAGGGCACATTGCTCGCAGAATAGATGGTCAATGGGGACGAAAGTTTCTGGAATAGCAACCACGTACCGGAAGACGCAGCGTTGGAAGGCCTCCCACAAGGTGGTCCGATGACCTGGTGAGGGTCGCGGGAATCCGATGGATGCGACACGCACAGGACCTGTCATTGTGACGATATTTGGGGGAGGCCTATGTCTAACAGTGGACGCCTTTCGGCTGAAATGATGATGATGATGATGACTTGATTTAAAATATGCTTCAATGGTAACCAATAACAATTTTCAGGTTACCAAGAAATAGCTTGGAAATAAGATATTTAAAATGTTTCTTTACCACTCAATCACGGAAAAAGTAACCTAGCGCCTATGTCTATGTACTGAATAAAGATTATCACATTAAAAACTTGAACCTCAGTTTAAAACTAGAAATGTACCTACTCAAACTAATTATGAACCACTCATCAAAGTAACTCATAATCCAAGTAGGTACTTCTTCAATTTGTCAAACTCCACGTTCATTTTGAAACGACACTAGTTCGTTTATTTTATTCCCGTTCGTTACGAGGAAGTTTATCAAAGTGCTCGAGTTCGTCACAGACATGATTAGTCAAGAGGTATGTGTGTAAAGCAGAGGGGGGGGGGAGGATAACTGAGGTGTGCCACTTATGTAATTATTCTATATTAGTTCATTTGGAGGCTGTGTGTAATGCGAGTTATGTAATGGGACTGTCTGCCTTCTCACGTGTGCTTAAAGCCAAGATTTAGTTAATTATAGGGTTCCTTTTTAGAACACTAGAATTTGGGGACCTTCCATGTGATAAATGTACAAATATTGTACTTGTACTGTTGTATTGTGTGATTGTAAATGTACGCTAATATTGTAAAGAAGTAAAGTTTGTTTTTTTATTTGCAGGAGGTAGTTTCTAAAAGTACTGATCTTATTGCGAAAAATTTTTCACCTATAGTAAGCTGCTTTATTCCTGGGTGGTTATATTTTATGTACGCGGGTGAAGCCGCGGGCCAAAGCTAGTTTGATATAAGTAAGAAAGTAAAATAATTCTAGGACGAAAAGATCTAACTCAATAAAAAACGGGCAGCCAAGAAGAACTGTGTTCATAATCTCCCCAGCATTTTTTTTCTAAATTGTTTTTTTCAGCTTCCAGTATAACTGGATGCGGCTGAATACCAGTATTATACATGAAACGACTTCTTATCTACAACCCAGTTACTGGGCAACACGATACTCCTTGGATAGACTGATGGTCAAACTTTCTGGTTTCTGATTACCTGTAACGTCTTTCAAAAATCTATGAATGACAACCGGGACCAACGCCGGTGTCAGTAATGTCTTAGATAATCTGTATAAAGAAGAATTGTGTTTTTATCAATAATTTTCATCATAGAAAATTTTGAAAAAAAAACACCAATTAAACGTAAACTTGACCAGAGTTTTGAATGATTTCTAAATAGGTAACAATCTAAATCAAGATGTAAGTAACGTTAACATTAAAGCATCGCCATCAAGAAGGCACACACTTAACCGTAAAAAGTTAGAACTTTCTAAACTTCCGAGTACAATCAAAGCGCGCCGCAATACATCAAACAAACGGGCCGCACTCAATAGCCGCACACATAGTGCGGGCCGCGCGTCTAACGCTCGCCGGTGGATACTTCACCCATCTAAACTGCGGAACGCAACTATTCCCATGTGAGACCCGTTCAGGTAAGGCCGCATTAACAAGCGGCAGCGGATAGTTGGTTGAAGATCAAACCAGGTCAGTACCCCAGTGCGACACGTACTTGGTAACATTATTTTCAGACTAGCTGCTGCCTGCGGATTCGCGCGAGTTTTAGGAAATTATCGCAAGGGCATATATCAATAAATCAAGCAATCATTTTATTTGCATAATATGTGTTTACAAAGATTACAGTTTCATCATATTCAGCTTATGTTTGCATGCAAATGGATAATAAAATGTCATATGATATCATGTCATGTCTTTAAAAAATCCTCGGGATAAAAAACATTCTATATGCTACTCCAGAACATGCATAGTCTACCCTTGTATCAAGTTTCATCGGAATCCATTCAGCTGTTCGAGCGTGAATAGTAACAAATATACTCACAAACTTCTGCTTTTATAATATCAGTGTGATAAATTGCAATAATGTCTTTTCAGCAAGAAAAAAATGGAGATACATATTACTCAATTCATGCACAGGGTACCTACTCTTTACATCTTCTTTTGTCAAGCATTAAAGATCCAATTCTTATTTTTCGCGCATTACTAGCAGCAAAATCAATTTATGTGTATTACTCACACGAGGCTAAAACCAAGCTATTTACAGCCGTCATTTTTATCATCATCATTTCAGCCTAATGAGGTCCATTGCTGGACATAGGCCTCCCCTATGTGTCACCATAATAACCGGTCCCGTGCGCCTCGCAGCTATCGGATTTCCATGACGCTCACCAAGCCATCGGTGTGTATGCGCCACAGTGTTTTACTCACTTTTGATATTTACCATCAAAATATTTCCAGTACTCGCTGCCCTCTATCACTCAGTTACCATCCTAAACTGAGACAATAAATGAATGGCAATCGCGAAGAGATTATAGCAATTGAGAAGGGCCGAAGTTGGGCGCTTACCACAACTTGTGCGACGTATCACTGGCTGGATTAGTGACGTGCCCAACGTTGTAGGGATGGGACACGTGTCGATTTGTGGGATTAGATGTGATTGTGCGATGTGTTATCTTAAAGTTATACATATTGTCTTGATATGTTCTTTCTGATGATAATCTTAAGCTTTACATATCAAATACTGAAATATAAAAGGTTAAACTTGAGAACAGTAGTCAGACCGACCATTTGTAGAATAACAAAAAGATTTTTATTCAAATACTGTATTATAAAATAAGGACCACATTATATAAGAAGTATTCTACAAGCAAAGGGCAAATTTTTTAGGTACCTTCAAAAGAATTCATTAGGTCAAACCTCTATCAAAAAGAAGAAATAAAACTTAATATTGTTGTTAAAATAAATGTTGTGAAAAAGAAAAATAACCCTGTCATTATCCGTGAACATGAGGTAATTTATTAATTAGTAATTCATGAATGTTAACCTCTGCACCGCCATAATGTGTGAAACTTAAACAGCAGGAAGAAAAGTTGCGTCAAACTGCAGCTATCCGCGAGCCCATCATGTAAATGTAATGAATGCATTCCACGCAGTAATAATTTCCAAACTTATATAAAGCTAAAACTTAAAATGCAATTTCCTTTTATACAATTCGTTCTGCTTGTAACCCAAGAAAATAGTGAGACAATTTCTGAAATTGCGTAATCAGAGTTGTCGGGGCGAGCGGACGGTCAGAATGGCCGCTTTTACATAAATACTTATATACTAGTCGTTTTGGAGATAACGCAATAACAGACACGCGAAAATAAGGTTGTGGAATCTTCGCATATTGTGGCCAACTATATTTTATACGAGATACATCTTCGAGCAATATTGTATTCTTTGATATGTTACTAATATGGAATACCGAAAATATAAATATGAAGGTTTTTTCGGTAAAATATTGTGAAACTTACTTGTACTTGCTTGTGGATATGGGATTTTTCGCGCTATATTTGAACATTGCAGATTGCAAATATTTATAAAAATATTATGTAAAGCTTTTGCAAAACAATCTAAGTTTCTGATTTGAAAATAAATCACTAAACCAGTGCGTGTGTGTGTTTGTAAACAGTATTATAAAATATCAGTACCACGATACAGTAAAACATTATTATCATCAGACAAAGCCTGTTGATGAGTTAAACCAACCCGTCTCGAATAAGCCGGCACTTTCCCTCGCAAACAATATAATGTAAATAATAACGTGGGCTTAACTAAATAGAGACGAGCCAAGAAATACTGTCGTCGCAAAAAATGCGTATCATAGTGTATCCTGGGGATCTCGTACCCATGTTACAGTGGACGGACAGACGGACAGATTAACGTACACTGGCCGACAATGAGCGCGATAGCTCGCCAGCTCTTTGACTATTAAAATATAGTTCGGACAGGTGACTTCTTAGTAGGCTTCTTTGAACTATTTCGGACTTGAATAATGTGAAAGTAATTGTGGTAACCAGTGTTGTATATAACTATGTGAAGCATCGTTTCCGAGTAAGAAATCGTACGGAATTTATATTCTGTGCGTATACGAACAATTTTGCCAACAATTTTGTTAATTTTATCATTTGTCATTTTATTTATTCTTAAACAATTTGCATTGTGTTGAATCCAGGTACAATATGCACGCAAATTACATAAAATTTATAGAATAAAGGAAAAACAAGATACAGTTTTGAGTTATTGGTTAACATTCAAATAAGGTGTCAAAAAGTTACAAATATAATTTCAAACGATCTAGAATAGTGTTGTACAGTATTCATTATAATGTCAAATATATAGAAAACCACTTACATCATTTTAAAAATCTAAATTGTACAATTATCCTTCGCAATTTCCCAAACGGTTTCTCTTTGGCTTATCGATACTAGAAAAGTATTTAACAATGTACATTAATCGGAAATAGTAATAATGTGTAGCTAGTACTGAGTGCCAAGGCTAAAAGTAATTGTAATAATTTTCATACTTAAAACTTGCTCGATAATATTAGCATAGTCAGGCTCACGCATGCACATGCACACGAACGTGCGCGTATCACACACATGCGCTTGACTGTTCTCACTGCTGGGACTCAGACCTCTTGTAAGAGAGGGAATGGGCCCTTAATCCACCACGTGGGTCCAGTTGGATCGGTGGATTTCACATGCCTTCTAATTTTTAGTTTTAGAACATGCCGGTTTCCTCACAATATTTTCCTTACCCGTTTTGAGAGCAGTGGTGATGATATAAATTACACAAAACAACACGCCAGGTTGGGTTTGAATGGTTGAAACGCGACCTACAACTCATAAGTGGGGGCCTTTACCACTGGGTTATCACTTCTCTTTCCGTACCATTTTATTTAGACGCGGCAGACTAGAACAAGCAAAACAAACGACCAGAAGTTCGCATTAGTTCTAGATTGAAAATCTGATAGTCAAGGGGAAATGACTTTGTCCAGCAGTGAGTTGATGCGGGACAAGGGTCTTTAAGTTAAAAAGTGAATAGATTGTTTCTGAGCAATTGTGCTCCACCGTCGATCACATGAGTGCTTACCATCATTTGAAACAGTAGTCAAACGTAAAGCTTTCGATCTAAACAATAGAAAAAACTTGGCTTTTAAGATGCTCTCAAATACCGCCGCAAGCCGTGAGGCGCAGTGTATCGAGTTTATTTACATAGTGGCGCTATATTAATGAGTAGCACCACAGGCACCGCGACGTATGCGTTACACTATGTGCAAAGCGCAGTTGACTTGCTTGCAACTTGCAATAAAACTTGCCTCCGGGGAAGGAGCGCCTGCGAGGCGGTGGTCCAAGTGATAAGCGATCCGGGAGGAACCCATCGGAAACTTTTATTATTACATGTTTTAAGAACTTACGGTGAATGGTGAAACGCTAGAGTACTATGTAACACTTTTGTTATCAATATTGCAAAATAAATCAATTTAGCTTTACCGTATTAGCATAGAAGTTTTTGCAAACCTTAAAAATATAAAAAGGTTCTTCTGCCTCAACGCTAACAGTCTAATAGTAGTCAGCTGCAGCCGCGTATATCACGATAGGCTTAATCATTACTGGAGAAATAAAGGTATACCTACAAACTGGTTGAATATCTACGCAGGGATAAATAGAAACCAAACTTTGATTAGGCTGCTACTAGTGGTTTCGTATAGACGCGACTCGACGGCACGATGCTGCCGCTTCATCGACAGACGTTCATAGTTTTGTGTGTAAGTTTCACGCAGGCGTACACCCAGCGTATAGTCGAATACGCGTCTATGAAGCTACGCGCCAGGTCTTAGATTTGTATGAAAGCGTGACACTGCAGGTTATAGCGGTATGCAGAACAAGGCATAAAGTCTTACAATCTGCATCGACGAGAGGATCTTCCGACCAGAAGGGTGTTGGTCTCGTGGATTATTGTCTTATGGCAGTTATTTATTTATTTATTTAAACTTCATGTACAGTGGTGGTACATAGGCGGACTTAATGCCACAAAGCATTCTCTACCAGTCAACCATTGGGTTAGAAAGACAACGCTGTGGTAGGTGTGCACAATAAATAAATAACAGATATTTTTGAAATAGAATGTAGTATCGTTAAATTAAGTGGCTTATAATAATAAAATACGTATATATGCTAATATAATAAACTAATAAATACTATGATAAATAAGAAATCATTCATAGTCATCTGATTAAATTGTGTGGAAAACATTGATAGCATAATGTATGACGTCAGGTCTTTTTACCATTGAAGTTCGTATGTGCGTAACAGAGATGCCACTACAAGTTTACATAATAGCAGAATTACCTACTACGGTCCAATAGTAGGCGTCACATTAAAAAAAAAACACTTATTTCAGGCAACCAATAGCAGCCATACAGTAATCACAAAACAAAACACATACTTAAGTAATACATTACACTATTGGACACAGCCAGGAAATTGTCTGCTACAGCAATGTCCGCTATAAGGGCTGTCCAATCTCCCGGCAATCATCTCCAGAACTGTATTGGAGCTGCCCCGTACCATGCGCACTAAGAACGCGCACCGCTTGCGCATGATGGTCACCTAAGTCGCCTTCCGTCGATGGCTCGGCGCGGCGCGCGGGGACATGAACTCAAAAGCGCTGTGTGCTCGCCTAACTTTGTGCGGGAAACTTCGCAGTCGCAAGGCACACCTCCCTAATTGGGTAAATATAGGAGGCGAACAAAGTGCCCAATTCATAGATAATTTAGTAATGTTATTGATATGGAATGTCATAGTGTAAATAACTGTTTTGATGTAAGCGAATTTCGTGAAGTTTTTTTTTAAATAAAGCAAGGTCCAAAAGTTTCTCGTTCCATTAACGTGTCTATTCAGCGACAATTGCTAACTATTTATACAATTCAAAAAACCGTTTACTTGTGACTTTATGTCTAAAATTCAGTTACCTGTTGACTTTGTATACATCTTTGTACACTCGTAAAACTGAATACTTACAAACCTTTGCGCACGTACTACACAGCCGTACCTATCTAAATACAAATCTGAACGAGAACAACAAATTCATAAGTTTATTTGTAAAGTTGCGCCAATAAATTCCACATTGTAAAAGCCTATTGTATATTAAACAACTATTTTAGCGTCACAGGTAAACGCCGGAGTCGGGCCAATACTTAAAATTCAAACTCTTGGCTCCGAAACAAATCCTTTGACAACTTTTGTTTGCATTCGATGCATTCGAAAACGGTTCTTAATGCTTTGATTTTAAGGTCGTAGATGGTGGTAAAGTGGGCGTTTTAAAGTTTTACAAGCGTTTTTAATAATGTGCGGGACATGTAAATTCGGGTGAAGTTTTCCAATAAAAGTTGCATCGCTGTTGGAGTACGCCGCGCTACGGCGTAGCACATCTGTGCTACGTGTGGCGTAGCAAGCTACGAAACGTAGCAGAAGTCAACTAGTCGCACATAATGTGAAACATATTTTACAACTATCTTACTTAGCTTTGTGTTGTTGTAATGTTTGAATAGGATATGTGCACGGTCTTATGAGACTTTTGTAATCAAGTTAAATTTAACTAACAATAATAATAATGCTCACACAGACTGACTATAGGTACTCATAGACACAATCAGGTGCAAACATCATTCATCAAAAACTAGCAACCAAACATAAGCTCATAAAATATCAAGATGCTCACTCCTTATTACAATTATGTCCACAAACTGTTTTAGAAAATACTACACAAAAACTTAACTACGACCTCGCTATACTAGCCGACAGTGCCGTTCACTACAATACACTAAATATCATTCTCTGAGATAAAGTTAATAGAGTTACACACCTGATAGATATTTAATATAATTTGCAAAAAACAATAGGAGAGAAATTATGAAGGCAAGATAAAATATGTGTCGTACTCATAGTTGTTTCCATTACAGGGGTTATACCCAACCATCTTCATAATAGCCTCAAATTAATAAACTCCGATTCAATCACTCCAAAAAGCTGCAATTTTGAACACCTGCAGAATAGTGAGAAAGTTCATGCAGATAGAGGAAAATGAGATTTCTCCTCATAACATCCACTCTACAGCCATTACACACACACTATATTAACTTGGCTTGGTCCGTTAATGTAGCTAAAAACTAGCCAAAGAGCTAAGAAATAATCCACGTTTTGCCATAATAATAATAAACCTTTATTTCAGACCACTTAGATCCATTATATAACAAGTCCTGATTACATAAAAAAAACAAAAATTTATTCAAATACAACCTTTAATAATCTTTACTCATATATAACTGGTTACAAATAGTTTCAAAGACATCAGTGGCCTTTCTCATATTTTGGTAACAAACAATTATGTATTAACTGGTTTAAAATTAAATTCTATGATCTCTTGCGTGTTTCATGATACGCATAAAGGAAAAAAAATACAGTCATGTTATAGCTATACTTTTTTTGTTTTGAAAGATTTCTTCAAGTTCTGTGTTTAGTTAATTCCTCACATTTAATTAGGTTAATCAAAATGGTAGTAACGAAGTGAGCACGAGGTAACGAAGTGTTTGCTCGTTCTAGTAATGGCTGCTCGCGTCGCAAACTTATTTGCATATTAGAACCTGTTACTGCGCTTTATTCCTTGTTGCTGCCGTGTGCTGCTCATTGTACATCACACTAGTTTTGTCCTCCGTTGAGCAATGTGTTGGTATCCTTATGTTGTTAAGAAACTGCTGCTTTATATTTGATTTACTACTAGCTAGTCAAACCCGTAAAACAGTACATACAAATGACTATTTAATAGGTTTTAATAATTGTCACCATTCCATTTTTGTTTTCTTAAGGTAAAGGTCAACCACCTGCCAGTATAAGTTTGGTCAAAGTCGGTCCGATGATTAACCGGAAAAAAATAATTAGAATGCAAGGTAGTCAAAAAATATAAATTGGTACAAGTACCGTGTACTCATTTAGGTATGTATGCAATTAGTAAAAAGCTGTGTTTGTTTATTTAGCTGGATGAATATCTGGTTGGGCTTTTTACCACCATTATGGAGCTACCTCCGCAATGGTAGTTATGTCGTAGACCGTGTTTTTTACTTTGTAGCCAAGTTCGGGCACGACCTATCTCTTGCAACATTAGTGAAGGTTATGTCGTTGGAAACAGAATACTCGTGGGAAATAACCTCCTTCTATGAGACCGTGGTGAATGATATCGTAATAGAGATGGCGACAGAGATTCAAATGCCTCAGCACCTAAAATGCTGATATTCTAACTCTAGGATCGTTGTCGATCAGAGTGGGGTCTTTCTCTATCAAGCATTATACAAAAGAGGTTCCGGAGTGGACTTTTTGGAGTAGTCTTCTAGGTTAGAATGAATAGGCTCTTAATAAAGTGCGACTCACCATCAGCCATTGCATCACTGGTTACCATCAGGTGGGATCGCAGTCAAGCACTAGTTTGGACCTTTTAAAAAAGCCATGGAACCATCTTCATGAGTTGATGGTGATCGCTGGGATGATTTTAGTGACTCCTACCCTCCCTGGTCTTCTCTCCAAAAGTCTAGGCATCTTTTGAAGGTTATCCTCAACAACAACAAAATAGGTATACCCGTATAAATAACACAACTACTATTAAAATAAATGGTCAATATTTTCCTAAGGCAAAAAAAATAGTCCAAGTTTTTATGATAACAATATTTTTAAAATCAGAATCACGTAACGCAAGCAACAAATGGTTCAATGAAAATACTGAAAAAAAATTTTGGCGTGTTTATTGTATATCTTATACAAACATTTACTATATAATATACCTTTTCCACAGTTAACAGTTAAAGAGAAAGGGAATGTGTGTGTCATGACGTTGGAGCTAGATGCGATTTTCGCACTATCATATTTATTAAAACAATCAACGATACTAAAGCAGTTATATGTTCAGATAGTAAGAGTGCCTTATGTCATATAGCTTGATGCGCCTCTGGACGCACACCACCACCCACCTATAGCATTTTTTTTTTCTTTCGGTGAGTTAATCATCTTATGACATCCCCCGCTCTTGGGCGGGGCGGGAGATAGTGTCAGACTTTTATTGACTAAAAACTCACTCCTGTTCCTTCGTTGCCTTTCTTCATTTCATTCTTTCAGAATCAGACCCTTGGCCCCAGTAGGCTTCGACCCTGCTGGGCCCCTACAGTTGCTGACATCTCCTTGAGGCGCGCGTGGAACAGTACGCGCCGTCGACAACTTGGGTTCGGTCCAGACGGTTACCGGACGGTCGGACGGCGAGCCACCCATTGCTCGCCGTCCGCAAGCCCGCGCCTACGGTGGCCGGAAATCGGGATCGGAGTCCCGGCGGCGATTGGGGCGTGAGGACCGTTGCCTCACGCGATCGGCTGCCTCCTTTGCTACCATTACTGCTTCGCAGAAGGAGGCGATCGCCTGCCACTCCTCCTCGCTCCGGACCATGGCTTGTAGCAAGGCCCGGCGCGAGAGATCGCCGCCGCCGATTTCCCCCAAGAGGACACGGCGTTGCTCTGCCCAAGCGGGGCACACCTCTACTGTGTACACCTATAGCATATGATATACTCTCTAAACTAGAAGAACTATCCGAGAAAGGAGTTGATCTGAGGTTGCAATGGGTTCCTTCGCACCTTGGGATACGTGGTAACGAGGAGGCTGATAGATTGTCAAAAATTGGAAGTACTGAAGGACAAGATCATATTATTCAGAAATGAGTGCTATGACATGTGGAAGGAATATTTCAATCAAAGATCATTGAAAAAAGGCATATGCTAATAAACTATCCAATCTCAGCCTCCTCGAATACATTGGTTCACATACAGCCAGTTAAATAGAAGACTGATTACTTTGGAACACAGAATTAGAACTGGACACATTCCGTCAAACAAATTTGCCTTATTAATGGAAAGAAAATGAAATGAAATGAAAGACCTTATCCCCTAAATGTAATACCTGTGGGGTAATAGATGATGTATATCATTTATTAATGGAATGTGTTCAATTTCATGCTGAGAGAGAGGAATTATTCGAGACATGAGGTTTGGATAAGATGTAGTATAGATTTATGAATAACATCCTTTCAAATAATAATAGTAATGAAGCTTGTCTTTTGTTCAGCCTTTTATCATAAATCGGACTGACATAACTTGCAAGTATAAAAGTCCAAAAAAAATAAAGAAAAACAAACATTTTAAGAGTGTCATACTCACTATTATCATTAGCTTTTACTGAAATGCCAACAGCATTTAATAGCATATTCGGCCTTTCCCACTGCTGGAACTCAGGCCTCTTCTCTAATAGAGTTATATAATAAAAAGTACTATATGTATGTGTGTACCAATTTGTTTGAAATTTCCAAAATATTTCCGTTAACTTTTTCATTCGCCAATATATCGCACATAAGGTTTTCAACAATGAAAATAAAATTTCATTCTGTGTAAGACACATTGCAGTCCGTAAGAAGTAAGTTCCGCGTTTGCAATGCACGTGCCTACTGCACGGAGCCGCGTTCAGACGCATTTGCTCCTACCAGTGAATTACTTGTAACAACCATTGTCAACTACTTCATTGCATCATCAGGTGAGATAGTGATCAAAGGTAAGTAGATATTCTAGCATACAGATCATATTAAATTTCAAATTGATTTATAATATCAATCATTGAAAGGTTTATAATTTTGTCAAAAACTCGCTAATATAGTTTTATGTCTCAAAGAGTCCCTAATAGTTCTTTTAATGCTCTTATGCTCTTAGTGAACTGTAGAATTGTATCCAATATACAGATAGAAGAGACCAGGGTAGATGTAATACTACTTATTTTCAGACCGATACAATTGAAATGGTAATTTTGAGTGGCGCCTCTTAATTTGCCTAACTTATTCATAAATTGCTTTATGATTTGCGGAAATTAAAAATGATGAATGAGTTTTTCCGCATTCGTAAAGACCACCGTCATTCATCATAACTGACTTTTGATGAAACGGTTGTCACCATAATTACTGCTTAATTAATTGTCACTTTTGTTATCGTGTCGTGTCACTATGAAATAAATGAAGCTAAGTAAACGATTATACATTTTTTTCAAGTGATTTCAGTTTGATATGCGAGTAACTCGGCAGAGTCGAGCATGAGTGTGTATGTGAAGGCAGCACGGCGAGGCGAGCGAGGCGCGCGCGGTGGCTGCGTGACTGGAGCCCGTAAGTATTGCTTTGACATAATAGACGTAGATAAAGTGCCTACGTACTTAAATAAACCTGCTCACTACTCATAACCAACCGCGGAACTTCACATCCAAGTAAATGGTAATACAGACATCACGTAGCAAACAGCCGGGACACTTCTGAATGTGAATATAAACCAGCTATTTACATAATAAACAAAAAAACAATAACAAGAAACAAAGCTTTCAGACGGGATAAGCTCTACAGAATACTTAGTTAAAAGACACAAACCCGCACTTAACCTTGTGTGGCTCCAATTATGTAGATGAACTCAAAAATGGCACGCACACACAGCGGCGCGCCACTCAATCGGCGATTCCACAAAAACTTGGAAAGTAATCATCATACAAACACCGCGTTATCTCCTCTCGGGGCAACGTCGGGTAATATGGACGGAGACGATACAATTATCCTCACGAAATTGTCTTTAGTTAGAGCGAATTACTCCTCCCTTCCCATAAAGATTTAGTATAACTGTGGAAGCAACCGTTTTCTTATCTTGCTCAAAAATACAAGATGGATACATTTTTATTATCACACTAATATTATAAAGGAGAAAGTTTGTTTGTATATGTTTGGTACTTTTTGACGCTCAAATTACTGTAGGGATGTGGATGAATCTTGTTACATGAGTCATGTCCTGGAATAGAACATAAGCTACTTTTGGTTGCAGGTGTAGGGCTGGGAGGCAGGCAGGAGTAGGCAACGAAGGAACAGCAGTGCGTTTTTAGTCAGTAAAAGTCTGACGCACCCTCCCATTCTGCCCAAATATAAAAAAAATAAAGTGTGCAATATTATATCAGTATAGTTAATTAAGTTTTCTGTCATAAATGTAAATATATCACTTTCATATAGTTAAATACTGTTTTGACACTTAGAATGTAACGTGGATAAATACAACGACGAGTGAAATGAGTGTCTAGTGTTGTATTCGCATGTGAATGTCTGAAATCTACAACCTTTATGATATTTTATTTTTGATTTTTTAAATCATTTACATTACAATCAGTCTAATTTAAAAAGATACAAATCACCCTATATTTTACAAAAGTACAAATCCGGTATATTTTCCTCCAATTTTAATAATAGACCTTTTTTCACGAAACTCTTGGCTTTTTTTTTAAATTCCGGCAATTAGTCAAGGGCGAATCTTATGCAAATGGCTTGTTAACTGTCAAGTTCCACAGTTAATTTAAAGGGTGCTGGTTCTGCGATGAGAACAGGGTTTCACAACACTAATGCTGTTAGCTTGTGCTTATGGCTACCTTTATTAATTGTCAGCTTATATCTTATTTACAAGGAATTTTGTTTTGTAACCGATGGAGGTACTGTTTTACACTGAGCCTTATTTTAACTTAAATTATTTCTGGTACAGTGTAACTTCAAACAGCTTTTTAGCTTTCCCGGTAACTACAACATACTTTATCAACAAAAAACTAAACTAATAGATAACTTAACGGGTATACAAAAACTAATAATAATTTAGAAACGAGTTTTTTTAAGGTGGGAAATCCTTCATGACATCTCCCGCGCTTTGGGGGACGGGAGATGTCATTACTCTAAACACCTACCACGGGTTTTAATAATAAAAACCATTTTTGGATTATTTTTTTCAGATCAAGACTGGTTTTTGTGTTTGAAAACAGCAATGTCAGATACCCCTAAATTTAAACCCATGATCAATCATCATAATATGATGATCACTTTGAAGAAAGGTAGGTAATATTCCAGCAACTTGCCTATCGATCCGTGTTTCCCAAGAATCGCATAATTTAAAGATAAATAGAAAATATCTCAGGTAGGTCTTGTAGATAAATCTGGGGCCAGAAGAGCGCAAGTTCCGTTTTTTCCCAAGTACATAGTGGCGGAGAGCGAGGGCAGCTGAGACGGGTGTTATTATAATCCTTCTGCCCGTCTGTCGCGCCTGACATGGGTTAAGCTCTGTACAGCTGATGTTTACACCCTAACGTTTCTTTACTACCATTTTATATTTTTTCCTTGAACAATGTCAACTTTTTGATTGTAATCTACTTTAGTAAAATTATGTTTAAGATCGCGATGAGCGTCTTGGTTTTGTTTTGTCAGATGAAGTGACCAAATCTTATTGCCGTATGTAAGTAAATCTAATTCTATTTGCATTTTTAGGGTTCCGTACCTCAAAAGAAAAATACGGAACCCTTATAGGATCACTTTCTTGTCCGTCCGTCTGTCTGTCTGTCTGTCTGTCAAGACCCTTTCATCTTGGGAACGCGTCAAGGTATCGAGTTGAAATTAAAACCATATAGTCAAGTTAGCGGTCTCTTGATGCTGTAAAAAAAGTTAAACTTCTAAGTTAACTAAAAAAAAGATACGGTCGTTTATGTGACGTAAATTTCGACAATCTCAAGGAAATTAAAATTCATAGGGTAGTTCCTGTTGACCCAGAATCTTGAAATTTGGTATAAAAAATGGTCTTTAAATTTAAAAAAAAAGAAATTTGTGTTACGTCAAAAAAAAAAAAAACTTTTTTATGAGACTCGGAAAAAATTTCGAAAGTTCATCCAGGAATTTAACTGTTTCCATAGGTAGATTTGTACGGAACCCTTAGGGCGCGAGTCCAAATCGCATTTGCCCAGTTCTTTTCCTATTTACTTAATGAATTTGATTATGCTTTATGCTATTTGCTTTACTTACTGAATTTTATTGAACTGTAGGAAAATTGTGTTAAAAACTTTATTGTATACAATAATTAATAAAAATTACAAAAAGAAAAGCTATGCTGATGGTTTTATTAAAATCATTAATCAATAGATGTTTACCTAAATAACTGCCTAAAATTTGGCTCTATACCTAAAGAAAGGAAGAAAGGTGAAGGAATTTTTGACGTTTATAATTGTATGAGAAAATAGTCTTCGTTAATCACCTGTATAAATTCATGTACATGTAAAACTATATGACACAAATCAGGTATTGAAAATTTTGTATTGAAACACACCACTAGAGCATTACAAGTAACATTCTGATAAAACTGTAAGAGCGTGACGTCACTCGCCAGTTCACTTCAGTAAACAATGTTGCCACTCAAGCATGTCATCACACAAGAAATAAATACTCAAAACAATGCGGTTTCATAAAGTGTTAGTGATGATATTGATATATATATATACGCAAACAGTTCTTATTGCATTAATTAGTGCGAATGCGGTGAGAAGGAAAATTCTAAAAAAACCAAACATCAACAATCAAGGTATACTCACTAAGAAAGGAAGAAAGATCCAGTTAACACAAGAAGGACACTTCATAATATGTGGTATAGATTCACTCGAAGATGATTACTATGGTTGCACATCATCTTATGAAGAGTACGTTTATAAGAGTAATATAGTTGGTAAAATCGAAGAATTGAAACAAGATGCCATACAGCCGCCGTACAAAGCAGATCACGCGTCTATGTCAACCGCTGCATTGGTGGTCACTAAACTCGAACCCGTTGTCCTAATGGTCAAGCATGATACAATGCAAACATTGGATCATCAATCCAATTTGTTTACTCCGAGATTTTTAACTACACAGTCTGAGTATGTTGACACTATGAGCACTAATAAAAAACGTATAAAAATCATTAGTAGTACCACACCAATATTTGCCACTAGCGAAGAAACGCGTAATCCTTCTCTTATCAACAATGGTGCCAATGTTGGAAATCTCTTCAAGCTAACAAGCAAGATTTTAGGCATTCCTAGAAGGACGACATCAACAACTAAATCAAACACACTGAAATGTAAAAAAGTGAAATGCATAAAAATGGGAACTCGAAGTAATAGTGCATCAAACATGGAAAACACAAAAAGTGTTAGTTTGTTCGTAGACACGCAACCTACTTTCACTCATCTATTCAACTACTAAAATGGAAATTGCAAAAAACAAATTATCAAGAATAAATTTACATTAGTTTGTATGTAAAAACATACATAGATGAATGAGGTTGATGTTTTGTACAATAGAGAAAATAGAAGAATAGTATTAAAATTTAACTAACTTTTCTGATTTCTTGGGTTTTATCATTAAACAATGAAAAAATGTCTATAACATCTACACAAATGTTATTAAATAATTAAAATATTACTTTTTATAAAAGTGGAGAAAGTTTTTCATTGCAATCGAGGTAGCTTTTGCCCAAGCCGCAGGAGAGGGTGTTTTGGAGCCGCTAGCTGCAGTTACAAATTTCTACGTGAATCAAACGACATTTTTCAATACACTTACGAAGACGTAAATAGACGGGGTATTTTATTTTTTTTCTTGGGTGTGAAAATCATCTTATGACATCCCCCGCTCTTGGGCGGAACGGGAGATAGTGTCAGACTTTTACTGACTAAAAACCCACTCCTGTTCCTTCGTTGCCTTCGTCCCAGGGCTCCGGGTTTCGCTTTCACACTACCCGTGGAAATAGA
The DNA here is from genome assembly GCA_949316375.1 of Mythimna vitellina. NCBI lineage: Eukaryota > Metazoa > Arthropoda > Insecta > Lepidoptera > Noctuidae > Mythimna > Mythimna vitellina. The sequence goes on along the minus strand of OX438688.1, from coordinate 26,715,179 downwards.
CGGGGGTTGACGCGCGCCTTGTGGGGGTCGCCCCGCCTGATACGATAAATGTAATAATTGAGGCTTTCAAATACCGGATTTTTCCAATACCGGTATCAATACCAGTATTCGCATGATAACCACAGGTTACAAAATCTTTAAAATAATGTTTTTATTTTCGAATCAGTCTTTAATATGGTTGCTTTTTACAAATAATAATACAAAAATCTCTTAATAGTATGACTAGCTGTTACCTGTGACTTCGTTCGCGAGGAGTTTAAGAATATTACTCTCCTTTTTAGGGGCGACTGTGTAAAAAATATTTGTAGTATTAATTTACAGATTTTACAAAATGTCATTATATGTGAAGAAATACCCATGCTTGGTTTTAATTCCATTCTTCAACTTGGTGAGGTAGTCAGGCTTCGAAATTACTTGGTCAATATTATAACTTTTTTATGGGAACCTAACGTACGTGGTTAAATTATAATGAATAGCTAGTCATATGTATAGAATACTAGCTGTTGCCCGCGACTTCGTCCGCGTTAAGTTCTTAAAACTGTACAATCACTCTGTGCTTGCAATTCATTCCGCAAACATCGCAATTATTTATTGTACTTTAACGTAAAACGGTTAAAGGTAAAAACGCAAATTACCTTCAGGAAACATGTTATGTACTCGTCCAGATCCAGATGTATGAACGTCAATGAATAAACAGAGTATGTATGGGTCGTAGCAGTTGGCATTTCTGCCTACCCCAAGGGAAAAGGCATTAGTTTATATATTTTTCTGATTTATGTTCTGGTAAAACAACATTGTATGATTTTAACCCCTCGCCACAGTGAGCACGCCACAATCGCAGCTGTAATGCCTGTATTTGAAAAGTGACTACAGAGGCGTCACGGCATCCTTTCTTTGTGCAAGATTCACCAGATGTGGGTGTTTCGGAAGTTATCTGTATCGAATTCAGCGGGAAGAAACACTCAGGTCTCACCATTATGCGGATCGCCCGGAGAATACGATGATACATACGGTGAAAGTCAGTCCCGCTTGGTCGGATTGCCGGCGCCACCGTGTCCTCATGGAGGCGATTGGTGGCGAAAATGACAACCAGTAGCCTCCTTCAGTGAAGCACTACAATCAAACGATCAAAGAAGGTGGCTGAAACTATGGGGGATAAGACATCCTGACTCCTCAGCTGTCGCTGCAAGGGACGCTCCGGGTGTTGAAAGCCGCAGGGCGATTCCCAGCCATCACAAACATGGGATTACGGTGATGCCGTCCGGCCATCTGGTCAAAGCAATCCTGAATCGACGGCGCGTAGTATTCTACGCGCGACTCAAAGAGATGTCAGCAAATGGATAGGGCCCTCTAGGACCGATGTCTGCTAGGGCTGCGAGATTGTTCGAAAGAGTTACCTTCCATAAGAATTTTCACCTCGATAATGTTTCACTGAATAGTTTAAGCAGTTAGACAGCTTTGGTAGATGTAAACGAAGGAGCATAATCAGGACACCGACCTTCAGCTGGATAACGTGCACTGATAGTGCCTTAAGTGAATCTAAAACTACCATCATCACCATCAACTATCTTCCTCCACAATAGTACTTACGAAGAAATTGCGAGAGCATGCTTGCATTGATTGTTGCAGCGTGATTATTTTGGGCGTTAGAATTACTTGTTCATTTATCTAGGATTTTTTGGTGTGTATTTGGCTGACGTCCTCGTATATTAGACAAATGTTTTTTCCATAGTGGGAACTACCTTATAAAGAGTCTCCAACTTTTGAATGAATTTCGGCAAAATCTTGTTCGCAGTGTATCCCCGTCCAATAGAACTCGCATATTGATGGCTAATTGCCTCTATAAGGACACGGTGGTTCACCGGAGCTTGATATACCTCCACCACATGCTACATCGGGTCTTCCGGGCGATTCGCAAAATGGTAATATCAGGGTACTTCCAACCGAATCCAGAAGAGAAACCGCTCGAAACAACCACAACAGTCCTGAGCTTGCGTATCCATAAAACAATGAAATTACAGTAAACAAATGTAGCAACCAATTAGTGTTATACCTGAGTATTGGTCACCACTCAATGCAAGCAAGTAACGTCCAGATGTCGACGTAAGGCTGCAAGTAATCTGAGATACATCATACGTTGTCAAAGTGTGATCAGAAAAACACTTTCGACCCCGTTTTATATGAAGCAGTGACTGCAAATAATAAAACGCGCCATTATTAGGCCGCAAGGTACCATCATCCCGCAGGACTTAGTAGAAGCATACAGTGGAGGGCTGCTCTGCAAGGGCGGAGCACCACCGTGTCCTCGTGGAGGCAATCAGCGTCAGTGACTTCTCGCGCCGGGTCTTGGTTCGGGCTATGATCCAGAGCGAGGAGGAATGGCAGGCGCTTACCTCTTTCTGCCGTAATGCTAGCGAAGGAGGAGGCCGCCCGCCGAGCCGAGATTCCGACCCCGACTACCGGCCACAGTAGACGCGGGCTTGCGGACGTCGAGCAATGGGTAGCTAGCCGTCCGGCGGGCCGGTAGTTGACCGGACCGAGCCTAGTCGTCAACAGCGCGTAGTGATCCATGCGTTCCTCAAATAGATTTCGCAAAGGGCAACTGAGGGACACAGGTGTCATTTTAGTCAGTAAACGATTGACACACCCTCCCGTACCAACCAGAGCGGGAGAAGTCACTGGATGATTTTCACCCTTAAAAAAGAAAAAATAAGGTGCCATCATCATCAATATCATTTCAGCCGAAAGACGTCCACTGTTGGACATAGGCCTCCCCAAGTGTCGCCATAATGACCGGTCCATCCATCGGATTCCCGAGACCCTCACCAGGTCATCGGTCCATCTGGGGACCTTCAAACGCATGATACCAAGTAAAAGCTTCCGAAAATTTGGCTGTGTTATTTAAAAGTTAATAATTAAATACAAATAGGTATTTACTTTTATCGCCTTTGGTTGGTAACCATGGGAAAAAATAATAAAAATAAGCAGTATGATTGTTAAAAATGACTCCGTCTAACACCAGTTTAACCGTAACTGTTTTCGTCCAATTTTTAAAGAATAAAACTGTCTGTAAACCTGGGCGATGGTCATTCTCCCGCCGCATAGAAAATTACGTAAAATACAAAATTCCATCTATCAAATTTAATATGAAGTTCAACTGTCATTGTCATCATTATTTCTACTTTGAGTCTTTAGATGGCGTTGCGAGTATCTGAATTGCGTGTGGTGTCATATTTTAGTTCTTGAAAACTTTAAATTCATACCGTTTGTATTTCATATGCTTTGTTTTATTGCGATGCCTAACAAAGCCTAATAAGTAATATATCAAGTTACACACAATTTTAATGTATAAAAGTTATCTACATCGATTTCTAACATTTTCGGTGGTAAGCACACAACTAAAAGCTTCTACAGATATATTATATGCGCAGATATATAAAAAAAAATTTGTAAGCATGCAATGCAAAAATATATAAAAAAAATCTTATTTACAGAGAAAAAATAAAACAAAAATGAAAGCCATATGGGATTTGAACAACCTTTACATTACATGAAAGTCCAGGTACGAATCCACTGCGCTACGGTCTTCGATGATTAGGTCTTAAAATAGACGTTCTTATATAAACGTCATAATTGACTGGTTGGCTCCTTATCGATGATAGCGTGATGATTTTCATTTCAGAAGTTAAATTTGCAGCTAAATGGGATAATGTAACATTATAGTACGTGATTTTACTCGCCACTTATCATTTTTTTATGTGTTTTGATTGTTTTTACGAAATATTTAGAAGATATCGAATAGAAATATCAATTTTATTTTGAAAAAATGGTAAAAGTCATTTTATTACAAAAAAAAGTAAGATAAAATAATGACAAAATTTTTAACTGTAGCTGAGGATTGAACTCGTGGCAAATGTCGTTCAATACCAACATTTTTGATTATTGCTCACCCCCCTTAGCAAATAGCGTGATAATTTATAGCCTATAAGTTGCCCTGACCTATAAGGATTATGTATGCAAAATTTAAACAGGATCGGTTCAGTAGTTTTTGCGCCAATTAATACCACCGCAAAATAATTTTACTGTTTTATTATATGTATAGATAATGAATCACAGCCTAAATTAAAAATTCTTATTACCTACCAATCCCATCAAAATCTGTTTATATATTTCGGAGCTGTCCCCCTGCCCGGAAATTAACTTAAATCCTGTACAGGTGAGAAAATAAAAAGTAGTATAGGTAACTTTTTATAACATTAGCTATATCCTAGTGAAAGTCCCGTAAAATTTGGTACAACGATTTTTTGTTGAAGTTATATTCCGTGGTTTGAAATACTGTTCCTACGAGAAAATGAAATGTAACCTACATTACTCTTCATAACATCAGCTATCTATGTGTGAAAGGCCTGTCAATACCGGTCCTGCCATTTCCGAGATTTGCCAAAACAGGCTGATAGGCAAATAAAAAGAAACTTGGTTATAGGTTGGTATCGAATATACATTCATATATATTTCATCATTATCTCCATAGTCTTTTCCCATCAGCAGCAGCTTGGCGCAATGGGCATTCTTCCTATGCATTCAGTAAAGAAAATATTTTAATGTTAAACAATAAATGATTTTTATATTGCAAATAGGCTTTAAAAAACACTTTATCACGTCGATTTTTTCATTGTTTTAAACTAGATGATGTCGATATTTCTTAGTTGACTTTGAGAAGAAACACTGAAACAAACTTAGAGGTCTATCTCTTTTAAAGTTTAAACAGCAAACAAGCAATGGGTAGCTCGCCATCCGACCGACCGGTAACCGTCCGGACTGAGCCAAAGTCGTCGACGGCGAGTAGTATTCCACGCGCAATCAAGGATATGTCAGAAACCGTAGGGGCACAGCAGGGTCGAAGCCTATTGGGGCCAAGGGTCTGATTCTAAAAAGAAGACTCGGACCCGTTACTAAAGGCAACAAAGGGAGAGTAGTGAGTTTTTAGTTAGTAAAAGTCTGACACTATCTCTCGCTCCGCCTAAGAGCGGGGGATGTCACTGGATGATTTTCGCACCGAAAAAAAAATACTAATTACAACAAAGCGTAATAATATTTACCAAAGTTTGTAATACCGTAATCACGGTATAAGCTTGTCAATGCCGTGATTAAAAAAGACCAATTTATATTCGTGATCACGGCATTACAGGATCCTGGAATACCGGTATTGAAAGTCTTAGTTGTTGCCCTAATAGCTTTTGTTAGAGTGTGTGTTAGAGTTTTGTAACGCAATCGGCAGGTAAACCAAATTACTTGGTGTATAAAACAATATTTCAGACAGAATTATATATATATATATTTTTAAATTTAACAGTTTAGTTTAGTCTTTCGATAACAGCAGCGATAATTTTTTTTTTTTCTCTAACAAGTAACGATGATAGTTTCGTTAGTATTCCGTCTCTTACAGACGTCCCTAATAGTTTTAACGTTATCATACTTATTTATAAGTATAGGCAAGTCTTGGCTGTAAAAAAAATCCATGCTATTCTTATCTCCGAGTCGTGACTTAAACCCTGGATATCTTCTACTAGCTACCCTCTTCCTGGCTTTGTGCTGACAAGAAAAAGTCGGGCTGTTGGTGGTGGCGGTGTTGCTCTGCTGTCAATTTGTCAGCACAGCCATTGTCATCATACGCTGGTGAACACCTATTTTTTGAAGTCGGACTACATCATTTGAAATTATTTCTTGGTGTATTGGTATTACTGTCGCACTCTACGTATCAACTTCTTTTCATCCTTTGAAAAACTTTTAGAAATTCTGATTCCTTCTTAAAGTCATAGCATAATCATGAAGATTTTAATACTTTTCACCTAAAAAAAGACCATCGCTCGTTTTCTCTGACTGATATTTCAGCTTCTAGTAATCTTTCCATTCTTCCACTTAGTGCCACTCACCATTTCCCAAACTCTACTCCTTCACTTCTAGACTTGATATTTGTCTCCTCACCTGATCATGCGATCGCTAAGCGCGCTAAACCGCTAAGCATGGCCAATGTCAAACCGCTTTAATGCGTAAGAGCATTTATTGCATGGCCCCAATTATTTACAATAAATTGCCAAGTGATTGGAAAGCTTTAAATACAGCACAGTTTAAAAGTAAATTACGGAATTTTTTGTTAAATAAAACGTACTACAGTGTAACTGAGTTCCTATTGGAGAAAAATATTTCTTGATTAGTAACATTTTTGACATCTTGATTTTTGACATTTTGATTTTTGACATTTTGATTTTTGACATTGATTTTTGACATTTTGATTTTTGATATTTTGGTTTTTGATATTTTGATTTTGTATTTTTTTTTTTGACATTTTTGATTTTGGTATTGACATTTGAATTGTAATAGTAATGAAATTTTATATAATCTAATGATAATGGTTTATGATTTGTAATTGTAATGACATAATATATAGTCTAACGATAATAATTTATATTTTCACTTTAATACATACATATTAATTTAATTAAATTGATGATTTAACATTTAATAATATTGATTTATAAATTGATCAAAAACATGTTTAAGTGTCATAACATATAAATAATTTTAAATGTTTGCATGCCGAATGGTAAAATGTGGCTGAGCTGTAATATAATCTTAAGAACTATGTATTACCCATATTTGCAAAATAAAATTCTATTCTATTCTATTCTATTCTAATGCTCAGCCGATGCCTTTTCCTACCACAACCTGATTTTTCTTTCATACAAAATTTTACCACCTAAGGCTAAAGCCAAAATTCTCATGCAATGAAATTTTAGAACCTTGAAATTAAATACATTGGATCATCTTTCTTCTCTTCCGACTCTCTCCCAGTTATTCTCCATTTGTTTTTAGTGCATTCTTTGCATGTGATATTAAGGAGATCATTCTATTAAGTACTTTCAATGTTGTAGGTAGCAACTGTATCAGCCGTAAAATATTACTACCGGTGCTGGACATAATCCTTCCCGTAATGTGACACATCTTCAACTTTTCTGCGTCTGTGCTCAAATTATTCCTTTACCTAAAAAGTCCAATCCCACATCCATTTCTGAATACCGTCCAATATCTGTTCTAACTTTCCTTTCTAAAGTCCTAGAACGGTTAATCCACAACCAATTTAGTATTTTCCTTTACAAACATAATCTCCTTTAACTTCTTTCAGTCCGGCTTCCGTCCTGGTCTTGGAAAAAAGTGACCTAAAGGTCTTGGCATTACTTGATTTCAGAAATGACTTTATCACTGTTGATTACGATGTATTGTTGGTATTCTAAGCTCTCTTAATATATTTCCAGCGGTCGATGTAGGAGCCGAAATTCAGGGTAGACGACATCGTTACTCCAAGAAGGTCGGTTATCGGTACGGTCACACTCCAGAAAGAAGCCAGGTATAGCTCTATTTTGCAGAAAAAAGACGCGCTTGGGTTTTAGTAGCATTTAAGTTAAATGCTACTAAAACCCAAGCGCGTCCAGATTGGCATCACCCCATTCTGCGACTGCCTCCAAGGACAAGTTCAATCAAAGTCAAAAGTTTTTTATTTCACATAGGCCTACATGGGCACTTATAAAACGTCAGAAGCTAGTGCACGGTTCCAAATTGGTCGTTTGGTATGGAGAAGAATCTGCAAGAAACTTCAAAAATATGTATTGTGACCTTTTATATTAATTTTTGATTTTAAGGTAAATAAACCATTGTAAACAATGCATTTCTTGTCTTAATTGATCAAAGAATATCTGCAATCAGAACTTCGGTGCGGTAGCCAATCTTACTACCGGGCGTTATTACGCCACTCATCTTCCGGCTTTTCCAATTTCCAATAGTTCTATATTATTAAAGTACATTATATTTAAAAATCATTGTAATCCGAAACCAAAAATAGTTTCAGTAACATCTGAGTTAAAAATGTTATCTTGATTAAGATTAAAAGATGATTATAATGGTTCAACTAGTATCTCAGGAACCAATATTTCAAATTGAAAAATTTTCTCAGTGTTGAATAGCTCATTAATTGAGGAAGCTATATAACATCATGCTATGACTATGAGAGTGGAGTAGTAACCACCTGGGTGAAACCGCGAAGGAAAGTGAGCAGTTTGAGGCCGTAGAATGTTTTTATGTATCAGCATAAGTTAACGTATGAGGTAAAGACAAAGTTTTTGGGTATTTGAACATTGTCTAATATCTTTTTCGACTTCAGATATTTTTTTTGATAGTAGAAATATCCCAAGGAACCATGTTCTCGGGCTAAAAATATAATATCCTATGTTCTATTTTAGGACATCGCCTACCACGTCCTGGAATAGTTCATAGGTGAAGTTTTGAAACATCTGGTAATTTATTAGTTAGCTTAGTTTTGAGTTAGTTACCGGCCCATTTTGATCCTTTCGTGCTTTTGTAAACTGTTTAACTCTATATTTGGTCCCATCATCATCATCATTTCAGCCAAAAGACGTCCACTAATGGACATAGCCTTCCCCTAAGTGTCGCAACAACGAACAGTCCTATGCGTCTCGCATCTATTGAATTCCCGCGACCCTCACCAGGTCCTCGGTCTACCTTGTGAGAAGCCTTCCAACGCTGCATCTTCCAGTGCGTGGTCGCCACTTTAAAATTGTTGGGCCCCATGGACCATCTGTTTTACGAGCAATGTGCCCTGTCCACTGTCAATTAAGTTTGGCGATTTTTCGGGTCATGTCAGCAACCATGTGTGCCACATTATTTCACAAATGGTGGACTCAAGCGTTTCAGATTGTCAGCATGGCTTTTGACGTGAATGTTCAAGGGTAACGAACTGAGTACCCTTTGTTTTGGAAGTGTCACGATAGGTTAACAAGGAAATTAAAAAGATGAAATATATTAGGACTACAGCAGAACCTTTGAGAAAGTGAATCATCTCATGCTAATTGAAAATCAGATATATTTTGGTGTCAGAGGCGAATTGTTAGAGTAGTTGAAATCATATATTTTGGAGATTAGCCGGGACAAACAAACTGACAGACAAAAATAATTAAAATGTCGAATGCAATTTATTAAATGTAAAAAAAAAGTTTTGATATTACAAACACACAAGGAAAAGAAAATAGTCAATTAAAAATAAAACATTGGTGCCCCAGAATTCAGCCTTGACTCACTCCGGAACGCGCGAGTACATTGTGAGTCTAACAAAACGATCGTGTAGATAGTTTACAAAAAAAAAGGGTGAGAAACAAATTTGTTTAGTTTCGGTAGCAATATTGTAAACCCTATCAAACGCTTTCCAGAAATCGAAATATAGTACGTCCACCTGACTTCCGCGGTCCGATGAAGTAACATTATAAATATACTCTTATTTCAAAATGAAAGCGCTTTTTATTCGTTTCTCTTCAGGTGGAACAGACGGTGAAGTATTATTAACAACATGCTTATAAAGTAATTTAACGTTCCGAAACACAACACAGACCACAAACTGTATATTATGCTCAATGTTCACAACCGTAAAAATAATGCGGAATATTTTCGGTCACTTTGCAATTCTGGTCAATATCTTGTACACCGTAACGGCTATTGAATTCAGTGTGCGTAATGTGCAACCCATACAACATCTGTATAATACGGAGAAACCCGAAAATAAAATAGAACGACAACAGCCAGGGTTCAAACAAGATGTTTCGAAGTTTAACGATCATCATGACTACGCTGACTTATTTGATCCTGTAAAGTCTCTCACAAAATTTGACTACGAATCACCAATGAGTATTACCGTACATGATCCTAAATTGAGTCCACAGCTGGTAGATTGGCAAAACATGTATGATTTGGGTCTTCATGAAAATTATAGACCACAGCCATTGTTCGGAGTGAAGGATGTTGTGTCGTCGAGTACTGTGTATCCTTTACTGCAGCAGAATCCCGAAGATATCACGATACCGGACCCCAACTTCGACCCGAACACGGAAACCACCTCGATCTACGACCCGAACACGCAACCCACTGACGACATTGTTGGACTCAAGTGCGTCAAATGGGCTAAATGCAAAGCAAAGGTGTGGACTGCGAGACAACTGTACCGCAGGGAGAGAACCACGCCACTCACTGAAGCGGAACGCACAAGCTGAAAAACCCGGCTTTCTGAAAGATTACCAATTTTGTCAGAAACTAATTGTTAAAAAACAGCATTTGTACCGTATACCAGAGGTTTGTAATTTTATAGCCGTATGTATTAGAAAATGTTTATGAATATCCATTCAGGTACCTATCTAGGTATTGCTGCAATAAGTATTTTCAAGCGGTGCCGCTGGCTTTGCTCACAGGACTGTATATTCGTCTAAAATTAATAATTTGTTTTTAGCTAACTTAAACACAAATAAAAGAGTATTTAAATAAATAAGTAGATAATAAAGACTCATACATGATCAAATTTATAATCATTTATTGAATTTGGAAACTACAAATTACTTTTAAAAGTCTGATTTAAGAACAACGATGAAAATAAAATAAGAAAAAAAAATACCCATAGAAAAAGGTGCTTTTAAAAAACTGTCCATATTGAATTAATACTGTAACGTAGTCTTTTTTGTATTATTTTTAACAAATCCTTTTAATTGATACCTTTATTATTGGGGTGCATAAAAAAATAACTAGTCAGCCATCTTCAGGAGTCCGCAAAAATCGCACTTCAATAAAAATAGACTCAAACAAAACAAAGCGACTCACTCAACGACTGATCTACAACTTACGGCTAAGGCTGGATTACCATTTTTTTTTCCATTGGTATTGAATTATTTTGAACCCAAGAGTACCTTTGTTTGTTTTTAAATTGTTTTTTAAGTATTACTAAAAAAGTGTACTCGTTAGATAATAATTAAATGGGAGCAGCAAGCCTAGCCAAGTTACGACCGTTTCGTTTTGAATCTTTCTACAATCGGTAACGCCTCCTATGTTTCTGCTGACACGTGACTTAACGTTGAGATGACGTCATTCCCATAAATTTTAAGTTTTCTACTAGCGTTAACGATTGTAGATTATCAACTTGGCTAAGCCTGCAGTTATTCGATGTTTACACGATAATGCAGTTGTTACACTACCAGAGAAGCCACAAGTGCAGAAGCAGTAATTCCCAAACAAGCGTGTCTTCAACGTAGTCTTTAAGCTTGCAATACGCTTTTTTGGTAAGGATCTCCCATTTTAAAGGCTACTTTTATTTCCAGTGATTAGCTGATAAAGCTTAATTGATGTAAATAATATTTTTTGTTAACAAAAAAAGTACGATTGCTGTATTGAACTTTGAGGAACGCCTGTCTCTATGTGGATGTCAGTGCGTTAGCAATGTTTACTTGAACTTTAGCATCTGCATATTTTAGGTAGGTAAGTATATCTGAATACATAGATCATAAGCTATGTTCCTAATACTTAGGTTTCATTAAAGCGTCTCATGATTAGCGGAATTGTATGTCATCGTTGAAATTTATGGAGCAGCAGGATTGAACCTACTGGGGCCACAGGTTGTGCGAAAGAGAACCTAGGGATCCTGGAACGAAGACAAATAAGGAACAGTTTTACTCAGTAAAAGTCTGACATTCCCTCTTGCTACGCCCAAGAAGTCACTGTATACTTTCCCACTTAAAAAAAATCGTCGAAAATCACATTTTCGTTTATCGTTCGAATAAACGGCCCATGTAACTGTGAATGAAGGAGTTTTACTTAGTTTTTATCAAAGAAATATACTCAAATACAAAGTTCCGAGTTTTAAACAGTGAATGAATTAAGTTATGGATGTTTAAATGCTACGTTTTAAACTGATTCTTAAAGCTAATATGAGAAGTATTGTAGAATAATTACGTATGGTAGAATAAATATCTCAATATAAAATATAGTATGTTCTCCGTGTGTGATGATGGCCTTTATGGTTTTTTTCAGCAACCTATAAATCTCCCTTAGTGCAATCACTGGGGTCAGTCAATTATATTATTGCATAATTATAAATGCATTGTCATTCAAGTTACATAGTACAGTGTTACAATACATAGTAATTACAAGCGCAGTGTTACCCTGCATAAAAACCTCTATGCTTGTAAACTTTTCAATTCTTGTCTTGTCTCTTGTCAACACCTGTCTCTTTATTTTTTAATATTTAAAAAAATAGTTAAGGTTTAAAAAAAATAGGTTTGGTTTTCTGTTGAATATTTTGATTAATTTTTAAGTACGGTAAAACGTTTCTACTAAAGTTGTTACAGTATAAAACTGAACGCCTAAGTCGAGTGTCTCTATTTTTTACCAACTTCAAGTCGGAGGAGGTTATTTCTTTTTTTACTGGTACGTATAAATGCAATGTTAATGATTTTCGATTTGTTGTATTTTGTATTCTGAAATTTAGTACGTAATTTAGGGAATTATATTTAGTTATATTATGTGAATAATTTGTGATTTCAATCACTCTAATATAATTAAATTTTAAATTTTTAACAAGCATATACATCTTAACTAATAAATATTATCGCTTAATAGATATAATAATATGTACAAAATGAAAATAATAATATGTACAAACGGGTAGAAAAAGAACTTGTGATTAAATTCAATCGTCCAATAGGTTATTGCAATAGTTCCTAGGACCTAGGTTAAAAATATTAAATTCCCATTTTACTTTGTTCCAAGTCTCAAAATTAAAAAATCATGTGACCGCTTTATTATGTATAGTCTTTTTGATGTACTTCAGTTCCCACTTATGCTCTTTGATGTCTTTAAACCTTTTTTATATTCATTTTATTTTTAAACCAAAAACCGACAAAATTATACGTACAGTGGTGAAACCCTTAATTTTTATCTTGCTACAAAAAGTATACGTAATTTCAGCTCAATTGGTCAGGGAAGACTGTTTATAAATCCGTATGCAAGACTTGCCTTAAACCAATATACATACACACATATAAATATTGCAAGTTAAACTAAAATTTGTATATAATATGCTTTTTTGGTGGATTACGAGACTCATAGATTTATATAAGTAAATCTCGTAGTACGAGTATCTCTTATATAAATCAGAAAAATACAGCATCAGAAATACATAGTTATAAAGTTTAACAAGATTTTTTAATTGAGTGAATACCAAATCAAAACAATACAATACCAACTTACTTATTAATAGAACTTAGTTACCACTTGTTACAAGGATTGCCTCTCTAAAATAAATTGTAACTATTTAGTTGATAAGTAATGCGGTACGTAATATTTTACTATTTTATAATAGTCAAGAACTTTGTGATGTCATCGGCGCTTCTTTTCCGACCCACGTTAGGAATATCCAACAATGACCAATCAAGTGTTATCCCAAATGACCCAATTCAAATGCAACAGCCACCGGAGCCAGTTGAAGAAGAATGGACAAACCCAAAGCTGACTACTTGTTCAATTAATGATCAACAATCAGGAGCTGGCATTTTAGATAAAATGGCGTGTGGCATATTCGGTTCACAGCGATTACACATTGAGGAGCCAGACCCAGTGTTACGACAGCACGAAATACAAGAATCGATTCAAAAACCATTTCAGCTACCTATTCAAAACCTTTTCCAACAGCAAAATCAGCAACCATTTCAAATACCCTTTCAACAGTCTAGTCAACAGCCGTTGCAACAACCATTTCAAAATCTATTTCAACAGCCGTCGCGACAACCAATACAGGAACAGTTTCGACAACCAATCCAGGAATCGTTTCGACAAGCAATCCAGGAACCGTTTCGACAACCAACTGCAAAACCACTTGGACAGCCATTTCAACCGATTGGTCGTCCTAAGCCCCAAGAGTCGTTACAACAACCAATCCAGTCTTCTAATCAAATGTGGCTAAACCATCCGACACAAACAACTTTGCAACAAACTATTGAAAGGATTTATCAATCGCCAATAAATTCGAATATACAACATAAGCCGACCACCCAAAGGAATATACGTCAAGGTAGAAAGAAGAAGCATCGAGGATATTTAAGACAGAAAATTAGAGGGTCGTCTAGTACCAGACCACCCTATCCCAAAGGAATTAAACCTGACGATTCTAATGAGAATAAGGACTCTACTCTTATTTTATGTGACGGAGGAGCTGTTTGTCAAAAACACGAATGGAAAACCACAAAATTTGTCTAAAAAGGAGCAAATAGAAGGAATAGCGTAGTTTCATATATTTATACTCGTAGTAACAGGTTTTTATGCGATTATATTATTATTACTATTTTTTTCGGTTCTCAAAGTCCTCCATTATTTCGATACCGATTTGCGTCTTTGTTACACACATTACATCTGATATGCCTGTTTATTAATTATTAGTTGATGTGAATGTTACAATATATCTAGCGATTGGGGTTTTTTTTTATGGGTGGGAAAATCATCTTATAACAAATCCCGCTCTTGGGCCGAACGGGCCCTAGTAGGCTTCGACCCTGCTGGGCCTACGATTTGCTGACGTCTCCTTGAGGCGCGAGTGAAACAGTACGCGCTGTCGACGACTTGGGCTCGGTCCGGATTGTTACCGGACAGTCGGACGGCGAGCCACCCATTGCTTGCCGTCCGCAAACCCGCGCCTACGGTGACCGAAAATCGGGATCGGAATCCTGGCGGCGGTCAAGGCATGAGGACGGTTGCCTCACGCGATCGGCCGCCTCATTTGCTAGGATTAATGCTTCGCAAAAGGAGGCGACCGCCTGCCACTCCTCCTCGCTCAGGCCTGTATGAAGGCCCGGTGCGAGAGATCGCCGCCACTAATCGCCCCCACGAGGACACGGCGTTGCTCTGCCCAAGTGGGACGAACCTTCACCGTGTGCTCCACCGTGTCCTCCGGGCGGTTCACACAGTTGCGACACCCGGGCGTCGCTTCCGCACGAATCCGGTGCAGGAACTTTCCGAACTGTCCGTGTAGCGTGCCCATAGCGATAGGGGTAAGTATTCTATGACAATAGTTGACTTAAGCCACAATAAATCCGTAATTGTATTATTATTATTAACCATAAAATAAAATAATGATATGATAAATCGATAGAAGAAGCTGAAATAAATGTTTTAAGCATTTTTGCTTGCCGATCTTTGGGTGATGCAGATACAAATAGTGGTAGGTGCAATATTAAGTTTATACCACGCTTTGTAATGTTTGATAAACAGATGTAAATAAAATATAATTATATAATATATACTCATATTTTTTTTTTTTGATTTTTTTTTTAATTTCACACTATATTATAATTGCTCTAACATTCTAATACTAATTATAAGAAACACAAAAGCTAATAAATATTAACAACGTAATAGGAATATATACAAACTAAAAATAATAATATTTACAAACGGGTAGAAAAAGAAATTATTGGGCATCAAAAAATTCATCCACATCGATATCAATAGGAAAAGTGCCCAGAACGCTGGCAGCATTGCCACCGTCTCTAAAGGAGCTGAGCAGGAGCGACACCAGAGAGCTTGTCTTGTGCTCCGCTCTTGCTCAGCTCCTATAGCATAGACCCACCTTAATAGCAGCACACTTGACCATAATCGATGACAGGAAAAATTAGGCTTTGCACAAACATTAATTTCTTGTTTGATGGTAACAAGTTTTACAGAAGTAACAGACCCCGCAGCGTTCTAGTCAACTTTTCACTAAAACTAGCATCTAAAATATTCCAGTTAAGGGCACTATTGATGTGCAAGCTTATGCCCTCTTCATCAGTTAGTTAGATGTATAGGAAGAAGAATCGAACGATCGTGAAGTCGAACAGAACGAATAGAAAAGTTGTACTATTCACTTTATCTATGCATCGAGGACTTGTGTGCCTCTTAAAAGGACTTATTGCAATACTTAATCTAAGCATCAAGTTTTTTTAGCTAAGATTATAACGTCATATGATTTGTCGACCTTTCTTTGGCAGAATAATGGACTCGCCCGTTCGTTGTGATCCACGCGCGCCTCAAAGAGGGGTTCATGATGGGGAGGTCGATGCCAGCCAGGGCTTTGAGGTAGTTCGAAAAAGTTTCCACCCTGGAACGCAATGGATAATTAAAAGAACAAAGATTAGTTTTAGCCTGTAAAAGTCTGAAACTCCCTCTCAATAATGTAATATTATGAACAAATAAATAATGATGGCACAAAAGGAAAATGTGTAGATCCATCTTTCAGCAACATTTATTAATTTAAATAACACAGATAAACTTAATTTGATTTCATCACAATGTGACTGTCTGTCACTTACTTCAAATTAATAACAAAATATTATATTTATCTTTAAACACCACGAATGGCGCCAGGCCACTTGGACCCTCATAAATTGTCCTTTTAATGAAAGGGCCGACAGAATTCTATAGAAACGAGTAACTTATGCAATTTCTAATGGCTGCACATGTGCAAGTCAGACAAGTCATTGAGACCCGAATCGTCCCAAACCTCTTTAGAAACGATTAAAAGACTATGCAAAAACAAAGCAATAAAAAGCTTGTTAGCTAAACGTGGGGACGGCGAAGGGATGCTGGGCCGTAAGGTGGTGAGGGTTGACTCGGCCACGATAGGGCACTTGGCTTCAGGGCAGGATAGGGTACGGACGTCTAGCAGGAGCAGCGAGCTAGGCTAGCTGACTCAGTAGATACCATAGAGCTATGTCCCGTTGTAATTCTTAGGAGTGCTAGGATTGTGATACAGTATTAGATACAAGTGGATTAAGTTCAGTTTAGGCTTGTATAATAATTATAATACAGATCTGTGTGTGTGAGTTGGAGTACGAATGGATGGGCGTTGATTGTGCGTAAGTAGTTTGTAAGTACGCGAGTGAATCTCAGCGACTGTGTTGGTGTCTGAATGGGTGAGTGTTAACTCTTTTATCCTTCCTTATTCCATTCTATGACAAGGTGACCTGAGCTTGCGGTTGGTGTTAGGGACTCGGAGAAAGCCTTCCTTTGGCACTTAACACAGACTTTCATAGGAGTGGGCTTGACACTAACTTCCTCTGGGGTGACCTTCACACTGACTGTCTTTGGGGTGGACTTGACTCTTGCCGGCCGGCGTACTTGACGTGACCTTGACCAAAACACTGCCGATTGAAGGCTGAACCGAATATTTATTCGTTACATACTAGAGTCAATGTGAGCTATAATGATATACGAACCACCAAACGTTAGCGACGGCTACCTTCCCCCTAAGGACTGACTGACAGTAGAATACTTTACGTTGCTCTTGATATGCGCACACTTCCAGAGAGATGGGGGTAGTCACCGCCAAGTACCCTGGACTGCATTGGTAGTCGTTCTAAGGAACGCTAGAGAACGTATCTCGTTAAATCACACCCGGCCCCCGTAGGCCTCTTACTGATACAAAAAAATATAATATTTAGCGAGACACGTAATTGGGACTCATTTCAGAAAAGTCCCGCAGCTAGACGTAGCTCGGAGGCTTGGAAGTTATGATGTCCTCACCTTGGGGCTGTAAGGAAGTGAGAAGTGTCGATTTATAAACCACTTCGGCGTCTAGCGAGGCAACTGTAAATAGTTCTGCGATGACTGACGATGCGTCACGCTTGTTTAAGTCTTGTATTGTATTAGTTATGGGTGAGTAGGCCGTTATAAGGAGCTAATTGTTATAGAAAGTGTGTCTTATCCAATGGCAGAGGCCTCACAACCCTTTGCCTTAGGATTGGTCAGGACATGCACGGGCGAGAAGGAATAAAGTAATTCTAAAATAAGTTAATTTGCAAATACAAGCGGCACGTGTCATATTCCCTTTTGTAGCCCTCTCAGTCTCTTAAAATTTTCATAACTCAAAAGAGAAGTAGATTATCCTTCCTTATCTCCTTATCAATGGATTCCTAATCCTAATTATGTTAAAATTGTTTTCTCCATCCCCTCCTTGTCCCCTAGCTTTCTAAGTCGGGACAAGGGGATATTACTTGGGAATCCATTACTGTCGGTGGAGGTTTGTCCAAGTCATTAGGATGAGAACCACAGGGTAGGGCGAATGGTGGGGCCCTACCTTCTCCTCCCTAGGGGGGGGGGGACCGACCTTCATACCTTCATGTAGGAAGATATAGGAAAAACGAAAATTTTATCAGCCTAGGGTCATTTAGGAACAGTCACAACAAGAAATTATTGTTTTCCATTGAATGACAAGGCTATATATTTATCATACATCTTATTTTTCAATACTTCTTTCAGGCTTCAGTATTTTTCCATCCTGTGGTTATTCTGATCTTTTATTTTCTACGAAAATGGAAAAGCTGGTTCGGTCTTAGTGTATTATTTTACAAATCCTAGAGTTGTACTTTTACATAAAGTCGTATATTCATATAATTATCAATTTCTGGTGCATTTATCATTCGATTTGTCTTATTTTCATTAATTTTGAGACTCAGTGCTTTACTTTCTTTTGACAGGTTTTCCATTAATTCTAGTGTATTAGGATTTTCTTCAAACAGAATCAATGCGTCTGCAGACTATTTTAATTTGTATTGAGAGCCGCTCCTTCATAGGTTAATCTCCTAAAAATACTTTCTAGAACTGCTGAAAAAAGCTTTGAGGAGAAGAAGTATTCTTGTCTCACTTTTCTGCTGACCGGAAATTAATTTCCTATACTTTAGCCCTTACCTTACTTACCTTGCTGTGCAGTTAGTATAAATCTTAATGGTTTTAGTCACTTACTTTGGGGTAATCAATCCTTGCGTCTATTTTACCTTCTAGCTTTTTTTGATTCCCTAGTTTCTTAGGGTCACCGCACATGAGTTATTGGCCACAACCACAAAATACCACCACCGGTATATTTCTTGTAGTTTTTATATATTTTATATGAAGTCGCCGCACACGGTTGACGCTGGTGACCGCCACATGCTACAAATCGCCGCTCGCTGCTCGTTTCTTGTGGCCCGCACTGGCCACTAAACGCCGATACAAAACGCCATCACACGCCAATTGGGCATTTAAACCTTCTTCGTTAAAGTCCATTACGATAATGCGCATATGGGTAAAAAAAGTAGCAGCCACCTGCTACAAGTAGCTGTCGCGCTTCAGCTTCCTTTGTGGCCGCTTCTAGCTTCTCGTGGCTGCTTTTGTGGTTAAGGACGGTGGGCCACGTGTGGCGACCCAAATATTTTTTATAAGGTTTTATTAAATTCTGTTGCTTTCTTCCGGTTATCAGTTCTGACACTTTTTTACTAAGTTTGGGTTCATTGCTAGATATTTTTCTTTTAAATTTAGTTAGGATTTTTTCTATGTGGATTTACAATTATTTAGTGCTTTCGCGAAGGGTATATCAGTTTTTTTAATCTCTTGTTCATTCGATTTTGGTAAAAAATGCCTTACCTAAACGCTTGATTTGGGACTCAGCGTGCCTTACCATGCAATAATTAGTAGTAACTTTTCGTGAAATTTAAATACATCGCTATTCTACCTAAACGATCAATTTCAATTTTTAACCGACTTTAAAAAAAAGAGGCAGGTTATCAATTCGGTAGTATTTTTAACCGACTTCAAAAAAAAGGAGGAGGTTATCAATTCGGTCGTATTTTTAACCGACTTCAAAAAAAGGAGGTTATCAATTCGGTTGTATTCTTTATTTTTATATGTGTTACCTCAGAACTCTGTCGTTTATGGATCGATTCGCAAATTATTTTTCCTCTTGGAGGATAAGCTTTCTAATTGGAGCCATCTTTTTCAGAATTCATTTCTGATGAATCCATGATGGATCCATGAGGAATCGAGGGAAGTCCGCAAATATTATACTAGGTTATTATTATTATAGGTAGGATTTTGGTATTTTCATCGAGGACTTAAGCATTTACAGTCAAAAAGTAACATTTGATGAAGTGGAACTGATGAAAAAGACCAGAAATGGCCAACGGAACTTCATACTCACATAGATGTCACAATAAAGATAGTTTAAGTGAATATGACAATACAAATAAATAAATGGTTCTGAATAATTATGTTGAAAATAGTATCATCAAAGTGTCTTGATGATCATGATGGAGCTGGAAGATAGGCACCGGAACTCTGTAATTACTCAATGTATCCTAGCCGTGTTACGGCTAATTAGAATTGTCATGAGATGCACTTTGGCTATAAGGTACTATTGAACTGATCTGATGATGGAGCCGGAAGGTGGAAGGTAGACATGGGAATATCGTAATAAAACAATATAATCTAACAGTGTTTGGGTTAATTGGTATTGTCATAAGAAATAGGTACTCTGGTTACAAGTGTATCGCAACTAAAAAGTGTGAAATAAAAAACTTTTTATACATAAAAAACCGACTTCACTAAAAAAGAAACGCATAAAGGATCAAAATAATATTAATTTCGGAGGCCGGTGTTAAATAAAAAACAAACAATACCGATAAACACCGACTTCCAAAATTAATATTATTTTGATCTTATTAGTGTTTTTTTTAGTGAAGTCGGTTATTTAAAAAAATATATTTTTTGTACCATTTTTAATCTCGAAAAGAAAGGCGCTGCGATTTTCAAATAATTAAAAAAGGTGCGGTTAATGATTTAATATAGTACAAATAAACAAATTTTATTAGTGCAAAATGCACAAAGCTTCTTCGAACAATCCGCAGCCTTGGCAGGCATCAGCCCTAACTGGCCTCGTCAATCATGCTGACATCTTTTTGAGGCGCGTGTGAAACGCAACGCGCTGCGTTATTGACCCGGGCTCGGTCCTTGTCGGATAGCAAGCTACAGCCTACGCTGACAGTAAATCGTCTTGCCTAGTCCGGGGCGTCTCTGGCGGGGGCGTGAGACTTGTCTCCGCCTCACCGTTTTGGCGGCCTCGTTAGCTCACATTACTGCTTCGCAGAAGGAGGTTAAAGCCTCTTATTCCCTTTTACCCCATACCATGGCCAAAAATGATAACGAACCTGGTCCGGACGTGAGAGGTTTCCGCTGCCGGTGGCCTTTATAAGGATAGGGCGGTAATCCGTCCAAGCGGGGCAGATCATATACTCCACCATATCCTTCGGGCGATCACAATGGTGAAACACATGCATCATGGTGCTTTTGCAGCCACTCCACAAAGATATCGCCGCAATGATTGTGGACTCAGATGTAAGGTTATAATGGGTGATTAATTTTGAGGTATATTTACAAAACTAAAAAAATATTAAAAATATGAAACCCTTTCATATTAAAAAAAAACAAATTACAAAAAAAAACGACTTCGCTAAAAAACACTAAAAGGATCAAAATAACTTTAATTTCGAAAGTCGGTGTATCTCGATATTGTTTGTTTCTTATTTAACACCGACTTCCGAAGCTAAAGTTATTTTGATCCTTTTAGTGTTTATTTTTTTGTGAAGTCGTTTTTTTTTTTTTGTAAAAAGTTTTTATATCATACTTTTTAGTAGCGGTACACTTATAAACAGAGTGCCTATTTCTCATGACAATTCTAATTAACCCAAACACTGCTAGGTTAAATTGTTCTATTATAAAGTTCCTGTGTCTACCTTCCCCCTTCCGGCTCCATCATCAGATCAGTTCGATAGTACCCTATAGCCAAAGTGCATGTCATGACAATTCTAATAAAACTAAACACGGCTACATTACATTGATTAACTTCCGGTTCCATCAATCTATTCATTTATTTTTATTGTCGTAGTCGCTTAACTATCTTCATTGTGATATCTATGTAAGTATGAAGTTCCGTTGACCATTTCTGGTCTTCTTCATCAGTTTCACTTCATCAAATGTTACTTTTTGACTGTAAATGCTTAAGTTCTCGATGAAAATACCAAAATCACTATATAGTTGCCAATAATATTTAAGGAGTTCCCTCGATTCCTCATAAATTTCATCATTAGAACTGGATTTTGAAAAATATGGGACCATTCTGAAAGCATTTTCTATAAAGGGAAAAAAAAATTGCAAATCGTTCCATAAACGACGGCATTCTGAGGTAAATACATGAAAATAAAACAACCGAATTGATAACTTTCTCCTTTTGTTTGAAGTCGGTTAGTTATCACATAAAAGAACCATTCTTTATTTGGCAATATTTCGCATGCTGTGCTAGTAGAGCCATCTGGAGATTGCGGACTTCATTTCACAACGTTCCGGCTGGCCAGTAAGAAACTGTCAATGGCGGCCGTTAGCGTGCCGTGAAAATGGACTATTTTCATACTGAAATTGAACCACAGTTTCGGACAAAAAAGAAACAATCTTTAAAAATTAAATGTGAAGAATTATTATATATCATAATAAAAAGATAAACTAGTTTTTTATGTCTTTTTTTACTTTTGAAAAAATACCACCAGCTGAATCACCCGTTATAATATACAATTCTGTGTTTATACTATAGCCTATACTATACAAACCAATAAATACAGTGTAATACAAAAAAGTGTAAAACAAAATATCACGCTTCAAATAAAAACCACTCTGAATCAAAACAACACAATTAAAAACTACTACTACGAACATTCTCAATATTCATTAGTTACATCCTCATGTATTAATAACAATGTGTGTTATTTTATTCTGCATCATAATTGCCATAGAATTGCCCTTGGTGAAGTTGGCTTCCTTCCGGTTTCAGGCAGATCGGATATCGGATCTTGGCGTGTCAAATAGCAACTGGCCTACGGGACCACCTGACTCGACCCATTCTGTATTTGTCAAGAAACAGAAACCTACATGTGGCGTAGGAACCTTATCAAACATTAGCTGTGAGGTATCAGAGTCCTTGCAACTACAACAGGCGTTGGTAAAAGAAACAGTTGCTGAACCATTGCGTGACCTACAGACACAGCGTACATCACGATCCAGTAAAGCGTTTGCTGATTTGGCTCGTGATAACATTATACAGAAAAAGCTTATTACTGGCAAGCCAGCCCTGAGTGTGGCCGAAAAGACACTAACATCTCAAATGATGGCTCAAAGTATGGATATACATCATATGAATAAAACTCATATTTTGTATTCTACTATACCACTTCGAAATACAATGAAGAGAAGTACGAAGCCACCCCAATCGACCCCTTCGTCTAGAACTGTAACTGAGAAGAACAAGGTATCTGAAAATATTTTGTCTCTCGGTGAATCAACTCTGACTATAAAATCTGAAAATGTAATGTTTCGAGATGGAGCATCACGAAGTTCAGCTGCGAAAGATCTTGCGAGTGTGTCCAGCCGTACGTCACGGTTCATGAGTAATTCTCAAGGCAGAACATCACTAAAGCCAACTAAAGATTCATCAGTTAAAATATTAGAAAGCACTAAAAAACCTGAAGGAGTCGCTAGGCGGTTTTCAGTAAATAACCAAAATATTGCGAGACAAGCTAGAGCAGCTCATACATTAAGCACTTATCCTTTCTATCCAAAAGGAATGACGCCTAATACGGAAGCGCCACCAGTAGAATTTTTGTTGTGTGGTATGGCTAAATGCTTTTCTTTTCATTGGACTGACCCGGACGATCACAATAACCCCATTAAACCTCCAAATAAATTACGACTAAATCATTTGCAAACAAAAAAGCAATCGCCAGAATCTCGATCAAAAGTAACAACACAGTTAACAACAATAACCACAACTACTAATGACGATGATGATTTTATATTCCCAGAGCAATATATTTAGACAAATAAAAAACGGAACGTGGTGACACCGCCTGCAGCAGCGGAGCACGGGAGAATGGACCGTGATTTTGAATGACCCAAGGCAAACCAGCCTTCACACTTAGGCAAGCTATATGTCGAGCAAGACTCGTTTGACTGTAGTGGGTTTAAAAATGTTATTGAATAATATATACCTTAAAAATAATCCCTGAGTGACGTTCTTTCTGACTGCTGTTACGTCACACTCTGGGCAGTCGACTTCTGTCGATTCGTTAATCTATTTTGCTAATCCACTGAGCTCTGATTTTGGTTTGGTCATCAACACACTGATAACTATATCTTAATACGCTAAAACCGAGCTCCAACGGGGTAAGTGGTGCTCCATTCGGTGTTCGCCACACTTCCAAATATACCTACCTAGTACTAAATGTGCAATTACAACAATTATTTTTAATAAAAACTCATTCTTGAATGTATAATTTATTATTAAAGCATTTGCTTGGGCTCGATATCACAGCGCACAGTAAACTATTACAAAGTAGTTTAGTGTATCGGCGTTTAAAATTTTAGTATACGAAAGTTTAGTGTATTAATCCTATACATTAGAAAGATGCTTGTAGCATAGAGAGGTCCCCAAAAATGTGAAAGTTGACTTGCTAAAGGTGAAACAAAGCGAAGAATCCTTATTTCTATTTAAAACCTGTGAACATTGTCCATATTCGACATGCACACCGTTAGATTATATTTATTGTAACGGACGGACATAAAAACCGTCAGGCGTATGAAACGTGCGCGGGAATATGAAGAAAGGGGATTTACCCTTGTCAACGGAGAGACGGGCGCGGTAATAACCGTGAGCAACCCTGATAAAGGGAACTCAATAACAACGTCTCTGGATACAATGCTGATGCTAAGGGATACAGGGCATCTAGGCTGAACACCTTATGAGGATGCAATCATAACATTACATCACGTTTGTATAATCCTCTGAAGGCTTAGGTAAAAGAGTACAATATATCTTTATTTAACCAGTTATGTCCTCTTTATTGGTATTATCCTTCTCATACGTTCCTACGCATATTAACTAAACCAGTCAATTAGTAATGAGAAAGAATTATATATCTGTTTCGAACTAACAAAAAAACCTTATTTGATCAACCTATAGGTGTTATAATCATGTTTGAAATTTAATTGTTTCCATACCAAAACACAACAAAAGCCGGCCTGAATAATTATAATCTCAAATGTTTACATAGTGTACCTTTACTGGTTTCCTTGCCGCGTTTTTTAAATGAATAATGAACATAGGAATTTATTGATAAGTGATGTGGTACATTATATTCTACTATATTGTAATTTTCAAGTTTCCAGTATCTGCAAACATGTTTCGGGTCCGTTCAGTGGCAGACATGACTAATATTCATAAAACTAAAATGATGCCAGCAGTGATACCACAAGAGCCGCAACGCTTCCTGAATCATGGACCAACTACTTGCGTAGATATTGCAGGCAGATTTGAGGGGGGAGTATATAAAAATCAAGAGAGGGTTTGTAACCCAATTCAAAGGCAGTCAGAAACTAGACGTCAAGTTATAGTAACTACTCCAGTGTTACTATATTCTCGAAATCCAGGTCAAATGGCACTGAGACAACTGCAATCGGATCTATCAGGTATAAACCAGCCTAAAATGATGCTTCCGAAACAATCGGTACACAATAACTTCGGATACCCTCAAAATGTAGCAAGCTCACCCAGACCCGTACAGTTCCTACAACCATTCCGGGAAAGTCCACAACCAGCGCAGTTCCCTACTCAAGGTGGATTACGTCAAGCAGTTTATCAAGTAAACGAAGAAAATAAAGATTACCAAGGATATCAAATACACCCACAAGCCACAAATTCGTACAATGACAATAGATATCATCAAGAGCACGCAATCCCACAAGCTGCCTTTCGAGATAATTACAGCAGAGATCAACCAAAATACCAATCTGCTTTTTCGAACGATGACAATCAGCAAGCATACCAACAACGTCAAGGGCCTGTTAATCAAGATGAAAATGAAGGTAACCAGCAGTGGATACCAAAAGCTTTTTCGACGAGTACCTCAGCACCAGCATTCAATCAGGCAGATAATGATCGGGTAACTGATAATAATCCTACCCATGGACCGGGTCCAGGTCCTAAGTCAAAGACCACGACGAGCACCATACCACCCTTTCCCGGGGGCTTCGACCCAGAAAACGAATTCTCAGGAGAGCATTCGCAGGTATGCAACGGTAAGGCCAAGTGCAACCAATACTCTTGGACAACAAAGAAGAAAGACCCGAAGAAAACTACTGAGGAATTTCTTCTATGGGCCAAATAATTTAATCGTTTATTTATTAATTGTAATTACATTAGCTCTAGATTAATTGCACATGCATAAAGTAAACACAGAGCTCTAATAACAAACAATAGCGATTTTCAATGAAATGCATCACCGCATTTTTAGCCCAGGTAACAGGTGCTCACCCATTTTAACATCTTATTCTCAAAAATATTGAGACATTACATGTCGGAGAACACTACAAAACAAAAAAAGAGATACTCGTAAAAGTAACAATCCCGCACCCAAAGGAAAAAATATGATATTGCTTTTAAATATGAAATATTACGCCTAAAGTGTTCTTGTATTATGAAGAAAAAGGGTTGGGGACGTGACGGCCGCGCCACGGCGGCCCGGCGATTATGTGTCTCTATTGTACAAACAATGAATTGATATTACCCACACCGTTATTTTATTGTGCCTACTTGGCGCACTTATCTTTTATGGCCTTCTATGTCAAATAAATGGTTTAATGTCATGATTAACTCATGTTTCACGTAGCTATGACAATTTGTGTTTCTTAAAAGACAGCCACATTCTGCAGGCACTATTAGTTGCCATGTCTCGTGATGATAATTCTGGGCTGCAGGATTGTTCGAAAAAGTTATCTCGGCCCTGGAACAAAAAGGCAACGAAAGAAACCGGGTGGGGGGGAGTTAAGTCAGTAAAAGCCTGACACTCCTTCTCACGCCTCCCCGAGCGAGAGAAGTTATTTGATGATTTTCAAAACCCAAAAGAAAAAAAAATCTTCATGTGATGATAACTTAGGAAAGGTGTATTAAACAGTGAATATCTACTATTATAAAATATAACAAATACGATTCCGAAATAAGTGCACTTTGTTTCTTATAGAACTTGCCAATTATCATCTTACAAGAACTACTCAAAACAAAAAGTAGTAGAATTTAACAGCAAAGCCTTATTATGTACAGAGTGTTCTGTACATGCTATTCTAGGACATGGTCGGCCCTTGTA
Organism: Mythimna vitellina; assembly: GCA_949316375.1. Classification (NCBI taxonomy): domain Eukaryota; kingdom Metazoa; phylum Arthropoda; class Insecta; order Lepidoptera; family Noctuidae; genus Mythimna; species Mythimna vitellina. The sequence continues at coordinate 26,688,273 of OX438688.1, read as the reverse complement.
CCTAATTCCATCCCAATCCGTTCAGCTGTTGAAGTGTGAAGAAGTGACAAACATACACACACTTAAAAACTGTCACCTTTATAAAATTACTGTTTGTGGTAAATGTTTTTTACCTTAAATTTCTTCTGTACGTCGCTGAACTTCTCTTGAATGACTAGATACTGGTAATGTGGGATTGTGAATATCACATTAAGTAACACCTGTAAGATATTTTATAGACTTATGTATTTATTTTCTAATTATTTGACGACTCACATCTGGCGAAAACCACTGACGACACGACAGTCTGTTATTGCGATCAGTATTGTAGAGTGACGCCGTATCGGCAGGCAACGTTGCAGTGATGGAGAAATTTTGAAAATCTTTTTAGTAAATCAGTAAGGCGTTAACATTAGTATGTCTTCTGTCCTGAATATTCATAAATATAAAATTACATGAAAAAACTAAGAAACACAATTATAGATGAGACAACTCATAATGGCTCACAACATACACCACTTACGTTACATTTAAGTTCATTCTCACGAAAACTAGTATTTAACAAAATATGTATTTTACTAGAATCATAAGTTATACCCCGTATATCCCTTCGCGAGATAAGACGGCCAACGGAGCGCGAAATTTTACAAGTGTCGACGGACCCAGCGGTGCCAAACCTTCATACGCCCGTGCATTATACGGGATGGGACATACTCAGATAACTTTTGCTCCAAACGTACCTACGCCTTGTAAAACTCGAATTGGATATTTATCTCAATCTTTTATTTGGTGATGAAGTTGAATTTAAGCGAAACCTTTTTATACTAGGTCCGACAACCTTAATGATAAAGACGATATTGAGAGCAAGTTCGAGGCGTTAAAAGTTTGCAGTTAATATAACGCTTTTTGAACCTTGTTGTCAGGTGTTTTACACGTGCAGCCTGTGGAAGAATTGTACTGAGCCTTTTATTAGCACTCTGCGGGTCAAACATAATTACGGGTTCAGGGTGTTGATGGAGCTGCGACATTTCTGAAGTGCAAAAATGTTCGCAGAGGCACACGGCGATGGCTTATATGCCATCTTCAGACAGAAATCTGCCTCTTTGCTTTTCAGAGTGCGGGCTATCTACAACTTTATCCTGAAAACCATAGCGGGCATGTACGATCTCTCTAGATATGCATTATGAACAATATGATCTAACAAAATAAATGATCTAGAAAAAAAAATTGTTCAAAATTCCAGTGCGTCTGACCGACATCACCAAAGATGTAAGTCAAATTGAAAGGTTTACTACATCAAAATTGTCGTAAACAAAACTTGCTATAATATAATTTACCAAAACGATAAATTCAAGTTACATGTTTCAACGTCAGCCGATAACTTGGCTTCCGCAGTAAATTCGGCGTAGCGGCCGCCCGCGCCCGCCTGCGCCCGCCCGCGCCCGCCTGCGCCCGCCCGCGCCCACACTTCTCTAGGACTAACTTTAATTGACACTGGAACCGCAGCCGACTACACTCTCTACACTTTGACTATCGACTAGTGTTTCAGCTTGCTAGCTAATTTTGATGACCGGACTGTTGTTCGGTTAAGATTGGAGTTTATTCAGGTGAGGTGACTCTGCTTTGGATGAACCTATTTTGTAGTTGATAATTTTGCTGTAATCGTGGTTTAGTTACTATTATATTATTGTAGGTACTGTAGAATTCATTATAGTTTCCGTGATCGCAACTATCATAAAGTGGTGATGTTTTTTGTGTTTTCAAAATAAACAAACATTCGTAAATGGCGTTATAGATTCTTTCTACTCATTTCAATTGGCTCCGCATCAACACAAAAGGTATAAATAAAACAGCACATTATAAGTCCGATACCCTCCAAGTGTTTCTATCAACATTAGCGATATATTTGTATCGTTAGCTCTGCGGACTCCAGACCCTCCAACCATTAAGGCTTCTATTTTAACGCCACTTGTTTTTCCAACTGCCACGAGCCACTTTAACAAACAATATTTATTTTCTGCTTCCCATCGGCCGGTTGTTTCAAGAAAAAATCGTTAGTTCCCTTCCTACTTCGGCTGAATTTCGATTAGAAAAAGACAAAGAACCGATTGTAGAGCTATTGAAAATGGGGAATCAATTAAAGCGAGCCATAGATTCTAGAGTGGCGATAACGTCTGTCAGTGAGTGAGAGCGCCGATAAGATTGTCTGGCGACCCGGCCCCGCCCGCGGACTTTTAATTATTTCAAACGTTTATCGCTATCACGTGTCGGCGTATAATGGCGGCTGCAGCAGTCGCTGTTTTTGCTTCGGTTTTTAAATAGAAGTTGATACCATCTCAACGAAGCTGCTTGGTCTCTGTGAGCTTAACAGCTTTCTAGACTTTTTGTCGATGTGATTGAATAAAGAAGAAATAAATATCTCAACATGATTTTATACTAATTTATTATAATCCGTATTTATTTACATTTTCAAAATCACACAATCTGTACAATAAATGTATGCATTTAACCTAGTGATATATCTCTTATTTTTAATAAAAGATATACATAATTTATACATTAACAGATATCTATATTAGGTCGAATCAACAAATTATATTCAGATACGAAGATATATTACTTTTAAAATTTTCATTATTTATTTACTGTGCATTAATTTTTTATATTTACAATTTGACAAGCGTGAATAGCAAGCTTGGTTACACTAGTACTTAGACAAATAATATCTATAACGATAACCGTAAAATTGATAATCAAACAACAAAATTGGAAGTAAAGGACTACGTTAAAGGTAAAATTAATGATATAAATGGTATAAATAACTCTGGAGATGCTTATCTTTGGCACAATTTCATGAGGATTATTCTACGCAAAGCACTGAATCACGAATATTCGTGTGACGCTAGACTAGCCGCCTGCGGAAGGACAATTCACGTATAATACGTAATGTATAATTTAAAATGGAAATGGGATTAGGAAATACCGAGAAGGTTAACGAGGTTTATGAATAATTACAGGGAACTATTGTGAAGATTCGCATGTGTACTGATGAATGATTCTCAAATAAGTTTTTGAGAAACGTTTCTAGAAGTATGTTTATGTATTTTTGCTACCGTAATAAACTCTTGGCTTCAATTTAGTTCTTACAACCATTTTTTTTTTATTTTAATGAGAAAATAGAACTAAATAGTTCAATTTTTCTGAAATTTTTGGACAATTACACATTATTTAGATTTCCAAGCCATTTTAGAAGTTTTATTATTGGTATCAATTACTTACGGCACTATTTTACCCATTCCAAAATAAGTTGGAATCTTAATCCTACATCTTATATTGGGACTTGAACTGAATATCGTTCGTACAATTATAAAATTTTCACTCTCAAACATTCGTTTCTCGGGATATGACTCACAATATTCGGGATGATATGTTTCAATTTTACACATAAGGAATTAATTTATAATAATTAGAAAAAAAAAACTTCAATCTCATATGTAGGAAAACAAATCTAAACGGTTTTAGATGAACATAATATTTTGGTCACAATTTCTATTGGAATAGGAATCAATTAGATTAAAGGTAACGTATAAACAAAGGTTATTACACGATGAGGTCCACTTGCACTAGAACAATAATCGCCAGGAATGATTGCCGCCAACAGTGGATTCGTTTTGATCCTGAAACAAATGAAATTTGAATTTAAATCTTTCACTGTAGACAAAAAAAAACCATAGAAAATAACAAGCCTATCCAAATTTTGAGAAATTTAAAATATCAAATGAAGCGTACAATAAAATTTATGAATTAGACAAGAACGGGTAAAAGTTAAAAAACGAATTGAATACCAAAAGCAAATTAGTTCTATTCAAATAAACCCAACGATTTAAAACCAATAAAGGACAGAACAGCCTATAATACTTTTATACATTTCAGTGCCAAACCACAAAAAGCAGTGGAGCGTTCACAGTAACGCGATACTGAACGCTTTCTTCATTCTAAATACACTGGGCCGCAAAGATAATAGGTCATGTAGAAGCTATGATATTTATTTATTTATTTATTTATTTAAACTTCATGTACATAGGCGGACTTAATGCCACAAAGCATTCTCTACCAGTCAACCATTGGGATATTAGCCAAAGCTTTGTTCATTTTTACTTTTTTTTTGTAGGGTTCGCTCATATAATTAATATATCATAAACACATTAGTATAGTTTATTATAAATCACAAAAAAATCTTATTGGTACAAGTTACAGCTTAAAAACAGACTTTCAGTAAGTTTAAATATTAGGAAAAGAATATTTTCTGCTTTTGATTTAAACCGAGCTGTTATTGTGAATAATTGCTTGAATTGGTGTGGGTCAGCGCTTAGTGCACATCATGTCACCTGTATATCTGCAGAATCATTATCATCATCATCATCATCATTTCAGCCGAAAGACGTCTACTGCTGGACATAGGCCTCCCTCTGTCAATCACTCACTTTGATAATACTCAATAAAAAAAAAACCTAAATTCGTTAAGCCTACGATGTTAGGCAAGTGGAAACTATTGTGCTAATAAAAGGTAAAGAATTGAATCCTGAAGATACTATAGTGTTCTTGGACATAACTCTTGATGATAAGCTTCAGTGGGGCCCAAACATAGATAAGTTGTCAAAAAAACTTAGCTCTGCCGCGCGGAAAATTCGGAATCTAACTAATTTAGAGACAGCCCGTTTAGTTTACTTCTGTTATTTTCATAGTTTCATGTCGTACGGTATTCTATTGTGGGGAAATGCCACCGATAACCAGAAAATTTTTCTTTTGCAGAAAAGGGCCTTAAATTAAGTCCCAGATGCTCTCTCAGAAATAAATTTAAAAATATTAATATTTTGACTATGCCATCTCAGTATATCTATAAAAATATTTTGTATGTTCATAAAAATAAAAACATGTTTTTAAATTACATTGATATTCATAATGTTAATACTAGAAACAAACACAAGTTAGCGGTTCCTGCAACCAGGCACTAAAAAGTAGAAGGCTCATTTAGATACCAATGTGTACACTTTCATAATAAGCTTCCCAGTCCTATTCAAGAACTTAGCCCTAATAAATTCAAATCATTTGATAAGCGAAAACTTTACTAGAAGGATTTTTATACTATAAAAGTGTATCTTGAGGACAAAACATAAAACGACTTGGGATTGACCTGTTCCAGTACTCACTATAATTGTTGTCTTGTTATTTTATTATTATTATTATTAAAATTGACGATTTTAGTTATTTTACAATTATGAAATTGTATTTATATATGTTTTTTATTATTATTTTTATAATTATGACATTGTTTATTTTTTATATTTAGAATTTAACATTGACAATTACTTTTAGAAATATATATATATATTTATTTTTAAAAATTTGTAATATTTACATTTTTGGTAAATTTTATTGTTACAATTATTATTATAATTGTTGTGAATGTTGGGACTATGTGGATCATTATAACATAATGTCTGGCAGTTTTGAGTACTTTTGCGGCCTACCCAAATGTCCTTTCTTTCGTATTGTTCGTCAAGTCGTTGAGTTCCTTAATAGTTCTGAGTTAAGGTACATGAATACTGACAAATGCTTGCACTGACTGAACAGCCCCCCTCGCCAAGTTACAACTGTTTCGTGTCGAATTCCGTACTCCAATCAGTAACACCTCGGTATCAGCAATCGTAGAAAACGATAAGGTGGTGGCCATGTTGACGCGCCTGAGTCGGCCGCTCATACTACAATGTCGTTCTACAATAACAAAGAATGTAGCGTTGAACATTGTAGAAACGATAATTAGAATCAGAATCAGGATAATGTCTTTGTAAACATAGGTCAGATTACAACAGAGTGTGAGGTGTTAAAAATAGGTAGATCCTCTATGTTTTACCCAGAGGCGTGCAAATATATACAATTAAAATTGTTAGTTTTCATTTAGCATGTGAGATTAGGTAAACTTTAACATCATTAATAAATTTAAAGTTAATATTAATCGGCACATCATTAGAAATTAAATTATATCATTTCACTGTCACTCTTTTCCTGTCGGCAGAAATACTAATATAAATGAGATGTGGAGCTATTTATTGTGATACTTCTTTGATAACTTTAGTGCATATTCCGTCATAACCAACACTATTGGTATTTCAAAGTGAGTTAATATGGTCATTTATATCTTAGGGTGTAGTCGGCTCCATATATAAAGAGTTTGAAGTATTTGAGCGTACATTAATTTCTGGTATAGTGTTGTTTTTTGATTTAGGAACGTGATTAATATAAAACACGTTGAAGGCCTGAGCTACTTTTAACCTATTTGCAAAATAAGTATAATTTACCATTTATCATTCCCCCAAGTGTGGCCACAATGAACGGTCCTGTGCGTTCCGCATCCATGGGACTCCCGCAACCATTACCAAGTCATCGGTCTAACTTGTAGGAGGCCTTCCTATGCTACGTCTTCCGGGACTTGGTCGCCATTCCAGAACCTTTCGGCGCCAACGGCCATCCGTTCTGCGAGCAATGTGCCCTGCCCATTGCCACTTAAGTTTGGCGATTCTTCGTGTCGGTGACCTTGGTTCTGCAGATATCCTCATTCCTGATTCGATCACGCAAGGAAATTCCAAGCATAGCCCTTTCTATTGCCCTTTGGGTGACTTTAAGACTTCTAAAGAGGCCCATTGTAAACGATCACGTTTCAGAGCCATATGCCATCACTGGCAACACGCACTGGTCATAGACTTTCGCCTTGAAACATTGTGTCATATTGGATGATAAGATATCACGCAGCTTCCCGAATGCTGCCCAGCCGAGTCGGATCCGACGATTAATCTCTTTCTCAAAGTCTCAACTAGACCGTCTGTCCCAGATAAACGTAGTCGTTAACAACTTCGAGTTTAGAGTCCCCGCACTTGATTGGAGTGGGTGCTACATGGCTGTTTACCATGACTGGTTTTGTCCATGTTCATTTTAAGCCTTATTCTTTTGGAAGCTCTACTGAGGTCACCAAGCATTTTACTGAACTCCTCCGTAGTCTTAGCCATGATTATTATATCGTAGACAAATCGAAGGTGAGTGATGTACTCGCCATTGACATTAATGCCTAGTCCTCTTCATTCCAGAATCTTGAAAACATCCTCCATTGCTGCCTTCACGGCAGCAATGGAGGATGTCTTCAAGATTCGTCATTCGTTCCATTCGTCAGTTTCGGAAAAATAACGTCTCCCTGCCACACGCCCCGCTACAAGAGGATAGGTTTCTAGGTCTGGTCTTGTGGTCAGACTGACATGGTGGCATTTTTGTACAAACACTTCAGCACTTCGATGCACCGATAGTCAATTTGGCACTGTTGGAGGGACTGCAGTACAGCCCAAGTCTCAATCGAATCAAAGGATTTTTTGTAGTCCACAAACGCTAAGTAGAGAGGCTGATTATACTCCTCAGTCTTCTGTATAACCTGCCACAGCGAATGTATGTAGTCCACAGTGCTGAAGCGTTTTCGAAATCCGACTTGTTCGGGATGCTGAAAGTTGTCGAACCTGAGTGCGAGACGATTCGTGATGACTCTGGAAAACAGCTTGTAGACATGGCTCAGCAGCGCATTGGGTCTGTAATTCTTAAGCAGGGCATTATCGCCCTTCTAAAAGAAGAGTACCACCACGCCTCTGCTCCACGCATGCGGCGTTTTTCACTCGAGTATGATGGAATCAAATAGCTTCTGAAGGGCCTTAAAGACCAGTTTTCAGGAGTTCAGCCATAATTTCATCTTCACCCGACGCCTTGTTATTTCTCAGCTGCTTCAGAGCCATCCCAACCTCGTAGAGGCTGACGTGCGGGATATCTTCGGTATAGTGTCATGTCAATCCAGCTCTTGGGTCGTATGCTAGATTTGCAGCGGGTTTAGTGATAGACGTGTACAACTGTCCATAAATAGTCTCGATCTCTCCAAGAAGCTCCGGTTTGTCGGATATGAGTCTGTCATTATCAGTCTTCAGTTTCGTGAGCTGGCTTTGCCCGATAGACAGATCCCGTGCAAATACTTTAGGGCCCTTATTCCGCTCAATCGCATTCTTGATCCTTGCGGTATTAAAGCGGCGAAGGTCGCGTTTCAGAGATTTCGAGATGGTCCATTAAGCTGCCGGTATATGCACGCATCGTCTGAAGACTGCAGAAACATCTCACGCCTCTTCCTCGTTAGCTCGAGGGTTGGATCAGAGAGCCTCTTGTTCTTATTTGTACGGTGAGTCTTGAAAAACTTGGACCCAACTGTATGGACAGTTTACACGAACCCATCGTTATATTCATCCACGGAGCTTCCTAGGCACTCGAAACGATTGTGGAGTTCGAGTTGAAAGCTCTTGGGGTTTTGGATTTGGACCTGTGCTGGACGGAGCGTAGACTTAATCAGTCACCTTTCAAGCTTAATATTAATATTCAATGTGCCTTTTACCATGCGGTGATCACTTACAGCTTTCACCGCGTTGATCACAGAGACATCATTGAATATTTGCTTCTTCGTCGACAAGATGAAGTCAATCTTATTTCTAGTTGCACCGTCAGGATTTGGCCAGGTCCACCTTCGTCCATCTCGTTTGTCTAGTTTCGCGTTAAATTCCTCAAGACCAAGGTGAAGTGAGTCTTATAACCAAGCATGGCTCTAAATACATCCTCATACATGTTCTCTACTTCCTCGTCGGGGTGTGTCGAGGTCGAGGTCGGGCATATACCTGTATGACCTTCAGCGAATATCTTGATAATATTCTGAGTATAAGATACGCTGCCCTGGTCGACACTCTTTCGATCTTCATCACATTCTTCACAAAAGACATGTGGACGAGAAATCCGACACCACTCTGGGACTGCTGGTCACCCTCCCGGAAATCGTATCCTCTCCCTGCCTTCGGATTCCGGATAATCTCAAGTTCGGTGATCTTCTCGTCATCTGAAGAATGAACATAAATAATGTCCATGATACAAGAAGGAAAACTCAGCGTAGTACTGCTAGAAAAATAATAATAGTAATAGCCTTTATTAACAATCTAATATAGTGCTTAGTTAATTATAATGAAATGTAACTAGCTCGAACAATAGCAGTAACTTTATCAATGGGCCAAAGAGTATCAATTTCAAGGGCAAAATGCAGAAGAAGAAAAAGTGGTAAGCCAAGGTGCATAACTACACGAGAAAAGAAATTGAACGACAGTACTATGCTAAGAAATAGAATCACTCTGGCTCAGGTCCGAAATATTCATACACAATCCTGCGCCGTCTTTATATAGCTAATTTAAAGCCTTATAGGCCAATAGCCTGAAACTGCTGAAGGGACATCGGGTTGGCGGTTTTTGGTTTTAGAACATTTCCGATGGACAGATGAATATTGCTCCTATATTTAGACACGATGAGAGAGGAAGAGTATTTATACAACTTGAAGAACGTTTCATTATCAGTTTCATTTCCATAATGAGTGTTTTTTAAAAAAAAAGTGCCTTTTGGGGGAAGATTAATGATGGTATGGACGATAGATAGATAAAACGATTATTTGACTGCCCTCAGCGACGTAGGGGACAGTTTTAAATGAGCATACTTTTTTGAGGTGGGAAATCATCAAAGACTTTTTCCGCACTAGGTGGAGTGTTAGACTTTTTCTGACTAAAACGCGTCAGTGTTCCTTCAATGACTCTGCACTCTAGAGCCACATTAACTTTTTTGAATAATTGCGCACCTACCAGGCATCGGTCCTACTAGACCCCGTCCGTTTTACTGACATCTCTTTGTGGCACACGTGGATCACAACGTGCCATCAACTCGGGCTTGGTCCTTACCGGACGGTTTACGGCAAGCTACGCTCCAACTACCTTACAAGAAGAATTGTCAAACAGACAAAAATTTTATTAAAGATCTGGTTTATAACATTTCTCATTGTCATAAGGTACCGCTACTTAGACGAAATAACAAAGTTTAGAAACGATAAAAAGAGTTTTCTTTCTTAAAATAAACCACGATGTATTTAAGTTAAAAGTTTGTTTCTAAGTATGTTTGTAAGTTTGTTTCTTCTTTATAAATATTTTTGTTTAAATAACTAGTTATGTATTTTTTATGTATTAATCAGTCATTTACAATAAATTATAGTTTCAGGAATTTAACTTATATTTTTAATAAACTATCACATTTTTTATTAGCGACCCGGATTTTGCGGCTCAGTGTAAATTCGTCGGTGAGAGTACTTCCAGTATTTTTGTTTGCTGCGATAAGAGCGTTTCAACAGCTTACGGTTTACTTTCCAAGCTTCGAAAACAATAGGATTTGTTTTGTGTATAACGCTGATGTGTTTGAATTTGTGCGTAATTTATTTTACATTATCATCAGACGGGCATACTCTTTCTTTGTAATGTTGAGATAACGTACACGGTGTACCTACTTTCAACTTTATGATAACTGATTTGTAAAACGTTCCTTTAATTTTTATCCAAATGAGATTAACTTGATAGGGGGAAGAATTCAGTTGTCAGTGTGAACAGCATAACAATATTGAGGTACACTTCATATGAGAACGTGAGGTTTCATCCGGCTATAAATCTATCGGAAATATTCTCACACAACAAAGCGCAAGAGTAAAATAAACCCAAATCCAAGATAAAGATATTCAAGTTTCATATCGTCAATATTTATTCAAACATTAGGCATCTCTATTTGATATCATATTATTCGGCAAACACTTTTTCGTTGAAGGCGAGAGCTGCAAGAATTGATTGTACGCGGTCTGCACTGAATATTTATGAGGGTTAAGTGTGTATGCGAACTCGTTGAATGTTTAATCTCTATTTGGGTGTACGGGAAAGCGACCCGGGTGGATCTCAACCGCAGTAGTCAAGACTGCGATAGGGTAGAGGGACACCGACGGCGGATGGCGGGCACATATACCTACGTAACATGTATACTGCGCACGTATTTATCACATACGCTAGTGTGCGTTAACCACAACGCCTGCCTCGTACTACAATTGTTACAATAATAATGTATTCTGAAATGTTCCTGATTCTGTATAAAGCGTAGCGTAGTAAAATGTCTTTGTGATGGTCCTGAAACTTTATCGCCAGTTGAGAAAGTCGGCGAGCTGTCAATAACATTCGTCTGCGCTATTACTGAACTCGGAACAATCAATGTGAAGTTATTGTGAAAAGAGTATTACTGTAGGTTAATGTGTAATTAAAAAAATTATTAAAAACCTATTGATTGATTTAACACAGCCTTTATTAAAATGAAATAAAAATAGGTTATGTACAACTTAATAAAAATCAAAATAAATCTATAAAATGTAAAAGTTAGTTTCAGCAAAAAGCAGGCAAAAACTCAATTTGAAACTAGAACGACCATCCAATAGCTATAAATAAATAAAGATGTATGCGCTCAGACAAGGTAATGCGACTGAATCCAGAATTCTTCGTGTAAAGACAAAAGCACGAAATGCTAAGAGCATTTGGAGTCATTCAAACAATAGCGACGTTCAGGGCTCGTAACATATTCCTCAACCCTCCCGCCAACTCCGGCCACATTTATTTTTTACCAGGACGCGGAAAGAGACGTTTTTAATAATGCAGTATATTCTAAGAAAGAATACAAAGAGGTAAGTAAAGCCTCCTGTGGCTCCACTCGCTTTGTACACGCTATTATATTAAAGGCTTTATGTATTAAGTTTTGGTTGTTTGATGGTTTGATACTGATAGTATTATTAGACGGGAGTGGAACTGCTACAAATGTAAAAAGGATATGGATAGGTAAACTGAGAGTTAAAGAAAACGGCCGAAAGAAAAATTGGAATTTAAATCACAAAAACTTGACGAACAGTGCTATGTGTGTGTGTATATAGCATAACAGTGTATATATAAGCAGCTTGGCAGTATAGCTCAACTTGCTATAGAGGACGGACGAACGAACATGTCATTCAAAACGTCAGCCATAATTATGAAACTCAAAGTTAATTCAATGTTAGGAACTTTTATAAACATGACCGTAGTGATGGGAAAGCCAAGCGAGGCACAAGCCGAAAGGCCGCATGTATTCCAAATCTGTGTAAGTAATATGATTTTCCTGTTCCGAGTTTGCGATAAAATAAACATAACAATGTACGATGATGCGTAAAATGTTGCGTTCGGTGCGTACGGTGCGACATAAGTTGCGTAGCCAACAATGCGTAAAGTTGGGGTTTAATCGTTAGCGGGCCGAGAGGTTAATAAACTGAGTTGATGTGTCGCTACGGGGTTCACTATGGGGACGCTTTCTTTCAATATCAGAGCGTGGCGTAAAATTATGATATAAGGGTTAGTTTTTCTGGTAACATGGGCGAGAAGATGAGAACTTCTTGAAATAAGAAATGGTTCGTAAGTATTGGTAGGTGACAGATATTAACTGCCTGACTGATGACTTTTTTTGTACTTTAAACATGATCTATTGTCTATATGAGTGCGTACGAAAATGGAGTTGTGATTACAGTTGGTATATTCGCAAATGACAGATGCGTTTTTCATCGTTGATAACCTGCAAAAAAAAAGTTACATTCAAAAGCATATTACATGTTGCTAAATAAAAAAAAGCTGCATTGACGTTTGTAACATTTAGCAGATATTACTCCATGCGAAACAGTAGGACAAGTTTCGATAAATGTGAACAGGGATTTCGTGATGGTGGCCATTTATTTGACACAGACAAGACACAAATGTGAGCACAGCTATATTGAAAACAAAAACATCAATAATTAATTTCTGTCCCCGTTTGATAATTGAAGTTTTAATGCTTATACGGCATAAAACGAATGAGGAACATGTCATAAGGAAAATTATGAGTATGATATTAGTCCGTTACAAGAATAGAACTCCGGCTCGTAGACCAAGGAAGCTGTGGATGCATTGTGTGAAAGACGATTATGCCAAGAAAGTATGCTGACACGAGATATAGTGAATAAAAGCAGGATGGTGATTGTGATGCTTGTTCAGTACACAATGCGGTTTTTCCTTGCATTACCTGAGACGTGCTGCGGGTGAGGCGGGCGGTAGACGTGGTGCGCGGCGTCGCGGTCGGGCGCGCGGTCCAGCTGTGCGCGCACCACGCTCGGGCGCTCGGTGCCGCCCGCGCCGGGCTCGGCTCGCGCCACGGACCGGCTCACGTTCACACGTCTCACGCCTGCAACACGCCTCTCATTAACATGCAGCTACGATGAAGATGAAATAGTACATTTTGATGCAAGTGGGAAAAGTTGGTCATTACAACTGAGCCCGAGCAAACAAGAGGCCATTATGGAAACAAAAAACTGCAATGACCAAATGATCGCGTGTATTAAACATTTCCAACACACTTACTCGAAAAAATTAGTAAATTTCAATATAATAACCACATTTTAGTATTGCTATGGTTCACGGATATATTTTCATGTGCTATGTTGGATTTTCGTGGCGGATGCACCCCAATCTTCCTGTTATTACAGATTATGATCATAATCAATTTAAAGTGTGTAGGCTGACCAGTATTCTAGTACGAAACACACTTTATTGCGTGCCTAAAAACTGTGACATAGTAGCTAGTTTTCAAGTAAGTGTAAAAAAAAACGAAGTGTTTTCCTATGTGTTTTTGGCAGTAAGTTCACCTACCTTCATATCGGACTCGTTATTAATGGTAAAATGTTGAAAATGAAACTATGGAAAATGCAAGTATGATATTATGTAATATTTATGTTGAGAGTTAAAACCATGTTGAGAAGCGTGTAGAAATTGGGTTTTTAAGATAATGGCATACATGATGGCTGATTTTTTCACCAGCTGCAAAATTGTGATCTATGATACACCGCTTTCACAGAAAATAAAAGTTTGCACAGAAGTGTTTGTATACCTGGAGGAAACCACGGTCGTATTTATTGAATTGAAGATTGACGGCCAAATAAATTTGTTACCTAAAATTATGGTCAATGTAAATAAAACAACATTAATTTTTTGAGAAACAGGATAAATCGCCATTAGTCGCCCTGTCTCACGTCGATGACAAGATGGACTTCATGATTAAAACGGATAGGTAAATCAAAAACCACTCGTGATGAAATTATGTCATGAACTCAAGAATAAGAAGCAAAATTAAGTTGCCATAAATGCAGTACCCAGCTCATGTACTGAAAATGTAAGCCACTCGTCTTTTTCTATCGATTCAACTGCTAATGATGTGAGGTGGATTAATTTGATATAGAACCTTTTGTAGGAAGTCTAAATGTTTGGATTTACAAAAAAAAAAAAGTTTTGTTGCATAATGTCTGCTTATATGGCTGTGATTAAATAAAGTTTAAATAAAAAAATCAAAACATTTTTCAACAAATCTCGTATCGTGTTTGTTATCGAACTCTTCCAAAGCGGCTTGACCGGTTATTATGAACTTTTTTGTGTCTATTTGGTAGGTCTGAGAATAATAATAATATATTTATTTTACAAAATGAGCCACAGTCTAAACAGATTACAATAGATATGACCAATTTAAAAGTAGAAGAAGGGGGTCGTAGCGTCCTAGCTAGGTTACACAGTAACCTGTATTAAGGTTCGCCAGCCCAAGATTCCATTAATAACAGTTATTTAGGAATACAAGAAGACTGAAATTTAACTTTAAATCACTATCCTGTCAAGTTTACTCAATGTCGCATAATATTTTTTGCCTTTCAAGCGTCGATATATGGAGGTCGTATTTCTATCGACACCGATATTGTCGACACAGGACTTTTCCCAGCCCTGTACTTCGTGTGTGTATGCACGTGCCTTGAGCAGCGTTGAGCCTTCCGCAGGTTGAGTACCCGAGTTCATGTTTTATGCTGTTTTTTATTTGTTAACGTGAGCATAATATTATTATCTTGATTAATGTTCAGCTGATTATAAAATGTTTTATTGAAACTGTATTTTTACTTGTGTTTACTGAATATGTTCTGAATTTATTATGGTGAACCTAGCTATTTTATTATATCAGCGATAGTACTTTTATTTACAGTTTTTTTATTATTGGTAGTCTCACGTTTGGAAGAAGAAAGAAAGATTGAAAATATGTTTATTTGGCACACCATGATTAATTAATCAACAAATAATTAATTTACAACTAAAATTAAATTTAAAAAAAAAATAAGGAGAAATAAAATTAACAATAAAAAAAATAAAAATTTGTTTAAAAAAATAAAAGTTTGACCACTATCTCACCTAACGGTAAGCGATGATGTGGCCGACGATGGAGCACGCTTGCCTTGAATGTTAATAAATTATAGAAAAATCATTTTTAAATCAATTTCAAAGAATAAAAATATCTTCAACTAAATAATGGATGAATGGTCCTATATACTGTAGGATGACCAGCAGAAAAAAACTGCGATAGGATCAAAGACATTCCTAATTTTTTCGCTTTATCAGCATCATTTCTGCTGAAAGATGTCCACTATTGGACATAGATCTCTCCCAAGAGTCACCACGACGAACGGTTCTGTGCGTCTCACATCCATCGAATTACCACGACTCTCACCAGGCCCTCGGCTCACCTTTTGGGATACCTTCCAACGCTCCGTCTTCACCACTCCAGAACTTTTCGGCCCCATCGACCTGTTCTGCGAGCTATGTACCGTGCCCACTGCCACTTCAGTTTGGCGATTCTTCGGGCTATGTCGGTAACTATGGTTCTCTTGCAGATATCTTCATTTTAAAGAAACTCCGAGCATAGCCCTTTACGTTGCCATTTGGGTGACTTTTTATGGGGCTCATTGTAAGCGACCATTTTTCGCTTGTAGTTATTTATTTATACAGGTAGATAGCTAAATAGGTAGGTAAATTTAAACGCTGTTTTAACAATATCATAATTAAAGTGTAGACTTAATAACAGTGATCTACCCTCAAATACGCGGTAGATGATAGTAACAAAAGATAAAATTACACATACATGTACGTAATTACGGGCCTATCGTAAAACATGTCATTAAAATGTTAATTAGAGCCATAGTTTACCGAGCGCCGATGTACGTATTAAAATGACCCACGATGATTAAACCTTTGCAATTTGGCGATAATACGGACTACGGCCCGTAGCGTCCGCACCTAGGGGCCGGTATTAAACATTCATATTTGTAATTAGGTTGGTGACTTACTCTCACGAGCCAATATATTCATAATTGATGTTATGATGATTAGATTACTGTAATGACATCAATATTGACATCTATTTCTGCTGCCAAGGTGTGTACATAGCAGTGAAAACTTAATAGAGCAAGATCCTACAGCCCCAAGATATTAGCATAGTCGGCCTTATAATGTTCCCACTGTTGGGACTAAGGCCTCCTCTCCAGGAGAGGGAATGGGCCATAATCAACCACGCGGGTCCAGTGCGGGTTGATGGATGTCACATGTCTTCGAATTTTTGGTTCTAGGACATGCCGGTTTCTTCACGTTGTTACCGATATATCAACATATTACTGACTTTTAATTAATAAAAAAAAGCGTGGAAAAGATTAACGTCAGCATACAGCAATTTTACGTACACATATCTGCTAGTTTAGGTCGATGACAAAAAATCGAAAATGGTGACTATTGTCAAATTTTGTTCAACTCAACATTCGTCCAGGAAAAGATAAGCTAATTTAAGGCAAAGTGTATAAATATAAAAGTAATTTAAGAGAATGATAGAAATAAATGATAATTTCGCAAGTAACTGAAAAAAATCAAGACGAGACGAAAGTACACTTATTCTCTTGCCTATAAATGTATTTTGTATTTTAGTATCAAATGTTTAATTTATTTTAAATAAACCAACTCCATCTTGTATTCAGGAAATCTGTTCATTCCAGGTCGCCTGGGAGAAATCGCTAAAAGCGATAGGGCCACTAATTGTATGTTTTTAGTGTAAGGTATTCTTTTTATAAATATATACCTAATCTTGGTGTACAATAAAGTATATTATTATACATAAATAATATAAATTATTGCTATGAGAATTTCTAAGGAATAAAATCTTTCTAAGTGAAGCTTGAACCATAACGTATGTAAAATCATCGCCTTTGTTTGGAGAACCGAGTCAACTTGAACATAAGATAAGGTGTCAGTGTATTCTAATCTCGCACACATTTGCTCGTGCGTCGTTTAGACGTAAGTTTACTAGGCACGAGTCAACACGAAACTTAAATTAGTCATTACTGCATGTTTACTCACACCGTCTCGAGTCACGCCGCAAACTTTGTGAATCATGCTGAGAAGTGTTTACTGTGTATGTACTACGATACTTATTATTGCCAGACTTATTAATGTTATATGTACATACATGTTGACTTATTAGTTTTATGTACCTACTTATTAATTTTATATGAATCAATGTTTGAGTCCGGGCTCAGTGGTGACGTTGTTGTAGTACAAAGCCATTTATTTTTTAAATTTTCTGAATACAATAGAATTAAATTTACTTTAAACAGAAAATTTAATTCAGGTAACACAATGAGTTACCGAAGTACTGAACCGCAAATGGCAACTGAAGGAACGCGGGTAGATTTTAGTCAGTGCAATTCTGACATTCCATCTAGTTCCGCCCAGAGCGAGAAGAGTCATTTGACGAAGTACCACGTAAAAATAAGCGCGTAAAGGTTAATTTACATTTAATTTTTTTATTCTGCATTTATAAATATTTATTTAAAAAACTTTTTAAATATAAAACGCAAACGAAAATTATATTCATGATTTTCCTTTTCTAAACTGTTAATTTTATTCCAATTGTAAATAAACCTACGAAAGCAAATAACAGGAATTAATTTATTGTTTTACGTTGCTAACGATTGTGAAGTCTGTGTTGATGATCATATCATAACTTGTATTGTTAAGGGATTCAACTTACTCTCTTTGTTGGCATTGCTCTTCATTTCTGTAGCCTTAGGTGATGTCGACGGCATCGGGATTTCTATGGAGGAAATATACAATTAATTCTTAATCACCCAAATAAATGTATCACTTCGATCTGTTTCTTTATTACTAAACTGTTTGCAAAGTTACATATTAGTACATGGATTTAATTATGTCTGCCTAGTTTTATCCTACTCATGTCGAAGTCAACTTCTGGTCTAAGTGTATGGAAGTGAATAACAGTATTTTACACGGAACGACTGCCATCCTCTTTTAGTAGACGATCTGACCTCCACAATATAGTAGCTGGGTAACTCGATGCCCCTTGGCAAGACTAGTGGCAGATATCTTAACTCCTGAATATACATAATGACTGTCAAAGATCTACAAATGACAGCCGACACCAAGGGCTTAACGTGCTCTCCGCGGCACAGAGGATTCTCAGTATGTTGAGATGATCAGCCATTCACAGACCGATCTCGGCAAGCCTTGGGTTAACATAGAGGTAGGTGGATAAAGCAGTTCCAATCACAACCTGGAAAAATGGGGATTATAGACCACTCCGATACCCTGTGTGACTGCGGTGCTCTTGACCAAATTATGGCCCACTTATTAGAGTACCCAAAGTGTCTCTAACTCTGTACTTTGTCGTTTTTTTGGTCCTCACCAAAAGAACGCCACTAAAACTGCTATTAACGTAGTAATTTACTGGGCCCAAAAACTTTAAGGAAAGACCATCGATTAGAGAAGAAGAAAAAGTAGGACAAAATAAATATTTTTGTACTCTCCACTATTCAGTTTTGTTAAAATTAAATACCGTAAAAATTCACATCTAAATAGCACACATTCCCTAGTCATAAAGGCACAAATTGGCAGCAAACATTATCACAAGGTACCAAGCTGCTAGAAACTAGAGTTACTTCGTAATTACAATTAGAATAGTCGATGACGTCAGAGTCACTTACCGTACAGGCGGATGGAGCCCTCTGTTTCCCCCAGGGAGTTCTTAGAGATGCACCTATAGTTACCGAAGTCGCCCGTCTGCAGGTTGCGGACTGTTAGCTTCATGTGGGCTCTGCGGACAGATAATCACGTTAGGTGGTATTACGGTAATGTTACAGCAAATGTAAGTGTTGTGACATATTTTTTTTGTGTTTAGTAAGTTTTTGTTTTGTATGTACGGGTCAAATCTGGCAGATAAAGTTTTCTGTACGCAAACGATTATATACTTAAGCGATTGAACTGGAATTTTCCAAATACGTTTGATGTAAAGGATGACGGACGGTGAACAAGGTGATATCATTCTAAACGATATAACAAATATGATGGACTCCCAGAAATGAACATATTTTATGCACCTCAAATATAGCCAAAAAATATCTCATCTCTCCAGCTAGTTAATTGCTTAGCATATTGGCTACATTTCAATTCCTGTACAATAATCTATACATATAATAAAACAGTAAAATTATTTTGCGGTGGTATTAATTGGCGCAAAAACTACTGAACCGATCCTGTTTAAATTTTGCATACATAATCCTTATAGGTCAGGGCAACTTATAGGCTATAAATTATCACGCTATTTGCTAAGGGGGGTGAGCAATAATCAAAAATGTTGGTATTGAACGACATTTGCCACGAGTTCAATCCTCAGCTACATTTAAAAATTTTGTCATAATTTTATCTTACTTTTTTTGTAATAAAATGACTTTTACCATTTTTTCAAAATAAAATTGACATTTCTATTCGATAGTTTCTAAATATTTCGTAAAAACAATCAAAACACATAAAAAAATGATAAGTGGCGAGTAAAATCACGTACTATAATGTTACATTATCCCATTTAGCTGCAAATTTAACTTCTGAAATGAAAATCATCACGCTATCATCGATAAGGAGCCAACCAGTCAATTATGACGTTTATATAAGAACGTCTATTTTAAGACCTAATCATCGAAGACCGTAGCGCAGTGGTTTCGTATCTGGACTTTCATGTAATGTAAAGGTTGTTCAAATCCCATATGGCTTTCATTTTTGTTTTATTTTTTCTCTGTAAATAAGATTTTTTATATATTTTTGCATTGCATCCTTATATTTTTTTTTTTTATTTATCTGCACATATAATATATCTGTAGAAGCTTTTAGTTGTGTGCGTACCACAGAAAATGTTAGAAATCGATGTAGATAACTTTTATACATTAAAATTGTGTGTAACTTGATATATTACTTAATAGGCTTTGTTAGGCATCGCAATAAAACAAAGCATATGAAATACAAACGGTATGAATTTAAAGTTTTCAAGAACTGAAATATGACACCACACGCAATTCAGATACTCGCAACGGCATCTAAAGACTCAAAGTAGAAATAATGATGACAATGACAGTTGAACTTCATATTAAATTTGATAGATGGCATTTTATATTTTACGTAATTTTCTATGTGGCGGGAGAATGACCATCGCCCACGTTTTCAGACAGTTTTATTCTTTAAAAATTGGACGAAAACAGTTACGGTTAAACTGGTGTTAGACGGAGTCATTTTTAACAATCATACTGCTTATTTTTATTATTTCCCATGGTTACCAATCAAAGGCGATAAAAGTAAATACCTATATGTATTTAATTATTAACTTTTAAATAACACAGCCAAATTTTCGGAAGCTTTTACATGGTACCATGCGTTTGAAGGTCCCCAGATGGACCGATGACCTGGTGAGGGTCTCGGGAATCCGATGGATGGACCGGTCATTATGGCGACACTTGGGGAGGCCTATGTCCAACAGTGGACGTCTTTCGGCTGAAATGATAATGATGATGATGGCACCTTTTTTTTTCTTTTTTAAGGGTGAAAATCATCCAGTGACTTCTCCCGCTCTGGTTGGTACGGAAGGGTGTGTCAATCGTTTACTGACTAAAACCACACCTGTGTCCCTCAGTTGCCCTTTGCGAAATCTCTTTGAGGAATGCATGGATCACTACGCGCTGTTGACGACTAGGCTCGGTCCGTTCAACTACCGGACGGCCGGACGGCTAGCTACCCATTGCTCGACGTCCGCAAGCCCGCGTCTACTGTGGCCGGTAGTCGGGGTCGGAATCTCGGCTCGGCGTGCGGCCTCCTCCTTCGCTAGCATTACGGCAGAAGGAGGTGAGCGCCTGCCATTCCTCCTCGCTCTGGATCATAGCCCGAACCAAGGCCCGGCGCGAGAAGTCACTGACACTGATTGCCTCCACGAGGACACGGTGGTGCTCCGCCCTTGCAGAGCAGCCCTCCACTGTATGCTTCTACTGAGTCCTGCGGGATGATGGCACCTTGCGGCCTAATAATGGCGCGTTTTATTATTTGCAGTCACTGCTTCATATAAAACGGGGTCGAATGTGTTTTTCTGATCACACTTTGACAACGTATGATGTATCTCAGATTCCTTGCAGCCTTACGTCGACATCTGGACGTTACTTCCTTGCAGTGAGTGGTGACCAATACTCAGGTATAACACTAATTGGTTGCTACATTTGTTTACTGTAATTTCATTGTTTTATGGATACGCAAGCTCAGGACTGTTGTGGTTGTTTCGAACGGTTTCTCTTCTGGATTCGGTTGGAATACCCTGATATTACCATTTTGCGAATCGCCCGGAAGACCCGATGTAGCATGTGGTGGAGGTATATCAAGCTCCAGTGAACCACCGTGTCCTTATAGAGGCAATCGGCGTCAGTAATTTTTCGGTTTAGCCATCAATATGCGAGTTCTATTGGACGGAGATACACTGCGAACAAGATTTTGCCGAAATACATTCAAAAGTTGGAGACTCTTTATAAGGTAGTTCCCACTATGGAAAAAACATTTGTCTAATATACGAGGACGTCAGCCAAATACACACCAAAAAATCCTAGATAACTGAACAAGTAATTCTAACGCCCAAAATGATCACGCTGCAACAATCAATGCAAGCATGCTCTCGCAATTTCTTCGTAAGTACTATTGTGGAGGAAGATAGTTGATGGTGATGATGATAGTTTTGGATTTACTTAAGGCACTATCAGTGCACGTTACCCAGCTGAAGGTCGGTGTCCTGATTATGCTCCTTCGTTTACATCTACCAAAGCTGTCTAACGGCTTAAACTCTTCAGTGAAACATTATTGAGGCGAAAATTCTTATGGGAGGTAACTCTTTCAAACAATCTCGCAGCCCTAGCAGACATCGGTCCTATAGGGCCCTCTCCATTTGCTGACATCTCTTTGAGTCGCGCGTAGAATACTACGCACCGTCGATTCAGGATTGCTTTGACCAGACGGCCGGACGGCATCACCGTAATCCCATGTTTGCGATGGCTGGGAATCGCCCTGCGGCTTTCAACACCCGGAGCGTCACTTGCAGCGACAGCTGAGGAGTCAGGATGTCCTATCCCCATAGTTTCAGCTACCTTCTTTGATCGTTTGATTGTAGTGCTTCACTGAAGGAGGCTACTGGTTGTCATTTTCGCCACCAATCGCCTCCATGAGGACACGGCGGCGCCGGCAATCCGACCAAGCGGGACTGACTTTCACCGTATGTATCATCGTATTCTCCGGGCGATCCGCATAATGGTGAGACCTGAGTGTTTCTTCCCGCTGAATTCGATACAGATAACTTCCGAAACACCCACATCTGGTGAGTCTTGCACAAAGAGAGGATGCCGTTACGCCTCTGTAGTCACTTTTCAAAGACAGGCATTACAGCTGCGATTGTGGCGTGATCTCTGTGGCGAGGGGTTAAAATCATACAATGTTGTTTTACCAGAACATAAATCAGAAAAATATATAAACTAATGCCTTTTCCCTTGGGGTAGGTAGAAATGCCAACTGCTACGACCCATACATACTCTTTTTATTCATTGACGTTCATACATCTGGATCTGGACGAGTACATAACATGTTTCCTGAAGGTAATTTGCGTTTTAACCTTTAACCGTTTTACGTTAAAGTACAATAAATAATTGCGATGTTTGCGGAATGAATTGCAAGCACAGAGTGATTGTACAGTTTTAAGAACTTAACGCGGACGAAGTCGCGGGCAACAGCTAGTTAAAATTAAAATGACTGTTTCTGGCATTCTGTAGTTATTAGTAATGCATCAATTTACTAAACATTAATTTCATGGAATGTACAGTGTTTTTATTTACTTAATTTGTATTGCTAACTCCATATATGTTTTTAGGGTTATGTGTTTTTTTTTTTTTTTATTGGGTGGGAAAATCATCCTTATGACATCCCCGCTCTTGGGCGGAGCGGGAGATAGTGTCAGACTCTTACTGACTAAAAACCCACTCCTGTTCCTTCGTTGCCTTCGAACAGGAGTGGGTTTTTAGTCAGTAGTTTACTACCAAGATAAATATTACAATTTTGAATATTTCAGATTAATACGGTGACAATGGGCGGCTTTAAAATAAATTCGAGTGTACAATTTTTCTACATAAATGTACAACAATTTGGGCTTAAATAAACAATGTCCAGCCAAATTCAATAGTAATAATCTTTAAATAATCTTTTAATAATAGAAAGCTTTTAATAAAAGATTTAATCCTGATTTTGATAAAGTGTCATTTCCATCATTTCAAAATCTATTTTTGATTAAAGTTAACTAATTTTAATGTGAAGCTATTTCATTTTATTGTTCATTTGTGAATTGTAAATGTAATTGTTGTGATATTGTTTTAATTACACTGCATTTGACATGATTACAAAACAATCTAACTGTTTTTAGAATACCAGATAGTTATATGTATGTAATCCGGTTATGAGAACTTGTTGGTGGGGTTAACAATAGTTAAATTAATTTAGTTTCCTGTTACTTTAATATAAAGTTTGACTTTATGACAGATTTAAGACTAAATGTCAGCTGAAACGTCGAAAATAATGTCTATCATAGTTACCGGTAAAATCCGTATCATAGTGTTACTGTAATACAATCATACATCATGGAACTAATGATTTATACGAAATTATGAAGACTTCACAGTTATAATATCTACGCTACATCCTTTAAAGCAAAAGTGACCAAGAATAGTTTTGGGTCCATTCGTTCCATCATAGACCTTATTATTGACTTTTTATGCGGGCCCAGGGCCTGAACCAAACCATTTCAAACCATGACTTGAACCCTTCAAGTCATGGTTTGGAAAGAGGGGGAATGGGCGGCGGTCGCCTCCTTTTGCGAAGCAGTATTACTAGCGAAGGAGATGCCAAGACATTGCATGAGGGAATGAACATCCCACGCCCCAGCCGCTGAGACCCCGACCTTGACTACCAGCTACAATAGGTGCAGATTTGCGGATGACGAGCAATCGGTAAGGGGAGTCGTCGACGGCGCGCATGGAATGCGCACCTCAAAGAGATGTCAGCAAAACCGTAGACACCCACAGCCGATGCCTACTAGGGTCATGGGAGGACTTCTAAAAAGGTAACTCGTGATTTTAGTCACGAAAAGTCTGACACGCCCTCCCGATCTGCCTTAAAACGGGAGAAGTCATTAGATGAGATACCCTCAAAAAAGTTAGTTAAAAAGAGAGAGGGGTAGTTCAAGAGAGAGAGATCAATCTCATTGTTAAATAAGGAAAACATGGCTTACCAAATAATATAAATGTTATTTTTATAAAACTTTGGCTCTATACTAGGAATTATTCCTGTATCATAGGTGCGTATTTAAAATGTAAACTAACATACACAAGGCAGCCAAACTTGAAGCAACTATATGTTCTGTAGACCATACAAATAATTCAAATAAAACGAACCCATGACATGCAACGCAGCAGCCAATCGTTCAACCACTACACCATCTTTACCGTTCAATAAAAAAAATTACATAAATAACAGCCCAGCGTATCAAAAATTTAACCAATCCAAAACAACATTGTAAGCTTAAATACGATTATAATAACAAGCCATAATGGATTTGTAATATTCAAATTTATTACCGACTGGCTCCGTTAACAAGGGACCTTGCAAATGGCGCGGATAATTTCCTTGTTTGCTCTATACTACGATAGCCCGCGGCGTTGCCTGGTTAGCTTAGTGGTAAACTTGTATTGCGTCAAGTTTGTTACTCAATAATCTATTAATGCTTTTTGCTGCGGAAAGTTTTGGTGAGTGATAACTTTGATTTAGGGTTCTGTTTTTTTTGTTGTTTAATAAAAACTAGGTAGACAAAGTTACTTAGTTTTCAATCAGCTTATTTTTAGGGTTGCGTACCTTTTTTTAAAAAATGGGAAATCATACAATGACATCTCCTGCCCTTTGTGTCAGAATTTTACTGACTTAAACCCACTCCTGTTCCTTCTTTGCCCTTGTTTCAGGGCCCCGGGGTCCTTTTTCGCATTACCCATGGCCCCAGTAGGCTTCGATCCTGCTGGGCCCCTACGGTTGCTTAAAGCGCGCGTGGAACACTACACGCCGTCGATGATTTGGGCTCGGTCCCGACGGTTACCGGACGGTCGGATGGCGAGCTACCCATTGCTCGCCGTCCGCAAGCCCGCGCTTACGGTGACCAGAAATCAGGAACGGAATCCCGGTGGCTGGGGAGGGTTTTGTAATACAGTCGGCAAAAACAAAACCATTACAGGCTCACTTTGTAGTCAGTCGGTCCTTCTGCCAAGACTTTTTATTCTTAGGAACGTGTGTGATTCAGTCTCACTTGTGCCGCTTGCACATGCGGACGTGTTATTTACGTTTTCCTTACATCGATGAGTGCAGCACAAGCTGACGCTAGTAAGTACTTGCCGTGACTGATAATCTTTTGGCGAACGAGCTGCTGGCATTCTTAGCTCGATGTTATGGACGAGGAGTCCGCAGTACAGATCTGCGTAATGAACTTCAGCGAGGACGACATAGCTACTGCGAAGCTGTTACTGTTCAGCGTGCTGAATAAGCGCGACCAGATGCCATCCCGCCGGCGTGACGGGACCAAGAAAAGCCTACAGGATATAATCACACTGTTCAAGGAAACCGGCCCTGATGACGTTGGTTCGACGTTTCTGGCAAAAGAGTGGCACCTGTGACAGTATCCACCAATCGAAACTGAGCACGCGTGGTGAAAAACAGTACATTCCTTCTCTGAGCGATGAGTACTGAGTCCCAGCCGCGGGAACATTATAAAGCTGAACGCTGTGTCTTTTTAAGCATTATTGATGACTTTTTCGAGCTTCAACGGCAGCACTATTTTACAGGCTCATCCTTAAGTGAATTATTCCAGGTACAGTGGACCGATTATATTTATATGACGTGACGTGCTCAATAAATCTCTTTCCCGGTGATAAATTTATTTCCACGCATATCACCCGGCGATTTAATTTATATTTAAAATTTTACAAAAGAATCAATGAAAAATCAGTGACATTAAGTTAAAAGGTAGTTGGTTAAAAGGTACGTTCATTTTGTAGACGGCGGCTTTAAATTATGTATATTTTGCAAACCAATATACCTACATATAACAATTGTAGGTTTCTTCTTTCACTGAGCTGGGAAAATTTCCCATTCGTGCTTTAGGATGGAGTGAGAGGGCGTGTCAGAATTTTACTGACTAAAACCCCCAGTTGCTTGTTTCGTTCCACGATATCCTTTTCAGAATTGCCCAGCTTCACATTCCCTCTGGCTCCGGACTGAACCAGGGCCGGATGCAAGAGGTCACCACCGTTGATCACCTCTACGAGGACTCGGCGGTGCTCCATCCAAGCGGGGCACACCTAACAGCTAACATTTGAAGCGAATAGATTATTATGGATAGTTTTTATTTTAAAATGGTTTTGGTGATGACTAGAATATGTCAAATTGACACACAACCCATTTCATGCAACCATTAAAGTAAAACAATCGAATGTGATTTTAATCTACTGAAAACTTAAGTTGTTGCCTAGTCAATTTTCCAAACAATTAGTTTCCTAGCCGTTAGATAAATCATTCAATACTAACGTACCTACTATCTCCAATTAAAATAGAGCTAATTATAATTTCTGTGTATCGAGCTATAAAATAGTTGTAAGAGAAATAAACGAACAGACTAGAACTATTAACTGAAACCTTTGAGAGCTGAAATTAATTCAGTAATATAGCGTTGCTTGTAGTAGCAGCTCGTTCTGATGCCACACTTCTAGTCATGTCTAAACATAAATGTATTATCAGTCTCTCGTTTTGTGCTATACTGTACAATAAACGTAAATGAAATACTGTAAAAGTTTTTGGAATATTTTTCAGAAATTTCAAAGAATTTTGGTTTGCGCTTTCCAGTCAAGTTTATCCTTTTTTTTTGAGGTGGGATAACATCAAGTAACTTTTCCCGTTCTTGGCGGAAAGATAGAGTGTAAGACTTTTAATAACTGAAACTCATTTTGTTTACTCAGTTGCGTCCTTTTGCGTTCCAGGGCCGCATAAACTGTTGCACTGTGCAACCAAGCAGCCCTGGCAGGCACGATAGCTGTTTGAGGCGCTTGTGGAAAGTAATGCGACGTTGACCCAGGCTCGGCCCTTATCAGACGGACGATCTGCACTGCATTCCCGACAGTCAAAGCATCTTCTGCTGTGGCTGGGGCCCGAGGATTACCTCTCACTCACACTTTCTGTAGCAGAATGTGACTGCCTTTTCGCTCCGTAACATTGCCTAAACAAAGGTCAGACGCGAGAGGTCGCCTCCTTGATGACATGGCAGTGCTTTGCCCTAGCGTGGCAGGTCTTCACCGATTTCTGTATCGTTTCTTCCGGGTGATCCGCACAATGATAACACCCGTGCATTTCTTCCAGCCGAATACAACATAGGAACCTTCCGAAATTACCATGTCTGGTGAAGACCTGCGTCAGGCGGAAAGCTGGACGCCGGGGCGCCTTCCTAACTACTCCTTAAAAACAAGATTGACCGCCGTGATTCTAACAAGTCCATCTATATTTATCTTTATTTTACAATTTATAAAATTACCATGATTGTAATATGAATATTCTGCCATTTTATGCTAATCGTCAATTTCTTAAACAATATTTTCCTGAATTGTGTGTACACTGTGTTTTGAAAGATTGTAAGTGATGTGAAATGAATTAAAAGAATATAGACATAATTTGTAAACAGTAAGTTTTTGTGAGCAAAACTAAAACAATCCTTCAAATGTTTTCCGTTAGTTCATACCTGTAGGAGTTCTCCTCAGTATTGATGGCATATTTCTTGGTAGGAAGCACCATGACGTTGTCGTACACCCAGTAGGAGATGGCACGCGGGTGCGCCTCCGTGTGGCAGTCTACCGTCACATCTGTGCCCGCTGGCGCGCCCACCAACTGGTTCGGTACCCAGATCATTGGCGAAACTAGAACAATAGACTTGTAGTTAACTCACACATTAATACTAGATACGTACAACGAAACTATTGCAAGACCATCAAAAATAACGAGATTCTTATTCTTTTCTCTCAAAGTATTTGAGCGCAGTAGGTTGCCATGTATATAACAGTTTCAGTTGCATTTATTATGTCCTCCAAAGTGCAGGTCTACACCTACGCCCAAAGCATGTATGTGTGTGCCAAAGTATGTATGTGTGTCTGTGTGTTTGAGCCGTAGGGCTCACACATACATACTTTGGGCATTTTAAAAAGTGGGCCATCTTCTAGTCAGGGGCACTGCACTCGCACTTGATGTCGAAAGGGTCTATTATCCCGCATTTTGCCAACAACGGGATGCACAAACAAAACGATAGATTGAACAAATTATATTTTTGTGGAGCTCTACCGACACTTGCAAAGTAAAAGAAGAAAAAAATGTTTGATACTAAACAAATACGTATTCGTAAAAAGTGTATTTATCATAGAATAGAAATTTTAAGAATCAAAAATAGACCGTTATATAAAAAGGCCTTTTTATATAACGGTCTATTTTAATACCTATGGCTACGCATGATACCTCTAATAATAACGATGGCATACCTCTAATAGCGAAGATACCTGAGTCTCGACCCATTGAAACGAGCGACGTATGAGAGGACATTTTTAAAAGAATTAGCTAAGTTCCATTTCAGCTTCAATCCCTAAAGACTAGTTGCAGTATGTGCACATAGAAAACTTTTCCTCTTCTATAAATCCAAAGTTTGGTAGCTTTAAACTTATTTATGTACTCTAGTAACATTATTTTATTACTAAGCGTCGAATTATAAATTAAATAATGGAAAAAACGCGTCATTGAGCAGTTCTGCTTAAACGATGAATAGATTTATCTTTGAATAGACACATTTTGAAAATCTAAATCTGTTCCACCCCATTGTCCATCAGTGCACACAGAATTTGCATGAACTTTATACAAAAGATTATCTTCACAGACCGCGCCATACAATATTTTAAAATCAAATTTTCTCTCGGAGAGTGTATCATCTAGGCACTCTCAAGATTTATTTAAAAGAATATCAAAGAGTTGAAGAGGTAAAATGATAAAAATAATACCGCCCACATTAAAGTGCCTTGTATGAAACATTTATTGTTTGGCCTCGAAGCTATGAGCGCCATTCTTAGTGCCAGACGAGTTTTTACTGAAAATGATTTAATCTGTGTATTGTGATAAAATATTACTTTATGAAAAGGGTTAGACGTAGCTTTGTTTTTAAAACCTTCCTTTGATTTACCAAAAATATCTATTTTAGTAACATTTTCGTTTGCACTGCCTAAAACTACCGGATATTTTTGCTAACTACCAGTTAGCTGAAACGCGAGCAAAATCCATGGAAAAAATGTTGTAAAATCAAATAACAGGAACACTGTGCAACTAGGTAAGCCAATCAGGAGATTTAGTAACGGATTTAGTGTTTGTGTTTACGACGATATAACCTGTAGGAGATACATTACCATGTCTCCAACGCAGTGGAAACGTGTGCAGTGCTTTGAAACCAGTGATGGATAGATAACCGATAGACGGTGCCAACTAGAAGCTATAGGTTAGGATGAGATACGGATAGATCAACATGCGATTGAGTGATGCACATTCGCTACACTGAACACGAATTTATACGTGTAAACATAAATCGTTCAAGAAATAGTTACATTCCTTTGCTTAATCTTGAATATACGTACATGACTAACCTCTATATTAGCGAAAAAGATGAAGTTATATGTTTTTATTTAACGAAATTACAATAGTGCATCAAAATAAAAATGACCAGACTTTGTCATTACAGCCAAAGTGAAACACATTTTGGAGCCGAAAAACTGCAATAACCATTATCTACGTGTTTAAAACGACGTTTTTCAACACAATTACTTAAAAATAATACAGAAAACTTCAATAACCGTAATATTTAGTAACGAATCAGTAAAATAAATGGCTGGTGGATTTATTTTCATACGCCATGGTGGTACACCAGGAGGGACTGTACGGTGACCTTTCCGACCAAATAAATCAATTAATAAATTGTGGCAAGATTGCGCCTCAATTTTTCACACAAGTGCAAAATACAAGACATTCCGAATCTAAAAGCGGTTGGGAGAGGAGCGGGTTTTCGAGTAAATGTGTTGAAAAATTATTTACTTGCAGTTCAATGACTTTAATGACCTTTAATTTTCCATTAGTATTTCTTTATCTCACCACGTCACCGGTTATAATTTTTTTTCAGATGGGAAATCATCCGATGAAATCTCTCACCCTTGGGCGGGGCGGGAGGGTTTGTCAGATATTTACTGACTAAAACCCATTCCTATATCTTTCGTTGCCTTTTATTCCAGGGCCAGGTTTTCCTTTCAGAAGCAAACCTATGGCCCCAGTAGGCTTCAACCCTGCTTGGTTTGCTGACATCTCCTTGAGGCACGCGTGTAACACTACACGCCGTCGACGACTTGGGTTCTGTCCGGACTGTTACTAGACGGTCGAACGGCGAAGTCACCAGTTATACCTTACGTTGAAAAATAAATTACCAAACTAGAATAACCGTTACATTCCACAAAGTGAATTTCGGACTGACGCCGTTTCAGGCAGAAGATTCAGGTGATATGATAATCTGACTCAAAATGCTTGTGGAATGGACAAATGGCATCCGTGAAGTGGATCACACAAATATGAATGTTGAAGCTACATTGTCCGGCCAGATGTAAGTTTTAATCTTACTAAAACATTGCTAATTTGTGTTGAATTTAATTTATATAAGTACATAGAACAATAGAGCTAATGAAAATATAGAACGTTTGTCTTAGAAAATGGTATAATTTTAACCTACACAGTATCTTATAACGTAGTGATTTCTAGAATTTAAAATAGCCACCTGACCTTTTGTATATTCTCAGGTAACAAGGCTGCAATATCTACCCAAACACTAATACCGTAATAGATTATCTCACAACAATGCTCTAAGATTGGCTATGGCGGTCTATTGAAGTGCCATTGTCAACAAAAGGCTTGCAGAATGTACGGTGTCGGTTAATAGGTAGGTGAAGTATATAACGAAGGAGATGATGATGATCTTAATGATAATGTTGATGATATCACCGATGAAATTAGGTTTTGTGGTGATTTAGTTGAACAAGGCATGTTTAATGATACTATAGAACAAGCTGTAGTAGTCAATGCGGTAGTCAATAGACAGATACGGACTAATGCAGTGGCTTGCGACGGACATCATGTAATTACACGTACACTAGTTTATACTCATGTGCGAGTAGGTACCGGAGAAATGTGAATGTGATTCTAACGTGTGATGTGGTTGAAAAGTAAATACGGGGAATAAGTGTACTGTAATGAGGAATGGTTTTGCATGAAATGTTATTTGTATGAGGTGAAGAAGCAGAAATAAATAGAAATATGCATACTGAGAATGGAGAGGTTGATTCCAGAAAAGAAATTAAAATCCAAGTAAATATCAATTTCTTATTTACAAAGCTCGCTTACTTTAGACAAACAAGCCCATAATAAAACTATAAGTTATCAATTGAAGCAGCACTTCGACTAGCGCTGCAAGTACATACAAACTTGAAGGAAGCAATTTATAAACTTTCAATAATGATGGATCGGCCCGAAGTTTGCCGAGTGCGCCCGAACGCCGCCCGACGATTTTTCACATAACGCCCAGATAATAAAATCCACACTTTGAAAACGTAATTCACAACGCTCGAGTTTATGGTGGCAATTTTCACGAGGTATAATACTCGCTTCAGTAATACACTTTAATATTCTACGACGTTTTAAAATATTTATAAAGTTTGCGTTTTTTTATGTTCTTACGACTTCATTATCACATCTGGCGACTGTTGCTGAGTATAATTTGATATGTTATTTATTTTGATGACACACTTGAAATTTAAAGCGTTGTAAACCAAGTACTTCAATATCTTATTTTTATTAAATAATTGAATATTTGAATAATGTTTCTTTCGTGATATATCACATTATTCTCACAAGAACATCTTGAAATTAAAAATATTTTGTTAAATAAAGCTAACGCGTACGTTTTACAGAAATAATATCCATATATAAATGTATTGCTCATGTTTTATGCGAGTTGAGAAGAATTTTAAACGATATCAACGTGAGAAGGAATTTCCAAGTTGTGAGCAACGTTAGATATTCTGTCTAGAGACTGCCATAGTGCATACGATAAAGAGATCTCCAAGAATCAAGAACTAAAGATATTTTGAAATAAATTCAAATTGCAAAACGTTCGTTTTATTTCGCTCAATTTACTGTAAATATAACCGTTATGCTGACGACTAACTTACTCCCACTGACTGATGCAATTCTGCACAAAAATTAACTGTCACACGTTACTGTCCGTTCATAACCGTGTCATATGAAACAACACATTTTAAAAAACCAGGACATATTTAACATACATTGAACAAAAATTCCCTCTGCAATCGCAAAATCTTTGGTGACAAACTAATAAAATTTAAAACGAACACGGTTTTTTTCAAAAACATTAAGAATAACTTGAGCTCTTTTTAGTCTTTCAAAGACGATTAATCGCAAACTACATTTCATCTTGCAAACATTTCAAAGGCTTTTCTTGAGCAAAAAGGATCTGCAGCCACAATCATGTCAGAGCGTGCACTGTGAAAAAATATTATCTTTCAATTATTGCGGGACATCGCCGTCTATTTAGTCAGCCGCAATTTGTAATAAGAATTGAAAATAAAGGGGAACTCAGCTCCGGATTCCCATTGAATCTTAGTATTTTTTATCTTTTATTCATTTTAAAACATCGAATGAGGGTTTTATTCACAAATTCCCTTAAAGCTCCATTGAAAGACAAAAATTATCCTTTGCAGATGACGAAAACGCTCAGGGTAGATAACATCGGAAATGAAAGACATAAAACTCTCCAGGTCATAAAATATGCAGTAATATTAAGGAAATAGGTCACCTATATGCTGCAGGAGATGTGCTAGCCTATTCTTAGCATGTCATCCGGAAGGCGGTCCCTTTTGAGCGTAGGCTCACTTTGGAAGCTTATGCATTATTACTGAGCGAGTTCACTAGTACCGATTGTTCATGTCGTATGTATTTCATTTAAATTGAATAAGGAAAATATATTTTACGAAAATTCATTGCATTGATAATAATAGAGGGTTGTGGATAGAGCTCACGTTTAGCCGCGGTTACGGAAAATATTTCATTTTTATCTGAGCATAAATTTGATATTCCAATAATAACTGGAACGGAAAATTGTGATGTAAAAGTGCATTACTTGGTAGCCGGTCTCAAAGGATATTAAAACAATGAATACTTTACAAAGTTCTGGCTGAAGATTGATGGTAAAACTTTGTTGTAGTTGTAGAAAGCGTTCATACGTTTGTTTGTATGGGGAATTTACTCTTTAACAAATTATCATAAACTTTTTTTACTTTGAAATGACATGGTACTGTAACTTTATAAAAAGGCAGGGTAAAAAACCTTTCTGTTAATAAAGTTGGATTTTTTAATAATGGATTTGGTAAATATTTATATTTAACTATATCATAAAAGTCTATTGGCTTTCCAAGCCTTACTGTGAGGTGTTAAAATATCAGGCTTGTAAGCGAGAAACAGGGATAAAGCTATATACTCTATATAGTTCCATCCCTTTAACAGTTCAGTTTAGGTCGTCAAATGGATCGCGTTAAGAGCTCTGAATAAATTGTTTTGTCAACAGCTGATTCCGATGAAACTTGTATTCGAGTATATTATGAAACATTTATTATTATCATTGTATTAAGACATGAAAGCATATAATATCCGAAGATTATAGAAGATCTATATTTTCGAAAGAAAGAAAGGTTATTACAAAACCAGCTACAACTAAGTAGATCAAAGGCTAGGCCAAGTCGTGACAGTACAAGGCGGTGATGTCGCCGTGGCTAGTGCACCTATAAGAACCTACATCAAAGAGAATGAATATAAAGAAGTCTGTGTTCATGTAGATTGAAGGAAATTGATGAATAATGGAAAACATGATTGTATGAATTGATTTATGGAAACAGGAAGATGAGATAATACATATTATTATAATGGAGAAATACAACACAATTTGTGGGGTTTGAAGCTTTCGAAATAGAATCGAAGAAACTGTTTATGCCAATAAAAAACGGATGTGTTATATATGGTATAACAACAGATACTATAATATCACTAAAAATAATATTCACACGATATAGTTTTCGCATGCTATAAAAACAACTTAATTTCATGTGATCTAATATTATATTTTATATAACCTTCTTTTGCCCTAATAACGTATGTTATTCTTTTGATTTTCAGGCACAAAGTTCATTTGATTTTCAATTTTAATAATGCTCTTTCTTTTTATTTACAGTTGACCACATTTTTATATCATCATTATTTTAGTTGAAAGACGTCCACTGACTTCCCCAAGCAGCGACACAATAAATGGTCCTGTGCTTGTCCATTGACCTCAATTCAGTTTAATTCAAAATATTTTATTTCATATACGTATATCAACATAGGAATTTAAATCGTCAGAACCTAGTCCACTAGCTTCGGATGTCCAAACACCAACAACACAAGCAACAGCACAAAAAATAACATGGTCTGATTAGGAAGGTTACGAATCTCTTAACCCATGAATGTTATGTCATGTATAAAACCTTTATATCATTTTGGTTCTACGTCATAATGTAGTCCGCTTGTTTGTTGTATCTCGAAATTTACTTGTACAGGTAGGTCCACATTACGATAATGCATTGAAATCTTCTCAATTGAAAGCCGTCTCGGAGCCTGGTTTGCCGGCCTGAGTCGAAATCAATAATGACATAACAATACAGTAAGCTTGTAATGCGCCAATAGCAAGCGTACGTGAGCCAATTGAGGATTACAGCTGCCTGCGAGGGTCCTGCGTGATTTTACACACAATTTCAATGTTCAGATTTAGTGTCCACAGTAATAAGGCGGTCATCATGAATTTTAGATTTTCGGATCACCTTATCATTAGGCAAGTCATTTTTATCTGTACTTTTTGAACATTCCAATTTTCATTTGCATTATTAAGCAAAAAATTGGGTTAAGTTGTGTAATTATGTCTAATTTTGCCTTATAAACTATAAATATTAAAAAATACTTAAGAGAAACTGGGTTACATAGTTATTGGTCAAGCAGGTGATCAAAGAATATAATAAATGTAATAAGAATGTAAACAAAGAAGTACTATTTGCTTTGTTTGTTGCTATTAAGATTTTTATGATACACTTTGCACAACCCTCCATACCGGTTATTTTACACCAACCAGAAATTACATAAAAATGCTCTTACGTTACGTCACGAGCAATTCACTCCACATTGTCACAGCTCGAAATTTCGCTTAGTCCATAATGGAAAACGAGCTGGATGCTGTAAGCTTGTAATACGACAGTCGTGTACGTACGTGAGACAATTGTGGATTACGGCGAATCCCCTCTGATTTTACACGCAATTGCTCCGATTGAATCTGAGTGAGCAATATCTTGCGCTGGACAATCAACCAGGCAATTTCTGGTCACGATTTTAATTCCATTGATTTTAAAGCGATTTGGCAAAGGAGGAGGTCGTTGAAGTTTATTTTATTTTAGGTTTATCAACGTTTTAAAGGACTTTTGAATTAGTTGGCTTCCGCAGGCGTTAATTTAAAGGATTACTCAAATTTGTACACTTATTTTTATCGATACAACTAGATTTATTGTATTTACTTCGTAATATAGTCAGAAGGTAACGATTTTGCTGACAGTTTTTAAGCATTTAGCCTTATACAAGAAAACAAGACGTTAAAGGTACCAACATAAATTATGTCAAAGTAAAGAAGATAAAAAAACACAGATAACATATAATATTCCTTTGTTAGGCTTGCAAGATAAAGAAGAATACAATAAACAATTAGTACTCACATTCAACATCAACGATGATCCTCTTGGAGACGGAGGGCGGCACTGCGTTGGTGGCGATGCAGAGATAAGCTCCCATCTCCGTTCGACTGATACGCTGCAGGATCAGGGTGTCTCCCTCGTAGACTGTCACTGGAAGAAATTGGAGCTATCAGTAGGTCGCCTACACGGGCACTTATAAAACATCAGAAGCTAGTGCATGGTTCCGAATTGGGCGTTTCTTATGGAGAAGAACAGGCAAGAAACTCCGTGTTTACTATTTTTTTTTTAAAAAGTTTAATGTTACAATATTTCCATATTACAGTATTAATAGATATTCATTAAGAACAGTGTAGACTAGTCAATATTGTACTCAAAAGCACAATCAAAATAATCAAAATAAAAAAGTGATCATATCTTTAACTCTTTGTTTGTTTTATACCGTTGAGATCTTTTATAGAGATAATAATGTATTATACATATAACTATGAATAAATAATCGCATGAGGGCTGCCAGATATTTCCATTCTCGGGTTACATAAAGGCAGACCGTCCGTTTAACTAGTTTGTAAAATTCTAAGTATGCTGATGAATTATAAAATGATTATAATAGTTAATTTTGACGGTTCAAACCATAACTTTGTCAACAACTACACAGATAACTTTATTTAGACCAAAATAGTGACTGACTCGAGGTGGGCCCTATTTTGTTTTGAGTAGTTTAGTTGTAGATTAAAAATTTATAATATGATGCAAGATTACGTAGCTTTCATTTGTGCAAAGGATACCTGGCAGAAAAAAAAGAAGACTCCAACAATTTGTTACTCTTTTATGAGACTGTACAAATTCCCAAGAAAAGTGTCCTAAAGTTAGAAGATGAGCGATTTGGTTTGTTACCAAATCAGAATTTAGTTTTGGTAACAAACCAAATCGCTCATCTTCTAAATAAAAAAATAAAGGTCCGTACGTAATCTAACAATAATATTATTTATGCCACACGAACAGTTCCGTGCGTACCAAATAGCTGAAATATAAATTTTACCTTTTTACCATTACTACATTAAAATGTGGTATGTAATGGTAAAAATAATAAGAAAAGGTAAATTTAATTCATCTGGTTTTTCATTTAGTAAACTTCTTCATTAGATACTTGACTATCTACTTCTTTAAACTACAACCTCTACAATCTCAACCCACGTCAATCATCTTCCTACAGCAAGCCTTCAACTACCTCCATTGAGGTCATTTAAAACAATCTAGGTAGCTGGAGATATAAAAATTAAAAATTCCTGGCTCGTAGCGCTGGGTCGGCGGCCTCCATCAAGTGCCCAAATGAGTTTGCCTCTATTTACAATTAGGGTACGTTTTCTACCGCCGTTGGTTCTCCGGTACCTACGGCGGAGCGGTGCCAGCGCAATGAATGTAATGAGAGAACGCTCTCCGCTCGCCACTTGAATACATTAAACAATTAGTGCCCTACCCTGCACTCGTATACTTGTTTTTAATGTTTATTTTATTGTTTACATTGTTTATTATAGAGGCAGTTAGGTTTGGCAATCAGCTGGCGAGCTATTTAGTTCTAGTGAGCAATTTTGCGAAAATAGAGAAAATAATTGGATTTGGATGCTGTTTTGCTGTACTTCACGGTCTGTTTAACTTATTTCTCCAAGATATTTGCCTAGCATCATAAAAAATGGTTCGTTTTATGAATATGAGTAGTAAAACTAAAGTATGTTATAGTTGTTAATCATAATATTACCATGTTTGTATTATTTACTTGTCACACTGTTAATTTCACTTTTTTTGTTAATCTGTAGTGAGAAGCTAACAACATTCTTTTTCATCTAGTAACACTGCTGTTAACCTTTTTCCATCACGCATGTGGCTGTAACTCAATTATTGTAAAACAATAATAAAAGGCGGAATTGCTCAAAAAATCATGTTTCATTTATATCACGAACCTGCCATCATCAATAAAATTAAAAATTCAATTACAAGAACAATAGTGCTTACGTGTCTGTCAGTTCCTAACAGTTAACTGCGATACTCCCTTAAATTTATAATACTCTACAAAAAGCAAGATATAAAAAAATAACTTCATAAACCAAGTGCTAAATATCTAACATAATGTCCCCAAAGTAGAGCGTTTTAGTACATAAATAATTTAGTAACAATGTCACTGCTCCACAACATTAAAATAGAGCTTCTCTAGTCACCCTTTCATTATACAACGAGCGACAGTAGTTACGAGTGACTAAGTGAGACGATTACAGCTTGCTCAGCTACCTGACAGCTGTGTCCTTTTAATTTTAAATTTCTATCCACCAGGAAAAAAAAAGAATTTACATTTTCTTAAAATGAAATCCATTTTTGATCTTGAAAAATCCTCCAACTTAAATTGTTGCTTCTTCTTTTCCATTTTGTAAATTATTGAGGAGACGAGTAAAGCACATCGTCCGTGTTCCACGCTCCACTGTTCACTATCAAATCTAAATGTTTTCAGGAAACCTCGCCATAACAACTTTTATTCATCAGCACGGGCGCTCGCACTCGACTCCTCCTATTCACCGCGAGTAAAAAGGGTACACCGCACCGCCACCGTATTAATTCAAACAAAAGATTAACACGTATAGAATCGAAAACGGGAGTTTTTCGATGGCGGTCGTAATTAAAACATCCGTCGGGACAAACATACGTGGGAATGACAGCAAAGGAGAGGGTCACACACAATTAGCGACAAGTACCCTCCACACCACACGTTAATTTTACTCTGTACAAGGAAATCGCTCTTGAAATTAAACTCAATTTTTGGACGCCTTTGTCGGCGCTTCGGGTACTCTCAACCGGTTTAATTTGGCGGCACAACTCAGCTTTTCCGCGCCATAATTATCTTTAAACTGGTTTTTTTTCTTGAAATGAGGCTTAATCCTCAGCTGAAGTGGCGGCCATATTGGATGTGGGATTAAGGTGGGGCAAAGTGGTTTTGTTATCATATCTGCAGCGTGATTACGAGCAGAGTCGAGTGTGCGTAATTGGGGGTTCTGTTTTTGAAACTGCATGGTTAGTACTTATCCATACTCTGAATGGGTTCCTTTTCTTGAACTGTAGGAGCTGTTTTAATAATGACCGAGCAACACTTATAACATAGCAGACCTAACAATAACATATGGAACCAACAGTTCTACTGCAATATTGGATATTTACTACGTTTTTCTATCTGAACAATAACGCAGCTAAAAGTTCCTACTAACAAAACGAACTCCCATCTCCAGATTGCAATAAAATACAGCAAGGATCAAGAAAGCTGCTCCACTTTACTCGCTATTAGTTAATGGTTCGGGAACGGCATCCGATGCAATTGTATTAGCTACACGACCATTCACTGTCTTTATGGACGCATTAGGAAATGCAAACCAAACCAATTTTATGGGAAAAGGGGAAGAAACAATTGCATAAGTAGCGATAGAATACCAAATGTTAGGGCAGTATAATGGTCATGATTTTCCTTATGGTTGAATCAGAATTTAGATCTGTTTACTAAAGGAAGAGGAAAAGGGCTTAGTGTACCAATAATGAAAGAAAGAAAAAAAAATAAAAAGGTTTTAGTATCACTCATTGAAACCTTAACATGACTGTTTCAAGATATACATTTTACTATTTTAACGATACATCATTTCTATAACAACGCTTAATTTAATACGTTAGTAATACCTGAAGATAATTTACTTTCCTATTTTCATCCATAACCTAAACAAGACAATACAATTGAAAGATATGATTTAAAAAACTCTGATTTGTTTACGACGGGCGCGTGCATTTTGCTTGTGAAGCTGATTGCAACGAGTGAGGTCCCTATTTCGATGGGGTGAAATAGGGCTTGCTGAGTCAACAAAAGAGGCTTCTAATTATTGACGAGTAGTTATCATATTTTTTAGTTAGCTTTATTGGTCGTTACTTCTTAATTCTTTGTTGTACACAAAACTTATTATTAAACTCAGTGATTTGGTAGCGAGATATGGGATGGGTGATTAGGTGGCGTTAGGTAGTGATATAAGGAATTCAATGGATATACATAACTCAAAAAGCCGGCCAAGTGCAAGTCGGATTCGCGCACTAAGGGTTTCGTACTGTCCGTAGCAAAAAACGGTAAAAAAATAATTTTTTGTTGTATGAGAGCCCCAATTAAATATTTATTTTATTCTGTTTTTATTTTTGTTCTGTTGTTATAGCTACAACAAAAATACATCATCTGTGAAATTAGCCTGGTTACAGACAGACGAACAGCGGAGTGATATCAAAAGAGTCCCATTTTTACCATTTTGGTATTAAACTTAAAAAATAAAGATTTTTGAATTAACTTCCCTTTAAATCTAGATGTGCGATATCATATTAAAAGAAAGTCGTCTTTAATCATCCAACTTAGCCTTAAACATTTTTATAGAGGAAAGCCTTAAGTTAATTAAATTAAATTTCAAGTCTCTTAGGAGTAGCAACCCTGGTATAGAGATCTGTAGTCGGCAGCGGCAACAGCTGTGCTCTGCGGATTGTTAAAATGTATTATATGCTACGGTAGCAACATGCTCCCGCATAGTGGTGTAACTTAGGATGTGGAGAACTTGTAGATGTATAGTTAATGGCATGTTAATAATATCATGGTGAGGGACTTACAACTAACTTGGACAGAAGGGCTTATCAAATTCATTATAAAATTTAACTTTAGTGCTTCACCAGGCTTCGGTCATCATCATTTCAGCTGTAGGAGCTGCACAGCTGGACATCGCATCTCCCTATCTCCATACTGACCAGTTCTGTATTTATCATTTTCAGTGAACTTCTGTACACTTAAGTATTTTGGTTAAATTGGCAATGTTTCTAAAACCCATATTTCCAGTACAATTTTGTAATCAGCAGAGGACTTTGTATCGAAAAATGAAGATAAAGAAATTGCACGTAACAGTCTGTTTCTTTTTATTAGGAAATTAAAACTAACTAGGTATTATTTCACGTTTATTGCGAGTGCTGTGTAGAAGTCGAGTCGCGACGGAACAATGAAAAGAAATGTTGCCAATAAAAACGAAATGAACCGTTAAGCTAGTTTTATTGCAATCTATAATCTTAATGTTCACAAAATATAGGTTATCTGTATTTTTAAATTGACTCTCTCTCATCTAGCTTCACTTGCTATAAGTAAATGTATAGTCCGCTGTTAAACATAGGCCTCCTCCTAATGCTACCATTACGGCCGGTCCTGTTCATCTCGCATCCATCGAATTCCCGCGACCCTCACTAGGTCATTGGTCCACCTTGTTGGAGGCCTTCTAAAGCTGCGTCTTCCGGTACGTGGCAGAACTCTTCATCCCCATCAACCATCTGTTCTGCAAGCAATGTGCCCAGCCCACTACCATTTAAGTTTGGCGATTCTTCGGGCATTTTTGATATGTTACAAATTAATGTCTCCGAAGATCACAGAATGTATGTTTGTTTGTTATTCTTTCACACTCAAATGGCCGAACGTATTAGATGACATTTAGCATACGGGTAGACTATCTTTATTCTTTATTGTACACACAAAATTTAAATACAATACATGGATTTGACAATTTATGTACAAAGGCGAGCTTAACTCAACAATGAGTTTTCTCCCAGCAAACCTTTAAGTGACAGAGAGAGATCACAATCGAGGGCATGATCCAGTGCTTCCAGTTTTTCCGTTTGCAGTGCAGTGACCATGTGCTTGAATAATATATAGAATACTTATAATCCCGGGAGTATGTTTCATTAGGATAATTTTCTACTTTCACGCAGGTGATGCCGCTGGCAGAAGCTAGTATGTGTAATAAATCTGAATTTATATGACATCTAAACCAGTTCATTAATAGTTTGATTTATAAAAGGCATGCAAGTCAAAAATGTATGTCATTCAATAAATTCCCAATATTTTCCTGAATAAAAAACACTCGCAACCCTAAAAATTCTCCTCAAAATAACGAGAAGATAAATTGCATTTTAACAGCAATTGGCACTGCCCTATCAGTGCGCAGTAGATAAATCGCTGCAACACTCGCTGCTAATTGACACGCAATTAAACAACTTTGCTGACGCCGCCGAGAACTTCGCAAACTGAACCGGCTTCAGCTTCAA
This sequence comes from Mythimna vitellina, assembly GCA_949316375.1. NCBI lineage: Eukaryota > Metazoa > Arthropoda > Insecta > Lepidoptera > Noctuidae > Mythimna > Mythimna vitellina. Next base: position 26,645,948 of record OX438688.1, on the reverse strand, counting down.
AATGCGATTTTAGATTGCGGTATCTTTTGGGACTTCAGTTGCTAAGTAATTGCACGTATGAATTATAGATTGAAGAACGTATTTCTTTATACATAATACATTTGCAGGTATTTGCGTACAAGAAATGTTTTTTCTTGATCTTTGGTAAGTTCTTAAAACCTTTTATATTTATAATATTTATGTAACACCTACATGAAACTAAGTGTAGTAAATATTAATTTTAGTTAACAATCGAGGTGTCGGTGTCAAGGAGATAGGTTTTGGGTATTATAAGAAATGCTTATTTATATCATAGTCAACATTTTAAATTGGTGAAAACCATTTACATTTATAACAGAAATACTTTTGAAATAAAAAAGACTGTTTTCATTCTCCTAGAGAGAAGGCCCGGGTCCCAGCAGTAGGAACATTGTAAGGTTGTTATTTTAACTTGTTAAATTTTATTTTTTTGACTAGTTAAAAGTAGTACAAAAGTCTGTATTTTAAAAACTATTTTTTCGTAGTGACCTATAAAGAACTAAAATGTTACGATTTATTTTTTAAATAAAAATAAATAAACTCGTTTAACTCAACAAGGGTTTAAAGTTAAGTCAGTCATACTAGTTTTAACTAATACACTGTGTATACGTAATCGGAATTACTACTGCTATTTTAGTATGAACAAGCTTCTAAATATGGTATAACTTGCCAATTCTTCTAGCAGATTTCCACTTAGTTCACTTCTTCTTACAAACCCAAGTTTACCTTTCTTCCTCCTGTCCACAGAGATGGGCTGTCCATCTTCCCTGCGCCACATTATCTTGGGTGCAGGAAACCCGTCAGCCTTGCATATCAGACTGATGTTCTGGTTCTCTCGCACCGCTACTGCAGACTGCGTGCTTTCTTCATCCAAAATGTTTGGTGGCACTGATGGATAAAATAAAGTTGTTAGAAAAAATTGAGCTTTAAACTAAAATGTTTGATGAAAGTTAGAAAACTGAAATTGGTAACCATTTTGTGGATTTTGTAAACTTTAATTTGAAATTGTATAAAAATGTTATATTCCATGTTTTTCCATAATATTTCTAAAAGACTTAAAATAAATCCCACCCTTGTTGCTCCGATTAATAATCCACTTCTAAAAATAAAAGATGCAGATTTAGAACACGTAAGCGGCCACAAGTTGCGTCCTAAAGCAATAAAAACAAGATAAAAACTACGTGGCACGTTTAAAATGCAAACACGAGAAAAAACCACCGCTTTATTTCCACTTAAAAGTTTGTAGGAAACGGCCATATAAAAGACTAAGTGTTACCCGTATCGGTGATTTGGGACCGAACCACGCCTACACCATTTTATATATCTAACATTTCCACTGGGCACCAGATAGGAATGTTATCTCGACTGAATTGTAACTGAGACTTTGGCTACGTTCCATATTTGCTGATTTTCGGGTTGAAGCGCTAAAATTATTAGATAATAACGACAAATTTAGTTGTATTGTAGAGGAGTAAATACATGCAGCGACGTGAACAATGGCAGCTGTACAAGCCTTAGATGCCAAGAACAGGTAAATTATTGATAGTGCAGATTAGTAAGATGACAGTTATATTGCTTCAGTAAACAACAATTTATGATAAGATGATACGGTGGGAACCCCGACACAGAATTATGCTGCCTCATTCTCGTGTCTGTTACAGGAAATTACGAACAAAGAACAAATGATTGTATGGCAATATCTGTTTAACATTCTCGGATACACAAAACACATTACAACCGGTATTAATCATTTTCGTTACGTAGCTTGACAATTTACGTCGATATAAAACAACAATTAAATTTTGCCAAAGAGTTTATTTCACAAAGCGATAAGAAGCAAAAGAAGAAGCTATTACCCCTTTCAAAATACTAAAGGAAAGTAATTAAAAGTTTCTTCGCTGAGCAGGATCAGCGGTAAACAGGGCTCGTCGATATTTTCCCCATTCCTGATTAATAAGTTTCTATTATATTGCCAAACAGCTCCAGTTGTGAATGAGAACATGTAATTAAGTGCTAATGGTTTCGGCCAAATAACCTAAAAGTATTGAGGTACTGAGATTAATACAGTTCTAGATACAAATTTAGTTTAACAAAAGTTTGTTTATTATTGTGAAAAATAAACTAAACAGAATCAATGAGCTTCTCTGTCTCCACCAAGGCATAACTATAATTGTACTTTATCCGGATTGGACTTCCAAGACATTCAGTATTTATGTGTAGGTATTGAATTTCTTGGACAGCTAGCAGAAATAAACCGTAGCATGAGATATATCCATCTATCGTGCTGGGTTAGGACTACACAAGCGATGCATCCATTGCACTTAATCGCGCGTCGGTGTATATATCGACGAATTCTGGATCGTAACGGGCTCGTCCCACAGGACACGACGCGTTTGATACATGAGGAGTTCAGTGCACTGCGCCAGGTTAGAGCAATAAACATAAAGGATGACTACAGAATGCTGCGATAGGCAGACAGACAGGTACAGGATCATTGTGGGATAAAAAGATTCGAGAAAAAAATATATATCGCTAAAAGTAGTGTTAATATTAACAAGAGTTTTCATTAATTTGAAAAAAAGCCTTCGTGATTCAGTAACACAGGTGAATTAAGCAAGGTTAAGTAATGCTGAATAGCTTCCAAGATATGGCCATTTCAAATCTAGATATCTCCGTGCCTTGAAAAATATCTCAAATCCATAACGAGGCAATACAAAAAGAAGATTGACCAACAAAAAATAATAATTGGTACTATGGTATGGTGGATCATTTGTTATGTGTCTGGGTGTAATTTATCTATATATGTATGTATTTAGAAATATATAAGTATCAGTTGTCTAGTACCCATAACACAAGCTCTGCTTAGCTTGGGACTAGACGGCGTTGTGTGATAGTTGTGTAATATATGTATTATGGTATAAAATTGACAATATGAATTGATTGAAAAAGCAACCGAGACAAGAGCCACACTCACCAACAACCTGCAGATATCCAACTTGGCTGATCATGGGGTTTGTATTAACTTGGCACATGTAGTAGCCCCGATCCTCCTGCTGCACTTGGCTGACGTGCAGCAGCCAGGTCATAGCGTTGTCGTGCGACACGCTGAAGCGAGCCAGTCGCGTGATAACGTGCCGGTGGATCGTCAGGATCATCTGACGGTCGATGTGGATCCATGCCACCTGTGGACAAAAAAAGAATGTCATCATCTCTAAAAGTGTTAATTTTGTTTGCCTAGATATTTCTGATCGATAAATTAAATCAATGAACGAGATAAATTCATTAATCTAGCCAAGGACAGTCGAGCTAGGGATGCAAATAGACGGTTTATTCTTTTATCTGGCGGTGAGCCTGCTCATAACCTTGATATTATCTGATAGTAAGCGATAGATGAGCTCTATGATAGAGTGAGCGTTTCCAAAAGACGCAGCGTTCTTTTCTTCTTTGTAGGCTGGGAGGTCATATGTGATAAAGAACAAGGCTACTGCAGAAAGTTTTACACTGAACGATAGATCAATGATATCGTAAAATATTTTAATTCGATCAACATTATCAGATTTAAATCATAAAACAACAAACATATTTGCACCAATTTCCATTAAACTAATGCAAAAATTTTACATTTAGCTACACAATATTAATACTACAAAAGCTTTTTATTTCATAAAACTTTCAGTTCAACTCTCCAACGTTTTAAAAAACTGTGCACATAACTGGTTTATGAACACAGAATACTAAACATCTGAATTCATAAAAGTTCTGGTATCAAAGTACCGAGTTATCATTTGGCCGTCCGACTGGTTGATATATCGAGCCAGGGCGAGTTGTACTACAAATCCGACCTGGTAAAAGTAATAAAACTAAAATAGAAAGTTTATTGCGGCTGCTTTTACTATATCCACGTGAAATTTATGCTACTCTGAAGTCAGGTTATTGGTCGGGAATGGATTGCACTGTAGTATAAATTCACTTCTAACTCGATCGGAAATTGAATTCAAACACATACCCCTATCCTATTATGTAGCGGTTCCAATCGCGCATTGTTCTCTTACTGCTGTTATTTTTCTTTCCAGCAGTTGTTTTTCAAGAATTATTTTATGACTATGTCAATTGACTTTTAAAATTATAATAATTGTTCAAAAGGGTTCGAGAGTCGTATTTTTAACGAACTTTCACAGTCGCGTCTCAGGTGACATGCTGTCGGGAACACCTTAAATATCCAAAAATTTTCATAAGTTTTCAACATTGATTGTCTCCGAGATGATAATGCAAATTGAATGTGAACGTTTAAGCATAAATATAAGCATTGTGTTATAGGTATATTTATAGCATAAAAGAAAAAAGACAACTTATTGGACATTCAAAAGAAAATCATATTTAATGTCATTCAGTCTATCAACAGTATACCTATCACATCAGGAATCTTTTAATTCTATATCCATATTTTTATCTCTACTTAATTCTCCATGTAATTTCCGGAAGTGAGCAAAAAGATAGAGCTCTTGGGCAAATAGCCAACAAGGTAGCCCTCCTTATGTTTTATAGCAGTTTTAAAACCCAGTAGTTTACGACCATACGTGACGTGAGTGACACTGAGGTACTACTAACATTTTGAATGACTAGGACTTCAAATATCTATGATATTAAAACATACTATAGCTGTTATATTATACTGTAGTTGTATATACGTTTATTTTTTATTACAAAACTTATAACCTAAAGAATAATGATATTTGCGTACATAAATATTTCGGAAACCAGTGCACTGCACAGATTATGAAATTGAAATTATAATATTAAATTGATAGTTATACAAATTACAAAATAGAAAATTACAATACACACATTACAAATGTCATTAATAAAAACACAATAAATTACAATTAGTCAATCAAAATTAAACTAAAATACACAAAATTATTAAATAAAATATATTATAATAAAATAAACTATACACATATAACTTGAAATATTTACACAAGTTGGTATTGTACAGTTGCTTGTAGACATATATTATCAAAGATAATCCACAAAGCAAAGACCCCAAACAATATCAAACTACAGATAAATAAAAGCCGTCAGCTTAGATCCAAACTCTCTAAGCTCCGAATCTATTTCTATAACTATATAGTTGGTTTCGCACTGGCGAGATAGACAAACAGATAAGACCACCAACAATCCTAAAACCAAACGACAAACTGCGAAACTGGCTTAACCACGCATCGTTGTTTACTTTGACGGAGTCTGCCGTTAAATTCGAGAGCCACCGCAGACGACCCGCGCGCCGCGGTGCCGCGGTGCCGCACTGCGCAACACTCGATACAGTGCATATTTTACGAGACCTGCCTCAGATACCCTCAGACTTGCGATACAATCGGAATTTTAGTTCCTTCACTTACTTATTTATCTTAATTATCGGACCGGGAACGTTTTTGAGGCGACGATTGCAGACAACGCTGGTGCAATAGCGAGCTGAATTATATATTGTGTGTATTCATGAGATTGGAGATTTCTACTCTTTTGGTGTAGCTTCCTTAACAAAGAAAGTTTAAATTGAGGATTTTGTTCCTAAATAACTCCTAATTTTTACGGGGATGATAAACAAACCATGAATAATAAATAATGGTTGATTACTTCCCAAGTGCGCGTAGCATTTAGAGGTAAAAAAAATCGTATATTTTTCAGTCACCCTTTAGACAAAGAGTGATGATACATTATTTATTCAACAACCTCCCGATAAAATCCATTCAGTGTTGTTTATGTGACGCGTTACTCTTTTACGAGAAGTGACTTGATTTCAAGCAAGATATAAAAATGATCAAAATTTCACCATTAACGAGCGAATTGGGAACCCTAAGGAATGTATGGGACTCACGTGTTGCGTTCAAGTTCACCACTGCAAGGATGTCACACTTCATCGCCCGACAATCTTAATATTAATGATACAGCCGTAGAATCTTAAACAAACACAACAGTAACGTTCAAATACTTTAAATGTTTCAGTGGTATTTTTAATCCGGTTTTATATCAGCCACGATTTCAATATTTTATTACTTTAGTGAACCCAGTCAGCGCCTCTAAAACAGAGCTCATGAACAATTTAACGAACCCACTCTTTGCTCATTGATAATACAGAAGACTCAATTTGGAAACTTAACGGTTGAATTTCGATCACAAAGCGCCACTGTGGGATAATTCTCGGTCGAATTAGTCGTTATTATAAATCAATGCTTTTCGACCTCTGCTGCTATTAAGAGCAATGGCGGATTTGTGATTAAGTGACGTCATAATTTATCTGGCACAGTTCCGGGTATTAATAAAGTGGCACCGGCTGTGAGTTTCTACTCACCTTCTCTCTATTAGCTTTCAACAAGATGAGTTATAGTCCATTGAATATCTGTTACAATGTTCTTGTGAATTTTGTAAGGTAGTTCAAACTTTGTTAGTAGAGGGTAATGTTGGATTAGTAAGATATATATATGTTTAACGTGTAGGAGGAATACATGGTTGGTTAGAGTAGGTTTGCTTTAGTCTTTAAGAGTCAATACTTACTTCTATTAGTGTCAAAGTTGAATATCTAACGAGCATGTAGGTTGATGATAAAAATAAATCCTTTGGAGTGAATGTATGTAACATTATACATTAGATATTATTAACTGTACTTGTCATTATTTCTTATACAAAATTTTCTCAGAATAATAAATTGAATTGTTCTTATCTTGATACGCAGTATCTCTAAGGAGCAAAAACTTTAATGATAATTAATAAAGTTAGCCAATTATTACAACTATGCAGGTCTAAATTAAAAAGTCTCATGTAACATGTACCAATATCTTAAATTGGAGCCCGCCGTAAGATTAGTTCAAAGAAATAATAATTTATTATCAGCTTTAGTATTATCTTTTAGAAAACTACTTCCAAAGATAGTTTTCAAGAAAAATTTGGCAATATGAATTTCACAGTGTTGTTAATATTGACGCCCAACATGGGACACGTGGGATGAAATGCAGAATCTTCTCGCGCGTACATTGTCACTGTGGGCGTGTCGCAATGTAATTGCATTACGCTCAGCTTTCGCGTGTTGCATGCAAAATATTGAATTTGTCGGGTAATTTTCCTTTGAAGATGAAGTGTTGAAAGACACTTTAATGAGTTTCTTGTTAAATAAACTCTTGGGATTCTTACTTTAGGTGTGAAAATAGTTTCTGGGCTAAATAAAATTATGTTAAGAGCGTGCTATTATGACTGTGAGAATTCTTTTGTTTTATCGTTCTTGAATTTAACGAAATTACACTCAGAATCTTCTAAACGTTCAATATCTTATTGTTATAATCTAATCATAATTGAAAACGTCACAATAAAACGGGAATAAAGACACAATTAAGATTTCAAACTGCTACACCTACACCATTTCTTTTCAACTTTATCACACAAAATCCACCACTTAATCACATAGGAAATGGCACGTGAGCAAACAAGCTGTAAGGGCATAACTCCGTGAAAACTTGGCACTCGCGAGCCGCGCAAAGCCCTTTAAGCCTCTTTGCCCCCTTTTTATATCCCCACCACATACTTAACGGCAATTTCAAGCGTGCCCCTTCATCCAACGTTACTTTGGCCCGTTTGAGCCCGACGCCGACGGTTCGAATGTTCTGAATTCGGAATTCGAAACTATTGACATTTGAAATATTAGTTTTGTTTTGTTTGTTGACAGTGGTAAAAGTTTTCGACCCGGTGTCAATGTATTGTGGATTGTTTTTTTATAAATAGGGACCTAATGTTTGTGCGGTGTGTGTTCGAAGTTTTCGGTAGTCGTTTTAGGTTATGTGCGTAAATTTTTTAAAATAATTGTGGCTCTTTTTACAATATTTCAGAGGTAAAATACCGGTTATTGCTAGGTAACAGTTGAGATTTTATAACAGTATTAATTTCAAAGTTAATGAACACGTTGTCAGGTAGTACCTATACAATGTGTTATTTATTATTTATTTATTATATCATTTATTGTCCACCAATACAAACATAAAAGGAAACTAAAACTAAAACACATACGTACATACAATCGGCGGTCTTATCGCATTCCGCGATCTCTTCCAGGCAACCTGGAATGGACAATAATTGCCTGGACAAGAAATGGGGCTGTCGTTGCTGTGACAAAACCAGCATTAAACATATTATATTATAATAGATATACAGATATATACATATGCTATATAATAGATACATATATACATACATAATTATTGAAAACTATAGACAGAAACATGAATCACGACTATCGATATTCACAGGCAGACGATGATGATGACGACAGGTAATGATGTGATGTGGTGTTTTTTTTGATATCCCATAACTTAAGGTTTTATATTCTATAAGCAAAAATAATACTAAAAGTCCTAGAATATGTGGTCCAAAGATGCATGGCTTTAAAGCTATGATCAATCATAATTAATTGATATGGTCTCATTTATACCCTAGAGTTATGGGATATAAAAAAGGCGTAAAAAGGCGTTGTATAATATTATAAAAAAAACTTTTTACGAAATGACTTTAATTTCGGAAGTCGGTGTTTCTCGGTATCGTTTGTTTCTTATTTAACACCGACTTCCGAAATTAAAGTTATTTTGATCGTTTTAGTGTTTTTTTTAGTTTAGTCGTTTTTTTTTGTAAAAAGTTTTTTATTTCACATTTTTTTGTTGCAATACACTTATTATACTTAAAATAATCTAGACTAAAATCATTCCATCTAAAATGGGTCCCACTGTTGCAATCAATATGTTCCGTATAGGATTTATTATTTGTTAAATTTTATGTGTTTAAATTAATACTATTAAATTGTTTTCTATGCTACTGGACTAAAGTTGGTTTTTTCTTTTCAGTTTTTGTTTAAAGTTATTTTTTCGCAGTCAGGTTTTTTTTTATCACAACTATTTAGAACCATTTATTTATTTGTATTTTCATAGTGACTTTATTATTTTCACTGTGATATTTATGTGAGTATGAAGTTCCGTTGACAATTTCTTGTCTTCTTCATCAGTTCCACTTTATCAAATGTTACTTTTTCACTGCAAATGCTTAAGTCCTCGAGTCAAATACCAAAATCATAATAATAATAATAATAATAATATTTTATTTGCATAAAACATGGTATACAAGATGATAATACACTGGTAGGTCCTACATGTTTTGCTTCATGATTATAAGCGTGCAAATTTACATACATAACAACATACAACCACTGTCACTGTCTGATTTTATGCTCTAGAAACTCCTTAATACTATAAAAGCTATTAGCAGATAACCATTTATATAATTTGCTTTTGAACAATCTTATATTTAATATTTTAAATTCCTCTGGTATCTTATTGAATATCCGGACACACATAGACATGCAGCTTTTGTTATATTTTGCAAGCCTAGGTAAAACATCTAACGCGAGCCTGTGGGTGTCCCGACGGCTTCGAGCATTAAGATCGATTGCTTTAGTGAACAACTCTTTGTGCCTCAACACAAACATACAGATTTCCAATATATATAGTGACGGCAATGGTAACAAATCAAGTTTTTTAAATATTGGCCTGCAGGATTCATCCGGTTGAAGCCCATAAATAGCCCTAATGCATTTTTTTTGTGCAATAAACGCTCTACTTTGATCGGTGCTATTACCCCACATAATTAAACCATAGCGCAGTACTGATTCAACATACGCATGATATGTTGTTATTGCTGTCTTAATGTTTGTTATGTTTCTAATCCGTTTCAGCGCATATACAAACTTGTTAATTCGTTTGGAAACGGTGTCAACATGTGCTTTCCAATTGATGTCTTGGTCCAAGGTTACGCCTAGAAATTTAGTTTGAGTCACTTCGTGAATTCTATGTATATTCAATTTATTATTATATTTTGCATTTGATTTATTGAATTGTATATAAACGGACTTTTTAAGATTTATAGCTAAGTTATTTTGATTTAGCCATTCAATCAGTCTCTCAATTACATTATTAATTTCAGTTTCATGATCATTAATTGTATTGGTTTTTTTATCAGATGTCACAATAATAGAAATGTCATCAGCGAATAAAATAAATTTATGATAAGTTATATTAGTAATAGAATTAATGTATAATAAGAATAGAATAGGTCCTAATACGCTCCCTTGTGGGACGCCATATTTGTTATATTTAATGTCAGAATAATGCGATGTCATATCATTATTTTTATCCATTCTTGTAATGGCAACACGTTGTTGTCTATTACTTAGGTAAGAAGATATCCATTGAAGTGCAATGCCTCTGATTCCAATTGCCTCCAATTTTTGGAGTAATAAATCATGAGAGACTAGATCAAAGGCCTTAGAAAGGTCAAAGAACAGCCCAGTAGTATAATAGTTGTTGTTAATATTCGTTAATACTATTTTAATAAGATGGTAGATAGCTAACGTTGTTGATTTATTTTTTTGAAAACCAAACTGTTCCTTCCGTATGATATTAAATTTATTACAGAACTCAATTAGTCGTTTGTTCATGCACTTTTCGAATAATTTCGATATAATAGGTATTAAGGTAATTGGGCGATAGTTATTAACGTCTGACTTTTCACCAGTTTTATAAAGGGGCTTAATTATTGACATCTTCAGTGCTTCGGGAAAAGTGCCAGTTGAGAATGATAAATTAATTAAGTACGTTATTATTTCAATTAGTTCGTTAGTGCATGCTTTAAGGATTTTTGTATTAATCTCGTCATAACCCTCGGAACTTGTGTTGTTCAATGACATAATCTCTGCTCTAACTTCATTTTCAGACACTGGGTTAAGGAACATCGAATGGGCCATTGAACACTCGTTACGTAGTTTTACATATTTACTCGAAGATTGTGTCATATTAATGTAATGGTTATTGAAAGCTGTTGCTATAGCTACAGGATCTGAGAGTGTGGTATTGTCAATTTGAATATTTTCAATGCTGGGGATATCGGTACTGTCTATGATTTCATTTTTTATAACTCTCCATACCGCTTTGCATTTATTTTCACTGTTATTTATAAATTTTATGTTTGCGTTTTTCTTTGATGTGTAGACACATTTTTGTAAAATCTTTGAGTATTTAATGTATTCCGTTTTATTTTTTATATTTTTATTTTTATAATATTGATAACGCAAAGATCGTTTGGTTTTGCAGCTTTGTTTTAGACCCTTGGTTATCCAGTTCTGTTTCTTTTTATTGTTGACATTCACTTTTATTTTAATTTTTGCGAAACATAAATTATGGAACAAGCATAATGTTTCGTGAAAACAATTGAATGCTTTATTTAAGTCGTTTTCTGCATAAGCCTCTGACCATGACAGATTACCTATACATTCCTTAAATTTTTGGATATTATTCAAGCTGTAATCTCTTTTGTAGAAATGGTATGCTGTCTGATTTTGTATTTTATGTTTTAAGGGAAAACTCAACATTTGCGCTGTGTCGTGGTCAGATAGGTGAAGTGGCAATATTGTGGCATTAGCATTAAGAATGTTGCTAAGAATGTGATCGATACAGGAAGACTTACGAGTTGGACTATCTATATGTAGTTTTAAGTTATAGTTATATGACAATTCTTGTAATTGACTACTAATATTACTTTTCTGAAGAGTATTAATGTTAAAGTCCCCTGCCAAAAGAACTTTGATTTTGGAATTATATTTTTTAAACACGTGATCCAAAAGACTATTTAATTTAACCAAAAATTGAGTGGGATCAGACTGGGGTGTTCTATAAACACAAATAATAATCAGATTATTACGTGTAAGTTCTACACCACATGCTTCGAAAGTATTTTGTGTTGCATATGTATTTATAAAAGGTAACTCTTTAAAAACGATGCCTTTTTTAAGCAAAATACAGGTACCGCCCCTTTGCTTTTCTCTGCAAAAGTTAGCCGCCATATTGTAACCATAGATTTTAATATTAAATTCATTACCTTTTTTATGAAGGTCTCAGAAAGGCATATTGCATCAGGGGCACTCTCGACACTCACATGCGACCAATCTCGAAGCATATCCGTTATGGGAGAAAAAAAAATACTAATCGATCCATAAACGATGGAGTTCTGAGGTAACAAACATAAAAAAATACAACCGAATTGATAACCTCCTCCTTTTTTTTGAAGTTGGTTAAAAAAACAGTATAATTTGTTTTCCTCTCAGCTCATTTCCCTGTATACTCATGGGGCTAGTCACTTTGTCCTATTTATTAGGTGCAGTGCACACCATCGAGTCGCCGGTACATGTTTGCACTCGGCAAGTATTTGTTCGGGCCCTCGCGTGTTTGTGTTGTGTTATCTGTGACGCCGCCGCTGCCATCCTTGTTCCAGTCGTTACGTATAGGATTAGCAGAAGTTAGTCTGGAGATTATCTTAGTGGTAGGACTTGTGGAACAATTTTGCTGCAGAGATTACGAAGATTATAAATGTTGAGACAACATTTTATTTACGAATATCTACGTGCCTGTTTGAAATAAAAAAAATACGCCTCCTAGTCTTGAGTACATACGCTTACATAGCCGTTTACAAGCTAAGGAACTAGAAATACAAAAGTAATAAAGATCAGCTCATAACACACTTTACATATTTTTATTTCGAAACTGGACACAGCCGTTCTGTTCATAAAATCATGTATTATGAATGTGCTTCAAACAATACACGAAGGAGAAACATTGTTCTAAAAGAGAGAAAATAATAATTTTATTACGGAGCACAGAAAGAGTAACATTATTTTCCTGGCAGCGTAATTCTCAGAAGGTTTGTCCTGTATGAACATAAAACTATTTTTTCCTTGGGAGGTATCATTACATCAATATAGTACCCGAATTTCGAACATGAAATTGGTCGCAGGTGCGATCAAGCAGAAGAATAAAAGTATTTCCAAAAATCACTTAAGGTCCCAACATAATCCGCGCAGGTTATAAACTGGGTTCGCACCGGCCCTGCCTAAGGTATATTTGATTAGGGTCCCTCGGGCCACTTGCCTCTCTGCTCATACTGCTATTTTTATTTGCCTTGCATTAAATCGTTTTCAAATGATACCTTTTATACAATTTTTACAAATACTATGTTAATATATTGGTTATAAAAGTTTATTTGGTTTAAATTTCAATGATTGTGTTTTGATTTCAACTTGCGGTGCCATACATGAAACCTGGTGTTTCTTGACCTGTTTATTTATGTTCAAATAGTTCAATTTTTAAGTCCTATTCTCGATTTTCAAGAACTGATGATAACACGATATTAATAATAAATTCTAATAACTGTTTAAATTTAAAACCTGTCTTAAAAAACACGTTCTCGTCGTCTAGAGGTACGTTCGTTTTAATCCCTCTAAAAAGTGTTACCACTTGGTATGTTTACTACAATCACGCAAGAAGTAACTGGGGACAGATTCTTGAGGCGACCCGGGCTTCACCAGATAGTGACCTACTGATTTCTTCCTTCCCAAGCCCATAGCAGGGGCTGGGACGTGAGGCTTGTCTCCACCTCACCTGGTTTCAGCCAAAGAACAGAAAGTGGTGACTGCCTTCCATACCATTACGTTTCGTTTTAAGGGTTGTACCAGGATCGGATGCGAGAAGCACATACGCAATACACACATACACTACACACAAATACCTTTATTATACGTCAGATTGTTTTTATCCTATTTTTACTTTTTATTATTCATTTTGTTGTTTCATTGTTTACAACAACCTCTTTACTAAATATTAAAAACTGAATTACTAAATTTCCGCCCGATACAATGTTATTATAAATTAAACCAACAGACAAGATACAGAAACAACAACATACAGGTTCTACCTAGTTTGGGGACCACTATTTAGTTACAGAAAATATTATTTATTAATATTTTTAAGGTATTCTTTATTTAGTGTAACAATAAACATTATTTTTATTCTAGTTATTTATAAACATTATCGTATCACCAAACGCCCACGGCTACACATTTGTTTGTCCACGATATGAAAACCAATAATCGTGGTGAATGTCGGGCTAATTGAATCGTATTCACTGTTAGCATACCTGCGTCGTTTTATAAACACGCCCGTGTCGATGGAATTAACAAAATTGATGTTTGCTTTGTGATCGACCGCTTGCCATTGATATACGTAGAACTATTAGTGAATCGAGTAATTGATATTGTATCATCCGCAGGTTTCGTCAATGTCCTCATGATTTTTTTTTTACTTTTCATGTACACGATTATATTTTTTAATTACTTCCAATGAAGAAACATTCATGCATACTCTCCAATAGTATGTTTGTTACTCTTTTACAATCAGACCGCTGAATGGATTTGAATAAAATTTGACACACAAGTAGACCATGTCCTGGAATTGCATAGAGGATACTTTTAATTTAAGGGAACACATCTCTTGGGATAATATTCTACTTTCATGTAGGCAAAGCCGCTGGAAGCTAGTATCATATAATAACTGACTGTTGATCCTCCACTTTAGTAGTGACATATCCCGAATGGGATGATATAGCTGCCTACCTACCTTATGTAGGTAGGCAGCTATATCATCCCGTAATATCAAACGTACACCACTACACTGCATCTTTGCTGCGCGTAATGAAAACAGCCAATAAGATTTAAAGATCCATCCATTTCTCCTTTTTAGGGTTCCGTACCTCAAAAGGAAAAACGGAACCCTTATAGGATCACTTTGTTGTCCGTCTGTCTGCCTGTCAAGACGATTTATCTCAAGAACGCGTGGAGGTCATCATCATCATCATTTCAGCCGAATCAAATTTCAAAGGGTACTTTCCGTTGACCCAGAATCCTGTTATTCAGTATTAAGGTAGGTCTTATAGCTCACGTATAGGAATAAATCTGAAAACAGAAAAATGGTTGTTAAATACGTAAAAAAAAAACTTTTTTACAATTCGGAAAAATCTTCGAGACTCCATTCGGAAATTTTAGTTTGAATTAAACCCTCAATTCGCGAGTCCGACTCGCACTTGCTCAGTTTTTTTCTAGTATTTTAATTCACAAATAAAATTAACAGCACTGTTTATATAGTGGTTTAGTCTTTGACTGCTACGTTGCATGTCGCGGTTTCGATTCCCGCACGGGGCAAATATTTGTATGACCTAGAGATAGTTGTTCCGGGTCTGGAAGTCTTATGTCTGTATCACCCACGATGCAGGAGTAATTCCTTGTTCATACTGGGGCTCCTATTACCCCATGATAATGTTACTTTAAAAAAAACTTACAACAGAATAGAACTTCTAGGTAATTATACTTATAAAAAACTAAACACGACAAAAAATTTAAGTAACAATACTTTGGCGCCACGGGTAGTGTGAAAGTGAAACGCGGGGCCCTGGGACGAAGGCAAAGAAGGAACAGGAGTGGGTTTTTAGTCAGTAAAAGTCTAACACTATCTTGCGCTCCGCCCAAGAGCGCGATTTGTCATAAGATGATTTTCCCACACAATAAAAAAAAAGAAGTAAAAATACTAATATAGGTACTAAAAACAAAAACTCTACAAGTACTAATATCTTAAAATATCAATCTGATAAATTTTAACGTTTTCTGGTTATAAATAACCTATCCAATTTACATAAAAACGAGTCTACTCGTAATTAGACCATAATTATTGGTACCTAATGGCAACATATATATTTCGTGTCTCAAGATTAATCTGCAGAAAATATAGTAGTAAAATTAAAAATAACTTCCCAATAAATCGGATATAAAACAATAAAGTAACAAGATTAAACGAATAAAACTCCGAAGAAACAACTCCTAATTCCCATACATCAAAACCTAATCTCACAATAAAAACAAATCTACAAGAAGTAAAATTTGAAATAAAGCATCAAAAACGCCTTTGAAGCTGCTTCGAAATTCAAAATTACCCTCCACCGCTCAAGTATTTACGAAACGGGTATTACAGGATAATAGGCCTCATAAAATAAAATAAATAATTAGGACTGTGGCACATTCATGAATAAGTTAATTGTTCGCTGCAAGGGATCCCTTCACTTAATTACGGACTGAAAATATGACACTGGAATATGATTGGGTAAAGGATTGCCCACTAAACTTGTTTATATTTGTACAGGACAATTAAATGGGGTATTATGGAAGACAGTATTTCTTTGAGCTTTATTGCCGGTTAGTTAAGTTAGACTTTAGGCATAGGTACAGACGGGCCTTCCCCGAGAAAGGCCCGAGACCCAGCAGTGGGAACATTATAGGCTGATTTGCTATGCTATAGGTACGGATGATGGTACTGCTGGGAGTCTTGTGTTTCTGAAGAACATCAGATCGCTATTAGGTTAAAGCAGGATACCTGTATTCTCTTGGGTATCGTTAAATATTACTAAAGGATCAGCCGGTTGCTGCTTATTTTCTACTCCAAGGGTAGAACTTTCAACCAATCGGCATTTTCAGAATATTATAAAAATACTATCAATTTAAAAGATGGCTTGCACTATTGACAAAAACTCCGAACTCTTTTTAACTGACTTTGAAAAAAGAGGAGGTTCTCAATTCATTGGAATCTTTTATTTTCTATTTACTTTCTCCGATTATTTTACTGTACAATACTATTTAGGTTTTGCTGGGGGGTTACCAAAATTAAAAAGTTTCAAACCAAAAAAGGACAAAATAGCCCTTCACGTGAGATAGTGGTCCAACGCGCAAAAAGTATTTCAGACAATATGCGCAAAAGGTGAGTATCATTGCCGAGTACGCGCCACCCACAACACCATTCTGAGACGCTGGCTGACAGGTGGAACTCTCCCATTTTGAGACAGTAAATACGACTGCACGCACTCAAATAGATATACCCCAGGTTCAGCGTGCCTCACTCAGCTAAGAGTACCCGAAATAACTTTATTATTATTAATATGAAATAACCTTGACTTTGGAAGTAAATGTTTTTAGTTTTGTTTTTCATATTTTTAACACCAACCTTCGAAATATTTCACAAACTTCCCAAGTGTGTTTTTTTTTTTGTTTTGTACTTGTAAAGTTCTGTTACCATTGATTATAATTAATTATTATAATTCCACTTAACGCGTGTAACTACCTCGTAATTGTCTGGCAGTTTCACAGAACTGAACTCTTTTGGCGCAAACGTGAGACACGCGATGTTAATTTTTCTGTTATTTTAAGTTTGAACATGTTTTTTCTGCAGTGTGTATCTATTTATGCCAAATACAATATTTTTCTTTCTTTCTATTCTATGTTAATGAGTGTGTCTTATCTATCTATAATATGTATTCATTTAGAAATATATAAGTATGTTTATCAGTTGTCTAGTACTCAAAACACAAGCTCTGCTTAGCTTGGTATAGACGGCGTTGTGTGACAGTTGTGGAATATTATATTATATTATATTATATAGTATATTGTATATCCCAGTACATAATATATGGACCTACTCGAACGTCCCGCAGCACATACCCGCCAGGTGTTCCCAGGACACATAATTGCCGCTGACGCAGTTAACTTGCACATCCATTGTGGCGAACAAGACAATGTACTTAATGAGAGCTCCGAGCATACAAAATTAAATTGATATACTGACGTGATAACGTGAAAGGCATTATTATGTCTCAGAGTGAACATGTTCGCGTCATTACTAACATAATAAAATAATTTTACTGTAGGACGCAGACAGCGCAGGTCACTTTTGCGTCACTAACAAGTAAGTACTAGTTATTTTGGGTTAAAATAGAAATCATTGTTCTATCGTACACACTTCACAGAGCGAGGGAAGATTATTTTGTTCTTGTATTTTACTATTCTTTTGAACAAAACAATAAAATGGTCTTATTTCTAATTGAAATATGTCTATGATGTAAAGTCACTTGACGTAAAGAGGATCTTTAAATAGATATTCATTTTGAACAGAATATAGCGCTACAGAAAATTAAAAAAAAATTGCACTTGACATTTAAAAGATATTTCGAGCTTTCTTTGGTATGATATCAAAATTTTACTGAATTTTACACATATTTAAAGATTTTCTCTAACACGTTAGAGAACGATGTGAAAAATACTCTCCAAGTTGTCGGACACGGTGTAAGCCCCTAGAGGTGAGTGCGTGTACTACATGACATGTGCAGAGAGGATGCAACGTGGCAGAAATGCATTAGGTAGTTGTGACAAGGGTAACTGGTTAACACTATCGGAATACTTCGAACTGAGGACGACGTCTGCGATTCAGCGATAAAGGGCATGCAACTCGACATACATTTCCACTGTTTTTCATACAACCGCGCACTTACGGGATTATGACGTTAATACATATTTTTCACTAGATATTTTGATAACACAGTATCTTGTGGATTATCTAGGCTTCTATTGAAATCAATTTATAAATTTGTGCAAAACTAATCCATTAAAGACCTCTGAAAATCTGCTATTTTGCATGAACTTTTACTCAAAAATTTAAATGTAAAAAATGTATAACAGTAGAAGCCTTGCAAAATTTATCAAGATTGTAAATGACGACAATTTTTATAAAACACTTTTAAGGGTTTAAAAAAACACGTATTTCCTGGAACAAGTTTTGTTGAATATTCGAGTAAATCACGGAACTACCGAATGCTAACAGAGTTTTCAGGCATTATCTTTCTTTTTCCGCGTTGCCTTTTCGTCAAACATCGCGTTGGATTGCGTTAGATGAAGTAATAAGCTTTTAAACCATGCTCGATGTTAATTATAGGCGAGTAAAAAAAGACTGTCTTAAGCTACTGATTATTGTGTGGATATTTTGAAAAATATATTTAATATATTTCGACGGTATCTTTGTGGATAGCATTACCATGTTTATATTCATTGGATTACACTTCCGATGAATATAAACATGGTACACCCACATTGCTTTTACCAATTATATTAGGTTAGCAAAAGCAAATTTATAGAAGCATTACTCTTATTACAGATCATAAAAGGGGTGAGTCTAATTCCATTTAGATTTGTGTACCTACCAATGGAAATTAGACTAGTACAAATCTAAAGTGCAACCTGTTACTGAGCGAGAATTTCATAATAATTTAAAGAACACTATAAGATTTTTTCGTAGATCAAATAATATGAGTACAGTGCCCGGAACATGAGCCAGATGTTAGAGCTCCCCAAGCCCAAGAATGTCCTACTTAATGCCACTGATGCTGCAATTAGGCTAGTCACCAACTGGGCCCACAAAATTTAATGAGTTAAGAAAGAAAAAGAAGGAGATCATTGTCCCATTTCCACGGGTGGACAAAGTCTGGGTGGAAAAAGGTCTCTTACTCTCTTACTGATGACTTTATACTCTAAAAACATATTCTATACTTAAAACATCTCCACAAAGGTGACTCCACACCGTAACAATCGCGCGATAATTAGTGAAATGGTCTAAACGTACATTATATCTAAATGTTGCGCCGCTCATCCGCGCCTTTCATGAATAACTTAATTGGTTCAGTGCAACTGTTAGCGTTAGGCAGTCTGCGCACGGCTTTATGACTTCATAAAAATAGAGTGATTGATGATTGTTGTGTGATGAGTGATTGTGAGTTTTTACCAACAGTGCCATAATTGTTGAGTATGTTGGTTGAGGGAAATTGTGGTAAGCTTGTTACCGTGGCGATGCAGAAACACAGGATGGTTCAGTCAAGAATAGTTGGATACTTATTCTGGCTCTACCCAGAGTGGGAAATAAGAAAAAGATTTCTGAGATGTTTATTAAAGTTCTGAGGAAAAACTTATGTTTTTTGTTATCTTTTTCTGGCAGGTATAGGTGCAAGGAGGTCCATTTGTAGTCTGAACTTATAATAGATGACGATGATTCATCAAATAATTGTTTATTTAAAAATTTATATACCGTTAAGCTAGAACTACACTGCGGCGCGCACACGCCGATCTGGGCGTGTCGGTCTCCATACATTTTATATGGAAACTAAACTAAGCTACACTTGATCCATGCCACGCGACATCGTTCTACGTACAAATCAGGCGTGTTACACATGTGCGTCGGTCTAATGTAGTCTTAGCTTTATAGTTGTTCGGACAGCGTCATCAACTAGTTACTACTTATTTAAGGTACCTATTATAATTTGAGAATGGTAGCCAATCGATGCTGCTCTATGTACATAGGCAGACTTAATGCAACAAGGCGTTATTAACTATTCAACTTTTGGGTTAGAAAAGACTACATTATTTAAAACATATATCGTCTCCATCGTCGACTGCATCGTCGCTTTCCATCAGGTGAGATAGCGATCAAGAGCGAACCTATCAAGAATTAAAAAAAAATATGATAAAATAATAAAAGTATAAATACTCTGAGACATATCAAATCAATGTTATTAATGAATCCCAAAATATAATAAGAATGGCGAAGAAATCAGTTTGTTCCAAATATCCGAATTGCAGGCACTTTTAAATTGTCAAAATGTCAGTCAGTCCAAAAGAAGTTCTAAAAAAACATAAATATAAAAGACATGCGTGGCAAACTAGTGGTTAGCTATATCGCACATAGGTTAAAGGTAACCGCAACTGTGGCCGTGTTAGTTACAGTTACCACATACCGTTAATCGCAGTTTAACCACAATCTAACGTTTAGTCTTACTGAGTAGTTGACGTACTGGCCATCAATGATTTTCGATCTTATAGTACATACTTCAAAGCCATTGATGATTTTCCCTCTCAAAAAAGAGGAGTTGAGAAATTATCCAATGATTTGTCACGCCCTAGGGTGGAGCGAGAGGGCGTGTTAGAGTTACGGACAACAAAACATACCTGTGTCTTTCAGTTGCCCTTTGCGTTCTAGGGCCACAGGTTTCCTTTTCAGAAATTCCCTGCGGCCCTGCAAGGACCTTACGGATTTTCTGACATTTCTTTGAGGCGTGCGTGATATAAAACGCACCTTTGGCGACTCGGGCTCGGTCCAGTGACCGGGAATCCCCTGCGACTCCCGCCGCCTGGGGCGTATTCTGTCGCGGTGGCTGGGGCGTGAGGATGTCCGTTCTCTTTTGGCTGCGATCATATCCTTCGCTAGCATTACTTCTTTGCAGAAAGAGACGACCGGGTATCATTGCTACTCACTACCGACCATAGCCTTAACCAGACGATCACCTCACACGGGGACAAGGTGAGGTCCGCCCAAGCGGGGCACACCTCCACCTTATGCTCCACGGTGTCCGTCGGGTGATCGATACAATGGTGACTCCTGAGGCATTTCTTCCGCCTGAATCCAAAAGGTTCCTGACCTTCCGTACTTACCAGGCCTGTGAGGACCGGCGTCATGCGGAACGTGAGAATACCGCGACGCCTCTCCAGCCATTCCTCAAAGAGGGTAATTACTACCATAATTGTGGCGTGCCCTACTTATAGATATTGGATATATCATTCTTCTCGCAATCATCAGACATTCTTACAGCATCAAGTTCCATTTATCAGTCAATATCTTAAGATCCAGATTCAGTAGTTGTAGGAAAACTAGGTAACATGCGTCACATAACCATAATAACGGCATCGTGATGCCATAAGCAATGAAAGTTATTAAAATGCACTAAAACCTCTGAATTTAAAACGAATTTTAAAATAAATATAATTTCCCGTATTCTATTGCAACTAGCCTAACCATATTGTACCATCGTAGGTACTCTGTGCTACCTTTGTACTCGCTATGACGTTGAACTTAATGAATAACCGTGCCCCGACTGGAATACTGCCTGAAATTACTGCATTAATTCCTTCAGCGATATTTATTATAGCGTAATAATTAGTGGAGAAGACAGGGCCTCGAGAATAGAAGGGGAGGCTGGAGGGGGAAGCGACTCTAGACCTATCTTTTTAATAAAATGTGTAAAGACGTTAAATTATACGATTAATTAGGATGATTAATGCTCTTTAAGAAGGGAAGATGAGAAAAACAGTGTAAGAAAAGGTGGAACAGATATTCTTGTTTTAATTAAGTTATTATTCTCACGGAATTATGTCGGCTCTTGATTTTCTCGAGAACTAGAGAGCTTTCTCGCTTTATTTTGAAATTTTAAATTATAAAGTGCGTTAAGTGTAAATGGCGACATAGCTGCGATAATTGAAAATCACATTATAAGCTCACTGAAGGAAAGTATGTAGATAAATCAATATTGTCCTTTATAAGAACATCTTGAAAGTTTAATTGCAATTAAGAAAGTCAAACTCTTTCATCTTCAATACTCTAATGTCAAAATCATATCTCTCCACGATACAACAGGAACCAGTGATCGAAATTCTTTATTCAAATACATCTTATTCAAATTTGACAAAACATAAATTCTTATTTTAAATAGGTACTCAAAGCGTAAAACTCGGCAGAATTAATTCGCTGAATTACAAAATTAGTTTAATAATGTTCGGTATACCCCCTGATAATACAGGATGGCTTAAAGTCACAAACTAGATACTTTGCAGAAGGTCAACTCCATACAGTGAACGACTTCTTCATCTTTTTGTGTGGATGTACCCTTACCAATTAGGGTTCCGTACCTCAATGGGAAAAAATGGAACCTTTATAGGATCACTCCATCCACCATCCACGTCTCCATCTGTCTGTCTGTCTGACTATCAAGACCCTTTGTCTCGAGAACGCGTGGAGGTATCGAGTAGAAATTAAAACCAAGTTGAATTTGATAGCAGTGGTGGCCGAGTGGTACCGGCCCCGACTTACGAGTACTTTGTGTAATTTATATCATCAACAATGCTCTCAAAACGGTGAAGGAAGGCATGTTCTAGAACCAAAAATTCGAAGACATGTGACATTCACCAAACCGCACTGGGCCCGCGTGGTGGATTACGGCCCATTCCCTCTCCTAGAGAGGAGGCTTGAGTCCCAACAGTGAGAACATTATAAGGCCGACAATGCTGCGGTTTCTGTGAACCCGGAAGCTGTGAAAAAATCAAATATCTAAGTTAACGGAAAAAAAAGATACGGTCGTTTATGTCCCATGAAACGAGTATTTCGACACTCTTAAGGGAATCAACATTCATAGGGTACTTCCCTTTGACCTAGAATCCTGAAATTTAGCATGAAGTAAGGTCTCATAAAATAAGCATAGGAAAAAATCTAAAAACTGAAATTGAAAATTGGGAAATTGGGATCGGAATCCCGGTGGCTGGGGTGCGAGGGCCATTGCCTCGCGCATACACGTGCGGCCTCCTCCTTTGCTAGCATTACTGCTTCGTAGAAGGAGGCGACCGTCTGCTATTCCTCCTTGCTCCGGACAATGGCCTGTACCAATGCCCAGTGGGAGAGATCCAGGTAATTCATAGTCAACCCGACGGCGATGTAAACAGCCTCCTACCGTTAGTTGGAAAACCGGTGGTGGCGCGTTCCGAGGGCTGTGGAAGCACATGGCCACGGACTTATGCAATGCCACCTCGAGTCCCAACTCCTGGATCCTCTCCACGACTGTCGCAACCCCGCGTGTTGCTAGTTCGACCACCGCCCGGTACGACTGTCCCTGCGCCAGGACCAGCGTGTCGTCTGCGTCCACAATGATCCCGTCAGGGAGGTCACCGTGAAGCACGTAGTTGTACCTGATGGTCCAAAAGGGATGTCCTAGTACCGATCCCTGCGGAACACCGCACGACATCTCTCGCCGTTTCTCTCGCCACTGTCATCTCTACCTCAGTCACCTCTGGAGCATTTTCGTCATCGTTGTCGTGGTCCGCGTCGAGCACTGCTGGCGGCGCAGCCCCACCTGGTAGGGGCGATGGGTCCCCGTTCAAAGTCCCCAGCCACACGTTGCGGGTCTCGAGTTTGACTCGCTTTGTCTCCACTTGGAGGGTTCGCAGTGGATTAAGACATTTCCAGATTGGCCACTGCTACACGGCTTTCATGACTACAGTGAACGATATCGCACGCAAAAATAGACACGGTTACAACGAGTACAAGCGCCCTCGCGACCGGCATTTGTTTGAAATCGCCGCACGTATGTGTCTATATGTGCGAATTTATTTTATCGCTTGTTGTAGGGAGCTAGTTTTCTGTGATAGTATTAGTAGGTAGCATTCGGTGTTTTGACGAGATAATTACATTATATTTCACTCACTTCAAGGCTAAAAGCCCTAGGATCTGTACTAGAGCGGCCCATGAACATTTTAAAATAATAAGTTCACTAGCGGATTGGGTAACAAAAGCTATGGTTTCATTGTTCCGATCAAAGGACGGGATTAATGAAAATTATGTTCAACATTTTTGTGTCCAATTTGGGATGGAATTTAATCGTAATTCCATACAGGGTATTGGTTACGTTAATAATAATCTTATTGCTGTTTATCATTTAAAATGGAAGCTCCATTTTAATCCATTATACATTACATGTATCGTAAATTTTGTGTAGTTAGCTTTTCACTTTACTGAGCAACATCCGGCAGTCGTGGTTAATTTAGCAAGGAGCTGTGAAATTAGTTCATACTTTCCTCATTATAGATTATAACATCTGATAATTACAATTAACTAATTACCGATGATTATTAATGCCTTACTGCATTAAGTCCGCAAACGCCGTTACATTAAATTTAAATAAATAAATAATTTTGTTGGGAAATGATTTAAAAAAAAAATGGTATATTATATACGGATTCTGTACTGACAATAAATATTTTCAGCTGAATAAATTCAACATCATTCTGATGTATATGTATCCAGTTGGTGTGATCTAAAAAAGATTGATAAAGGACTGCGTTTTCCAATTTCTGGTTGGTAACGAAACTATGTTAATACTACTTCACACCTGAACAAAGACCTTATTCCGCCACTACCTTCTGACAGTCAAGTCACTGTTACATCCGCGTTAAAGAAGAATACTTCCGGAAAAAAAAGGTAACATAACCTATAAAGTGTTTCAAAACATGGCCTACCCGTGTGCCAATCCACGTAGCCGTTTGAGCGTAATGGAGTTACAAATACACACACACATGCAGTATGTCTATGGACAGGTTTTTTGTACAAACTATCAAGTTCATAATATTCATCCAAAAACGAAGAAAAGACGTAGTATGCGAAAATACTATTTAAAACTAAATTTAGTCAACGTTTTGCCCACTCTATTAGTCCACCAATTTACAATAGGTTAAACAAAATACTAAATATATTCCCGTTAACAAAAATGCAATGCAAGAAAAAACTTACTGAATACCTAAAAAGTCTTACCTATAATTAGCAAACTGAAGCTCTTCTTTACGTGGCTTCCTAATGACAAATTATTTTATAACTAAGTAACATACATCTCTCATAACATTCACCACAATGCGCGCACAATCACTCACACCTCAATATACTACAGAACACTACACACATCCTCTTACACACCAGACACATACATTTCATCTCACATAAATAAGAAGCACTGCATGCAAACACTGCACAAACTGCTTTTCTTTTTATATTTATATTTTTTGAACTCTTTTTCCTTTCTCGAATACTTGAGTAAATATATTATTAATTGTAAAATGATTCTGTACAAGATAAAAATTAAATGTTACAGGCAATTATAAAGTTTAATATTCATAGAGGCTTGGCGCTGATAGTCGAAATACAGGCTCTGCCTAGTTCCGTTACAGATGACTACATATACTGACCTAAATTAGCTTGTTAACATTTTTTGTAACTTGTGTCTAAGTTTTTCTAAACAAACATTATTATTATTGTTATTCCATTTATTTTTTATATAACACTCACTCTCTCTTTACTTACTCATTATATTTTTAAATATTTCTTAAAAAAAAACACTAAAAAAAAGCCCACTGGCTTCGGGAACAAGGAAGTCTAAGATTGAACTATAATTTCAATTTTCTATAACTCTCTCACTCTTTCAATATTTTTTTTTAAAGACTCCTAAGTAACTACATATTTCCTTTCTTTTTGTTAGTGGCCAGTTTAATTTTTGAATATACTTTTTTGATACACGTACATTAAAGTTTTGTTTTTTTTTTTTCAGAATAATGATTTTACACGTTCCAAATTCAAATCTCAATAGTCCCTAAGGAACGTTCATACTATATTAAATCCCTAGGGAGAGAATGACTTGCTTTAAGTGATGGTTTTATAACATATAAAAGAGCATTATCGATGATAGGAATGCTAATGAGAGCTTACCTTATAAGTGCCGAGATGTTCGACGACGCACGGCAGGCTGGCATCCCTGCCCAGCGCCACCGTCACGTTTGGGATCGGCTCAGCAAATCGAGGTTCCTCCGTCAGCACTGTAGACAACATCGAAATGTAATGTTTTCTATAACAATACTCGTTACTTTTGATTAAAAAGAATAGGCCTGCCACAAAGTTTGAATTTAGGATGGCAGTTTTTTTTTATAAGTATTTTTTTCTGGATTTTCGGGTCGCTGCTATTAACAAATAAATCAAAGTGGTTTAGGTTAAAAAAAAAAACATAGCAAGTGACCTAGACAAACTGAAGACGGCTAGAGTTAAGTATGATGGAAAAGTTCGATTTACAAGATTGACCGCGTGACATTTCTGTTAGTCATGTCCAAGTCTTAGACATGATTCACCGGCAATAGCAACTATTAAAACTAGGAAATTGTTAGAAGGGAACATGCTCTCGTTCTAAAAATCCTATCCTATGTGCCATTCCAAGACATAGTATACCCCTGTGCCAAATTTCATCTAAAGCCGTTCATCCGTTCGAGCATACAAAAGTAACAAACGTACACACTCACGAACGCTCGCTTTTATAATATTAGTGCGATAATTTGACTAAGATTTTAATAATATGGATTTTAACTTTGCCATCAAATCAGAATCTTTTAAAGTCACTACATTCAATTGTTTACAGCTAATCTATTTATTTTACCAAAACTGAATGCTGTTTATCAACTATTCATAGACTACTTCTAAATCGATTATTAACGTATATATTGTTACAATACTATTCAATTATAATCAATATCGGTATTTACATCACTGTAAACTACATTCAATTTCAATTTATTGTATATACTACTGATAATAACGTACTCGCGAGGTAATGCAAATTTTAATACGCTTACAAATATATTTGTGTTGGTGTAAATGTGTGTTGTTTTCTTTGCGAATGGATTTTAATGTTCTAATATTCTGAATACCTGTGGAGACATTCATTTTGAATGTGTATTTACTCTGAACATAAATAGTTAGAGCTTGCTCTCACTACCTCGCAAGCATAACGCGCAGTATAAAGTAGCTCATTACCCTCCATGAAATTTGTATTCTGCTCTCGTCTCGGGACAGCTCCCCGTTAATAACAAGAGTTTTAATTACAGCAAACATCCTCAAAATATCAGCCATTAGCAACATCATAAATCCAACAAATTATCTTTTAAAGCAGTTTATAAAACCAAAGATATCAACCCTCACATAAATCAAAGAGAATGACACATTTTACAACCGAACAAGTAATATTTCAGATTAAAATTACGGAGCACTTGAAGGACAAGTTGTAATATTTTAGAGGTATTTTAAAAGTTTTATAGTTACGACTTACGAGCTATGAATATCTACTAACCTTTAGACTTGCGACCTTTGTCATGTAGCAAGCGCAACTCGGATAAAATAATGAAGCGGCATTTGAGTGGAGTAGAATATAAAAGAGCTCAGATTGATATTTTTAATCAAGCTCAAAGTTAGGAAGGCGGCAGTTGTCGGCTCGTTATGACAAGCAAAATATTGTTTATTACGGAAGTTTGGCAAATTCCCCCGCACTTCAGATCAAGGCGGTGATAACGATGAGCTTGTAAAGGGTACGAGCTACTTCGGCGGCGGCCACATCAACGAGGTCAAATTAACGGAGACGATTTTAAAGGCCTTTTCATTTTCATCATTTAAAATTATTCCATGCTGATCTAAAGTTTTAGGGAAATATTGAGTGTTGTAACTTCACAAATATTTAAACTGGTAGGTGATGATATTCTACATCTTGTGTAAAATCAAAGAAATCTGAAACATTAATTGTCTATTTTCTTTTCCTTGTTGTGTTGACTTTTGTATTTTTTGTGTAAACAAACACACCAGGAAAATGCTAATGAAGGTAAATGTACAATAAATATTTACGAAACACCCGATTGTTATCTATCGCCGATTGAAACATTAACCATGCATGGAATTCCCAAATCTCGTCTAACGTTTATAACCGGATAATAAGGGATAACTGCCTGTTCGATAAGGATTAACGCTAACTTTATAACATCGCTGAATACCTGAACGACCCTTCTAAACCTTGCTCTAATATTTACTTTACTTCAGTTCGTAAATACTCCTGTTTGTGGAAGACAAAACAAAGAAACAAAAAATTACTACACGTTTTATAAAACGTAACGAAAATTGGGATAATAATATGTTCAGCATTCATAACGTGCTTAAAATGAGCATGGATCTGATGTGAGAAAGAGATAGTGTTATCAAGTCAAGTCAGGTCAAGTCAAAAGTTTTTTATTTCACATAGACCTCAACGTCAGAAGCTAAAGCACTTTCAAATTGGTCGTTTCCTATGGATGATTTCCTACCGGCAAGAATCTTCATGGTTAGAACCGGCAAGAAACTCCATGGTTATACGCTCTGTATAGCTTCAACTCTCTCTTATATCAGAATTCAGACGAATTGAAACGTCAATGATGGTATGCCATGAAAATAGAACGGCGCTCTGTGTAAGTACCTACAGTGTGTACACAGCCTATCGCCTCATACTTCGCCGAGTATGGTAATTAAAAGTACGTTACACAAACTCAGATGTACACCATTCTAAAGCAAAAAAGCGCCCGTAGCGACAACCTTAATAAATGAAGCTAACATTTTCCTTTTAGCGAACGATGATAATTTTTTATCAATAGATTTTTTTTTGTGTATCAGTTGTACATTATTTTTTTTGTGAATCAGTTGAACGATATTATTTTGCTCTCGTCGCAATGATTACTTTTTTAGAATTCTGATTCTTATTTGCATATTAATATCGGAAAGAATTTTCGATGAGAATGATTTCCTTGTCAACGATTAGATGTATTACTTTTGATTACAGTTTTTAATTTTTGCATCTATACTTGGACAGTTTGATAGCGTATGTTATTGAACTTGGAATATTAATTTGTAATTATTTTTTTTATGCTTGATAGGTTCGCGCTTGACCGCCATCTCACCTGATGGAAAGCGACGATGCGGTCGACGATGAAACGCGCTTACCTAGAAGTAACCTATTCACTCTTGACTTAAAGATGTCCGGGTTGTATTGATCTCCGGGTAATAAATTAAATTAATGTATATTTTTAGGTTTTAATCTACGCCTATGGTTCAGTCGTTTAATATTTTCATATAATTATTTTTTAACTTAGACAGTTTATACAATAACAGTTTTTACATACTTTTAACTGTATTTTTATGCAACAAAAATGGCAAAAGTTTCTATGACTTAGTAGGTAATTAACGTAACATGTAGAATCATCACAAAGGATATTAAACACAGTTTTGCTTTCTACCACTCGTAATCCGTTACCTAAATTATTTGTTTATGAGCTCCGCATTATTTAAAGGGCCTTTTACGATTATGGCATTTCAGTTCACATTTATTACTTAAGTATTCGTAAAAAGTAATTTACAATTTCAAAAAACGATGAACAACTGTAATCACAGCCATTGTTTGATTCATAATTTGACGTTTTATTGACGCCCTCAATATTCATCCCGATCACTCAAAACTTCTATTTCTAACATTTAAAGCTAAATTAACTTCCAGAATAATACCGCGTATATCGCTTCTCCATAGTAACCGCTTACCGTGTCCCTGATAGCTCTCTCTTTGAATAATTTGCAAGTCGAAACGACAATAAATTTTATATTTTAGTCGGAGTTCGTTTCAAAGAAAAAGTAATATTGTTTCTTGACTGTGACATTTTTCAACTTGTTTACTTACTGAGAAAAACATCTGCGTGTCTTGGCATTTATAAAACACCGCTAAATTGAGTGTTCGCTTGACGCCTTGGATAAATTTATTTTGTGAAAGCCTTAAGACTTTGGCCTGTTATATCTTCGGCAAATTAGGTAGATAACTCGCTTCGGTATACCAGGGTTTGGTTTTATATGATCGATCATGTTTATGGCTTCGAGACTCTGGTTTACGGTGTATTGTGATACGATACTTTTGATTTTACGTTTACTTCTTTTTAGGTATGATTTATGTTTCGTTTTATTTATTTTTATTTAAAATCTAAAACACCAGTACCTGAAACAATTCTATCAAAACTTTTTCTAACTGATTTATGTCCTTTTCTACGCAAGTTTCATACCGATCACAAGCCTTTAAAATTCCCATCGACCACCGACCCCAAAACTACAATTACATCGTGGAAACACACAAATTGATCGACACCACGACTAATTTAATAACCAATTACTCTGTCTATACCCCCCATTACTACTGCCGGAGATATGAGCCGCGAGATTTAATTACTCGAGTTGAGAGCCCCTCAAAATATTGTCTTCATTAAGGGCCCGCTCCCTTTGTGTCGCGGTTTATTCGAAAAGTTCGCGTGTAATTTCGGAAAACTTAGTTAGGTGGCCTGTTAACGTTCGCATTCCTGATTCTCATCACATTTAAATGTGTTTATGTTTTTATGTAGCATTTGTTTGTCATTATTGAGAGTCAAAGTGGTTACTTTTGTTTCTCATTGTGAATACGATAAATCATACATTTGAAAAGTATTATTTTAGAAATATATCAATCAAAATTGTAACGTCACTCAAGATTAGAAAAAAAGGGATTGACGAAGCTATAAGAACGAAAAATGACACTGAAAAATGAGTCAACGCTATGTTGTTTCAATTTTATTAAGTTGTGCGGGTAAACAAACATAAATAATGTTTTCTATTAAAAAAATAATAATTATATAATACCATAATAATACGATTTGACCTGGACCCAATGAACCGGACTTTTAAGTAATCGACGCATTTTATGAAATTTTCATAAAATGCGTCGATTCTCCCATTCCATTCATTAATTCCCATTCGTTAACGGAAAGAGGATAAAATACGTTCCAATGAGATCTTTGAAGATCACAGTATTCAAACGAATTTCATGGAAAAAGAAGTAGGTACTCGTAACATTACTTTTCCAAAATAGTACTTAGAATTATAATGTAAATTGGTATTCCATGATAAGGAGGAATGTTGGTATTCCATATTAAGAAGATTTCTTCGAAAAAAATTAAGGCATTTGAGTTTCAGTCACTTCCATAATATGGAGATTGAAAAGATTCTAAAATAAATGATTTTTTTATTTTTTTTTTATTTGATGATTTCAAATAAAAAAGAAGAGTAAATAAATGCTTATTTATTTGGCACACATAGATATTCATAGTGTAGGTACATATATGGAAAAACTTAAACTTAAAACAATGACATTGTATAGGCATACAATGTCATTGTTATAAGTTTACGGCCGCGTGAAATAGGTCCAGTTCACCAAAATGCCTAAAAACTACATAATAGTTGCCTGACGGTGGTTTTCAACTAGACATTAGGTTGAGTTTACGAATATGAAGCTAATATTTATTACTGTAACCTTTTATCTTACCTTGACATATAATAGTGATGATCTGTATGATGCTGATGGCGAAGCTCCTGCAGGGTCCGCGGCGGGTCATGATGCGTCACGTTCTCATCTCGTCACCAATCAACCTTTCGTGGTTGGTCCACTACTGTGGCTTCTCGTCACCATCTGTGGACACAGAGAATAATTAAATAAGTACAACATGTAGATACATCATAAATATCTAAAATCATTAAACGGGAAATAGACTTTTATTAGTACCTTTGAATTTAATGTCCTTACCGATATATATATTTGAAGACAAACCAACACTCAGTCAAAAAGGATTATAAACCTTTTTTGTGGATATGCAAAAGGATATCTCCATAGAAAAACATTTGAAATCTGCTTCCCTTACAAAAGGCTTCACTCCTGATAATAATTTATGAAGGGGGGCTTTATATTATGATATTCACCCTGTTAGGATAGAAGGTAAATACTGCCGTCCCCTAGACATAATACCTTTGTCCCCCTAATACGATACCCATGGGAAATGATGGGGCGGTGTATAACGAAATCGAGGACATTTTGGTACAAGTTTAGCTCGTTTCGTTGGAAATGCATATCGTGCAGTTTTATATTTCTCAAATACTTAACAAGGAAACCTATTTCAATATAATTGATCACAGTTATACTGAATTCGTTGACTGGCCTGTTGGTCTAGTAGTTAGTGGCCCTGACTGCTATGCCAGTGGTCGTGGGTTCGATTCCCACCCAGGACATTTTTTGTGTGATGAGCACGATCATTTGTTCTGTGTCTGGGTGTAATTTATCTATAATAAGTATGTATTTAGAAATATATAAGTATGTTTATCAGTTGTCTAGTACTCATAACACAAGCTCTGCTTAGCTTGGGACTAGACGGCGTTGTGTGTCAGTTGTGGAATATTATATTATTATTATTCATATGTGACCTTTATTTTAATGCCATTAATGTTGCCAACCTATTCCCCTATGTCAAAACAAAACGATGTTATCATTACACCCAATACGTTTTGTATTGTCATTGCTGATATAAATTGATAAACGAGTGGGGTTGCCCGGTAATTAATCACATACGCACGGTATTTTAATGTTTATCACGTATTGTGAATAAATTGTCAATGAAATGATAACGATTGAGAATTATTATCGTATTTCATTGGTCTGTGGGATGTGGTGGTATATTTGCTTGATGATTAATAATTAATAATTATGATATGTTATGTACCTAGCTGTATTGAGATCAAAGTATTTGCGCATTATTAATAGATACATAAATATATTATTAGGTCCTTGCATTTGAGCTCACCATAAGCGGTAAGCCCCTCTTTGAGGCTGGATAGACGTCATGGTGCGCTTACCTTCCGTATTACTTAGGTCCTCACTGGACAAAGTAACTTCAGGAGGTTCCTGAATCGGATTTAAGCGAAAGAAATACCTGCGTGTCACTATCCAGAGTACACGGCAGATCATAAGGTGGAGGTGTCCCCGCTTGGGCGGGGCACTGCCGTGTTTTCGTGGAGGCAATAGGCAGCAGCGTCCTCTCGCCTTAGGCTATGGTCCGGAGCGAGTAGGAATGGCAGGTGGTCGCCTCCTTCAGCAAAGCAGTTTTGCTAGCGAAGGAGTGCGGCCTCCGCACACATGATGGAACAAACATCCTCACACCCCCGCCGTCGAGACCCTGACCCCGACTACCAGCCATGGTAGACGCAAGCTTACGGCTGTCGACTAATGGGTAGCTCACCGTCTGGCAGTCCGGTAATCGACCAGACCGAGCCCCAGTCGTCGAAAGTGCGTAGTGATTTTCGCGCTCCTTAAAAGATTTCAGCAAACCGTAGAGGCCCAGCAGGGCCATAAAATATGCACCATAAATGCAGCACAAACGGTACTTATTTATATACCTCACCAGATTTGAGTATTTGATATCAATTTCAGCTTGATATCTCCACGCGTTCTTAAGAAAAAGGGTATTTACAGACGGATAACAAAGTAATCCTACTAGGGTTCCGTTTTGGCCGACTGAGGTACAGAACCCTAAAATATATTTTATCAGTTTTTAAGGTTGTAAATACGGCTATATTACAGAAAATATAAAATAAAAAGAAACCAATAAATAACCAATAGCAAAAAAGAATAACGTATCTTTAACACAAAACTTATTTGAACTCATAATTCCAAGTGAAAACACAATTAAGAATAACCCCTTAAAAAAGACGCCAATTTCTTGTAATCACTGTAATTTTTTATTGAATTTAGCTTGCTTGATTAGTATTATTGCAAGTGAAACTATTGTTCTATTTAGCAATTTCCATACATTCTAACAGAAAATCACATTCTTTATTTATTTATTCGGCTCACCAACAATTGTTAACACTAAAATTTTTACAAAACATCAATTAAATCTATAGTCTAGTGTCACAATGTATTACAGGTAAGCACCACATATGCTAAAAAGTACAAAATGACTTATGTGTCCACTCCAAGGTAAAATTAGATGGTGTAAATGTGATATAATAAATACATTTGCTCAATTTACTCTTTAACTAGTTTTTATTATTATATTTATTCAAACAAATAATAGTGAAGTCGTTAACCTCCCCGAATTTATAATATCGTTTAATAAGTAATGCATATTACCTTATAAATTCCATTAGAAATAGTAAGTGGTCATGAAACTGAAATAAACTAATTTGGTACTATCCAAGTCTGTTCACCAACCGAAATCAATCAGAGGCTAGTTAACTGTATCTAAAACGTGAATATTTGTACAATTTTTTTTTTCTGAATTTATGTAGAATTCTTGAATTTTCACAATTGGTAACAAATAGTGTGTGCAAGACACCACACTAAATATTACCTCGATAGTTGCCATTTAGAATTATTATTTTCCATAATTTGTGTTTACATACTCGCAGGATATCAAATAAGTACGTACGTAATACGTAGATAAATTTTCAGAAATATCAGGAGTGTTTATTCAAAAAACTATTTCAAATATATGTATAATAAGTGAATGATGTAGAATTATTTACACATAGATATTAAAAAAATATTATAAAAAAACCCGACTGCGTAAAAACTAAAATTAAATAAAAACCGAAAAGAAAAAAAAACGAGCTTAGTCTAGTAGCGTAGAAACCAATTTAATTGCATTAAATTTAAACACATAAAATTTATTATTAAATCTATCATAAAACTTAAATATTAACTAAACTATTTATACTAAAACCAACTATGTACATAAAAACTATAAATACTAGTATACTAAACCTAAATATGTACATATAATACAAAAACACCTATTACACTCAGGCGTCGAAGTACTCCTCCACATCGCTGTCATCCACAAATGTGCCCAGAAGGCTGGCAGCATTACCACGTTGAATAGCAATGCTAATTCTTTGGGCAAACACATAAAATAAAACAAATAATAAATTCTAATATTGATTGCAACAGTCGAGACCCACATTAGATGGGATGATTTTAGTGTACAATATTTTACACTTTTTAGTTACTATAATGTAACATTACTATGTATTCACTCTATTTTAGTAATTCACCTCACATATTTTGTATCTTAAATAAAATTGAAGAGGTGTGCTTGTAATATCAAAAAAAAAAAAATTGCTTATAAATGAAATATCAAAGTTTATTCGATACTTATAACAAAAATCTGAATATTGAAATATTTGGTTATCTGTCGATTTGTTCCGACTAATATGCGAAACAGCTAGACCAATATTGATGGAGTAATTACTGATGGAAAGCAAAAATTACAAGCAGTTACTTAGGCTACTTTTCATTTCTTCTTAAGCTACTTTGGATTTATTAATATGGGATGTCTTCCAAACAATTAATCAAAATTTGAAGTAACTTTCAATGTGGCATGTAGCTAATGTTAAGTACAAGTACCTTAATACACTTTTTACATTATGTGAGATGTAAAATCGTGACACCTTAATTCCCAGGGATAGTGTATATCTCCGAAACGGTTGGACCGATTTTGATATCTAGCATTAAAGGGGTGATTTGGGCTACTTTTAATTTTTCCTCGGGAACGGGGTTTTCATATTACGACATAAGTCTTCAAAACGGTTGAACTTTGACGGGTCTTTCATTGGGATATAGCTAATGTTATAATGAGTAACTTAATATTATACTTTTATATTCTCGCAAAAACGGGACTTAATTCCGGCGGTGGGGGGAACCTCCTGATTTCTGTAGAGAGGCAATCTCCAAAACGGCTAGACCGATTGTGACCGGACTTTCACTGACGGAAAGATTTTTTACATGTTGGTAATCATCTAATAACTTCTCGTGGGAGAGCGGGCAGACTTTTACTGAGTAAAACTACACCTAGGTTCTTTCAGTTGCTCTTTGAGTTCTAGGACTACGGGTTACCCGTTCCGAAGTCCTCCCATGGCCCTAGTAGCCATCGGCCCTGCTGGGCTATGACACCTCTTTGAGGATCACGTAGTATACGACGCGGTGTCAACGATTTGATCTCTGTCTGGACAATAGCCAGATGACCGAACTGCGAGCTACACATTCCACGTCGTCCGAAAGCCCGTGCCTGCGGTCGTTGGTAGTCGGAGTTATGGCTGCCTCCATCATTAGTATTACTGCTTCGCAGAAGGAGTCGACCGAAGTCTGTATCCAGTGCAGGAACCTCCAGAACTTACCACGTCTGGTGAGGACCTGAGTCATGTGGAAGATAAGAACATCGTGACGCCTCTCCAGCCATTCCTCAAAAAGGGGACTTACCACCATGATTATGGCGTGCCCAACTGACGGATGGTTGATGTTACAAGGCGTTACTTAGGCTACTTTTCATTTTCCCGCTAGAACAGGACTTAGTTCCCAGGGAAGAATATATCTTTGAACTGGATAACATTTTTTTACATGATTGTCTCAAAAAAGGGGAGTAACTAAGTCGCGAGTAACAGTTAGTAGATAATAAATAACATATTTCTGATATGGTCATGATATACTATTTTGAAATCTTCATGATGGGCCCTTTAATTTGATACTTAATTGCAGTAACAAAAAAACCATTTTTTTTTTTTGCTCTAATTTATGGCATCTGTGATATCTATGATAAAAAAATCCCAATCAATCGTCTGTATTCCTTGTAACACAAAGCCATTCCATCCTTTTCCTCAGTTTTAGCTCACGACTTATTATGCCATAACGAAACATAAACAAACCAAACAAGAGACTGAGTAGCGACAAAATATTCTGATAAGGCATCAGTCGATTTGCATTAGCCACAAATGAAGTAAGAATCGAGGAAGCGACTCGTTAAGTAGCCTCAATCGAGTCATCAGAGCTCGACTCAGCTCGAGACAAAGGTTTTAAAGATACGATTTAAGTTATTGACGAGTAGCGAGAACTACTGGGGGAAATTGGAATTTGTGGGTGATATTCTTTTCCACAATAAGTGAAAAATAAATCACTTTCATTTGTACAAACCAAGTAGAGAATAGTTTGATTTTCTAACAATTTAAAATACGAGTATACGCTGATGACATATATCTGACATTCAACCTGGTAGAATGTAAATGAGTTACTACAATTTTGGATCAGACTTTGTACTTCGTTCTGAAGAAGTAAATAAATTTCAGTGTTGAATATCTACATGATTGTATTAAAGTATGGATTAAGGTATGTAAGAATTAGTGATTCAAAAACAAATTTCTAAAGCATAAAATTAAGTCTTGGAGTAACTCCTCTCCATGATAAACCAATGCTATTTAACAAGTGCCAAAACAATAAATACTGATTTAGTCGTGCAAGCTAGCACGATTTCTGTGCCGACCACACAATGCTTGAAATACTCACCAAACATTCCAACTCGCTCCAATTTTAATACTAGCTGTGGCTTAACTAAAATAGAAATAATCCTTCTAGTGAGCAATCCTAACATTTGGCTCCATTATACTCTGTCATTGCTTCGACCACAGCCGACGACTTCAACGGAAGTCAGTTCCGCTCGTGCTCAGAAACTTGATTTATCCCGCGATCAAATTCAATTGTGTCAAACGAGAAATTGACTCAAAATTCTACTGTCGCACCGACGTTCCGTAGTAGCGTTACATTTTTGAGACATTTTCATATTTTTTTATTTTAATTTATAGGAGTGATCATCTTTTCATACTGTAACAAGAGCTCCAGCTCCTATGGTACTAGCTCCAGCAATAAATTCATCATTAACTTGTTTCACGTGTAAAGAGAGGCATGGCACTTATTGAGAGTCATCAGTTTCACACAAAACTATACCGATTTCCTTTTGTAGTGAATTACGCTTTAGTGACGAATAATTGAACATAAAATACCTATGTCTTTTGATTAGCCTAGGCACGATATTATGATTGTAATCTAACTACCGCTGTATTTACGTAAACTAATTTTCACTAAATAACCGTAACTGAATTATCATCGCAATGATATTGGAGAAGGTCACCCCCAAAGTGACCTCCTACCTCCTCTTATAGTCACCCCGAACCTCGCATCTAAGAACTGGTCTGATTTAGTATTATTTCTGAATCCGATCGCCGTTAATACAATGCACACCAACATTGAAAAGCAATATACACTGAATGATTGGTCAATCTGGAATACACCCACATACATTGGGAAATAACAAGTTCGCTCACCAATATACTGCTAGCACTGATCCTTAGGCTCTCTTTCTCCCACATCATTAATTCATTCATTCATTTCATTCACATCATCATGCATTTGCCACACTCCCGCCCAAAGAAATCAATATCAATTGGTTAATCAAGATAACAATATGATTACAACTGATCTGACTTTCAGAGTGATGACAGGTTATATTCAAGGTTACGAGTAGTGGTACAGCCAAAGTATCAGATAAGTGACCTTCCTGCATCATATTCCTTTATCCACATTCTGAAATACCTATCCCGATCCATCATAACTGCTTAAAATACTAATGTATTATTAGTAAGTATAATATATTAGTATGTATGTATATAGCCACAGCTAGGTTAATTTACTATGCTTATTTCCATATTTTTATGTCTTATGGCATTTTAAACTAAATTTTCATATTGCAAAAGCGAGCAATCTGGGCTATTTTTAAAATGGGTCCTCGCTACCCTCAGAAATAAATACAAAGAAATCGATATACTGACTGTGCCTCCTCTTTATATCTTAGAAAGTGTTTTGTATGTTCGTAAAAACGTAGGACTTTTCAAAATTAGAAGGGATTTTCATATACATTCATAAGTGACGCGCATGGTACTTGCAGATGGTTAAATCATTGTATTGTTACGGAATCGCCAAAACTGTTAATGTTTATGTTAAATATGATAGACTGCGGTCTGATTGTGTTCCTATGATCATTGAATGTGATCTAGATTTACTTACACATAAATTACAGAATAAATGGTCATTGAATGATAACAATGTACTGTGAGGCACTAGAACTAAGGAACAGATTTCAAAAAAAAAACCTCAGAGTGTTATAATCGGTTAGGGTTAATTGACTTTCCAATCGAGTGTTCAAATTGTTCTGATTTTTACTGTAATAAGCCCAGTCAAAATCAAAATCAAAATCACTTTTAGTTGTTAACACAGGTACAGAAATACAGATCTTATATTTGATGAAGAGAACGTTATGCCAGGAGGCTTACAAATATGGTTAGCATCTAGCTCAAGATTACAAATTAAAGTTTAAAAAAATATGTCATAACCGTATTCTTGATGTGATGTACTCT
Source organism: Mythimna vitellina (assembly GCA_949316375.1). Lineage (NCBI taxonomy): Eukaryota > Metazoa > Arthropoda > Insecta > Lepidoptera > Noctuidae > Mythimna > Mythimna vitellina. The sequence continues at coordinate 26,606,601 of OX438688.1, read as the reverse complement.
GACATTGTGGCCGCACTTCATGCTACGTCCTTAGCGGGTCAAGGGAGTGTGATGAGAGGTGGGAGTGGGCCATGCATATTGGGTTGGAAAAACACCTAAAATAGGCGCACCGGAAAGATACAATGAAGTTTACGGAGTGGGTACCGTGTGGTAAACCTAAGTCTGGCTTAATTTACGATGATATGTGTGCTAGCAGGAGAGTTTTTAAATCACGGTTGAGGTAGTCTCAAGATCGTCAAGAACAGTTCAAAATGGACAATCTTGCTAAGAAAAACTTCAATGGTGATTTTAAGGGCTTTTGGAAAAGTACCAGTAAAGTTAACGCCAGACCTGGACTTTCGGTGAGCGTTGTGGGAGTGAGTGGTTTGAAGGACATTGCTGAACTCTTCAAGAGTCAATTTTCTATACGATTTGAGTCTTTGGGTCCGGTGGGCGAGATGTTCAATGGGGAGATGCCTGCAGGAATGGTAGGGGTGAGGTTTACGGCCAAAGATGTGGCCGTTATCATTAAAAATATTACTAAAGGCAAGAGTCTTTTTTTATAATAGTAGACCCCTTATATTCGTTGGTGATTTGTTTTGTTGACATGTCATTTATTGATAGTTGTGATTATTTTTTTTTTTTATATAGCCCTTATTTTATAATATTAATGTGAGAACACTGTAAGACTCCACGAATTTTTAGATTACTTCCTATTACGACTCACTTTTCATTATGATTAATTTTATTGTGCTTTTGAGTATAATATTGACTGGTCTACACTGTCCTTACACAATGTCTATTAATACTGTAATATAGACTTCTTATAAGAACAACGCCATTTTTTTAAAAGAGTGGAGTGGAATATGAAGCATGGAGTTTCTTGCCGTTTCTTCTCCATAGGAAACGACCAATTTGGAACGGTACTCTAACTTCTGACGTTTTATAAGTGCTCATATTGTAGGCCTATGTGAAATAAAAACATTTGAAATTTTTTTATGTAGTCAAGAGCTGTCGGAAGTTGATCACACGAAACGATGTCCACTGGTTATCTTCGGTAGCAACGTGATTGTAACGAGCACATGGACAGTGGACTGACATCAAGAATATGACCTACGGGATTCGCGACGAAAGCCTTCCAACGAAAAGGATGAAAACGAATCCACGTAAGCACAGCGGTGGGGTCAGACCGGGCGTAGATACCAGTGCAGGGTGTTTTGATGGAATGAAAATAACGGAAAGCGGCGTCACGAGAAACCCGAAAAGAGCCATCCGAAGCTTGGTTGAACGGTATAGTATATCTACCTGAAGAATTGAGAGTATGTTGAGGAGCAAATACCCACAGTGTTTCTCATTGGTAGTAAGGCACGAAAATGCTATGAATGATTCTAGCTCGCAGCTCTAGCAGGAGGGTTTAACTTTTTTGTGAAGAGAGTCGACTTCGGTTACGATAAAAGATTGTACATCATCTTTACAACCGGTTCCACCCATCAGAATCCACCTAAACACAGAATTCAGAGCAACGGACTTGGTTGATCCACCACCCACACTATCAGAGCGCAGAAGCGAAGGAAAGATCTCAGCATCTAAAAGAATATCGACGGGTTCAGGTTTGTGATAATCTGAATCACTCAGTCTAAGTCCGTGTCTTGCCAAGAGGAATTATATATCGACGCAAGTAAAAGGCATGTTATCTCAGATGCTAGGCAATGAGAGCACGTCGACGTAGAAGAGACTGACCAATGACCCCAATAACAATTTGTACTATTCCTGAAACAGCTGCAGAAGATTGGGCTATATAAACCATTGACACAGCGTGAAGTAATACTGTTCACCACACCGAGGCGTTAAACTGCACGTTCAGGTACCTATAGGCTATATGGTTTCGCATTCGCGACACCTTTTATTCAGTAAGCGTTTATTAATATGGCATAATTTTTTTTATAAAATGTAACTAAAAAGTAACGTTCTATAAACAGCAGTTGATAAAAGGGCATGAAGCAAGATTTACATATTTCTATTGTTTCTTGCTAAAAACCATATCGTTGGCTTGTTGCCAGTCTCTTGTTTATGATGTTCTATTATGTCTTTCTTACATTAATATTATACGTGACTGCAAGCACTAAGTCATCTTGTGTTTGTATCGATATTGTGAACTATTCTTTGCTTTATTTATTGCACATAATGCTGCAGGCGCTTTTTCCATTAGGTTAGTTACATTTTTATATTTGTGTCAACTTTGAGCTATACATATTTATTAGCCTTCAGCACAAAAAACTACCCACGTATCAGTTGTCTCATTAAAAGTCAAAAATGTAACGAAAATATTCATCCAAAAATAACTAAAATAAATCCGTACAAAAATTTCCTCCGAACCCAAAAGTTAGGCGAGCGAAATGGCGGCAAAACGCCAACAATACATCATTAACTTTGCCGTTATTTGTTACGGATCCTTGTCGCTTACTGACGGATATCATCATTGCTCCATTACAAGCAAATATTACTGATAAAAAGCTCCCAAAGGCCCGTGTAATGAAAAAATAACAGCGGTTAATGCCGCCCCTGATCGGCTAATACCCTGTATAAATATCCCACTACCGTACCCTTATCGTCGATAAAAGTGTTTGGCGCGTCAACATTATCGCAAATTTTCGCATCCAATACCTGTTTTGTTCGTCGGAAATCAATCGGTGGCGCTTTAGTAATAGAATTGTGAATTGAAACTCGATCGATTGTAGGGTCGTCGCGAAACCGCTGCGGGCGGACATCGTCTGGTTGTGATTCATCTTTACGTCGCTGTCGAGGCGAAGGTTCAGGGTTGACGCTTCTTACTTTTATTTATTCTTTTTATTAGTGAGATAAGCAAGTTAAGATTTAAAAATTTAATGGACACCTCTGTTTTCCTTAATAAATAGCAGGTTTATGAATAAGTTTCGCACCGAGAACTACATAAAAAGTATTTTATGCAGCAAACATTTTTTATAGATGAAAATCAACGCCGTAAAAATATGCTACGGCAGGTGAGCTGGTGGTTTTGAGCATTCCGCTCAAAATGATCATGAATATTACAAAATAATAATATTCTCAATTTCGGTCTTTTGAAAATAAATTTGCTAAAATGTCAATCAGGGTAAGCGTATAGTGAATAAATTAAGCCTAACATTTTCCACTGTCCAATATCTCACTAATGAGACTTCATCCGCCATAATCTAATCAATAGGCCCCGTCCATGTTAGTGCCATCGGGCATTTAGATTGAAATCAATTAGTCTTAGTTCAATTTTTATGTAAAGCCAGTCTTGTATTAGGGAAAACTTGAACAATAGACACAAATCCATTGATAGGTTTTAATTAATTAGTTCAGGGTAACAAGAGTATCAAATTATTGCTCAATTAATTTTAAAGGTTAACGACGGGTTTAAAGCAATTATTATAAGAAAACCTTTCTACATCTCCATTATTTTCATTCGTTAATTTTATTACCGGTTATAAAATAGTAAATTTAGTTTTATTAGGAAAAAAGTTTTGGGTAAAGAAAATATCCCTCTAATTGGTTCCTGGAAAAATATTCAAAATTAAGTTATGATTTTTGTCATCTTTTTTTTGAACCCCTTACCACTGGTTTTAATTCCGAAAGTATTTCATTTTCATAAGTCAGGATAATATAGAACAGACGTAGGCATATAATACATTATAATTGGTCGTAGAAAACGTAGGTGTCATGACGAGCACAAGATTTTGAAGTAAAGCAATTTTCGAAGCGAAGTTAATTCAGCAGTTATTCGCTGTATTTTCGTTCACTCTGAGATGAATATGTAATAAAATGTGAATATGAAATTAGAATCTGAGTGCCTTACTTCAATATAATTTCCTCACGTAATTTTGGAGATAGATGTTAAATTTTCTCGGGTTATTTTGTTAGTGGTGCAGCCCTGATATTGCCGCGGGGCAGCGGTCCCTTGGTCCGAGTACTTGAACCGTTTATTTTGTTAAATTCCCAGTCGGAATGTTTTGTTTACGACACCCTTGTTTGTCTTGTTCTATATCAGGTCGACCGCTGTATCATTACCCTGTAATGAAGCTCTAATAATCTTTTGTTTTCTCGATTATAATTATTTTGTCTACTCGTAGATGTAAGGTGTACAGATATGGTGCAGTGCTAGCCATACCAACATATTATTACTAAAGCGACTGAAGAAAATGATGCTCAGAAACCTATATAATGTCCTATGGTGCTACAGCACCCACACCTGGAATATGGAAATACACCGTCATCTTAAGATGAATACGGTAAAGGAAGATATACATAAAAGTATAGAAACATACCAAGAGAACTAGAAAGACATTCTAATTAATTAAAAACTACAAAACACTGCAAAAGAAAAAACATATTCATGCTATATAAATAAATATTGCTAAGAAGATGTTTTTACAGAAGGAAACACTCGAACTGCCGTTCCTAACAACTCAATGCCAATGCTTATTGTAAATCAAAGGAAAAAAAAACGCTTTTTTTTTGGAACACAATATGCCGTTCGGTAAGCGTTCGGTAAAGAGCAACTTTTCCGGACGGCAAACTACCCATAGCTTGCCATCCGCAAGTCTGTGCCTACTGTCACCATGAGACTCTTGACACCCGGGACGCCTACTGTAGCGGCTAATCCTCACGGTTTCAGCCACCTCACTGAAGAATACACTGGCTATACTAAATAAATTTTCGACTGTTAAGTATTTTACACGTGTAGCCTTTGAACTAATTACAGGCTATTGGCCGTTAATGCTCTTTGCATTCAGTACAAGAATGCATTCAGGATGCTGTTGGGACTGCCACGCTTTTGTAGTGCCTCAGGGATGTTTGCGAATGCCCAAACTTACAGCTTCACTTTGATCGGCAGCAATGAGCAGCCTCCTTGTTACGCCGGGTGCGTGCCAGCACCAAGCTCAAGCACCAGCCACATGAGTGTCATTGCCAATAAACTTGATAGTCCTATTATTTGATTCTTAAGCCAGCTACATGCTCCTGTAAATACTGTCTACTAACATATATAAATGTTAAATTATTTTGTTACCAACGTCTGTATTTTTTTACTATACATCTATATTTATAAGTTATTATGACACTAACTGAGCATGGTTATAGAATTTTAAATCTGAAACATATTATTATTTATTTCGGGATGTTGCTTTCATTTATAAGATTTGGAAGTTGATCATAATCGTCTTCATTATTCCCCATAACTTCATACTAATTACAGGTGAGTTCATTAGGCTTTGTTCATATTGCTTGCCAAGCAGGAGAATTTTCGATTTACAATTACAACTAGCAACAAGCTTATTTAGACTCACCATCACAAATTCCAATGATTCCAATCTGAATCTCATAGTTTTATATTTTGCACGATAACGATCCTTTAAAGCTAAGCAGGCCATCTAACATGGGTTTAATAATTTGTTGGCGCACTACAACGCTATTACCGAGAACAAAGTAGAAACTCACTAGCTAAAAGTCTGCTTCCAAAAGCGTCCCTGTTGTTACTGTATTTTGTGATTTAGCCATTTTCCTAACTTTAGTTAGATGATGGAACTCGGTTGTAGGGTTTTCTAGTTGCTGAATTTATTTTTGGTTAAGATTTTATAACGTTACATTTGTTTACCATCAATTATTAAAAAAAAAAACAAAGGTAACCATGTTTAATTATGTATTCTTATTGTACACAACTTTTACAAATAATAAAAATAGGTCAGTTGATGTACACAGGCGAGCTTAATCCACACTTAGAATTTCTTACTAAACCTTAGGTTTGGGTTATATACGGCTTCATCTAGTTTAAATTGACGAAAAACTGACGTATATGAGTGTTTTTAAAAACCTATTTGCGCGACTAGAGGACTGGCTCGTTCTTCGTCCAAAGAATTAGCATTGCCTTTCAACGTGGCAATGCTGCCAGTCTTCTGGGCACATTTCCGGATGACAGCGATGTGGAGGAGTAGGTATTTCGACTCCGGCCACCGTAGGCGCGGGCTTGCAGACGCCGAGCAATGGGTGGCTCGCCGTCTGACCGTCCGGTAACCGTCCGGACCGAGCCCAAGTCGTCGACGGCGCGTACTGTTCCACGCGCGCCTCAAGGAGATGTCAGCAAATCGTAGGGGCCCAGCAGGGTCGAAGCCTACTGGGGCCACGGGTAGTGTGAAAGCGGAACTCGGGGCCCTGGGACGAAGGCAACGAAGAAACAGGAGTGTGTTTTTAGTCAGTAAGAGTCTGACACTATCTCCTGCTCCGCCCAAGAGCGGGGATGTCATTAGGATGATTTTCCCACCCAATAAAAAAAATTAAAAAAAAAACGCCTGAGTGTACTTTGTGTTTTTGTATTATATTTATGTACGTATTTAGGTTTTAGTATAGTTTAGTTTATATTTAAGTATTTTATGTAAGAGAGTGTTTATATATAATAAATAAATTATAGTATTTGCAAAATAAATATAATTTATCATGTCGTTTCCAGAACGTCAAAAAAAAAGAAGCGGGTTATGGGTTAAATCATACTCCGCACTTTCACCACAATCGATTGAGTAGTTTAACTAGGCAGAGTTTTTCTCATTTATCTTATATAAATTTTTTCATGTCTGTCATTAATTCAACGCCATTTATTGCAAAATAATCAGAACTTGGTCCGCCAATAACTAACAAAATATTGCTTCGTCTATAATAGCTACAATCCCGCTTCATCTGGTTTCATTCATTCAATGATACGTTGTATTTAAACTATTCCGAACACTTCCTTCTACACCCCTATATAACCTAACGATGTATTATGATAAAACTGCTAAGCATCCACCAACCACCTCAGTGTGTGGAGGAGATAGCCGGTTTAACGCGAACGGTCTTCAAGCTGCGATTAATCTCCAGGCTGAACGTGTGAACCTTAGCCTGCGTGCCCCCAAATGGGATTTAGATTGTTGCTTTTAGCTTTATTAGCTTTAAACTTCTGACAGTTTTAGTTGGCTGTTCACTGTTTGCTGTTCTTCTGCTGTACTATCTTAGCTTGTAATAATCATTGCAATTTTGTTTGTTGTGACTAATTTTACAAAGGGGACAAAGGGTAAAACGTGACTATTACAAAGACGCCGCTATCCATCTGTCTGTCTGTCCGTCCTTCTGTCACCAGGCTGTACCTCATGAACTATTATAGCTAGACAGTTGAAATGATTACAGATGATGTAATTTTGTTGCTCCTATAACAAAAAATACCTACAAAAACAGAATAAAATAAACATTTAAGGTGAGAAACGATAAGAAAATCACCTTTATTGTAAGGGAGCCCCATTTACAATAAAAGTGATTTTCTTGCCGTTTTTATAGATAATGGTACTGAAGCTTTCGTGCATGAGTCCAACTCTTGTTCAGAGCAAATAAGATATTTAAAACTAAAGAAGAAAGAGCAAGCTAGAAAAAACAAAGGGCTGTTGATAGTTAAGCATAGGACTGATTACGGAGCTACCAGGAATTTATAACAAGCTAACAACCCTTCTTGCTGTCGGTAAAAAGGTTGAGGTAAATTAAAAACAGCAGTTCTTACAATTGATAGAATCTTAAAGGAATTCTTGAGAAATGACTGCAAAGGGTGCCGACAAGTGGCATTTATCCTTGAATGTATACAGAAAGATTATTAACTAAGCAAGTTAACCAGGTCTGCAGTGTTAACCTATATTTTACTTCACTTAACATTAAAACAGGATAACCATAATATATAGTATTGTTTATAGACGAAATTTCACTTTTATTTAAATTTAAACGTCAGCAGCCGGTTATTTACGATATAGATATAGCACTTTCAAAAATAGTACACTGGTTTGATAAATAACCTACATCTTAAAGAAAAAAAAATGTATTAAGTTTACTATGCCTTATGTTAGGCAAGTAGATACTAGTGTGCTAATAGAAGGTAAAGAGTTGAGTCCTGAAGATACTACAGTATTCTTGGGCATAACACTAGATGCCAAGCTTCGGTGGGGCCCACATATAGAGAAATTATCTAAAAACTTTAAGTCTGCAGTATAGTATATGTTAGATAGATTCGAAATTCAACTGGCGTAAAGACTGGCCGCTTAGTTTACTTTAGCTATTTCCATAGTATCATGTTGTACGGTATTCTACTGTAGAGAAATACCGCCGATGTCCAGACCATTTTCATTTTGCCGAAAAGGGTTATTCGTTCGATTTATAAATTAAGTCCCAGATACTCCCTCAGAAATAAATTTAAAGATGTCATTATAATATCTGTACCTTCACAGTATATTTACGAGAATATTTTGTATGCACATTAAAATATAAACGTGTTTAAAAATACAGTGAAGTTCATAATTTTAATACTAGGAACAAACAAAAATTTGTGGTTCCTGCAACCACAAATTTCTCAAGCTCAAAAAAATAGGGGGCTCATTTAGATGCTAATGAATTCAAATTATTTGTAAACTTTGCCAAAAGGCTTTTTATACTATAAAGGACTATGTTGAGGACGAAAAGGCTTGGGATTGACCTGCTCCAGTACGCACTAGAATTACTGTTGTCTTATTTTTTTTCTTATATTTTTATTTTCAATTGCGCTTTATATTTTATATATTTTTTTACAATCTGACATGGTAGACTAATTTATTTTGCAATTTGCCATTTTTTTACTCTTAATTTTTTTAACATAAGTAAATATTTACTTTACTAAGTATTACATTTTGTAAACTATATATTTCCTTTTATTATTGTGAACGTGAGGCTTATGTTGATTGCTTTTTTTCCTTTTCAGTAATTTTAACGTATGTCTGGCAATTTGAGTATTTTCTGTGGCCTACCCGAATGTCTTTTTCTTGGTATTGTTCGTCAAGTCGTTGAGCTCCTTAGTAGTCCTGAGTTGAGCTTTGCGAATACTGACAAATGCTTACACTGACTAGATAGTTCAACTCAAATCTGTATGGTTCTTTCTTCAAAAGACCATTTCAGACAAACCTGTATGGTTCCCATGTGATTTGACCATTATATATTTACTGTATGGACTAGAGATTTTGAGCTGAGTTTGTTTCGGTGTTTCTTCTCAGGGTAGTCAGCTAGGAAACACCGGCCTCATCTAGTTTAAAACGACGAAAAAAAAAATTGACACGTAAAAGTGTTTTTTTTTTAAACCTATTTGCAAAATAAATATCATTTATTAAAATGTCAATGATTCATCATCATTAGATAATAGACTTTTTTTTAAACTTTGTCCCGAACTAGGGCAAATAAGTACTCCTGTATTGTATATGCGTTCACAGACATAAAAACTCATATACACAAGACACCCAGACCCAAAAATTTATCTGTAGGTAGGCCATAAAAATATTTGTTCCGTGCTGGAATTGAACCCGCGACACACCGCGCAGTAGCTAATCGCTCAATTACTGCGCCAACCGTGCTGCCCATAATATCCATATTTATATAGTAATAGTAGCTGCTGCCATCGGCTTCGCCCGAGTGAAAATAGAATGTTGTTAATGAAACACGCTCCCGGAGAAAAAAAATCCTATGTCCTATTCCAGGACACGGTATACTTTTCAACATTTTTACAATTTTATCTAAATCCGTTCAGCCGTTCGACCGTGGAGAAGCAACAAGCACACATACACACATACTCAAAAACTTTCGCCTTTATAATATTAGTGTGATTACAAATTTGGACGTAAACTACGTCTAGATGGATACACTAGTAGAAAATGTCCTGGAAAAGGACACAAAATAGAGTAGGTATGTTCTTTTGGGATAAGTAATTTTCGATTTTCATGCAAGCGGACCCGCTGATCAAAGCTTGTACCTAATAAGATTGACAAAAACATTTGAGTTCCGGGAAAACCTTTACAGAAGATACCATCAAATTAGCCAATCATTTTTCATCATCCCAAATTCTTTCATGGGGCATCTATTGAAAAATTTCTAAATCGGAAAATCCACGATGCGCCGATCATTTTTTGCTCCAAGATACCAATATTTCCAAGGGTTACAGTATAATGCGATTAAATTGAAAATATTAAACCTTTGGCCTGGTAATAAGGAGCGTGACTATCAACATTTTTCCACCGCCTTATATTGAACGGTATTAAGAGGACCGCAAATGAGTTTGAGAGTTTTATTATAAACGATGTCACGATTGGAGCGAAATAAAAGTATAATAGGGGATTGAAATGTTTGCCTTTATAAATTGGATTTGTGGTCATGGTGCAGGCTCGCTTTTTATTACAGTATTAGTTACTTTGGTTTAAGAATGGATGATAAACAGATGAACTGCAACATGCAAGGAATCGTTTAATAGAGTTCTTCTTTTATTATTTGTGTCTAAACTCAGTGTAATGTTGTTGTATTTAGGGAAGGTATTGCATTCAGAGCAGTGGTGGCCGAGTGGTAACGGCCCCGACTTACGAATTGTAGATCATGGGTTCAAACCCATCCAGGCGCATTACTTTGTGTAATTTGTTTCATCACCACTACTCTCAAAACGGTGAAGGAAAACAGCGTGACGAAACCGGCATGTCCTAGAACCAAAAATTTGAAGACTTGTGACATTCACCAACCCGCACTGGGCCCCCGTGGTGGATTACGGCCCATTCCCTCTCCTAGAGAGGAGGCCTGAGTCCCAGCAGTGGGAACAAAGCCAATTACAAGTCCTCACATTAGAATAAATTAAAAAATGGTGTGAGCACAAAAAAAAAGATTCACTTTTTAGTTGAGTAGGATACAGCATATATAACTAATAAACAATCTATTAAACTTTATAAATCTTCTGGAAAAAAAGCTACAATCAGCAATAATAATGTATGCCCATCGATCCTATTTCATGTAGGGATCGAAATACTGTATGCGACTATACTAGAAATGATAGAAAACACCAAAAACGTTTAGAAGATAACAATCTGTACTACTAAACTCTACCTACCATAATGGTCACGATATTTTAAGGTCACCGCTCTTAATAATACCATGAATAAAATTAAATATCTTTGTAGAAGTATAGCTACAATATACCTGTTCATTTTTACTATAGTATTTCTTACTACAAATTTCTTTAAAAGGTGAGGCTCAAAGGATCTTCGCAAATTACTTGGTATATTATAATTTCACAGTTTGCTGAAAAAAATTCAACATAGGCACCAATTAATAAGACACGTAAAGATCTCGGTATAGCATAATCAGTTTTACGATGTTCCCACTGCTGGGACTCAGGCCTCTTCTCTAGGAGAAGGAATGGGCCGTAATGCACCACGCGCATCTAGTGTACGTTGGTGGATATCACATGTCTTCGAATTTTGGGTTCTACGACATACCGGTTTCATGGCGATATTTTCCATCTCCGTTTTGAGAGCAGTGGTGATGATATAAATTGCACAAATTAAAGCACCTGCCCAGGTTTGAACCTACGACGTGTGACTTGTGAGTCGGGGACGTTACTACTGGGCCATCGCTGTTCAAGATCGTGATACTGGGCAATAATTAAAACAATTTATAACAGCTGTACCTCATTGACTCTCATTAGTAGTTTAATTTCTTCTGTCTTAATTTTCTTAGTATTGTCGCCATCTGTCTACATAAGATATTAGAGTTTTCTGCAATTTAAATCTTAAACTAGTAAGAGTATCAACATCGTAATATTATCAGCACCTACATTGCAAACCATCTTCAAGTTCAAAACACTTTCGCCAACTTAATCTTCGAAATTGCGAGGACAATTACTTTTGAACTGTATTATTCTTTCATGCCAAGAGACACTGTGACTGATACATATTTTAATAAAACTTTTGTCAGAACAAAAAACATGGGACACACCGGCGCACGTAATCCACATTATTTCCGAGCAGCATTTAAAGTTTCATTCCCAGCGTCAGTGACAGTACCCACCGCGGCCCCGAACTAGAGGGAGACACGGGGAAAATGAAATATAGGCGGGCGCGAGCGCCGTGGAGCGGTTTTATTACCGCTATGTGTAGAGCTTGTAGAAAAAAATTACTCTCAACTCACTTTTTTATTTGGGTAGCACAGGGACGTCTGAAGTTCGGTGGAGGCGCAAAAAGGCAAGATTCAGTGCACAAGTATTCTCATTATAAACACCTGGGTAGGTACGTGATGGATTGTAGAAGAAAAGCTACGAATGGTGAGGTGAAAAGAGGAGAATGTTTTGTTAATAAGCTGAATGAACCTAAAAGTGTCGCTAGGATCTGCTCCTTGTAATATGCTGCCTGTATTATTATAATGAATCACTACTCCTCTTGGCTGACGTGTCTCTGCCGTTCGATCACAGACTATATCATAATGTCATCTGTAGGCCACAGGCTGCCCTAACCTCGCCGGCCCAGTGACGTATGCACTCGACACTAATAATTATGCCTACATACACTACACTGCTATTTCACAAAAAGGTGATAGAATACAACATTAGCTAATTTTGTGCCTAGAATATAATGTGAAAGAGTAAAAAAATGCTGTAGTAGATATTGTGTTTTCTTTCCCAGTAAACCAAATATATTAAACTAACGTTACAAAACCCGCAAATATATGGCTTTCCATTTTTCACTCAAGATATTGCTTACATTGCACCCCTCAAGCACCCATGCACGCTTCAGATCCACATCTGTCGTAAGGAACGAGGTGATGATAATTTTTTCTTCCTTTCGCTTTTCCCCTTGAATATTGCTCTCCAAACGTCTTTATTTGCAGCCGCGCGTAATTGTCGAAAAGCGAAATAATGGCGGGCTTACAACCACCCTCGGGTCTGTGTTCGGCGTTTAATATAACTTTTTTAAGGTATCTCGGAATTTCTGTTGTTGAAAGGTGAATTGAAATGATCATTGTGTTTTTTCTGGTGTGTTTTTTGTTTATTTAGGAGAGGGTTCTGAACGGAATAGATGGCGCATCATTTTGCAGAATTGGAACACTAGTTTAAAAATGGAAGTTAATGAGACTGGCAGCTAACACTCGAGTGTAGGCGATACACGGACTCTATTTTCATCGTGTCATGTCATTTAGTTTGAGGCCTGGGTTTTTATTATCTATTTTATTTATAAACAAAATTCACACATTGATATTTTTATTGCTCAGTATCAAAATAAACGAAATAACCATATTGATTTGTAATACCAAAAATTCTAGTAATAAAACAAACTTATTACATTCGCGACATGAAGATTGATGAACCCACTTTGCTCACAAAACATATTTATTTATTAAACTAAAACCCAAGTCACTCAAAACCTTTCACTTCCCAGCCATAAATTATTCAAAAACATGCCACAATTATGTATATAGTACACGCACAGTATATGTAACATCAGGTGAAATTCGAGGGTGCTGGGAGTTTAATCAAGGCAGCTCGTTGCTAATAAGCCGACCCGAGGCGTTGCTAACAAGGGCTTATGTATGTACGACGTATGAAGATTTGAATTAGTGGACGTGTTTGTAGCGGCGGAGTAAAAATATTAGAGAAAACTTTGAATTACTACATGACGTGGGGTTGAAGATTTTCAGTCTAGGACTTAAAGGTGCCTTCTTATATTTGACAAGTGAATATTTAGAAAAAAAATATACTTAAATCGACAAACAAGTCCCAGTAAGCACAAAACACTTTAAAATACATTTGCGGGTTTAGCTTCTGTTGGTGATCGTAAAATTAGGTACCTACTTATAATATTTATTAGATCAGAATTAACAATCCTAAATTATACAGATGAATCATCTTTATTATGTACACTATATAAGTTACAGAAAAGATAGATGAAGGAAACATTACACAGGGTTTCCATATTTCAGATTAACCCTTGCCTACAGGTATTTGGGAGCGATCCATTCCATGTTGAGCTGTGTTATCCTATCTGCGTTTATACTCATAAAAAATTGAGAACCATTATATTCAGAACCATTTGGTTCATTATATTTTTCTTAATTGACCTTTAGAATTTATGTGGGAGGTAAATTTTCTTTTAAACTTCGAAAAAAGTCCGTCACAAAAGAAGAAATCTAAATATTGAAACTAGGTTTATTGATTTAGTTATCGAAATTGTTCAAAAAACTTTTTACAAAAAAGAAGGTATATTTATATTCATATTATATACTAGCTTTCGCCCGCAGCTTCACCCGCGTACATAAGTTTTAGCCTATGTCACTCAGGAATAAAGCAGCTTTCTATCGGTGAGAAGTTTTTGGCCATCGGACCAGTACTTTCAGAGATTACCTTAATATTAGTGTACACAATCGAATTTCCTTTCATAAAGTACTAAAAAAGTGCCAAATAACTTTAATTTCGGAAGGTAGTGTTAAATAACAAAGATGTGTACGTTCATAGTTGTTTAATTGATTATTAAAACATCTAAAGGCATGGATATGAAATAGGATATAGCTTCATCTCTAGCAGAGGGAATGGGCTGTACCTAATCCACGATGTGGGCCCAGTGTGGGACGCTTTCCATCACCGTTTTGAAAGCAGTGGTGATGAAATGAAACACACAAAGTAAAGCGTCTGCCTTGGTTTGAACCCGCAATGTATGACTTTTAAGTCGGAGCTGTTATCACGGGGCCTCCAAACTACTAATACTGGGCAACAATTGAAACAATTTATAACAGCTGTACCCGATGTTCTATTGTTTTAACACTGTTAATGGCTTAAGGCAGCTTCAAATGACTCTCATTAATAGTTTATTTTCTTTTGTCTCAATTTTCTTAGTATTATTGTTGCTATCTACGTAAATTGAATTGAATTCCCTGCCGGAGTCTGTGTTCCATGATAGCTATAACCTCTCTCTTCTTGTTCGTTTTACTCTTGTCGTGGTCGTGGTTGTCACGAAGGTAGCTCTCCGTAAGCCGCCAGGGTATGCAGCACGAATTCCCGCCGGGCGCACTATAACCTAGGGTCTTTAAATCACGAGTGAATAGGTTCCTTCTAGGCAAGCGTGCTCCATCGTTAGCCACATCGTCGCTTACCATCAGCTTAGATAGTGGTCAAACACGAGACTATCCACTATAAAAAAAAAAAATGGATTTCTGCGATTTTAAACTTAAAATAGCAAGAGTCCACATTATAATACAATCAGTACCTACAGTAGTAGAAAAACACCAGCTTCCAAAATCAAAGTAATTTCCAGATTATTTCGATGGTACTATTTTCATCAAAAGAATTTTTTTATTTGTATTGTCTTTTATCGTACTCGTATGTTATTAGGTAAAAACCAAAATATCCCTTATTGTTTTATAAATAGCGGAGCTCTGTGGTAAATAAACATTTAAAATATACAACTGAATTGAAAACCTCCTCCTATTTTTATATTTGATTACAAAAATAAGTTTATGATTTTTAATCAAACTCATGACCAAAAAGTAAAAAAAGAATTTTTCTTAATATAATCGCCATACCAGCATGAGTTAATAATAAAAAAAATCACTGCTAAACATTGCCTTTAAAATAAGACAGAACTACTCATACATACAAGTAAAATAAAATGTCTGTGTGGTAAAATCAAAATATTTTTTTTTTAAATAAATGCGATTTTCAACATTTTGGTCTGTCTGTTATTGTGTCTGTGTCTTCAACTGGTAAATAAATGTTGTTATAAGGAGTAATTTAGGTTTTTATTTTAGAAAAGGTATCAAGATTTGTGCAAAAGCAAATAATTACATTGAAAAATTTCTTCATGAATTGGGTCAAATGGCGTTGTGTCTGACGTTAGCAAAGTCGCTAGTTTTTGAGTAAAAACAAAAAAAAACCAGATCTCAGTCTGTCAGCCATTGTAATCCATCACAGACTACATCAGCATTTCTCCAAATAACGCACAATTCCCAAAACCGCTGCCTACAACAGAATCTAATTCATTAGCTAATCTATTCAGATACATTAATGATCCGGATTCCACATCTCATTAATATACAATCATATTTAAACCTCACGTAGCTTGATCACAGTGTTTTATTCAAATTGGCTAAAGACAAATACTGAGATAGTTGAACCGGTTATAAATCAGAATCAACTTCGTGTCCTAGTTTGGTGCGACTCTCGTCCATAATACGAAGATATTAAAGTCGGATATTGTGTGAGTTGAATAAATTAAAAGAAGTTCTCCCGGTTCCAGTGTAATTTCCTTACAAGGCGGCGTAAGGGAGGAGGTGTAGCGAGCGACTCATTTTTAGGAGGCGATTAATTATTTACGCTCGGAGCTAGTGCGGTTACTTGAAAAGTTAGCACGTTGATCGTTTAGGACTTGTTTAAACTTAAACTAGGAGTTAGTGTGAAAAGGCAGTGAATTTTAGAGTAGGTGTGCTTGGATAAGTCGATTTACTTTAAAACTTTTGGAATGAAATAAGATTTAAGGAAAAGCTTACTGAAAAGGAATTTCGTCAACTTAAGTTTTAATAGATATAGTAAGAAATAAATGAAAAAAAATTGAAATACTATCTAAATCATCTACCCACGTACATTATTTCCTTTTCAATAAATACAATCCCCCTGTAATAGATCTGTCTCTTGAACAATCATAAAATGTGATAACTTCTATGATGTCTTTCAAGAACGTAGGTAGGAATATGTATTATGTAACAAAAACCTTTTCTTTTAACACTAAGGAGCATTAAAACTACACCCTTATCAAAACCACAAAACAGAAAATCCCTGATTTCCCTGCGGGTTGGGGTTCAAACAAAATGAGCTTATCACAAGATCCGGAACCCGGCGTAGTGTGGGTACAAAGAAACCAGTCGTAAACTAATAAAATATCAGATATTTTGCCAAAGTGGACTTAAGAAATTTGACGAAACATTAAACATATGAAATAGGTCCGTATCTATTGACTCATTAGCAATGCGTGATCATATGGTTGGTCATGTAAAAGGTGACTCGTTCTTTGCTGAAAGAATAGGCGTAGTAGCTATCCAAGGGGACAAAAAGAAAAAAAATGGACCAAAATTGCTTACATTTTTCTTGTTACCCATAACAAACCTATAAATAACTTTTTTGAAAATAAAACCAACTTCAATGTAAAAAATAGCAATAAAAACGTGCAAAATAACTTTAAAATTTCGGAAGTCGGTGTTTCTACATTAGTTATGTCTCTTCGTTATTTAACACCGACTTCCGAAATTAAAGTTATTTTGCACTTTATAGTGTTTTTTTTTGTATTTTTTTTATTTTACTCTTTTTAGTTGCGGCACCATAGCTAAAAAGTACTGTGGAGTACTTTAAGCCAAACTTGAATAGTGTGCCAGTTCTATAGTAAGGTACCTATAGAATTTAATCATTAAAACATTTCATAACAATTCCAATAAGCCAAGGTCAGGCCTACAGGCTTCCTCATCATCTCAGTTCGATATTTCCCTCCTCTTCTTTCAGTCAGTCGCCGACTACACGTATAAACAAAGCAATTTTACTTGTTACGATAGTTCTGCTGTGATCCTATGAGGAGTTCCGTTCCATATATTTGAAGTTCAGCATCAGATCCTAACTATATTTCTATGGAACCAACTTGAAAGCAAAACCTTTCAATCAAAGAAAATATTTTCAAAATTGGTCACACTCAGTTCACAGTTGACCGAGAAATCGGTGAACAAACATAAAAAAAAAACAACAAAAAATACATTCAGCCGAACATAGAACCTCCTTCTTTTTGAAGTCGGTTAAAAAGAAGAATTTCTCTGGGATGTTAAAACAAAATTAAATATTCTCAAATTGTAAAAACTGAACATTCAGAGCGAATAAAAATGTCTAATTATGAATTTGCCACCATGTTCAAAATTCCGCCATGTTCTCATCCCCTGCGCCACATTCGATCCGCTCCACACTCCACTGGCTTGAGAGTTGCGAAGTTTCTCCCCTTTTGTTACTTTTTCATAACAATAACTAATTTTGTTGGTTAATTAAGCAACTGAGAAATGTTTGCCGCGCTGAAAATTTTAATGTTTCAATACAGGTCTGGGGATTACAAGAGTCAAAGTTTTCTAGTTAGCTAAGTTGTGTTACGTCTACGTTTGCTGGTACACTTATCGCCGTTGGGGTTTAGCCGAGGTGTACATGTTTCATACTTTGGTATTTTGGATCTGTTTGGTTCTAGTTTAACGTGGCTTTCGCAATTTATTGTGTGGTCGCCGATATATGTGCGTATGGAAAGCTTTCTGTAGGTAAAAGATAAGTAACAGTAGGTATGTAGCTACATACCTATTGGAAGAAGTAATTGCTAAAACGCTAAACGAACCTAGCTAGGTTCGTTAAGCGTTTTAGCAATTACTTCTTTTTTCCTCATAAACGCTCTATCTAGTAAGACTTATTTGTCCTGATTTATTTTTAACGTTTCTTTTATTTAATTTTCTTCTATATTTATTTATTAAATACTTCATGCCCATAAAGGTATAGAAGCGGACTTAATATTACTATACCTAGTCATAAGATTAATGTTTGTGATTGTTTCATTTCTTTTTTCATTTGTTTAGGTTTAATTTTATAATGTAATTCTGTTTATGCACATTGTTTGTTCATTTTTCTGTGTTGCATCAAATAAAAGTAGCTGTTCTTATATAGAACGTAATAACGGAAAACATGACGAAGAAATTGGACAAAAGATGATAGGTACCTATGTGTTAATTCCAGGTGTACAAATGTACAATAAACAATATTATTTATAAATAAAAAAAGACGTTTTCGTTCTTCATATTTTTTTTTTATACTAGCGTCTGTTAGCGAAAGAGAATACTATCTCAAAGAAATATTCTCCCAAAATCAATAGATATTCCAGGACATGATCTGTTCGTGTGTTAAATTTCATTCAAATCTATTCAGCCGTTTCAGAGTCAAGGAGAAACTAACATACAAACATGTACTGATATAAAAATTTGCGTCTGTATAATATTGGTATGAATACAATAAAATGTAGTAATTTTGACTCATTTTTTTTTACAGATACCGATTATTTAGAGCCACCACGACATCAGTTCTTATCCATGACGAATGTTAAAACGTGGGTGTTAAACTATTGCAGTAAGTGATGTTGCTCCGAGTTCTGTTCACTCGGGCGCTAAGATAAATGATATTTATATCTTTCTAGGTAAGGAACCTAGCAAGTGAATAAGTCGACGTACATTACGCTGTTTCTATAGAAACGGATCTACACAATGAGTATGAACACGACTTGGAATCCTGATAACATTTCTTAGAAAACTCGGTTTACCACACGCAATTCTGTAAACAATTATATGTGAGCTTCTACCGGCGGCTTCACTTGCGTGAAAGTCGCAGTTTGACTTAAGGGAACATATTTCCAGGAGAAAAAATACCCATTATGCTATCCCAGGTCTTCCTCAAGTCCCGTGTGACAAGATAGAGTCAAATCTGTTTGAACGTGAAGGAGTTACACACATATACATACACACACATATACAAACTTTAGGTTTCGTAATTATTAGTGTCGTATGTACTGGCACTTAAGTTACGTTGATATTCTTCTTTTCGATCCGATGGTAAACTCGTCAAACATTTTGGGCCCAATAGGTGGCTACATTAATAGTAGAATCGGTAGTCCTCTCTCTCTCTCACTCTCTCTCTCTCTCTACGTTGATATGACATCAAATTATAAACCCATATTTGTCTAAGAGGTTTCAGTGGTCAGTCAGTAAAATTCTGATACTCCCTTTCACTCCGCCTATAGTAAGAGATTTATTTATTTATTCAACCAAAACAAAAAAATGACAATTACACTGATTATATTAGATACAAATAACGTAAAACACATTAAAGAAAATGTAACACAGATATTTAGATTTAAATACTTTACATTCTTAAAGACAAATAGATTTATTTATATTTTATTCTAAGGTCGCCGATTTGTTAAAAGAAAGTCGTAGGTATACGTCATTGATATTGTTTCTACGTTGGAACTCTTACCATGAAAAAAGGTTTTTTTTATTAGCTTTCATGGTTGGTACTGCGATATTACAGAAAATACAAAACACAAAGAAACCAATAAATACCTAATTTTGAAAAAAGAATAACGTACCTTTAATATTAAGTTTATTTGAACTTTATAATTCCGAGTCAATCCTATTCTCTTTAGCACGGTTTGTTCGCGTCCTTGGTAGGACAAGTAAGCTAGGTCGACGAAGACTGCGTTTAGATATTTGAAACTTTTTGGTAAATGTTATGGTAGTGTGAATGGTCCTATCTATAATCTTTTTAATTAAAATACAAGTGTGTTACATGTAAAGTTGTTGTACATTCATCAGCATTGTGTGTTCAAAAATGTTTGCTAGTTGGTGAATAGTATGGATAGTGAAACAGTGTCTTTATGATCTTGTTTAGCATTCTTTGCAGTTTCAGTAGCTTAGTTTTATTGGCGCTACCTATTTCTATGAGAAAAAATAAATGTGATATTATAAGTGAATTGTAAATATTGAAACGTAGTTTCTTGGGTAAACATTGACTGACGGAGTGACCCAATAAGTGAGAAAATTGTATTTTTAACATAATCAATTTGTTTGTTCCATGTTAAGGAACTTTCGATTCTCTATAACTAAACCTCTCATTCAGTCTTCCCCCACATTCATTCAGTATCTCCTTCCTTTCATCAGCGAATAGAATGATCTAGTCCAGGGCGGGATTCAAGGAGAGCGTTGAGTGCGATTAACATTCACGGAATGGGTGACTTACGTCGCGCAACCGTGCGGCACCACCAATAATTTATGTCAGTTATCGGGAACAAAAATTTTACACAAATAGTTCAATAATTTTCCACCCAAAAATAAACAAGCAACAACAAACTATCCAATCAGAAGGCAGACAGGTAGCAAACAGTCGTATAACTAACAATACGTTTTATCTAAACAGTGGAAAAATCACGGTACTCTTGAAAGTGTTAGGCCGGGGTCCCACGTGAGCGTGTTGCGCAAATTCCCTCGCTTTGTGCCCAAATAGGGCCGGGCCCCTGCCACGGGGCCCAGGGGACATTCTCCTGTATTGAAAATGTCGGGTCAACCCTCACAAACCGGGTAGTTTTATTTTATTGAAAAGGCCTCGCGTACTGTTACTGCAGTAGCTCCAATGATTTTTTGGCAAGGATTTTCGTTGTTATGTCGGCACTGTTTTTAGACATAATTGTTGCCTAAATAATAGGATGCAGTTTCTGATTTCGTGTTGTGTGTATTGCAGTTTAGATTTAGCTGGTCTTTCATTTTGGTTTTGTAAAATATAATGTACTACGAGTATTATTATTGACATTGTAATTGCTTGTTTGCAAACCAATATTAGATGTCGGGATACCTGCAATTGACATGACAGTTCAATGATTTGAGTACGGTGCAAACATTGTTGAATGTTTAAATGGTACAAAATCATGGAATATTCCAAATATTTACTGAAATATCGTGACCAATCAAATAATAGAAATATCATTTTGTCCATTTTTGTACAAAATGATCGATAAAAGTTCTAGGTGTGGAAGTCATCGTTAACCTATTAGTATCATCAATTACGTATTTAGGCTAACTAATAATTACATTACGAAGGTATTTTTTAATAAAATTACTGTCTAAATTGGCCATTTAAGTGTCGTTTATATATAGCATTTATCAACGGAAATATATTTCAATGAAATGTAACTACGAATGTTCTAATTTCGGCCTGCAACCGACAGCAGATTTAGTGCGGCTTTGCAACAACCCATCCGTGTCCGGACGGCTACGTGTGTAAAATTAGACTGTAAAGTTTTAACATACTGTTAGCTCAATCTCTTATCTTTATTTCTTTGTAAAATGATTCAAGTGGCTTAATTGGGTTCTTGTTATTAGTGTTTGTAAGCCGATAACTATAAAATTCAGCAAAAGTATTCATTAATGATCGCAGCTTGGAACTATAAAATTTATTTAGATTTGTAATAATAACAACAGTACGGTTTTGAGGGGTTAAATTTGGTTTGCCACGTTCATTCTCTGAATGGAATAATTATGAGCATTTTTAGTTTTTGTGTTTTACATGATTAACTAATAATAAATTAGCAAATAATTCTTCCTCCTTCCACTCAGTTACTGAACTAAATATTAAGAAACGTAGTCAATACATCTCCACTAATACTGTAAGTTTCGATGTATTTTGATTGAAATAGTAACAGTTCCTGTCGTAACTCACACCCTGAATTTTTCACTCTTCACTAACTTCTGTCCTTCTGCTTGAAATAAGGCTTATGTCCCACCACTTCCTAAAGTTTCAAATACCTCTTCACTATCTCAGTACCGTTCTACATCAAACCTCCCAATCCTATCCAAAGTCCTCAAAAGTGTTATTCAAAAGTTATTGTCTTGTGATCTGTCCTCTAATAGCTAGCTGAGTGCTCACCAATCTAGTCTCATAGCACTTTGTTAACTCTAGTCACATAATGGATGGCATAAGAATGAATATCACACTAATATTATAAAAGTGAAAAGTTGTATGTGTGTTTACACTTTTTTTTTATTGGATAGATAAATCATCTTATAATAAATCGCGCTCTTGCGCGGAGCGGAAAATAGTGTCAGACTGTTACTGACTAAAACCCACTCCTGATCCTTCTTTGGCTTCGCCCCAGGGCCCCGGGTTTCACTTTCATACTACCCGTGGCCCCAGTAGGCTTCGAACCTGACATCTCCCTGAGGAGCGCGTGGAACATTTGTTACACGTGTATATTTGTTACTCATTCGGATGAAGCTTGGCATATGGATATAACATGTCCTACAAAAGCAGGTGAAATACTTTTTATCCGACTTCAAAAAGAAGGAGGTTCTATGTTCGGCTGTAAGTATTTTTTTTTTGTATGTTTACGATTTTTCGGTCAATGGTGGACCAATTTTTTTTTATTATTTGTTTTTTAAGGTTATGCTTCTAAATTGGTTCCATAAAAATATTATATTTTGTTATAATCTGATGATGAACTTCGAAAATATGGAACGGAACTCCTCATAGGATCACAGCAGAACTGTCGTAACAAGTAAGGTTGCTTTGTTTATACATGTAGTCGATGATTGACTGAAAAAGGAGGCGGGGAGATTTATCGTACTGATGTGATGATGAAACCGGAAGGTAGGCCTGGGCTTAGCTTATGTTTTAATAAATAAATTTTATGTGTCTTACTATAAAATTTGAACACTATTTAATTTTGGCTGAGGGGTATTTTTTAGTTGTGGTACCACAACTAAAAGGTGTAAAATAAAAAACTTTTACAAAAAAATACAACCTTCTTCAATGTAAAAAAACTACACTAAAACGTGCAAAATAACTTTAATTTCAGAAGTCCGTGTTAAAAAACGAATAAATAACTATTATAAAAACACCGACTTCCGAAATTAACGTTTTTTAAAAAAAAAATTGAACTTTTTAATGTTTTTTTTACATTTAAGTCGGTTGTATTTTTTTTTTTGTAAAAAGTTTTGTGTTAGTTCGGGAGTATTTTCCCTTGGGATAAATATCGACTTTCACGCGGGTAAAACAGCTGACAGATGAACCGATATAACCGGATATTAATGACGAAATACTCGATTATATGGATTTACTGGACTTTACCAGTGTCTTTAACTCAGTTGGCTTTAAGATAGCTTAGGAATATTTGCGTACCTTAATATCTCTATACCTCGGTCTGATGAGGATTCCTATTAATGGTATACGTTAGCTGTCGATCAGGATGTTTCCTCTATGTTTTCTTTTCTCAGTTCTTATAAATGCTTAATGATTACCTTTGATGTAAATGAGCAATTCGTTAAACATATGTTTTAGATTACTGTCACTTCAAACTTCATGCGACTTTTAGTCGAGTTTATCACTAAAGTCCCATCCAAACTACCATCGTCGGATTTGGAACCAGCTTGAAGAGACTGATTATTTGGTGTCGATGAGATATCCATATCACTTTTCTATGCTGTCCTGCACAATCGTAATACTTTTCAATACCTTCGTAAACGCTTTGATCACCTTATCCTGGTTTTCAGTCACCAATCTTACTAAAGAGTATTGAGTTGTGTTACCCAGTTATTGGGTCAGACTAGCGGTTGACTCCCACATAGGAACAGGCTAGGCAGAAGTATAATTAGGTATATGTATGTTCGTAGGTATAGTTATGTACTATTTTATTCGTGTTATGTGTAATTATAAAATTGGGTTCCGCCTTCTATAGTAATCTCTCTGTATCACTCAAAGGTTTACTGTAAATTAACTCAACTTTGAGTTACGCTCGTACTGGCACATGAACTCAATATGTTATAACTTATTTTGGTGCTCAATAAAGAATTAAAACAAAGCGATGACCAAATTTCTATAATAGTATTATACTCAAAGCATTTATTTAAGCGAATCCATTTACAGGCGCTTTTGGCTTCTCAAGGAGTTGGTCAGTTAGTTAGTCAAGTTGAAGCTAGTTGCCTAACGAGGTAACCAGGCAATAACCGATGCGGAATATCCAAGGATTAAACACCGTGGTTATCTGACTTTTACTTCTAGTTAGTTAATGTTTAACCTGAATTTCTGTCTAGAGAATGAATTACAAAGCTGAGATGACGGTTCTGTGAAAATCCGTATACCGACGTTTTAAATTGAAAGTCTGTACAAGGTGACTTTTAATATTATATTAACAACATTTCTAGAATTGTTTCCTCGTGGAGGCGATAAAGGCGACGGCGACGTGCCACGCTAGTTTCTGGTTCAAGCCATGGTCCGAAGTGAGAGGGAATGGGATGCAGTCACCTCCTTCTGTGAAGCAATGATGCTAGCAAAGGAGATAACTACACGCCAGAACAAACGGACATCCTCACACCACAAAGGCCGCTACAGGAGACACCCCGGGCATCGAGACACACAGTCAGTAATCTCCGGCCACCGTAAGCGCGAGCTTGCGGACGACAAGCAATGAGTACCTTGCCGTCCGACCGTCCGGTAAGCGATCGGACAAAGGCGCGCATTGAACACGCCGTCGACGAATCGGCAGTCGTTCGACTGTGCGCCTCAATGAGATGTCAGTAAAACCATAGATGCCCAGCAGGGCCAATGCTTGCCAGTGTGGAGAATTTCTGAAAAGAAAACTTGTGGTCCTAGAATGCAATGGGCAACTAAAGGACACAGACAAGTAGGTACGTCAGTAAAAATATGACACGCTATACCGCTCAACTAAAATAAAATTTGGGAGTGAAAATATTTCATAGTAGCAGCTGTTCAATAGTCATAAGTAGGCTTTGAACAACTTTTACGGTGGGATGAAAAAAAAAAACAGCAGTTCGTTCTACTTATTTTCACATAACTCGACAAAAAGTTTTTGGGTTGGTTCCGTGGCGAAAGTTCGGAAAAAAACCTCGGAAAGATTGGAAAGGTTTCAAAGGAACGTCATTCATGTCCAAATTTTTTGAAAAACACTAGGCCAGAAATGGTGTCCCTGCAAAACTTTAGAGATGAATTTGTTCATCTACCCTTATCATTCCGACACACCTGAATAGTTAATAAATTACAAGAAATTAGTCCAATTGAATTCCTACAGAGTTTAAATAAAAGCTTTAATTTTAGCCGAGTTCTGCCGGCACCGTCCGTAATCGTCGGAGCACGTAGAAGACTATTTTTAATTAACTTTTCTTATCAGACGCTTCAGTTGATCAAATTATATGTTCGCGTTTTTTAACCGACTTCAAAAAAAGGAAAGTTCTCAATTCGACTGCATGCTCTTTATACATTTTTATTCTATTCTGTTAAATTTTATAGCACATGGAATTAAAGATTTATATTTTTTGTCGAAAAATTTATTTTTTAGGCTATTTACCGCCGGTTTGTGTAAAGTTCATTGTGGATATTGTCGTTTATTTTTCGGTGTATAAAATTGAGTTGTCGTTGAATGTGTGGTTTTGTTATCGTTGTATATACGAGAGACTAAATTAAACTGTCCGCTTTGGACAACACAGTCCCCACTGCAACAACAAAATAATTTTAATGGATCATCCACGTGAACTTGATGAAATATTTCAATTGTAGGAATATTTTAATATTGTTTCCAAAGTGGTAACTCTGCAGTTTGGTGGTACCTGTATATATATTTTTATGTAGAAAATCATCAAATAACTTCTCCCGCTCCAGGGTGGACGAGGGGGCGCGTCCTGTTCCAGGGTTACGATAAAAATTCCGGACGTCGGTCCTACTAGGCTTTACGTTTTTGCTGACATCTCTTTGAGGCGTGCATAGAGTACTACGCGCCGTTGAAGACGTGGGCTCGGTCCTTGCCGGACGGCCGGACGGCGAGCTGCCACAAGCTCGTCGTCCACACGCATGCGCTTGCCGTAGTTGTACTGCCGACGTCCGGAGTGTCTCCTGTGATGGCTGCTGGGACGTGAGGATGTCCGTTCCCTTATGGTTGCGGCCATTTTTCGCTAGTATTACGACACAGAAAAAAAACTGAGTCGTATGCACAGATTAATTTTAAAACGGAATTTACCCGTTTTATAATTAGATGCCCAAACTGTTGTATTGTGATTCAGATTGATTTAGATTCGTACATTAAAATAAACAAATTGAAAATAAAACTGCTTTTTACGTAATTTTTCAATAACGTTCAATCTACATTAACATACGTAATAATAATATATAAGAAGAAAATAATAAATAATAATAATAGTATAATTACATAACATTTTATGTTTGTACACACTAGAACTTCACTAATTTTCATTATGATATTCACTAAGTCCTGAAAAGTGACTGATCATGAAATAAACGGTATTTTATAATGCGCTGCAGGGAACAATGTTTGTTCGAGTCGCAAACGCGTCCTCAAATATTGACGCACCACCGAGCACTTTAGATTTAAACTTAATTAATTTTGTTTAACTTGATATTACCGTTCGATATTAATTTCGATTATTCTACGATGAAATAAAATGATATTGTAGATTATGGTACTGGAAAACAATCTATCTATACTTATAATAAATCTGTAGAAGTGAAAATTCTGTACATTGAAAATATCAAAAAAATAAATAACACTGTGTGTTACTAGACTGACACCGAACCCAAAAATGTGATTAAAAAAATTTTTGTCTGTCTGTCTGTTTGTTCAGGCATCACGCAAAAACTACCGGTTCGATTACGATGAAACTTGGTATAATTATTATTTAATATCCTGGGCACCCTACTGGGTACATTTTATCCTGGAAAAGTATATACAATAAAAAACAAACGTAATTTTGCGGTTTGATCCCTAGACCCGATTTCTGTACCGACCGCAAATAATAAGTTTGTCGTAGGCTACGTCACCCGCAGTGGAGTTCACTAAGGGGCGCTGCACACGGCTATGATACTTTAATATTTTATCGATACAATATTGCTCACCATATAATCCAATGGACTATCACACACGACGAAGATAGTATATAATATTTCATATTTTCGTATCTCAAAAAACCTAATAAAACCACTTCTACGCGGACGAAGTCGCGGGCAAAAGCTAGGTATAATAATAAAAATCATTTATTTCAGACTAATTTCAATGTCCATATTATGTTAGTGACTGACTTAAAACTACGTTAGTGTAATATTCAAACGATGAATATTAATTGGTACTTGTTAATTAATGACTAATCAATTCATAAAATAAGAATAAAAAATATAATAAAATCAGTCTTAAGCTTATATGTAAATTAGCAATTCATAAAACAACAATAAAATAGTTCATAAAATATGCAGTTTTATAAGCCTATCGCATTGGATTGGACATTGGAGATTCTAGGCTTTCAGCGATCATCTTAAGGATTCTGTTGCCACTACCCAGTTATACTAGGTATACTTAAAAACTTAACCATTGAGAGCAATTAACAATACTTGTAGTTGGTCCTTAATTAAATGTCTTGTATAAAGTGAAAGTTAATATTTAACCATTATTGTTTTAGTAAAGAAAGGCATATGGTGTTTTTATGTTAAAGCAGTTCACATAACAATTTTTTTAACTTAAATGTTCTTAATGTTTAACCTACACATGACCTGCATTTAAAATAAACGGACCCCATATAATAGCAGCCAAATTGTTCCCACAGTTGGGGCAGCTACCAATTTCACTTCAATTATACATTGCGAGCTATCTCTGTCGTCTTAGAGCAATCATGCTCTTAGCTCTAGCAGACTAAGTCCTGAGATGAATTTGGTCTTTAGATATGTTTACATTGTCATGAAAGGCGGCAAAATTATGAATGTTACATACAGGTCAATATTCCATGTCAGTTTGAACGATCATTTGACTCATCCAGCGTCACAACATAAAATCCTAGAGGAATATCAATAACCCAGTGGTAACAGCTCCAACTTACGAGTTGTAGGTCGCGGATTCAAACCCAGCTCGGCGCATTACTTTGTGTAATTTATTTCAACACTACTGCTCTCAAAACGATGAAGGAAAACATCGTGAGGAAACCGGTATATCTTAAAAATTCGAAGACAAGTTATATTAACCAACCCGCACTGGGCTCGCGTGGTAGATTATGGCCCTTTCTTTCTCCTAGAGAGGAGGTCTGAATCCCAGTCCCAGCAACATTAAAAGGCTTATGTTATAATATCGATTATTAAACATGTGTAAAACATGAGAGATTCATCGGAAATTCATAAAGTATTCAGTAGTTTTAAAATTTGTACGGTTCGTTATGCATTATATAGTTGTCGACAAAAATACT
This sequence comes from Mythimna vitellina, assembly GCA_949316375.1. NCBI lineage: Eukaryota > Metazoa > Arthropoda > Insecta > Lepidoptera > Noctuidae > Mythimna > Mythimna vitellina. Next base: position 26,577,939 of record OX438688.1, on the reverse strand, counting down.
GATGTCGTATTGCTCTTAAAAAAAACAGAATTCCACTGCAAAGTGCACAAACATTAAAGCACTCTACATTTGCGCACAATCCCAGTCCTCTCGGGACATGTAAACAAGCTAATATGTTAAAGCAACTATGAAATAAATACGTGTAGTACGAGTCACAAGTTTTTAATGTTCAGCTTAGCGAAAGGCTCAAGCTACGTTCATGATGAAAACGGGAGCGGTAGTGGAAGCGGGTGCGACCAGGCGGCCATAGTGCCTCGCTTGATGTTGTAACAGGCAACAGAGAATATAGATGCTTTTATTATAGGGTAAACTAATAGACGATCGCTCACTAGCTGAAACATTTATTATCTTATTTCGATAGACTACTTAACGTCCGTAAGTGTGTTCGTGGCATCACAGCGGGCCCTAACAGAATACCAGCGCTGCGTTATTTATCGTTTTAAATAACGCAGCATATGCTGAGTTAGGTGCCTTTTTGGTCTCGCACTGATTACACCTCTTTTTTATTTATTTTTTATTGTGTATCTTTAGTTTACACGATTGTGTGAGTCACAAATAAACGTTTTTTCTTTCTTTCTTTCTTTAAACATGATTTTTATAACGTTAGGTCAAGGAAGCAATTGTATGTTATTCGTTAAATTTAAGGCTCAAATTGTATAATTTAATATGTTGGTGTACATTAAAGAATATAGAAATAAGTAACTAAATAAATTGTTCCTGTTTCAGTTACAGTTACTGATATGAAATTATTTTTGATTATCAGTTATTTTCGGATAAATTCTGTTATGAAATATTGATAATAGAATTTTAAAAGTAAAATAATAATAGGAAGATTTGACTTTTATTTTTAGAATAGATTATCATTTTGTTTGGCTGAGCAAAACCGACAAAAACTTTTAATTTAGACCCTACTTGTATCCGAAACTATCCGAAGCTTTTATATCGGTTACGATTAAAGTTTTTTTTAAATTGTTGTTACGCTCGTGCTTGACCACCATCTCACCTAGTGGAAAGCGACGTTATGTTCGACGATGGAGTGCGCTCTTCTAGCCATATTTTAGCCGAAAGACGTCCACAGTTGGACAAAGGCCTCCTTCAAATGTCACCACAGTGACCTGTGCGGCTCGCATCGGAGCTCTGTAACATCCCTGGACTAATAACGTCATCCGCGACACTCGCGTCAGCTCCTCACCATGGTCGCAGTCTCAACAAACATCCTCATACGTACTCGCACGAACTTTACCTTGTTTTGTTTTTTATACGGAACATTACGGTTAATGTTTTTTTCCTAGACGTGTTTATAAACTTCCTATTCTTACCTGCTTTTATTATGCTTAACATACAAGAAAAATTATGTAATTTAAGTATGTAACAGCGTTTATAATGTTCATTAGTTGCTAATACGTTTCTAAAAAAGTGTGATGCGATAAACTAAAATAATAACTGGAAAATTAAAATCTGATATAAATAAAATCATATTTATATATAAAACGAGAAACTGACTGACGGACATATCAACGCACAGCCAAAACTACTGGGACTAAGAACGTGATATTTTGCACACGGCTTCCTTTCATGATATAGACGAGCACTAAGAAAGGGGGGTATAAAGTTTGTATGGAGAAACCTACTTTCACGCGGGCGAAGCCGCGGTCAAAACATAGTTCCATCATAGTTTAAAAAACATTAAATAAAAAAATTGAAAAATAAAAGGTAATTCGGTCCCGACTTCTACCTAAAAATATATAAATAGGCATTAAAGTACAGTTACCAAAAAACATTTTTTTTGTGGTCCCAAAATACTAGATACTCAGAAAAAACACTCTTATATGTGAAAGTTGGGACCGCGGTCCCGGTTCAAAGAGCTTCACGACCCAGCAAAATGCTATCGCATATGTTCAATTAATTTCAATTATATAATAATTTAACAATAAGAATATTATGAATATTAAATCGCTTGCAGTGTTAAAAATAAAACTTAAAAAATAAATTTATGATAAAATTTGCTAAGAATTGCTCGAACACTGTATATTATATTTATTATTTTAAGTCAAGCTCATTATTAGATAAGTAAACTATGTATTGTTCTTAAAGAGTAATAAACTCGTTAGACGGCCTGTTGGTCTAGTGGTTAGTAGCCCTGACTGCTATGCCGGAGGTCGTGGGTTCGATTCCCACCCAGGACAAATGTTTGTGTGATGAGCATAATCACTTGTTCTGTGTCTGGGTGTAATTTATCTATAATATGTATGTATTTAGAAACATTTAAGTATGTTTATCAGTTGTCTAGTACTCATAACACGAGCTCTGCTTAGCTTGAGACTAGACGGCGTTGTGTGATAGTTGTGTGCATATTATTATATTATATTATTATTATTATATTATCATTTGTATTGAGTATAATGAGTGAAATCTGAGTGGTCAAGTTACAAAGCATACACATAATGAGGTACAGTCTATACAGTTGACAATAGATATGACCAATTTAAAAGTAGAAGAAGGGTGTCCTGCCGTCCTAGCTAGGTTACATAGTAACCTGTATTAATTATGAAAAACAAATAATAAAAAACAGATTCTGTCGATCTGTTTTTGTGACCTGATTAAAGATTCTTTTATTGGAGGTTAACCACAGGCTTAAATTACATTTAAATTCGTCATTACAATAGACCCACAGTATTTCATCAAACGCAAATAAGACCTCACACAGCCCCATTGTCTTGTTTGTTCCGCGCCCTGCAACTGACATGTATAGAAGTCTCCTATCATAATCCCCACACCCTAATCCGAACCGTATCCTAATCCACTAAAGTTCAAATTAGCGTGGATCGTGGCCGGATGATAAGAAAAGGGGAGTATTTTTTGTTTAGATTATAATTATTCATTTTAGTTAACGTTGTCGAGAGGGATAAGAGGCTGTGGAGTTCATCATGATCCTTCACTTAATTATCTTAAGCTTGTTAGTTAGTTAATAGAACTCGGAGCGGGCAATAGCGTTGGGAATTTTATACCTTCGTAGGTCGAAGCAGTTGCTACGGCGTAGCGCTCGTAGCAAGCGTAACAATGTCTACGACGTTTTACCACATGAGTAGATAAACGGAACAGAGGCAAAGCTTTCTAAGAACGTGTAATATTGTTACCTATGTTGGTAGGGTTTTCACATTTATTTACTAAAAATAATTTTATTTTTATAATTTTTAATAATTAATTCTTTTAATAATGTGGTAAATTCTGAATCTAACATATTTTTTTTTCAAGAGATCTAACGGGAAACACTCACACGGCATTTCAAATTTACAATCTTTAATACGTTTAAGTTTTTCGTTGCCAACATTGACAATATTTATTTCAAGATCGAAACATTCGAAACTTGCTCGAGTAATTCAACAAATGCGATAAAATTATCAGTAGGTATAGTTAATAAACCCAATTGATGTCACCATAATTAAAATCATTGTAATGGCTGAATAAAGAATCTTTGCCCGTATATATAGGTTGTTCAGATCTCTTAACGTACAGTTTTATTTTGAATATGATATATTTTTCCTTTTTATAGTATTTTTTATACTCACTAAACAATAAACCACCATTATTGATAATAAAACACCACGTTTTTACGTTAAAGTACTGAAACTTGTACAAACAAAACAAACAACTTTTTTTTTTCGTGTGGGCAAATCATCTAATGGCATCCCCGCTCTTGGGCGGAGCGGGGGATAGTGTCAGACTTTTACTGATTAAACACCCACTCCTGTTCCTTCTCTGTCATTTTTTTTTCCAGGGCCCTGGGGATCTCTTTCGCATCACCCATGGCCCCAGTAGGCTTCGACCCTGCTGGGCCCCTACGGTTACTGAAATCTCCTTGAGGCACGCGGGGAACAGTACGCGCCGTCGTCGACTTGAGCCCGGTCCTGATGGTTACCGGACGATAGGACGGCGAGCCACCCATTGCTCGCCGTCCGCAAGCCCGCGCCTACGGTGGCCGGAAATCGGGATCGGAATCCCGGCGGCGATTGGGGCGTGAGGACCTTTGCCTCATGCTATCCGCCGCCTCCTTTGCTAGCATTACTGCTTCGCAGAAGGGGGCGACCGCCTGCCACTCCTCCTCGCTCCGGACCATGGCCTGTACCAAGGCCCGGTGCGAGAGATTGCTGCCGCCGATCGCCTCCACGAGGACACGGGGTTGCTCTGCCCAGGCGGGGCACACCTCTACCGTATGCTCCACCGTGTCCTCCGGGCAGTCCACACAATGGTGGCACCCGGGCGTTAAACAAAACAAACAACTTGCGTCGCATAGACCCTAGACGAGTCCACTGACTGAGACTGCGTTAACCGGTTTTTTCCAGTGTCGTCGCGTACGCAACCAGCGGACAGTGGACACGCACACATTCCCCTTGTGGTTGTAGTAGTGCAACCGATTCGCACGATTGCATGAAGCTTTTTTGTCTGTTACGTTTATCTACTCAAATAGTTTTACACTCTATCACTCTTTCAACAAGATTGTTGCTGTAAATATTGTGAGGTTAAAACAATAAGAAAAGTAGCAAAATGGTTACTGTGTAGTCAAGTATTGATATACTATATACTATACAGTGTCGATTGTATATTCTATTTGAAAAAGCGGCAAAAAAAAAGTATTTAAAATCTAAGTAGCGATAACGTTAGTGGAGGAAGCAGTGCTACCTTCTTTCCATCCCAAGAAATTGTTGCAGGGCTAACCGAAAACTAAACCTAATCCGAAACCTAAGACACACTAATACGATATAATCGTTATCGAGATACAATACATTTATATACACATACTCACATACATCACACAAGTGCGCTCCTTTTTGTGTTTTGACTTTTAGTTTTTGTTCTTTTCTAATTTTTAGATAGACCTTATAAAATATATGCAATTGAAATCTAGAATCACCTAACACAAGCATATTTTTGCTTAAAAGGTGATCTCCTTATCATGTTTGCAAAAGTAATGTGTAATTGAAATAAAATATTTTATATTGCTTATTGTTCATAATTTTACAATTAATTAAAAACTGGACAGCTAATGTACAAAGGCGAGCTTAACTCATAATGACAGCAGACAACAGAAATACATCATCTGTGAAAATGTCAACTGCCTAGCTATGACAGTTCATGAGATACAGCCTAGTAACAGACAGACGGACCAGAAACTCTAAGAAATAGGTTCCTGTTTTTATCCTTTGGTCAAGGAACTCTAAAAACACTAAGATTCAGTTATACTAAGATATATTGATTTTTTAATTAAATATTTCTATATTTTCGGTATCAACGACGTGAATGGATTCCTAATATAGTATTTTCGTACAAAAACCAACCTGGTATTGTTGTTGGTGTAAAGTTGGAGTAAGTAAGAACTTCATTGAATGACGGCAATGTTGCGGAGAAGGAAGTTTCTCCTTTGTTATGAATTCACGTGGAAGCGACTTATCTGATCGATCGCAACTTTGTATAAAGATTTGCTCAAGCTTGAATGGTGATAGTGAAATATTTTTTTAGAATAACCGATCTTTTTTCTTAGTAAATTACCTAACTTTTTTTTAGGTGGGAAATTATCCACTGACTTCTCCTGCTCTTGGGCGGTGCAAGGGGGTATGTCAGACTATTACGGACTTAAATTCAATCCTGTTTCTTCTTTGCCTTCGTTCCAGGAGTTTTCTTTCGTATAACCCATGGTCCCAGTAGGCTTCGACCCTGCTGGGCCCCTACGGTTTGCTAACATCTCTTTGAGGCGCGAGTGAAAATTACGCGCCGTCGACGATTACCGACCGGCAAACTATCATCTACGTTGGCTAATTACCTAACCTTGTATCCACTAGTACAACTGATGTCCAGTCAAAAACTACACACTGATTTACCCACCATCTTGGTATCAGAAGTAATTTTCATACGACTTGACCTGTGGCCCCACCAAAACCTCTTAATGCGATTCATTTGACGACCTAAACTAAACTGTTAAAGGGACGGAGCTATATCGGATGTATAGCTCCATCCCTCTTTCTCGCTTGTATGATTGACATTTTAGCATATCATGATAAGGTCCCTGTACAATTGTATGAACTTTTTAAGAGATCTTTGAGTTTATTTCGATGCGTTTCTCAGAGTAATCAGATAGTCAAACAAAATATAAGATAGCAATCATAATTTTACAAGATAGTGACATTCTAGTAGTTCATAAAACGCGAAAGTAATTTTAGTTAACCCGTTGACTACGTAATATTACGTAGCTGGTAATGTTGGCAAATGGCGACTAAGTAATAAAAATATTTATTTCTCTTTAAAATTGTACAAACGAGCAAATTGAGCAATACATTGTAAATATTATAACAATAACTATGCAAAAATAAAAAAAATGTGCTACTGCGTCTGAGCTTGGCCGAGCCTGTATTTCAAGACACAGTTCTCTTCCTAAAAAAAACAATAAAATATTAGCAGTTCAATGTAACGTTTTAATAATTATATCTCTTTACAATAAAAATATAATGATACAACGCAGATTGTGCGTTTGTTTCTTGGTGCAATCTTATCTTGAAGTTTTAAAAGGTGTTCTTCACTACAGAATAAAGTAAGCAATCTGGGTAAACAAACGTTAGGGTCAGTCCACACCTCGACGCAACGCGACGCTACGCACATATTTAAAAAAAAATGACTCAAAATATAACTTTATTTACTACACAAAAAGATACAAATTTCAGTTCGAGATACCTCGCGGAGTCGCTCTTTTAAGATGTGTATGCAGCTTCGCGTCGCGTCGCGTCTCGGTATGAACCGACTGTTAAATGTGCCTAGCCACACAATATTACGCACTACGATATCCTTCTAGAAATTGGTATCCGTGATTCTAACTACAAAGTATTACGTAGCAGGTCATTTGCATGGTAGCTACTAATTGTGATTTGACGGTTAACTCTGGCATTCAGTGGGTTAATTTCCTATTTACTATTCAGTTCAGCAACCAGTAATAGTTAGTTCTAACAGCCGACATTCCACCAATCCGCAATGGGCCTGGATTACAACCCATTCCTCTTCCTAGAGAGGAGAGCTGACTCCCAGCAGTGGGGACATTATAAGGCAGATTATGCTTAAAGGCCAACATCATCATAAAATCCCAAAATATTTGTAATATAAAATATTAGAAATGTTTTTATTTTTCGCCATAATCTTGAAAAATAAGCATGTGGGCAAAATCACGGTTAATGGTGGGCTGCATCAATGTTCGGAACAGTCACAGCGGGCTCCTGAAACGCAAGGCAACTGAAAAAATACGGGTAGGTTTTTAGTCTGTAAATGTACGAATCTTCTTTTCGCTCCACCCAGAGCAAGATAAGTTCGTTGATGATTTATTATCCCAAAAAAAAAATTGTGATCACAACCGCGCACTACCCTAAATTTTCCGCACACAACGATGTATACTATGTTGCAATCTCTACTTCCTACTTTTCGGGGATGTTAGTGACAGGTGAACTATGACGTCATATTATTTTCATCGTGAGAAGTACAAAGGCCAATGCAAACTATTTGTATGGCATGTTTTGCTTTTTTCTTTTCACCAGAAATGAAAACTAGGTTATATATTAGATGTCAATACGAGGAATCAATAGCAAAAGAAACAGATCTTTATATCGTAACCGAACGAAGATACGTTTAGAAGCACTGCTAGTATATTTTTGTCAAGCGTTACTTATTTTCGTTACATTATAATGAAATGGAAATTTAATACGTAATATTTTGAGGTTTCTATTGATAAAAAAGAAATAAATTGGTTTTTACTGTTATATTTTTTCCACACTCGCAGTTTTTCATCACTAAAACTAGTAAAAAAATAAGTGATAAACAAATCGAAAAGATACGCGTTCGTGTTGTGATAATGATTGACACTATTTAATGCGTAGTCACCATAAAAACCGAAACTAAAACTATATTTTGCAATGGTAAAAATATCCGACATACTGTATTTTTGTTTAAGACAAATAACGCCTGATGACAAACTATAGCAATATAGTAAATAGTTTCTAACTTCGTTTGGTTACGGCTGGTAGACATAATTCTTTTTGCTATTGATTTATCATACAGTCCTTTAAGAAATGGCCCAAGTTAAACTTTTGGTAAAATAAAAAAAAAAATACACGCCAGCCATGTATGGCAAAAGTTTCATTCTCCTTTGAAAGACTAAAGGAAGCCAAATTGTGTTTCTCTACTAGACCTTTCTGAGAAGCTGCACAATCTACATTTCAACGTGTATTTGAGACTTGGATCAATATTGGGTGTTCTGTATACATTTGCCAGCCCTTTCTGGGAATACCTACATGCGTGTTTGCATGGGGTAAGAATACATGCATTTACTATTAATCACTCATATAGTACTAGTTTGAAAATAGAAAATTATCCTAAAGGAAAAAAATCCTGGGATAAAAATCCTACGTGCTATTTTGCCAGAGGTCAAAATTGGACTCTATACTTGGGACTCTATACTCAAAGTTGTGGACGATTACGTCTACCTTGGACAGACAGATCAGTTGGGTAGATCTAATTTTGAGAAAGAGGTCAACCGTCAAATCCGACTCGGCTGGGCAGCGTTCGGGAAGCTGCGCGGTATCTTCTCTTCCAATATCACAGTGTTTTAAGACGAAGGTCTATGACCAGCGCGTGTTGCCAGTGATGAAATATGGTTCCAAAACGTGGAAGCTCACAATGAGCCTCATCAGAAGTCGCCCAAAGGGCAATGGAAAGGACTATGCTCGGAGTTTCCTTGAGTGATCAAATCAGAAATGAAGATATCCGCAGGAAGAACAAGGTTGCCGACATAGCACGAAGAATCGCCAAATTTAAGTGGCAATGGGCAGGGCACATTGCTCGCAGAACAGATGGCCGTTAGGGCCGAAAGGTTCTGGAGTGGTGACCACGTACCTGAAGGCGCAGTGTAGGAAGGCCCCCTACAAAGCGGACGTGGAAGGTGTGGAGAGGTGATGGTTGTGGGAATCCGATGGATGCGAGACGCACAGAACCGTTCATTGTGGCGACATTTGGGGGAGGCCTATTCCAGCAGTGGATGTCTATCGGCTGAAATGATGAATGATGATTACAGATTACCAATTAGTGGGCACAATGCTTCTTAGAAATCATGTCAAATACAATACTCCAGCAGAAACTTTGAGAATACGTCGACATAATGCGAAATCGAATAAGCAAACACCTATTGTGCTTTATTATTTTTATAAGTAAGTACCTACCTGAGACTATTACAATAAAATATTTATCTTCTCTTTAGGTAATTAGGTACATGTTAGGTCTATGTTCTACATAGGCACATGTATTCGAGATAAAAACTGGCTTCTATTTAACAAAACATACCTAAATATAGTTCCCACAAAGACCTTTCTTTTTCTAGATACTTATAAATTCTTGGCGCTCGAGTAGACTTTATGATCACTCTGATCATGCGTCGTAAAAATCACAACCCTTGAGATTTCTGCGAAATCTGTAACGATAGTCAATCGGTTTCGATAAAAATTGGAAGGTGTATTTCTACAGATAATAAATATTATTATTAACACGTAGAGTACTTATAGATAACAGGACTGAAGGTACTTTACATATAGAGAATTTCGTGAATTTTGTTGTGTTTTGCAAGCGAATTTTGTATCTTAGTTCCGATTCCTACCTACAAATCAGATCAGGTCATTCCTACACACATGTCCGAATCTTTCCTGTAAAGGGGCATAATAATAAAAAAAATACAACCGTCTTAATAATTTTAATTTCGGAAGATGGTGTTTCTGGTTTTGTTTCGTCATTTTTTGACAAGATACAAAAAAGTTCAGGCGACATAGAACCTCCTACTTTTTTGGAGGTCGAATAGAAATAAAAATAGAATGAGAATTAAAGATCGTTTAATCAACCATCATCATTAGTAAATGATGATGGTTGATAACCGATGACCTGGTGAGGGTCGCGGGAATCCAATGGATGCGAGACGCACAGAATCGGTCATTATGGCGACACTTGCAGGAGGCCTATGTTCAACAGTGGATGTCTTTCGTCTGAAATGATGATGCTTAGTATTCTGACATAGACTGGCTAATTAGGTAGACAATTTTTTTTTTGTTCAAATTCGGTTCTTTTCCAATTGAAATGTTATGTTTTTTTACTCATACCTGTTTGCACTAGAAATCCCAAAAAGTTATGATTCGAAGGCTACAGGATATACGAGTAGCTAGTATGTATTATAGTATTGACTAGCTTTTGCCCACGGCTTCGCCCGCGTAAATCACCCAATCGCCTATATTACTCAGGATTAAAACATTTTTCTATCGGTGAAAAAAAAATTAGCAATCGGAATAGGACTATCAGAGATTACCTAAGACAAACAAAAAAATAAATAAAAAAAGCAAATTTTACCTCTTTATAATATTAATGAAGATAATAATAGCATAGAAAGAGAGGAGGAAGGGAAAGGGCCGTTCACCACACAGGCCCAAATGTTTAATTCTAGGACGTGCCGGTTTCCTTACGATGTTTTCCATCACCGTTTTAGGAGCAGTGATGATGAGTTTTGCCTATTTTGTTATACAACGAAATAGGCAAAACTCATCATCACTGCTTCTATACAGAAGCATCACAATATCTCTGTCCCATAATCACCCTGTTTTGCCTATCTCGAACTAAACTTTTGATATTTTCCCACTATAATAAATATTTTATATCCACTTGCCACCCATCATGGACTATATTGTAATCTCCATTGTATCACGTGCCTGCAAATGACAGGTGAACAATGACGTAATCATGCAGTCTCTTCTGACGGCTTACTTCGCGCAGTTCTTATTCTGAATTGTTTATTTTTTATTAAACGGTTCTTTGAATTTATTTGGTGACAGTTTGTGAGATGACAAGAAGATTGTTATAAGAATGATTTGTAAATATTTTATAATACATTCTGTATGATAATACTGTAAGACATGGAGGCGATCGGCAGTGGCGACCTCTCGCGTCCAACCCTGGTTCAAGCCCCATGGCTTGAACCAGGTTTGAATCCGGAGCGAGAAGGAATGGGAAGCAGTTACTACCCTCTGTGAAGCAGCAATGCGAAGGAGATGGCCGTAACTGTGAAAGAACAGACATCCTCACATCGCAGCCGTCACTACAGGACCTTGGGCGTAGGACCGTGTTGTAACAGGGAACGTTCGAAAGGGTTATCGTGGCCGTGGAACGCAAAGGGCATCTGAAGGAACACAGGTAGGTTTTAATCAGTAAAAGTGAGACACTCAGAGCAGGAGAAGTATATATAGCAGGCATCCACCCTATTAGGCCCCGCCTATTTCGTTAACATCTCTTTGAGAAGTACTTGGAACACAACGCGCCGTCGACTCGGGCTTGGACCTTGCCGGATGACGAGGTACGAGCTACTTATTTATCGCCATCCATAACCACGCGCCTACAGTGGCCAGGAATCGCCCTGTGAATCTCAACGCCCAAGGATTTTAAATAAGATACATGGTTTAATTAATTAGATAGGCACTGGAATCATCAATTCTTGCGGAGGCGCGGCATGGCCCAGCTCAGAGAAGAGGCATTTGCTCAGTTATGGGTCATTACAAAGACGAGAATTAGCACAATGCACAATACTTGTGATTCAATTTTAATAACGTACTGCATAAATAATGCGGCAAATGTAAATAAAAAACATTAATTAATTAATATTGCTCTGAAGAGTATAATAAGAGTATTCAATAATTCCTGATTCATAAAACTATTATGAATCAGGAATTATTGAATATACTCGTATGTATATAAATCCTCACAATAACAATTACAATGTCGATGATTTCGGAATGTGGATATAAAACAAAATATGACGATGTCAAAATTACTTCATTTATTTGGTTTATTTCTAACTAGCTTTTGGCCGCTGCGTGTGAATTTTTTTAGCATTCAGGCCTTTCGGACGTTTCAGAGATTACGTCTTAAAATAATAAAAAAAAAACTTTACCTCTCTATAATATTAGTGTAGTAAAATAAAATGAATTTACATAAATAAACATCGATATCCAAAAGACAAAAATAGTTTGTGATCGCTCACGTGATATATCAGTAACCAATGTCGTTCCTCAAACATTTTGGATTTGAAATAATCATACCACTGAATCGTGCTTTGTCAAGCTCATATTATTATGTTGTGTTAGCTATTATTTCTCAAATTAACGAACACGATGGCTCACTTGATGAAAACTTGTAACCGCCCCCTACGGACAGCTTGCAACGTACAAGGGATTGCCGCTACCTCGTCCTCTTCGCAAAGTTGGCTACCGTAGGGAAATGCTAAACAATAAAATGTTGTTAGAGATTTTTGTTGTACTGAAATGTTGTGAAAAACGGATGTATTTTTAGATCCCTAATATTTTTTTAACGTTTTGGTAGATATTGTATTTTTTTTTACAGATTGTATACGAGTGTGAGAAAATAAAATTGAAAAAAATCGGAAAATTGCAATCGTCGTAAAATATAGCGAAAAATTGTAAACTATTTTATCAAATAATAATGTAATAAAGATTATTTTATTACCTGTTAGTCTAGTGGTTAGTGGCCCTGGATGCTATGCCGGAGGTCGTGGGCTCGATTCCCACCCAGTACAAATGGTTGTGTGATGAGCATGATCATTTGTTCTGTGTCTGGGTGTAATTTATCTATAATATGTATGTATTTAGAAATATATAAGTATGTTTATCAGTTGTCTAGTACTCATAGCACAAGCTCTGTTTAGTTTGGGACTAGATGGCGTTGTGTGATAGTTGTGTCATATTATTTTTATTATTATTGATTTATTTAATGGTTTAATTGTTCATAAATATATTGCATTTGTAAATATAATGATAGTAGCTCGTGACGTCTTGTACTGTCTACCTATCCCTATGAGCAAATAAGAGTGCATTTATGTTTGTATGGATAGTTAAGTAACGCAAAAAACTAATTATAATCTACTATTTCGACCTCCTAATGATAACTAAGATTGAAAATGTTGATTAAAAAAGGAAATATATTTTTATTATTATGCTGAATGAATCAACGAAAGCAACGTCTTCGAAAATCTATACTGTATTAGAAAGCTGAAGAGTTTATTTGTTTGAGCGTGCTAATCTCAGTAACTACTGTTTCGAATTGAAAAAATATTTTAGTTTTATGGAGGCAGGCTATAATGCTATATGACATCATGTTACGACCCATAAGAGCGGAGCAGAAACCAAAGATACAGGTAAAACCATGGGGGACAGCTAGTGTTATACCTAACATTTCGAAGCAAATAATATTGGGAACTATTTTGAACTACTTTCCTATAGAGTATTGAAAAAATAACTAAACGACTTCATCAACAATTAACTAGCCTTATAGCCTGCTTTACCATGACATTATATGTATAAAGCAGGTTGCTGGATCCTGTACTAAGGGAACAGAACTCGGTAATCACAGTATGTACAAAGGCGTAAGGAATATGTTGTCAAGAAAGTTTCCTGCTTAAATGAGAATGGATATAAGAGTGACGGAAAAGAAAAAAGATGTATAGATTTTGTGAAATTATTGTGGCTATAAAGAAATATTTTTGAAAAAAAAAAATCCTTTACCGTCATGTTAATCATGACGGTAAAGGATTTTTTTTTTCATTCTCCCAAATTATTTACTCAGTCATTAAAATGAAAAAAAGCATAATATTTTTATCTAATTTTCATGCTTTTGAATAATGGGTATGTATTTTAATAATAAACTTAAATTGTAAAGAAATAATTGAGACGTTCAAAAATTACACCATAAATACATTATTTTTCGAGGGGGACAAGTAGTTGTCCATAAACTGGGCAAATGCGAGTTAGATTTACACACAGAGGGTTCCATACAAACTTACCTATGTAAATAGTTTAATTCTCAAATGGAGTCTCGAAGAATTTTCCGAACCGTAATTTTTTTTTTTGCGCTGTAACAAAAAATTTACTGTTTTCAGATTTATTTCCATACTTGTGCTATAAGACCTTGCTTTATGCCAAATTTCTGAATTCTAGGTCAACAGGAAGTACCCCATGTACATTTTGATTCCTTCGAGACTGTTGAAATGCACGTTTTTGCGGCATAAATGAACGTATCTTTTTTTTCGTTAACTTAAAAGTTTGATTTTTCACAGCTTTAAGGGACCGCAGACTTGATTATTTTGTTTTGGTTTCAACCGGATACCTCCTCGCATTCCTGAGATAAAGGGTCTTGACAGACAGACAGACGGACAACCATGTGATCCTATAAGATATCCATTTTTTCTTTTGAGGTACGAAACCCTAAAAATAATGTACAAAATATTGAAGAGGAAAACAAAACGCTGATCTTAAATGAATTGAAATAGCGGCAGGTAACAGCATAATTAAAGAAACTAAAACTTCTAACAAATAATGAAATATATACTCTTATTAGCAACGTAAACTATTAACAAATTAGTACTGAGCTCTTGTTAAGCTGCGAATGAAGAAAAATTATGATATTTATTTGCTAACGTTGCAATATTTCTGTTTACAAACCCACAGTAAGATAGGGAGATAGCTCGTCTTCCGTCGGGAACCAACATTGTACCTACTCTGCAGTAAGTTGCATGATTTATCAACTTCTTAATGAGTACAACGCTAAAATTTTTGTCTGTGTTTCTGTCTGTTTGTCCCGGCTAATCTCCAAAGCTATAGAACCAATTTTAACAGGATTTTCACTAGTAGATAGCTTATATTATAAGGAGTAACTTAAATTATTTTTTTTTATTATATCTAATTTAATAATGCTAATTTTAAACATCGTCTTCAGTTATTCCCACTACTAACATTTCGGCTACGATAAGAAATATATTTTTTTTAGTTCCCATTTAAAAAATCATTCCTAAGAAAATCAAATGTTCATATTTGATTTTTCTTTTACTCTACTAACCGTGCTTAATGTTATGATGCATAAACTATGCTTATAGTTCAGGCAGAAACTAGAGAAGAATGCACAATATTTATCAAAACTTTCCAGATTAATATTTTTGTTCTGCAAAGCATTGTTTGCGAAAGTTTTCAAGCTCAAGCGGCTTAGCTTCCTGACACGAAACTTTCATTATCCCATTGTTAAATACTGTCCCGACAGGCGACGGATTTTAAACTAAGTTTGTTAATCCTTACGGTTCGCGGTTCCTTCAGCCGGGCGATGCTACTGTTCTATTTTAAAGTCAAACGTTTTTCTACAATTTTCATTTTGTACAAATATTTTTCAGTGAAAAAGTTTTTATAGTTTATTTGTTTAAACATTTTTAGTTTGGAGTCGGTGTTTCGCTGTAAGATGAAACCATTAATGACAACTTATTGAATAAATTTTTGTGATGAAACTAAAAGTATCCAATTGAATTCCTGTAATAAATCGTCTAAAACTAATTTTGTCAGAACTCACCTTCCTTTTTTCTTCTTGAAAATCACTGTAAATTTCTCCAAAACACCAATAAACACAAATCCTTTTGCACTTTAAACCAAACGTTAATTCCTAAATCGCCGACTGAACACTTTCAACGTCCGACGGAAACTTGAAAAACTTTTCTCGAGCGGAAAAAAATCGGGCGACAGGAGGGCACGCGCGCTGCCGACGGCCACCCGCGACACACTGAGCCTGCGAGCCGAGCTGCCGTGCCTCCTCCCGCTGTGAACGCACCACCAAAACGATCCACTCAGTTACATAGTAAGATCGAAATTTGATCGCAGTTAGAACGCGCGCTAAGACGGCCCGTTGGCTATTTAGACCGAAAAAGGTGGTTTATACGCATGCGCGCGGTCGTTCAACCCTTGCAGTGATGCTGCAGGCCTGATGAGCCACATTAAGCTGGGTTACGTGGGACGAGTTGTAATGGCGAGTTACCTGTGTTATCGGTGGGGTGAAATGGACCCACGGTGGGGCGAGCTGAACCTATGCCGCCGCGCTGGTGGTTAGACAATGTATGGGTATTGTGGATTAGATGATATTATTAACACACAGGTCCTGCCAGCCTGATCATACTTCTGTGATAAAAAGTATCCTGTTTCAGGATATGGTCTACCCGCTAAGCCATTCGAACATGAAATAGTACCTAACAAACATATACACATAATTACATAATTATACATACAAACATTTCCTATTACAATATTCATTGTGATTGATTGTTGACATAGTAATAAAGTTTACTCTAGAGAACAGATAATATTTTCCGATATTTATATGAAATACTTCAAAAATAATTTCTCTTTACAATAAAAATTAAATAACAGTTAATGTGTATTTTCAATTTAGACCCTGCTTTAGATAAAAAGCTATAAGAAATTGCGACTTAGATGATACCTCTAACTTAGCTTGAAAGCGAACTTATTCAGTCCGTCTACCTTCAAGCTTTCCAAGGCTAATTTTGTAAGCAAAAACAAAGTACAAAGTATAAGAACTCTTTGCATAACAAGTCGCAGTTTATTAACATGGCAGAGTGGAGATCGCCGAGGTAAACAGCGAGGCTAGCGCTAGACGATAGTAGCTGGAGGCGAGTGCTGGAGACCAGTGAAATGCTTTGCAGCGTTTAAGAGCAGGATTAATGTCCAGTTTAAGGCTTCGCAAATGGTAATTATGTTTTGTTTAACAACTTTTCAGTTGCTTAGTTTTCATATGTTTCGAAGAATCCCAAGGAGATATCTTACACGTGTTAGCAGAACACTAGAAGATCTAAACTCAGCAATTATATAGGTGCTAAGTAGGGATGTTATGGCGCTTCGTAAACTATCGGATACCAAAATATAGATACCGAAACTATCGAATATCCGAAATAAAAACATATCCGTAACCTTCACCGAAACCGATATAAAAAATTCGTATAAAGGTGAAGTCTAAATGGCCGGTTACGCCAGCAGGTTTTTTTAGCTTTGCCCGGACAGATAAATGATTTATAATCTAATAGAAAAAAATCTTATTAGTTGTGGTTACCTGTATTAAAAGTATTTTTTTTTTAATTTTGTTACTTATAATTAGCATTGCCATTCAACGTAGTAATGTTGCCAGCCTTCTGGTCACATTTCTGGATGACGACGATATTGAGGAGTATTTCGACGCCTTTATTTTATTTTATTTTATTTTTTATTTTTATAAAAAAGGAACAGCAAACAGCTACAATATAAAACTTAGGTACTACAGGTATATAAAACATATAAACAATATTGTAGCCCACAGCGCTGCTCACAGATTAACTGTGGGATACTTAAGTAAAATCACTAGGATGACTTATTTAAATTTACATAACTATCCGGCATGATTCAAAACAAATACAAAGAGAAATAAATAAAACAAACTTAAATAAGTGGAGAGAGAGAGAAAAAAGAAGAAGAAAATAAAAACATTTACGAAAGCTCCTTAAGAATGAGACCTTTGAACTTACACGGTGAACATGCAAAAATATCTATATGTTCAAAAGTCTCATTGTAGGCATCAACCATTCTGCGAATAGGCGACCGCAAACCAGAATTGGACTTGCAAGGGCCTACTGAAAATAATTTACCAGCGCGCACCTTTCGCCTATGGACTGTCCTAGGAACTACATAACTTAACATGTTAGATAAATCTATGCAGTCAAATTTATTTCTAACAATATTATACAAATTCATAGCCTCCAAATATTGTCGTCTATTTTCAAGCGTCGGCAGCTTGTACTTGGTAAGCAAATTTTCATAAGATAAATAATATCCGTGACATCTATAATGCATAGCACGCAGGAATTTGTACTGAACACGCTCAATAATTTCATTGTACTTCTTGTAATATGGACTCCAGACGGACACGGCATACTCCAACTGAGAGCGCACTAGGGACTTATACAAGTAGATGTAAGAAGACGCTTTTTTAAAATCAGTTGTAGAACGCATTACAAATCCGTAAAGTTGATATGCTTTGTTGACAATTTTCCCTATGTGTAGGTCTAAGCAAAGTTTGGAATCAAGGACAACACCGAGATCACGAATAGAGTCCACTTTAAGCAAAGGGGCATCGCACAGTGTATATGTGTGTTTAATTACAATTTTATTTTTAGTGAAATTTATAAAGTTACATTTAGGTAGACTTAGTTTCAATTTATTTTCCTGGCAATAGGAGGTTAGTCGGTCCAAGTCTTGTTGAAGAAGAAGGCAATCATCTGATTGTTGTATGGTCCTGTAAACCTTAAGGTCATCGGCATATAAAAGAAACTTAGTATTTTTAAAGCATTGACTGATGTCGTTTATATATAGAATAAATAAAAGAGGACCAAGAATTGAGCCTTGAGGGACTCCAGAGGTCACCTGTGCTATGTTTGATTGATGACCATTGATAACAACCCTCTGACTCCGATTGGTAATATAAGAAGCAAACCATCTCAGAAGATTGCCACGAATTCCGTTGAACGAAATTTTGTTGAGGAGTATTTCATGATCTACCTTGTCGAAAGCCTTACAGAAGTCGGTATAAACTGCATCCACTTGTACACGGTTGTCAACGCTATCAAACAAAAAACTTGAAAACAGTAAAAGATTAGTATTAGTCGATCGCCTTTTGACAAAGCCGTGCTGTTGCTGTATAATGATATTGTGAAGTACAGGATAAATCTCGTTATGAACTAACCTCTCAAAGAGTTTCGACAAGACAGACAGAATGGAAATTGGACGATAATGTTCAACGTTGCGCTTAGAACCACTTTTATGAATGGGTATAATATACGCGTGCTTCCATTGCTTAGGTACAACTCCCTCAGAAATACATTTATTATAAATAATAAATAGAGGCTTACAGATGGTAGTTGCGGTATTCTTAAGGAAGTGAGGTGTAAGTCCGTCAGGTCCGGGGCCCTTCGCTAGGTCTAGAGATTTAAGCTCCTTCAATATTTTAACTTCACTAAAAGAAAGGTCACAAATTGAGACATCGTGTAGTGCATTATAACCATGTGGAGGTTGCCATTGTGACAGTAAAGGGGACGCAGGTTCATATACAGAATTGAAAAAGTCAGAAAACATGTTGCAGGCCATACTTGGATCATTTGTTTCAGTATTTTTGTATTGAAGCTTAGCTGGTATTCCAGGTTTGTCTTTCCGGTTAGAAACGTATGTCCAGAAATGCTTTATGTTTTTAGTCAGATTATCCTCTACAGACCTTATGTACGAGATGAAGCACTTATGACATAAGTTCCTAAATTGTTTTCTATAGTTGGCAAATGATTCATAATCAGAAATACTTCCATACTTCTTCCACTTAACCCATGCCTTTTGCTTCTTCTTAGAAATGTTTATAATAGCTCGAGAGAACCATATTGGATAGCTAACTGGCCAAGGACGGGCAATGGGGGTGTCTTGTTTAATGATAACATCCAACTCATTGTAGAATTTAACCACCGCTTCTTCAGAATCTAAGGGACAAAGCAGTTCAAACCAGTTCATTTGCTGTATATTATGATTAATGTTATCAAAGTTGGCTTTATGAAAATTATATTTGAGAAGAGGAGTCTTTGTCATGGGAGTAATTTTGACGTTTAAACAGGTATCACAAATCAACGCAGGATGGTATGAGTCAACAGGTAGCAACGTAGTTAAGGTAGAGGAAATATAGCAAGGATTGTTGGAAATGATGAGGTCAAGTATTTTTCCTTTATCATTAGCCACGCTATTAAATTGAAAGGCGCCAAGAAGTGACATTAGATTGTTCAGATTTACACAGTCCGAAGGGGCTCCAGGATGTAATGTAGTAGTTTTTGAAGTATGTGTAAGTGGGGATGCCATCCAGTTAGCTTCAGGCAGATTATAGTCACCAACAACATAGAAATTATCGACACTAGGATGGCTTAAAACTTCTTGTAGCAATTCAAAGTGTTTACTATATACTAAGGAGGATGTCTTAGGTGGTATGTAGGCGGCACTCACAATGTGTCGTTTGGTGTTAACAGTGCTAGGCAACTCAACCATTATGTGCTCAATATGATTGTGTGAGAGATCACTATGCTGAGTCAGTGAGAGACCTAACTCCGAAGGTTTTAAAGTGCGTAAAATCGCAATCAATACACCTCCGCCGTCCTGTTTATTAGTGGCAGTACGATCGCGATCGCATCGGTGCACACTATAACGCTGGTCTATGAACTCACTGTCGTAAATTTCAGGTATAAGCCAAGTTTCAGTCAATATTATAACTTCATATGTATTCATAAGTATATTCGTGAGTAAATGGTATAATTTGGTGCGAATACCCCTGCAATTCTGGTAGTATATCGTGATGTTTTTATTAGACATTGATAATGTTAAAATCTAAATGTGTATTTATTATGTGAGTGTGTTCAGGTAACAAGTTTATGGTAAATATTACAAACAGAATAGATGAGATTAAATTAATAATATTTGAAGTTACATGACCGCTCCGGTAACAACGCATTGAAAAATAGACAGCAACATATTTATCAGCCGAAATAAATTTGCAATTTATTAAGTTTGAAGCCATGAAATTAAAGAATACTGACGGTTTATGTACAATACAATAATCACTAATAAAATTGATAAACAATTGGCAAACATTACAATCAATCTTTTTAAATATATAAGGATAATTGATCTGACAAAAAACAAAAAATACAATCCAGTAGATGACAATAATTTGTGAAAGGATATAATCGCAAAAAATACTAAATAATATTGGACGTTTTAGGAGCACTTTTATCATCATTTTTAATATTGCTACTAATTCTTGCAACATCAGCTTCTGATCTAATAGCGAATGCGGCGTCACCGTCTTTTTTACGAACGAGGATAGTGCAATTTTTAATCCAGACATAGTTAAACTGATGAAGTTTGGCTGCTTCCTTACATTTGCGAAATAAAATCTTATTCTTTAAGACGCCTTAGACTACTTTGTGTTTTTGTATTATATGTAAATAATTATTTACTATAAAAGTATTTATATTTTAAATAATATATAAGTTGGCTACGTAGTTTGTTAATCCAATAAAGTAATTCCTTGTAATTTATTTTTTAGAATTTTAAAATTCTTATATCCGAAAATAGTATAATTTATTCCTATATATATCTGCGTCCGTAACCAGATCCGAATTTTCATATCCATAATTTCCGTAATATCAAGTAGCTCAGGAGTAAGTCGTGCGAACTAAATCCTTCGCCACAGTCTTGGGTTCTGAGAAAAGCGGCAACTCAGTGTAGGTGTCCCTTTGATATCAAATTCAATGACACCACAATAACGTACATGTAACAACAGACGCTGAAATACATTTTGTGTGACACAACATACAAACAATTTTGAATAAAAGCCCGCAAGGAAAAATTTTTTTTTTTTTATGCTCGATAGGATTGCGCTTGACCGCCATCTCACCTGCAGATGGAAAGCGATGATGCGGACGACGATGGAACGCGCTTACCTAGAAGTAACCTATTCACTCTTGACTTAAAGATTACCGGGTAACTTCTCGTAGGCTCATCTATACTAAATTATAAAGAGGTAAAGTTTATTTTTTTGTTTGTCGATGGTAATCTCTGAAAGTACTGGGCCGTTTGGTAAAAGTTTTTCACAAATAGAAAGCTGCTTTATTCCTGAGTGACATAGGCTATATTTTAAGTATGTGGGTGAAGCTGCTGGCAAAAGCTGGTCTAATATATAAAAATCTCGTGTCACAATGTTTGTGATCGCATTCCTCTGAAACTGCTTGACTGATTTTTATGCTTTTTTTTGTTTATCCTTGGTAGATATGAGGATAGCTCATAATCATCTTCCTGCCCTTGTCCCTTTTTATTTGAGGTCAGCGCAACACGTTATTTTCTTCCATTCTGTCCTATCACTCGTCATGCTATCACTAATTTGGCCTCCTTCTCCATCCATCTACATGTAAACTCATAACTCTTTTAGTAACATGCGTTTTATCCCTCCTCTTCACATGACCACACCAAGACAAACAATTCCCTTTAAATTTTTCAGTCACGGACGCCACTTTCAAACTTTCTCTAATATACTCATTTCTCAATTTATCCGTTCTCGTCACATCACACATCCATCTTAAAATTCTCATCTCCGCTACGTACAATCTTTTTTATGCGTCTTTTTCACAGTGCAACCTTCTGATCCATACAGTATGACAGGCCTTATCACGGACTTGTAGATTTTATCCTTCAACTTGAGAGGCATCCGTGGATCACAAGTTGTTCCCGTGACCTATCGCCAATTCATCTATCCTGCGTTGATCCGACGTGTTACGTCCTGGTCTACTTCACCATCCTCTTGGACGAGCGGCCCGAGGTACCGAAAGTCGGAACATATCGGTATTGGGTCAACTGCACATACTTCCCAGGCAGGCTTTTCTCCTTAAGGGCCCACCACAGAGCCTCACGAGGTACCCGGTCGTATGCCTTTTCGAGGTCGACGAATACCATGTGCAAGTTCTTATGGACACCTCTCTATTTTTCGCACAGGTGGCGTATAGCAAAAATGGCATCCGCTGTACGCCGACCCGGCATAGAACCGAATTGGTTCTGTTAAATTTTACTCTCTTTTCTCAGTCACCTTTCAATAACTTTCTCCCAGGCTTTCATAGTGTGTAACATTAGCTTTATTCTTCTATAATTTTTGCACTCAAGCACATTAACTTTGTTTTTAAAAATGGGCATCAAAGAGCTATTACACCACTTATCAGGTATGGCTTCTTACCACAACAATTTATTGAAGAACAAAGCTAACCACGTCCATCCATCCACTCACAATAACTTCCACACTTCAACTGGTATTCCATCTGGACCAATGGCTGTACCATTCTTCATTCCATTTACTGCTATTCTAGCTTCATCCATACTAACCATTCTCACTAATTCTAAACTAGATCTGAGAATTGCTCGAGGGTATTTTTTATCCCTCTGTCCCTCCCCCCATTTTTTTGTTAATTTATGTAGAAGATCAACGGTTGCCGAGTCAGTTAGTTCTTAATATAACTATATGTTACCGCAATCTGTATTATTCAGGTACTCTATTCAATAGTTAATGAATGCAAAAGGCAATGTATCTATAGAATACCTATGCCGTTCTGGCAATGTATGAAATATTATTGTCCATTACATATGTAAAGTAAGTAAGTAAAAATTTATTTGTTTAAACATAGTGTACATTATACATTGCATGAAAAATATTAATTAATGAATATAAGTTCTGGAATGTTTAGCCCCATATCATAGCCTACAAATACTTTTTTTTTAGAATGAGCATGTGCATTAACCGTTTTCATCAAAATTTTATAATTACATTGCAATAGCATTGATTCAGATATAATTCAATTTCAAAGTATTCATTATATACTTAAATTAGTTAGAAAAATTATGAAATAAATTACCGTCACAAAAATTTCAATTTAAAATTACAATTATTCCAATTAGAAAAAAAATACATTAATGTCAACAGCATAGTTTTAAATAAAATTCAATGTCAAGAAGTCAATAAAATCATGAATTACTGCCATTAAAATTTCAATTTAAAATTACAAAAAAAAACCCCACATAAAAAAAATACAATACATGTCAACAGCATAGTTTTAAATAAAATTCAATGTCAAAATAGTCACTAAAATTAGGAATTAATGTCACTAAAATTTCAATTTAAAATTAAAATTATTTAATATCAATAATTATTCCATGTACAAAAATTAAAAAATAAATAAAAATACAATACATGTTTTTTTTTTATTGGGTGGGATAATCATCTTATGACATATCCATACAATACATGTCAAAAATGTAACATTATCATCTCAAAAACGAAGAAAATTGTCCTATTTCATAAACTCTGATATACTGTGTAATACATATGCTCTTTCAGTTAGTAAGCTCTTCAATTTACTTATATTTAATGTTTTCCATTATTTAGATAATTTGTTAAAAATGGTCGGAGCCATGCAAAAGATGCTCTTGCGCATAAGATTTGTTTAAAGTAAGGTAATGTATACAATTTCCAGGGATCGTATACAGTACCTGCTGGTTCACCGGTAATATGTAAAATATATAGATTTTGGTCTATATTTATCAATATTAATCAACCTGCCTATAAAATGACGGGCAAATGAAACACGTTCTACTACTTACAATCAATGTGTGTAAACCACGAGAGCAGGGAAGGAATTGACGTTATTTTAAGGTACCCCGATACGGACTGGTTAGGTTAGAACCACCCGGAAATAGGAGCCTTATTTTAAACCCATTCAGAAATAGGACCTGAGTACTTATCATTGCATAGTATACCAGCGTCTGCCAGTGACTTCGCCCGCGTGAAAAGTGATTTTCTTTCAAGTCTTAGTGATATAATATTATTGGTTAATCATCACGTTTTGAGTCGAAAAACGTTTACTACCAGTAGTACCAGTAGTATGTAGGCCCCAAATGTCCCCACAGCGACCGGTCCTATCCATGCATTGGATCTCCGCGACCTTCACTTACTTTGAAAAATATTTATTTTCAATATTGAAATAGTGTATGATCTACTTACGTTACAGAAAGTACTCCCACGGTTGCATCGTCATCATATCTTTTAAAAGTCACTCAATCAATTAATATCACTCAGAAACCGCATTACATAGAAACTATGAAAAACTACTAAATAAACCAAGAACTAAGACGATTGATGTTATAAATCAAATCAGGTGGATTGTGAGGCCCAAGAGATGAATAAATCTGAGAGTAGCCCGGAGTGTATCGAGCGATATTACCGTTTTGACATTAATTGCTACTGATTTAGACGCCGAGCCACTAAAATGTACCCCGGGGACTGTTTGTTTGTTGTTGTACGGGGTTGGCTTGGTTTGCCCAGCGTGATGGATTTGGACAAGAATTATTGTACCTATCATTTAGATTAAGTCTTTCTCTCTGCTGCAGATTTAAACTCGTTATAAAATTTTTAAACATTTGAGAAAAATCGTAGATATATTCTACGGTTTTTCTTGGAACAAATTTAGGAACAAACTGAAAGACACAATAAATAATAACCAGTGTATTATTATTTATTGTGTCTAAATAAGCTGCTATGTAGTAAAAATACGAATGTCAAAATAGGCCTTTTATTTTTTGACAACTTTAGTTTAAGTTACAGCACCGTTTTGAAAATTATGTTATGCTATGATTGAGCCCATAGTATATTGGAGTTACAGGTCAAAATGACCGCTACGTGGATCCTTGACACAGTCAGAGGAAGATTTTTTTTTGTCACTTATAATACGTTACCCCACACTAGGGTTACTCTTGTTTCATGGATGCGTTCACGAACATATTATAAACTCAAATACACAAGACATTTATAACCGATAGAAATATCTGTAGGCCATACAAATATATGTATGGGCCTCAACACAAGGCTTACAGTCACCCAAAGGGCAAAGAAAAGGTCTCGGAGTTTCCTTGCGTGATCTCATCAGGAATGAAGATATTCGCATGCGACCCAAGGTTGCTGAAAGGTTCTAGAAGAAGAAGGCCTCCCACAAGGTGGACCGACGACCTAGTTAGATTCGCGGGAATGCGGTGGATGCGAGAAGCACAGGATCGGTCGTTGTGGCGACGCTTGGGGGAGGCCTATGTCCAACAGTGGACGTCATTCGGCTGAAATGATGATGATAAAAATGTTTGATCCATGTGAGAATTGACCCGCACATGCAACGTAGCAACCAATCGCTCAATCACTGCGCCAACCGTTTCGTCAAAATCTCTGTTCAGTCTTTGTTGCAAATTCTGTACAAGAAACCTCCCTGTTTTTTTTCTGTACTCTACCTCTTAAGCTAGAGTATATCTTTTTACAAGGGAACACTGGGGTGGTTTTAGTCAGTGTCTGACAGACTCCTCCCCCCACCCTAGGGCGAAGGACTTCCATGAGAATTTCAACCTTGGTAAAAAAAGTTATAACGTTCTGTATTTTAAGATGTTATCTACGGTCAAGCTTTACATTAATCAACTAAAACGTATCTCAAGTAGACTGCTTCATTCTGGTCTATGGTGTACACAACAACATTACATACAACTTTAAAGTTGATAAACTCATTTAATTTATTAAGATAATTGCCTTAAGTTTGTCAACGAGCAATAGAGCGCAGCATTCTAGGTTTCAAAAGAGCCAATAGAATGAGAAACACCACAACTTTAGCTGCGCTTAAAGACGGGGATCATAGATGTAGGAAAAAAAGCTGTCAGGGTGAAATGGGATTCGGCGGGTCATATCAACCGTATGCATACTGACTGCTGGGCAAGAGTCTACACAATGTGCCTAACTGAGGGTGGACGACGCCGCCAAGGTCGACCCGGGAAGAAGTGGTTAGATGACCTAGGCGCATACCACAAGGGCTGGTTCGAGATAAATTGAGAAAAAAAAAATTCTTTGCCCAGTAATGGGAAAGTGTACGCTAAAGATATGAAAAAAAAATGCTTAGGTAAACTATTTTCAAAGTATTATATTTAAGAGACCATTTTTAATCCAGGTTGTAACAATAGAAGACTACTGTCGAGACAGACTCCTTCACAATAATCTTTCCCTACCTACTCCATCTATTTCAATTTACCTCACCTCAATCCAGCGCCATTTTACCCGCCACCGCCGAGTAATCGGCGTCTGCTTCTGACTTTCATTGACAAATTAGATTGATTCTATATTAACGGAGCGAATAAAATTACCACGGCCGTCCGAAACGTCAAACGTTACGAGTTCGATTCCCGATCAAGTCCAGTTATTTAATATTCGGATGATTGAAATTTGAATGAAACTATGGCTCGTCGAAAATTCAGTGTAAATACATTGCAACTGTATTGTTAGATTCGTTGAGGTTTTGATGAATATTGCATTACATGAGTTAAATATTTGACTACTGAATGCTTTTCAAAATATCTATCTTTGGACATTTCACCTGCATTTATAAATAAATGGTCAGAGATTATTCTTAAAATATGTGTATCATTTGCAAGTCGTGGGTAGTGTAACATCCGCTGTTAATAAAATTAAACTGCCAATATAGTATATGGCCTTCATAGGGTCCAAGATGAAATAATATTCGATCAGCAATAACATGAAGTTAATTTCGAGAACGTTGTCAAGTTGAAAGTCGGTCATATAACTAGCCTTTTGCCAACTATGTTGAGGTCGGATTACAGTCTAACCAGATACTGCTGAATACCTTCTACAACCCAGTCGGGTAACACAATACCCCTTGGTAAGACTGGTGTCAGTTTTCTTGGCATCTGACGATCCGTAATGACGGTCAAAGATCTATAATTAGTTTAACGTTCTATCTGAGGCACGGATCAATCTCGGCATATTAAAGTGATCAACTATTTTCAGAGCGTCCTCAGCAAGCGTTGTTTGACCTTGTAGATTGATTCATGCAACCTTTTTATTTTAGTCATGAGCTCCTCAATCTTGATAATCATTATCGCTGATAAAAAAATATCACTTGGTCTAGAGCATAAAACAAAGTTAACACTATCCGTCGTCACTCGCCGGTGCGTGGTGGACATCATACCCATACGTACAAACTGTTTTGGGAACACCTTTATTACTCCGGAATTCTTTTCTGGAGTCTGTGTTTCTTGATAGCTACAACCAAGCGGTATTTAAGGCAAGAGTGAAAAGGTCACTTCTAGGCAAGCATGTTCCATCGTCGGTCAAATCATCGCTTACCATCATGTGAGATAGCGGTCAAACAATAGAGAATATACATGCATTTTTTTATTAGCCAATTCAGCTATAATAACAAATATGAAAAATTGATTTGAAATTTTTCACCAACGACGAAGTTTTTTATTTATTTCTTTTATCTTTACAGGCCTTGAAACCTAATGCGATAGTGCAGCTAATAAATTGAAATTCTAAAGTTATAAAGCTTCAAAGCTGCTGATAAGAGAGAAGTCCGATGTGGTCTTTGACGTCAAATTTCATCACGCCTACACAACCGCCATAGACAAATTTTTATATCTCGTTTATGAGTAGTGGTGGCCGAGTGGTGACGGCCCCGACTTACGAGTACAACTCATAAGTCGTGGCTGTTACCACTCGGCCATGGGTTCAATCCCAGCCAGGCGCATTACTTTGTGTAATTTATTCCATCACCTCTGCTCTCAAAATGGTGAAGGATAACATCGTGAGGAAACCGGCAAAAAATTTGAAGACATGTGATATCCATCAACCCGTACTAAACAAAATAAATAAAATAAAATAATCTTTAATTCGGATAAGTGATTTGACCCGCATGGTGGATTAAGGCCCATTACGGCACATTACACCTCTCCTAGAGAGGAGGCCTGAGTTCCAGCAGTGGGAACATTATGCGGCCGACTATGCTATACTGTATCTCGTTTACTTTTCAAGCAGTTTTGATATTGTTTTAACAATTAGTATTCTATATTTGTATATTTATTGATAAATTGATAAATTAGTTAAATAGAAATATAATTTTCATTCATATTCGTTATTTAAGACGACGAAACGCTTCTTACCAAATGGTCTCTCGCCGCTTTCCATGAAAACGTAAAGCAGACGAACTTGAATAGCCTCCTGAACTTTAGTAACTTATTGAACTGAAAGATCGAAATAATACTGAAAAGTTAAACTTTCAGTTAAAGTATCGGTAACTGGCAGCTCGGAGCTATTTCAAGAAGGTTGTGAAATTTTCTTTCGGTATTTGTGATAACTGTGAGATTTGACAGACCTATTGGTGATTGAAGATTTTCACATTCATAATAATTATCATGATCTAAAGAGAATGATAAAAAATACACTTGTTGACACATTAAATGAAATGGTCATAGCAGACCATACATAGACTGGATCAGTCTAATTTTGTCTATCATCATAGTCATCATTTCAGCCTAGATGCCCACTATTGGACAGAGGCCTATCGCAGGTGTTACAACGAAAGGATCTGAGAGTCTCGCATTCATTGGGTTAATGCGACCCCTACCAGGTCATCTGTCCACCTTGTGTGAGGTTTTAAAACGCTGCATCTTCCAGTACGTAGTCGCCACTCCAAAACCTTTCGGCCCCAATTATCAACTGTACCGTGACCAAAAAACTTTCATCTGGAGACACTATGGCACGTTGGACAAGAAAATATCACACAGCTTCCCCAAACGCTGCCCAGCTGAGTCAGGTTTGTCAATTAACCTATTTCTCGAAGTTAGATCTACCAAACTGAACCATCTGTCCCAGGTAATCGTAATCGTCTACAACTTCGAGTTTAGAGTATTTTATCTATGCCCCAAGTTAAACAAGAGGCAATATACGTATCATAAATTTTTAAAATTATTTTTCTGTCCACGCTGTCTGGTATAAGTATAGGTAAGGGGTAATAGGTAGTTCTACAGAACTTGTATGTGGAATATATCCAGTTATAAAAATAAAATTACTAAAAAAATATTACCCTAAAGGGCATTACGTAAAAGTGCGCGAAGCGAGCGCGAGCGTTTCGTGTCATTCGAAGCGTCTAGTTAAAAAGAGTTTCTTTTATTATGGCGACCTACCTCAAAAGTATGGGGTTTAGGTTTTATAAATCATCATATTTTAACCTAACCTAACCCCCCCACCGACCGTGTTCCCACGTTGTCGTCGTGGTGGGGCTTGCGTGTCTCTATGACCTTGAGGGCTATGCCGGTAGAGCTACTCATGCCGGAAGGCCTCAAGCGAGAGACCAGACCAAGAGGAACACACAGGCGGAGTCCAGACGGACCGCCACGGAGGGTGCACTGTCCAGAAGCATCGGCACCAACAGCTGTTGGTGTTTTTGGACAGTGGTTTTGAGAGAGTGGGTTCGCCTCGGGTACGCGTCTGCTTATCAGACGTGACCACGATGGCGAACGTGGTTATTGGGGACCCCACCCCACAAAAAAGGCAAAGCGGTGTTCAGCACTTCACCATGGACGCGACTCCGAAAAAGATATTACCCCAGGAGGGTACCGCCTGCACCGCAGGTGGAGAATCCCTCCCCGAGCAGAGCTCGGGCTGCCCCTCGTATTCTGGGGGGGGCAAAGAGCGCGTCAGGTCCCAAAAGGACCTGTTACCGTCCTTCGTGGACGCAAAGAGCCAGGGTGGCTCACCCACTGGCAGCGTGGAGTACCTGGGACCTGTTCCCAGCACGTCCGCTGCGCCGGTGGGTCCTGCAGAGGCCGGCAGGCGTTTCGGCCTCAGGGAGGTGAGTGGAGACACGGCGTCGGACTCAGATGCCGCGTCTTCGCCCAACTCGGAGAGAATGGAGGTGGATGAGGCCACCTCCAGGAAGAAGAGGAGGAACTTGTTCCTAAAGCGCCCCATATCTGGGGACAGCCGGAGGACGTCCTCCGACGATGGGCGTGGAGCTTCGGCCCGCAAGATCTCCACTGCTGGACGAGGTGCGGGCCGAATGACGACGAAAGGGAGGAAGCCCACCGCCGAGGAGGCGACCCAGCGGTCCCTAAAGATTGCTAGGGAGGGGCGCCACCCCGGGGCAAGCAGTGCCCAGGTCAGCCCTTCAGAGCCTTCTGGCAGCGAGCCGGAAGGCATGGAGGAGGCGCTGAACCGATTTACGGCGGTCGTGGCAGCTGCCATAATGAGCGTGGCCAAGAAGAGGGAGAGGGTCGCCAAGAGGCGGTCCATCTCCCAGGCCATGACCTCCATCACTGAGGCACTGGGTATCGTCCTGGAGCCGTTCAGGAAATCCCTCAACAAGAGGGTTGAGCGGCTCGAGGCAGAATTGGCCAGTGTCCGGGGCGCTGGCCATGAGGTGGCGCCAAAAGGAGGACGCAGGGAGGGGC
The DNA here is from genome assembly GCA_949316375.1 of Mythimna vitellina. Lineage (NCBI taxonomy): Eukaryota > Metazoa > Arthropoda > Insecta > Lepidoptera > Noctuidae > Mythimna > Mythimna vitellina. The sequence goes on along the minus strand of OX438688.1, from coordinate 26,547,118 downwards.
AGGGTCGGCCCCAGCCCTCGCCCCAGATGGAGAGCGAGGTGCTGACTCTGCTGCGGCAAGAGCTGGCTGCCTTCCGGCAACAGCAGCAGGAGCAGCAGCAGCAGTTCCAGGAGCGAGTCCAGCGGCAATTCGCAGTCCTGGAGGGCATTGTCCTGCGCCCCCCGCTTGCGGCCTCCGGCCTGAAAAAGGCGGTTTCTTACGCTGCCGCCGCCGCGGCTGCTGCACCCAAAGCGGGCCCGTCCGGGCAGACCGGGCGTGGAGCCCAGGCGTCGGAGCCGGCGAGGCCGGTCCCGGCGGCCAAGCAGCAGCAGCGGCAGGGGAAACCTGCCCCTCCCCCGAAAGGCAGAGCGGTGCCTGCCGCTAAATCGGCGGGGCCTTCCGCGGCGGCGGCAACTAGGCCGCGCCTGCCGCCTCCCCTGCCCGAAGAACCCTCGGCTGGCGCCGAATGGACGGTCGTCGGCGCCAGCAGGAAGGCGGGCAAGGCGGCTAGAGCGGCAAAAAAGCGCGAGCGGCGACAGCAGCGCAGGAAGCGGGCCATGGCGGCCAGACTTCGCGCCCCGAATTCCGCAGCTGTAGTGATTACACTACAGCCAGCTGCGGAAAAGAAGGGCGTGACGTACAACGCCGTCATGGAAAAGGCGAAGCAGGCGGTGGTGGGCCACCTTAGCGAGTTCGGAGCCACTGAGGGCTTCCGAATGAGGCGCACCGCAACCGGGGCCCGAATATTGGAGGTCCCTGGTGCGGACAGCGGCTCTGCCGCGGACGCCCTGGCCGCAAGGATCAGGGCGTCTATGGACGCTGAGGAGGTCCGAGTGTCCAGGCCCACAAAGTGCATAGACGTGCGCATCATGGGCCTGGATGACTCCGTCAGGGTGGACGAGGTGGTGGCCGCCGTCGTCAGGGCGGGAGGGTGCCAGGCCGATCAAGTGCGGGCTGGCACCATCCGTGCTGACAGCACGGGCATGCGAGCCGTTACGGTTAGCTGCCCCGTGTCAGCGGCCAAAGCCATCACGGCTGAAGGCCGAAGGCTCTTGGTGGGCTGGGTCTCCGCGCAGGTAAAACTGCTGGAGCCCAGACCTCTGCGGTGTTACCGCTGCCACGTGGGGCACCACGTGGGGGCCCATTGCGCCGCGGAGGTGGACCGCAGCGACCGCTGCTACCAGTGCGGTCAGGCCGGTCACAAGGCCGTCGAATGCCGTGCAACGCCGCACTGCTATGCATGTGCGGCGGCAGGCAAGCCGGCCGAGCACCGGGCTGGGGGCAGGTTCTGCGACCCCCCTGCCAAGGCCAAGGGCAAAGTACGGAGGCCCATCCACCCGGACGTACTCACCGCCGCAGCCGCTTCCTTGGCTGCCACCGCTGTCACCGCCGCACCCGCCGCGGCAGGGCCCTCACGGAGGGCTAGGGAGGAGACTGTAATGGACTGTCAATAACGACCCCATTACGTCTCCTCCAGGCGAACATCAACCACTGCGCCCCCGCTCAGGATCTGTTGCTCCAGAGCATGGCGCAGTGGTCGATCAATATCGCCGTGGTCTCCGAGCCGTACAATGTCCTGCCCAGGGGAGACTGGGTGCGGGACCTGGACGGCTCGGTGACCCTAATTTCGTACCCCGGTCACCAGGGGGTGTGGGAACGTCGAGAGATGTCGTGCGGTGTTCCGCAGGGATCGGTACTAGGGCCGCCCTTGTGGAACATCGGATACGATTACGTGCTGCGCGGAGACCTCCCTGACGGGGTCAGCGTGGTCTGCTACGCAGACGACACGCTGGTCCTGGCGCAGGGAGAGTCGTACCAGGCGGTGGTCGAACTAGCGACACGCGGGGTCGCGACGGTCGTTGGCAGGATCCAGGAGCTGGGACTCGAGGTGGCATTGCACAAGTCCGAGGCCATGTGCTTTCACGGCCCTCGGAACGCACCACCACCGGGTTCCCGGCTAACGGTGGGAGGAGTCCACATCGGCGTCGGGTCAACGATGAAGTACCTGGGACTCGTTCTCGACAGCCGATGGGATTTCGACGAGCATTTCCGACGTCTGGCTCCCAAACTAAATCGGACTGGGGCTGCTCTCTCGCGGCTCCTGCCCAACCTTGGGGGTCCAGACGCCTCCTGCCGGAGGCTCTACGCGGGGATCGTTCGGTCCATGGCCCTTTATGGCGCGCCGGTGTGGGCGCCGGGGCTGCGGAAGCAGCCGGCGGCCCGGCTGAACGCGTGCCAGAGGGTCATGGCCACACGGATGGTGCGAGGATACCGGACGATTTCCCGCGAAGCGGCGAGCCTTCTTGCTGGCCAGCGACCATGGGATCTGGAGGTAACAGTCCTTGCACTCATGCACGAACGGCGCATGGAGATGCAACGCCGGGGCGAAACTCCGCTGCCGCAACAAGTCGCGGCATGGCGGACAGAGTTCCGGCGAGTTCTCATGGTGAAATGGCGACAGCGACTGTCGCGACCCCGTGCTGGGCACGCCACAATTATGGCGGTAAGTCCCCTCTTTGAGGCGTGGTTGGAAAGACCTCACGGCATCCTCACATTCCGCATGACGCAGGTTCTCACCGGACACGGTAAGTTCGGGAGGTTCCTGCACCGGATTCGTGCGGAAACGACGCCCGGGTGTCGCCACTGTGTGGCCCACCCGGAGGACACGGTGGAGCACACGGTGGAGGTGTGCCCCGCTTGGGCAGAGCAACGCCGTGACCTCGTGAGGGCAATCGGCGGCGGTGATCTCTCGCGCCGGGCCTTGGTTCAGGCCATGCTCCGGAGCGAGGAGGAGTGGCAGGCGGTCGCCTCCTTCTGCGAAGCAGTAATGCTAGCTAAGGAGGCGGCCGATCGCGTGAGGCAACGGTCCTTACGCTCCAACCGCCGCCGGGATTCCGATCCCGATTTCCGGCCACCGTAGGCGCGGGCTTGCAGATGGCGAGCAATGGGTGGCTCGCCGTCTGACCGTCCGGTAACCGTCCGGACCGAGCCCAAGTCGTCGACGGCGCGTATTGTTCCACGCGCGCCTCAAGGAGATGTCAGCAAATCGTAGGGGCCCAGCAGGGTCGAAGCCTACTGGGGCCACGGGTAGTGTGAAAGCGGAACCCGGGGCCCTGGGACGAAGGCAACGAAGGAACAGGAGTGGGTTTTTAGTCAGTAAGAGTCTGACACTATCTCCCGCTCCGCCCAAGAGCGGGGATGTCATTAGGATGATTTTCCCACCCAATAAAAAAAAAAAACCTAACCTAACCCAAAAGTTTTAGACCTTAAATATACGCATAACATAGTACTGTCATATATTTTTTAATGCGGCTTGGCGAGTCCTGAACGATTGTACAAAAATATTTAACAGAAAGAATTGCGAAAAAAAATGTCACCTGTTTCAAATCTATTGGTGGGTACTAACAGATTTGAAATAGATGTCATTCGAAGCGTCTAGTTAAAAAGAGTTTATTTTATTATTGCGACATACCTCAAAAGTACGGAGTTTAGGTATTATAAAACATTATATTTTAACCTAACCCAAGTATTTTAGTTCTTAAATATAATATACAGAAAAAATAAATACCTTAAAACTTGTAGAAATTATGTTTTTTTTTTTTATCAAATACGTACCCCACATATTTTTACAACCAAATCGGCTATTTTGTCTTTAGTGGATACGAATGAACCAACTGACATGTATCCTATGTCTGTTGGAGAGTGGGGACTGTGGCCATACAAAATCCGGCATCCTTCTTTCTTTTGCCACTTCTTCTATGACTTACTTTACAAACTCAAAGAACATTATTTCATTCATAAAATTCAATAAAGATAGATATGGAATATTTATATAAGGCACAGGTATTATATTATATAAAGGTGAGGCCAGCTTCGGTTCATTCATTGAACGCTGTAAAAGGAATTAGCCAGTCATCTTAAACACGTGACACCATGACGATGTACTGATAACTAATATATTAAATCACTATGAGAGCAACTGTCTGTATGTCTCAGTTGTTTTGGCTTCGGGAATGATCGGAATCGTCACTGTAGCTTTTAAATGCAAAGGGCAGCTGAAAGATTACACGCGGGTTCTAGTCAATTAAAGATTATGTCAGGTTCTAGTCAGTTAAAGATTATGGGCAGGTTCGAGTCAGTTAAAGATTATGGGCAGGTTCTAGTCAGTTAAAGATTATTGGCAGGTTCTAGTCAGTTAAAGATTATGGGCAGGTTCTAGTCAGTTAAAGATTATGGGCAGGTTCGAGTCAGTTAAAGATTATGGCAGGTTCTAGTCAGTTAAAGATTATGGGCAGGTTCGAGTCAGTTAAAGATTATGGGCAGGTTCTAGTCAGTTAAAGATTATTGGCAGGTTCTAGTCAGTTAAAGATTATGGGCAGTTTCTGGTCAGTTTAAGATTATGGGCAGGTTCGAGTCAGTTAAAGATTATGGGCAGGTTCTAGTCAGTTAAAGATTATGGGCAGGTTCTAGTCAGTTAAAGATTATGGGCAGGTTCTAGTCAGTTTAAGATTATGGGCAGGTTCTAGTCAGTTCAAGTCTGACACTCCCTTTTGCTCCACTCAGAGCGAGACAAGTTATTTGATGATATCCCAGCTCAAAAACAATCTCTTAATTGTTTGCTTTTTGAGGAGTTCCGTAGTTCTAACAAGGAACCGTTATAGTTTTTCTATGTCAGTTGTACGACCATAATAATAAAAATAATATTTCCATATCTTTCACATAACACCATCTAGTCCCAGAGTAGAGCTTGTACTATGAGTACTAGAAAACTGATAAATATACTTAGACCCAGACACATGACAAAAAAAAGTGGTCATCACACATACATTTTTTCTTGGGTGGGAATCGAACACACGACCAGCATAGCAGTCAGGGCCACTAGCCACTTGACTAACCGGCTAGTCATAATATGGTATTGGTATGGTATAGTACGGTGGTGCAGACTTCTTTGAAGTGATTTCTAGGTAATATTTTTAGTGGCTGGTTCTTAGTGAGCTTTATTTTACAGACTGTTTTTATTTATGTTTCGTGGCTTAAATTAAACTCAACGTTTGGTAAGTTATTTTTTTTTTTAATCTTAAATTATTAAGTCGTTTATATATTTAAAACCTTTGCCTGTCATGATTCATTTTCTGTCACAGAAAAAAAGAAAAGAAAGAGAAATATTTTATTTGGCGAAAAAGTTGGAATCTCAGGTCTAAATTACAAATTATAAGCATTTACGGCGTTTTTTTTTAATATCGTGCGGATTTAATCACCTATGTGGGATTGCTCCGCATGCGGAGCTGCTGCCCGATATCATGCCCCGCATTCCACGTGCTAGTAATGACATATGGCTCTGAAACGTGGTCGCTTACAATGGGCCTCATCAGAAAACTCAAAGTCACCCAAAGGGCAATGGAAAGGGCTATGCTCGGTGTTTCCTTGCGTGATCGAATCAGGAATGAGGATATCCGCAGGAGAACCAAGGTCACCGACATAGCACGAAGAATCGCCAAACTTAAGTGGCAATGGGCAGGGCACATTGCTCGCAGAACGGATGGCCGTTGGGGCCGAAAGGTTCTGGAATGGCGACCACGTACCGGAAGACGTAGCGTTGGAAGGCCTCCTGCAAGGTGGACCGATGACCTGGTAACGGTTGCGAGTACGATGGATGCGAGACGCACAGGACCGTTCATTGTGGCGACACTTGGGGGAGGCCTATGTCCAGCAGTGGACGTCTTTCGGCTGAAATGATGATGATGATGATGATTCCACTCATTACAATAAATACTTGTACGAAAAGGACATTTTCGGGGGCTACGCGTGCAGAGCAATCCCGCATGCGTGATAAAATCCGCACGATCTTATAAAAACCCATATGAAAAATATGCGCCACGTCCGCACAAAATGGCCGAATGATCATCATAGACACATAGCTACGCGCGCGGGTGCATCGGTGTAGCTATGCTACGACGCCTACGCCGTAGCAAATATACATGCGCTACGCGTCTATCCTAGTTCCAAGCTTTTTATAGCATTTCAGGTTAGCTAGTAAAATGAGGGGTAAGTTTTTTTAAAATAAAATAAATTGTCAATTTAGTGACAAATATTATTTTGTTTAAGGCATGTGCATGTGTTAGGGTCGCCGCACAGGGGCCACCAGCCATAACCACATAATGACGCCATCGTTCTTCTCATACATTTTATATGGCGGTGTTTGTTTTTCATTTCATTTTTTATGGCGGACGGCACTGCCGTGGTCGAATACTGGGCCAAGCAAGGAATTTAACTAGTTTTGCCATCGATACGCTAAGAAGAAGATATGGATTTGCCGCACACGGTTTACCCCGGTGGCCGCCATACGCTACAAATTGCCACTGCTCGCTTTTTGTGGCCCGCACTGGCCTCTTAACGCCGATACAAAACGCCGTCACATGTCAATTGCGCATTTAAACTTTCTTTGTAAAAGTCCATTATGATACTACGCATATGGGTTAAAAAAACCAGCAGCTACCAAACACAAGAGGCTGTCGCACGCTTGAGCTGCCTTTGTGGCTGCTTGTCGTGCAGTGTTTGTGGCTGTGGTCTGTGGCCCGTGTACAGCGACCCTTAGAGAATATAATAATATATAACAACAGTTCGTGTTTTTAAGAATAACAAGAGATTCGTCGTTATTATGAAAAAGAATAATAAAATAACTTTGTACTGGTTACCTATAATACATTCGAAAAATATTTGACCGAATATCATTTCATATAAAACTTTTCAATTATTTTCGTTTCGTTTTTTTATTTCATCGAAGTCATGTCTGCCGCTGTATCATCATCATCATCATCATCTTCCTGCCCTTGTTCCATCTTATTTGGGGTCGGCGCAACACGTTTTTTCCTTCCATTCTATCCTGTCAAAAGTCATACTATCACTAACTTCCTTTTCTTTCATATCATCTTTTCTTTGGCCTCCCTCTCCCTCTCCACCCATCCACATGTATACTCATAACTCTTTTAGTAACATGTGTTTCATCTCTCCTCTTTACATGACCATACCATAGACAAACGATTCCCCTTCAACTTTTCAGTCACTGGCGCCACTTTCAAACTTCCTCTAATATATTCATTTCTTACTTTATCCATTCTCGTCACACCACACATCCATCTCAACATTCTCATCTCCGCTACATGCAATCTTTTTTCATGCGTCTTTTTCACAGCCCAACATTCTGATCCATACAGTATGACAGGTCTTATCACGGACTTGTAGATTTTACCCTTCAACTTGAGGGGCATCCGTGGGTCACAAATTGTTCCAGTGACCTGTCGCCATTTTATCCATCCTGTATTGATCCGATGTGATACGTCTCGGTCTACCTCGCCATCTCCTTGGATAAGCGACCCGAGGTACCGAAAGTCGGAGCAGATTGGTATGGGCGTTCCAGCGAGAACTAAGGGCATAGGACCGGAGAGACCACCGAAATCGCAGAACAAGTATTCCGTTTTGGTTCTACTCAATTTCAGGCCAACACTCTCCAGTACTCGCTGTATCAGTTGACCTAATATCAATTCGATTTTTTTCTATACTCCGACATTTCATTTGGTCGAAAAAAAATTCACTTCATGTTACACTTAGCCGAAATAACATTTGTTCGAAGTAATATGTTTCCGAACATTCATTATACTACACCAAATACCGAGAAATGTAATTATTACACTGGCATGATTGAGGCAACAGAAGCTAATTTCAGATTAATTTAACCTAACATTTTGTTTAATTAATTATTTAAATGGCACTTAATAATATAGTTGATTATGAACCAAAGGGGGTTTTAATTGGTACCAGTAAGAAGCATGCTAACAAAGATGCTTGCTTTAAGCATGCAGCATGCAAGCAGGCATTCAGCATGCAAACAGACACGCAGTATGGAAGCAAGCATGAAAACAGACAACACGAATCAAATGAGCACAAACTCCATGGGGTTGTGTCGTTTTTTTGCGGAGTTCTAATAGCCACCTTCCAGCTCCATCATCAAAACCTAGTTACTATATGGGATCAAAATACTTGTTAATAAGAATCAAACAAGTCTAAACTCGATGGGGTTGCGGCGTACTATTGCGGAGTTCCTATGATCATCATTCAGCTAAATCATCAGACCCTGGTTACCTACCATATAGGATCAAAGTACTCGTCAATACGAATCAAATGAATCCAAACTCGATGGGGTTATGTCGTTTTATTGCGGAGTTTATATGGCCACCTTCCAGCTTCATCGTCAGACTCTGGTTACCATGTTGGATCAAAGTACTCCTCAACACAAATCAAACGAGCCCAAACTCGATGGGGTTGTGTAGTTTTATTGCGGAGTTCCTATAACCGCTGAGAGTTTCGCTTCGTCGTTTATACCGCGTATATCGAAGGATTGGAACAATTTACTTGCTGCGGTCTTCCCGTCCAAGTATAATTTAGATGTCTTCAAGGCTAGAACGAATAGAATCTTAATAAACTAGTCGCCTCACCATCAATGATTGCATCTCTGCTTGCCAACAGGTGGGATCGCAGTCAAGCACTGGTTTATATCAATTAAAAAAAAAAATTACCTTTCAGCTGCATCATCAGACTCTGGTTACCATATAGGATTATGTTTTTTTAAATATAAGAGACCATCTCTAAAAGTATTAGTATTGGAAACTTTTTCAAAAAATATTTTAAACAAAAAAAGTTACACTATTACTAAGTGCCAAAGGCTATAAATTTTATCCTGAAATAAATATCTTTTTCTTTGTAAAATTCAAATAAATAACATTTTGTGTACAATTTTCACGCTAAAGCGAAAGTCTATGAGTATGTGTGTGTATGTTTCTGACATTTCGCTTGAACGGCTGAACAGATTTAGATGAATTTTGGCACACAACTAGATCTAGTCCTGGAATAGCTTTTTATCCTTGGAGTTCCTTGGGACAATTTTCTACTTTTTAGCGGGCAAAGTTGCAGGCGGCAGCTCGTTCGATATAAAACTAAAGTCGTTACTGGCGAACCAACAAGGTACCAGTAGCAACCACAAATAAATATCGGTTGGGATTTAAACGTTGCATCAATAGTTTATGGTCGGCCGTCGGTTATAAGCCCGCAATCCTTCAATGTATATCTCAATAAATTGTCATTTGCCATCATTTTGTTTAAGAGGCTACTCCGCAGAGGCCAATGTTTCATTTTGAATTTAAAAATTAAAATTATATCACACTTACTTGATTGTTTGTGATGGTGTGATCGTGTGATGGTGTGTGTGTGTGTGTGTGATAGCGTATGTGTATGTTTGAGTAAATTGTAGTTTAAGTGTGTGTATATGTTTCTTACTTCTTCACGCTATACGGATTTTAATGGTAACTTACACTAAAAACAAAATTACAATAGGAACTTAAAATTAATAGAGTGTCACAATGGGCGGTATTATCGCTAAAAGCATTTGCACATTTTTTCTCCTTCTGTATCAAGATTTGATACAGAAGGAGAAAAAAGTAGAGCAGTGGTGACGAAATAAATGACATAAAGTAATGCGCTCGGCGGGTCTGAACCCGTGACCTACAAACTCTTTAGTTGGAGCCACCACTGCTCCAAATCAGATAAATACTTAAAAAAGGTTGAAAAGTGCACTTAATACACATAAACTCATACCATTTTTTCTTGAAGGTATTTAAAAAAAACTACAAAATACCACTAGCTATTATGATTCTGACACACTTTATTTTGTTATAATATATCAATATGATGATGATATCAATTTAAACAGCGAGCAACGCCACAGTATATCACTAAGCTGAATTTAAACAGCGAGCAACGCCACAGTATATCACTAAGCTGACCCTTATAATACATCCTATTCAGTGACCTCCAGGTAACGACCGATAACCGTCCGATATGTACGAACACATTAATGTATGCCGATATTACGACATACTAGCGCCGTCCGTGGCGTTACTTGAGTTGGTTAGTTAATTTTGGTCACTATGACACAAAGCTGAGATGTTTGAAAGTTAATGAAAAGAATACGATGAAAATTATGATAATGAAAGTTTATGAAACCGAATCCATGACACTGGTCACCACAGGAAATGCCCTGGGGGTCTGGAGTTGCAAAACGACTCTTGGCTATTATAGGCTCGGGTTCGACGACGAGCAATGGGTAACTTGCTGTCCGATTAGGACCAGACCTGAGTCGATGGCACGTTAATTTCTACGCAGGCCTCAAAAAGATGTCACCATTTGAGTCACCGAGCTGCCGGAATATTGGAAAGAGTTGCCGTGGCCCCGGAACGTAAAGGACAATAAAAAGAATTCGAGTAGGTCTTAGTGAGTAAAAATCAAATACTCCCTCTCACTCCACCTAGTGCGGGAGGAGTTATTTGATGGTTTTACAACCCCAGAAAAAAACCTTTTTTAAATTATATAAACTAGTGCTTGACTGCAATCCCACCTGATGGTAAGCGGTGATGCAATCGTGATGGCGAAGCGAGCTAGTTTATTAAGAGTTTATTCACTTTAGCCCTGACGATACCTATATTATAATCAGATGGGAAGCGCAGCAGTAATTGTTTTAGACTCTGGTTTGAAAATAACTTCTACTGGTAAAAAAACCGTCAGCCTTCTCAAAGTGATGATATTTTATAGTGTACTATATAAGTGCTAATTTTTGGTTTTTATAGTAATATCTATATAGATGGGTATTTATTTGCTTATGAACATTAAAATTAATAAATATTAATAAATTAATAGGAATATATACAAACTAAAAATAATAATATTTACAAACAGGTAGAAAAATAAATTAATGGGTATCAAAAAAATCATCCACATTGATATCGATAACAAAAGTGCCAAGTACGCTGGCAGCATTGCCACGTTGGATAGCAGTGCTGATTCGTTGTCCGAAGAAAAGGCCAGATGTTTTATAGCAATTGTTACTAAATTATCATAGATATCTCGCGAGCAGCTTGTCTTAAAAGTTAAAAATGCTTTCTCTAAAAAACACTTGCACCAGTTAATTCTGCGAGCTAAATGTAACATTTTCTCAAAGTGGCTAAGTCGTGACTTGAGGGTAAATTTGTCAAGTTTTCCGATCGCGAATCGAGTAGTTTGACTTACTTATGTTCAAACTTTAGTTTGTCATCTACTGCAACTTGGAAAAGCTAACGGGAATTGATTTAAAGACGTCTTAGAGTCTGTTTGTTCGGAATTAATTCTAAAGATAATTCAACCAATCGATTAGATAGCTTCAAACTATGAATATACTGTTTAAATGTAGCTAATAGATTTGAAAAAAATGTGATAAATACCCATCTATAAATATTGAGTCCTTTGTCTTCCTGATTCATACTTGTGACTTGCTTACTACATTTATTTTAGTTATAGAACGGGTCTTCTTTGTCTATACTAATCTCAAGTTTTTACGAATAACTTTGTGAAAATTTACTTTTTCCATCACAATAACACCAATATCGGCAGATTTATATATATTTCTAACTTCTCATTCCGAAACTTTTCAAACCAAAACAAAATCATAACAATTTCGACGTAAGTATTCATTTTATTGTATTCCCAGCGAAGAAAAACAAGACCACCATTGTGTAGAACAAAGAATATTTTAGATTTCAAGCTTATTGTCTCAGCTGTTATCCAAACAGATAGTAAGAAACTTGTTTGGGAGCAAGTTCTACACTCTCACAACGTTTCTTCAATGTTCTGACTCCGAATAGAACTTCAAACTGCGTGAGTTCTTCGCCTTGTTACTCTGGACGCTAGGATTTAGCTTAAAGACTTTGAAAATAAAAACAAAATAAAATGTAAAAGCTGTTTGTTTTTTTCTTTTAAAGTTCGTAAGAAGGTGATGAAATGTTCGTGTCAATTACAAAATGTGTTCTAAGTATGTTCTCGCAGACTAATTTTATGTCGTGGTTATTTTAATAAACTATGAAAAAAAACTTGGGTCATTGGGTTCAAGTGTCACGTCTCCTTTTCAAGAAAATTTCTCACCGACTGGTCGACCTTTGCCACCAACTGGTTGAGACCAAAGAGCTGGCTTGTTCTTCGCCCAAAGAATTAGCATAGCCATTTAACATGGCAATGCTGCCAGCCTTCGGGAAAATTTCTAGATGTCAGTGATGTGGAGGAGTACTTCGACACTAAAGTGTTTTTTTGTATTATATGTAAATAGTTAACTTTAGTATAAATACTTATTTTATTTAAAATATACACAAATAAAACTATGAGAATAAATAAATCAAGCTTGTAAGCTCTTCACGCAGTTAAGAGGCGTATGAAAGTTGTTTTTGGTAAAATAAAGCGAAATAAAATTATGCATCAAAACTTAACTTTTCAATAAAATACCAGTATTGCAAACATTTTTCAATTAATGAATGTTTTAATTTCTTGATGTAAATGATTGCGAATAATTTAATTCTATTTTTATTCTTTAATTCTCGCTCCACACAAGGTGGTTTTTAAATTTTAACTCACATAAGATATAATGATATGTAAACAGTAATAAATCATATGAAACTCAATAATTTAAATAATGTAGATCAATAATTTTAGACAATTTAGATTATAAAGTGTAACATATGAGGTAGATTCATTGCAAACACTTTGAATTTAAAAAGTATGAAAAATTGTAAACGTTAGCACATTGACCTTTTACAAGAAAATTTTTTTTTTTTTGGTCTAGTGAAGTTAAATCAAGGATAGGTTACGCATTACAAAGTATATATAACTTATGCAAAAAAAGATCGCACGGTTTGTTCTCCAATTACATCGTGTAATTTAGGGTTAAGGTAACACGTCTTTTTCTTCCGTTCTGTCTTGTCACACGTCAGGCTTTCACCAACTTCCCTTCCATATCAACCCCTCACTTCTTCCCTTTTCTTTTATATTACTTCTTACACAATCTATCCAATTTTTTTTTTGCCTCCCTCTCCCTCTGCATATGTATACTCGATAACTTTTTAGTAACATGTGTTTCATCACTTCTCTTTATATGACCAAACCAAGAAAAACGATTCCCTTGAAAATAAAAAACACTTTTATTTATTATTATGTATTTATAAGCTGTTTACCCTGTCTTTTTGATTCTGTAAAATTTCCAATAAATAAATTTTTCAATAATAATCCTGGACAAACCCACTCTCTCGAAGTAGGCAGCTAATGATACAACCTATCATAGAGGCGTGACAAGTCGTTAGTCGCGTCACACTGAGATAAGACGGGCAGAGGTCCCCGCATCAATGGGGCATTGCCTAAGTTCACGATGTTCACGTGAAAAGGGTTATTTATGTCTATTCAGTACTTTACTAAGGAAGTTTTTAAGGTGCTGATGCATGAATGGTGCCTTTTGAATTAGATCAAACGTTACTGTTAGGTATAATTTTATATTTTTACCTCTACAGTCCGGATTAAGCGTTTTGCCTCGTCATTTATACGACGTACATCGAAGGACTGGAAACAATTTGCCCACTGCGGGCTTTCCGTTTAATTATAATTTGGTGTCTACGAGGCTAGAGTGAATATGCTCTTAATAAACTAGTGCGCTTCACCGTTAACGATTGCATCACTGCTTTCCATCAAGTAAGTCATTGTTTCAGTGTTTTTTTTATTTGTATTTACTTGGTGGTCTTAAATTTTGTTTTTACAGTGTATGTATCCATGCGTGCCAAATAAAATATCTTTCTTTCTTTCTTTCTTTCTTTCTTAAGTAGGATCGCAGTCAAGCACTAGTTTATGTCATTTAAAAAAAACACGTCACGACTACTTACATTAGAATAAACAACGCTTGTTCATATATAATGAAATATTTAATGCGACATCAACTGCTTATAATATGTAAAAAATCCTCGTCAATATACAAATCGTTTTGACAATTTTTTTTTTAAATTATTTTATTGAAGCAACCGTGGCTGCTTAACTAAATAATCCTACTAATATTATAACGCGAAATTTTGTATGTATGGGTGTTTGTAAGAGTAGTGGTGGCCGATTGGTAACGGCCCCGACTTGCAAGTTGTAGGTTGCGGGTTCAAACCCAGCCAGCCGCATTACTTTGTGTAATTTATTTCATCACCACTGCTCTCAAAACGGTGAAAGAAAACATCGTGAGGAAACCGGCATGTCCTAGAAGCAAAACTTCGAAGACATGTGACATCCACCAACCCACACTGGGCCCGCGTGGTGGATTACGGTCCATTCCCTCTCCTAGAGAGGAGGCCTGAGTCCCAACAGTGGGAACATTATAAGGCCGACTATACTATGCTATGCTAACCGTTGCTGTACAACAGTATTTTCCACGTCCTAAGACATAATGCCTATCGGACATTATCTCGACTGAATAATCCACTAACACAATGTTACATGAAGCGATACTGCAGATCTATAACCAAATTACTTACACAAACAAACACTTCCTAATCTGATCAAGCAGACAGATAAACTTTGTCGTCCGTTCTGAGGATTAATCGTGTGTAGCGGTAACTAAACATAAATTATATCTCAAGACAAAAAACTACAACTTGTGATGAGAGAACTCAACCCTTCGGACGGTGATGCTGAAAATTCCTCAAATTCACCGCATTCGACAAAAACTGCATCCAATTTTAAATCCTCTCTCAAAGAACATAAAACTTTATTTCCTTTGCAGCATATTGGCTCAGCGATTCATATGCTGGTGTGAAACAAAAAAATTTACGACACAAAATGTTTTAAACTCTATCAACATTTATTTAAGGTAGGATTTGAATTGAAGCAAGTTGGTAGTGTTGCCACGACCGGGATTGCAAACTTCTTGCTTAGCTCACTTTTGTTTCGCTGATAGTGGATAAATATTATTCGGAACTAGTTTCGGCCAGTTGATTCCAGTTTCAAACAGTTGGTTTTGATTAAAAGTCATTCGGGGTACTTTTACATTCGTGCGTTTCCGCGCTTGTGGTTTAAAATGAGTTTTGAAAATGATACTCACTATTCTGTTTCATAAAATATGCTCTAGTTTTTTAACGGAAAGTTACTTTATATTTCTTTTTTTTATGAACTGGTGCAATTTTTGTTATTTACACGTACTGCATATGAAAAAAAATGCTCAATTTTCGAAGGACCAATAACTAAATTTGTCATTACACATATATCTAGTAAAAATATAACAAGTTGTCACTCACTTGAATAACAAAGCAATTAATAACAATCAATTAAACACAAACTACATATTCCGAACGCATTGTGTCCGTCACAACAATTATAACGTACACCAAGTAGACGCAATAAACTCCCAAAATGGCGGTCATAATAACAATTGAATCGTAAAGCTGATTATCTAACGGGGTTTGCGGCAGTAAATATTGTTATAATGCACGCTCCAGTCCCGGGCTTGCATACAATATCCCGGTGACGGGAACAATGCAGTCCCCCGGGATCCCGGTAACGCGGGATGTGGGTATAACTTACTGTTATTAATACGTAACAGAGATTATAAAGATGCCAATTTTGGTGTATGCAGCGTTGTGAGCGGACGGAACAATGTATTGGAGTATTTGGTAGTTAGTTTGTGATTGGGACATCCTTTGTTGTTTATCTTTTGACTTTTCCTATATTTATTTACAACAGAGTGAAATTTCAATATAATAAAAATGTAAGCTTATCATCATCTTCCTGCCCTGGCCTGATGTTATTTAGAGTCGGCCGTTGGGACCATTTCTCCCAGTTAAGTGGACAAAAAACTGTAGCCCAGTTCACAGTCTAGTCTTCAAGTTTCGTTTACGTAAGATTGACATATTTGTGCGAAAAACTGTCCAGTGAATTTAAAGCATTTTCTTCGAGCACCACATCTCTAATACAACTTTTCCCTACTTTTTCCAACCCTTAGGTAAGCTTACGATTATTGTTATGGACCCATAAAAAAAAACCTGAAATATATATATATTTTTTTATTCTTATAGAAAGAACGAGACATGTGGGTGCAAGTTATTTTTACCTTTTTTAAAGACAATGTCGTGTATAAGCGGACACCTTGGGACATGCTCGTGGGCATAGTTTAAGACAAAGCTGTGTATCAGCGGACATCTTGGGTCATGTTCTTGGGCCACAAGTTAAGGCAAAGCTGTGTATCAGCGGACATCTTGGGACTTGCTCTTAGGCCACAAGTTAAGACAAAGCTGTGTATCAGCAGACAACTTGGGACTTGCTCTTAGACCACAAGTTAAGGCAAAGCTGTGTATCAGCAGACAACTTGGGACTTGCTCTTAGACCACAAGTTAAGGCAAAGCTGTGTATCAGCAGACAACTTGGGACTTGCTCTTAGACCACAAGTTAAGGCAAAGCTGTGTATCAGCAGACAACTTGGGACTTGCTCTTAGACCACAAGTTAAGGCAAAGCTGTGTATCAGCGGACATTTTGGGACTTGCTCTTAGGCCACAAGTTAAGACAAAGCTGTGTATCAGCAGACAACTTGGGACTTGCTCTTAGGCCACAAGTTAAGGCAAAGCTGTGTATCAGCGGACATCTTGGGACTTGCTCTTAGACCACAAGTTAAGGCAAAGCTGTGTATCAGCAGACAACTTGGGACTTGCTCTTAGACCACAAGTTAAGGCAAAGCTGTGTATCAGCAGACAACTTGGGACTTGCTCTTAGACCACAAGTTAAGGCAAAGCTGTGTATCAGCAGACAACTTGGGACTTGCTCTTAGACCACAAGTTAAGGCAAAGCTGTGTATCAGCGGACATCTTGGGACTTGCTCTTAGGCCACAAGTTAAGACAAAGCTGTGTATCAGCAGACAACTTGGGACTTGCTCTTAGGCCACAAGTTAAGGCAAAGCTGTGTATCAGCAGACAACTTGGGACTTGCTCTTAGGCCACAAGTTAAGGCAAAGCTGTGTATCAGCGGACATCTTGGGACTTGCTCTTAGGCCACAAGTTAAGACAAAGCTGTGTATCAGCAGACAACTTGGGACTTGCTCTTAGGCCACAAGTTAAGGCAAAGCTGTGTATCAGCGGACATCTTGGGACTTGCTCTTAGGCCACAAGTTAAGACAAAGCTGTGTATCAGCGGACATCTTGGGACTTGCTCGTGGGCCACAGGTTAAGACAAAGTTGTGTATCAGCAGACATCTTGGATCATGCTCGTGGGCCACAGGTTAAGACAAAGCTGTGGTATCAGCGGACATCTAGGGTCATGCTTTTGGGCCACAAGTTAAGGCAAAGCTGTGTATCAGCGGACATCTTGGGACTTGCTCTTAGGCCACAAGTTAAGACAAAGCTGTGTATCAGCAGACAACTTGGGACTTGCTCTTAGGCCACAAGTTAAGGCAAAGCTGTGTATCAGCAGACAACTTGGGACTTGCTCTTAGGCCACAAGTTAAGGCAAAGCTGTGTATCAGCGGACATCTTGGGACTTGCTCTTAGGCCACAAGTTAAGACAAAGCTGTGTATCAGCGGACATCTTGGGACTTGCTCGTGGGCCACAGGTTAAGACAAAGTTGTGTATCAGCAGACATCTTGGATCATGCTCGTGGGCCACAGGTTAAGACAAAGCTGTGGTATCAGCGGACATCTAGGGTCATGCTTTTGGGCCACAAGTTAAGGCAAAGCTGTGTATCAGCGGACATCTTGGGACTTGCTCTTAGGCCACAAGTTAAGACAAAGCTGTGTATCAGCAGACAACTTGGGACTTGCTCTTAGGCCACAAGTTAAGGCAAAGCTGTGTATCAGCAGACAACTTGGGACTTGCTCTTAGGCCACAAGTTAAGGCAAAGCTGTGTATCAGCGGACATCTTGGGACTTGCTCTTAGGCCACAAGTTAAGACAAAGCTGTGTATCAGCGGACATCTTGGGACTTGCTCGTGGGCCACAGGTTAAGACAAAGTTGTGTATCAGCAGACATCTTGGATCATGCTCGTGGGCCACAGGTTAAGACAAAGCTGTGGTATCAGCGGACATCTAGGGTCATGCTTTTGGGCCACAAGTTAAGGCAAAGCTGTGTATCAGCGGACATCTTGGGACTTGCTCTTAGGCCACAAGTTAAGACAAAGCTGTGTATCAGCAGACAACTTGGGACTTGCTCTTAGGCCACAAGTTAAGGCAAAGCTGTGTATCAGCAGACAACTTGGGACTTGCTCTTAGGCCACAAGTTAAGGCAAAGCTGTGTATCAGCGGACATCTTGGGACTTGCTCTTAGGCCACAAGTTAAGACAAAGCTGTGTATCAGCGGACATCTTGGGACTTGCTCGTGGGCCACAGGTTAAGACAAAGTTGTGTATCAGCAGACATCTTGGATCATGCTCGTGGGCCACAGGTTAAGACAAAGCTGTGGTATCAGCGGACATCTAGGGTCATGCTTTTGGGCCACAAGTTAAGACAAAGCTGTGTATCAGCGGACATCTTGGGACTTACTAGTGGGCCACAGGTTAAGACAAAGCTGTGTATCAATGGACATGTTGGGACATGCTCGTGGGCCACAGGTTAAGACAAAGTTGTGTATCAGCAGACATTTTGGGACATGCTCCTGGGCCACAGGTTAAGATAAAGCTGTGTATCAGCGGACATCTTGGAACATGCTCGTGGGCCACAGGTTAAGCGCCCTGCTCTGATGCATACTACTAATTTTTTGTTCAAAGTATAATCAGTTGTAGTGTAGAGTGTAGTTTTTGCCGGAATCTGTGTTTCCCGATGGCTACAACTCCGGAATCTTTAAATCAAGAGTGAATAGATTGCTTCTTGGTAAGCGCGCTCCATCGTCGTCCGCACCTTCACTTTCAATCAGGTAAGATAGCGATCAAGTGCGTACCAATAAAGAATAATAAAAAAAAAAACGAAAATTACCCTAAAATCCTTGTAAAATAGAATTCTCGGTATGAGTACTAGATTCAAAATCCGTGATAGTAGGAAACCTCAGACTTCTACAAAGCCTCATTCCTATCAAAAGTCGACTAGTATTCCTTCAGTTGTCTTTTGTGTTCCAGGGCCAGGGCAAAAATAGGGTACTCATTTAGTTGCCAATGTATAATAAACTTCCTAGCCATATTCAACAACTAAGCCTTAAATTTAAAACATTTGTAAAGCGAAAACTTTGCCAAAAGGCTTTTTACACTATAAAGAACAATGTTGAGGACGAAAAGGCTTGGGATTGACCTGCTCCAGTACGCACTACGCACAAAATAATGCAACAGTTCATTATTTTTCTATTTTGTTTTTGTTTTTAATTGTGCTTTTTATTATTATTTTTTTTTTACAATTTCATATTGTAGGATATTTTTATTTAGCAATTTGTCATTTTTTTTTCTATTAATTTTTGACATCAATATTTATTTTACTAAGTGTTACATTTTGTAAATTGTATATTTCCTTTTATTATTGTGAACGTGAGGACACTGTTGATTGTTTTTTTTTTCCTTTTGAGTAATTTTAACGTGTGTCTGGCAATTTGAGTATATTGTGCGGCCTACCCAAATGACCTTTCCTTGGTATTGTTCGTCAAGTCGTTGAGCTCCTTAGTAGTCCTGGGTTGAGCTTTGCGAATACTGACAAATGCTTGCACTGACTGGACAGGTCCATTCAAATCTGTATGGTTCTTTCTTCAAAAAACCATCTCAGACAAATCTGCATGGTTCTCATGTGATTTGACCATTACATATTAACTGTATGGACTTTAAAAGTGACTTTGACCCCTGAGTTTGTTTCGGCATTCCTTCTCAGGATAGTCAGCTAGGAAACACCGGCCTCATCTAGTTTAAATGACGAAAAAAAATGACGTGTAAAAGTGTTTTTTAAACCTACTTACAAAATAAATATCATTTATCATTTGCCATAGTAACTCTTTCATACATTCCCGCAGCCCTAGCTGGCATCGGCTCTACTGAGCTCCGTCCATTTTGCTCACATCTCTTTGAGGTACGCGTGAAACACAACGAGCCGTTGCTTTTGGCTTGATTCTTACTGGACGGCTGGACGGTGAGCTACTCATTTTTCAGTATCCGCAAGCTCGCCACTACAGTGACCGGGAATAGCAGGTGACTGCATCCCATTTCTTCTCATCTCTAACCATGACTCGAGCTAGGACCGGGCGTTCTGTGTCCAGTAGGCCAGCCGTTTTTCCTGCTCAATCCAAAACTGGTACCTCCCTAAACACCCATGTTCGGTGAGGACTTGCGTCAGGCAGGAAGTGACGACACCGTGGCGCCTCTGTGGCCATTCTTCAAAGAGGGGGTTTACCGTTTGTGGCGTGCTCTGGGTTGAAGCAGTCGCTGTCATCGTACTACCATAAGATTCCGTTTAAACTCTGTCCGCAGCTCTGCGACTTGTCACGGCAGCGGCGTCTCACCCCAGCGTTGCACCTTCACGTACTGTAGAACTGCCTGCCAGTACATTTGCTTCCAGGCTTTGACTAGTGCATCATGCGTCATCGGCGGTGTAACATATCATTTTAACGCAGTGTGGAAGTGAATCATTGTTGTACAGCCGTGGGTCCAGGACCTAACCGAGACCACGAAAGCAAATGAGTAGTGTGGCTTGCCAAGATCATACTTGTATAACTCAGATCAGGTATAATTGTCTCAAACGGAAGAAACTCTTCTGTATGATCGTCGTAGTTTTTGCTGGATCTAGACATGCATGCAAAGTAATTAAGTAAGTTCCCAAGGGTAACAAAAAAAAGCCTCAGATGGGACGTAGCCGAGATGATAGGTACCAAGTCAGTAGCCCTACTCAAACTAAGACAGCCAGACAACAAAAAATAAATACTTATTTCACACAAAACGTAATATTTGGTCAAAACAACGCGCCAACAGACAGTATTGAAAATAACATTTTCAATATAGTTAAACTTGTTTTAGATCTAAATAATTTGTTTTTTTGTATATTTTGTTATGTGAAGTTTTATATGTGTTGTGTTTTATGTTCTTTGTACATTTTTTAATGATGTGTCTTCTTCTGTGTATATGTGAGTACATATTTGGACTGGCCTGTTGGTCTAACGGTTAGTGCCCTGACTGCTATGCCAGAGGTCGTGGGTTCGATTCCTACCCAGGACAAATGTTTGTGTGATGAGCATGATCATTTGTTCTGTGTCTGGGTGTAATTTATCTATATGTATTTATTTAGAAATATATAAGTATGTTTATCAGTTGTCTAGTACTCATAACACAAGCTCTGCTTAGCTTGAGACTAGATGGCTTTGTGTGATGGTTGTGGAATGTTATTATATTATCATTATTATATATTATAAAATAAATAAATAAATCGTCTTTATGTTGCTTTTCCTACTTCTCGCACTTGACTATATAATTTTATTTAAAAACTCAGAAAACGAGTCTAACATAATTTTCAGATGACAAAAATGTATAAAATAACAAAGGAAAGATATATCTCTGGTTTTATCTGGGTTTTGACGAATTTGTTTATTAAAAGTTGATTCTATAATAAAACACCCCTTGCTGGCCTCAAAAATAAACTCTATGTTAAGCATAGCGACCAGAACAATTGACACTAATATACTTACCCACAGATTGATGAACCCCCAAGACGCCAGCGTGGGTACGAAGCAGATTATTTTATTAAAAAAGACATTAAAGAACTGGTCGGCGCTATCTAAAGACGAGGATAATAAAAATACCGCCATTGAATGGAAATCTTTTGGTCTGCTATTTTAGTTTTATTTAATTCAATATCTTAACTCCTGATCTTTGAAATTGAAAAAAATCCGGATTCCTTTGATGTTTGAGAGATATGAAAATCTTAGAACTCCAGGTTTATTTACGAGCTTTTTTTACTTTCCTTATGTTTCCTTTTGAATAGATGTTAAGGTAAATAAATGTGCTTTACAGTAAGACTTTTAATGGCATTAAAAAAACATAAAAAACCCACTCTCGATGTCATGACAAATAGACCAGTTATTTTTTCACTGACCTTTCTGACTTTCTAAAAATTATAGATTTTGTTTAACCACTGTTTTGTAAAGATATCTTGGATCTGTTTTTTACAACCCGAGTTAACAACATCTTAGGTTATGCCCTATATTTATAATAATCATAAACCAAGAAATTTTGAATTTTTTTTTAGTTGGATAATCATTTAACGTAATACAATATAGCATAAGCATAGCATAATCAGCCTTTCAATGTTCTCACTGCTGAGACTCAGGCCTAGGAGAGGGAATGGGCCGTAATCCACCACGCGGGCCCAGTGCGGGTTAGTGAATGTCACATGTCTTCGAATTTTTGGTTCTAGGACATGCCGGTTTCCTCACGATGTTTTCCTTCACTTTTTTGAGAGCAGTGGTGATGAAATAAATTACACAAAGTAATGTGCCTGGCTGGGTTTGAACCCGCGACCTACAACTCGTAAGTCGGGGTCGTAATACAATATATGTAATTATATTTATTTGATAGCGTTCTATAATGAATTATAACAAAATAAATATACAAAAATTACTTAGAAAAGATAGTAGGAACTGGAAAACTCTTAGCTTTAAGCATTTACGAAACATAGTAACTTGAACTGTTGTAACAACAGTCCATAGTTTACACAAAGCGGATTCAAAAGGTCCCGCTCTAGTCTCGGGACAACTTTTAAAACGTGTCCCAGAGGTGGTTCTGGTACCGATACCGATCGCCTTGTCGAGATCGGAACCATTTCAGAGTTATGTCCGCGACACTCCTGACGAATGAATAGGACTTCAGTTAGCTCGTTCGAAACAAAGTGGCTTGTTGCCGTTGCGTTATATATAAGTTGTACTAAGAATATACGTAATACTGTTTAGTAATAAAGTTTGTATTATTTAAAAAAAAAGTACAATTAATAACAAAGATATTTAGAACGAACTACATTTTGAATTGTCAAAAATTTAAGGACAAAAATGAACCAAAGTTAAATATCTCTAATCTATCGTTAAAACCAGTGAGATTTCACACAATACCTTTTTTTTTACTCACTCAACTTGCAAAATTAAAGCAAAACTCCAGTCAACGGACTCTGCGCAAACGAAATTGTTCGCAGAATTTAACTAAAAGTGCATAAAATAACCTGACTCGCAAAACTGAAGACACAGATATGCAAAACTGTACAACGTTATTTACATAATCCATAGCAAGAAGCCGACCGTCGACGTGTGCCCCTTGTAAATAGAATAAAACCCATTTATCCTGAGGCTAAACTGTGCCCCGATGGATACGGCTGGAAATAGGCCGAGGCGGGTTATGGTTTCGGCCTGAATTTAGGTTTCGGCTTACACTGAGAGGAAAGTGCTGACGGTGAGAATTTTGATTTAGTCGGGCTTTAAAGTTAAGATGCTGAAATTGAACTCAAGTCATGTATTTTCTCTCAACACAATTTATTCAATTCAAATTGAATTTGCTTCTGCTTCAAAACATATTGCACAGATCAATCAATGTCAATATAGAAAATCAATCCTATAATTATGTGGTATACTATTTGCATACCACACTATGACTCATATCTATATATTTCTCTATCTATATTTTTTTTGTGGTTGTTTCTATTTGTGTGTTTTTTGTCTGCTATGTAACGCTTTATCTATCTAGCTATCTTTTACTTTTTCTTACAAACCATACAAAATGATATTCAAAATTTATATTTAGTTTCCGCTTGACACATAGTTTCGGTGTCTGATAAGTTTCGGCCACTCACTCGTCTTCACTAAACAGTATTACGTAGTTTTTTGGCGCGAACTCGCTTCCACATTGTTGTCACGCGCACTCGCCGCATACACTTCGCTGCCTTGTTTATAATATATAAAAAAAAAAACTACGGACATGATCTTTTATATTTAAACATTAAATATAAAATTGTGAGCCTGATAGTGAAGGGAAAATAAACATTCATTGTTTTTTGTAAAAGTAACTGCACTTTAAAAAAATATTTTACTTGTCGTTGTGTTACTGAATGAAATTTACTTATTATTTAAGCAATTATTTCTTGCAATACTGTACTGTCTTTTATTATTTTTATTTACTATTTATTTTGTGTTTACTACGTGTATGTTTATAATAATAAATTTCAAAGATGACGGTTTTGCGTTTACTTATTTTTTTGGTATTTTTACATACGGTGTCTACATCTAATTTCTAACTAACTTTTGCAGGTATGCTGGAAGAGATTTGTATAGAAATAAGCATCACCTTTTTACGTATTTTGCAGTTTTCTTCTTTTTGGTGGTGGATGTAGTTGGATAATATTAAAGGTATTCTTTATCGATTTAGAGATAATACTACTAATAAATTTCTTTTTCTGTGCGAAAAATCTGCGACTTCCACCCCTATGGCGTTGATAAGATTTGTAAAGTAAAAAATTATTTGCATAAATTGTAGGTACATGAAATAAGAATAATAATGTAGTCACAAATGTAGCTATTAAAATAAATAAACCGCTTATTATATATTAGTCCTCACTATTATATAAAGTAGGTTTGTTACACAAAGAAAAAAATAGTGTGCTACATAATTTAGGTATGTACTTTTTTAAGTTTAAAAAAATATTTTTTCCTCTTCTTCATGCATCTCATGTTTCACTAATTTCTCACGAGACTGCCTTGCATTTCAGGATGCAAACTACTTCTACTTTGAAGCATTACGGAAAATTTATTACACTGACATTCACCAGAAGAACGTTTATAAGTAGATTATAGTATTTAAGTGGTGCTATACCTAAGTACCTCAGAAACCGGTACAGAAGATGTAAATGTATTTAAATTGTGAGAAGGTTTAAACCAACCCCGAATATACGTAGTTTGGTTTCTGTATTAAGCTGCTGACAATAGCAATCTAGAATTTGGGAATAAAACCCATTGTTAAAGATATAAGGCTCAAAGCCTATACCTGAATAGAACTATTCCAAAAGTAAAATATTAAGAGTGCTCACTAATTATATATCAAACCTTTAACCATAATGTTTGGATCAATTTTCAGTTCAACTTGCTGCATAATAAATACTATTGCTTACTATTCTTCGGAGTAAAACAGACAAGCAAATATTTTTCTAAGTAACTCGACATATTGCAAACAGCCAGTGGTTCACACAAGTATCTCCATACAAACCGAACACGCCAGCACGCGGGAGCGCGGTACAGGGCGCTGAACGAATTCAATTCCCCACTAAAATTCAATAATATTGCCAATCGGCGGTCACAACGGAGGCCATTGTGTTTTAGAAAGGTTTTTGTTGTGTGCCGGCAGAACGCCGATGGCTCTAAACTACGGAACCACTTTCGTGTCGCGCGAATATTTTTGATGTTTCGAAAATGTCACTTGTTTTTTGTGTTTTGTTTTTGCTGACGTGCTGAATGTTTTGGTGCGATTCGATAGAATCTATATTGTGAACTGTACCTAATTATTAAATATCTAGATATACTTCAGCTCTTGGGAGATGAAATTTCCTGAAAACTTAACTGTAGGCGGTTTATTGAGTCCAAAGCCAAGGTAGGTTAACTTTAGGCTCGAAAACTCAGCAGTACTTCCCAGACGGTACATCAGCTTCTAATGTTATAAAAGACACAGTTTCGATCGTATGTGGAATTCTGCAGCCACATATAGCTGGTGCTGCAGAATGTCATCTTGGAACTTTAAAATCAGTGGACAGGCGTGCGCAGAGGCTAATTATTATCCAGATTTGGTTGACACCAATCTAAAAAGCCTGGAGCATAGGTGTTGGGTAGTCTTTTCAGTGGAGTATGCGCCGGAATTACATGACTTGATTCCACCTTTATCTCTCTACCATCGGACAATCTGACATATGGCGAGTGTTTACTCTTAAGCGAAATACTTAGTCCAGACTGCAGTGTTTTGCGTCGTAGTTTATACCGCATACAGCGACTGAAACAATTTTCATGCAGTGGTCTTCCCATCCGATTAAAACACTACTTTATATGCATGTGCTAAAAAATATTTTTTCCAGTAGCAACTAATTTATTAGTAATACCGGTCACTGATTCGGGTTAATAAAATACGTTAAACTATGTATTCATACTTCAACGGTCCGGAGAAAGCGAAATACTGCAGAGTTTTGCTTCGTAGTTTATACCGCGTACAGTGACTGAAATAATTTGCCTGCTGGGGTCTTCCCGTCCAACTATAATTTAGGTGTCTTCAAGGCTAGAGTGAATAAGCTCTTAAAAAACTAGTGCGCCTCACCATCAATGATTGCATCACTGCTTACCATCTGGTGGAATCGCAGTCAAGTACTGGTTTATAACAATAAAAATAAAATTAAACATTCCAGTTGATAGAAACCTGGTGCCGATTCAAGCAAGGTAAGGCAAGCAAGGTAAGGCAAGCTTCTCCATCATACTTCTTGGTACTCAAAATTATCTTAATACCTTATACTAAATTACCTATTCTCAGCTATTATTAGCTTTGGTAGGTCTTCTATCGCTGATGTAATCGATAGCACAGTCGCGTTATTTGAAATCTATAATTATGTATTCACCGTTTCTATCGTATAGGTGATTAAAACGTGTAGACTTGCTAGCTATTAGATTAGCAACGTCACGGTACTAAAATATTATTTTGGTCATGTTGAAGCATGACAGTGTTCTATGTTTGGACTAGTAACAAAAATCAATTGATTTTAATAGAAAGAAAAACAGTCTACTTTTATATTTCTAAGACTAATAATGAAGATCACCTTTTACTATGAACTGGTTTCGGGATTGAAAAATCTGGAACCAGACATTATTATCATTTCCAAAATTTCCAGCTATTATACATATAATTTTAGCCGAGAGCACTCCTATGGCTGGACACAGTTCTTCCTTATTGGTCGCCACATCGGCTGGTTGTTTGACTCTCGCATCCAGAAGATTCCCACTACTTTTACCAGGACATCAGCCACTTTGTGTAAGGCCTTCTGGTACACGGTCGCCACTCCAGCACCGAATACATTAGTGTAATTTACGTGTCTGTGTGTATTTGTTACTTCTTCATGCTCGAACGGTTGTATGGATTACGATTAAACTTGGTACACGTGTGAACCATGATCTATAATAATATAAGGGATACTTTTTACTTCGGGGATATGTTCTCTTGGATAGTTTTATACTATCAATGCCACTGATTATTCATCATCATCATTTCAGCCGAAAGACATCCACTGTTGGACATAGGCCTCCCCCAAATATCGCTACAATGACTGGTCCTGTGCATCTCGCATCCATCGGATTCCCACGACCCTCACCAGGTCATCGGTCCACCTTGTGGGAGGCCTTCCAACGCTGCGTCTTCCGGTACGTGGTCGTCATTCCAGAACCTTTCGTCCCCACCGACCATCTGTTCTGCGAGGAATGTGCCCTGCCCACTGCCACTTAAGTTTGGCGATTCTTTGGGCTATGACCATAACCTTGGTTCTCCTGCGGATGTCCTCATTTCTGACGCGATAACGCAAGGAAACTCCGAGCATAGCCCTTTTAGTAACTTTAAGCCTTCTGATGACGCCCATTGTAAGCGACCACGTTTCAGAGCCATATGTCATCACTGGCAACACGCACTGGTCATAGACTTTTGTCTTGAGACACTGTGGTGTATTGGACGAGAAGACACCGCAGCTTCCCGAACGCTGCCCAGTTGAGTCGGATTCGATGATTGACCTCTTTCTCGAAGTTAGACCTACCCAACTGGACTGTCTGTCCCAGGTAAACGTAGTCGTCCACAACTTTGAGTGTAGAGGCTAGTACCTGTCAAAAATAATATCGTAGTTTTTAAAATTTCTTCACTCACAAGCACTACTAGGTACCAGTCTATACATGACTGCTCCTACATTTTGTAGGAGCGTAATTAAGCGACTGGATTAGTCGGCGTGAGATTAATCTAACGATTTTAGATAGTAAATCACTTAGTATGATTGAGACGACTTGATTAATATCCAACTTGTAAACTAGCTATACTGTACCTACTTAAATTGACTGATAGAGTTACATTAAGACTGAATAATGATTATCTTGAACTCTTATAGTTTATGGACTAACTTTGTTAAAGATAAATTAATTCTCTTTCGTTTATGTCATATAACTCTAGTTTTATTGAGATTACAATCAAAAGAATTCTGCATCAATCAAAATGATATTTTAGTAGTGATAAAGCATCGAAAATTCTAAATATAGGTCACCTTTAAGATAGAAATCTTTATTTTATATTAATATTATCGAAAACAAATTAATAGTTCTTGTGACATTGAAGTCGTTTTTGTTAGATAAGAATTCCATACTCCTCAATATTTTCCCGAAAATCCAAAAGAAATACATATGATTCAAACATAAATAAAGTCCATATAATGTTAGTAACAAGGGTCTAAAAAACCTTGTTAGTATTGCAGCATTCATTTCAAGGTTTAAAATCAATTAAAAACAAAAACAAATGCCACGACATCTAAAAGAGACCAACCAGCAACTAGTGTATTTTATAAAAATATGACTGACGATCCTTAGGTGAAGTACGCCTGGAAAGAAATGACATAATAATCTAATTATTGAAGTTATGGTTGTTTCCATGCAGCTCACATCAGTACCAGTGAACGCACTACCTACTAACAATCGCTAATATTAAATCAATTAAAGAACTATTTCGTCTGCCAAGGTTAGATTAATTTTAACCTATGCGTAGGTGTTTATCTATTTCTAGAAATGGAGCCAATCATAGTTAAGGTTACTGATAGTTAGTATTTCAATAATTGCTTCAAGTTATATTACCTCTTTATAACTTGGCCTCAAATCATAATTCTTAGTGAGAGTCTTTATTTATTTTTTTTATCAAATGAAATCAAGCTAGCTTTCTATGTAACATATGTATGTACATTCAATTTATCAATACATAACCATTATATTTTCCGGTATCAGAGACCTATAGAAAAAATACATAAAATAATCTTAAACAATAATTAACTAATACATATTGGGACGGTACCTGTGTCGACACTCTTGCGCCATCCCATCTTCCTAGCTCTTTGTGCTGTGCTGGTGCTGCCGCTGCTGCTGCGGAGAACCTCAAGCGGCGGAAATATAACAACCTCGTCGGCAGTTATATTTTTGAGCCGTTTGGGGTTGAAACTCTTGGGCCGTGGGGTCCGAGTGCTCATAAGCTGTTCAAAGAACTATCCAAACGCTTAGTAGACACTTCGCGTGACCCAAGGGCTGGCTTTTACTTCGGTCAGAGATTAAGCATTGCCATACAACGTGGCAATGCCGCCAGCCTTTTGGGCACACTTCCAGTCGACAGCGATGCGGAGGAGTTTTTTGACGCCATATTAGCTTTTAGATTTTTATTTAAGTGTATATATAAGTTAGTGTATATATGTTAAGTGTTTTATGTATTGATAGATTCCATATTGAAATAAATAAATAAAGAAGAAGGTAACTGACAAAAAAAATACATATTATAAAAACTAATAACAACTAATATGTTCCTACTGTATCTAAAAGTGTCTTAAATAGATATCACTGTCAGCGATATGATCGCCATTTGTTTGTACCCATAGATTAAAGTTTGTGTAACTTTTTTGTTAAAAATAAAATTAGGATGAATGAAGAGAATCACAATGAAATATGATTTTGGTTGTAAAATACACCTAATTATAAACTTCACTTCTAGGTTCTGGCTTTCCCACGGCCTTTTATTTTACTTTGCTGTCTGTAATAAGATCGTATATTCTTCTTCACGGAAGATCCAGTAATTAATTCCAATCTATCTATATTTTTCTAGGTATTTTACAACCTATTCGTTCAGCTTTTGGGGCAATCATTCCTGAAAAGAATTTGGTGACGAAACTCACATACACAAAAGTCAAAGTCAAAGTCAAAGATTTTTATTTCACATAGGCCTACATGGGCACTTATAAAACGTCAGAAGCTAGTGCACGGTTCCAAATTGGTCGTTTCCTATGGAGAAGAACCGGCAAGAAACTCCATGAAAACACCTGAATGGCATGTATGGAAAAAATGTTTAACAGGTATCGAACCCACGACACGCAGAGTAGCAGTCAATCGCTCAACTACTTCGCCAACCGTGCCGTCAAACCTTTTTTTTTAGGTGGGAAAATCATCTAATGACATCCCCCGCCCTTGGGCGGAGCAGGAGGGCGTGTCAGATTTTTACTGACTAAAAACCCACTCCTGTTCCTTCTTTGCCATTGTTCCAGGGCCCCAGGGATCTTTTTCGCATCACCCATGGCCCCAGTAGGCTTCTACCCTGCTGGGCCCTTACGGTTGCTGAAATCTCCTTGAAGCACGCGTGGAAAACTACGCGCTGCCGACGTTTTGGGCTTAGTCCGGATGGTTACCGGACGGTCGGACGGTGAGCTACCCATTGCTCGCCGTCCCCAAGTCCGTATCTACGGTGGCTGAAAATCGGGACCGGAATCCCGGAAGTTTCTGTGATGACGTTCATCTGTCTGTACTTAGATGTAAAATCATACATACATCAATGCCTATCCATATAGCTTCTGATACAGTAAGTAGTGCTAACAATGAGCCAGCAGGGCAGGTCAGGTGAGCCCAAACATCAGCCAGGTTAACTGCTCCGAGCATGCGCAGTAATGCAGTGTATTACATTCTCATTAGACAACTTACTGATATCTAGTTTGAGATATCTTGAGTATTATTAAGGTCGTTCGTAAGAAGCTTAAGATGCATGATTAATTTGAATAAGAGGATTTGAAAAAGGGAATATTAAAGTTACGTTTCACTTTTTTTCCACAACTACATTTCGTCCCAAACTAAGCAGAGCTTGTGCTATAAATACTAGACAACTGATAAATATGCTTCTAAATACATACATTGTTAAAGATAAATTGCACCCAGACACAGACCAAACGATCGTGCTCGCCACACAAACATTTGTCTTAGGTGCAGGGAATCGAACCCACGATCTCCGGCGTAGCAGTCAGGACCACTAACCACTATATCAACAGGCCAGTCATGTCAGTCAATAGCTACTTTAGGCCCGAATGACAGTGCAAAATTATCACTCCCTCTCATGATAAAAAGTATCTTATGTGCTATTCCAGGACATGGCCTATCTGTGTATCGAGTTTCACCGAAGTCCATTCAGCCGTTCGAGCATGAAGAAGTAACAAACATACACACACTTACAAACTTTCGTCTTTGCCCTTTAGGTGACTTCTAAGTCTTCTTATGAGGCCTATTGTAAGCGACAACGTTTTGGAGCCATAATGTCTTCAATGGCAACACATACTAGTCATAGACTTTCGTCTTGAGACACTGTGGTATATTGGACGAGAAGATACCGTGGAGTTTCCCGAACGCTGTTTAGCCGAGTCGGATTCGACGATTGGCCTCTTTCTTGAAGTTAGACCTACCTAACTAGACCGTCTGTCCCAGGTAAACATAGTCATCCACAACTTCGAGTGTAGAGTTTCCGATCTTGATACCGATAGTCTATCTGGCATCGTTGAAGATACTGTAGTACGGCCTTTCTTGTAGTCTACAAACGCTAAGCAGAGAGGCTGATTACACTCCTCAGTCTTTTAAATAACCTGCTGCACGGTCGATCGCATTGGCTTGCATAGACTTAGAGATTTCAAATTCAAGTGCCGGGTTTTTTGGCAGATATTGCTTTTACTAGCAATTACCATGTAAAAAAATTACATCTGAGTTAATTAACTCATTATATTGACTCAACGAAATTATATTGGATATGGCCTACCCTTATGTAAAATTTCAAACCAAATCCGTTAAGCTCTTCTAACGTAAAGAAGTAACAAATATACACACACGAATTTTCAGCTTTATAATATTCATCATCATTTCCACCAAAAGATGTCCACTGTTGGACATAGGCCTCCCCCAAGTGTCGCTACAACGAACGTGTTTCGCATCCATCTGATTCCCGTGACCCTCACTAGGTCATCGGTCCATCTTGTGGGAGGCCTTCCGACGCTGCGCCTTCCGGTGCGCGTTAGCCACTTCAGAACTTTTCGTCCCATCAACTATGTGTTCTGCGAGCAATGTACCCTGCTCACTACCACTTCGATTTGGTGGTTCTTCGGGCTTTGCCGGCAACCTTGGTTTTGCGGATAGCTTCATTTCAGATGCAATCACGCAAGGAAACTTCGATCATAGCCGTTTCCATTGGCTTTTGGGTGACTTTAGCCTAATATTATACAACGATTGTATACATAAAAATAGTTTAAGTACGGTTAGTTATCCACAAATCTTAGTCCTAACTATGTGAAATGGAAAATGAAATAGATAACAATTTAGCCGCGAACCCAAATCGTATGAAGCAGACCGTAATTATCAAATTTTCAAGCTCCCTAAACAGATTAGTCTGGCCATAATCATGACGCACTGAATTCACACGATACTGCCACATAAATAACATGCTTTATTAATGACTGGAGTATGTTTAGGCTTTAAATAATACTCGCCTACAATAATGATGTTCCTCTAGTGGGTCCAAAACACTTCCTGGACTTTATAGAAAAACTGTTAGTTAGACCAAATAGACTTCCAATTTTTCTAAATTACCTCTCGATGCTTTTCGTTATAATTTATGATGACCTGCAGAAAAATATCTGAACCTAGGAAATAAAGATAACGTTAAAAGAGTGAGATTTAAACTATAAAGTAATTTTGGTGTCTAAGTCAAATTTGTTTGTGCACGAAAATGTCATAACAAAAAACTAGACTCAAACTCATAACCTCACATTGACAGTCTGCATCACGCCCACTGGTTTATTACCGCTAAACACCTTTGGAGGTAGGCCGAACAGAGTGTAAGGTCCCACAAACCTCCGTTGAAAAGGGAGGATCCTCTGACCAGACGGGATGTAATGTCTGGTGGGTAACTGCCCGGCAGATGATTTTGGGCTGTTCTATATGTTCTAATCGCGCGGAGAACTTTGATTGCGCGATGAACTAATCCTGTTCTTATGTATAGTTCTTATATATGACGCCATAGATGTCACTACACAACTAACATACTGTCGTCAGTAAAATATTAACTAAATAATATGCCAATATGCTTCCATATTATAAAAACAAAGACCCCACCGCGTCTGTCTGCCTGTATGAACACGATAATCTCAAACATCAATAGAGATTGTACGTGGTAAAAGTACATTGTTATATATGCCAAAATTTATCAAATTTAAATTGTTATATTATAATTTTAGAATCTGTTATTTAATGGTTAGTTTATAAAACTTAATATTGGTTTAAAAGAATTCTAATTATTAATTTGTGTATAGTTTTTATTTTGTTTCTGTAAGTAACAATTACTTAAAAAAATAAT
This sequence comes from Mythimna vitellina, assembly GCA_949316375.1. Taxonomy (NCBI): domain Eukaryota; kingdom Metazoa; phylum Arthropoda; class Insecta; order Lepidoptera; family Noctuidae; genus Mythimna; species Mythimna vitellina. The sequence goes on along the minus strand of OX438688.1, from coordinate 26,513,887 downwards.
ATTTTGTTGTTTTAAGTTCAAAAGATTTTTCTTTAAAGGAAATTTTGTGATAAATTTTGTAGTTTTGCTTACTGTATTATAACATATTTCAATATTTACATGTCAATTCAGCAGAGCAGTGGTGGCCGAGTGGTAACGGCTCCGACTTACGAGTTGTAGGTCGCGGGTTCAAACCCAGCCAGGCGCATTACTTTGTGTATTTTATTTCATCACCACTGCTCTCAAAACGGTGAAGGAAAACATCGTGAGGAAACCGGCATGTCCTAGAATCAAAAATTTGAAGACATGTGACATCCACCAAGCCGCACTGGGCCCGCGTGGTGGATTACGGCCCATTCCCTCTCCTAGAGAGGAGGCTTAAGTCCCAACAGTGGGATCGTTATAAAGCCGACTATGCTATGCTATGTCAATTCATGGCAAAATGTGTCTTTGCTCTAATAAATTATAAGTTACCATCTCCTGTACTATGTAGTAGTTGTACAGATTAGCCGCTATTTGGGATTAGAGAGGCCTACGATATAATTTTAAACTATTCATTCCGATTCCTTACTAACCCACCAACGGATTAAGCAATGAACGAACATTTAACAAAAGATTACCGCCATCGCATCGAATCGTCATCGCCTCACTAGGGCACTATATCGTGTAATAACGGCGCCAGCAGTATCAAACGCGCCGTTTTCCGATATTGATGAGTAGCGAGCGCGCCGTCCACCGCGCTATGAATCACTGGCATTACCTGATGCCGTTACTGAGAGATACGAGTGGTGGGATAAACGTGAGTTAGCGATGCATTGCTGTTTTGTGTCACTTGTGTTTTCTTCAAATGCATTCCTTTGTTTAATCTACTAAAATATTGTTGAATAGAACTACTTTTTTTTCTATTCAATTTTTTACCCACAAGTTGACTGTTAGAAAATGCCTAAGTCTGCCTCTGTACCTTTATACATATACATAAATTAGTATTAAATAAATATAAATATAAAAACTATAAAAAAATTCCTTGATTAGTGGAAACAATGTTTTTGATATTGGTTCTTAAAAAGACCATGTCGCAATACCAACATGCATTGAGAAAGGTTATGGTGGTAACGATAGCCGGCAGATAAATAAGGAGGGGAAAAAAACGAACTCTGATACTTTGATGAACACGCTATGTCCTTTATATAATTGTGAATCTAGATTGACCAAAAATCATCGCTTTAAATGTTTTACTTTTGCCATAATTATCAAAAATCATTATTTTAAAATTACACTGGCATATCACTGATTTTTCCACACCTTATCCTTTCTATATCCAGCACGTAATGTACGTCACCCATTGGTTAGTATAGCCTCTAGTTATCGCAAGCGAGTGAGCAGTATTGGTGCAACGCATCAGGCGAAACAGCCGTGATGTATGCTGTAGTAGCAGCGTTTAAATTTAATGCTTAATGAGCTTGAAACATGGTGCTGATGGATTAACAGAATAGGCAGCTTTAGAGGTTATGCAGCTGGTTAAGTGGTTCAGTTTTAAGTGGTTTTGAAGGTGACTGAACCTAGACATTAATGACTTATCGTATTAACATAACATCACGCTTTTGTATCCCGAAAATATAAGCTGCCAAACCTGCGGGGTTGATAGAAATAGTAACTGTAGCTCTGGAATAAAAAAAAAACTGGGCAAGTACGAGTTGGACTCGCGCATTTAGGGTTCCGTACAAACTTACCTATGAAAACCGTTCAATTCCCGAATTGAGTAACGAATAATTTTTCGAATCGCAAGAAAAGTTCATTTTTGTTAGATTTTTTTCCTATAATTGTGTGTAATCCTGAAGTTTGGCATACAGCAAGGTCTCATAGACCTTGCTTCTCATAGACCTTGCTTCATGCCAAATTTCAAGATTTTAGGTCAACGGAAAGTACTCTATGAATTTTGATTTCCTTGAGAGTGTCGAAATAGACGTTTTTTCCGACCTAAACGGCCTATAATTTTTTTTCGTTAACTCAGAAGTTTGATTTTTTACAGCTTCAAGGGACTGCAGACCTGAGTATAATTTTTAATTTCAGCTCGATACTTCCACGCGGTCCCGAGATAAAGGGTCTTGACGCACAGATAGACAGACCGACAGGCAGACACAGACAGACACAAACAGACACAGACAGACACGGACAGACACAGACAGACACAGACAGACACAGACAGACACAGACAGACACAGACAGACACAGACAGACACAGACAGACACAGACAGACACAGACAGACACAGACAGACACAGACAGACACAGACCGACATAGACAGGCACAGACAGGCACAGACAGACACAGAAAGACACAGACAGACACAGCCAGATAGACGGATCACAAAGTGATCCTATAACCCTAAAAAAGCATTTGGTTGTTACCCACCCAAAATTTAGGTAGTTGGTACCCTGACATTATAAAATAGTTTATCACAAACCTAGACCACAGGCTGGAAAATTTCGGATAAAAAGTATTGTTAAATCAAATTTCGTCGTCGTACTTAGAAACAAAACCAGAGCCCTATGCATAACAATAATAGCTTACTTACTCATAAGATTATTGTAAAAGCTTAACGTTCCAGAAATATTATTTTGTTAACATTATATTTTTAAAGTTTAAAGTATTCTAGCAATTTTAACTACAAAGCAGACAACACGGACACATTTGCATGTTCAACTAAAAACAAAAGAAATACAAGTGTCAGCTGTTCATTTTCCCGCGCAGATTGTAAACGCCATTGAGAAGTAATGGCTAGCTATTGAATAAGACTTTGTGTATTATTGCAGAACAAGAAAATAAGCTGACTACTTTGTAGGAGATGCATTTATAAAAGGAAATTCTATAAATTTTAATACGGTTTTATAAATGGAGCCATTTTTATGATTCCGTACCTCAAAAGGAAAAAAGGAACCCTTATAGGATTGCTTTGTTGTCCGTCTATCTGTCTGTCAAGACCATTTACCTCGGGAACGCGTGGAGGTATCGACTTGAAATTAAAAAAATATTCTCGGCTTTTCATAGCTTCAAAGGACTCCTGGTCTTTTGAAGCTGTGAAAAATCAAACTACTAAGTTAGCGAAAAAAAAGATACGGCCGTTTATGTCGCAAAAAACGTACATTTTGACACTTAAGGGAATTAAAATTCATAGGTTTCGTTGACCCAGAATCCCGAAATTTGGCATATAACAAGGTCATAAAGTACAGATATAGGAATAAATCTGAAAACAGTAAATTTCTTTTTACGTCATAAAAACAAACTTTTTGCTGTTCGGAAAAATCTTCGAAACTCCATTCGGAAATTAAACTATTTACATAGGTAAGTTTGTACGGAACCCTCTGTGCGTGAGTCCGACTCGCACTTGCCCAATTTTTTTTCTTGTTATAGAATATTTAATACTGCAAACGTTTTTAACGTGGATTGTGTTTTTTTAGGGTTCCTTACCCAAAAGGTAAAACGAGACCCTATTACTAAGACTCGCTATCTATTTGTTTGTCCGTTTGCCACCAGGCCGTATCTCATGAACTGTGATAGTTACACAGTTGAAATTTTGACAGATGATGTATTTCTAAAAGTAAAAAGCAGAATAAAATAAATATTTAAGGTTCCTCCAAAACAAAAAACGGGTTTGTTTCACGTTTTTATAGATAATAATACAGAACCCTTCGTTCGCGAGTCCAACTCGCACTTGGCCGGTTTTTAATATATATAAATATTTACAATACTTCTTTGCTAGATCGATGCACTTTAGAAACAATTACACAATATATTTTGTTATAAGTTACTTAAACGTTACTTGTCTTACACAAACACTGACATACAAAATGAACTTTGTAACATTAGGCAGTATGAAACAACTATTCTAATCCAAACTACAATCCGTATTTAGACGCTACAATCAATACAGCGCAAACCTTCACAATGCGAGTTAAACCCGCTGTCAAAGTTGCTAACAGTCGGTTAAACCATCTCTAAACATTAGGGAACCTGAACTAAGTTTACGATGATGCTCGCAGTGCCCCGGCTGCAGTAATTCCATCGGCTCGCCGACTGCATAATGCATCCCTGCACTTACACCGTGCACCTCTCACGATGCCCAACCATCGAGGGATTCGCTCGCTTCATTTAACACGACAATCTCGCAACAAACACCTTACAACGCTGGTTCCAAAAACAACACCATTTTCGATATCAAAAACAAAGTAGCAATGTATGATGAAATTTTGTTTCGAAAGATTTCGGTTGCCAAAATAATGGCGTGGTCTGGTACAAGTAAAGGGAAGCGCTCGTTTCGAAAGCAATAACTCGAGTGTGCATTGACGAACGCGTTTCGAGTGTCGGCCTCTTAACTAAGACGGAGATCGTTTTGAATGCCTCTTTGTTGTCGGAACGTTAACGCGTTACAGTTTCTTCTATCACGGATTCAAGGCACCATTGTGGATTTATAGGTTTACTGCTAAGAGAAAATTAGATGGTTTTTGTTTTAAAGTCAAGCGAAGCGCTGTTGAGTTACAGTGTGAAAATGAGTTAATGGATGGATGATTTTGCATTGTTTTCGGTTTAGCTGTGGAGTGCAGATTGATTATATGAATACGCTGAGTTATTTTCGGATTACGTAGTTATTGTATTAGGACAGTAAAGTGTTTGAAAATTTAAGAAAAATATTTAAAAAAAAAATTTAATGTTAAGTATGAAATCTTCAACTTTATTTACACTTTTAATTTTGCGCAATTGCAAATTCAGGCTAAAATGCCATTGGGCGGATCACATCAGCCTTACGCACATTGACTGCTGGGCAAGAGTCTCTACAAATTGCCTAACTGTGGATGGACGACGCTCCCAAGGTCGACCTAAGAAAAGGTGGTGAGATGACCTAGGTGCCTACCATAACGGCTGGTTCGAGATGGCTCAAGAAATGAATACGTTCAAGAAGTTAGGGAAGGCCTTTGCCCAGTAGTAGGAAAGTAAAAGTTAAACAAAAAAAAAAAACTGTTTTTTTTTTTGAGATTTCGTTTAAACATGCGAAAACCGTTTTCAATTGTGTGACAGTGACAAAAAAATATAATTTCTCAATAAATACCACTATAATAATACAAGAGATATTGGCATTTTACCGTCGATAACATTATTAGCAGTTCACGTCTAGCGTGATTTACATCCATCAAAAGTCCATTCAGTATTTCCCAAAGTACATAAAACAGAATCGCACTTTGATCTTCTCAAATTAATCCACTCTCACACTTAAGATGAATGCAAATTGAAGAATTGAATTAGCAAAGATTCCATTAAGTCTTGCTCCGTCACAATTATCAGCCATGTTCAATTGATTTAGGCTAAGCTATTAGCCGGGGGCCACTCTCACTGACCCAATTATTGCCCGTAATTGCACGACCAACCTTACAAATTCCATACATTATTAAGCGTTTTATTACAATTTATGGCAATAACCGGACCGTTAAGTGTGTTTATATTTGGGGTTAATAAGGGATGTGAAATTGTAATTGGAAATTAATTATTTATTAGCCATTATGGATTTCGTGGTAATCTTTTTTGGAACTGATATTGTATTACCTGTGTATTACTGGCAAGACCAACTAAGTGCATGATCATGCACTTAGTTGGTTGTGTCTGTTGTGATAATTGTTTTTTAATACTCAAAAACCCGCACTTATCCCTACCGCTTTTAGGCATGCAATTAACTTTTTTTCGCACTAGTGTGGAAAAGTGCGCGAGCTCGCCCTCACCACAATTGATTGAGTGTATCACATCAAGCTGGGCGGCGCTAAGCTTCTTCCACGAGTAGCGCGCCGGCTCCGTTTATTTATGCCTTTATAAGTGTATTGGAAAACTTCGTTTGATACACCTGGATATTTGTCACTGCGGCATTCGGCTCTATAACACCCTCACTTGCAACTCGAGCAAATTCCGCCTCAGTTGAAATGACAAACTTTTTCCACTTGTATCAAGATGTCTATTCTCTCCAAGAAGCGTTTGTGTCTAGTGACTACGATACAACCTAATTCTTTTATGAAGTGACTTTTACTATTGAAAGAGAGAAAAGAAAGAAAAAACGTTTATTCTTGCCACACACATTCAGTAGAAATAAAAAAGAATATAATAGAATATTGAATATTAACGTCATCATCATCATTTTAGCCGATAGACGTCCACTGTTGGACATAGGTCTCCCCCAAGTGTTGCCACAAAGAACGGTTCTGTGCGTCTCGCACCCATCGAATTCCCGCAACCTTTACCAGGTCATCGTTCAACCTTGTAGGAGGCCTTCCATTGCTGCATCTTCCGGTACGCGGTCGACACGTCACCGACGATCGCGCTCAAGGCTTTTTATTGACAGTTATACACGTCAATCACCAAACCCACTGGGAATCTAGCAAACGATCCAAGAGCTAGATTGACCCGATACTATAGCGAAGATATTCCAGACGTCAGCTTGTACGAGATTAGGATGGCTCTGAAGCAGCTTAATAACAACAAGGTGCCGGGTGATGACAGAATTATGGCCGAACTCCTGACGGCGGGTGGGAAAAAGATTTTTAAGGACCTTCAAAAGCTGTTTGATTCCGTCATACTCGAGAGAGAAAACACCACAGGCATAGAGTGGATGTGTGGTGGTACTCTTCTTTAAGAAGGGCGACCGGGCCCCGCTTAAGAATTCTTAAAAACATTAGATTAAACATTAGATTTAGACCTATAATTATAGGTCCATCTCACTTCTGAGCTATGTCCACAAGCTGTTTTCCAGGGCCATCACGAACCGTCTCGCAAGCAAGTTCAACGTCTTCTAGCCTCCCGAACAAGCCGAATTCCAAAAAGGCTTCAGCACCATAGACCACACACATACGCTACGGCAGATTATACAAGACCGAGGAGTATAATGTGCCTCTCTGCCTAGCGTTTGTGGGCTATAAGAAACTCTTTGGTTTGACAGAAACTTGGGGTGTGCTACAGTCTCCCTAACGGTGCCAGATTGACTATCGGTACATCGAGGTGCTGTAAAGCTTGTACGAAAATGCCACTATGTCAGTCCGTCTTCAGGACCAGGCCCTCCTGCAGCAGGGTGTGAGGCAGGATAACGTCATTTCTCCGAAACTGTTCACGGCCGCAATGGAAGATTAAAATGAACATTCTAGTGACAAGAGCCTTCAAGGTTCTGAATTGGTGTGGACTAGGCATTAATGTCAACGGCGAGTACATCACTCAACTTCAATTTGCCGATAACATTGTACTATTGGATGAGACTACGGAAGAGCTCAGCACAATGCTCAATGACCTCAGTAGATTTCCGAAAGAGTGAACATGAACAAAACCAAAAACATGATCAACAATCATGTAGCACCTACTCCTATCAAGATTGGAGACTCTATACTCGAAGTTGTGGACGATTACGTCTATCTTAGTCAGACAGTCTAGTTGAGTAAATCTAATTTCGAGAAAGAGGTCAACCATCGAATCCAACTCGGCTGGGAAACTGCGCGGTATCTTCTCGTCCAACATATCACAATGTCTCAAAACGAAAGTCTATGACCAGTATGGTTTCGACACGTGGTCGCTTACAATGCGCCTCATCAGAAGGCTTAAAGTTAACCAAAGGGCAATAGATAGGGTTATGCTCAGAACTTCCTTGCGTGATCGAATTAGAAATGAAGATATTCGCAGGAGAATCAAGGTTGCCGACATAGCACGAAGAATCGCGAGACTTAAGTGGCAATGGGCAGGGCATATTGCTCGCAGAACGGATGGCCGTTGGGGCCAAAAGGTTCTGGAGTACCATTAATGTCATACTCGGATATAAATCATCAGCTCTTTTGGATTCTCGTAAGTGATATAAAGACGCATATTTATTACTTTAGAAAACTCACATTTTGCCATTTATCCATACTTGTGGGATAGAGTGATAAAATCGCTCAAGTGTCTCAGTTCAAAAATAAGCCTAAAAGTGTACTAGCAGTCGAGGTAGTAATTAATTTCAGTTGCGTCCGCGAACGCCCACTGAACGATGCGAAATCGGTCCGCTACGTACAGAATTTTGATTGCTACGAACATGCTACGCGGCTACGAAGCCACTACGCGGGGTGCTACAGTGCTACGGCCTACGAGGTATTTCGAGAATACCGTAAAATGAATATTGGGATCGTTAATGTTTGGTTAACAATTGATATTCGACTTCCGGCAATTTGTAAATCTCAATACATCACACGCCTGGGCTTTCGGGCCTTGTAAAAATAATTTTATTATGAAAATTACAATAAAGCTTGATGAGTCAAGCTTTGTCGTATGTTAATACAAAAATGCATTTAATTTTAACAAAAATATGTTGCTGGTAAAGTATAGCATAATTATCCTTATAACTTTCCCCACTGCTGGGAATCAGGCCTCCTCTCTAGGAGAGAAATTGGGCCGTAATCCACCACGCGGGCCAGATGCCGCTGGTCCTGGCGCAGGGAGAGTCGTACCAGGAGGCGGTCGAACTAGCGACACGCGGGGTCGCGACAGTCGTTGGCAGGATCCAGGAGCTAGGACTCGAGGTGGCATTGCACAAGTCCGAGGCCATGTGCTTTCACGGCCCTCGGAACGCGCCACCACCAGGTTCCCAGCTAACGGCGGGAGGAGTCCACATCGGCGTCGGGTCAACGATGAAGTACCTGGGACTCATTCTCGACAGCCGATGGGATTTCGACGAGCACTTCCGACGTCCGGCTCCCAAACTAAATCGGACTGGGACTGCCCTCGGGCGGCTCCTGCCCAACCTTGGGGGTCCAGACGCCTCCTGCCGGAGGCTCTACGCGGGGATCGTTCGGTCCATGGCCCTTTATGGCGCGCCGGTGTGGGCGCCGGGGCTGCGGAAGCAGCCGGCGGCCCGGCTGAACGCGTGCCAGAGGGTCATGGCCATACGGATGGTGCGAGGATACCGGACGATTTCCCGCGAAGCGGCGAGCCTTCTTGCTGGCCAGCGACCATGGGAACTGGAGGCAACAGTCCTTGCACTCATGCACGAACGGCGCATGGAGATGCAACGCCGGGGCGAAACTCCGCTGCCGCAACAAGTCGCGGCATGGCGGACAGAGTTCCGGCGAGTTCTCATGGAGAAATGGCGACAGCGACTGTCGCGACCCCGTGCTGGGCACGCCACAATTATGGCGGTAAGTCCCCTCTTTGAGATGTCAGCAAATCGTAGGGTCGGAGCCTACTGGGGCCACGGGTAGTGTGAAATTGCTAAGCCGGAGGTCATGTGTTCTATTTCCACCTAACACTAATGTTTATGTGATGAGCACGATCCTAAGCTGTTTTATTCCTCAATGACATAGGCTATATTTTATGTACGAGGGCGAAGCCGCGGACAATAGCTAGTATATTATAATAGTACTAGTAGATTTTAATAATAGCATACTCGTAGGTATTGGAACTTAAACATTTTAAATATTATGTGGGTCCATTCTAAAACCTTCTTCTTCTTTTCGTGTCGATGTACTTTAACTAACTTTTTCTGTCCAGTATTCGGCAACCTCTACGGCTCTGTTATTGGCCTCGTATAGATCCTGAAAAGTGCAGGTGGTTGTGCAGGATGGACAGCATAGCAAATGACGCATGTCTTGTGTCATTCTAAGACCCACATACCACTAACTCAATTATATCCAAACACTAGTTTATATCAGTGTCAAATTAATGCTTAGTAACAGAATCTTTTACTGTTTATAAAGGCGATAGCTAGCCTGTGTAAAAAATAAATAACGATTTGTGTACAAATAGAATAATATTGTTTGTAAACATTAGTTGTAAACATACAAATAAAGAACTTGAAAAATCAAATCAAAATCAATGTATCTGTAATATGTATTTAGAAATATATAAGTATGTTTATCAGTTGTCTAGTATTCACAGCACAAGCTCATATATATATATATATATATATTATATTGAGTATAGCAGTCAGGGCTATTGACGACTAGATCAACAGGGCTATTTTTTTTTTATTTTGTGGGAAAATTATCTTATGACATCCTTGCAATCATCTTAGGCGGAACGGGAGATAGTGTCAGACTTTTACTGACTAAAAACCCACTCCTGTTCCTTCGTTGCCTTTCGTAACAGGGCCGAGTCTTCCTTTCAGAATCAGACCCTTGGCCCCAGTAGGCTTCGACCCTGCTGGGCCCCTACAGTTGCTGACATCTCCTTGAGACGCACGTGGAACAATATGCGCCGTCGGTAACTTGGGCTCGGTCCGGACGGTTACCGAACGGTCGGACGGCGAGCCACCCATTGCTCGCCGTCCGCAAGTCCGCGCCTACGGTGGCCGGTAATCGGGATCGGAGTCCCGGCGGCGGTTGGGGCGTGACGACCGCTGCCTCACGCGATCGGCCGCCTCCTTTGCCCGCCGCCGCCGATTGCCCCCACGAGGACACGGCGATGCTCTTCCCAAGCGGGGCACACCTCTACTGTGTGATCCACCGTGTCCTCCGGGCAGTCTACGCAATGGTGACACCTGGGCGTTTCTTCCGCACGAATCCGGTGCAGGAACCTCCCGAACTTACCATGTCCGGTAAGGACCTGCGTCATGCGGAAGGTAAGGACGCCGTGTTGCCTTTCCAGCCACTCCTCGAAGAGGGGACTTACCGCCATGATTATGGCGTGCCCAATCTCGGGCATGAGTGGAGGTATCGAGTTGAAATTAAAACCATATACTTAAGTCTGCGGTCCCTTGAAGTGGCGAAAAAATCTTCTACGTCTCAAACTTCTGAGATAACGAAAAAAAAGATAAGTAGCAAAAAACATGTATTTCGACTCTTTCAAGAGAATCAAAATTCATAGGGTACTTCCCGTTGACCTAGAATCTTGAAATTTGGCATGAAGCGTGGTCTCATAACAAATAGTATAGAAGTCCGACTCGCACTTGCCCAGTTTTTTATTACCTCTTCACTCCTTATAGGCTGAACTGATTACGATGAAACTTCACACAAGGCAGACGAAAAGGCCATAACCTGAAATAAGACGTCTAATAATACTTTTTGTCTCGAGACTATATTCACTTAGGGGATTATCGACTTTCACACAGACGAAGCTGCTGACAGAAGCCAGATATTCATAAGCATTATACTAATAAAAAAATATATTTTACGAATCCTTTTTCTTCATCTCACATCCACTTAAAACTAAAGTTGTATGTAATTAAGTAACTAGAGTACCTCCAGCACCTCTCACGAATAAAAATCCTTCGCGTCGTTCGAATTGCAAATTAATCGTCTCACTTGCTGGATATCTTTCGTTGCGCGCTTAGCAGGATTTATGGCGAGAGCCTGCAACGGGGCTGCAGCAATGGATACTGAATATTGCAATTTTATGCATATGTGAAACCTTATATGCATTCATAAGCAGATTTGTTGGAGAAGAGTGCGGTAAGTTATGTAGGTGCCCGTTTTTTTCGTATTTAAACCAAATGAGTATTTTTCAGCGGTTTTGAACGAGTGGTGTTCCAAAATTATAAATTATCCTACTTTTTAATCAATAAAACTGCGTGATTTTTGTTTTTTTTATAATATACCAATATTATATAATAATGCAGGAAATAATAAACAGCCTACCTATTAAAAAAAAAAAATTGCAATCCAAAATAACAATAATTTCACAAGTACATGTTATAAGTATTAAAGTACAAAACTAAAAACATCGACTTCCTAAATTAAAGTTATATTGCATTTTTTTGTGCTTTTTTATATTAAAGTAGGTTTACATTATTATTATTTTTTGTACAACACCGTAACGTAAAGGTGGGATATCATTTATTGACATCTCCCACCCTTGGGCGGAGCGAGAGGGCGTGTCAGACCTTTACTGACTAACCTTGTATTAGTTCCTTCGTTGCCTTTCATTCCAGGGCCGGGTTTTCCTTTCAGAAACGAACCCATAGTAGGCTTCGACCCTACTGGGTCCCTACAATTTGCTGACCTCTCCTGGAGGCGCGGCTTGACCTTGATCCTGACGGCTACCGGACTCGCTGTCCGCAAGCCCACGCCTTCAGTGGCCGGAAATCGGGATCGAGATCCCGGCAGCTGCGCGTGAGTGTCATGTCCTCGCGCGTGCGGCCGCCTTCTTGCTAGCATCACTGCTTCGCAGACGGAGGCAACTGCCTGCCACTCCTCCCCGCTTTGGACCATGGCCTGTACCAGGGCTCGGCGCGAGATATCGTAGCCGCCGATCGTATCGTATCGTAGCCACGAGGACACGGTGGTGCTCTGCCCAAGCGGGGCAAACCTCTACCGTATGGTCTCCCATTTCCTCCAGGCGGTCCACATAGTGGTGACACCTGGGCGATTCTTCTTTTGTGATGTGTGTTTATTAAGTCATATTATATTGTATTTAGAAAGCTAAGTTATTATTCTTTGTTACCTTAAAAAACCAGACTTGTATTCATTTACTCTCAGTACTGCATAAGAACATTAAGAAGTCAAAAATGATCGTAAGCCATCCGTGTGTAGTGTAGTTTGAGAAACCGAAAACCTATGACATAACAAGGCTCTCGAGTGGAGTGGAGGGGGAGTCGAAAGACGCTCGACTCAGCTTCACTCAATCGGAACGAGAGCCAGGCTTGCGGTATATGTGCCTTTTCTTACAAGATAAATTGGTGAAGTTAAAAAGAAAAATGTACTATTGTTTAGAATGCAACCGGTATTTCTTATGAAAATGAGTCATTTTCTGATAAAAGATTGTTTTAGTTTACCTTTATTTACTTCAGAGTATATAAAAGAGTAAATTAAAAGAGCATTAGGTACTTTTAATTTTGTTAAAAAAAAACACAAAAATTTAATGTCAATTTAAACTAGGTCAGGTCGGTGTCGCTTGGCTGAATACTTTGAGAACACCGAAACCAAGTCACAGGTCAAAACCTCTTATAAAGTTCATACAGTTATGAAAATGTAATTGTTCAAAATAAAGTTTAATATATTGCTGGATCTTAAACAGACATATTAATGTTTAATCCTACAGTTTTAGTCAGCAAAGATTCGTTAAAATCCCTTTACAACCATGCCTGATAAACTGATTAAAAACTGGACAAGTGCAAGTCGGACTCGCGTACTGAGGGTTCCGTAATTTACCTATGAAAACAGTTCAATTCCCGAATGAAGTTACGAAGATTTTTCGAATAGCCAAATTTTTTTTGTGACGTTACTAACTTCAGATTTTTTTCTAACTTGTGCTATGAGACTTTGCTTCATGTCAATTTTCAGGATTCTAAGTAAACGGGAAGTACCCTATTATTTTGATTCCCTTGAGAGTGTCAAAATACACGTTTTTTGCGATATAAACGGCCGTATCTTTTTTTTTCGTTAACTCAGACTGCAGATTTGAGTATATAGTTTTAATTTGAACTCGATACCTCCCCGCGTTCCCGAGTTACAGGGTCTTTACATACAGACAGACAGACAGACGGATAACAAAGTGATCCTATAACGGTTCCATTTTTCCTTTTAAGGTACGGAACCCTAAAAATGGTGCCTAATTTAAATGTCCAGTATTTACATAAGTTAAGATCACCCAGAATATTTAATTTTCTTAATCCCTGCAGCGATTAAAGCAGCTGCACGGTTTAGAGAAAGTTTAAACGAGTTTTAGGAAACAGACGATTGATTTATGAAGTTAACTTGGAGATAGTTTAGAGCTTCGCATTTCCTCGATTACCTCCCTGAGATTTCGGGTTTGGGACGCGCTGAGTTTATCTACATGACCTGTGTCTGTGATAACGCGGTAATAGGAGAAGTAGTTTCATGAAAAGTTTCTTGAAAAACTCCTCAGGACTGTGAAAGTTTTCTTCTTGTATAAGTGCCTGTTAAACTTGTAGTTTAGTCGTTTAGGAACGAACTCGTCTGAAAGTACAACTATGTAGAAACATATCTGTTTATTTCTTCCACTAAGTACTATAGCTGTGTTCCGCTTTAAAGGACATGGTTATTTTTGTAATGAGGTTGTAATGTCAATTACTGCTCATCAATTAGGCCAGTAGTCAAGGCCTAATTGATGAACAGTAATTTGCATTAGTGACAGAGGGAGTTCAGCATCCAGTGATAACTGAATGCCTTCATAATACAATTTCAGGTGAGGGTATTAAAGGCGTTGGTGATGTCACTCGTACCAGCCACCCAAAGACGCGGTCTGCAGTGACCCTTTTAAAAACTGTACCCGCCTTGTCAAGCACCTTGTAAGTGGACAAAAAGACCGCTGCTATGGGAGTGGTATTTTTGGGTTTAACCCTACGTACCGCATTCTCAGGTCTACCTTTGCCATATCTGGAATATCGTCATCATCACCATCATTGTTAATATGGTCCACACCTAGCAAATGGCGTTCATCACACTTTCCACTAGCTGAAGCCGGGGATACTGTGTTAGCGTCAGCGACCAGTTATTCCGCACTATTTAGTAAAGACATTCCTTGACCCGCAGGATCCCTACTTAGAAGGCGACAGTAGGGTTTTTTATTTTAAGTGGGAAATCATCCAATGACTTCTTCTACTCTACGGCGGCGAGAGAAAACATGTCAGACTTTTACTGACTAAAACCACACCTTGTTCTTTATTTGCCTTGCATTCCAGGACACAGGGGTTTCCTTTTGGAATACCCAAAAGACAAAGCAGAGCTGTCCAAAGGAATGTCATCTACCGGCTCACCCTGTATCCGTACATACGTGGGGATAAAGCCCCGGCTTAGGACAACCAGACCTGTCACTTGACCTCCTGTGTCCATAAACCAGTAACCCTAATCTGAACCTTTTATACTAAAGTCTCTGGGTACCAGAACTTTAACTTGGGTGTAAACTCAGTACTCCCGAACCTTTCTATCTATCAGCTTAGCACACAGGCTGCTTATCGTGACGGCTCTCATAACCGTGTTGTCAGGACGTAACTATAGTATCTGCCCTCACCTGATCGATAGTAGGTACGCTGTCCAGCCCTGACAACAGCGGCTACCAGTCGTGTAGGCCTAGAACGCGTATATCCATGCACTTAGTGAGCATGAATACTAGGGCTTCATCCACATTACAGGATGCTCTGAGCCTCTCAACGAAAGTGCCAGCGGTCCGGTTAATGGCTGCACAGTAGACTTCCAGCTTCCAGGCCCCAGTCACAGTTGCCCTTAGCTATACGCCCCCAGTTACACCGAATTCGGTCTGATTTATGACCCCCTTTATAAGCTATATAAGACAAGAGATAAGGATAGGTGTACATCCATATATTCTAACAGTTATGTTTAAGGTTCAATCAATAAAGAACAAGTTAACAGCAAGAACCCGTAATTGAGGACTCCTGGCTGCTACTTAGATTCAGATAACGCTTTGTCAAACTTAGGACTTGCAAACTCTAAGAAACTAAAGAAAATCAGCATAAGTCTTTATTTAGTAGGTAAGCTGTTTAAATCTTCTTAACGTCAAGACCTAATACCGGTCATTACACTCATCAAATGAGCCCCGTCTTACTACCGGCCAGTGGACAGCGCCATCTATTAGCGGGCGGCGGCAGTTAATAACGTGCCGGCCATTGGCTGCGACAAATCACCTCCCTGCTCTGCACTCTGAAAACTTTCTAACGTATAGCTTTCAATTTTACTGACGGTATATTTCTTTGTATGCGAGTGATTACGTCAATGATTTGTGGTAACGATTTGTTATTTTTATGGCGAATGAATTGATTTGAGAGATTAGAGTATTGAGTTAGCGTACTACAAAACTATGTATAATCTGTAGTAGCAAGACAAAGGAAGTGCCAATCCGGCTCGAAGGACCAATGTTGGGGATGGTGCTCTTCAATAAAAGAGTGGACTGTAAAATAAAGTTATAATATTATTACTACAACAGTTTGGAAGCTCAGTTAAAATAATGCGGATAATGCTCGTTCACTGGTGAGATCTGACAGACACTGACGGGCGGGCGACGCGCGCGCTGACACCCGTCCCTCGCCCCTCGCCCCCGCCAATTCCGTTGCCGTGTCCACACGCTCGTTCGCCATCTCCGCTGCCGGAGCCACACGCTCGTTCGCGCGTGAACAGAAATTAAATGAAGACACAAAGATTGAAAAGCATCAAATGACTTTTCTCGCTCTAGGGCGGGGCGAGAAGGCGTGTCAGACTGTTACTGACTAAAATCTACCAGTGTCCTTCAGTTGCCGTTTGCAACCAGGGCTGCGGTAGCTCTTTTCTCTTTTTTATTATGATTATTTTTATTGTACTTTTCAGTACAATATTGACCGGTCTACACTGTCCTTACATAATATCTACTTAGACTGCAATATGGAAATATTGTAAAAACAACAATTTTTTTAAAAGGGTAACCATGGAGTTGCCGGTTCTTCTCCATAGGAAGCGACCAATTTGGAACCATACACTAGATTCTAACGTTTTATAAGTGCCCATGTAGGACAATGGAAATAAAAAGCATTTGTCTTTTGACTTTCAAAAAACATTTCCGTGTTCCTAAAAGATAGAAACCGTAAATGTTCTTGATTTTTATTTTATTTTACATAATAATATCGATGTTTCGATCTGTTCTACTAAGTATTTGGGTTGGTAGGAAGAATACAGACTTTTTATATGAGCGCTTGCACTATGTTCTGGGCATATCAAGAATATCCTGTGGATCATAACAGGTGATATTATATTACATTGTTGCACGGCACGTTACAGTTAGCACGGTTGGCGCAGTGGTTATGCGATCAGCTGATGTACTACGTGTCGCGAGTTCGAGTCCTACACGGAAAAAACATTTGCATATCCTTCTGATAGTTTTTCCACGTCTGGTTGTCTTGTTTACGTAAGTTTTAACGTTTGTGAACGCACCGACGTCACAAGAGTTATTACTAGAATGGGGCTTTTTTTAATAAAAAAATATTATTATTATTATGATAAGTTCTTTGAAACATCATGGAAATTATTTCAATTGTTCAAATGAATAGTCATTTGAATAATTTCCATAAAATTCTAATTAATAGGTTCACGTGTAGAAAACATAATCCAACCATTTAAACACGAACAAAGTACCTACCTTCACTACCTTCATCCATTTAAAATTCTCACAACATTTCCACCTAGCAAAATGAACACGACTTTTACAGCTAATGTAAACACTAGCAAGTCATTACTGCTTTTATAGCCCACTTATAGCATTAAATAGCATTAGCAACAACAACTACTTTATAATATGCGCTACTTAAAAATATGGGGAAAATAAAACATGAATTTATGATAGAAAAGAGTTGAATGGACGCCATAAGTAGTGCCGTAGCAAGTAATACTCAGTCGCAAACCGTCTCAAGTTCTTTTGTTAAAGGCTTTTATGTGTGATGACAATAAATGCGATTACTCTTTATAATAAATGGCAAAGATTTACCGTGTGTATTTATTTGCTACGAATGTCTTTCAATTTAAACGAGCATATCAGAAATAATTCTTAAATCAAGTTGAGAAAGGAAAGAAATGTCCGTTCATTCAAATATTCGTACATACTCAAATTACTCTAACAGCGTACTTGAAATTCAATAGAGGTCTGCAAATAAAACAATTCTACTTCAAAAATAAATTCTTCGAAACTTTGTCGCTTCCCGTTCGATACAAAAGAACCCTCAAATCATACGGTACCAATAAAACTAGACCAGGAACTATTTCTTCGTATAAAACTGAACGGAAATAACGAACTCTTAGCGACAGATATCAAGGAACAATCACTTAATATAGAAGATGGATCATAAAGTATAATTAAAAATTCTTCCGATAAAAAGTCTATAAAGAATCTCACAAATTGGAAAGTTATTCAATCAAACTATCGAGCTGTAACATTCACTATACCAACGTACCGTCCCGTAGATTTCATTAGACTTAATTGAAAAATAAAAAGAATTCCTTTACTTACATCGCATTCAGTCTTGCCTGCCATCCCGCAGTTTAGTCTACAAATGCTATCGTTTCTTTCTCATCTTTTTCAAATATAAACTTTTCTATTTTATTTCTAAAACCAAATTAGTTTTCAAATTCATAAGGTTCAAATTCTTGGATCTGCAAACTAAATCTTACATCCTTTTCGTTGAAAGTCACTTAAACAGTAAGATCAGATTATTCGACACGATTATCGACTTTATTTGAGCGTAGTAAAATTCTTTTCCGTTTGGAAGTTGGTTTTATAAAAAGATCTTCTAATACCAAGGGGAAAGTTCCCAGTACTAAGTGCATCGAGATCGGTGTACGTGCATCCGCCGACGATGTCAGTTGGAAATTTCTCGTTACCGCAATAATCCACCATCGGGTATAGCGTTTTGCAATATTTTACAATTTCACGTGAGCGCTCAGAAGCGGCAGGCTCGCAAAGGAAATACTATCATACAATTTCTTTGAGCTTGTATATTGTGGTCGGTAACAAAGAAGATTCTTAGCACTTGTCCGTCGTAATGTTGTCGAATTGAGTGGAGATTTACGTGCAGAGTGCACTGTGGGCACGTCACGAATGTTGGTCTTGATTTGAAACAAATGATGGCAAGCAATTGGGATCAAAACTATATGGACATAATTTTTAATTTATTTAAACTTTATAAACAATAGTGGAAAATAGGCAAACTTAATGCAACAAGGCATTCTCTACCAGTCAACTTTCTTTATTTGTATTATGTGTCATTATTGTCATCCCTCCTATATTACTCAATGGTTTACTGTGAGGAAAATCAACTTTGAGTTAAGCTTGCCTATATACATGAAATCTATTATCATGGTATATTATAACTGTTTTGGTGAACAATAAAGTATTAAGATATAGACCATATTCAAAGTAATCAAATAAGAAAAAGCTGATCGAAAACTTGATAACTGCTTTTTAAATAAAATAATCACAAAGAAGTAGATCCATGTATGTTAAATTACTAGATACTTATGCTCCACACATAAATACTTGGAACTTGGGAAGCTGATGCAGTTTAAATAATACCGGAGGCTCAGACGTTACGCTCCGTACACCTCGTACGCCTGGTGCGTGCGCGAATACGATATGAAGGGCCTCCCCTTTGAACTGCTGCACGCTTGTAGAATGCTACATGTTTCTACCATACCCGTTTTTTTTTTAAGTTGGAGGATGAAATTCAATAGTATTTTTTGCGTTTTGCACAAGATAGAGGTAAAAGTACATTGTCACAAACTGAAAACTGTTCAAACACGTCATATTATATTACTGTTCGTCGTTTTAATAGCCGCATACCTAAAAAAAATATCATCAAAGTGGGAAAATCATCTTATGACAAATTACGCTCTTGGGCGGAACGGGAGATAGTGTCAGACTTTTACTGACTAAAAACCCACCCCTGTTCTTTCGTTGCCTTCGTCTCAGGGCCCCGGGTTTCGCTTTCACACTACCCGTGGCCCCAGTAGGCTTCGACCCTGCTGGGCCCCTACGATTTGCTGACATCTCCTTGAGGCGCGCGTGGAACAGTACGCGCCGTCCACGACTTGGGCTCGGTCCGGACGGTTACCGGACAGAAAGGAAGACGCGGGTGGATATTTTCTGAAAAGGAAACCCTTGGCCCTAGAACTCAACAGAAAACTGAAGGAACGGGTGTGGTTTTAGTCAGTAACAGTCTGCCACGACCTCCGAGGCGGGAGGAGTTTGAATATACTATTTTGCTCTCATCATGGCAAGCAGCCATAAATGCCTTCTCTTACATTCCAGATAAAACGAATGATGATCACAAAGATTTATTTTTTAATCAATATCTCAATAAAAGATAGAAGAAAAGATCAATCGTAATTACAAGGCCAATTCACAATAGCAACTAAAACAAGCAAACTTGACAAGCTAACACCCAAAGGAGCAGTTTCAAGAAATAACATAATCTCAAGTCATAAGCAATAATAATAGACAAGCAATAAATAAAGTTTTGATGACGAATCCCGTGTTTACGGCGCCCTCGCTCCGAACACAATATAATACTAATCCCCGAACGACTTCGGAGATATGTTTACACAACTTATGATACTATAAAGTGGTCTAGTATCTTACAGACATGTTTTAAAAGACCTTGCTTTTTTATTCATAAATTTGCTTTAAAATTTTCGGATTCCTTTTATTCTTTATTTTTATGTGCAATTGGGAATAAAAATATGATCTTCAAAGTTTTATTGAAATATTTGCATGAGATTCAATTTTGAATTTCAATCATGTATGTGGTAAGTAAGCGCCCTTAAGCGTCATTTATGTGGTCTCAATTTTGTCAAACGATATATAAAAGGTCAACAAGTATACGAAGTCTGTTAAAACAAAACATTATTGATTAACCTAATGCTTTTTTTTAAAGCGGGAAAAGTACTAATGACTTCTCTCGGTCTAGGATGGAGCAAGAGGAAATGTCAGACTTTTACTGACTAAAATCTGTTCCTTTATTTGCCTTTGTTCTGGACCACGAGTATTCAATAAACTTATGCTAAAAATGCATCGCAAATAATGCCATAACCACATTCTCATACAAACCCGTTCACAAGCAATAATCAAAAATACAATCTCCATAATTACATATACGGGTAAACACACTGAACACAGAAAGCCATACAAACAGGCTTCGTCTCGCTTCATATCGCAAGACAGAGCCTCCCGGCTGTTACTGAAAAGCGATATTGAAATCCCTGGAGGGCTGTGAGTACGGCGTCGAAACATTGTTTCAGATTCAGGTGTCAAATTTTCCATTGTCTTGTCAGGAAATATGAAATAAGCTCGGTAGGCGCGGAGCAGAGGCTGTTTGGGGTAGGTTATGTGCGTGTGTCTTATTGTCCTTCGAATTTTATTTTCTATTGTTATCCGACTTCCAAAAACTGAGGAGGTTCTCAAATGATCTGATTATTTTTTGTATTTTGTTCAGCAATATCTTCGTTAAATGATAACCAATGTTGATAATTCTTATTTGTTAGGAAGTATTTTGTCTTCAAATAGTCTCATGTAGGTCGCTGACATAACCCGAAGAACCGAAAAAACTAAAGTGACAGTGCGCAGGGCATGTTGCTCGTAGAACGGAACGGACGGACGAACTAGATTGGCGACCGCGCACCGGAAAACGCAGCATTGGAAGGCCTCCCACAAGGTGAACCGATGACCTGGTGAAAGTCGCGAGAATGCGGTGGTTGTGAGACGCACAGGACTGCTCGTTGAAATTATGATGATTATGATGAGTCTCATTTAAATTTAAGATGGTGAAGGTCTGATGAAGAATTTGGAAGATACATCATAATCATAATATAATAGCGAATTTTTTGGGATTGCTGCTATTGAAAGTCTGTTTATTGCTACCAACATAAAATATCATCATGCCAGTACACTCTCCGCAGATTTATTTGTAAAGTTCACCTTGATACAGGTACCCTCATTTCACCAATTATTTTCAAATTTCATATTATTGAGGTTATTATATTTTTTGTTATTAACGCAAAAAAATTTCGTTTATACTCGTAAGCCGATTCTGAGGACTCTTGTTATGTTATTTTAAATTAGAACACCGCGATAGTTCTATTATACTTATACTAATTCCAGAGCAATGTGTGAATAAAGTAATTACGGGTATTTTGTAAATCCTATTAGGTAACTTAATAAGCAAACTTGCTCCCTATTTATAATAATTTTAGTTTTTAAATAAGAAATGTTTTTTATAACACAATACTGAAAATGGTTAAAATATTTCTTGGGGTAAGGTTTTTATTTGTTTTAGTAATGTTTTATTTATTTATTCAATAAACAACGGATAGCATACACTTCATTTCGCAGAAAATCGTTTTGCATATATTATGCTCATTTGTCATACATAATTTTGTTAGTCAAAATCATCTTTAGGCATGAATTTCATATTCATAATAATTAAAATGCAGAACCATCAATCACATCGCAGAAAATTCACAGTAGTGGTACATAGGCGGATTTAATGCAACAAGGCATTCTCTACCAGTCAACCTTTGAAAGTAATATCAAAAAGGTAACCTAAAATAATTACAAAGCACCGTTGGTTTACATAGGGTCAACGGAGGCCCCCTGCGAGTTTGGGCGGCCCCACGCGAGTTTATCGTCGCAGATGGTTTTAACGCTAACCAAGCTTTGGCTTGCGGGCTGGCCTGACCGGCCATCCTCAGCCGCGACAGCGGGCCTTAAACCACTTGCTCCTCAGCTTGCGGGCCTTTCTACCTCTCCGCGGCTACGCGGGCTTGCATACACTCTAGGGATAGGGCAGATGTATGGACTATGTGAAGTCGGTTTTGAAGCGATTTATTTCTGTCACTGAATTTTGACAGATAGACGGACAGACAAGATAATGACTTTTTATGACACTATTTTAATTTAATATTAAAAATGCTACCAAGTAAACGTCTATATATTTGTGACAAAAATTCTGTAAATATTGTTCCGGTTTGATGAAAATATGACAAATAAATCATTGGCAAATTAAAAAGTTTAAAAAAGGTTTCGGCCAATAGCAAAAAGTTATTTTGAAAATCGGCGAAATATAGTTCAGTAAAATAATATCTACGACTCATGATATTCGATGATCTAAAAATATGTCAAATAATGCATAAAGCAAAAAAGACGTCGGTCAATAGGTTTCGGTAAAACTAAATTCGAACAAAAAAAATCAGCAAAATGATCGGTTCCCCATATGATCATCTCTCGAAATAAACGTTATGCTAAACGAAACTATGCGTAGTATTAATTATGGCAAAGGTAAAATTATGCCAAAAAATTCTGCCATGTTAAAAGTATGCCGTTTTAAATTCGCACACGTAAACATTCTGTTAAACAATAGTTATGCTAAATATTTTTTATGCCTTAAAAATATTCGATTAAAGAAAATTATGCCAAGTGTGTTTGTTATGCCAAATAAATTTCGTAGTTTTCTTTGAAGATTCTGCCAAATAGAAGGAATTCATAATTTTCATTACCACTGTGACTTCCATAGATGGCATTATTCACTTGCCCTCATGGCTTTTTTTTTGGGGTTAAAGCAATATATAATCTTTAATTCTACTTTATTGGTATTTAACTTTGACTAAACCATATATTGAAAACTTTTATGAATTGGAATGTTTTACTTCGAACAAACATTCCTTTACAAGTAGTTCTCTAAGTATGACGTAACGTCCCTTCAGGTTTATATAGGTACTAAAGTTCACATTATTTTTCAGAACTCAGTGGGACTTTATTTCATTTTGAAATACATTTGTGAAAGTAAATTGAAACAAATATCACATTACCACATACATTTCGCATAAGAACGAGAAATATGACCCTCCCCGGAGATGTTAAAAAAAGTAGAGAGGCGAGCTCCAGGTCTACACTACCCATAAAACGCCTGCAACGACTTTTATTTAACGTTTCATTATTCTACAATGTTCTAGTATTGCGAGATATCTGCCTCAAGGCAACAGAAATTACACAAAATTGCAGCTCACAGGGATATCTTTGAAATCTCCCAACAGACGTCAAAAAGAGCACTAGGTACAGAAAAAAAATATCCACGGTTGAGACAAAGACGCACTACACATTCGCGCTCCCCCCTCCCCCCACTCAATTGTCCTTACATCTTACATTTCTGCATCATATTCCGTCGCAATGAAAAGTAAAAACATTGCAGATAGAATTTTCCTATTTCTAATTCGAACCTTAAGCTTGATAGCTTAGAACTGAATTTTGAACGTGGTTATAATTCAGTAAATTCAGATGCAGGGAAAGACGAGAGTGGCTGAATTGAGGTGGAAGCCAAAGTGCGGAATAAAAGTGACGAGCTAGACTCGAATGGAATAAAGTGAGCGCTGTTGGCGAATTGGCGGCGAGTCGTTTCACTGCTCTGTTGATTGTGCCATCGATTATAACATTCATATTTTATTTGCTAAAAGGAATTACGGGTTTTTTTCCTGAATGAATGAATTTATGAAGTTGCTTGTCGGATCTAGCGGAACCCGGGTTTTTTCTGTGAAATGATCAATCATCTTAGAGAAAGTGCTTTTGAGTTTCCCAGGAAAAGGTTATAAGGGAAAATTATTATTCTGTTTATCAACTGTTATTGTTTATATCCCATAACTTGCTATATCGCTAGGAGATGAATTGGTCAGTCACTATGTCAATATTCGTTATTGTGAATGGCGTAACGGGCACGGCCAAGGCTCTCAACGTCTCACGAGGCTTTAATTGAGCATCTGGCTCGAAGATTCGAAGTAGGAGCTCTGTGATAATGCACTGAGTATTTTTATCTCAATTAATATTATAATTAGGATGGTAAAATTGTTTTTATGTCTGTTGATTGATGGTAATTGATAGGAATACTAGTTCAATTATTAAAAACTTTCACAGATAGAAAAAATAATAATTGCCGAGTTTCTTAGGCTTTTTCGAAGGTGACAAATTATCAAATAACATCTACTCCCACAGCTGTGTTTTTACAGTTGCTCTTTGCGTTTCAGAGTTGCGGTAAGTTTTGAACAATACTGCAACCCTAGCAGACATCGGTTCTGGCGAGCCCCTTCAATTGAGCTGACAAAGTGTTATAAACAGGGGTTAGAATTAGGTAGAGTTATTCATATACTTGCATCCAAATGTTGATATTAATATAGATCTTCCTAACATTACTAATAAAAAATCCCATGTGGTCAACAATATTGCAAATAAATAATAGTAAAAACCTCAGATATAGTTATGACAAATAAAACAAAGATAATTTTTTTATTAGTATTTTTCTTGAAAAAGACCATTGAGGCAAGTTTAAAAAATGTATACACTTCCTCCATATCGTCATTAATGCAGTAAGAAAATTTTTCTGCTGTATTTCTGATAGTGTCATGGAAAAAAAACTACTCTTTAAAATCAATCTCGGTATTTGAGGCATATCCACTTTATTCTTTCGCTGTATGAAATCGGTGTAAGTACATGTTCTCTACTAACCTCTACAGTCTACCTAATTCCTGAAAAAAAAAATAACGTTTCCTGAAGGGTAAGCCACGAGGAAAAACTAGTCTATTTATTAATCAGGAAACTACATACTACAAGGCTTTAGTTATTACTATGTGCAATGACATAAGCGTGCTTAATCACACTATAAGCGCACTGAACGGGGATTATAATTGTTAATGCCGTTGTTCCGGGTCCTTAATGTACGCGCGCCGCAATCCTCATTACCGGCAATCCGGTTATATTCCGGTGCAATGTGTTCCCGGGAAAATATGAACAATTTGTCCCCAGGCGATTACTGTAATGTTCAACACTGTACGAGTATTTGAACAATATAGTTGCGAGTTTGTTATTGATATTATTTATGTTACCTTTGGGTTTACTAAATAAACTAAATATCTGACTTTTGGTAAGATATTTGGTTTTAGTTAGTGGATATTTTTTCCAATCTGTTAAATTTAAATTGGAATGCAATGAATCGAAATGCAAATTATATTATTAACCAAAGTTCGCGAGCTAATTCGTAAGAAGTTGGCAGTAGTGTCATCACAGCGTTGATGTTTGCAAATTGTCGATTTGAACCAATTGTTTGACTTTATTGTTGTAGATATATATGTAGATAGTTTATTAATTTGTGTATGTATTGTATAATTGCATGATATTTACGGTTTATTAGTATATTTATTCTTGTACCTATTCGCCTTTTCTCTCTCTTTTATTGCACTTACCACTATTTATCTCTGCATCACCCTAAGGTTGACTGGTAGAAAATGCCTAAGGCATTAAGTCCGCCGCTGTACGATTGTGCATAAAGGATAAAATAAATAAATAAATTATTTCCAGGAGCGTGCAATTCATAATGGTTTTTCTAAATAGTTTTATTACATATTTTATGCACCTAAAGGTACACAGGCGGACTTAATGTCCCAGACATTTTCTACTACCAGTTAACCATAAAAAATGACAGCAAAAGTTGAAACAACACAAATGTTTTGTTCCAATTTTAAGATACATAAGGAGCTCTTGTACTTGCAAATATCTCACAATTAGTGTTTAAACAGTATTTATCATAGTCTAATAATTAGATAGGAATATCAGTGACCTATAAAACCAAGCAAAAATTGCACAACATTAGCAGCACCTGCAGCCCTCATGAACAAAAACCGATTAGACCAGGATCGTTCGAAAAACAAAAACAGATCGCAATTCAAAGCAAACATGACACATACGAACGCAGAAACACAATGAAACATTAAAATTCCTCACAACAGAATCACCGCGGCCCAACGGTAACCAGCCCACTTTATATTCAACGGAATCGATTGCCGCTGTAAAAGACTCTTTGAGTATTGAACAGAATTAGAATTTAAAATATATTGATTCCCTCATGAAATGGTGGGAGCTCCGATGAAATATTAAATGACTAGAGTTTTTTTTGCGATTGGCCGCGAGCAGCTGAGGCGGCAGTAAAAGAGATACGTGACTGCTTTGAAGACTGGCGACTGGTCTGTTAGCTCCGGTCTTACGGTATTAAGAGGGTGGCTTCATTGTGCAACGTGTGTGCTGGTACTAGTTTTGTGTTATTGCTTAGGTGATTTGAACGGATGATTTTTTTTTTGGTCATATATTTGTAAAAATGGACAACAAACAACAAAAGTGGTGACACTTGGGAAAGGTCAAAAAAAAAACGTCCGACAGTGGATGTTTTTTTTTTTTTTGCTGAAATGAAGATGATGTGGTAAAAAAAATGGTGTGTATGAATTCTGTACGTGTAGATACATCAAACGCTATGAGTATTTAACAGTGTCTTTTTTTGTTGGGAACATCATCCAATGACATCCCCCGCTCTCGTGTGGAGGCGGAGCGGGAGGGTGTGTCAGACTTTTATTAACTAACTAGCTTTTGCCCGCAACTTCGTCCGCGTAGAAGTCGAAAATGGTTTTATTAGGGTTTTTGAGATACGAAAATATGAAATATTATTTATTAGGAAAAGAGTCTTTTTTTCAGAAGCGGGCCTTCAGTAGACTTACTACGGTTTGCTGACATCTCCTTGAGGCGCGCGTAAAACAGTGACGACTTCGACGCGCCGTCGACGACTTGGGCTCGGACCGAACGGTTACCGGACGATCGGACGGCAAGCTACCCATTGCTCGCCGTCCGCAAGCCCGCGCCTACAGTGGCCGGAACTAAACAGTGTCTACGATTCAGATACAAAACTAAAAGAAAAAAAGAAGATAAAAAATGCATATTTCAATTACACATTACTTTTGCAGACATGATGTCATCTCCTTTTAAGCTAAAATATGCTTGTGTTAGATGACTGCGCTCTTCCGCCTAACCTTTTAGATTTCGGTTAGCCCTGTGACAATGTCTTTGGATCGAAAGAAGACAGCACTGCTTCCTCCACTAACGTTTTCTCTGCTTAGATATAAGCTATGCCATAGTTTCAATGTCGTCGTAAGGTTTAGTCTTAAGCCACTCAATTACAGCTAATTTACAATCACGTAATGTCAAAGGATAGATGTGTAGCTCTTTATTCAATATGTTAAAAAAAAAGTCTTACACTTAAGTCAGAGTAGCCAGCCTATCGGTATTTTACAGGTTACATTTTGGAGAGTGTGCACGGGAATTGCACGACTTGATTCCGCCATCTCCTTTCTACCATCGGTAAACCCTACGAACAGCGAGTATCCACCCTTACGTTGTTGAAACTTCAACGGTCCGGACTAAGCGTTTCGCTTCGTCGTTTATACCGCGTACATCGGAGGAGTGGAACAATTTGCCTGCTGCGGTCTTCCCGTCCAACTGTAATTTAGGTGTCTTCAAGGCTAGAGTGAATAGGCTCTTAATAAACTAGTGCGCCTCACCATCAATGATTGCATCTCCGCTTACCATTAGGTGGGATCGCAGTCAAGCACGGGTTTAAATCAATTTAAAAAAAAAAATATTATGCTGCATTTCAACATTATTAACGAGATACGAGTATTAAGCAAAGTGACATCCTTTCAGCAATAACATTTGTATAAAGTTCAAAATATTAACTAGTGGCACCGGCAGACGTCGTGGCTGAAAGCTGGAATTTGTCAGAAAAAAATTACGAACCCGATTGCAGCGCCACCTAATGGGTCCAATTGTAATTTTTAACCATCCAGAGACCCATTCAAATACACCCACAAAATACATCAAAATCGGTCATGGCTTTTAGGAGGAGTTGGTGTCAAACGCACGTACGTGTAATGCCATGTGAATCCAAAGACCAAACTAAATTGCATTTTTTTTTAAAATAATATTATCTGTATATTACTCTCAATCAACCAGATAAAACAGCCACTGTCGGAGATAAATTCGATTGAATTCCTCTAAATATTATAACAGAGGAGTTTTAAAGTATTTTTAATTAGACCGACAGCATCACCTCACTCACACAGAGACGCAGAAATTCTCTATACCCATTTTTCACCGTGGATAGTCGTCATCGGTACTCTGCGCACACTCCAACACAATTGGTCACGTGTTGCCGCGTTGTGGGGCTACATCTAGTGTGAGTATGTGTATGATTATTATACTTTTGCAAGAGAAAGCAGAGCGGAGGGCAAGCAGTAGTTTGATTTCATTTTCGCGGGTCTGACCGATTTGTTGATCTCGCAGTTGCAAGTGTAAATAATAAAATCGCTGTTGCAAAAGAGTTAGTTCAAAGTCTAAATTTATACTCAGTGTGACATAGTTTTTTTTTTTTTACTATTGATAGGCTCGCGTTTGACCACTATCTTACCTGAAAGTAAGTGATGAAATGGTCGACGATGGAGCACACTTGCCTAGAAGTAACCTATTCAATCTTGACTTAAATACCCCTAGTTTGTAGCTATCAGGAAACACAGACTCCAGCAGGGAATTCCACTCCTTAGCTGTACGCATAATTAATGCGTTCCGAAAACGCTTTGTATGTATGGGTGGAAAGTCCACCATTCACCGATAGCGCAACGCCGTACGTCTAGTGGTCCGGTGATGGAGCGAACTTAGTGGAATTAAAATGTTCAATTCCAACGCACACTCCCCAAAGTGTAATCGATAGAAAATCGACTGGCCAGAAACTCGGTGTCGATGCTCAAAGCTTTGGAGTTTTGACTCGACAAGTGCATATATATTATGAAGAATCGCTAAACTTAAGTGGCTGTGGGCAGGGCACATTGCTTGCAGAACAGATGGTCGATGGGGACGAAAGGTTCTGGAATGGCGACCACGTACCGGAAAACGCAGCGTTGGAAGGCCTCCCACAAGGTGGACCGATGACCTGGTGAGGGTCGCGGGAATTCGATGGATGCGAGACGCACAGGACCGGTCATTGTGGCGGCATTTGGGGGAGGCCTATGTCCAACAGTGGACGTCTTTCGGCTGAAATGATGATGATGATGATGAAGTTCATTATCACCGATGATCCTCTTGGCTCGCTTTTCAATCGACTCCCGGGCATCAAGCTGGTATTTGGCAGACCCATCCTAAAGATGAGAGCAGTATTGCACACATGATCGAACTTGCGCTTATTAAAGGTTGAGCAGCTGTTCCGGCGTGAAGTACCTGATGGAAAGCGATTATGTTGTCAACGATGGCGCACGTTCACCTGTAACTAACCTATTCACTCTTGAATTAAAGACTTATCGACCTAGGTGGTAGCTATCAAGAAACTCAGACGCATAATGAATGTGTGATTGGGTTCAGTTCTCCTTTTTCTTTGCTTACTTCCTCAAAGATTCACAATATACCTCATGTTTTACTAACATAACATAAAAAAAATCTAATCAATCAAACCTATATCAGAACGCCAAACATTTTAGTCAGCCGTTTCCCATGATGAATTAAAAATAAGCCGAATACGAGATAAACTTTAGGAGCAACATAAGTTATTCAAAGCCACACAGAGCGTGGCGGCAAACAGTCCGTCTTCAAGGCCTAAGTTCTAAAGTACTTCCTAAGTTTCTCGAAGCGCCAACCCTACCGCTGACTAATAGGTGTTTAGATATAATATGCATGGCTTATACCTCTGAGGAACGTAGTTTGTACTTCACGTTTCTTATAATGGATAAAATTAGTAACGCTCATTCAAAAATGAAGCTGAACTGATAAAGTTGCGAAGGGTAGCAGTCGAGAATATACAAGTTTTTTTTTTTTATTTGCTTAATTAAATATTTTTTAGCTTCTTCTTCTTTTCGTGTCGATGTACTCTAACTATTTTTTTTCTGACCAGTATTTGGCAACCTCTATGGCTCTGTTATTGTAACATATAAGAAAAAAAAAAACAAAAACAAGTTATAACGAAGATATAGAACTTCTTAGCCGCTATTATGAAAGAGATGTCCAAAATGGTCTTTGACGTCAAGGGCTATGACACCCGTACTACCGCCATAGAAAACGGCGTCCTGGTGAGAGACACAGATATATTTGTTATTGTTTTCACAATTAGTATTCTATCTTTGTACCGTGAATTGTGTGAAAGTGTAACCCGGGGCCCTGGAGCGAAGGCAAAGAAGGTACAAGAGTGGCTTTCAGTCAGTAAAAGTCTGACACGCACTCGCGCTCAGCCCAAGAGTAAGAGAAGTCATTGGATGGTTTCCCACCTAAAAAAAAATAGTTTTCTATTTTAGTATGATTATCGATAAACTGGTTAGTTAACAAATATTTTTTTCAAGCTTATTTCTTAAATCTACGTGGCGTGGTAACTTTAACAAAGCGAGTGGGTGGATTGAAAGACTAATACATTGAAATTTTGTGGACGTAAGTTTATTCGCAAATTGCCTTCCGAACCGCCCCAAACTACAAAGGCTTTCTCATTATTATCAAAATCAATAAATAATTTTCTGCTTTGCTGCTTTTTTTAAGGTTCCGTACCTAGGTCGGCAAAAACAAAACCCTTATGGGATCACTTTATTGTCTTTCTGTCCGTCTTTCAAGACCCTTTTTCTCAAGAACGCGTAAAGGTATGAAGTTGAAATTAATATCGAATACTCAAGTCTAACTTGACACCCACTAGGAAATCAAAAGGGTACTTCCTGTTGATCTAGAATCCTTATAAATAGTAAGCAAGGTCTAATAAGACAAGTGTAGGAAAAAGTTTAAAAACTATAAAATATTTAAGTCAAAAAATTTATTTTTGTAATTCGGAAAAAAAAATGAGACATGATTCGGGATTTGAACTATTTGACTGGCCTGTTGATCTAGTGGTTAGTGGCCCTGACTGCTATGCCGAAGGTCGTGGGTTCGATTCTCACTCAGGACAAATATTTATGTGATGAGCAAGTTCATTTGTTCTGTGTTTGGGTGTAATTTATCTATAATATGTATGTATTTAGAAATATACAAGTATGTTTATCAGTTATCTAGTGCTCATAACACAAGCTCTGCTTAGCTTGGGACTTGACGACGTTGAGTGATAGTTCTGGAATAATATATATATATATATATTATACATAGGTAAGTTTGTACGGTTCGGTGCGCGAGTCCAACTCGCATACGGCCGGTTTTTTCTTTATAAAGTAGACTTCTAACGATAAAATCCCCTAAAAATGTTCTAATTAAAACAAAAAGCTTTGACTTCGAGGCTAATTAAGTAAATATATATCCGGCTTTTTCGTTTTACAGATCTGTACAAGACTTTTTACAGCAGGAAGAGATTTCAGGATCAGTAACGAAACATAATGGATTTTTGTTAGGATCTGAAGATTATCTTACCAAAGTCTACCATTACATGTATGAGCGTATTTAAGGACGAAGACGAACCATTTTTTCTCAACGCTTTTGTTTTTTTATTCAATCTACTAAATATACGATAAAAAAAAAATCCTGACACATTTTGTTCTTTTTATTACTACTTTTTATTTTTATTAGTAAATTGTTTTTTTTTTATTGTATGGGAAAATTATCTTGACAAATTTAGCTCTTGGGCGGAGCAGGAGATAGTGTCAGACTTTTACTGACTAAAAACCCACTCCTGTTCCTTATTTGCCTTCATCCCAGGACCCCGGGTTTCACTTTTACACTACGCGTGGCCCCAGTAGGCGATTTGCTGACATCCCTCCGAGGCGCACGTGGAACAGTACGCGCCGTCGACGACTGCCATTTAGCCAAAAATTTACTGAACATTTTAATGAAGGAATCGACATCTGTAGATCTGGTCCTAGTGGATATTTGACCAACAATATGTTTTTATTTATAATTGCTAAAACCTTACTCTTTCAAATGCAATAGAAATTTGAATCGTTTTCATCTAAATTCTTTGTTTTATTTGGTTTTAAAAAATAAGGTTCCTTTTGATAAACCCTGTGTTCACTTGCATGATTTTTCAAGCCAGTTAGCACCTGATATTCTAATAAATTCCTTACACTATCTTCAAGACAAGTATTAAACCGCGTCTCCCATCAACAAACACATACATAGATTAATGTAGTACCTGTCTGTATACTAAACTAGAGAATATTAGTCAGCAGCGAAGTCCGGTACAGTAATTACTCGGCGCGTTAACGAGCGTTTGATTGCGACGTAATGTCGCCGCATCCGACTACAACCACACTTTGTTCGCGTCAGGCACTCTAAGTCGAGACTGGGAACTAACTTGTTGTTGTGTGGATGGAGTTCTGTATAATGGAAATAATTTAAGGGAACAATGTAGGTAAGCTTGACGAAACAGTAAGACTAATGTAGGTTCAAATATGACAATAGCGTAACTTTTGAAAAGGGTTAGCAACGCGTTTGAGATATCTCTGGTATATATTTCCATCTACCATCAGATGGACAGCTGCCTGCTTGCTTGCTTGTTACAATATGGCATAAATCCACCGTCATACTCTAGCCAGTTAAAAAATTACTGACAAAGTCAGTATTTTAAGTTGATGGACTTGAAATCTAGACGTGTCTATATGGCATATGTAGCACCAAATATGACTATTCAGATTTAGTTTAAAAAATAAAATCTCCTGACACCTAAGACCTAACAGTCCGTAGTAAAAAAAAACAAATAAATTATATATATATTGAAGGTAAAAGTGGTTGTGGCTGTGGAGCAGGACCGGCATTAAGCCAAGCGTTTTTATCAAGGATATAATCTTCCATTTTATAACACGCTTGTCTACATAGCTTGCGTTTAATGCATGATTTAAATTAAGACTCATTTAGTTTAAAAAATATATAATGTTGTAGCTAGAACTGTTATAAAACGCGAGGTACGCCCACGCCTCGTATTCCATCTAGCCGCACCAATGCTGGAGTTGACGCACCTTTTTTTTTGACATAGACCAATTTACATTAATTAAAAAAAAAAAACGAAATAATGTAATAAAAAAATTTATAAATTAAATTTACTTGTAACTAGAATCTAAATAAAATGTAATTTAAATTCATTCGCATGCCTAATTAGTTCTCATATAAAAATAATTAATAGGTTTTTTTAACATATGGATAACGTTATGAGTTACACATATAATACTAACTTTAAATACTAAGCATTATTAAATAAGATACTTTGTATATCTGTTTGTTTGCGTAAAGGACTAAATAAATAAATAAAATCACAGAAAAGAGATAAAACTGAAAATTCAAAAAACACTTCACTTCTTGTGCAACGATTTTCTGGTTGTTCAGTCTACGTGGAGGTTAAGAACGATCTTAACCTCCACGATCTTTTATACAAGTGAAGAGTAATTATTCCATCTGGCAGAATAAAATAAACGATTATTTTATTCTGCCAGATGGAATAATTACTCTTCACTTGTATAAAAGACTAAAATTTTCGCTGCAGTAATCGATGTCAGGCGGAAGTATTTGATCCCGATTTGAGAAGAGGGTCAGTAAACGAAGTATGATGGTATATTTTTCAATCCCAAATCTTCCTTTACTCTCAAACAGTATAATGATACTTCCTACCTCCATAGCAACATCCCAATTCTTCCAAACTACCCGACTCTCGTACAAACTCAT
Organism: Mythimna vitellina; assembly: GCA_949316375.1. NCBI lineage: Eukaryota > Metazoa > Arthropoda > Insecta > Lepidoptera > Noctuidae > Mythimna > Mythimna vitellina. Next base: position 26,479,971 of record OX438688.1, on the reverse strand, counting down.
CAGTCTATAGGTAACGAACGCACGGCCCCGCGTATAAACAACATGAATATTTTAGGGACTGTATCAAAGTGGACGATAAACGTCGGGATCCAATATCGGGCCCAAACAAAGGCTTACAAGAGTTTAGGGCACGCCCAGTGCACTGCATATTCAACGGGGCCCGAGTCAACATGTTAGGTCGGGAGCTGAACGCTCCGGACAACGGGATCCAGAATATTTTAGTTTTAGTTGAGCTCTTTGTGAAGGAGGTCGTCCGAAGATTGCTGCCTGCTATTTTTGTTTGAAGGGTATATTTATAATATTATGCTGTCGTAGTTATGTCGTTTTTTTTTAAATGATATGAACTAGTGTTGACTACCATCCCAACTGAAGGTAAGCAGTGATGTAATTGTTTATAGTGAATCGAACTAGTATATTAAGAGCTTATTTATTAAAACTTTATGCATTACAAAAGTACAAAGGCGGATTTAATGCCTTAGACATTCTCTAGCAGTCAACTAAGCAACTAAGGGTGGTGAAGAGAACACAAGGCAGGTTCATAAAATAATAAAAATTATTTAGAAAATAAGGTAAATTCACTCTAGTTTTGAAGACACCTAAACCACCGTCGAGTATTATTTTTTATAAGTATAATTAGAAACCCACCCTAGTTTCGCACGGGTGTTAAAAATCATTTCAATTCAGGTTTTTTGTAAGTAATATAATAAGCATGTATTATATACCAAGTAAACCTTCCTCATGAATTAAGTATTCTGTCTTTTGGTGAACACCACATGAAAATTTGTTCAGAATTTTTCGAAATCATCGCGAACATACGGATAGAGAGGCGCGGTGGAACACATCGTTTTATAATATGTATGTATATATCATTTCGGTGAAAACGACTTCTAACATGAATGCGTCACTATTTCCCAAATTTCACATTTCTCAAGTAATTTTACTTGACTTGCTAACCTAACCTAATTGTTTCTCCGAAAATCTACCCACCAGGTGAACGGACTGATATAATGTTTTAATTAATATGTATTGAAATTAATAATTTTTATATGCATGGTCCTTTGTTTAAATGTAAAGTAAAGCATAGTGACTCAGAAATGAAGATACCTGCAGGCAAACCAGATTACTGACGTAGCCCGAAGAATCGCCAAACTTAAGTGGCAGTAGAGAGAGCATATTGCTCGTATAACAAAATATGGTCGATGGGGTCGTAAGGATCTGGAGTGTACCCCAGGGCTCTGGAACGAAGGCACAGAAGGAACAAGACACGCCCTTTCGCACTGCCCAAGTACGCGAAAATTCATAGGATGATTTCCCACCTAAAAAAAAGGATCTGGAGTGGCGACCGCGCACTGGAAGCGAAGCCGTCGGTAAATCGATGACCAGGTGATAGTCACGAGAATCCGATGGATGCAAGATGCACAGAACTTGTCGTTGTCCATTCAGTAATGAAATTCTTTCGGGTGAAATGATGATGATGATGAAAACATAGGTAAAACGTAAAAAAAAACATAAACAGCCTTTTAATGTTCCCACTGCTGGGACTCAGGCCTTCTCTCTAGGAAAGGTAATGGGCCGTAATCCACCACGCGGGCGTAGTCCGGGTTGGTGAATGTCACATGTCTACAAATTTTTCGTTCTAAGACATGCCGGTTTCCTCACGATGTTTTGAGAGTAGTGGTGATAAAATAAATTACACAAAGTAATACGCCTGGCTGGGTTTAAACCCGCAACCTACAAGTCGTAAGTAAGTCATTACCACTCGGCCACCACTGCTCTGCACTCGGCCACCAAGTGGCTCTGCACTTGGCCACCAAGTTGGTCTGCTGGTAAAACGTACCACATATGTATTATATTGTCTTCAATCTCAAATAGCGACACTCAAGCTAGTTACCGGTCCAGAAATTTATCTTGAAATAATAGAACATGATCCCAGTCAGCTGTTTCCTATCCACGTTGAGTAAGTGAAATTAATGATGTTCGTAAAGAGTGAAGTCGTTGCAGACTGATGGTAGTTTTGTGGTGAAAGCTGTTTAACAGGGAAGTTACGTAGACTAGATAAAAGTTTAGTCTTTCTTATTGTACTGAATTAGTATGAAATGTCCGCATAAATAAATTAATTAGGTTGATAATTTATCTGTACTTGAAGTGAATCTACACTAATATTATAAAGAGGTGAAGTTGGTTTTTTTTTTGTATTTTTGTGTGCAGGAGGTAATCTCTGAAAGTACTAGGTAGTAGGCAGTAGGCTATGTTTTAGGTACGCGGGTGAAGCTGCGGGCAAAAGCTAGTATAGTTATAAAATAGAATTTAACGTGTTACAGCTAATAATGTTGTCCAATCCTTTATTCCGCCCATTCTGTGTGCATAATTTTTAAATAAATAAATATAGGCTATATAATGTATGATATATTACCGGTACATGGTAGACATCCCACCTGTACGCTCAAATACAATTTGGAATCACTTTCTTTGTGCGCACAGTTAAGAAACTGAATCCGCTGCTGGAGTCTGTTTGTCTGTTTTTTGAAAAAAAAAAGACGTATCCACCAGGCAAAAGTGGCAGTCGCACGCTTCAGCTTCCTTTGTGGCCGCTTCTAGCTTCTCGAGGCGGAGATTATGGCTGCGGCATGTGGCCCATGTACGGCAACCCTTAACCCTCAGACGTTTTACGTATCGCACCCATCACTATGGAGGAGCAGGAAGCCTCAATGGATGTTGATACCATTAAATGTAACGACAATGTAAATGTGTCGATAGAAATCGTTCATCGTAAGACTGTGCAGCAGGGAGTGGATTATAAAATTTGGCGGCTTCCGAACTCTGGTGGCTGGCGCTCGCTTCTGTCACTGTTATAAATATGGCGGTAGCGCGCGACAGTCACCGGTGGTTGGAAGGGAAATAGGTTTCGGGGTCTGGTCTTGAATTCGGGCAGACATGGTGGGGTTTCCGTACAAACACTCCATCACTTCTATGTAGGTACCGATAAGTAATCTGGCACCGTTGAAGAGACTGCATTAACCTGGCCTAGGTTGCAATGGAATCGATTACTTTCTCGAAATCCACAAAGAATAAGCAGAAAGGCAGATTATACTCTCTTGTGTATATGTGTGTAACCTAAAAACTCATAATTTAATAGAAAATTGTGAAAATCTCACTTCACATCTCCCGGTCTACGTCCACGCGTCGCTGCCCCGTGACCAATATGTCAGCATAGTCCCATATACCTTGCATTTGCATACTTTGCACGCACTCATTAAACACGGCTATATTGTTATTTATTGGAATTTTAATCAGCTTGTTCATTAATATCGTTTATCAGGATATATCCCACGTTATTGATCGGAAATCACACTCTATGGCTGATTAATATAGCTTTAGTGGTTTATTTCATAAATTAGTTTATAATTATGTATTTAAAAGCTCAAAACCTAGAGGAAATAAAAGTATTTTACCATAAAAATATTTAACTTTCAATAATTTTAATTCCACAAGATAAATTCTCAGGATATACTATATATATTCTGGCTTTCTTCATGTCAACTGATATTTAAAACATATCAAAAAGTAGATTTTTCCTCAAATGTTTTATCTCCGTTATCAGTAAAACAACAACTGTCCTTCAAATATTTTATCGGATTGACAACAAACTTAAATATTATTTAAAATTTCACCTCGTAATTTTCATGGTCCATAACAGTAACAAAGGGTGTAGTGTTGGTACAATAATTTGAACTAGTTGGGTATGCTCATACAAAAATTTGAACCAAATAATTGAGCGCCTTTCCTTTCTCGCCTTTAAACCGAATATTGACGAAGGAAGACCCGATGCCTCCTGCCGTGACTGTAGGTTCAGCTTTCGACTTTTGTAAGTCAGTGGCTAATATACCCTGGAACAATAACAATTGATAATGAATTTGATATTTATTTTAGTTTGAAAACCTCAAACGTCCATTATTTAAAGTAATGAGGTTACTCATGAACTCTGTGAGTTAATGAGAATTCAACCTTGCCATCGACCATGCTTGCATCGGGCATGCGGCTGATGCCAATCAGCCGACTTTGGCAGGCCTCCCACAAGGTGGACCGATGACCTAGTGAGGGTCACAGGAATCCGATGGATGCGAGGAGCACAAGACTGGCCGTTAAGGCGATACTTGGGGGAAGTCTATGTCCAACTGTGGACGGCTTTCGGCTGAAATGATGATGTATTTACTTATAATAAACCTTTATTATTTCCTACAAAAATTCTTGATATGACTAGATAGCTCAATGTGATCAAACAAAAAAATAAAAATTAGATGTTACTCTAAGCGCTGGAACACCAACACAGTTGGATTAAAGTATATGTTCATGATAATGTTATGGTATGGAATTAGTTTCCTCTTTCCTTAACAGCAGGAACTACCTTTTTTGAGGTCAAATATCATCATAAAATTTCTTCTACTCCTAGAGTGGAGCGACCGGGTGAGTCAGATTTTTACTAACTAAAACCCACTTATTTTCTATCGTTTGCCGTTTGCATTCTATAGCCGCGGTAACTCTTTCAAACGACACCGCCGCAGCAAAAACCACCTGACTTTCGAATATCAAATAAATATATGTTGTTTAATTCGTTAAATAATAGAAATTTTGAAGCGACTCACCCTAATAATCTTGGTATTATTCGAGTTGTAGAAAACATTCTTGATCCTTGAAGTAAGAGGTACAGAACTCAACTTGACAGTTTCTTGGTACCCCAACGATCCATTGGCTGTTGAGCCCAACTGTAAGTCATAGGCACTATATACAGCCACACACAATACACAAACTAAGAAAGAATTTGTAAGAAAAGACATTATTAGAAATAAAAACGACTTGTTGTAACAAAAATAAAAATTGACTATGCTACTAAAGATATTATTCAGATCAATTTATATCATTTTCATTCTGCGATGCACTCGAGATAAAATGATAATGATAAGACCGTGAATCATTTGAACGAGATGTGGATAAGAGCCATCGATTGGTGACTGATAATAATAGTGATATTGATTGGAGTAATGATTCATCTATTTGTTTCAAGGCTAGAAAAGAGCATTTGCACTGAAAAAACCTGTCACTACATTTTTCAAAGCTGGTTTTCTTGAATTTGGATTGATAAAGTCACAAGTACTTTATTTTTAGGGTTTTGTACCTCAAAAAGAAAAAATGGAACCCTTATAGGATCACTTACACCGTCTGTCTGTCTGTCAAGACCCTTTATCTCGGGAACATGTGGTGGTATCGAGTTGAAATTGAAACCATGTACAAAAAGAAAACTATCACTATTAGTAACAAAAGGATTTCTTATCGAGAGTAATACCGATGGGCAATGTTATCGTTAACATAATTTTCACAACCATATTAGCGAGATGGTCATTGAGACAAAACAAGTGATAGAAGAAAAAAGTGAATAAACTTTTTTTTAGGGTTCCGTATAATAGGATTACTTTGTTGTCCGCCTATCTGTGTCAGTCGGTCAAGACTCGTTATCTCGGGAACACATGAAGGTATCGAATTAAAATTAAAACCACATACTCAAATTTACGGTCTCTTGAAGCTGTGAAAAAATCGAATTTCTGAGTTGACGAAAAAAAAAATATATTTACTGCCGTTTATGTCGCAAAAAACGTGTATTTCGACACCCTCAAGGGAATCAAAATTTATAGAGTAATTCTTAGTAAAGTAATTTGGCATGAAGCAAGTTCGCATAGCACAAGTATAGGAAAAAATCTGAAAACTAAATTTGTAGTTACGTCACAAAAAATCTTTTTTGCGGTTCGGAAACATCTTCGTATCTAAATTCGGGAATCGAACTGTTTTCATAGATAAGTTTGTACAGAACCGTCAGTCAGCACAACATTACAACATTTCGAGAGAGAGTGTGTTTTGGAATTACACATTTTTTTTTTTAATTGATATAAACCAGTGCTTGACTGTGGAACTATAATTTAGATGTCTTCAAGGCTAAATAGGCTGTAAGGCTGAATAGCATAGCATAGTCTGCCTTATAAGGTTCCCACTGTTGGGACTCAGGCCTCCTCTCTAGGAGAGGGAATAGGCCAAAATCCACCACGCGAGCCCAGTGCGGGTTGAAAGGCTGAATAGGCTCTTAATAAACTAGTGCGCCTCACCATCAATGAACGCATCACAGCTTACCATGAAGTGAGATAGTGACGAAACGCGAGCTTATCCATAATAAAAAAAAAAAACAACAGCTTCAAAACTACCATTTGCAAAATAAATCTATTTATTACTCAAAAAACTACGTTTCAACGTTAAAATATCACTTAGCAGTTGAACATGAGAAAGTGATTCAACGCCCTATTCGTCGGGCACTATGGCTTTATCAAAAGTTGGACACATTAGTACCAGATGCGGGCGATGTGGAACGACTTCAACTTATTTTTTATCCCGTTCGCATTTGAGGGTTATGACGTCATCTATTACTGGTCGCCCTTTGGTCGTCCTTTGAGATTTGAAGGGTTTCTTATTCTCTTAATTTTTTGTGTTAATTGTTTGTAATGTTTTGAAGCACTATGTTTTGGATTGAGACCGTTGTTTGAGTAGTATCTATGTAATGTAATATGTATTTGTGGTAAATAAGTCTTTAATGAACTGGACCCACTCGAATTGGACCCACGGGATCACTGACTCGACACACTTCGTGACTTACTTGTGATGAAATTGTATAGTGGGTCCAGTAAATCCATTGAAAATGTAATTAGGTTGAGTAATCCCGCGGGCCCATTTCGAATGAGCTCAGTTGACCAAAACCTTATATTCTCATGATTAGGTAATTAATTTTATCATTTTCCTTATGAAGAACGAGAAATTTAAAATTTGCAAAAGCCGAATTACTAGATTATCACTTGAAACGATACAAAAGTATGATCTTATAAATTTTCCGATAGTGTTTATCATCACAAGAGTTTTCAAATTCTTTTCTCAGTACTTATGCAAAAAACTTTTGTGATGATTATGATTTTCCTTATTGATACAGAAAGCCTTAATGCTCTTTTTATTCCAAACTTTTTTATAGCCGCAAATAAACTAGTACACAGAAGTTTATAATAAAAACAGTTTGTCCATGGACTTCTGCGTTGTGGTCAGTTTAAAGAATGTCTGTGAAAATGAGCGAATGAGTATTTTCAACTTCACCTAAAATGTTTTTTTTTTTTTATTATTGGGCAACGGGTAACGGATTTTGTGTTATTGGTGCTTCAAGATTGATGAATTCTTCTATCCGAACCTGATGACTGATTTAGGGCAAGTTTCATTTTTTCATACATCCGTAGTTTTTTTTAAAGCGGAAAATCATCCAATGACTTTGACCCACTCGTTTGTTCCTTCTTTGCCTTGCATTCCAGGGCCCTGGGGGTACATTTTCACGTAACCCTGCTGGGTTAAGTGAAAATGTACCCCCGGCTACAATTTGCTGACATCTCCTTGAAGCACGCGTAGAACACTACCCGCCGTCAACGACTTGGGTTCGGTCCGAACGGTTACCGTACGACCGGATGGCGTGCTAACTATTGCTCGCCGTCCTAACTTATTATTAAATTTTGGTAAAATGAATTATTCTATGAATTGTTAACTGCTGTTCAAATTAACAACTACTATTAATCAAGAAAGGAGAAGAAAAGGTCAATTCAGCATATATGAACTCTTATTTTTTTTTTTAAGTATTGTTTGATATACTTCAACTACAGATCTGATAGTGGCTCGAATAAGTATGAATATTTGAAGATAGTGAAAGTGACACATGGGTGAGAGTAGCAAGAAACCGTGTGCCATGAACACAAACAAAGTCTATGTTTTCATCATTATCAGTCGCAGTCAACAAAGTAAAGCTGTGACGTTAATGACTAATGAATATAAAAAATACCTGATTAAGCAATAAAAATAAATACTGATAAAGCCGTTGATTATTTATACTAGTTTCGAAAACCTATAGAAATGCGTTTATTTATTTAATTAATCGGTTAATGTATTGAAAATCGTAATCAGTTCACAGACAAATGAGTGAGACAAGAGGCGTGGTAATGTTGGTTGTGACATTTATCAGTCACAGCCAACATTACAGTGAGCAAAGATAAAATTATTTATACTACACGCGAAGTCACGTATAATATTAATAAAACCCAGAAATAGTAGGAACTTGTACGATTGACTTTGACAAAACAATGACAAATATAACTTCGTGTTACGATCGTTTATTTATAGGTCACGGTGTCGTGTCTTTATGTATCGCTTAGATAGCTTACCGTGAAGTTCATGGGTGAAATTTATTTTTGAAGAAGAAATGGAAGTCGATTCTTAATACTCATTTTATTAGTATTAGAACCGATTGAGAAAGATTGTTTTTTTATTGTTATTGTTAATCTTAATATTGGAAGTTAAAGTTTTGTTTTTTTCTTCTGGCAACTTTATAATGATAGTACTAGCTTTTGCCAGCCGCTTCGCCCGCGTGAAGGTAGGTATTTCTATGCAATCTTTGGGCTTCACCCCCGTTTCATGCCCTCAGGGAGGGAATTTTGGTGAATCCTTTCGTAACCTTTATATTCATATATTATGAATTCTAGAAACCTTTGACAGGTGGCCATAGGAGCCAAAAGGTTCTGGAGTGGCGACCGTATACCAGAAGACACAGCGTTGGAAGGCATTCTACAAGGTGGATCTGGTGAGGGTCTCGGGAATCCGATGGATGCAAGATACACAGGATCAGTTGCAGCAGTTGGGGAGGTTTATGTCCAACAGTGGACGTCTTTTGGCTGAAATGATGATAATGTTGAGAAACCTCTGTGCAAAGTTTCGGCGTACTAGGTGCAGAGGGCTGGGTGTTGATGAGTACAGCTGGAACCCCCACACCACACCCAGCTGGTACCGACTCACACGTGTAACACACCTTATTTGTACGTAGAATGACGTCGCGTGGCGTCGCGTGGCGTGCAGCAAGTGTAAGCTCTACAAGTCTAGTTTCCATATAAAATGTATAGAGACCAACGCGCCCAGATCGGCGATTGTAGCACACGTGTATGCAGTGTTGTTCTATCTTAATTGAGTTAGTCAGAAGTTTGCTTTTTTATGTATAGAAGATAAACTGTAAGGTCGAATTTTCCTGGATCTGAAGAAAGTGAATTAAAACTTGCTTGCAATTTGCAAATAACGCAAGAGCCTACAAATTTGGCGATACAGAATCACCACTCAGAACCGACTAAGAAAATGAAAATACTTTTGGCAAAATATCAAACTAATGGTTCATACTACGGCACTAAAAATGCTCACAAAAATCATTTCAAAACTCAAACCATTAAATAAAATGTAACATTTCAATACCACAACCGTATATTCAAATAGTAAAGCGTCGCGTACACCGGGCAACGCAGTGTGGTCATTACTTTTATTTTACGACGTGATAACACCGCACACTTGTTTGTAACACAACTTTTGGGGACCGCTGTACGCTGAAAGCCGTACTGTGGGGGAATTAAGTTTCATGGTCTATTTTGCGAGGCTGTTTTACAGAAATGTTTATTACGAATATTAAATACTTTAACATAAGTTGAAATTAATTATTGTTTGATAATTTTGTTGGGCTCTTTGTGAAGAGGTCATTTGGGGAAATAATATACGGTGTCCAAAGTTGGCGATTCAATGCGAACGTGAAGCGATGCGCCGCGAATGGAATAAACAGTTGATACCCTACTGCGGAGACCTACCGTGACAGCATGTAGTAGCGGTGTGGCGACGAGCGAAGCGAAGCGGGCGCGATCATTTGATTTGATATTTTTGCGTGAACTCTTGTGGCGTGGTTGATTTGTTTTACATAATTGGCTATTATAGCGGTAACTTTATGTGCATGTTAGACAAAGCCACCGCCTCGCGTTGAATGCACGTGAACCACATCGGATCGCTTCACAACCGCAATCAGGTTAATTCGCCCACGAATGACGTCGCATTATACAAGCTGACGCACTTTACGAATGGAGTTACCGCCGTCAATAGACAGCTGTAACACTCAAAAGCCATATGTGTGTCATGAGAGAGAGTGGAAGGTATAGGTGAACAGACTAAAGCTCAGACCATTATCTAAATTCACAAAAACGTGCAAAATAACTTTAATTTAGAAGGTGTTGTATTTAGTTTGGTTTCTTCGTTATTTAACACGTTTGTTATTTAAAAAGTTTTTTATTTTATACTTTTTTTGCTGCAGTATCCTATTAGCTCATATAAGCGAAAATAAAAAATCCAATTCATAAATTACAGAATTCTGAGGTACAAAAAAAACAAGTGAATTGAGAAACTTTTTCTTCTTTGAAGTCGGTTAAAAATCAAAAAATAAGCAAAACAAACTTAGAATACAATTTTATTCCACCTTCCTAACCTTTATCTTGCCTAAAACATGATCCCAACATTATCTCAAAACAGTTGGTACAAAGAAGGTTCATAGGGAACCACAAAATGGGCCGCTGAAGAATTATACCGTTATCATATAAATAAGGATTTAAAGCCTTCGCACCAGCCTCTCCGGGTGAGGGGGGGAGGGCGGGGGCAAAGCTCACGGCATTATTTTACCTGCAATTTGTTTTGTTTTTATTGCCTCCTAAGATCCCGTTTATATCTAGAGTTTAAGTTATCAAGTGATACAACATTCAGCAGGTATTAACAGTTTGTACAGAACTATGGTTTGACAAAAAGTAGTGCAGTGGTTCTCTTTCTGTGGAAGTTATAAGAGATCAATTTATCAGGTCGTAACGGGTTACTACACTGCGTATTTTTGGTAAAAAGTCGCCATGTAGCGTTGGAGGGCCTCTCACAAAATGTAATGAGTTGGTCAACGTCCAGCAGTGGTCCTCTTTTGGCTCAAATGATGATGATGATAAGACTGTTCCGTATACAAGGTACCGTACCTTTCGAATACCGTAATTACAACATAATAGAAAGACAATGAGAGAGCGAACGCTGGAATTCGCTTGGGGTTTAATGAATTAATAAACAGAAAACTTTCCAGTCGTATTCAATACTTTCAAAGCTGAAATTACTTTACAAGATCCTCGTTTAGTAGCTAGTAAGCTTTCAATGTTGCGTTTCATTTTCTATCCACGTAGTTTCATTATCTGCAGCTGTACCCACTACCGAGTAAGCACAAGCCTTTTATTTATTTATACTTACTATGTGTCCTTTTGTGTATTTCTACGTAAGATTTCTTTCAATTTTCATTATGCGAATTGCAGCCAGGTCGTCTTATTTCGCCCTTTAAATTCATAAAACGAAAAGCCACCTTAAAATAACTTCAAATTATCCACTCTCTTTATACTCCGATGTTTGCCACACTTTGAGGGTACTTGTGAATATAATGACAATTCATTGCGGAGCGAAACACCGGGGCGTGTCGGGGCGAAACAAAAACATGAAGTAATCGCCAAGTTAGGCTCTTTCGCGCGACGCCCGAGTTCCGCATAATTAAATAGTGATTAAGGCGCCAGCTCTCTGTTCAGACTGGAGGATCGGGTGCGAACTGCGAAGGTATTAGGGATTAAGATAACACAAATGGAATTAATTTTATTGAGACTGAACGAATGAATTACGAAAACTTTTTGAAACATTTTTCCTCAAATTTAGTGTAAACCTTCAGAACAGTCGCAGTACGTATCGGTAGCAACTAAGATCACGCTCATCGTCATCATTAAATATCCAAGATACTTTTCACGCTACCGTGAAAGCCAAAGGCTTACAATACTACAAAAACCAGCACAAACAACTAGATGTATATTTCGACTTCATAACCTACCCTACAATTACTTTAGGATGGTGTGGGTGACAGCCTACTGTCAAGTTCATACAATCTAGGTACTTATCCTTTTGTCTCATCTTAAAAATGCATATTTTTGTCCTGCTGTCATCCTATGATCCTACCCACGCTATGTAAGAAAGATATTAGGCGAGATACTTAAATAGTATTTATATAAGCTGCTAAAGAGAGTACGGGCAATGAAAGTCTGATTGCAAGGCCTACTGGACTGCTTAAGTTGGATGAAGAGCTTAGGTTAGGTATGAGTTAGACAACGAAGACAAAATCAGCTGATTCATCTCAATAAAAATAAGTAGGATCTTGTAACTACCACAATGTGAACATCCTACCTCAAGTACAGGGTGAGTCGATGAATGATCCGCGTCTACTCACGCACAGCCGAAGCTTGCGCTAACCTTATTAATTATAGGCAACACCTTCCAACAGCCCCGCACCGACTGATTTGAGACGTTTGCGTTCAATTTGATAAGCCCCAACTCCTTGATTGGCTTAATGACTTCGTTTTGTTTATGTTTTCTTTGTGAAATTATAATATATAAAATTTCTTTGAATTCTAAGATATATGAAAGAAGTTCTTTGAAAGGCATCATCACTTTTTAGAGCTCCATACCTCAAAAGGAAAAAAAAAACATAACACTTATAGGATCCCTTTGTTGTCCGTCTGTCTATCAATATGTCTGTCAAATCCCTTTATATCGGGAACGCGTGAGGTATCGAGTTGAAATTAAAATCATATACTCAATCTGCGGTTCCTTAAACCTCTAAAAAAATAAAAATAACAAACTTCTAAGATAAGGCCCTTTATGTCGCAAAAAACATGTATTTCACTCTTAAGAGAATCAAAATTGGGTACTTCCCGTTGACCAAGAATCTTGAAACTTGGCATAAAACATTTTCTTAGAGCACAGGTATAGGATTAAATCTGAAAACAGAAATTTTGTTGTTACGTTACAAAAAAAAACTTTGATGCGATTCAGAAAAAACCTTCGAACCTTCATTCGGGAATCGAACTATTTTTAAAGGTAAGTTTGTTCGGAACCCTCAGTGCCCAGTTTTTTCTGTAAATGTACACTATCTTGTAATCGTTCGTTCCTAATGATATCGGGATAAAGAAAAAAAAAACTGTTTTGGGAACACATTCAGTAGAATTCTCCCTGTGGTTCCTTATAGCTAGAACGTAGGCGTATTTAAGTCAAGAGTGAATAAGTTACTTCTAGATTTAAGCAAGATCCTCTGTGCACATTATTGCTTACCATCAGGTGAGATAGTGGTCAAACGCGAGCCTAATATTATGAAGAAGACATCTTTACTAAGTAATATAGGTAACATTATTTTTTTTTAAATTAGAGATCCTTATCTAAAGTGGAACCCAAAGAGCCCAAAGTTTGTATAGAGAAATCGATTTTCACGCGGCCGAAGCCGCTGGCAGCAGCTAGAACAGTAATAATAAAATTGGGCAAGTGCAAGTCGGACTCGTTCCGTACAAACTACAATTCCCAAATGGAGACTCGAATTTTTTTCCGAATTGAAAAATAGTAGATATTTTTTTTTTTTTGCGAAGCAACAATAAATTTACTATTTTCAGATTTATTCCTATATCCGTGTTATAAGACCTTGCTTTATGCCAAATCTCAGGATTCTAGGTAAACGGGAATTACCCTGTGAATTTTGATTCCATTCAGAGTATCGAAATATACGTTTTTAGCGACATAAACGGCCGTATCTTTTTTATTCGTTAACTTAGAAGTTTGATTTGTTCACAGCTTCAAGGGACCGCAGACCTTAGTATATGGTTTTAATTTCAATTCGTTACCTCCACGCGTTCTCAAGGATAAAAGGGTCTTGACAGATAGACAGACCGACAGACAGACAGAAAGATAGAAAACACAGTGCTCCTACAAGTGTTCCGTTTTTGTCTTTTGAGGTACGAAACCCTAATAAAAAAATTTACCTCCCCTGATTGGCAAATATCAACACGCACATAAACTAAAACCTCTTTTATTATAATTACTAAGGCACACTAACAACTTATTCACAAAATAATCTAGATTAAATGTTCAGAGAATGGTTCTGTGTAAACAAACCAATTAAAAGCATGCACAATAGCATATATGCTAACTTTCAACATTGTTTACCATTACAGGACGGTATGATTTTCACCAATATAATGGGTGAGTTGCCAACTTCCCACGATGTAACAATAAGTACATGAGTGACCAACAAGAGCCAGTTACATCAATACAAGCATGTAAACCCCATCTATTTAGACGAGCACACTCATCTCAAGTGAGGACTCTTAACTGAAGGGCTCGACGTTTAGGATGACTCCATTGTTCTGCTACTGGTTGTTAAAAGCAATATTACTAACTATTAAACTGTTTTTTAGGGTTCCGTACCTTAAAAGGAAACAATGGAACCCTTATAGGATAACTTTATTGTCCGTCTGTCTGTCTGTCAAGATTCTTTTTCTTGGGAAAGCAGTCTTTTGAAACTGTGTAATAATAAAATTTCTAAGTTAATGAAAAAAAAGATACGGCTGTTTATGTTTCAAAAAACGTATATTTTTTACTTCCTGTTGACCCAGAATCCTAAAATTTTGCATAAAACAAGTTCTTATAGCACAGGTATATGTATAAATCTGAAAACTGTTAATTTTTTGTTACGTTAAAAAATTTACGATTCGGAAAAAAAATTGAAACCCATCGGGAATTGAACTGTTTAATGTATTTACTTAGATAAGTTTGTATGGAACCCTCAATGCGTGAGTCCGACTTGCAATTGCCCAGTTCTTTTTTATTTTTTACTTATAGCCATTTTCAATACTTAGTTTACTTAGCATGTAATTTGGTTAACTCCGGTTCTTTCTGTATCTACAACTTATACTCCAATATATTTACTATATACAGAGGTGCTAACCGCAAGCTCTTAACGCGATCCATTTTACGTTCCGAACTGAACTGTTAAAGGCATAGGGTTATATACAGTGTATAGATCTATCCCTCTTTCTCGCTCATACGACTGACATTTCAACATTGTCATGGTAAGGCCCCTGCAGGCTTAGCCAAGTTGATAATCCACAATCGTTAACGAAGCTATGAATAGAAAATTCGTAGCACCAAGTTCATACATCGTTCAAAATGATAGAATTCTACAATGGTCATCTCTACATCTTGAAGTTTTTTGGTATAAATGATAGCCAAGTTACAATTTTTGTAGAACGAGCCATCGACTCAGGCGCGTTAACATGGCTACCAACTTATCGTTTTCTAAAATCACTTACGCGAGGCGTTACCGATTGTAGAAAGAGATTTGACACGAAACGGTCGAACTACACTGCGCACACGAGTGCTACGTATGCCGATCTGGGCACGCCGATCTCCATACATTTTATATGGAAACTAGACTTGTAGAGCTGCACTAGGTCCTAGCCATGCGACGTCGTTCTACGTACAAATCAGGGGTGGTCCTGTGTACGTCGGTCTTAAGTAGTTCTAGCTTTAGCTAGGTCTGCTGTTCAGCAAGATATATATGTTTATAGTTGTTTAAGTTAAATATGTTTTCAGTGGTATAATGTCACATTTTTCTTTATTTTTGCTTCCTTTTATTCATCTAGTCTTTTCCTGCATTCTTTATAATGTCATCAGTAGACAATTAATTTGGTCTTTCAAGTTTCCTTTAGCCTGAAATTGGTGCACTCTAATGTGTACTATTATGATATGCAGTCCTAAACACGCTAAGTAATGTTTATTAATTAAGCATTTGTATGGTTTGACTTCTTTCTTTCTTGGCGTCATGGTATCCAAAATAACCGTTAGCAATCGAACCAATTTATATGATTGACGTTTGATCTAATCTGGGTGGAACTTATAGCTAGGTTTCAGCTAAATGCCTAGTTATAGTGACAATTTATTGTTCATAATGACTTTATTTTTGATTTTAGTTGACTTCCACTCTGAAAAATAACATGATTTTTGGAACCACAAATTATTTTTATTTTGAGATTAAGAAGTCATGAAAAACTTGTCTGGCTTTGGGTAGAGCGAGATGGACTATGAGAATTTTACTGAATAAAACCCATTCTTGTTTCTTCAGTTGTCCTTTGCGTTTCATAAAAAGGTGACACGTCCGGTTAATCCCACAGCTTTTACAAGCATCAGCCCCAATAGATTCCATTAAACTGACATATTTTTGAGGTGCTTGGAACGGTGAGCTACCTATTATTCACCGTCAAATCGACATTCGTTATTGCTGATAGAATTCCAGTTTTGCTAGGTTCGTTTGACATTTATGTTTCCAACGCAATCCTATATAGTGGTTATCAGACTCACTCTTAAATGCTTTACAAGAGTGCCAAACAGAATAAAGCTCTTGCCGCTACAGAAAGGTTAATCCCATCTGTTTAGGTGAAACAACTTGACTCAAGTGGAGGACCCTTGACGCGGAGGCGACAAGGTGCCGCTCAGCCAGCCTCTTCATCGCTGCGTCTGATCGATACTACTTGTGCCTCGGCATGGAAATAAGGTGACAAGTATTTCTGGTGGTTTTTGTCTGTAGTCTTGGGTTCTAGTTGTTTTCTGTTCTTTTTTTTATTTTTTATTATAGCTAGAAGAAATCTGATACAGTATACAGTTGAACTGGTGAAGGCCGTAAGTGTCCGCTGCATGCGAGAAGTATAGGATCTGTTGACGCAGCAAAGCTTGGCAAAGCTTGTGTCCAGCAGTCGACGTCTTTCACCAGAAATTATGAAAGCAAAACTGAAGACGTGATTCAAAAGGTTGTTAATAGTCGAGGAACTTGTTGCATATCACACTTCCAATTACCATAAAACTATAATTCATAATAATTTATTTGCTAATACGGGTAATTCATCATCATCATTAACATTTCAGGCGATGGACATCTACTGTTGGACATAGGCCTCCCTCAAATGTCGCCACGTCCACCACATTCCTGCGACTCTCACCAGGACATCGGTCCACCTTGTGAGAGGCCTTCCAATGCTGCGTTTTTCGGTGCGCAGTCGCCACTCTAGAAACTTTCGGCCCCATCGACCATCCGTTCTACGAGCAATGTGCCCTTCTCACTCCCACTTAAGTTTGGCAATTCTTCGGGCTATGTCGGCGGCTTGGTTTCTCCTGCGGATATCTTCATTCCTGATGTAATCACGCAAGGAAACTCCAAGTATAGCCCTTTTCATTGCCCTTTGGGTGACTAGCCTGGCACATTGTAAGCGACCACATTTATATCGGTAAGTACCAGAGTTCAGAATTAAGTAGAGTTATTCATGTACTTGCATCGGAATGTTGATATTCATATGGATCTTTCCGGGATTACTAATGAAAAGTCGCGTGTGGCCAACAATATTACAAAACAATAATAATAAATACCTCAGATATAGATAAGACAAATTAAACAAAGATAAATAACATTAATTTTTCATTGGAAAAGGTCTCTCCAAGTCAACTGAAGTGAGGTTAACAAATTTATACACTTCCTCCTCCTCGTAATTAACGCAGGAAGTAATTTTTTCTGCTATATTCCTGATAGAGTCATAAAAAAATCTGCTTTTCAAAATTAATCACGGGATTTGAGGCATATCTACTTTATTCTTTCGCTGAATGAAATCAGTATAAATATTTAAAAAAATAATTTCGACCTCTGATAATTACATATAATTGTAAAAAATATAGCACAGTCCAACCATATTACGCCTTGACGCATGCAAATCACAAGCTTTTTTATTATAATATACCTATTTACTTGAGAATATTATTTATAATAATAACACAATTTATGTTGTTAATTTCACTGTGGCAAATAACAATGAAACATACTAAATTTAGTTAATAATAATGGTATTAGAAGAATTAAAGTTTAAAATATAAAAGTACTTCAATCATACAAAATAAACCCAGCCTCTGCAGATCTAATCTCTTCATAAGCCAAACAAGACAATCCTACAGCAACAACAAAAACGACACCATGACAGAAGGAGACCGTTTTAAAAACAATCCTACAACTTTATCAATTAAGTTAACTAGAACGCCAGCCTTGAAATAAAATAAATTGTACCTTGTAATTCCTTCCTTGATGCGGAATGAAAGAAAAATATCCATGGTATCAGCTTATCGTGCTCGCTAGTGTAGAGTTAGCGAACGGAATGGGTTATTTAATAGGGTTCAAATGCGATAAGATGGCGACCTAACGTTAGTTATGCACTGCGAGCTCCTTAAACCTGCTGCCGCGGTAGAATGACTTCGATTTTTATTCGGTGCTACATCCGATACCTTGTGAGGGTAGTTTTGAATCAAGGTTAAAGGTCACTTTGTTTGGAAAGGCAATCACGGAAAATCTTGGTTGGAAATAAACCACTAGTAAGAGATCGTAACTGCAAATAGAATATCCGTCAATTACTGACGACGAACTCTTCAATACTTTACTCGAATGAAAGAAGTCCAGACCTGGAGGAAGGTCTAAATTCGGATTTCTAGGATGTACCCCACTTGGGTGGAGCACCGCCGTGTCCTTGTGGAGGCGATCGGCAAAACCGTAGGGGTCCAGCAGAGCCGAAGCCTAATGGGACTATGGGTTGGCTTCCGTAACGAAAAACCGGGGTCCTGAGACTCAAAGCAAAGAAAGAACATAGGAGTGGGTTTTAGTCAAAAAATGTCTGACTCCCACTGCATCCTAGAGCGGAAGAAGTTATTGGATAATTTCACACCTAAAAAAGATCTAGTTTAGGATATGAAAACGTCAAATTTTGGACTTCAGCATTCAAATCTTCCCAAAAAAAAGCTACAAAAAGAGTTCTAAAATTAAATGCAAAGTAAAAGTCACATCATCTGCCGATCATTCAAAAAAAAAAAAAAAACAAAAAAAACTGCTCTTCAGTTAAATTAAGAGAACAGTTACCGAGTAACTTAATACAAGGATGGAATGAGCACAAAATAAAATCACCGAGATCCCTCCCAGATAGAACAGTAAACAAGATGGCTTATTAAAAAAAGCGGACAGCCAGGTAAACGAGTAAATGCTTGATAAGTATCTTGTTTGAGACAAAGAGGGACCCAACAAAAGAGGCGTATCGTTGTTTTTCAATTTCATGAGAGCGTGAAGACGAGGTACTATAGGCGGAGTTAGCTCCTGGTGGGACAATGGATACTAGGATGGAGTCTAATGAAAACAAGGAAATGGATTATGTAGATGAATTATTTGTTAAAGTATACCTTACATTTATGTATGGTCTTAATAACGAATTTTATGATTCTGTAATGTTTGATGTTAAGAGATATTTAAAGTAGACGAGTTGAACCAAAAAAAGAGAAATGCGCTGACTCTGTTTTCTGTCTTAAGCATTATTTTTTTGGACCATAGATAGAGAATAATGGACCAGAAAAAACTTCATTTTCATCATCATCATTTCAGCCACAAGACGTCCATTGTTGTACATAGGCCTCTCCCAAGCGTCGTCATAACGACCGGTTCTGTGCGGCTTGCATCCATCAGAAACTCGCGACCCTTACCAGGTCATCGATCCACCTTGTGAGAGGCCTTCAACGCTGCTTCTTCCGTTACGAGGTCGCCACTCTAGAACCTTTTGAACCCATCAACCATCTGTTATGCCAACAATGTACCCTACCTACTGCCACAGAAGTTTGGAGATTCTTGTTTTTTTTTTGTTTCTCTTTAGGGATTTTTTTTGTTTGGTTTTAGTTTGGTTTACTATATTTTTATCTACGTATCATTTTTTTTTAAATTTTGTTTGACTTGTATTTTCTAGCAATAAACTGCAAATTACCCCCGTTTTAGTCAAAATTCTTATAGTCCATCCTAAGGTTGTCTATTAGATATCGCTGTCAGCGATAAGAACGCTATATTGTACCCATAGATTTAAGTTTCTGTGAAATTGTTACTATTTCGGTGTTCAATAAAGTCTATTCTATTCTAACCATCGTGCTATGTTAGTAAACTTGGCTCACCTGCGGATATCATCATTTTTTATGCGATCACGCAAGGAAAGTCCAAGCCTTCTGATGATGCCCATTGTACACAAGAAAATGCTTACCAACCATGATTTACAAAAAACTGAAATCCAACATCCTTCTTTTCTCTATTCTTACATTCCGCCAAGCACATACGTATGACTACAACAAAAAAAAAAACGAAATGCCTCAGAGCATAAAATAGCAGTGTAACCGCTGACAATGTCACCTCGTGTAGTGTGCGGCGGGGCCACAATGCGGCTGTCGGCTGCAGGGCGCGTCTTTAAAACAATAATACCTTTACAGAACTGATTGTCTATGGCGGACGTTTTAGCCAATGTGATATTGTTGGGCTTTTAGTAAGAGTTATGCTTGTTTATTTTTATGTCACGTGGTTTCTTTTTTTTTATTTTCGCCAGATTTTGAAAACACAAAACTATGACAAAGACATCACATAGATTAAATTCCGTTCAACGTGTTTCGTGAACCTGGAAAATGAAAATCTAGTGAGCGTTGTTTTAAGGAATTATTTACTAGGATTATATCAACGTCATCATCATCATCATCATTGGTTCTCCTTGTGAGAAGCATTCCGTCGCTGCATTTTCGGTATGCTCCCAGGGCGTGACTTGATGAGGGTTGAGAGAATCCAATGGATGTCAGACGCTCAGGACAGTCGTTGTGGCGACACTTGGGGAGGCGAATATACAGCTGTGGACGCGTTGGTCAAGCCGGAATTATGGTGGTAAGTCCTCTCTTTGAGAAGTAGCTGGAGCGGCAATACGGCGTCCTCACCTTCCGCATGATGCGGGTACTCACTGGACATGGCAAGTTCGGGAGGTTCCTGCATCGGATTCAGGTGGAAGAAAAGCCTGGGTATCACCATCATGTGGCCCGTTCGGAGGACACGGTGGAGCATAATAATAATAACAATAAACATGTCGTTAGAACTTAGGCCGCGCTTACCTCGTTTGCCCATGCATAACAAGAATAAGGCGCTGGTGGCTGCTCTGGATTTGCAGTTGTCAAATTATTTTGACGACTGCGAAGATCTCACCGATACACACTCGATAATGTACTGCGCAGCTGTAGCGGCATGTCGTGTAGCTCACGTCAAATTTCCAAATAGTGACGTAGCTACACGACCGAAATCAGCCGTGCCGGCTTGGCAGTGCAGGATCGAGCGTCGTATTGGTGAAGCCAGAGCACTCATCGGCAAACTAATCTGCTTCAGGGAGGGTAACACTCGCCCAAGAGTGATGCGCTTTGTGAGACGGGCATTTTTGGGGACTGATATCAGCCCCCAAGATTATATATTCCGTGTCACAGAGCGCATCGACTTCCTGAAGCAGAAGGTGTATGCATGGGCAAATCGAATCAGAAGGTATAAGCGGCGAGTGGAGCGGTATGCCCAGAATAGCACATTCCGGAGTAATGAAAGGTGGGTATACAGGGCTTGGGAGCGGCCGGACCAAGGTGTGACTGACACGCGCCTGCCGGATGATGACGCCATGTGTTCATTCTGGCGCAGCATCTGGTCGGTACCTGTCAGTCACACCGAAGGTAGTTGGACTCGGGAGGTCGAGCGAGCGTGCGATTCAATAACAGAAATGGGGGCAATTACGATCAGCCCCCAAGACGTAGCACGTGCAGTTCGTCCGTTGCCTAATTGGAAATCTCCAGGGCCGGACGGACTGCACAATTTTTGGATAAAGTGGCTACAAAGATCGCATGCTCGTTTGGCATCTCAGTATCAGGCTGCCTTGGAGTCTGGTTCGCTACCCGAGTTCCTTACAACAGGAGTTACCCACCTGCTCCACAAATCAGGTAGTACCGTGGAACCTAAAAATTATAGACCGATAACGTGCTTACCTACGGTCTATAAAGTTCTTACATCCATTTTGAGAGGTAAGATTAACAACCATATAGACAATAATTCAATCATGTCTGCCTCTCAGAACGGATGTAGGAAAGGGTCCCGCGGTACTAAGGAGCTACTCCTCATCGATATGGCCATTAGCCAACAGGTTCGGCGCTCCCGAAAGGATCTGTCGACATGTTGGATAGATTATAAGAAGGCCTACGACTCTGTTCCTCATACATGGCTCATGAGGGTGCTAGAATTGTACAAAATTAATGCAATACTACGCACCTTCCTGATGTCGTGTATGAGGCAATGGAGGACGGTCCTTCGCTATCCAGGATGTCGACATATTCAGAGGAACAGCGAACCGGTGAGAATCGAGCGGGGAATATTCCAGGGTGATAGTTTGAGTCCACTTTGGTTTTGCCTAGCCTTGAATCCTCTTAGCACACTGCTTGAGAATTCAGGCCTAGGCTATCGGTTGAAGAGAGGCGGTCAGGTCATATCTCACCTTCTTTACATGGATGACTTGAAACTTTTTGCCCCCAACAAGCTTCAACTGATGGAGCTACTGAAGGTAACTGAAACCTTCAGTAGTGCCATCAGGATGGAGTTTGGTGTGGACAAATGTGCGGTCATGCATGTAAAGCGAGGGGAGATTGTGGAGTCCGTGGGTACTCAGCTCTCGTACTCCATAAACCTGAGATCCCTCTCTCCAACTGAAACCTATAAGTATTTGGGTATGTCGGAAGCTTTAGGTATCAATGCCACTGACATGAAGCAATCGTTGAGGGAGCGCTTCTTTGGACGCCTGAAGAAGGTATTCAATAGCCTTCTTTCAGGCGGAAACAAGGTGCGCGCCTTCAACGGTTGGGTCATGCCGGTATTGATGTACTCTTTCGGCGTACTCAAATGGACTCAAACAGAACTGGACGCCCTGGATAGGCGGGTTCGTACACTGCTTACTGCAAACCGAATGCATCACCCACGGTCGTCGGTGATGAGACTGTATATCCCGCGGAAGTGTGGGGGTCGAGGCTTTTTAAATGCTAAGACCCTGCACAATCGCGAGGTATGCAGTCTCAGGGAATATTTCCTAGCCGCCGACGTGAGTATGCATCGTGATGTAGTGGCAGTGGACAAGGGACTCACCACACTTTCCTTGGCTAACGAGAACTGGCGCAAACCTGTAGTACTTGACACTAACGATCGCAAGGAAGTATGGCAGAGTAAGGAACTTCACGGACGCTTTTTCAGGGCCCTGCATGGACCCGATGTAGACCATCTAGCGTCCGTAGCCTGGCTGCGTTTCGGTGACCTCTTTGGGGAAACTGAAGGTTTTGCCTGTGCAATTATGGACGAAGTTATCATGACGAATAACTACCGGAGATTTATCGTGAAGGACGGTACGGTTGACATCTGTCGGGCATGTCATCGACCGGGTGAATCAATCCGCCACATTATCTCTGGTTGTTCTCGTTTAGCTAACGGGGAATACTTGCATAGACACAACCTTGTAGCCAGGATTATCCATCAGCAACTTGCTCTGAAGTACTCTCTTGTGGAATCGGAGGTGCCGTACTACAGGTATGTGCCCGACCCAGTTCTCGATAATGGCGATATCACATTGTACTGGGATCGGTCCATCATCACTGACAGGACTATTGTGGCCAATAAGCCTGATATAGTGGTGGTGGACCGAAGTGAGAGGCGTGCAATGATTGTTGACATATCCGTTCCGCCTGACGAGAACCTCGTGAAAGCCGAGAAAGATAAACAAATCAAGTATATTGACTTGGCTCGCGAGGTTGTCGACATGTGGGATGTGGACTCAGCGATCATTGTACCGATAGTCGTGTCAGCCAATGGCTTAATAGCCAAGAGCCTCGACCAACATCTCAGGAGGCTCACGTTAGGCGGCTGGATCAAGGGCTTGATTCAGAAAGTGGTACTCCTGGACACGGCTCGTATAGTTAGGAGGTTCCTCTCTCTGGAGCCCTGACCGCCGGTAGCTTGGACTCTGTTCCCGATACCGGTGGGCTACTATTTTTTATATTTTTAAATGTTTTTAATTTTATAGTGGAATATTTAAAAATATAATTTATATGTTTTGTTAAAGCAATAAACGAAATAACAATATAATTCGGGGTATGCGAGGAGGAATGGTAGGCTGTGGCCTTCTTCTGCGAAGCAGTAATGCTAGCGAAGGAGGAGGCCGCACGGGTGAGATAACGAATGTCCTCACGCCCCAGCCGCCGAGATTCTGACCTCGACTACCTGCCACGGTAGTCGCTGGCTTGCGGACGTCGAGCAATGGGTAACTCGCCATCCGGCCATCCGGTAATTGACAATCGTTGCGATTGTCGTCAACAGCGCGTAGTGATCCATGAGCTCCTCAAAGAGATGTCAGCAAACCATAGGGGTCCAGCGGGGCCGATGCCCGTTAGCTGGGACCGCGGGGAATTTCTGAAAAGGAAACCCGTAGTCTTAGAACGCAAAAAACAACTGAAGGATACAGGTGTAGTTTTAGTCAGTAAAAGTCTGCCACGCCCTCACGCGCCCAGAGCGGGAGAAGTTATAATCATGATGATTTTTTTATGGGTATAAAAAAGCTATGGACATGTGTTGGTTGTAATTATGATGACGATAATTATCATCATTTCAGGTGTCTTTTCTAAGCGTTGCTACATCGTATGGTTTTGAGCTCCCTAGTATTTGTTGTTTTATTGAAACCAAGAGATCTACGTTAGAACATTATTATCATTTTAATCCTGTTAAACACTTTAAGGCGCTTAAAATAAACTTCTGAAGCAGCTTGCAAATGTAACGTTTAAAAGCAGGCAATTCCTTAACACCAAACGTAGACAATTACAAAACATCGCTTAAACTGGACAGATGGCGTTCAAACTAGCTCTGAGTCTGACTAAACGAGACAACACCAGTCGAGTCCAAACGTTCGCAATGGAAACTGTAATAAAACTCGCACAGCGAAGCGAACCGCAATGAATAATTCGTTACATATTTGATGTTTATACAAAAAGAGGGGAGCGTCTGTCAGTTTGACAAACGCCGTCTCAGGTGTCGCTTGTGTGCTCCAATCATGGAATGGAAATTATTCCCGACCCTACTCTCGAGCTGAACCGAAGCTGCTCATTACGACCACAGCCTAGCAAATCCTCGAACAATTTTTTTCGTTGTCCACAAACTTCAGTATTTGTTTATTGGAACATTTTTACTCTGTACCATAATGGTGATCGCAGCAACTTTCACGTTTAGTTGTTTAACAAATCAGTAGGGATGACGAAACAAATCCCACAATTTGTATTTTCGCTTTCGCATTGTTCGTCGTTTGGTTGTTTTTGTTGAATCTGCTGATTGACGACCCTGACGAGTTGGGATTGCTTTGTCGTTCAACTTGTTGTAGGCTTTTTATAGCTCTGTCTGGCCAGAGAGATGCCTTGTTTTAATTGTAATGTATATTTAATTGGTTATATTTTAATAATCTATAGTTCAGTGCTGGGTTTCATTCTTGCCAGAGCTGTGGATTTTTCGAATAGGTTGCCGTCGTGGCCTTGAGCCGCAAAAGGCAACGGAAGGAACACAGGTGGGTTTTAGTAAGTAAAAGTCTGACTCTCCCTCTCACCCCATTCAGAGTGGGAGAAGTTATCGAATGATCTCCAATCCCAATAAAAACTGAAACTGAACTAATAAAAACTGTGGGTTTAAAATTTTGGGATTTCTTAACATACAAATGTATTTTTGGACAGTTTTCAACGTACCTCACATAAGTGCTTATCCTTTTATTCTCTTTACTTCAAGACTGCGTCTACACCGCTATTTTACGCCATCTTTTACGATGTTGAGCCAGTCCAATCCATTGCCACATTGAGATATTTACAGCGGCTTCTGACCAATGTATTGGTAGACGAAACTCGTAGTTTTGTTGATCGGGAATTCGTGACTTGGTTACTTCTAGCTTCCTAGCTCGTCTAGTTGCCTGGTAGTTTAGTTGCTAGATGATGTTTTATTTTGATACTCAATCTGTTACAGTAGAGTAATTTATTAGATAGTAAATCAGATCCAGCACGATTAGTTGGCACAAAATTAATGTCTAAAAATATTTCAGTGTGGATGACGGTAGCAAAATATTTTTTTCTGATAGCTACAACCTAGGGGTCTTTAAGTCAAGAGTGAATATGTTAATTCTAGACAAGCAAGTTCCATCGTCGGCCACATCATCACTTACATCACTTACGGTGAGATAGTGGTCAAACGCGAACCTATACACACTTAAAAAAATAGCTTTCTCATTTCAAGCCTACTGTCTATCTCAAACAGCCTCAATAATTAAATATTAAAACAGACACCTCTTTAACTACTTCATCTTTGTACTTAAAACACAGCATAAACTTTTACATCATAATCAAAAGCGAAATTAACAAAGTCTTAAATTCAAATAAAGCCGAAAGGGTTCCCGAATGGTTACTGAACGGGTACCGAACCGCGTCGGTTACGACAATCGGCAAGTTATTTAGTAACCGAGAAACATAAAGAGATGTAAATGACCAAACAAGTAACAAATACCAATACTGTCGATGGTGGAGAGGTTAGGGATGTGATACAGTTAAAGCGATAATTTGCTTTAGTTAAGTATCGAAATACTTCATCCTCGGTTTTATGGTACCTTTTTTTTTTGTTCTCGAGGGGAAACCTTCGAAAGGCGCCCGGACTTTGGGGATAAGTCCGGGGAGTGTGGGATTTTTACCGTACTAAAACCACCCCGGTGATCACCATCAGCACATATAGAAGGGGCGCCGTTACCTCTTAAAAGACCATTCCGGAACCCCCTTTGTGCAACGCCTGTTAGGGCACATCCCTGAGGAGACTGTACAACGGTCTCCCCTGAGCCTCTTTGTGCACGGCAGCACGTGATCACTGTGCCACCGTCTTCCTTGGAATCACTCGATGGGCGGGCAGAGTCCCCACTCTGCACGCACGTGGTTCCCAATTTTATGGTACCTATGTAAATGGGCTTTAACGAGACTTCAAGTAAAAGGTGAACTGTATTATAGTGATATATTATTTCTAGAAGTGTTTATAGCGGACCACGTCTGAGAGCCGAGCGGGGCGTAAGTTGGCGAAACATTCTTCGTATCCCGCGCCGGCCGTCCTGTGGCCAGACGTAGTGGTGTGCCGACAATACGTATTTATTTTAAAATTGATAACACAAATTTTACCTTTTTCACTTTACTGAAACCAACTGAAAGAGACTTAAGCCTCGTGCGGAAATAGGACTTGCATCCTGTATTACAGCACTCAATCGTCCACTTGCTGCATCTACACTAAAGTTAATTTTGCATTTTTAGTGTTCTGTACCTCAAAAGGAAGAAACAGAACCCTTATAGGATCACTTTGTTGTCCGCCTGCCTGTCGGTCTGATTGTCTGTCAAGACCCTTTATCTTGGGAACGCGTGGAGGTATCGAGTTGAAATTAAAACGAAATACTCAAAGTTATGGTCCCTTGAAGTTGTGAAAAAAAAACAAACTTCTAAATTGACGATTAAAAAAAATATGGCCGTTTATGTCACAAAAAAAACATATATTTTGATACACTCAAGGGAATCAAAATTCATAGGGTACTCCCGTTGACCTAAAATCCTGAAATTTGGCATGAAGCAAGGTCTTACAGCACAAATATAGGAAGAAATCTAAAAACTGTAAATTTGTAGTTATGTCACAAAAAATAACTATCTTTTGATTCAAAAAAAACTTCGTTATTCAATTCTGAGATGGAGCTGCTCATTGCGTGTTTAACCATTGGTCACAAGATATAGATTTCAGCCAATCAGAAGCCATAATTCGAAAACCAGTGATAGTGTGCAAGTCAGCTGGCCTATTAACACTACTCAGTTATTTTTCGTTTCCTGTAAAGTTGGAAAAAATTACTTAAATGGTGTAGTTAGCTAAGAGACGCAATGTCAAAAATGGTCAAAAGTTGTTTAGTTCACCAAAAAGAGGTAATTTGATTTTATTGCAATCCCGTAAATACGTTTTTATAGGCTTACTATTTATTGTTTTAAGAAATATTGCTATAGTTGTAAGAAAAGTAAAAATAATATTCACAAGTTCTGTCAGCATCAATAATTCAGATCAACATTTATATCCCTAATCCATATTCGGTTGTCCATCCATCCTTCATCCATCCATGGATACGGTTATAGTCGTGAGCTCTTGGCATTTAATCGAGGAAGTGCTCGCCTGTTCGCCTGCTTGACATGGCAGCTATTCGTCCGACTTATCTAAGTGTACGAGTATTTTTTACATCGTTTTAGTTACGTTTTGACGAAAAATATTTATGTTAAATGTTATTGTTTGGTTAGGAAAAAGTGGTAGACATTAAATCACATATTTAAATTTAGAGTTTTTATAAGAAAGCGCCGTGAATAAGGAACTCCCCTGTTCATAAAGTGCAGCGTCACCGCTATGCTATGAGCTTGCTGGGCGACAAACTTTAACTCTACCGGCTCCCCGAGAGTATGCGCTCAATAATAAATGAGACGACCCAACTTCACGCCTGTACCAACACTCTAGCTCTCCCATGAAAAACTTCGAAATGATCCCATCTGAAAACTTCAGCCGAACTAAAAACAACTTTAAAACTGACAAAATAGAGCTTAATTTTAATCATTGTTGTCTAAAGGCCTGTGTACACGGTCCCTGAATTAGACATGTGTTAAAAGCTTAATGCATTTAATAGGTAAGTAACGTTGCATATCTACGTGGTGTCATATTTTAGCTTCGGCATCCTGTTTTTATTATGAAAAATCTTTGGGAAAGTATTTCACCTTTAACCGAAAGATTTTTACTGAAAAAGAAGAGCCAAAAAGTAAGCAAAGTGGACAAAAATAAATAAATATGAACCTACGAGATAAGGCGTTATTTGTTATTTTGGAACAGCAATAGTTTTATGAAACCCAAAATCATGAAAATAATAATTTAAAAAAAGTGTGAATCCTTTAAAACTTTAATCTTCTTAAGCAAAACCGTGGTCTAACATCAGTTCGACCGTAACACAATCGAAATAAACCAGAGAAGGTTCATCCATATCATCTGTGAACACTGAAAAAGAGACAACATTGTTAAAAGACTCGGGAATTAATAAAGTTTATTGTTCAACTTTTAGGTATGGTTTCAGACTATAATTTTATTCACTGTGTGGCGATCTTGCTGTCAATAGATAGATATCTTTGCTATAATATTTTCTTGATGGTGAGACTTCAATAACTGATTACGATTGTTGTATAGTAGGTTAAAGTTGACGGTTGGCGCCGTGGTTGAGTGATTGGCTGTTGTGCTGCTTAGCTCGGGTTTGATGCCCACACTGAACAAAATAAGAACAAGTTTCAAAAAAATAAAAAAATGTTTCCCCACACTAAGATAATAATTCCAGGTTTGTGAGCGCACCTACGATACAGGAATAATTTTTAGTGTGGGGAAACTTTTTTTTCTAAAGAAACCGCAATTACCCGATAGGCCATGGGCCTGCTAAATGCCAGCTAGGCAATCGGCAATTTTCCTTATGATAATGGCTTGTATACATTTGCGTGAGATTGGCCGGTAAAGGCTATATAATCAACAAGAGAGGAATTCCCCGCCGGCGCTGCGTCAGTATATCCGAATAGCGACAACCTATGGGTCTTTAAGTCAAGAGTGAATAGGTTGCTTCTAGGCAAACGTGCTCCATTTTCGGCCACATCATCGCTTAGCATCAGGTGAGATAGTGGTCAAACGCGAGCCTGTCAATAATAACAAATAAAAAAATAAGAACGGAAGGCCCTGAGAGAGAAATTTGCCCAGCAGTAGGATAATGTAGGTTGACAAAAAAAGGGATGTTACCACTCATTTCCACGCGTGCACCTTTGAACTTGTCTATTCCATGTAGCATCGCTCAAAAAAGGCCTCGCAAGGCCTCACAAGGCCTGGCCCAACCACGTGTCTGTGGCCTGCTATATTGCTCTTTTGACGCGAAGCTTCAGCTTTCCGTTGAATTCCGCCTTTCATAATTATTCAGTGGATTCCCGTCATAAGTCGGCATGCTAATTAGAGGGCTAGTTTTAATTTTATATTTCACTAGCTTTTCACTGTTTCTGTTGGAATACCAGAAGGTTTGAGTGGTAATAAAATTGTGAGGATCCTTTCGTGTGCGTAAATTTGGTTATTATTTTTTTATAGAGGATGTTGCATACTTTTTAATCAATAACACTGTATGTTTATATATTATGTGCGATTTAAAAATATCCAAATTTTGTAGTGTTCAGTCGTTCCTAGAACTACAAATGATGTTGCAGATAGGAGCGAATTAAAAACGGTAAAAAAGTTCCGCTTGGCTAAATGTTTTTTTTTTTGTGTTTCGTACCCAAATGGTAAAAATAAGATCCTATTGATCCAGCAATATCACTCCGCCATCTGTTTGTTTGTCACCAGGCTGTATCTCATGGACCGTGATAGCTAGACAGTTGAAGTATTCACATATTAGGATGTATTTCTGTTTCCGCTATAACAATAAATACACAATAAAATAAATATGTAAGCGGGGCACCCATACAACAAACGTGATTTTTTCCGGGTTTTTGGTACGGATGGTATGGAACCCTTCGTGCGCGAGTCAACCTCACACTTGCCCAGTTTTTTAAATACTAGGCTTGTTTTTGACCGGTCTCTCACTAGATAGCTCACAATGATCCATTTCTTTTTGCAGTACGCTAAAACGTTTCTAGTTAAATGATGTATAAATAATCAAATCATGTAAAACGTGACGTCACAGCTCGTAATTTTCCAAGTTCAATTACAAATAAGCTCTATTACACAACTAATAGAACATGATGAGCTTCAGTGCTGACACATTTGTTATGGCAACCGCACAGCAATTACATTTAATAGCTGGCTCACCTGCCGCCGATGTACCTCGGCTTACAGGGAATTCCTATAATGGTCTAAACCGATCTGTAACAACCATTTGATTCTGAATAAAAAGTTTGTATAAATACTTAAAATATTCAATTTTTTTCAGTACTGAAAGCTATTATAAAAAATTTTGAAATTGTAATTCGCCGTCCGCAAGCCCGCGCCTACGGTGGCCGGAAATCGGGATCGGAATCCTGGCAGCTGGGGCGCGAGGGCCAAGAGGGCGTCCTCCTTTGCTAGCATTACTGCTTCGCAGAATGAGGCGACCGCCTCCCACTCCTCTTCGATCCGGACCATGGCCTGTACCAAGGCCCGGTGTGAGAGATCACTGCCACCGTTCGCCCCCACGAGACCACGGCGGTGCTCTAGCCAGGCGGGGCACTCCTCTACCGTATGGTCCATCGTGACCTCCGGGCGGTCCACACAATGGTGACACCCGGGCGTTTCATCCGCACGAATACGGTGCAGGAACCTCCCAAACTTATGCGGAGGACCTGCGTTATGCGGAAGGTAAGGAGACTTAAAGAGGGGACTTACCGCCATAATTATGGCGTGTCCTACTACCACGCGGGTGCGAATTCCATTTTTTAAGCAAAATGGCTATATATATAAAGACTGTTTATAAAAAAAAAAATACAATATTATTAACAAAAGAAATTGCAATAAAGTAATCGTAAAACAATAACCTCTATTCCACACAAGGAACTAACAGCATTTCAACACAACAACTGCAACCGCTTAAACAATTACAGTTAATTCGTGTTTGAAGTCACGCAGCACCCGGCTTATACCGGCTTATACGCGCGCCCACTTAAACGGGGGAATAATTACCGCGTTACAAGTAAACGAGGCATAGCCCACACTTTTAGTGGGAACTGCAAAGGGTTGCAAGCGGCTGTTGACGAGGGTCGTGACGTAATTGCGCAACTGTTGTCGTTTTATTATTGCGTAATGATGAATGTGTTAAACATGGAAAGTAGTGAGGATAGTATGGACCAGTTTTGTTTTGTAGGCACCTGTTACCAGCTTTTAATCGTGTGATAGTAGAAAAATATCTCAAGAGAATATAGTCCCGGGATAGAAAATATCCTACGTGCTATTCCAGGACAAGTTCTACCCGTGTACCAAGTTTCATTAAAATCTGTTCAGCCGTACGAGTGTGAAAAAGTAACAAACACGCTCAAAAACTTTCACCTTTTTAATATTAAGTGTGATTCCACTGTTGTTCTGCCCATCTTACTGCCACTTACGCTCGGGCCTAGTTAATCTCCAAATTGCAAAAGTTCTGCTTTAGGATTTGTCTGAGAACTATGATGAGTCACAGCAACTTGGTGTGAAAAGAACGGAGTAACACCTTCTGGAGATTGGGTAGATCATGTCAGCTACATACACGGCTAGCCAAGGCTCTCTACGCTGTGGGTTCCTGTAGGTGGAAAGCACCGTTGAAGCTGACCCATAAAATGTGGTGAGATTTGGAAGGCGTAGGTACCACAAGGACTGGTTCAAGACAACGCGGGAGAATTTCCGGAAGATCTTGGGGAAATCTTAACCCAGCAGTGGGATAGTAAGTAGTCTCTAAAAGAAAAGAAAATCTTTTAACATCAACAATAGAGAGAAGTTTGACTTAAGTGCCTTAAAAAAAATATTATTTTGTAAATGGAATGGGAAAAAAAAGTAAAAACTTTATTTCATTTTACGTAAATATTAAACGGAACACTTATCAGTACAGTGTCAGTCATTTCTGTCAGTTTTAAAATTGGAATTCAAAAACTAGGGCGAACACATTTACACAAAACACAAACAACTTTAGATACAAATATTATTAACAAGTATTCTCATTCACACAACAAACCATTAATATAATCGCCAGGGTAACGGTACCACCATGCCCTGGCTTATGAAGATTATTAGGGTCCGCTTAGTGAGACCGATCGCCTTGTTAAGTGTACCCCACGTTGAGCTCGCTTAAGTGAGGCGCTAACGTTATTGTGATTATGAATACGGTGATGTAAGGTGTAGAGAGGTTGGTTGCCTTTATAATACGGGATTCAAAATCCTCCTAGACGAAAGAGTAAAACTAAAGAAGGTCGCCCACGTCTCTACTTTTTGTAGCGATACAATCATAAAAGATCGCGATACGGTATCAATACAATGGGGATGCAGTATTCTTCTTGTTTTCGTCTTAATCTTCCCATTTTCCTTCTACTCGTTGCTCAACGTAGGTCAGGTTAGATTAACCTGTATGCACAAATAAAGTTTTTGTATTTGTATTTCTAACTTTGAGAAAGAGGTCAATCGTTGAATTCGACTCGGCTGAGTAGCGTTCAGGAAGCTGACCAGTGCGTATTGCCAGTGATGACATATGGCACTGAAACATGGTCGCTTACAATATGCCTCATCAGAAATCAGAAACTTTTATTTCAAATAGACCGATTACAGGCACTTTTGAATCGTCAAAATGTCAGTCAGTCAAAAAAAAAGTGAAGCTAAATTGCACGTTCCAAAGCGTAGATCTCTATGGAGAAGAACGTGCAAGAAACTCCATGGACACACTTTTAAATCATTATGAGTTACATAAATATTGGTTACATATTTCTTGTCGCTTTTAATATGTGAGCACAATGTAGATAAGTAATAATATTTAAAAAAAAATAGGAATTGAAGCCACTAGCAGCTAAGAGATGACCAGTATCAACTGACGCCACCCGTTCACGAGCATGACGCGTGCATCAGCCCCACTCTGCTAAACCACCATCAGCGAGGCATTTGAGTGAGCATGAAAAATTCTCAACTGCCATGCTCGTAACGTCAAACAAGTTGTAACCTAATAAAAATGCTTCATGGTACTTTACATTCACGAAACTTGAAAATAAAAGTACTTCTACATTATAAAATGATCAGAAGGCTTACAGTCACCCAAAAAGCAATGGAAAGGGCATCAGGAATAAAGATATCTGCAGGAGAACTCCAAGGTTGCCGATATAGTCCGAAGAATCGCCAAACTTAAGTGGCAGTGGGCAGGGCACATTTCTGTTAGAACGGATGGTCGATGAGGCCGAAAAGTTCTAGAGTGGCGACTACGCACCGGAAAACGCAGCGTTAGAAGGCTTCCCACAAGGTGGACTGACGACTTGGTAAGAGTCGCGGATATGCAGTGGATACGAGACGCACAAGATTGGTCGTGGTGGCGACGCTTGGGGGAGGCCTATGTCCAACAGTGGACTTCTTTCGGCTGAAATGATGATGATGATGATTTGTATTTATATTTGTTAACTACTAGTGCGATAATAGCCATACAATTCGATTGTATTACTTTGCTCGTGTGGTGCAAATGCAAAAAGCGGGCTATAGTAGTGATGCAGTGGCGCAGCAACGAAACGCGCAACTTAATGTAGTCATGGCCGACTTCATGCAAATATTTGCTGCATTTATCATTTTAATTTCGCTTTGATACTATATCAATCTGTTGTTAATCCTGTTGTAATTTAAAGTAGATGGTTTTCATTCTGATAGCCTATTATTTGGCAAGTAAGCGGCCATGTGTCGTTAAATGTAGAAACAGATCATAAAAAAATAGACTGAAACTAGGGTCGATCAGTACAGTAGCATTTCTAGCTGGCACAAAACCTAAACCTTTCTTTCATTTTTAATTTACCAATTTTACCAAACTTCTTTCTAAAAAGTAGTTTTTCCTTAATAATAATAGCTTAACCTTATTTATTTGTGGACCCTTATGTAGGCACACTAATATTGTCGTAGTACAGCCCCGGAACGCAGCCGCGGTCGAAGCCTACAGGGGCCATGTGTAGTGTGAAAACGAAACCCGGGGCCCTGGGACGTAGGCAACGAAGGAACAGGAGTGGGTTTTTAGTCAGTAACCGCCCAAGAGCGGGATTTGTCATTAGATGATTTTCCCACCTAAAAAAAAGTACAGCACCGGAAAAAAAAATCTGCGGACCCCATAACAGGTTTGCGGAATCCCAGCGGTCCGCAGACCTAAAATTGGGAAATCCTGTTTTAACGGATGACAAAACAACGAGTTTGAAAGAATAAATTAAAAGTAAACTAAACAATAGAACAGCATTTAACGAACTAAAAGAACGTCCAACTTTATGTACATGGAGCTAAATTTTAACTTCGGTTATTATCTTTGGATTGTAGACAAAAAATATACTTTCTAAACTCCTTGCTTTTTATTTCTACGCTCATTTTTTTCTCTCCCTTCCTTACTGCCTCATCCCTTATTTAATAAAATACATTTATTCACTGGCGTCATCGAAATCTTGTTTTTTTTTTTGTTAGTACTGGGCCGATTGCTTTTTTTGCCGATAGAAACTGCTTAATTCCTGAGTGACATAGGCTATGTTTTGTGTACGTGGGCGAAGCCGCGAGAAAAAGCCAGTTTTATAAATTAATCGTTTTTAATGTGAATTGTGATGTTGCTATAACTTACCAGTATAAGTAGCAATATGTTTTTTATTCCGAATATATTTTTAAACAATTCAACAAAAAAAAATATTGAAAAATTTAAAAAAAAATCCTCTGCTATTGGGAACAGAGTCCAAGCTATCAGTGGTCAGGGCTCCAGAGATATAGCTGGTTAGGAGATCCTAATTATACGAGCTTTGTCCAGAAGTAACACTTTCTGAATCAAGCCCGATCTTGCCGCCTAACGAGAGCCTCCTAAGATATTGGTCGAAACTCGCAGCTATTAAGCAATTGGCTAACATGACTATCGGTACAACACACTGAGTACACATCCCACATGTCGACCACCTTATTATTATATTTCATGCATCACTATATCTTAGAATCCTGAAGTCCTGGACCTTTGGAAGGCGTACGAGGAGCCGAAACCAACTCGCTGAGGCCCTTTAGACACTTATAATGGAACGTGATACCAACCGACGAGTATCCCCCTGTGTGGGCTATGCTAGTGCATCCAAAGACAACCCCGGTTGGTGTTTAGTGGAAGAGATATAATAGATAATAGGGCTATAGTCTTTGGAGTCTTAAGAGGATTGGTAACCAGAAATTATGTTAAGACTATGATGGCCCCTACCTGCACTAGCTTCTGACGTTTTATAAGTGCCCATGTAGGCCTATGTGAAATAAAAAACTTTGACTTTGACCTGAACGATATTCTTAGTTAATATCCATCGATAAAAAGGCCGAGGGCGACTTGTACACTCAGTTAATTGGCCCCCAAAGCTGGTCACTTACAGCATGAATTGACGTAGCAACAAGAGGCAACAAATATCGTGACGTCCTTGAGAAGTGGAGTGGTATACCACGGCTATCAGAAGAATCCTGGAAGTACAGTCAACATCCTTACCAGCACCTTACAGCCAGTGGATTATACATCCTTCTCCCGAGCATGTCTGCCCTGCGAATCTCTACTCAAGCCAGTCAATAAAGGCAAAAGAGAGGTGATTGTTCTGTTCCTCGTCAGTGTTCATTAAGGCCGCCAATAAAGGTAGGACAGTTAGCCATAAAACTGCCCCCTCATCTTACATGCCCAGCATGTTAAAGATCGCTACCGATAGAGATCTAGGATTTATTGGAACGCGCAGACCCCATCACGATGTCAACGTAGAGATACGGCGATGAGGTTATTATTATTATTATTCTGGCTTCGCAATTATATAGAAAACATCAACTCAATTAAGTTAAAATGTCATCATCAACCTGTCCTTGTACCATTGCTCTTAAGATCAGATCACACAACACTTCTCCCCTCTTAACCCTCACGCTATTAAATATGTATTACATTATGCATTAAAATAACACCTCTAAAGATGAACGGTAAAGTAGTAAGTAAAACAAGAATAATTCTATGTTCAAAGGGAGATGGCATTTTCATGTACAATCAATCTGCAAGGTATAAGAGCTGAGAGAGATCATGGAAATATATCAATATTTTCGACTAAGTGCGTGTTAATAAGTCATTCATGAATTCACCGCATTGCTCTCATAGTTTGATTCCGTAGCTAATCATTTCATAATGGTTAGTTTAGAATTCTAGTTAGATTGACTTCCAGTCAAACGGATGCCGATGGCTGTCATTACTTAACAAAAGGTGACCACCGACCTCGGTAACCGTTGCTTAACGTTGAAAACCAACCCATGTGGTGGTTATTATTTTGATTGTTTCTTATATTAGTAGACATTTCCTAAATCTTATGACGTTTAAAGAAGTCTTTCAACTAAACCGGAATATACTAGTAACATGTACAAAGAAAAAAAAAGACACGGACTACTATGCCCACTAGATTATACTGATTACCTAGGATGTGGGGATGGTCCTCAATGTCCTTACAGGGAAATTTGATAACATGAGGCGTGAATGAGTGAAGTAACATTTTAAGATAACTCATTTTCCTCAGAAAGTCTAGACATATTAAAAAATTATCAGCGTTATAGACTGTCGGTACTTCAAATCGCCGATCTCCTAAGACTTGTGGTACCGCAGGTAGACGTCGCGGTTTAATGCCTATTCTTGAAGATGACAATATAATTTACATAAGCCAGGGCTTTTGGAAGAGCACTCGGAATACACGTCATTAGGCTAGTAGCGAGCGAGCTAATTATACTTACAATCATTTGCATTATTATCTTGAGCTTAGAGCGGAAAGTTGAATAATGGAGGTTATGTGATGCAGCTGTAAATGGTACACGAGTATTAAACCAATTCTGAAAATAGTTTCATTGATAGAAAGCTAGACTACTGCTAAGTGTTAAAGCCTACTGGTTATCTTTTTTTGTTTAGTTTGGATTGGTTATCAGATTTAATATTATTATTTTTATTGTACTTCGGGATAAAATAATGACTGGTGTACACTGTTCTTACGTACCTATTAATATTGTAACAAGTAAATATTGTAAAAACAATCATTGTTTTAAAAGAGTGACTATGTAGTTTCTTGCCGGTTCTTCTCCATAAGGACCGACAAAGGATCATGACCAACGATGTATGGAAATCCGTCTTATGTTGAAACACAATAAATGTTTATTTACTATAGACTACGCTTTATATACTATTAAATAAAAGTGTTCATTTTCATAAAAATACACGAGTTTTAAAGTAATTAAACAAAAACGAAGATAACCTACAAAATATGCCTAACTCACTCACAACTTATAGAATGACCACAGATCACTCATGTATGTACAAAACAACAATGTTAGTTAAAAACAAAACAAGAGAACACCTGCTAATTGAAAAATAAAATGTAATATTCATGCTTTTTATGGCCTTGTAGCTTTGATGTGACAACATCGAAATAAAACGACCAATTCAGTCAGATAGATTATTTATTAACTTCAATTTATCTCAGATCTATACACAAATAAATAAGGTACCTTCCTAATGTATATAATGGTATGAAACACATAATTATAGACTTTTCATGTAGGTAGTCATTAGGTATTTAATGTTAGAACAAGTATCTTTTATGGTTAAGTGATTAAATCCCATGCATCAGTACAAACTGTCTTGTTAGACACTCTCTAGCTGAATTCATCCAGTGTTTTAGGGTAGTTTGTGATTTCTCGAATAGTGTAGCCAATCTTTCATTACTTTCACCAGTTCTCAGCTTATCTAAATACATGCACAAAGCAATAGTAGCATTAGGTACAGTTTGATTGACTTGATATAGAATTTAATAAATCATAAAATAGATAAGAGGTCATACCTAACCAGTAATGACATAAATATGCTGGCATAGTTGCAATATTCGAAAAATCAATGTGTTATTTGGCAGCTCGCTGCAAGATATTTAAAATGTTGTCAAACTGTGTACTTATAAAGTCTCTTAACTGGGAGGTTAATTCAGTCCACTAGCCATGATTTAAGTGATAATTACATATTCATGCTCCTGGTGGTATATAAAACCTGTGATTTAAAAGTAAAAGCTCCTTTATGGCAACAGGTATAAGTAGACGTTTTGATTCGAAACAGTCAACAAATATGCAATAACTAGCTGTATTAGCAGCATGTGTATACTGATAATAATATTTTATCTCTTGCTTGCGGAAGGAGTGGCGGTGCAGGTGTATGTGTAAATTCCCCACTCTTTCCTACTTCTGGCAGAATGGGGCGATTGGTGTCATGTTGGTTTTGACGTCTCACTTCCCTATAAGCTGCCAACAAACAAGCATTGAATACTCTTTCCAATCTTCTTCTTCTTCTTCTTTTCAATTCGATTTCCAATCTTGAAACCTAAAAACGAACAAATTGACATACTATATATTCAGTATAAAAATAAAACAATATGTAATATCAGCATTATCATTTTAGCTGAAAGACATTCACTGTTGGACGTATGCCTCCCCCAAGTGTCGCCACACCTAACAGTTCTGTACGTCTCATATGTATCGGATTCCCACGATACTGGCCAGGTCATCCATCCACCTTGTGGGAGGCCTCTCATTGCTGTACTGCTAATGTTAGCACTAATACAATATTATTATATGGGTCAGTATATCTCAAAACTCTGAGGTCCTGGACCTTTGGAAGGTGTATGAGGAGCCGAACCAACTTGTAGAGGCTCTTTAGACACTTTTAATGGAATGTGGTAGCAACCACGATTAGCCCTGAATGCGCTATACTGTGCACCCAAGGACAATCCCGGTTGGTGGGAAACTATGGCAACATATGAAAAGAAAGATAGTAGGCAATATTATTATTTTTTTAATTGGAAATTACCGCTAGCTTTGACACACCGGTGACCTTACACACTCACAGAAACAACATAGTTGTTTTTTTTGCAGTTTTCTGGGTGGAGGTGAATTTCCCCAAGAATGAAAATGAGCATTATAGAAATATGTGTAAGTCAAAAAATATTTACCAAGTGCAATGGAACCTTTCATAATATAATGATCACATCTCGCAGCATGTGTTCTTGATGCACGTGAAATAGACAGTCCACAAGAAAAGCATATACTTCTGTGACCAAAAGCAGGCAATTGTAAAGTATTTCCTCCATCAATGAATGTGTCTGCTTGAAGTATTACCACTATTGTATTTACGCACAAAGTACACTTTCTGATGAAAGCTGAAATAAAAGAAAATAAAGTCAGGTTATACACCAATCATCATTTAATCCTCACATATTATAAAACAAAGCCCCTCACTGTGTCTGTCGGTCTGTATGAATATGATACACTCAATTCATTATTTCAAGATTTAATTAAAGGATCAATAGTAAAATCATAGTTAGGTTCTACTGTGATGGCAGTCTGACCATAATATCATACATAATATTAGTTGCACCACATTAAGTTTATAGGATGGTAGTCACCTATTCAAAAGTACAGGATGCTGGCATGTCTGATAATCTAGAAGTAATATAATATTATGAAACTTACCTCAGTAGGAGTTATCCAAGATCGTAATATAGTAATCATCGTCGTAGACGCTTGTTGTAAGGAATGCTGCACGAGATTTCTGGGTATCAAAAGGTTCACAATTGACACATTGGCTTCTCATTACCACCGGTATCGGTTGATCAGAATCAAGCATCGACATGATTACAATAGATAGACTCAAGAGTTTAGAAATAACACAATAACGTCCTGGCGTAATAAAACACAACTAAATATAAAAACGTCCTGTCGTAAGTTACATGAAACACGCTCAGTAGTTTAAAAGAAACACACCAAGGAATTTCCGTAAGTATTACTATTTATGTGGAGAGATTATCACGGTAACTATTCTCAAATTCTCAATCGACACATATTGTAAACAGTAATGGCTTCCGCACGGGAGCCGGCTTAGGGATGGTAATCTGAAATCGATTTATTAGATCAAGTAAATTGATTTTTTTTTCGATCTTAAACAATGAGATTCTTTAAATCGATTTTAGAAAATTGAAAACGTGCTCCGATTTTTTTCTTGCGGAATGCAACTGTTAGGTTTTGTTACGTATTTAGATTGTTTATTCTGTTTTTTGTAACCAAGAATATTATTTAATTTATTTTGTATTCGATTATTCATTGAAATTGACTAATTATGCTGGGAACACTAAAACGAATAAGTAATAATCGGTAGTAAAGTTATCGATGTAGAATAATGGCGGGAACAGCTTTCTGGTTCAGTCAGCGATCGGATGCACAATTTGTCTCTTGCATTATTGTAGCGACAAGAGGTGTAACCGAGATATTTTAGATACATATCATGATTTATAAGAGCATCTGTGGAGTTTCTTGCACATTATCCATAGAGATCTTTTATTTAAGGTTTGAAATAATACAATGACTTCTCCTGCTCTGGGTGCAGCAGGAGGGCGTGTCAGATGTTAACTAACTAAATCTAAAACTTTGTCCTTCAGTTGCCCTTTGCGTTCGGCCCTACGGTTTGTTAACATCTCTTTGAGGAACGCGTGAATCACTACGCGCTGTCGACAACTTGGGCTCGAATCGACCGTCGATTACCGGATGGCCGGACGGCGAGCTACCCATTGCTCTTTGTCTGCTACCCCACGCCTGCGGTGGCTGGAAATCGGGGTCGGGACCCCGGCAGCTAGGGCATGAGGATGCCCGTTCCCTCACGTGTGCGGACGCCTCCTTTGCTAGCATTACTGCTTCGCAGGAGGTGACCGCCTGCCATTCCTCCTCGGACTCTGGACCGTGGCCTATACCAGGGCCCGGTGCGAGAGGTTACCGCTGCCGAACGCCCCCACAACGACACGGCAGTGCTCCTCCCATGTGGGGCACACGTCACCGTATAGTCCACCGTGTCCTCCGCGCGGCCCTCACAATAGTGACTCCTAGGCGTTTCTTCCGCACGAATCAAGTGCCCGGAACCTCCAGGACTTACTATGTCTAGTGAGGTTTTACGTCATGTGGAAGGTGAGAACGCCGTCACGTCTTCCCAGCCACTCTTCATACCTCTATGAGTCTCCACGGACAAACCGCTATGATGACGTGCCCACGACAATTTAAAGGAGATTGATTAAGTAATAAATATATTATTTTATACTAAAGCGAGTTGTTTTATTACACAACCATATTATTATTTAAATGATCAAAGAACTTATTTTCCATAAGTTAATTTTTAAGTGAATGTTGTAAACGATTATTCGGCAGTCATGACACACGTGCATTGATCCACACGTCGATCATCAGTACCTACCTTGCTTTTTAGGATACAGTACCTGCAAGGTAACCAACGAATCTATCTTTAGTAAATCGATCTATTAGAACTCGATTTATTACTGAATCGATTCTGTAGACTTCGATTCGAATAGATTTAAAAATCGATCTTGTTTAGGAGGAGTCGCCATCCCTATCGGCCGGTCCGTCTGTCATCTGGTTAGACAGTTGCATCTACGCGAGACGAAACACAAAATAAATATTATCTTATCGCATCGGCTCGACTGTATAAGTATTTTAACATATACAGTACTTTATGGTTATGGTATTACTAATTATTTAGCTATTTATGAGTTTGATATCATTTTTGTTATGTTTTGGTCTAAAGGTTCATCCTTACGTAACTCATATAAATGAAAAGAACGAAACGTCACCCATGACTTTTTAAGGAAATGTACCTAGCAATCGTTAATTTACAGTTTATCTTAAAATCATAATTCCGGATACGAAAACAGAATTCCTGAAGTAAAAAGGTTGTAAAAAATAAGCAAATAATTTCTATATTAGTTTGATTTTAGTTCTCGCATCTTTGCTAGACTGCTTTTGGTCAATGTCCTTTGGAACCATGCACTAGCTTCTGACAGTTTTTAAGTGCCCGTATAGGCCTATATAAAATAAAAACATTTTGAATTTTGGTTCTTGAAAAATACAGGGAACCTGTAGAGAGTGAAGCCATAGGCAATAGCTAGTCCCGTACTAACTTTAACCACTGTTTGAAAGAACAATTCCAAAAGAAAAAAATATCTTCGCTAATTTCTGGCACCAATAGACTAACGGGCTCCACAAAGAATATTAAGACAGCCAGATCACATGACAAATGGCAGCTACTTAAACATCCGATAGCAATTTCCTATCGGATCCAGCAGCGTTCGAGACGAGGCCATTTCTCATCACCGTAGTGATTACGTGGATCTGCGAACACCTGGCCAGTCCTGGATGGAAAAATATGGATTTGCTAATGAAACGCTTAGTTGGTTTACATCTGTCGCAAGTTTGATTGATGCTGAATAAATTCACGAAGTAAAGACAACCTGTAATGAGTTTGAAGAAGTTCGACAAATGAATTTACAGATGAATGACGGTTTTTATACCGGAGTTTCACGAAATGTTTTTTTTTTTTGGAGGAATATATTGGTAGAACGTAAATGAGGA
Organism: Mythimna vitellina; assembly: GCA_949316375.1. Lineage (NCBI taxonomy): Eukaryota > Metazoa > Arthropoda > Insecta > Lepidoptera > Noctuidae > Mythimna > Mythimna vitellina. The sequence goes on along the minus strand of OX438688.1, from coordinate 26,437,022 downwards.
TAGACAGAATTTATTGATGGCAAATTCAAAGAAATCTGAAAGTCTGGATACAGAACATTGCACAAAACACAAGCTTGTCATGAACAATCTGATTTACTGAAAACATTCTAAATGAATTAAAATTACGTTTTTATTTAAATCCTCCAAATAGCGAAAATTATTACAGAAAACTTATCGTTACTGTATTTATACTGAAAAATCTCATGACTAGCTTTTACATCATATAAATGATATAATGAGATTGAATTAATTTAAAGTTTTTTAAATTGTTTTTTTACCCATGTCATGGTTTACTAATGATAAACATAAATTATGTTGTCATAATTTATGTTAAAGATCGTTAGTAAAATAGTATCTAAAACTGTAATTGGGTAAAATAATAAAAATATGCAACAAAAAGAAACCTAACCTAAAGGTCAATTTAAAATTATTGGCTACATACACCAAATTATGACTTTTTATATTTATGGCTCATGACTATTAGTCGAATAAATATTATGACTTTAAAATTTATGCAATGTGAACATATGCCAAAACATATAAGACTAAATGATAGTTATACTAATCTTCGCATTATGCCAAAGTATTATTATGCTAATAAAAGTTATGCGAAAACGTTATGCCAAACTATATTATGCCTTAAAATTTTATGCTAAGAGGGGTATTACCCATAAAAGAAATAACTAATTCACCACCTTTAGGAGTTAGCCATATTAGATTTATAATCATTACGCTTAGCTAACCATGTCATCTAAACTGAACATGTTTGCTAAATTTCAGTTCGATCGGTTAGGAGTAAGATTAATACGTTATTTTATTTAAATTGTTCAATCCTATCCAGTAATTAGATTTTTTTTTTTTACGAGTAGAGTTACATTATTTCTCTAACAAGTGACGCTAAAGAAATCAAAGATGTCCCGGTACGAATAGCATAGTAGTTGGGCGATCGGCTAGTGCGCTGCATCTCGTGAGCTCGATTGCCGCACGGAACAAAGAATGGCCTACAAATAGTTGTCCCGAGTCTAGTTGTCTTGTGTATGTGAGTGAAAATGAGAGTAATTTAATGAATTAATTTCATAGAATAGACGTCGTCTTCTATTCAAATCGCTTTAGTTCACGAGATAATTAACACCTCGAATAGTACGTGAGCTATTTACTTGTGTGTGGAATAATCTATTAATTCGTACAAAAGGTGTCGAGTCTACCTACGGATACAATTAAACAGACACCTGTTTCTATTAACCGACTCCCCAGACTCGGTTTAGATCCGTAGCTATTCATTTACAAGTGTTTTCGTCTACACAAGCTTATTTATTTCTCCTATTAAATCATCTTCTACTGTTTCTATTGTTGAATTAGCTAATGTAACAAATGTTTCTACTGCTTATATTTGTTCCTTGTTAAGATTAAAATTTAAAACCGAAACAAAATTAACGAAAGATTCTCTTCCAAAATTAGCATCTTCTCAGGGCCCTCCATATTTAACAGCTCAAATCAACTGAAGATCTAAATTCAGGACAAAATACGAACCAATAATTTAAATGAGGGTAGGCAATATGGCGTTGTTTAGTGGCACAAAATTGTAAAGCCGACGGGGGACGCCCGAGGACACCCGGGCACGACAGGGAGCGTAATCACAAAGTGTATAGACAATAATACTTTCATAATGAATACAGATGTCCGACTCTTTATTTATTCGTAGTAGTTTTTGTTTCAGCACCGTTTAAACTAGTAATGAAAATAAATTTACAGGCAAAACTAGATAGTTATATGAACTCATTTCATGGTCAATTTTGTAAGACTTGAATAAAGTATTTTTTAAGCAAATTCATAGACACAACTTTAAAAGAACAATCGTACTGTAAGCGCAAAATATAGAGTCTAGTGTTATGAAGCGACCACGGGAACTTTCCGAAAGAGACACCGTGGTTCTAGAACGCAAAAAACCACTAAAGGACACAGGTGGGAAAACCACACAGGTGGGTTTTCCTTTAGTGGCTTTTGTGACTTTTTAGTCGCTCTTGGGTGGAGTAAAAGGGCGTTTCAGATTTTTACTTTTTTCAGTCAGTAAAAATCTGAAACGCCCTTTCATTCCACCTAAGAGTGAAAAAAGGTATTCGATGATATGTATATAAAAAATGTTACAAAGCAGTAACAGTTATGGTAATTAGATTAATTTTAATCATATTTACAACGTACAATATGACATTCTAGTGTCACAAAGATGACTATAGAGGGCACTGTTTAGTTCCATAGTAAAGTTATTTCGCCCTTCTTTTACACAGTATGAAAAAACGTCTGTTTATTTTGCAAACTACTGGGTGGTTTGTTAGATGCCTTTTTTGAACTCCACACTATTTCTATGAGTTTATTCTAATTTACTTTTACAGACTTTAGAATTTTGATCATCATTACTCTATGACAATTCACTGGGGAATTGACACAGAGGGCTCTTCAGTCTTGCGGCACAATTTATTTATTTGTGTATGCATACCAACGACTTATTTACAATATAAATTCAACAGTATAATAATAACACTCTAAGGTTGACTGGTAGAAACTGCCTAAGGCATTAAGTCCGCCTCTGTACCTTTATGTGCATGAAATATAAATAAATAAATAAATAAACAACATTTACAAAGTAATCCTGTGTAAAAAAGTCACTTACAGGTATGGATAATATTCATAGCAGGTCTAATTAATAATAATATAATGCACTAACTTTTGCCCACGGCCTCACCTGTGTATATATAAAAAAACATTAGCCAAACTGCATTTCATGACAATTATAATAAGCCCAAATACCGCTGAGATACATCAATTAATTACAAAGTTCCGGTGCCTATCTTCCAGCTCCATCATCATCATCATCAAGTCACTTCGATGATACCATTTTCAACATAACTATTCAGAATGATTTATTTATTTGTATTGTTATATTCGCTTAACTATTTTCATTATTATGTCTATGTGAGTATGAAGTTCCATTAGCCATTTCTGGACTTTTTCATCAGTTTCACTTCATCAAATGTTACTTTTTGAGTGTAAGCGCTCTCGATGAAAATACCAAAATCACTATATGGTTCCTATAATATTTGAGGAGATCCCTCGATCCGTCATAGATCTAATCATCAAAACTAAATTCTGAAAAAAAAATGGCACCAATCGGAAAGCATATCTTCTAAGAAGAAAAAAAAATTGCATATTGATATCACAATTTAAAAGAACATACAACGAGAGATTCAAAGATTCAAAGCATGTTATTTCAAATAAACCATTCACAGGCACTTTTTAAGTGTCAAGATGTCAGTCAGTCAGAAAAAATGATGCTAATTACACATTCCAAAGCGAAGATCTCTATGGAGAAGAACGTGCAAGAAACTCCAGGGGACACTCTTTTCTATCATGTTTTGTAATTACAATATCTCTGTTACATGTAACCGAATTGATAACCTGCTCCTTTTTTTTGAAGTCGGTTAAAAATATAGCCTATGTCACTCAGGAATAAAGCAGCTTTCTTTCGTTGAAAATATTTTAGCAGTCGTACCAGTAAGTTTTTTCAGAGGCTATGTTCTACAAACAAGAAAACAAACTTTACCTCTTTATAATATAGTGTAGGATATTCAATAAATAATTGCACTTTTACATTTAACCTACTACTTTCAAATAAAGAACACTCACAGCCCAACATTGGTACCAATGCTGCTACTGCCAACAATCTTCGATATTTCCCTCACAAACATGACAAAGACGTCAGATATGGCCGGCGACTGGCGAGTGATAAGCGATTGTCTGTTGTTTATCGCCGCTGCTGGTTCGCGCTTCCGCGGCCGCTGTGGTCTTCCGAGGCTTTTTATTATTCATTACGCTTTTTTTTGAGTAAACTTGCGATTTTTTAAAGGAACAGGAGTGGGTTTTTAGTCAGTAAGAGCCTGACACTATCTCCCGCTCCGCCCAAGAGCGGGGATGTCATTAGGATGATTTTCCCACCCAATAAAAAAAAAAAAAAACCGTGGGCAGACTGGGTTGCATAATTCTAACACAATTATAGGTGACAATGTCAGAGAAAATGAACCAATAAAAAATGTATGCAAATAATGGCAAGAATAGAATGTCCATTTTAACAGCATAAATAAGTTGTTATTAATGTATAACAATACGTCGCTATAAATCTTCTCAAATGTAATATTTGGATCATAATAATTAAAAATAATAATATTCTATAATAAATATGTATTATATATTTTATAAATAATACCTACAACGAATATTGCTTTCCAACTTAACAAATATCATAGGTACCACAAGTTTTATAAAAATACGATTTTCTCATCACACTATTTTACCTAGCTACTCAATATATCCATAAATTAATATTCTATCACATTCTCGATATTACGAAACTAAACAAGTGTAAAAAGCGTCCCGTCTGCACACCCCCTTATGAAAATCGAGAAATTGTCTTGCAATCTTTTTCAAATCAAACCTTCAACGAATTTTAAACTTACAAACTCAAGTGTAAGGTTCATTTTCTGGTGTCGAGGTGGTGTGTTGAAACGGACATTTTACATGGAAAAATAAAAATGTCTGCGTGTTTTATCTAAAGCGCAATGAATGGCAAATGCAGCGCCGGATTATTTTACATACAAGATAGCTTCGGTGCGACGCCACTATTATTTCGATTCGATTTCGGAAAATCTGTGCTGAGATTTCCTTAATAATGGAGTATCTTTTACACAAATATGGGGTTTTATAACGTAAGTATCACCAGTATTATAGATTCGTATGTTAAGTTTCTTCCTTCCAGTTTTTTTTTAATTGATATAAACCAGTGCTTAGTACAGTGTAGTCGTAGTGCAGTGCAGTGCGGAGATGCAATCATTGATGGTCAGACGCACTAGTTTATTAAGAGCCTATTCACTCTAGCCTTGAAGACACCTAAATTATAGTTGGACGAGAAGACCGCAGCAGGCAAATTGTTCCAGTCCTTCGATGTACGCGGTGTAAACGACGAAGCGAAACGCTTAGTCCGGACCGTTGAAGTTTCAACAACGTAAGGGTGGATACTCGCTGTTCATCGGGTTCCAGGTCCTTCCAGTTCTGTTGAAATCTCCACAAAATGCGGGCTTGCAAAAGATGTAATGGAGTAAAGAAGGACCATGAGTGGAACAGCTAAGGCTAGTAAAAAAGAGTCTAATTATATTTTTTTAGATTCCATCTTCTTATATCGTGTTTTAATGGTAAAACTTACTTTCCAGTGAACATTAAAGACAGATGGAAAATAAATGAAAGAGCTATTCTTAACACAAAAAAGGTGTCCTCAGGCAAAATCTTCATGCCCTGAATCTAGTAACAACTAAGAAAACAAAAGTAAGCAAAGAGCACGACCCGTTCTTACCCAAACTAATTAAAAAGTTAATACAAGTAAAATTTTAATAAACGCCAAAAATATAAATATTAAACCACAACATTATGAATAGAAAGTCCGAAGTTGCGATAAATAACGCCTTTACTCGTCCCGGGGTTATCTGTTTAAGCGCACTGCCGTTGTTAAGGAGCCTCGTAAATTTAATTTTATTGCTTAAATACTTATAAAATTTTGCAATTGTACCTACAGAGGGAGCGTAATGAAAACATAGCTAGATAAAGGTTGGGTAATGTCTTGTTAAAATTCGTGGCGTGTGCTCTGGGACCTATTTTTTTTTGGATATGAAATGAAAATATCAGTGGTTAAGGCTAATTGGAGAGTAATTGTAATCCACGAGGGGTTTAGTTTAGGCTCTATGAGCAAAACTGTGAATTGTTAAATAAAAAGAATGATCAATTAGAGATTGGTTTTGTTTTTAAATAATAAATTTATGTGCTTGGAACTTGAAATCACTATTTTTGAGAAGAAAAATTAATCACACACGTTTGTTCTTCTAATAACTAAATGTAAGCTACCGGTTGTTTTTTTTTTTTTATTGGGTGGGAAAATCATCCTAATGACATCCCCGCTTTTGGGCGGAACGGGAGATAGTGTCAGACTCTTACTGACTAAAAACCCACTCCTGTTCCTTCGTTGCCTTCGTCCCAGGGCCCCGGGTTCCGCTTTCACACTACCCGTGGCCCCAGTAGGCTTCGACCCTGCTGGGCCCCTACGATTTGCTGACATCTCCTTGAGGCGCGCGTGGAACAGTACGCGCCGTCGACGACTTGGGCTCGGTCCGGACGGTTACCGGACGGTCAGACGGCGAGCCACCCATTGCTCGGCGTCTGCAAGCCCGTGCCTACGGTGGCCGGAAATCGGGATCGGAATCCCGGCGGCGGTTGGAGCGTAAGGACCGTTGCCTCACGCGATCGGCCGCCTCCTTAGCTAGCATTACTGCTTCGCAGAAGGAGGCGACCGCCTGCCACTCCTCCTCGCTCCGAGAGATCGCCGCCGCCGATTGCCCCCACGAGGACACGGCGTTGCTCTGCCCAAGCGGGGCACACCTCCACCGTGTGCTCTACCGTGTCCTCCGGGTGGGCCACACAGTGGCGACACCCGGGCGTCGTTTCCGCACGAATCCGGTGCAGGAACCTCCCGAACTTACCGTGTCCGGTGAGAACCTGCGTCATGCGGAATGTGACGACGCCGTGAGGTCTTTCCAACCACGCCTCAAAGAGGGGACTTACCGCCATAATTGTGGCGTGCCCAAGCTACCGGTTGATTTTTTTTTGAACAATTAGAAAAAAACTTTGCCTTGACTGGCCTGTTGTGTAGTCACTTACCCAGGACAAATGTTTGTAATGAGCACGATCATTTGTTCTGTGTCTGAGTGTAATTTATCTAAAATATGTATACATTTAGAAACATATCAGTTGTCTAGTACTAACACCACAGGCTCTGCTTAGTTTGGGACTAGATGACGTTGTGTGAAGGTTGTAGAATATATATCAAAAAACTTTTTCTTAACCAAAAATTTTGTTACTGTAAATGTAAATAGAGAGATATTTCTTTTAAAAAGAACACGTCGCTACAATTAAATACGATAGCAAAGTAAATATTTACTAAAATCTTATATACAGAAGGAAAAGATACCACAAGAAGAAGGAAGGTCTACAACTCCAGCAGTTGGTGGAACTTGGTTCTCAAGGAAGATGATGGTGATAATCTTTAAAATATGATTAACAGTGATACTTAAAATATGAAAAATGTTAACAATAATCTCAATCTTGGACTATTCTAGAGTAGGAAAGGAAATATGAGTGTCGCAGACACAGTCAACTTGTACAATATTCATAACATACGTTGTAGTTCAGAACTACGATCGGACTGTTGCGTGTGGTACAAAATGTAAAGCGTAAGCGGAATTTGGGGTAGCCTCCAAACAAACCAAAACATATAAAGAAAGAAAGAAAGAAAGAAATAAAACACGTTATATAACAAACCAGAGCAGTCGTAGCCGAGTGGTAATGTCCGCGACTTACGAGTTCGTGGATCCAAACCCAGTCAGGCGCATTACTTTGTGTAATTTATTTCATCACCACTGTTCCGGGCCGGGCCCGGAAAAAGCGTCCGTGGAATTCCTTACTCTGCCATACTTCCCTGCGATCGCTAGTATCAAGCACTACAGGTTTGCACCAGCTCTCGTAAGCCAAGGAGAGCGGGGTGAGTCCCTTGTCTACTGCCACTATATCACCATGCATATCCAGGTCGGCGGCTAGAAAATATTCTCTGAGACAGCATACCTCGCAATTGTGCAGGGTCTTAGCATTTAAAAAGCCCTGACTCCCACACTTCCGCGGGATCTACAGATTATTATTATAATTAAAAATTACTCAAAATGTATCAAGTAACTTGTACATGGAGCGATCTACTTACGCATCGTAATGTTTTTCTTATATCACCAATATCTTGATATTAGTGATATAAGAAAAACATTACGTTACATTATACACAGTTGGAGTTGACTTTACAGTTGAAAAAAAATCTGAGAATCGTCAACCTTCATAACCTAGGCACTTTTCTTGCGGATGTCACTATCAGTCCTGCCTTACAAATTATTTGACCAAAAAAATTGCAATCCTTTTAAAAAACCGTAGTTCGATTATTTCGTCATTTATGAAGTTTCTGTGGTTACCTATCATCATCATCATCTTCCTGCCCTTGTCCCGTGTTATTTGGGGTCGGCGCAACACGTTTTTTTTCTTCCACTCTGCCCTGTCACTCGTCATGCTATGTGGTTACCTATCATAAGTTCGAAAAATATTTAATCGAATTTCATTTCACCTAAAACTTTTCAACTATTTCCGTTTCGTTTTTAGGGTTCCGTATCTCAAAAGGAAAAAACGGAACCCTTATAGGATCACTTTGTTGTCCGTCCGTCTGTCTGTCTGTCAAGACCCTTTATTTTGGGAACGCGTAAAGATATTGAAATGAAATCAAAACTATATATTTAAATCTGCGGTCCCTTGAAGCTGTGAAAAAATCAAACTTCTGAGATAACAGGAAAAAAAGATACGGCATTTAATGTCGCAAAAAACGTACATTTCGACACTTTCAAAAGAATCAATATTCATAAGGTACTTCGTATAGATATAAAAATAAATCTGAAAACATGACATTTAAAAAAAACTTTTTCTTTTTTTTATCACGTAACTGATAAAAAAAAGAAAAAGTTTTTTTGCGATTCGGATAAATCTTCGAGACTACATTCGGGAATGAACTATTTACATAGGTAAAATTGTACAGAATCCTCAATGCACGAGTCCGACTCGCACGTGCCCAGTTTCACTTTATTTAATCGAAGTCACATCTGCCACTATATCAGTTAACCTATTATCAAATCGTTTTTTCATTACTCTGACGTTTCATTTGGTCGAAAAACTTTTCACCGATATTACACATATCCGAAATAACATTTAATCGAAGTATTGTGTTTCCGAACATTAATTATACCACTGTTTTAATTACCATATTTTTATTTCACCAAACGTTAAGAAATGTAATTATTACACTGGCACACTGGCTCATATTGCCCCAATGGCAATAGGAGCTAATTTCAGTTTAGATTAACCTAACATTTTGTTTATTTAATTTTAAATGTAATGGCACATAATAATATAGATTATGAACAAACGTGGTTTTAATTGGTCCCAGTAAGAAGTATTCAAACAAGAATGCTTGCTTTAACCATGCAGCATGCAAGCAGGCATGTAGCATGCAAGCAGACATGCAACATGCAAGAAAGCATGCAAGCAGGCATGCAGCATACAAACAGGAATGCACCGCAATTACACTCTAGGGGTAGGGCAGACAAGACTTTGTGAATTTGGTTTTGCAGCGACTCGTTTCTGTCACTAAATTTTGTAGCAAAACATATTGACTTTTTATGACACTATTTTAACTTAATATTGAAATTGCTACCAAGTAAACGTATTTGTTGTTAATGTTGCAGTAAACGTTGTTTCAGTGTGTTTAAAATACGGCAAATAAATCATTTGGCAAATGAAAAATGTTCAAACGAGGCTTCGGACAATAGCAAAAAGTTATTTTGTAAATCGGCGAAATATAGTTCGGTAAAATATTACTTATGACACATGATACTTCAATGATCTTAAAATATGTCTAATAGTGCATATAGCAAAAAAGACGTCGGTCAATAGTTTTCGGTAAAATGAAACTCGAAAAAAAATAATCGGAAAAGTAATCGGTTCCCAGTTTCTGTTTTGCCTGTCTGCTGAAATTAAAAATAGGAAATAAACTAACTATCGGTCTGCTTTTAGCTTACGCCAGCTCCGTTTTTTACTTTATACCCGTGTGTACAATAGATCATATTTTATACAAATTTGAACCAAGTTTTGGCACAACATAAACTTACTGTGAATATCGCTTGAAGTTCACTTAATAAGAATTGTTATTATTTTACACACACGTGTGTTGTTTTGAATTTTTCAACAACTTTATAAAATTACTATAGCTTTACTTACTAAAATATACATCACTCGATACAAAAATTAATCATTTGTAATTTTACATTAAAAATTATTTCGAATATGTTAGGAATCGGAAACGTTTATTTCAACTTACCAATAATAATCGGTTTACCGAAATATACAATCGTAAAATATACCTAAAACCAGACAAAGATCAGTGTTGCAATTTATTCAAAGCCCTAAGGAAAATAAAAGAAGAGGCCTTTTGTAAGAGGCACTAATTATTTTTTTATGCATGAGTTACAGGAACAGAAATGTCTAACTAAATTGTGAAATGTTAAATTAAAATCTTGGAGACTATCTTAACAGGACTTTACATTAAAATATTAAAATCAAACATTTTCTGTATTAAAAAATAATGCAATATTTATGCCCTTTAACCACACAAAATAATTCAAATATTTTTTACCTTCCAAAGTTTCATAGATTATAAAAATAATAATAAATAATTGTAATAATAATCTTTTAACTAAATCTCACTAGTCTCGTCCTAATCAACAGTAGTTTTTCTGTGTTTATTATAAATATCCTTCCAGAGCTGATAGATTTCCGGATTTGGAGTTGACCCCATCTTCAGTTCATCACCTATATATAAAATATTCAGTTGATCTTTGCTGTGCGGGTCCCATCTCAGCGGTATGTCATTTGGTGTAGGATTACTAAAATAAAATTATGTGACATTTAGTGGATTAAGTAACAAATTACTTTGTTCATATATTCTAAGCAAAAACTTTGTTTACTTGTTTTATAAGAATGTAACATCTACTTGGTCATTGCCCACGTGAAAAGTATTTTTATTTTATCAAGAGAAAGTGTAGTACATTGTTTCAAGTTATAAATAATCTATATCCTGACCCAACACCGTTTTATCGTTTTAGTTGTTAAGGCTCATTTGATTAAGAAACATTTAAATATTCACATTTATTATTTATATTAAATAAAAAGCTAGACCTAAATTTAAGTGAAACGATACTTACCCATACTTAGCAAAATTTGTCAACATTGTTGTCAATCTATCTATCATTATTTTATCTTTCTCATTTATTCTGTAAGGCCATATCAAGGCGTTGAACATATAAAGCAGATCATCTCCATGGCATGCTCCTATTTCATTGGGATATTTAGTAGTGGCCAATTTGACAAAATTCCTCATACCAGAATATGTGAAATAATAAGTATAAACGGGAGCGCCAATAGTACGAGCCATTTTTTCTGCTTCTAATAGTATAGGTACTTCAAAGTACAAATGTGTATAAAATTCTGACCATTTCATAATAGTTTTATCACTAATTTTTTCTTTTCCAAAATAATACTCTTTAACTTTTTTAGATAATTTGTTTGCTTCATTTTTAGATGCGAAAAATAAATCTGCACCAAAAATAGTGCGTTTGTTGCACTGGTCAAGTGTCTCTTCTGTTTCATCGTTTATGAAAAATAATCCCTCTCGATCTGTTGAGGAATACATTAGCGAAATATTTTTAGGTTTGGTGGTTAACAAATTGTACGGTAGATCACTAAGTACTGATTCTATACCAGGAATAGTTTTTTCGACACATGGCAGATGTATAACATTGTTATGCATAAGCTGTGTTATAGGAATATGTGCGGTTGCTAATACCAAGTCTCTGTATGACAATTTGGAATATAGCTCATAGAGCTTTTCAGGTTCTTTTGTATCATACCCTAACATGCTCATAATTGTACTCGCTACTGCTACTGGGTTATGATTTATAGCCCAGTGTGCCAATGACGATCCACTATGCACCATTGCTCGTTTAAACAGACCATTTGTAGCGTCACTAGCAACAAGCAACGATGCCGACAGTGCACCAGCACTAGTTCCAAATATAGTTACATTGTCTGGATCTCCACCAAAAGCTGCGATGTTTTTTTGAATCCACCGCAAAGCAGCTACTTGATCTTTCAAACCAGCATTTCCAGGTGCTTCTTTGATTCTTAAACATAGAAAGCCCAATGCTCCAAGTCTGTAGTTAAACGAGACTAAGATCACATCATGCTTAACTAGAAAATCGGGTCCTACTACAGTTTTTCCACCGTTTCCCAAGATAAAAGCACCACCATGAATATAAGCCATGACAGGTAGTGGTCTTTTGGCCTGAGCTGGGACATACACATTGATTTTTAGGCAGTCTTCAGTGCCAACGACTCCAATAGGGGTGTTTTGTGGACACTGGTAAAATTCATCAACAGCTTTGAAGACTCCTTTCCACTTTGGAGGAGGTAGTGGTGCCTGTAAAGAAATAAAATAATGTTAATCACAAAACCCAGAGAATGAACAAAATACACTGTAAACAGCATTATACTTTAGAAAGCCAAAAACTATAATATATATATATATATAATATTTAATATTTACGGGAGTCATAGTGTAAGAAATGTAAAAAAGGATATTTTTTTCTCTCATAGCATTAATTAATATTATTTTTGTTATTATCGTGTTCAGTATAAATACTTTTGATTCAATTTAAGAATATTGGTTTGCATGAATAGTCATGAGTTAGTAAGTGGTTATTTGGCATTTACATTAAGGTCAAACAAAAGTGCAGTTATTTTCATACAAACCGAACGTCTGCTAGCTCAAACCTGAATCAGCATTTAAAGTAACACATTTATATACCTTAAAGGGATTTACCTAAAGCAACTGTAATGCTCAAAACTGACTAATACTTTGAGCACGGACTGGTTTATCAAGTTCATTGTAAAAAATAATGTGCACAGCAATGTTCTTTATAAAAAAAAATACTGTTTAGTAAGAAATCAAAATCCAAAATGTCATATTATTTAATTTTGATGATTTTCTACTGAAAAAAGTGTTGTTTGTAGGTCTTTGACAGACGTATTGGCCGGTTTGAAGCCAGGAAAAATATACTGACATCTAACTGCATCAGCTTAGATTGAAAAGTCGACCTCAGCATACTTGGGACAAGCAGATCAGTCGATCTGTTTTAATATCCTTTAACAGTCGTTAAAGGATATTAAAACAATGTTTTAATTTTTTTTTTATTCACCTTATTTATTCTTTCTTTTTCTAGCATACGGAACATGGACAGTTTTCGTAGATTTCCGAAGAATTACAAGACACATAACTGTTTTTTAGTCATCATCATCATCTCCCTGCCCTTGTCCCATCTTATTTGGGGTTGGCGCAACACGTTTTTTTCTTCCATTCTCTCCTGTCAGCCGTCATACTATCACTAACTTCCTTTTCTTTCATATCACTGTTCACACAATTCTTCCATCTTTTCTTTGGCCTCCCTCTCCCTCTCCACCTTACCCCATGTATACTCATATCTCTTTTAGTAACATGCGTTTCATCTCTCTTTACATGACCATACCAAGACAAACGATTCCCCTTCAACTTCCTTTCCCTTACTTTCTTCTTCTTCCTTTTAGTATTGAGCTAAAATAGTTTAATATATATTGTTGCAGATATCGACATAATTTTGCAAGCAGTATATGATTTTATGCATTTATTTACAAAAAAAGATTTGCATTTATTATTTTAGATACAATTAGGAGTTGTATCTGGCTGATAAAAAATATCGTTACTGATAGCGTTAGCGAAACAATTACCATAACAAAGAACTTCGTTCTACAATACAAAATAAAAATCAGAAAAAAGGAGAACAAACTCAGATCTTCAGCAAAGAACGCAATGTAAGGCATTGTTCAAAGTCACGTATTGCAATCAATTGTTAAGCTTCTAATTACAAACATCCATAATTAATAATAACAAGCTTTTTGTTCGTTGCATAAATGAAACTTCCAGTAGCATTTTAGTTCATACTGCATTATAAGCACGCAAAAGTGGAATATATTTAGTATTGGAGCGTCATCATCATTAGCCTGCGTCAATCCACTGCTGGGCAGGCACTTATCATCTTCAAAACGCCTGATAAACATTGCATAGCAGGAAGGTGTCTAAACTATATATATAAAAGGAGAAACTGACTGACTGACTTATCAACGCACAGTCGAAACTACTGAGACTATGAGCGTGAAATTTTGCACAAAGCTTCCTTTTATAACATTGGCGAGCACTAAGAGAGGATTTCCTAAAATTCTAAGAATTAAACGGGGGTCCAAAGTTTGCATGGAGAAACTAACTTTCACGCAGGCGAAGCCGCTGGCAGAAGCTAGTTAGCTATGATGAGTTTGTAATGTGTCCGGCTTTGATTTTATTCACTTGTTCAAAAAACCTCTTACAGTTAACACCAACCTTTGTTAGTACCTCAAAAGAAAAAAAAACGGATCCCTTATAGGATCACTTTGTTGTCCGTCCGTCTGTCTGTCTGTCTGTCAAGACCCTTTATCTTGGGAACGCGTGGAGGTATCGAGTTGAAATTAAAACCATAAAAACACTCAAGTCTTTGGATTCTTGAAGCTGTAAAAAAATCAAACTCGTAAGTTAATGACAAAAAAAGATACTTCAGTTTATGTGGCAAAAAACGTACATTTCGACACTCTCAAGGAAATAAAAATTCATAGGGTTCATCCCGTTCACCCAGAATCTTGAAATTTAGCGAAAAACAAGATCTTTGTAGCACAAGTATAGGAATAAATCTAAAAACTGTAAATTTGTTGTTACGTCACAAGTTTTTTTTTGCGATTTGGAGAAATCTTTCGAGACTCCATTCCGGAATTGATCTATTTGCATAGGTCTCGTCTAACTTCGAGAAAGAGATCAATGGTCCAATCTGACTCGGCTGGGCAGCGTTCGGGAATCTGCGCGGTATCTACTCATCCAATATACCACAGTGTCTCAAGATGAAAGTCTATGACCAGTGCGTGTTGCCAGTGATGACATATGGCTCCGAAACGTGGTCGTTTATAACGGGCCTCATCAGAAGACTTAAAGTCACCCAAAGAGCAATGGAAAGGGCTATGCTCGGTGTTCCGCAGGAGAACCAAGGTTACCGATATAGCACGAAGAATCGCCAAACTTAAATGGCAATGGGCAGGAGACATTGCTCGCAGAACGGATGGCCGTTGGGGTCAAAAGGTTCTGGAATGGCGACCACGTACCGGAAGACATAGCGTTGGAAGGCCTCCTACAAGGTGGACCGATGACCTGGTAAGGATTGCGGGAATCCGGTGGATGCGAGGCGCACAGGACCGTTCATTATGGTGATACTTGGGGGTTGATGAAACCAATCGTGGGTGTCTGAAAAGCAAAACTTAATCTTGAGACCAAAAGTTTTTTGTGACTTCCTGTAGCAACTTATCCGTTATCTAGCAAATTCCTTTCACAATTTAGTCATCCAATTTATCATGGTTTGATCTTTTTGCTTATCGCAAATGCTTTGAATCTTCCCTTGAATAAATGTGTATAATTTCGTCGCCATGGTACGCTCCTGGTTAATTCGTATAACCCGTTATGAATTTCAGAAAATTAATTCCTTCTTGCGATAGATAAGAGCAATTGTTCTATTGACAACCATATTAGATTTGAGTAGTGTTGGTACTTCAAAATATAATACTATAAAATGTGTAATACAGATATTGCAAAGCATTTCTAACGTTAAAACTAATATATTCTTGACTAAGATAATATTGAAGCTCTTAAAGGATTCATAACTTCTGTGGAAAAATTGTTAATATACTTGAAATTTATTATTCTTAAAGTATATTCTGTTTCTTCTGAAAATAAGATCACTCCTTTTCTACTTATCGTATCACATATCTTAGATATATTATTAGAATTTCTCTCAAATAAATTATAACATAAATATGCTAAGTCTTTTGGCCTTCAATTTATTTTTCAACGCATCGATAATATATGTAATTTATCAACTATGAGTAAAAGTATTTTCTCATAAGTTTTTTTGGTGTAACGGTGAATAAATCTTTGCTTTGTAACTTAGGAAATATTTTAAATGTTGAGTTTGGGTATTTAGTATTGTAAACAAGCATTTTTGCCAAAAATTTGTCTCAGCTGTAGATATGGTTTTTTGGTCAACTGCCTGACTAAAGGTTGATAAATTTAAACATTTTCTTTTTAAACAAACCCTTCGTAGCATCACTTACTATGAATTTAGAAACTGACGTTACGCTGGAATTCAAACTATAAACAGTAATGCTATCGGAGTCTCAGCATTTTTAACCCCCTCACAAAGCAGAATTTTTGTCCTTTCTTACTAGCCAGACAAAGTAATTCTAATGCCCCAAATCTGGTTCATACAAAACTTATACACTATTTTCCTTCATACAAGTTCCACCATAGATGTAAACTATGTCAAATCCATCCAAAGGTTGTCTGTAAAAAATCGCTTTTATCGATAAGACCGCCCATTGTGATACCCTATTAATGTTAATTTCCTAATGTACATTGTATTTTTGGTGTACAATAAAGAATATCTATCTATCTTTCTATGACTGAAAACGGTTTCTTGTCCTCAACAAGAACGCACAAGCAATCGGTTCTCATATCATGACTCCAAATGCGGAAAGTTGAAGATACTGGTAGCAATGGAGCAAAATATAGAGTAATAACTCTTGATAAATAATTTGTTCTGATATTATTAACTCACGAAACCACTATGGAGTTAACTCCTATAACAATTGCCTATAATATAATATGCTATGCAATGTATAAATAATCAATGCTTACCTTGTACATTGTGCTGATATTAGTGGAAACATAAACGCAAACATACTCAAAAAACGACCCATATCTACTCACTTTACTGCTCAAAATCTTTTGTTCAATCCTCATTTCAAGCGCTAGCTGTTCCCACAAGTTTATTGCGAATAATGTAAATAAAACTATTCTTTTGCCACTTTTCATATTTGATAGTTTAACTTTCAGCCTTAAAATAAACGGAAAGTTTGGCTTTTGCCAGATTTAGCTTTTGACTTTGAATGTTTGTAAAGTAAATGGTGAAAGTCTTATTGAAAGTAGGCGACGATATTATATAAAAATGTAAGAATTTTACTAAACGTAGCGTGACTCACTAAGTTGCCATTCTTACTTTGACCAGGACAAAAATTATAATTGCTTGTTAATTCAAAGGTTTCTAAGTGAGCACCACGCGTGCGATTGAATGACATGCATGGCTCTTACAACTAATTAAAAAAAAAGATATTTATTACTACATTAAGTTTGAAGCAATAATTCTATTTACAACTATGTTTTGTGACTAAAGAAACGTTTTCGATGATCTTTGGCACCTAACGTAAAATTTAACTTATGTTTAGGGTGCCAGCGTCCTCGCCTATCATTTGAACGTTTCATAACATTAATCTCAAGAAGAGCACAATATATCTATAATATTAATAAAAGATTTTTACTTTAGATGTGTATGCGTGAATGTTCATGTAATTGTATACGAGTATGTGATGGTGTGTTTATGTGTGTGTGTGAGAGAGAGAGTGAGCGAAAATTATAACTGTCAATATTTCAAAAACTACTTATATAAGTTTCATGAGGATAACCTCATGCTCGTAGGTTGAGAATTTACTAAATAGATTATAAATCTAGAGAGAGAACCTTTGCTAGAAAATAAACCCTATTGCAAAAAGAATTTGAAGAATACTGAATAACTTACTAATCAAATAAATAAAAATGAACCATTATTAGATGTTATATATTTGGTGCAGGAATAAAAAAAAAAACAATCTTATCATCTTTTAAAATCATTGGGTTTATTCTTTTTACGATATTTTTCATATATATTTTTCCATAACCGATTAGCTTCGGGATTAGGAATAGGACCCATTTTCAATTCTTGGTCAATGTAAAGGAATTTCAAATTGTCCTTATTACTGGGTTCCCATTTCACTGGCAAATCGTCCGTTTGCGTAGGATTTCTGAAAACAAAATACATAGTAAATTAAACTCGATTTATGAAAAACTCATGTGAAATTATCATTTTATGTTTAATCAAAAGGCATAGTTAAAAAGTATATTAATTACAAACCCATATTTGGCGAAATTGGTCCACATTTTAGTCATCCAATCTATTAGTTTCTGATCATGTTTACTGATTGGGAACGGCCAAATATTTCCTTTGAACAAATACAAAATTTCGTCAAAGTGACAAGCTCCAGGTTCATTCATAAATCCTGATATGAACTTAAGAAAGTTTCTTCCACCGGCGTAATTGAAATAATAATTATATACGTTAGCTTCTACGTTCTTAATTAAAGTTTCCGATTCTATTATAGCAGGTGCTTCAAAATACAATTGTGTGTTGAGATCAATAATAATACTTTGTGCTTCAAAACTGATATTATTTTCACCGAAGTAAAATTCTCTTGCCATTTTAGATATGTTAGCTGCTTCTTCTTCTGATGCAAACTGTAGATCAGATGCGAAGATGTATCTTGCATTTCTTTCTGCTAAAGATTCTTTTGTATCGTCAGGTATTAACATTATTCCTTCTCTACTTGTTGTTCCATAAATAACAGGTATATTTTTAGGATTCTTACTAAAAATATTGTATGGAATATCTGTTATGACAGCCTCCTCTCCTTCGATTTCTTGTTCAGTGCACGGATAATTTAATAATTGGGTGTCAAAATACATGCCGAGTGGCTTTTTGGGTTTAGCTTTTAATAGTTTTTGGATCGATAATCTGGAAAATATTTCAAATATTTGCTTCGGATCTTCAGTGTCATAACCTAGCTCTTTCGCGATTAAACTCGCAACCCATATAGGCTGTCTGTTGATTGCCCAACTAGATATCGAAGAACCGCTTTGAATGATAACTTTTTGAAACAATCCATTGGTAGCATTACTAGCTAAAAGCAACGATGCAGATGCGGCTCCAGCGCTTTGTCCAAAAACAGTGATATTATCCGGATCTCCACCAAAAGCTGCAATATTATTTTTGACCCATCTCAAAGCAGCAATCTGATCTTTTATGCCTGCATTACCTGGTGCCTCCTTTATACCCAAACAAAGGAATCCCAACGCTCCCAATCTATAGTTAAATGTAACTAAAATTACATCGTGTTTGACTAAAAAATCAGGTGCGTATAGGAGTTTTCCTCCACTGCCTAGTAAAAATGCTCCTCCATGGATGTAAACCATGACTGGTAGTGGTTTTTCACCTAGAGCTGGTACATAGACGTTAATTTTCAGACAGTCTTCAGTCCCAACCACGATACCAAATAGTGAGGTTTGTGGACATTGATAAATCTCATCCACTGCTTTGTAAACTCCGGTCCAAGATGGTGGTGGAAGGGGCGCCTAAACAAGAAAAATATTCGTAGAAATACCTGTTTCATATATTAATTAAATTACATTATGTATAAGTATATTACAAGCATGCAGAGTAAGTGTATCATTTAGCTCGCATCATAATCATAATCATAATCATTTATTTTGCAAACATGGGTATAGTTAGGACATAGGTGTTTTTTTTTTTTATAACAGAGTCCTCCATATTTTACCATCACATTAGCATGCAAATTTTTACAATTTTTTTTTTTAAATTCCGTTGCTATTTAAAAAGAATATATTTATGTTAAAAGTGTCAGCTTAATAAATGTCATAGTAATAAAAATTAACATAATATTATATAATGTCAAATAGAAATAAAAAATAAATCAACCAGGATCAAAATAATAATGTCAAACGGAAGTAAAAAGTAAGTCAAACAGGATCAAAATAATAATGTCAAACAGAGTAGCAGTATATCAGCAGTATATCATTACAAAAGTATTGTGCAAGTTACTGGCACCGTATATGTTTGTATATCTTTACAGATATTTAAATATAACAAATGGAAACCGATGTAAAAAAAAACAAAAAAGTGCAATACTACTGCTAACTTCTTACGAATGTGCTCGCGAGCCTTCACTTTGAAGGTCAATCTGAAAGTGAAGTGAAGTTGACATCCTAATTTCATCGGGAAGTGCATTCGAAAGAGAAATAGCTTGAACATGAAAAGATTAGTGAATGAAGTCAGTACGGTGAGTGGGACAATGAGGTAGACGGTTATGTGATGACCGTAGATTTTTGTAGTGATTGGCGGAAATATATTGTGAGGGGCTAGATATCAAGGAGAATTGAAAGAAATTAAAAATGAGAACATGGTAGTAAGCGCTCTTTGCTCTCTGCGCTGGCGCACGGGCAACCAGTTTAGAAACGACCAATATGAAGAGACATGATCATATTTGCGCAGATTGAAAACTAATCGAATGCAGTTATTTAGAAGACGGTCAAATCTAGAAAACGGTTTGTTGAGGAGATCTGCATTCAGATCAAAGTACGACACGTCGCCATAAACGATGATTGGAAAATTAGGGTAGACGAACGAACGGATTCGCAGCGTTTCCGTAACTCTTTGGCTAACACTAGCGACTTGAGTACGCCAGTTCAAGGTACTGTGGATGCGCAAGCTAAAAGAACCGACCGTACAGCCGAACAGAACAGGTGGAAGAGTTGAAAGATTTCAATTGTGGTACCACAACTAAAAAGTACCCCTCAAACTAAACATACAAAGTGTGCAAGTTCTATAATAAGGTTCCTACCTATAAAATTTAATCATTAAAACATTGCATGACAATTCCAATTAGCAAAGCCACTGCTAAGACACATTGTTTTATTACGGAGTTTTCGTGCTCACCTTCCATCATCAGATTAGCTCGATGGTTCCTTATAGCCAGAGTTCATCTCATGACTATTCTAATCTACCTGACGGACAGGTTCACATCTATTCCGGTAACCAGGGAGAGTGGAAACGGTGAGAGATTTCGTACGGTGTTCCGCAGAGATCGGTACTAGTACCGCCATTGTAGAACATCGGGATTACGATCTAGAACGACTACGTGCTGCACGGCGACTTCCCTGACAGGGTTAGCGTGATCTGTGACGCAGACGACATGTTGTTCCTGGCGCAAGGAGATTCATACCAGGCGGCGCAGTCGAACTAGCAAGCAAGTTGACGATGAAGTACCTGGCACTCGTCCTCAACAGCCGGTCGAATTTCGAGGACCACTTTCGAAATCTGGCTCCCAAACTGGATCGGACTGGGGCTGCCCTCAAGTAGCACCTGTTCAACCTAGGTGATCCAGACGCCTCCTGCCGGAGGCTCTATGCAGAAATCGGTCGGTCTATGATATTGCAGGGATACTGCGTAGTTCCCCACTAAGCGGCGAGCCTCCTTGCTACCACCGTGGGATTTGGAGGTAACAGTCCTTGCACGCATGCACGATCTGCGCGTGGAAATATAACGCCGGGGCGAAAGTCCACTGTCGCGCCAAGTCGCGGCATAGTAGACTAAGTTCCAGTGGGATCTAATGGTGGAAAGGCGACAGTGACTATCGCAACCCAGTGCCGGTCACGCCTTAATTATGGCGGTAAGTCCCCTATTTGAGAAGAGGCTGGAAAGACAACACGGCATCCTTACCTTCCACATGACCCACAGGTAGTGTGAAAGCGAAACCCGAAACCCTGGGACGAAGGCAACGAAGGAACAGCAGTAGGTTTTTAGTCAGTAAAAGTCTGACACTATCTTGCGCTCCACCCAAGAGCGGGGAATGTCATAAGATGACTTTCCCAACGGAAAAAAAATGATGACCTATACGGTTTGCCTTATCTTTGCAAATTTATGTTGTTATCAGTAACTACATGATAAGTTTATAAAGATTTTGTATACTATGAAACCAAGCCCTTACCTTGTAAAAATGTAGATATTTACTAGTACATATAACTTTTTTAAACCAATCTCTAAGCAGTTATTAAAAAAAAATAACTGCTTAGAGTTTGCTTTAAAAGCCTTCACATAACTAATATACTATCATTAACATTTACCTTGAACCTTGTGCTGCTGTTAGTCGTCGCGTAAGGTATTCCAACGTATTCAAAATACGACCCATCTGTACTGATTTTACCGCTCAAAATCCCTTGCTCAATAGTCACTTCGGGTGCCGGCTGATCTACTAAATTCATCGCAAATAACGTAAATAAGACTATTCTTTTGCCGCACTTCATGTTTGTTATAATAGCCCGTAGTCACTGGGAAATAAAGTTCGGATTTGCTTGTAGGATTGATAAACACATCCGTAAGAGGTTAGGTCATAGATATGTTAGATACACTGTGTTAACTAGAACTAAGCTGTACATTTTCACTATTAAAATACAATAACATTTCTTAGACCGCTTTACTGTAATACTTTTTGTTGGATAATACAAAACACTGTTACTATACGTGCTATCAAAATGAAGTGTTTATCTTGTTCGAGTATTTGACAGTTCGTCGATTGGCGGTATGCTCAGTGACGCGCGGTGCGCATGCGCGAAGCTACTCTACTAACGAGTGACGAACCTCGACAGAAAGAGATAGCGAATGTTCGGAATAGCTGAAGTGGAACGCAGCTAACACAAAATAAAATTATAATGTAACTAGCTGTTGCCCGCGACTTCGTCCGCGTTAAGTTCTTAAAACTGTACAATCACTCTGTGCTTGCAATTCATTCCGCAAACATCGCAATTATTTATTGTACTTTAACGTAAAACGGTTAAAGGTAAAAACGCGGTGAAGGTAATTTTTCAGGAAACATGTTATGTACTCGTCCAGATCCAGATGTATGAACGTCAATGAATAAAAAGACTATGTATGGGTCGTAGCAGTTGGCATTTCTGCCTACCCCAAGGGAAAAGGCATTAGTTTATATATTTTTCTGATTTATGTTCTGGTAAAACAACATTGTATGATTTTAACCCCTCGCCACAGAGATCACGCCACAATCGCAGCTGTAATGCCTGTCTTTGAAAAGTGACTACAGAGGCGTCACGGCATCCTCTCTTTGTGCAAGACTCACCAGATGTGGGTGTTTCGGAAGTTATCTGTATCGAATTCAGCGGGAAGAAACACTCAGGTCTCACCATTATGCGGATCGCCCGGAGAATACGATGATACATACGGTGAAAGTCAGTCCCGCTTGGTCGGATTGCCGGCGCCGCCGTGTCCTCATGGAGGCGATTGGTGGCGAAAATGACAACCAGTAGCGTCCTTCAGTGAAGCACTACAATCAAACGATCAAAGAAGGTAGCTGAAACTATGGGGGATAGGACATCCTGACTCCTCAGCTGTCGCTGCAAGTGACGCTCCGGGTGTTGAAAGCCGCAGGGCGATTCCCAGCCATCGCAAACATGGGATTACGGTGATGCCGTCCGGCCGTCTGGTCAAAGCAATCCTGAATCGACGGTGCGTAGTATTCTACGCGCGACTCAAAGAGATGTCAGCAAATGGATAGGGCCCTCTAGGACCGATGTCTGCTGGCGCTGCGAGATTGTTCGAAAGAGTTACCTCCCATAAGAATTTTCGCCTCAATAATGTTTCACTGAAGAGTTTAAGCCGTTAGACAGCTTTGGTAGATGTAAACGAAGGAGCATAATCAGGACACTGACCTTCAGCTGGATAACGTGCACTGATAGTGCCTTAAGTGAATCCAAAACTATCATCATCACCATCAACTATCTTCCTCCACAATAGTACTTACGAAGAAATTGCGAGAGCATGCTTGCATTGATTGTTGCAGCGAGATCATTTTGGGCGTTTTTTTTTTTTTTTTTTTTATTGGGTGGGAAAATCATCCTAATGACATCCCCGCTCTTGGGCGGAGCGAGAGATAGTGTCAGACTCTTACTGACTAAAAACCCACTCCTGTTCCTTCGTTGCCTTCGTCCCAGGGCCCCGGGTTCCGCTTTCACACTGCCCGTGGCCCCAGTAGGCTTCGACCCTGCTGGGCCCCTACGATTTGCTGACATCTCCTTGAGGCGCGCGTGGAACAATACGCGCCGTCGACGACTTGGGCTCGGTCCGGACGGTTACCGGACGGTCAGACGGCGAGCCACCCATTGCTCTCCGTCTGCAAGCCCGCGCCTACGGTGTCCGGAAATCGGGATCGGAATCCCGGCGGCGGTTGGAGCGTAAGGACCGTTGCCTCACGCGATCGGCCGCCTCCTTAGCTAGCATTACTGCTTCGCAGAAGGAGGCGACCGCCTGCCACTCCTCCTCGCTCCGGAGCATGGCCTGAACCAAGGCCCGGCGCGAGAGATCACCGCCGCCGATTGCCCCCACGAGGACACGGCGTTGCTCTGCCCAGGCGGGGCACACCTCCACCGTGTGCTCCACCGTGTCCTCCGGGTGGGCCACACAGTGGCGACACCCGGGCGTCGTTTCCGCACGAATCCGGTGCAGGAACCTCCCGAACTTACCGTGTCCGGTGAGGACCTGCGTCATGCGGAATGTGAGGACGCCGTGAGGTCTTTCCAACCACGCCTCAAAGAGGGGACTTACCGCCATTATTGTGGCGTGGCCAATCATTTTGGGCGTTAGAATTACTTGTTCATTTATCTAGGATTTTTTGGTGTGTATTTGGCTGACGTCCTCGTATATTAGACAAATGTTTTTTTCCATAGTGGGAACTACCTTATAAAGAGTCTCCAACTTTTGAATGAATTTCGGCAAAATCTTGTTCGCAGTGTATCTCCGTCCAATAGAACTCGCATATTGATGGCTAAACCGAAAAATTACTGACGCCGATTGCCTCTATAAGGACACGGTGGTTCACCGGAGCTTGATATACCTCCACCACATGCTACATCGGGTCTTCCGGGCGATTCGCAAAATGGTAATATCAGGGTATTCCAACCGAATCCAGAAGAGAAACCGTTCGAAACAACCATAACAGTCCTGAGCTTGCGTATCCATAAAACAATGAAATTACAGTAAACAAATGTAGCAACCAATTAGTGTTATACCTGAGTATTGGTCACCACTCACTGCAAGGAAGTAACGTCCAGATGTCGACGTAAGGCTGCAAGGAATCTGAGATACATCATACGTTGTCAAAGTGTGATCAGAAAAACACATTCGACCCCGTTTTATATGAAGCAGTGACTGCAAATAATAAAACGCGCCATTATTAGACCGCAAGGTGCCATCATCCCGCAGGACTCAGTAGAAGCATACAGTGGAGGGCTGCTCTGCAAGGGCGGAGCACCACCGTGTCCTCGTGGAGGCAATCAGTGTCAGTGACTTCTCGCGCCGGGCCTTGGTTCGGGCTATGATCCAGAGCGAGGAGGAATGGCAGGCGCTCACCTCCTTCTGCCGTAATGCTAGCGAAGGAGGAGGCCGCACGCCGAGCCGAGATTCCGACCCCGACTACCGGCCACAGTAGACGCGGGCTTGCGGACGTCGAGCAATGGGTAGCTAGCCGTCCGGCCGTTCGGTAGTTGAACGGACCGAGCCTAGTCGTCAACAGCGCGTAGTGATCCATGCGTTCCTCAAAGAGATTTCGCAAAGGGCAACTGAGGGACACAGGTGTGGTTTTAGTCAGTAAACGATTGACACACCCTCCCGTACCAACCAGAGCGGGAGAAGTCACTGGATGAATTTCACCCTTAAAAAAGAAAAAAAAAGGTGCCATCATCATCATTATCATTTCAGCCGAAAGACGTCCACTGTTGGACATAGGCCTCCCCAAGTGTCGCCATAATGACCGGTCCATCCATCGGATTCCCGAGACCCTCACCAGGTCATCGGTCCATCTGGGGACCTTCAAACGCATGGTACCATGTAAAAGCTTCCGAAAATTTGGCTGTGATATTTAAAAGTTAATAATTAAATACATATAGGTATTTACTTTTATCGCCTTTGATTGGTAACCATGGGAAAAAATAATAAAAATAAGCAGTATGATTGTTAAAAATGACTCCGTCTAACACCAGTTTAACCGTAACTGTTTTCGTCCAATTTTTAAAGAATAAAACTGTCTGAAAACGTGGGCGATGGTCATTCTCCCGCCACATAGAAAATTACGTAAAATACAAAATGCCATCTATCAAATTTAATAAGAAGTTCAACTGTCATTGTCATCATTATTTCTACTTTGAGTCTTTAGATGGCGTTGCGAGTATCTGAATTGCGTGTTGTGTCATATTTCAGTTCTTGAAAACTTTAAATTCATACCGTTTGTATTTCTTATGCTTTGTTTTATTGCGATGCCTAACAAAGCCTATTAAGTAATATATCAAGTTACACACAATTTTAATGTATAAAAGTTATCTACATCGATTTCTAACATTTTCTGTGGTACGCACACAACTAAAAGCTTCTACAGATATATTATATGCGCAGATATATATAAAAAAAAATATAAGGATGCAATGCCAAAATATATAAAAAATCTTATTTACAGAGAAAAAATAAAACAAAAATGAAAGCCATATGGGATTTGAACAACCTTTACATTACATGAAAGTCCAGATACGAAACCACTGCGCTACGGTCTTCGATGATTAGGTCTTAAAATAGACGTTCTTATATAAACGTCATAATTGACTGGTTGGCTCCTTATCGATGATAGCGTGATGATTTTCATTTCAGAAGTTAAATTTGCAGCTAAATGGGATAATGTAACATTATAGTACGTGATTTTACTCGCCACTTATCATTTTTTTATGTGTTTTGATTGTTTTTACGAAATATTTAGAAGATATCGAATAGAAATGTCAATTTTATTTTGAGAAAATGGTAAAAGTCATTTTATTACAAAAAAAGTAAGATAAAATTATGACAAAATTTTTAAATGTATCTGAGGATTGAACTCGTGGCAAATGTCGTTCAATACCAACATTTTTGATTATTGCTCACCCCCCTTAGCAAATAGCGTGATAATTTATAGCCTATAAGTTGCCCTGACCTATAAGGATTATGTATGCAAAATTTAAACAGGATCGGTTCAGTAGTTTTTGCGCCAATTAATACCACCGCAAAATAATTTTACTGTTTTATTATATGTATAGATTATGAAATAAGTAACAGAATGAATTCCATTTTTATTTGTATAGTAAAATTTGTCAAGTAGATTTTTTTGGCGTTTTAGCTTTTTAGATTTCATAATTATCATGTAGGATATTCATTAAGACTTTTGCGTTATTTATCATTTTAAATAACGCAAAATATGCTAAGTTTGGTGCCTTTTAGGCCACGCACTGATATACCATTCTTTTTTTTTCTACTTTTATACGATTTTATAAGGCTCGAATAAACGTTTTTTTTTTCTTTCTTTCTTCTATTAGCGTTGTATGTTTGTGAATTATCTAATATCTTGAATTACTATGAGTCGCTCATTTTCTTGCCATGAGTTCTCGAGTCATCTCAATGTCACTTACCAACTAAAGTTTTATGTAAGAAAATCATCAAATGGCTTCTTACGCTCTAGGTGGAGTGAGAGGGAGGGTCAGACTGTTACTGAGTTCCTACAGTGTTCCTTACTTTTTTGCGAGGGCTGCGAAAACTCCTTCGAACAATCCACAGTTTTGGCAAGCATACGCTAGCAAAGGAAGAGACCGCACGAACACGCGCGAGGCAAAGGTCCCCACGCGTGCGTGCATATGCATATATATTAAAATATACTATAGAGAAAGGAGAAAAAAAAATTAAAGTGATATGTAATGCTCCTTCACCATCTTTTTGAAAGTCGGTAGCGTTTGGGCACGCCTCACTTCTAAGGTTAATGCATTCCACAAACGCGCTGCTTGTATCTTGAAAGATTTATCAAAGAACGAAGTGGAATGCATATGAATACTAAGTATTAGAGCCTCCGATGACCTCAAGGACCTAGAATGTGTGTCACAGAGGAACTGAAAGCGTTCAAAGTCGAAGTCAAAAGTTTTTTATTTCACATAGGCCTACATGGGCACTTATAAAACGTCAGAAGCTAGTGCACGGTTCCAAATTGGTCGTTTTCTGTGGAGAAGAACCGGTAAGAAACTCCATGGTAACTCTTTTAAAAAAAATGTTGTTCTTACAATATTTTCATATTACAGTATTAGTAGATATTACGTAAGGACAGTGTAGACCAGGCAATATTGTACTAAAAAGTACAGCAAAAATAATCATAATATATATAATATATATATATAACTATAAAAATTGAGTCGTAATAGGAAGTAATCTAAGAATTCGCGGAGTCTACAGTGTTTTCACATTCAAATTATAGATAAAAAAGATTAAGATTTAAGAGATTATAGAGCACATTGTAAAGCAAAGAAAGTATGTGAGCATTCCGGCGAAGGCGAATGGGAAGTCATTTGAGCTGAGTATGAAATTCAGAAACGTGGTCATACATGCGCAAGCCAAATATAAACCTGATGCAAAGATTTTGAAGTCACTCAAGCTTATTCAATTGGTCTTGGGTGAGATCAAGACAGCTGGCATCAGCATAGTCCAAGATTGGGCGAAGAAAATATTGTGCCATAGCAATTTTAGTAGGGATGGGAAGAAAATTAAGAAGGCGCCTCAAGGAACCCACCGAGGCAAACAGTTTACTACTAACTTCCTGCAGCTGTTTAGTCCAGGAAAGAATGCTGTCGATATAAATCCCCAAGTTCTTCACGATGTGAGTTACAGGAATTTTGGTGTTATTGAAATAAACTCGTGGAAGTATCGGCCAATCAATTTTACAGACAATCCGGGAACTACCAACAACAATCATTTGCTTCATGGTTGGATTGGTCTTCAGCCCAAACTCAGTGCTCCTGTCACCTATTTGAGTCAAGTCTGTATTAACAATTGCTATATTTATTTACTGAAGATTGTTGACCTATAGTTTTTTTTCCTATTCCTAAATAATAATTCTACTACACAACCGACCGACCGACGTTCTCAAGTTTGTTTTGTTAGTTACCTCAAAGCTTCTACCTAATTATGAATCGATTTTAAAAATTTACTGATATTTTTTTTACTTGATAGAACACATTTACAGATGGGTCCCATTTTTATGAAGATCTAGTTCTGATGAAAGAATCCACGAGAAATCAAGGGAAATCCTTAAATATTATAGGCATATAGATATATACTTTAGTATTGTAATTTTTTTATGAATAAGTACTTCCTCGTAATCTGTGGTATTTAACAACATAATTTTGATGGCTATTATGGCTTTAAAAAAAGTTCACTATTTAATGGTGAACTTTTTTAGTGAGCTAGTGCTTGATTGCGATCCCACCTGATGGTAAGCAGTGATGCAGTCGTTGATGGTGAAACGCAGTAGTTTATTAAGATCCTATACAATTAAGCCTTGAAGACACCAAAATTATGTTGTTAATTACCACTGATTACGAGGAAGTACCTATTTCATTAGAGGCAATAAGATATCTGTATAACTGCACTATAAAATATTTTTTCACAATAACTGCTTATTCTAGCAACGAGTCGAAACAATTCTCCAGAAACACTTTGACATTAGAAATAAATACAATTTCCTTTACGTCCGTCGCTCCTTCATAAATAAGAACTAACTAAGAACAAATTAATGTTTATAAATAAAGATGTGTTGATCTTCCATTAGTACGTTTATAATGACCGTACAATTTAAATACAAAACGGGTTCTCCTGACGTGCCTAAACAGGCTATTTTCCCGTCGCGTCGCATGTCCAAAATTTATTTGAATAAATTACGGAAAAGGCGAAAACTGTTGAATTTTAACCCGATCCCGAACGTGACTGACGAAAACCGACGCAGAATTTTAAATATTTTTCCTACACTTAAATTATTATAATACCATTAGGATATAATGACTCAAAGGGCTTTTGAAAATGTTTTTTAGACAGATGTGTTCAGCCTTTTTATTTGTTGAATAAACAATAATAAATCGAGATGTTAAAAGCAGAAGATTCATACATGTGTTATTTTAATGTACTTTTGGATTTAAAATGAGATTTGGTCTTGTGTAAATAATATCATTCATTTAAGTTTTTGAATGAATTATCATAGTGGTCTTTGAAGTTCAGTAACAAATTAAAGTTATGCTCGAATCTAGACTTGTTAACAAACAAGATTCTCAAGACTAAACATTTTCTCAAGAAACCTAGTGTCCTAATAACGTGATACTATTACAAAAAGCTTTGATCTAATCGCTGCACTCAACATTGATACCATTTGCGATCCGGTACTAAAGGAAAATACCCTTTTAAAAGAACTTACTACGGCTTCGAAGTAATAACAAGTTATTTGACAAACCAAGGAGCCCCGCAAAAACTTTTCCATCTCACGCTTATGAATTCAAAAGTGTTAAATTCTCTGAGTACCGATTGGCAGGCAAAATCGATTCGCGATTTGCATCGAAGATGGAGACTCAGCTATTACTGATGACTCCAAAACTAATCTTCAAAGAGTTCGAAAGGTGCTTGAATATAATTTTTGTGATGGTATCTCCATTATCGGTATGTGATTTTTTGGTTTTCACTCGTTTTTTGGCTGCTGGGTTTCCGTCCAAGTTTGTAGGTGCATGAAGGATGAATGATGGATAGATAATAATCTGGTTATAATCTTAGTAATCAAACGTGACGAATTGCAGCGATTGTAGAAGACTGAGTAGCGACACATTGAGAATAATTGAGCTTATTTTTATTCTGTATTAGTTCCGAACCTTTTTGTCCATTAGCCAGTATCAACTTCAGAAAGTATTTAGTTTTTACAGTCACTTTTAGTTTTATTAGAATTCCATCCGCATTCTAATAAAGCAAAAAGTGACTTAATATATTGTGTAACATTTAAAATATATTTTTGCTATATGTGGTAGGAAATGTATTGGTCAGCTTTATTTTAACAAGATTGCGCCTGTTTTGTATAGTTCCTAGTTTTGTGAATACTCGAGATATAAAACTACATTTTTTTTTATGAGTAATTAAAACCAATTTGCGAATAACCAAAACAGACTGAACTGCACAAAAAAATCCAGCCAAAAAACTGTAATGGAGCATTGTTTTGCTTTGAATGACCTTTGTCCTGCTGTGAAAAAATACAGATTCACAGTAAAAAAACAAATTGCGGAATGAAGTAGATATTTGAATAGCATGTAAAAATGCGATGAATCCCACGCTTGTCATTAACTAGCTTTAGCCAGCAGCTTTACCCGCATAAAAATATGAAATTCAAAAGCATAATATTAGGTCATAGTTTTTTTTTTTTTTTTTATTGGGTGGGAAAATCATCTTATGACAAAACCCGCTCTTGGGCGGAGCGGGAGATAGTGTCAGACTTTTACTGACTAAAAACCCACTCCTGTTCCTTCGTTGCCTTCGTCCCAGGGCCCCGGGTTTCGCTTTCACACTACCCGTGGCCCCAGTAGGCTTCGACCCTGCTGGGCCCCTACGATTTGCTGACATCTCTTTGAGGCACGCGTGGAGCAGTACGCGCCGTCGACGACTTGGGCTCGGTCCGATTACCGGACGATCGGACGGCGAGCCACCCATTGCTCGCCGTCCGCAAGCCCGCGCCTACGGTGGCCGGAAATCGGGATCGGAATCCCGGCGGCGGCGGTTGGAGCGTAAGGACCGTTGCCTCACGCGTTCGGCCGCCTCCTTCGCTAGCATTACTGCTTCACAGAAGGAGGCTACCACCTGCCACTCCTCCTCGCTCCGGAGCATGGCCTGAACCAAGGCCCGGCGCGAGAGATCGCCGCCGCCAATTGCCCCCACGAGGACACGGCGTTGCTCTGCCCAAGCGGGGCACACCTCCTAGAATATGGTCTATCCGTGTTCAACTATATCCGTTCAGGCCTTTGAGCAATTAGCCAGTGTCTACTTTAGAAAGTATTTAGTTCCTACAGTCACTTTTAGTTTTATTATAATGCGGATGTAAGACATTTTAAATATTTTTGCAGTATTTGGTAGGACATGTATCGGGTCAGCCATAGTTTACGCTCAGCTCTATATTAACAAGAACTCAGCTCTATATGCGCCTGTTTCGCCGGTTTTGGAAATTGAGCGTAAAGGAGTTACAAATATGCACATACACATACATATATAAATATATAAGTATAGAATACTATTACTGTGATTTTGTTAGTCTATGAATTAAACCAACCCGTTTTAAAAACGGTAATTTCGTAGGTAAGACATCATCATCATCATTTCAGCCGAAAGACGTCCACTGTTGGCCATAGGCCTCCCCCAAATGTCGCCATAATGACTGATTCTGTTTATCTCGCATCCATCGGATTCTCACGACCCTCACCAGGCCATCAGTCCACCTTGTGGGTGGCCTTCCAACGCTGCGTTTTCCAGTACGTGGTCGCCATTCCAGAATTTTTTGTCCCCATCGACCATCTATTCTGCAAGTAATGTGCCCTGCGCACTGCTACTTAAGTTTGGCGATTCTTTGGTAAAGACCTATTAATATAATAAACAGCAATCTACTAAAAAACGTTGACATAGAAAAATGAAAGGCCTCCAACTACACATATGTTATCCGCGTTCGTTTAAATCGGCAGCTCGGCATTATTACGCAGAAACAATACAGTCCCCAAGTGCATAGAGTACAGCGCACAGTCGACCACTTCAACACGCGCCGGCCTTTTTGCAGTTTTTACTACCACCCAAATTTTGTTTCATTTCAACGTTCTGATTTAAAGCTGAGAGCTCAACGTATTTTTATATTGTGTGTTAGGGAATAGTTAGACTTTCCGTTAAATTTTCTTTTAGAATTATGAGCGATGGTTGATGCCTTGAAAGCGGTAGGAGCAGAAGTATATTTTGAAAAACGGCGATGTTTTAAATAAAATTGCTCTTATTGGTTGTTATTTAGTATTGTAATATTTGGTCTGTATATATTTTATTTTATTACACCTGTTTATAATGTATATTCACACCTCTTTATTTTACACACAACTTTAAAAAAACAATATCAGTAGGATAGCGCTGAAGTGTGTGCTGATGCACACAAATGAGCCATAGTCAGGTTTTTTTACAGAAAATCGTATATGAATATACGAGAGATACATTTTGCACTTGAGAATAATTATAAAATACAAATAAACGGTTTTCATTTTTTATTTTCTATATATATATTTTCTCCTGTAGAGGAGACCTAAATCCAGGCAGTGAACACATTTTATGGCTGATTTATAGTATTATGTTATATTCGTCATAACAGTATTTCCTACTGTCAGTTCCTCCTATTGATCCCAAGATCACATAACATAGTGTACCCCAACCTTTCGTCACATGCCTGAACTCCGCCCGGGACCCACCAAGTGGTAATATTCGCACAATTAAAGCGCACACTAGTTCCCTCAGTCGTCTGCCGCTGTATCTCGTATAGCGGACGAATTTACCGTGGGAATATTAAAGGATAACAAATGTACATAGGTGTGTATAGAAGACTGTTGTATTGTTTCTCTACTTGTTGCTTAAACTGGTGTGGTTAAATGTATTTGTATGATAATTTATCTCTGTTGTTACGTATAAAATGAAGGTATCTCAAATTTATTTAATTAAATTAAAAACACTCCTTGCACATAATATTCTGATGTATGTTGTAGTTATTTCGTTGGGTTTAACAAAATTCTTTAACTCAATGATTACTTGTCGCTTATCAATAGGTATACACACGAAATAAAAATTTGTATGCCCTGCAGATTGTTTCGGGTCAGGGCGTCTTGTGGGTATGAATTTAAATGTTTGTGAAAGAATTTACGATAGTGATTCTTAGAGTGGACTACAAATTTACAGTTTTCAGGTTTTTTTTATACTTCTGTTATAAGACCTTGCCGTAGAATCCTGAAACTTGACATGAAAAGTTTCAGGATTCTACGTCAACGGAAACTATCCTATGAATTTTGATTCCCATATGAGTGTCGAAATGCATGTTTTTTTGTGACATACACGGCCATATCTTTTTTTCCTGAACTCGGATTTTAGATTTTTTCTCAGCTTCAAGGGACCGTAGACCTGAGTATATGGTTTTAATTTCAACTTGATAACTCCACGCGTTCCTGAGATAAAGGGTCTTGACAGAGAGATAAACAGACGGACGGACAACAAAGTGATCCTATAAGGGTTCCACTTTTTTTCTTTTGAGGTACTGAACCCTAAAAATGAAAAAAGTAGTCACCTTCTAAATAAATATGCTGGGTTACAGGAATTTTCAAACTCAAAATTATTTTATTTCACATAGGCCTACATGGGCACTTACAAAACGTCAGAAGCTAGCATATAGTTCCCATTGGCTGTTTCCTTTATAGAAGAACCGGCAAGAAAATCCATAGCTCAGAAGAGGTATCGTAGTTCTGGAACGCAAAGGGCAAACAAGAGCATATGTAGGTTTTAGTCAATAACCCTCTCACTCTATCCTACAGTGCGAGAAGTCATTTGATGATTTTCTACCTCAAAAAAAGGTTTGGAAAAATATATCCAAGAAAAATAAGACGGGTTTCCATAAAATTTACTTAAGGACTTGCTTTGTAGAAAAAGAAACTGACAGACTTTGTGCATCTATATGCACAAAGTCTGTCAGTTTCTTTTTCTAATTCAGTGTTTTGTGTTATTTGTCAAACTGCTACCAGGATTCGTTCAGTATACGCATAATTAGCCACTTAATATTCCCACTGCTGGAAGTCCGACCACTCTAAGAAAGGGAATGGGCCGTAGTTCACAACGCGGGCCCAGTTCAGATTGGTGGATGTCACATATCTTCCAATTTTTGGTTCTAGAACATGCCGGTTTCCTCACTATGTTATCTTTCACCGTTTTGAGAGAAGTTTTTTTTTTAGGTGGGAAAATCATCTAATGACAAATCTTGCTCTTGGGCGGGGCGGGAGATAGTATCAGACTTTTACTGAATAAAAATCCACTCCTGTTCCTTCTTTGCCTTCATCCCGGGGTCCCGGGCTTCGCTTTCACACTACCGGTTTCCTCACGATGTTTTCCTTCACCGTTTTGAGAGCAGTGGTGATGAAATAAATTAAACAAAGTAATATGCCTAGCTAAAAGCTAAAAGAGTAACCATGGAGTTTCTTGCCGGTTCTTCTCCATAGGAAACGGCCAATTTGGAACTGTGCACTAGTTTCTGACATTTTATAAGTGCCCATGTAGGCCTATGTGAAATAAAAAACTTAGACTTTGACTTTGACTTGAGTTTGAGCTGTGTTTAAACCCACAACTGTATGTCGCGGGTTTAAACTCTACTCATAAATCGGAGCCGTAACCACTGGATTGGTTCATCTCGACGTAATTATTCACAGTTAAGCCCATCTCGTAAAACTCTTCGTAAGTATATGACAACCGCACTTTCATAACTAAGTACAATAAATCAGCCGTCGGAAAACCTTTAAGAACGCATGACACACTTCAGTTAACCTAAGACAATAATAAATCTAATTCTTGTGACGTAATTTTATCTTGAGAAGACGTTGATAGATCATCTGTACTTCACATAACATTCATTCATTAAGTTAGGTTAAAACTCTCTTGTTTTTGTCATTCATTAATAATGAAGTATGGCGAGGATTATGGGATTTGTAAAAGGTGGTGTGTGTTGTGTTTCTGCTGGTGGATGGTGGTTAGCTTGGTGTGTATATGTCTCAATATGCTATATTTCGCTTGTTTGCAAGAAGAATCACACATATGTCACATGGGCAGCTCTGGGCACGCAATAATTATGGCGGTAAGTCCCCTCTTTGAGCAGTGGCTGAAAAGACAACACGGTGTCCTTACCTTTCGCGTGATGCAGGTCCTCACCGGACATGGTAAGTTTGGGAGGTTTCTGCAACCGAATCGTGCGGAAGAAAAGCCCGAATGCCACCATTGTGTGGACCGCCCGGAGGACACGGTGGAGTATACGGTAGAGATGTGCTCCGCCTGGGCAGAACACCGCCATGTCCTCGTGGGGGCAATCGGCGGCAGCGATCTCTCGCGCCGGGCCTTGGTACAGGCCATGGTCCGGAGCGAGGAGGAGTGGCAGGCGGTCGCCTCTCTGCGAAGCAATAATGCTAGCAAAGGAGGAGGCTACTAAACGTCCGGACCGAGCCCAAGTCGTTGCCAGCGCGTAGTGATCCACGTGCGCCTCAAGGAGATGTCAGCTCCGTAACCGTAGGGGCCTAGCGGGGTCGAAGCCTACTAGGGCTATGGGTGATGCGAAAGAGATCCCCGGGGCCCTGGAACAATGGCAAAACAGGAACGGGAGTGGATTTTTAGTCAGTAAAAGTCTGACACTATCTCCCGCCCCGCCCTAAAGCGGGGGATGTGATAAGATGATTTTCCCACCCGACAAAAAAAAAGTGTAATTAGCTCCATATTTCTAACTAACCTTAAACTTCTTGATAATTCAAAAGTCCCTATAAATGGTTTATTTGAATTACGTACTTTGAGTTTGAGTTTAAATATTTGCTCTTAAAACCAAATATCAACAGTTTCGTTTCCCACCAGAAACCACGGACAAAATACACGAACATCGTAAGATAAAGCCATTAAATAAAGCTGGCGAGGCTTTAAATAATCGACTTAAGTGTGTGGCAATACCTAAGCGCGATAAATCTAAAGAGGATGATACAAAATGGCATTTTATCTTGACGATATGACGTTGACTGATTGTTAAGATGAGGAGATGAGCTGCCGCCACGGTTTTGGTATATTTACCGGATTTTAAGTCCTGTCTTTTGCTGTATTTTTTTGTTTATGTTAGGGAAGATCTTTTAGGTATTCTTTTTAAATATTGCGCTTCAGTTAATTTCCCATTGGATATCTAAATACTTACAGTATTCGGGAGTTGTAGGGCGATTTCTGGCCACCACCACCTGACCGGCTTGTTGACCGAGCCCAGGTGGCCCATGGTGGCGGGGCCTGGGTAGGTCTGAGGAATTATTCAAGTTGCCGTGGTCCTGAAAAGTAGTGTTGCAGTCAGATAAACCTTCCCACTCCTCCGAAAGCAGAAGAAATTATTTGATAATTTTCGACGTTAAAAAGTATTTACCACAACTAGTGCGACAAATGGGAGGATCTGACAGGCTCATCAGGGTATCTTGTTGCACTTGACGTCGGAGGATAAGACGGTTTTTGTCTTTTCCAGCATCTTTTTTGTAACAGAAGTAGTAGTATAGACTCAGCCCTAGGTTTTGTTTGCGGTAAGGTAATAATTTTCGGTAAGAAGATTCTCATTAGTAACCAGGAACTTTTGAAATTAGTTCTTCAACGTTTCTGTAACCAGAGGGAACATTATGGCTAGATAATAAAAAATCATAAGGTGATTGTTAGAAGAACCCAGAACATAAAAAATTCATAGTATTTATTAGTTTATAATTTTTGCATAGAAAATAAATAGTTATTTTTAATAATAAAATACATACAAATATTTTATCATTATAAATAACTAATTTTATTCTGCTTGTAGTATCTGTTATTTATTTATTGTGCAAACCTACCACAGTGTTGTCTTTTTTAACCCAATAGTTGACTGGTAGAGAATGCTGTGTTGCATTAAGTCCACCTATGTACCACTACTGTACATGAAGTTTAAATAAATAAACATTCATTTTGCTGCATATCTTTCTATATCTGCTTTGATCAAAATTGAATTTTGGTCTTCAATTATATAGGTATGGTGTGATGAGTATGCTAAATATTTTTACCTGCCCTATAAAGTAATATGAGCGCAATATTTTCAAGCGTCTGTTTATAATAAGTCGGTCATGATAATAACGTAGCTTCGTAAACGACCTCATGTTAAGTTCGTTAAACTACGGTTAATGGTGTAGTGATTTACCCGCGACCGTTAACCGACAAGTAACCTGTTTACCTTCTCGCGCTGTAAACTAACTCGTTTAACCTCTTTACTCTTAAAATCTGTGGTTAAATACACTACACTTTGTAAGGCGGACATGAGTCGTAGTTTTAGGTGGAGTATTTAGAACTTGTTTTGAACGAGAAAATACTGAAATCTGCTACTCTTTTTGGTCTCGTGCGTCCATCTAAAAGTTTTTCGAGACTTTGACACGTTTGATGTGGAACGAGGTCTAATGAGCCTCGTATGTGTCTTCTCTGCGGTGAGGCTAAAAAAACATAGTCTTCTTTGCGATGTGGAGGTCGTAACTTCAATTTGGTT
Organism: Mythimna vitellina; assembly: GCA_949316375.1. Lineage (NCBI taxonomy): Eukaryota > Metazoa > Arthropoda > Insecta > Lepidoptera > Noctuidae > Mythimna > Mythimna vitellina. The sequence goes on along the minus strand of OX438688.1, from coordinate 26,399,198 downwards.
TAGTTTGGGAAAATGATGAATATATATCTAAGAGGTGCTATTAAAAGAAGTGCAGTAGTGTACCTACTTTGATACGGGGTCACTTTGACCTCGTACAGAACTTATAAAGCTTTTAGTTTCTTAAACATTAAGGGGATGAATAAAACCCCTACCGTCATAATGATAGTTATCAAACAAAGTCCTAAACGCCCCGTTCTCCAAAAATGGAAATAAAAAAAAAATGAGTTTCGCTGTCAGTGTTAACCAATACGCAGTTTTGGATGACTTTGGTTCCTTAACAACAAATTTGATCAACTTTCTGTCAAAGCTTCTTTATTGGCCGAGATTATATTATAACACTAAAATAATGATATTCTAGTTATCATTTTCCAGCCCTTGTTACACGTTACACGGTGTAACAAGACGTTTTTTTCTTCCATTCTGTCTTGTAAACCGTCAGACTATCACTGACTCCCTTTCTTCCATATCACTCCTATAAATATATCCACATTTTCTTTAGCTCCATATTTTCTCCATTTCATTTTTATTCCATTTTTTTTTCATTTTTTCTTTTTCTTGTTAAGGTGAATGTTCCGCTGGCCTGTTCATACATTTTTCGTTCGAACTATACTCCGTACATAGACACTTTTTGCTCAAAACGAATCACTTTATCACTTTTCTACAATGAAATAGTTCCGCGTGTAACTTTTTGGTAAATAATTTGCATTATATATTGAGAAAAACAGTCTAGAAAACCGGGCAAAATTAGACATTTTGTTTACTAGTGTGAGTGCGATTTGACAACCAAGCTTGCCGCCATGAATGCGGTAGATTATAATACTTAACGCTAGATGGCGTGCAATCGATATTGTAAATTTGAAAAATCATTACTAAATTTATAATAATGGTTTTCATTTAAAAAAAAAACATTATAATAACGTAAAACTAACTATCATAAACGAAAACATAAAACGTTGTTGTTATCAAAAATTGTTAGCGTTAGTTATTATTATTGTTACTAGCAACAATATCATCATATGTCGTACCTGGTCTACGAAAAATAAAACGCGACGTTGCCGTACTTCCTAGTTAGCTAGTTCCTGCTTGACCCTTTGACCTGTAATGTTTCTAAGAAAAACCGTTGCCAAACTTCGTACGATTCGATTGACTTGAAATAAAATACATTTTGAAGCTCTAGGCTAGCTTGTGCAGAGCTAGCTAGCTTTTACGCGCGGAATTTCTTGTATGTTTTGATTTGTATGCATTTTTTTTTTTTCATTGATTCGAAGTAATTTCTTGTATGTATATTATTCCAATTGCAAGATATTGTAGTACTTATAAGTTGCTTATACGCAATTTTATTTTAAAATAAAAGTACCTACCAATCTTTTGGTGGTCAGCATGTGAGTTTACAAAATTTTATTTACTTGATAATATGTTATCTATCAGTAAACCAAATTTATAAGTCGCTATATATATTTCCTGTCATATTGTTTTTTCAGATTAGTAATACAAATAGTTATCCACGGACCATTATTATTAGACGGACAAACAAACATTAGGTTTATTTGGAATACCATATCACGTCTTATGTGAATGCGGTGCATTTCGTTACAGTTACATCAAAATTTATAATTATGTAATATGATGTATTATTTATGGTTGTTCTGCAGGGATTTATCCCCACAAGATATTATTTTCTTAATTGTCGATAAGTTGTCAATCAATATTATATCACAATTATTTGGGTAAGTAAAATTTTACTGCTATATTTTTTTCAAAATGCGAATTTAATATTTTAATTACGTTCGAGATTACTCGAACGTAATTTGGAACGTCAGTTTGTAATATTATCTGTGGATATTTACTTTGCATTAGTTTGCAATTTGCATTACTTATGACTGCATTTCGAAGCTATCTGATCTGGTTGTTTTATGATTCTATTCAATTTTATTCGAATTCCGAGTTTATAAAAGTAACATATTGTCTTGTATATCATTTGTTTTTGTGTGTTTCAGATTTACATCTAGGTTCCAACTATGTCTGGTGCTGCGAGAAAGATCGCGTACCAACGCCATGAATATTCAGGCGTCCGTAAATCGTCAAAAAGAGCGAAAAGCGTATTCAAACGATTACATGGAGACGAAAAGTAAGCATACATGTAAATTATAACTACTCAATTCTCAATCTCCAGTTTTCAAGTAGGTAGAATACGCGGCAAAATAAGTTGAATCAAAATGGCCGGCAAATGGCTGTTATACTTTTACTGTTCACAAAAATTTATAGCCGTATCGTATTACAGCCGCGTGAAAATTTGGCGTTCTGAAGAAATGAAGAAAAAATTAACGAATGAACAAACCATCCCTGATAATTCTGTAGTGTATGTACGAAATAATCATTATTTATTGTGGTCGCTGATCGTAAAAGTACATATTATGGCATTACATAATTATTGATTTATTTCTTTCAGTACCCAGAATACACAACCGAGAACATATGCGCGTGTAAAACCAAAAATTCGCTTAGAGGCCACCTACAGTGTTCCTAGTACTAGCACAGTGACGGCTGAACCTGTGGTTGAACCTGTGGTAGACATAAATTGGCCGCAAGCAGATCCTGAAATCGAGTCGTTTCCGTTGACTGTGGAAACTGTTCCAAATACAGGATTATCTGGAATATCTGGGTATCGCATTGTGGACCTTAGGCATGTTATTGAGTGGGCCTTCCTTATGGAAAGACACCGAAATATCTGTGAATCATCACAAATTGAATTTGTTAGTGAAAGGCATGATGGATTTCGAAGTGCATTAAAATTCAAGTGCAGTATGTGTGAAAAAGCATGGGAACACTGCACAGAGAGCAAAGACAAAATAAATACTGCATTTGTATGGGCAACTGTAACTTCTGGTAGCTACTACACTCAAGCAGCTCATATAACAAGTCTGATGGATATTCCAACAATGTCACCTAATAAATTTCGACGTATTGAAAAAAAATTAGGCAATGTTTGGTTAGAACATTTGACAGAGGAAATTAAGACTGCTGGTGAACAAGAAAGATCAATTGCCATTGAAAAAGGTCATGTGTCTTCAGACGGTGTTCCATTTATTACTGTGTATGTGGATGGAGGATGGTTGAAGAGATCATACGGGCATAACTTTGATTCATCATCTGGTATGGTAAGATAAATTATTACTAAACACAAATTTATTTATTGTCAAAACAATGTAACACAACAAACAATTATGCAATGTTGTTAAATTTTGTTATTTTCTATAATTGAACTGAATTGAATGCAAACAATTATAATGTGCAATATTTTCAAGAGTTGTATTTCACTTCCAGGCCTGCATTATTGGGAAAGAAACTAAGAAATGTCTATTTCTTGGTGTTCGAAATAAATATTGTTATACATGTCAATATTATGAAAGGAGAAATATTGATATGAAACCACATAATTGTTGCAAAAATTTTACTGGACCGTCTACAGGAATGGAATCACAAATTATTGTGGAAGGCTTTCAAAAGAGTGAAGAAACACATCAACTTCGCTATTTGAGCTTTATTGGTGACGGAGATTCCTCTGTGTTTGCAAACTTGAAAGAAAAAGTGTCATATGGAAACATAATAAAAAAAATTGAATGCAAGAATCATGTAATCAAAAACTATACCAGTGCACTCTACAAGGTAAATCCTTACTAATATTATACTCGTAAATGCAAAAGTTTCTTTGTTTGGCTTTCACGTCTTAACTACTGAACTGATTTCCATGAAATTTTACATACATCATAACAGAAATGCAGAATAAATAATATACCTTTAATCCGGTTGGCGCACTGGCTGAGCGATTGACTGCTGCGCTGGGTGACGCGGGTTCGATCCCCGCAAGGAACTAATATTCGTATGGCCTACAGATAGTTGTTCCGGATCTGGGTGTCTTGTGTATGCAAATTTATATGTTAGTAAATGCATAACCATTGAATCATATTCTATATTTATATTTGTACACTTTCAGATTTTAGCCAACACTAAGCTCCCACTTCGTGGGAGAAATATTTTGAAACCCAAGGTAATGAAGCTAACCTTAGTGGCACGGAAAATCATTATGTATAGTAGTGATAATACTGTTAACGCTGCAGATTTGAGAAATGGCCCACTTCACGTATTTGGAGTACATGGAAACTGCAAGGACTATTACTGTAATGTCAATGAAAGTGAAAAGAAGGAAGAAAATCTCGTAGAAATTCTAAAAAAGGATGCCCCAGAAGTGTGGGCTCTGATTTATGCTGCCAATGAAAAAATTGCATTGAAGGCAGGCCGTTTGTCAAATGAAACAACAAATGTGGCAGAAAACTTTATGAGTGTAATAAATAAATTCAGCTGCGGAAAACGAATTAGTCTAGGTAAAGGGGGATCGTACCAGCGACGTGTTCATGTGGCAGGTAAATAGTATAAACATTTAATTTCCTATTAGAACAGAAGTTGAAAAGAAACGTTATGTTTATCAGTACTGTTTCTTTATATTTATATTGTACGTAACATACAATTTCTAGCTATCTTTTTTAATATTTCCTAGTAAAATTATATTTTATTTTCAGGGCTATCACTTGCTACTGGACACAAATGGCATGAGACTGCATGGAAAAAGCAGACCACACAGAGCCCAGGAACACATTTTAAAAAATACATAAAGCGAAAGGAGCAGAGCAGAATACGACAACAATCGTCAACACGCAAACGATTGTTTGTTCCAAGAGAAAAAAACAAACCAGACCAGAACTATGGACCTGAAGCTAGTGATCCAATTGATATTGATGAAGTACAATTGAAAATATTGTGTGAAGAACGGTTAGCAGAGTTCCAAAAGTCACCAGAAGACATAGCTTTCATTGAAATGTCTACAATAGGGCAGCATGAAAATGATTTATACATTACTCATAGGCGTGACCGTCTGACTGCTAGTCAATTTGGAATGGTAATGTAATCAGTTTCTGTATTTTATAGAACACCTATGCAGACAATGCATATATAAAAAATATTCACAACACATATTTATTTTATCTTACTTTTACAGGTTTGCAAACGCCGTATTACAACACCATGTCACAATCATGTCAAGGATATTCTATATAAAAAGAATATTTGTACAAAAGATATGTTATATGGCCAGCAAAATGAAAATGTGGCGAAAAGTATGTTTATGCAACAGTATAATAAAACTGTAAGGCCTTCAGGTCTTTTTATTGATGAAGAATTTGGATGTTTAGCTGGCAGTCCAGATGGTAAGTTTTCTTTATCAATATTCGTCATATGTGTATAAGTTGGATCTTACCTATATATTTGATAGCATAGCATAGTCGGCCTTATAATGTTCCCACTGCTGGGACTCAGGCCTCCTCTCTAGGCGAGGGAATGGGCCGTAATCCACCACGCGGGCCCAGTGCGGATTGGTGAATGTCACATGTCTTCGAATTTTTGGTTCTAGAACATGCCGGTTTCCTCACGATGTTTTCCTTCACCATTTTGAAAGCAGTGGTGATGATATAAATTACACAAAGTAATGCGCCTAGCTGGGTTTGAACCCGCAACCTACAACCCGTAAGTCGGGGCTGTTACCACTCGGCCACCACTGCTGTGTATATTTGATAAATATCGAAAATTATAACACTAGTTATTATCACGACGGATCAAGGATTACGAGCACGATATGCGATTACTTTACCCGTTTCAAATCTTATAAAGAGCTCCATTTTACTATTTTATAATCTTGTATAAATTTGTTATAGGTGTAATTGAAAATGAGAGAGCTGTAATTGAAATCAAGTGTTTTCCATCATTGGCAAGGAAAAACCAAACCCTAGAAGCAGCTGCACTAGAAAAGAAAAACTTTGCTCTAATATTGGATAATAATGTTCTACATATGAATAAAAAGCATGATTATTACTATCAAGTAAATTAATAATTCTATTGCATGTCCACTTTATAATTTATTTTAGCATGTTATTTATTCTTACTATAATATTAAATCTATTTCAGGTTCAAGGACAAATGCGTGTCAGTAACATGGATAAATGCTACTTCATATGTTTTATTTCAGTCAATGAACCTTTGACTGTTATAGAAGTTTGTCGAGACAATGAATTTATCAGCAATATGATGCCAAAGCTATTAGACTTTTTTAAATATTGTATTCTGCCAGAAATAATTTTGAGACGTGTTCAAAAAAATGCGAAATGTATAGATATGAAAGGTACACTAAACGTTTTTTTTTTCATTTACTTTATAATTTCCATAAATTTCAGTCTATATTATATTTTTCTTTTGGGAAATTTTTCTTCAACATCCACATCAAAACTTACACACAAAATATACTAAGCATAGTCATTTTCTTTCGCAGCAGCTGTGTAGCGGTGGGATCCAGACAAGAACTTTTAGGAAGAGTGAAAACACATCAAATGATTTTTGTTTTAATTGTACTTTTATAGTAGTTTGTTTAGAATCTATATTATCAATGTTTACAATCATAGAGTGAATAAAAATAAATTTGTTGCTTTTTTATTTCCTTTACAATTAAAACAATACTTTAGCAGATATTTATAACCATTTGTTAGTTATGTTTAAAAACCTAAACATATGTGATTATGGATGCTTAGATACTATCAAACATTTTTCCACCTTCTTGGTTGTAATCTCTTATTCTAATATGTGTTTTAAATTTGTTCTCTTGTTTATGAATTATAGTTCATTGCGTTTGTCTTGTACTGGTGTGTAATTGTTGTAAATAATGTACCTTGAATACTTCAAATTTGCATTGTGACTAAATATTTTGAAAAATATTGTTTTTTAGTAAATGGTCATGTATCAAGCATTTATGTCACTATAAATACTTGTAATAATTTTTAGTTGGTACATATGTTCTTATAATGTATAAGGTAAATAATAAAACCGTCTTACATTGCATTCTTGACATTCATTTGATTCCCAAAATAAATAGTTTACATCACCCATGAAATACCACCTTTTATTTTTATAATATTATCGTAACAGGTACTCCCCAGACATAATTATAATTTCTACAGAAACCTGCCTTATAACTTTTAAATGCACGCCATCTAGTGGTAATTTTGTTAGATTTTAAAAGTAGTCGTTCGTGTCTATGTGTGTGTAAACGATACTATAAGCAGAGTTGGATATTAGTATTTCGAAAAATGGCGAATCGGATGGGTTTTGAGACTATAATTTGACTAACTTCGATAAAGTGGAATGTCCGATTTACGCTGTACTATTTCTGTGACTTAATATTGTTTCAATTACACTCAAAACAAAATAAAACTGAAAATGTTGACTTCAGCGCCATCTAGCGGGAAAATGGCCACGAACAACCCGTAGCAATCACCTTAAGTAAAAGTTTTTGTTACTATTTTGATGTAGAATAAAGTTTATTCTATTTTCTCCCTCTTCCTTTATTTATCGCATGTTTTTAACATTATTTTTTATACCTAAACTAGCTGACCCAGCAAACGTTGTTCTGCTGTATAAAATAGGGATAGGAGGATAAAAAACTAGGCAAGTGCGAGTCGGACTCGTGCACTGAGTGTTCCGTACAAACTATGTACAATATATGTGTTACCTATGAAAACAGTTCAATTCCCGAATTTAGTTACGAAGATTTTTCCGAAAAGCAAATTGTTTTTTTGTGAATTGCCTACAAATTTACAGTTTTTAGATTTTTGCTTCATGTCTAATATTAGAATTCTATGTCAACGGGAAGTAACCTATGAATTTTGATTTCCTTGAGAGTGTATAAATATACGTTTTTTGTGACAAAAACGGCCGTATCTTTTTTTTTCGTTAACTCAGAAGTTTGATTTTTTTAACAGGTTCAAGGAACCGCAGACTTGAGTATGTGGTTTTAATTTCCACTCGATACTTTCACGCGTTCCCAAAGGGTCTTGACAGACAGACAGACGGATGGACAACAAAGTGATCCTTTAAGCGTTCCGTACGTTGAGGTACGGAATCCTAAATATGGCCTGCAACTTATTTACAGATGTACCAATTACATTCACGTAGGCTAAACTGCTGGTAGAAGCTAGCATGAAATTATACCAAGAAACTTAACACAAAGTTCAAAGCTGTAACTTTGAACAAACAGTCAAATAATTGGCGACTGTAACTATGTGCATCGTCATCATTACGTGTGTGACGTCATAGGAGCCATGATTAATGTTAATGAGCACGTCAGCTGTCTCAGAACAAAGACCTAAGAAATGGAATGTTACACTCCATGATTAATCTTCAAGTAATTTATGATATTTGTACGAGTGTGGCGGTGGAACAGTATATAATCCTTGAAGGAATTAACGAACAGAGGTGTATCACATTTTTAACCGACTTCTAAAAAAGGAGGAGGTTCTCAATTCGGATGTTTGTATTTTTTTTTATGTTTGTTCGCGCATAACTTCGTCGCTTGCCAACCGATTTGAAAAATTCTTTGTTTGTTGGAAAGGGTATACTTCCCGAATGGTCCCATAGTCACCAAGTCGGGATCTGATAATGGAATCTTGGCGAAATCGAGGGAACTCCTCAAATATTATGGGCAACTATATAGTAATTTTAGTATTTTCATCGAAAACTTAAGCATTTACAGTCAAAAAGTAACATTTGATGTCTGTTTATAAGTGTATAGCAACTAAAAAGTGTGAAATAAAAAACTTTTTACAAAAAAAAAACCGACTTCACTAAAAAAAACATTAAAAGGATCAAAATAACTTTAATTCCGGAAGTAGGTGTTAAATAAGATTCAAATAATATCGAGAAACACCGACTTCCAATATTAAAGTTATTTTGATCCTTTTAATGTTTTTTTTAGTGAAGTCGGTTATATTTTTTTTGTAAAAAGTTTTTTAAAGGAGTAAGAAGGCATTTATATTTATTTTATATACTGATATAAGAAACCAGCTTGTGTGGAATAATCAGAGATGAGCGTTATCACTGTTGTTGTTTCAGTTTGTTCATTTGCGGAATATTCTACTTCTTATTTATGTTATTATTAAATTTTCAACTTTTTTTTTAGGTGGGAAAATCATCTAATGACATCCTGACTGCGATCCACGTTTTTAAGTACTTCAGTTAGCCTTTAAATATAAGTAACAGTCAAAGGCGTATTTTAAAATAGATAAAGTGGGAGAGAAAATTATATTATCGTTCATAATCCATCCGATTAAAAATCTTGATAGGTTTGTTATATGGTAGTCTTTTTTTTAGTAGTGAATTATCCAATAACTTCTCCCGTTCTTGGACGGAGCAGGAATTTTACTGACTAAAACCCACTCCTATGTTCCCTCTTAGCCTTGCATTCTAGGGCCCCGGGTTTTCCTTTCAGAAGCAAATCCATTTCCCCAGTAGGCTTCAACCTCGCTGGGTCCCTACGGTGTATAAATATATGCTAAAGTCTGCAAAACATAAAAGCTACACTTGCACACATGCCCTTCTAACTTGAAATTAACTGAGTATTTTTTTGTATCGAATAGTCCACACGATATATTTTCTCATTGTGCCAAATCAGTTATATTTCCAACCATAATTATTTTAGTAACTGTTATGAATTCCTAATTGTTTGTTTATGTTTTTTTTTTTATATATTCTATCTGTCACAATAGATATCACAATGGCGTAAATTTGTAATCATATATATTATTTAATAAACGGGCAAACAATGTCTTGAAATAGCTCATAGCATTAATATCTCGCGAGTATGTTCCAATGGGCTATTTTTTCTACATCCACACAGGCAAAACCGTTGCCAAAAGCCAGTTATACTTCATAAATATATACTCAAAAGTCCAGGGTCACCACTTTTCACTACACAAACATAAAAAAAATACTAGGTCCCGCTGTGAAATGGTAAGCAAATACTTTTTCTTTATTTTCGTTAACAAGTCACATCCCTTTATGTTGAGCGAAAGGCGTTGAATGAAACTCTCTTATTTGGCGTAAAAATAATGAACACGGGACTTGTGCTTGCTGCAAAAAGTGTTTTAATTATTTCAATTTTAATGGGTTTCTGAAAAATATGTGTTTTATAACGTAGTAGAGGATTGTATGTCCTTGTCCATTACAGACAAGAGCTGACAATTAGGTATGTACCTAGTGTAGTTGTGGGCATTGTTGGGATCATCCTCATCAATTTAGCTAAAAGACATCTCACTGCTGGAAAGACCTCCATCTCCTCACCTCAAGCGCCGCCGCAACGTTTGGTTCTGCTCTTTTTATTTCCATTGGCATCAACCCATAGGTAGACCTACCCAAATGTCCTTTCTTTGATCGAACGAACGAATGTTTTGAGTTGAGCTAAGCGAATATTGACAAATACTGGCATTGACTGGTCAGATCCACTTAAATAAGTGTGATTTTTTCCTCAAAACATCAACTCGGACATTAATCAGTGTGGTTCACATATAATTTGACCATTACATGTTTACTGTATGGACTTTAAATTAGACTTTTACCTCTGCGTTTGTTTCGGTGTTTTCCTCAGGGTAGTCAGTTAGAAAACACGGGCCGCTTCCAGTTTTTAAATAAATACTTTGCTCTCTGCGATTATTTCAGAGTTTTTCGTTAAGAATATCTATCTGAAAGTTATACAGGTGTTTGACTATAAGTGTTTCCAGATATCTCTTTCTCGTTTCGTTTTTTGTCTTGTTTTTTATCTCGTTTCTCGTCTCTTTACTCGTCTCATTTCTTGTCTTGTTTCTCATCTAGTTTCTCGTCTTTTTAGTCGTCTCATTTCTTGTCTTGTTTCTCATCTAGTTTCTCGGCTCTTTAGTCGTCTCATTTCTTGTCTTGTTTCTCATCTAGTTTCTCGTCTCTTTAGTCGTCTCATTTCTTGTCTTGTTTCTCATCTAGTTTCTCGTCTCTTTAGTCGTCTTATTTCTTGTCTTGTTTCTCATGTAGTTTCTTGTCTCGTTTTTCTTTTCTACTTTCTGTTAGGTTCTTTAAGGTCTCTACTTTCAGTTAGTATAGTATATACTCTGAACCTGCAATAGATTAAAGACGATAACCATATTCAACAAGGATTTTCCGCATTACTATTACGTGATAGAATATTGAAAATTCTTCAGAACGGCACTATTCCAAGAGGTTCCACTGAACTAGACTTGTTTAAGGATTTAAGATTTGGCTTCCTTGGCGCTCAGCCAGCGTCTTGTCACGGAACGAGGATGCGGCTTTTTAAAGTCCAATACATTGAAAATGTGTTACTTGACTTTATATTGATACGAGAAAATATTGTAAGCAAAATTATTTGGGTCTTCTGTACAACTGAAGCGAAAGAATCAAAATCAAAGCGAAGAAAATGAAGAGTTTATTTAAATACGATAATTTCAGGAACTACTGGTTCAAATTGAAAAATCTTTTAGTGTTAGATTGTCTATTTATCAAGAAAGACCATAGGCTCTATAATAATTATCATGGTATGACTAATAGGAGTGGAAAAGTAATTAAAGATAAAAATATAATATAATAATATTCACACAACGCCGTCTAGTCCCAAGCTAAGCAGAGCTTCTGTTAGACAACTGATAAATATACTTAAATATTTCTAAAAACATATTATAGATAAAGTACACCAAAACACAAAACAAATGATTTTGCTCATCACACAAACATTTATCCTGGGTGGGGATCCCACGACTCCGGCATAGCAGTCAGGACCACTAACCACTAGACCAACAGGCCAGTCAAAAAGATGCGGGTGAAACCACGGGAGACAGCTATTAATTAATAATGATCGGTGTAAATAATGTTGTATAAGCATTTATATTGAATGAATATGTTCCTAATTTAGAAATTGTTTCAAATGGTTGTCCTCTATTAAATAGGACTTAAACATTCCAAGCGATATTAAGGGCACACCTTCTTTGCCCCTCGGGAAATAGAGGCGTGATGATACCTAAATGTTTGTTGTAAATCGAATATTTAGTTTTCAATTTCCTCTTCGCGCTGGTAGATAAACAAACAGACAAATCGTTGAGTATTTAATATTTTATGAAAGTAAAACATTGGCATTAGCATTGGCGGTAAGAGGTAATATGCCATCTCGTAGGTTTGCGCGTTGCTCACGTGACGTTAAAATCACACTATTTAAAAGTTATTGCCAAACATTATACACGTGCAACCTGTGGAGCAATTACACTAAAAAAGCCTACAGTGCTCTGCGCGTCCAGTATAACGCGTTCAGGGATCTGTTGGGGCTTCCATGGCAGTGCAGTGCCTCCGGCATGTTCGTCAACCACAACACGGATGGCTTTCAGGCTGTACTTCGCAAGAGATCGGCCTCCCTGTGGTCTCGAATAAAGGGGAGCACCAACACGCTTCTGGCGGTGGTGTCGGACAGAGTGGACAGCCAAATCCTGAGGCAGTGGTCGCTCATGCACGTCCAAAATAATAATAATTTTAAATTTTACTAACATAGTTATAAGTTTGTACTAACATAATATGGACTTGTGTCATTACTAGGTCTGAAATAAATATTTTCAATTTCAAAAACAACACTTTTTTTGTGTTGTGAAAATAAATAAAAATTTTTGAATCATTTACATTTTTAGATTTTGTTCAATATTTTGCTCCCGCTCCAGTTATGTCGTTATTAATACTGGCTGAATAGTGCAACTAAAAAATGTTGAAACAATAAAAAAAAAATATATCAGCACAGTTGGCGCAGTGGTTGAGCTATTGGCTGCTTTACTACGTGTTACGGGTTTGATTCTCGCGTGGAACAAATATTTGTAGGGGCTAGGTATACATAGTTGTTTCAGGTTTGGGTGTCTTATGTATGTAAGTTAAGTTTAAATATTTGTGAACGCAGCGGTGATGATATATGGCTCCGAAATGTGGTCGCTTACAATGGGCCTCATCAGAACGCTTAAAGTTACTCAAAGGGCAATGGAAAGGGCTATACTCGGAGTTTCCTTGCGTGATCGCGTCAGAAATGAGGATATCCGCAGGAGAACCAAGGTTACAGACATAGCCCAAAGAATCGCCAAACTTAAGTGCAGGGCAGGGTACATTGCTCGCAGAACAGATGGTCGATGAGGACGAAAGGTTCTGGAATGGCGACCACGTACTGGAAGACGCAGCTTTGGAAGGTCTCCTACAAGGTGGACCGATGACCTGGTGAGGATCGCGGGAATCCGATGGATACGAGACGCACAGGACTGGTTATTGTGGCGTCATTTGGGGAGGCCTATGTCCAACAGTGGACGTTTTTCGGCTGAAATGATGATTAATGTTGAACGCTCCCGCGATACAGTCTAATGTAAGGCTACGTTTATATATGCACATATTTTCCAGATGTATTTATTCAGACTCCATGCATATAAAAACAAAAGCAGATCAGATGCTTCAGGCATTCTATAACAATCTATATTTCAATTTTGTAATTTTCAGTTTGAATATAGAGAATCAAGTGTCAGATATAAATAGGTATCTAAGAAGACAGACAAACATAAACCTAAAACTTTCTATAAATGACGAAATACGAAATGATCATACCACAAAAAGCTTTTTGTTTCAAATAATTGTACTAAGATAAATTTAACAAAAAATACTGAATAAAATAAGTCCCCAACTATTTTTCCTAAAGCCTCGTGGAGCACTTAACCCTTAATGTCATCTAACAGACAAACGCCTCATTAACATTACTTTATGCTAACTTCATTTCACGACTAATAAGTAAAGAGTCTCTTATTTTCCATAAAAAAGTTTAATTATTCAAGAAACGGTACTGTTGCTGAATATTAATTAGGAAAGGCTGTTTTATTATGAAGGACGCAAAGGTATTATGTTGCAAGCGAGCAATTTGCGAAGCGACAAAATGTTGTTAGTTTGGGCGACGAATCGTCGAGACTTCAGTTGACGTTCCATTTAGTTGGTGATTGCGCGAAAATATGGAAATGAATGCTACGCTTTGAGAGTGGCTGAATTATTAGGTTCAATTTGGAATTATGGTTTTCAGTTCTTTCAGATTTTCGTTAATTGATTCAAATCTCAAAGCCGTATTTATAATAGCCCATTTACGACAAACTTTTAAGTAGTCAACAAGTCGGTCAGTCAAAATAATTAGTCTAATTGCATATTCTAAAGCGTAGATCTCTTTGGAATAGAATATGCAAGGAACTCCATGGACACTATTTTGAACTTTAATTAGGCGCGTGGCAAGTGATCTTCAGTTACCATGTGTTAAAGTTTTTAAAGTTCAAAAATTGAATATCAAAGTAATATCCACTATAAATAAAAATACAATCCAAAGACGATTACAAAGAAGCAACTGACAGAAAAAAAATCTTTTAATAGGTGTCTCGTGCCGATTTGAGAGAAACAAGAATTATAGAAGAGGCTTTTGTCACCCATCATTATAGTGCTCCCTTTGTCGCCTTTTGTAATGCTCGGTGGTCCTTTAGCTATAAGTTTGCCGAATCAGCATCATGTTGCGATCATTGTTTGTGTACGATACTCTTACGTGAGGCATCATAATGTGGAAGTCATTCACTCTTAATGAGCTTATAAAAAATTATAATTCAAAAAAATATATTTTATAAAATTGATTTTATTTTACCATTGAGTGGTGATGGATGTGAGACGCACAAGACTATTCGTTGTCGCGACACTCGGAGGAGGCCTATGTCCAACAGTGGACGTCTTTCTGCTGAAATGATGATGATGACCGTTTAATATAGCTGATTAAAATACTTTCACAGACTTCATAACACCAAATTTTATGCGATAATACCTTCAACCAACAATTTACCTACTATTTTCTGCCAGTGGCTTTGTCCGCACAAAGATAATACTATCTCTAACTAATCTTTTATTCTTGAAAATGGTATATCCATGTGCCAAGTTACACATACATAATATATGTACGGTACGTGGAAACTTTAGCTTTTATAATATTACTGTGATCCATAGGACATAGGAAATAAAAAACACATTCAAACCCAAGCCTCTCAAACTCATGGTTTTTGCAGCATCAACCACTACGGCATGACGTCGCCAATAGAGACAAACGGGACCCAGTTAACCCTTTATTGTGGGAGACAAAGCCTCTGAGTGTTAGAGGCACGTGTAAATTGTACTGCACCTTAATCAATTCGGTCATAGAGCATTGCAGGGTTAGTGAACCATATATGGACAATGTACTTGCATAAAGGCTTGATAGGCTTTATATGCAGGATCACTTAATCGCTTATTACTGCATAGTTATTCATTAAATTGGATGGACCTTCAACAGCGATACAATATCATTATCTATACATATAATAAAACAGTAAAATTATTTTGCGGTGGTATTAATTGGCGCAAAAACTACTGAACCGATCCTGTTTAAATTTTGCATACATAATCCTTATAGGTCAGGGCAACTTATAGGCTATAAATTATCACGCTATTTGCTAAGGGGGGTGAGCAATAATCAAAAATGTTGGTATTGAACGACATTTGCCACGAGTTCAATCCTCAGCTACATTTAAAAATTTTGTCATAATTTTATCTTACTTTTTTTGTAATAAAATGACTTTTACCATTTTTTCAAAATAAAATTGACATTTCTATTCGATATCTTCTAAATATTTCGTAAAAACAATCAAAACACATAAAAAAATGATAAGTGGCGAGTAAAATCACGTACTATAATGTTACATTATCCCATTTAGCTGCAAATTTAACTTCTGAAATGAAAATCATCACGCTATCATCGATAAGGAGCCAACCAGTCAATTATGACGTTTATATAAGAACGTCTATTTTAAGACCTAATCATCGAAGACCGTAGCGCAGTGGTTTCGTATCTGGACTTTCATGTAATGTAAAGGTTGTTCAAATCCCATATGGCTTTCATTTTTGTTTTATTTTTTCTCTGTAAATAAGATTTTTTATATATTTTTGCATTGCATCCTTATATTTTTTTTTATATATCTGCACATATAATATATCTGTAGAAGCTTTTAGTTGTGTGCGTACCACAGAAAATGTTAGAAATCGATGTAGATAACTTTTATACATTAAAATTGTGTGTAACTTGATATATTACTTAATAGGCTTTGTTAGGCATCGCAATAAAACAAAGCATATGAAATACAAACGGTATGAATTTTAAGTTTTCAAGAACTGAAATATGACACCACACGCAATTCAGATACTCGCAACGCCATCTAAAGACTCAAAGTAGAAATAATGATGACAATGACAATTGAACTTCATATTAAATTTGATAGATGGCATTTTGTATTTTACGTAATTTTCTATGTGGCGGGAGAATGACCATCGCCCACGTTTTCAGACAGTTTTATTCTTTAAAAATTGGACGAAAACAGTTACGGTTAAACTGGTGTTAGACGGAGTCATTTTTAACAATCATACTGTTTATTTTTATTATTTTTTCCCATGATTACCAATCAAAGGCGATAAAAGTAAAAATACCTATATGTATTTAATTATTAACTTTTAAATAACACAGCCAAATTTTCGGAAGCTTTTACATGGTACCATGCGTTTGAAGGTCCCCAGATGGACCGATGACCTGGTGAGGGTCTCGGGAATCCGATGGATGGACCGGTCATTATGGCGACACTTGGGGAGGCCTATGTCCAACAGTGGACGTCTTTCGGCTGAAATGATAATGATGATGATGGCACCTTTTTTTTTCTTTTTTAAGGGTGAAAATCATCCAGTGACTTCTCCCGCTCTGGTTGGTACGGAAGGGTGTGTCAATCGTTTACTGACTAAAACCACACCTGTGTCCCTCAGTTGCCCTTTGCGAAATCTCTTTGAGGAACGCATGGATCACTACGCGCTGTTGACGACTAGGCTCGGTCCGTTCAACTACCGGACGGCCGGACGGCTAGCTACCCATTGCTCGACGTCCGCAAGCCCGCGTCTACTGTGGCCGGTAGTCGGGGTCGGAATCTCGGCTCGGCGTGCGGCCTCCTCCTTCGCTAGCATTACGGCAGAAGGAGGTGAGCGCCTGCCATTCCTCCTCGCTCTGGATCATAGCCCGAACCAAGGCCCGGCGCGAGAAGTCACTGACACTGATTGCCTCCACGAGGACACGGTGGTGCTCCGCCCTTGCAGAGCAGCCCTCCACTGTATGCTTCTACTGAGTCCTGCGGGATGATGGCACCTTGCGGCCTAATAATGGCGCGTTTTATTATTTGCAGTCACTGCTTCATATAAAACGGGATCGAATGTGTTTTTCTGATCACACTTTGACAACGTATGATGTATCTCAGATTCCTTGCAGCCTTACGTCGACATCTGGACGTTACTTCCTTGCAGTGAGTGGTGACCAATACTCAGGTATAACACTAATTGGTTGCTACATTTGTTTACTGTAATTTCATTGTTTTATGGATACGCAAGCTCAGGACTGTTGTGGTTGTTTCGAACGGTTTCTCTTCTGGATTCGGTTGGAATACCCTGATATTACCATTTTGCGAATCGCCCGGAAGACCCGATGTAGCATGTGGTGGAGGTATATCAAGCTCCGGTGAACCACCGTGTCCTTATAGAGGCAATCGGCGTCAGTAATTTTTCGGTTTAGCCATCAATATGCGAGTTCTATTGGACGGAGATACACTGCGAACAAGATTTTGCCGAAATTCACTCAAAAGTTGGAGACTCTTTATAAGGTAGTTCCCACTATGGAAAAAACATTTGTCTAATATACGAGGACGTCAGCCAAATACACACCAAAAAATCCTAGATAACTGAACAAGTAATTCTAACGCCCAAAATGATCACGCTGCAACAATCAATGCAAGCATGCTCTCGCAATTTCTTCGTAAGTACTATTGTGGAGGAAGATAGTTGATGGTGATGATGGTAGTTTTGGATTCACTTAAGGCACTATCAGTGCACGTTACCCAGCTGAAGGTCGGTGTCCTGATTATGCTCCTTCGTTTACATCTACCAAAGCTGTCTAACGGCTTAAACTCTTCAGTGAAACATTATTGAGGCGAAAATTCTTATGGGAGGTAACTCTTTCGAACAATCTCGCAGCCCTAGCAGACCTCGGTCCTATAGGGCCCTATCCATTTGCTGACATCTCTTTGAGTCGCGCGTAGAATACTACGCACCGTCGATTCAGGATTGCTTTGACCAGACGGCCGGACGGCATCACCGTAATCCCATGTTTGCGATGGCTGGGAATCGCCCTGCGGCTTTCAACACCCGGAGCGTCACTTGCAGCGACAGCTGAGGAGTCAGGATGTCCTATCCCCATAGTTTCAGCTACCTTCTTTGATCGTTTGATTGTAGTGCTTCACTGAAGGAGGCTACTGGTTGTCATTTTCGCCACCAATCGCCTCCATGAGGACACGGCGGCGCCGGCAATCCGACCAAGCGGGACTGACTTTCACCGTATGTATCATCGTATTCTCCGGGCGATCCGCATAATGGTGAGACCTGAGTGTTTCTTCCCGCTGAATTCGATACAGATAACTTCCGAAACACCCACATCTGGTGAGTCTTGCACAAAGAGAGGATGCCGTGACGCCTCTGTAGTCACTTTTCAAAGACAGGCATTACAGCTGCGATTGTGGCGTGATCTCTGTGGCGAGGGGTTAAAATCATACAATGTTGTTTTACCAGAACATAAATCAGAAAAATATATAAACTAATGCCTTTTCCCTTGGGGTAGGCAGAAATGCCAACTGCTACGACCCATACATACTCTTTTTATTCATTGACGTTCATACATCTGGATCTGGACGAGTACATAACATGTTTCCTGAAAAATTACCTTCACCGCGTTTTTACCTTTAACCGTTTTACGTTAAAGTACAATAAATAATTGCGATGTTTGCGGAATGAATTGCAAGCACAGAGTGATTGTACAGTTTTAAGAACTTAACGCGGACGAAGTCGCGGGCAACAGCTAGTTACATAGTATAAAACAAAGTCGCTTCCCGCTGTCTGTCCTTAGGCCTTTGCTTAAATCTTTAAAACTATGCAACGGATTTTGATGTGGTTTTTTTTAATAGATAGAGTGATTCAAGAGAAAGGTTTGTATGTATAATACATGCATAATATAGTAGAGAAACACTGATAAATTTAGAGGTTTCTAATGTAATGTAAATAAACACATTTTTTGGGCGCTTACATTGCAAACGCTGACTGAACCCTACGAGATAGATCAAAATAATGTAGTACAGTATTGTACACCTTAAAAAGGTCTATAAGAAAGTCCACGAGGGTATACGTCTATCTCTTAGGGATAACCCACAATAAAAATTTTTTATCCTTTACTTTTTATGAGAAATAATAGCATATTTACGAATCGATTTTAAGCAATACAGCATTAATCCTTATCCAATAAAGTACCTTAAATACATTTAATATAAATCAATATAGCCTTTTACAGCATGTAATTTAAATGATTATTTTCGAAGATATTACAGATTTAAAATGCAGAGACTGGCCGGGGGGCCAGCGGCGCTTGACTATAAATAGCGGGTCAAACTTTCAATGTTGCAGGCTTAGATTTGAGCATAATCTATGAACTAATATTATAAAGAAGGATGATTTGTATTTTTTTTATTTTTGTTTGTAACGAATAAACATAAGAACTGTTGAATCGATTTTATAAATTCTTTCAGTACTAAAAAGGTATTTTGTCACCGAGTAACATAGGCTATATTTTGCAACAAGACAACCCAAATTGTGAATAAATATATTCCACAACTATCACACAACGCCGTCTAGTCCCAAGCTAAGCAGAGCTTGTGTTATGGGTACTAGACAACTGATAAACATACTTATATATTTCTAAATACATACATATATAGATAAATTACACCCAGACACAGAAAAAATGATCGTGCTCATCACACAAACATTTGTCCTGGGTTGGAATCGAACTCACGACCTCCGGCGTAGCAGTCAGGGCCGCTAACCTCTAGACCAACAGGTCAGTCGAAATTTCCTTACATTGCGTCCGCTGCAAAAACGATTGATGATAGAACAATATAATATTTAATACAATTTTGTAGAACAGATCATTATCTACAAAAAATATCACGACACCATATGTATAACTATTATAGCTACGTCACAATAACTACTTGATTCTATTTAAAAAAAATATTTTTTCACTGCCTCTAGAAAATACACTTTTTTGGTACCTTGGTATTAGTTCTTATCAAATTGAACTACTTCATATTAATGTCTGGTTCAATATCTGCATAATACTTTTTTAAATTATTTAATTCTAACATTCCATTACGAAGATATTGAACTTAAAGATGTACTATGTACTAGAAGCTAAAATCTAAAACCGTTAGATGATGTTTAACTGGTAATTTACTAATTAATCCTTATAAAAATATAGCAGGTATGTCGGCATAACAACTAAATACATGTGGTTTTTGCTTTTTACTGCATATTATTTCGATGAATGGTTAAAGGCATAATGCGAAACTTGCAAGTGCACGGCATGGTAATCTAGCGAAAAATGGTCAGTCACCCTAGTCAAGTTACGATCGTTTCGTTTGCGTCGAACGCCTCGAGTAGGCCACGTTTCCGATTCCTTTGTTCTGACCACGTGACTGAGCGTTGAGATGGACATCAGAACAAAGAAATCGGAGGCTTGGCCTACTCGAGGCGTTCGACGCAAACGAAACGATCGTAACTTAGCTAGGGGGGTAGTTCGTTTACAAGTCAAACAAAATACAATCGTCGCGATGAACGACACAGTCGAGCGGTATCAAAATATTTAGTCATCATTCTGAACGAATTACTGAAGAACCGATTCCTAAATTAAACGGTTAAGAGGTGTATTTAGTATTTCATGAATTTCGTGTTCTCTATTTATGTCATGGTTCTTAATTGATGAGTCTCAATAAAGTCAATAAAAGTCATGTTTCCTCTTCAACACTAAAATAAAATTCTTTGCAATGTTCTTGAACGATTATAGTGTAACCGACTTGTAGATGTTCACTGAAGATAGTAATGACTGGACGGGCGAGTGATAATAGTATCGCAAGTAAATTTCACTTGGGCACGCCGTAAACATGTCGGTAAGTCCCCTGTTTGAGGAGTGGCTGGAGATATATCACCGCGTCCTCTCCTTCCGCATGACGCAGGTCCTCACTGGATACGGTAAGTTCCTGCACCTGATTCAGGCGGAAGAAAAGCCGAGATGTCACCATTATGCGGACCGCCCGAAAGACATGGTGGAGTATAGACTGGAGGTGTACCTCGCTTGGGCGGAGCACCACCGTGTACTCGTGGGGGCGATCGGTGGTGGTGACCCCTCACGCCAGGCTATCGTTTCCTACTGCAAAGCAGTAATGTAAGCGAAGAAGGTAGCCGCCCGCGTGAGGGAACGGTCGTCCTCAGACCCCAGCCGCAGGGAGCCCGACCCCAATTTCAAGCCAGCGTAGGCGTGGGCTTGCGGACAGCTAGAAATGGGTAGCTTGCCGTCCGGCCGTCCGGTAACCGTTTGCACTGAGCTCGGGTCATCGACGGCGCGTAGTGTTCCAAGCGCGGCTTAAAGATATGTCAGCAAAACCGTAGGGGCCCAGCACAGCCGAAGCCTACTGGGGCCATGGGTTGATTTCCGAAAGGGAAAATTTAGTTGAACAGAAATTTGTGGTTATGGAATGCAAGAGCAAAGGAAGATCATAGTTTTAGTCATTAAAAGTCTGACACGCCCTCTCACTCCACCCTAAAGCGAGAAGTCATTGGATGGTTGCCCACCTTTGGAAATAAAGAAATTTTACTGGTAGCGATATTCGCTTATGTTTCAACAAGCCTGTCTGTGAGCATATGGAATATATGTTCTTCTACATGAATATTATAATATAATATAATATTCCACAACTTTCACACAACCTCGTCTAGTTCCAAGTTAAGCAGAGCTTGTGTTATGGGTACTAGACAACTGATAAACATACTTATATATATCTAAATAAATACATATATAGATAAACTAGGTACACCCAGACACAGGACAAATGATCGTGCTCATCACACTAACATTTGTCCTGGGTGGGAATCGAACCCACGACCTCCGGCATAGCAGTCAGGGCCACTGACCACTAGACCAACAGGCCAGTCAAAAAAAATAAAAAATTAATTGCCGAATGCATGTGTACATAAACGCATTAATTTAGGACGGCTGTAATTATTTATTTGTTGTGTTCGTATTTGTCAGATCAAAGCTTATTTGAAAAAAAAATTGTCAGGAAATAAAAAAAAATGCACCCGAGCGACCAGGGGCGGACAGCTAGTGTACATTAAAGTAGCTTGTCCTACAACAAGTATGCAGTTTTTTGGGATAAAAGATATTTTATAATTTACCTCCAAAGGTCACCCCCTTTTTAAGGTGGAAAAGCATCCAATGGCTTCTCCTGCTCTAAGGTGGAACAAAAGGGTATGTCAGCCTTTTACTGGCTAAAACTCACCACTCTTTTAAACACTATCGAAGCTCTACCAGGCACCGGCCCTCATGGGCCCCTTCAGCTCAGCTGACATCTTGAAGCGAATGTGAAACACTACGCGACGTTGGCTCAGACCTGGTCCTTACTGTACGGTCAGATAACGAGCTACCCATTGCTCGTCCATCACCACTGCTCTCAAAACGGTGCAGGAAAACATCGTGAGGAAACCGGCACGTCCTAGAACCAAAAATTTGAAGACATGTGACATTTACCAACCCGCACTGGGCCAGCATGGTGGGTTATGGCCTATTCCCTCTCCTAGAGAGGAGGCCGGAGTCTTAACAGTGGGAACATTATAAGTCTGACTATGCTATGCTATGCATTGCTCGTCCGGTGGACGGAAATCGCCCTGCAACTCTCGATGCCCGGCGCGTCTTCTTCAGCGGGAAAGGTTACCCCCGGCAAACAAATAGGTACTTATATATCCTTGTAAGTTTAATCTAATTAATTCATTATTAAGCATGAAGAGGTATTAGTGAGTGCAACAGTGAGGCTTTCGATTAACTAGAGAGAAACTCACCTCCCATGTAATTCCGATTTCTATGGGTTCACTTGCCATGAAGTTTTTGTCGAAATCTCGCCACGGGAATCGACTAATTGGTACCGTGCACCTAGTTTCGAGCCAAAAATGTGAAATACAGTGACTGTAGGTTTTTTCGCACTAATTTTTAACGAAGTGATTCGTTATAATGAAGTCAAACTTCTGAAGTCTTTAAAATGACAAAAAGAGTAAAGTTTTTAGCTTGAAAGACTTTCAAGTAGATATTATTTTTTAGTAATAAATATTATGTCCTTATATCATACGAAATTAACGTTTTTTAAAATGGATTACTTTGGACTGTTATGAGGATTGACTTACAATTATTTGTTCAAAAAAATTTATATTAATGGTACATATTTGATTTTTTTCATAATTAGTAATTGTTGATGAATTTCTTTGTATTTTCTGTAAAATTCTTTATTTCTAAACATTTTTGTATGAAATTTAGGAAACCTCGTATTATTTTTAACCGACTTTAAAAAAAGGAGGAGGTTATCAATTAGGTTAGGTATACTTACGACTTTCTTCCAATAACCAACGGCAAACGATTTCAGTGACGTAGATACGTCATTGATATCGCTTACCCTTCAAAATGCATAGTTCTAGTCAACGTTCGAACTCTATTAGATATCACAGATATAAATACTGAAATATTACAGTAAATAAAAACATAATTAATCAATAAATAATCAATAAAAAAAGTTAAATATAAAGTTAAGTAAAGTATCAACAGTGAGTTGAGAGTTAAGCAGTGGTGGCCGAGTGGTAATGGCCCAGACTTACGAGTTGTAGGTCGTGGGTTCAAACCCAGCCAGGCGCATTACTTTGTGTAATTTATTTCATCACCACTGCTCTTAAAACGGTGAAAGAAAACATCGTGAGGAAACCGGCATGTCCTAGAACCAAAAATTCGAAGACATGTGACATTCACCAACCCACACTGGGCCCGCGTGGTGGATTACGGCCCATTCCCACTCCTAGAGAGGAGGCCTGCGTCCCAGCAGTGGGAACATTATAAGGCCGACTATGCTAAAGTCATCATCTTCCTGCCCTTATCCCGTGTTATTTGGGGTCGGCACAACACGTTTTTTTCTTCCACTCTGCCCTGTTACTCGTCATGCTATCACTAACTTCCTTTTCTTTCATATCACTCTTCACACAATCCATCCATCTTTTCTTTGGTCTCCCTCTCCCTCTCCATCCATCCACATGTAAACTCATAACTCTTTTAGTAACATGCATTTCATCCCTCCTCTTCACATGACCATACCAAGACAAACGATTCCCTTTCAACTTTTCAGTCACTGGCGCCACTTTCAAACTTCCCCTAATATATTCATTTCTCACTTTATCCATTCTCGTCACACCACACATCCACAGCCGACTATGCTAAAGTATCAACTTATAATTCTAAGTCACTCCGAAAATATTAAAGTTCAATATAACCCTTTAAAAAGAAACGTCAGTTTCATCAAGGACCTAAAATTACAAACATTTCTTGGTATCAATCTGGTTTCTGTGAACACCTCAGCTAGCTGAACAGGTTAACAAAACAGTTTGTTACACAGTACTTATTTTTCGTTTCTCACTTTGACCTACAAACTAATTGAGTGTCAGCTAGTCTGTCTTGAGACAGACACCAGCAATTACCGTGGCATTAATAATTAAAATTTAGTCACAAATACAGGTCGAACCAAAACAGAAATACTGAAAGCTTTCAGGCTTATTTTAGCTTCGTTTCTAACAGGACACAAGATAAATTCAAATATCAAACATACTTTGTCACTCACACAAGACATGTACAAAGAAATTCCATTGGAATAAAAAACTCGGCCGCGTAAGAAACATGGCGAAATTACCTAACACTCGAAAAATAAACTAACATAAACGCAGGCTTAAATTTTCCACGACGGCGTCTCAAGGAAACCTTACTTTTTCACCGTATGTCGTGGTACAAGTTAGAAGTGAAAACGGAGGATATTTTGACAGGGGTTGATTTTTTATTTTGATTGACAAGACTATGTTTATTTTGTCTATACATATGTACTTTTGTACCCTGATTTTATTAATTATCTTTAATTTTTTTTTATATACCTCCCATGTTTTCTTTTCACCACCTTTGGTTGACTGGTAAAGAATACACAAGCTATTCAGTCAGCCTACGTACCTTTGTGTTGCATAAAGTTTTAAAAAATAAATTATTGAGTACTCGTATCTTCTAGGAAATTTAATTTAGCTTTTGATTAGGTCCCCACATAGCAAATTCTATTCCAATTCAGGGAAACAGGTTGAATTTCGATGTATTTATAGGTAGATTGACGTGCACAGAGCGTTCATTGTGCACGTCAATCTACCTATAAATACATCGCACATTGAACGCTCTGTGCACACAGAAAATTCAGTGTACAGGAACCTACATACATCTTCAAGATCAACTTGCCTTGGTGAAATAGAATAACTACGTAAGTTTCAAAGATCTTTGGAAATCATCTTAATCATCATTTATATTCTGTGACGTGCAAGCCCTTAACAGACATGCACATGATATTTTAGTATAGTCCCTTACAGAAATTGTACTGCATTCTTGAAAACAAGAACAATTAATTTAAGAATGAAAGTTATTGTACTATCTCAGGACCTTGGAGGAGTTTTAATTGAGGTTCTTGATAAAAACTCCTCCAAAAATTCCATCACTAAAAAATGATGCGCCTCTACCTTGCACCACACCCTAGCCTCAAGCACGCCGCACCTCTAGCACCATGTGGAGGGCCTCAGAAAAAACCACCGCGACTAGGGCCCTTAAAATGTGGCAATTAAGATTTATATTCGCTTGGCAAATCACAAGCCGGGACATCGCCGCATCGGAGCGTTTGCAGCGAATATTTCTGTAGCTCTGCATCTTGTTCCTCGAAATTAAATTGAAAAGCGAGATTATGAATTTGAAATGCAGATTTTGATTGCATGTTATTTGTTTAGTTTTGACGGGCGCTTGAGAATTGAAAGAGAAAATTAGATTGTTATTGATTGTTGTCTTTGAGGGGTTTACTTATTTGACTTGGGTTAAAAATGGTAAAAATAGCAAGAAATTGACATTTACGGCTGCAATGTCGAAAGTTAGTTACGATATTTTTCATTATTCCAAAAATATTGTTCTTCATTATAATAATATGACCAACAATCACAATTATTTTAAAAGCCGAAAGTTGGTGAATGTGTGAGTATGTCTGTTACTTGTTCAGGCTCGCACACGGGGCTATGTCTAGAGTAGCACAAAGAATATTTTTTATCCCGAGAGTGAACATACTCTCTTAGGACAATTTCCTTCTTCACGCGGGCGAAGATGCTGGCAATAGCTAGTACTACAATTTAAAACAAATGAATAATTTACAACATCCTACAGATACGTGTTAGGAAATATTTAGTAAAAAGGGCAAGTAATATTTTAGTGCTTGAAGTGTTTCTCTTTTTTTTTTGTAGGTTGGCATCATCCAATAGAGCAGTGGTGGCCGAGTGGTAACGGCCCCGACTTACGAGTTGTAGGTTGCGGGTTCAAACCCAGCCAGGCGCATTACTTTGTGTAATTTATTTCATCACCACTGCTCTCAAAACGGTGAAGGAAAACATCGTGAGGAAACCGGCATGTCCTAGAACCAAAAATTCGAAGACATGTGACATCCACCAACCCGCACTGGGCCCGCGTGGTGGATTACGGCCCATTCCCTCGCCTAGAGAGGAGGCCTGAGTCCCAACAGTGGGAACATTATAAGGCCGACTATGCTATGCTATGCAATCATCCAATGTCTTCTCCCGTTCTAGAGCGGAGCTCGGGCATGTCTGACTTTTACTGACTAAAAGCCACTCCTATGTTCCTTCTTTACCTTGCCTTCTAGAACCCTGGGTTTACCTAGTGCTCGAAGTGTTGGTATGTGGTTTGGTTTTGAAATCAAGCTTTCGGTTATAGCAATTAATAAATGATATTTATTTTGCAAATAAAATTAAAAAATGTTTTTTTCACGTCAAATTTTTCGTCAAATTTAACTAGATGAGAGAATATCCTAAAAAAAACACCGAAACAAACTCAATTGTTTTTCACATTGGTTATTATCATCGAATATATTCGGTAGTAAAAGGGAGGCCCCCAAATCAAATCCAAAGGTAAACTACCACTTTCAAACGTCATACTCAAAATTCACGGCCACACTCATAATCATATTCAATAAGTCACAAAATAAAACTTACATTATGCAAACACGGTGCTTCGAGCGTGATTTTTACAACGTATATCACTTTTATCGCCTGTCGTGTTGCGTTATCGCCGTGTTTTATTTGTATCTCGTGGCAAAAAGCCGCTGATTCTATGGTGTTATAGCTGTAATATATTTTTTATAGTTCCGAAGGAGGTGCGATAAAATGTAGCTTGATGCGCGATTGAAATTATCTGTATGCCTATAAACAGGAATGATGAAGTCTATTATTGAAATAACTGTTAATGTTTCATGTTTTCTAGCTATTGAGGTTACTATTTCACATCTATAAGTATACATAATAGGAGACGGAGACCAAAGAAAAGATGGATGGATTGTGTAAAGAGTGATATGAAAGAAAAGGAAGTTAGTGATCGCATGACGAGTGACAGGGCAGAGTGGAAGAAAAAGACGTGTTACGCCGACCCCAAATAACACGGGACAAGGGCAGGAAGATGATGATGAAGTATATATAAAACAAAATCGTGTTGTTTAAAAAATTTATAACTTAAGAATGGCTTGAGCGATTTTAATGATCTTTGCTTTGTTGGATTTTTCTCTACCCCAAATGGCAGAATAACTATTAAAATATCGGAAAAAAAATCACGTAAAAAGAAATTCAAAATATTCAAATTCATCGAAAAACGCGAGTGAGAGCAACTGTCATATACATTGGTATAAATCATTTCATCATTCAGTCAATATATTCATTGACTGTTAAGCGGTACGAAGTTCACCGGGTCTGCTGATTTACCTTAAAACATAACTTATATATTCCAACATTAGTCATAATTCCTTCTTCTATCAGTCTTAAAATATTTTTGCGAGTCAATGTTTGTTAAAATAAGACTTGTACAAACCATACGTAACACATAAATTATGTAAAACATTAGATATGTATCATAATTATTAATAATAATATTCCACAACTATCACACAGCGCTATCTAGTCCCAAACTAAGCAGAGCTTTTGCTATGAATTCTAGATAACTGATAAACATACTTATATATTTCTAAATAAATACATAATATAGATAAATTACACCCAGACACAGAACAAATGATTAAACTTATCACACAAACGTTTGTCCTGGGATCAGTGGGTCGTCTCAGGGGCGGTGGGAATCGAAACTTCAACCTCCGGCTTAGAAATCAGAGCCACTAACCACTAAACCAACAGGCCTACAAAAATTACAATTCAGTTTAAGAAGTAGTCCACTCTACTCGCAATTTACAAAACATATTAAATCTTAGGTCTTGCTATGATACATGTCTAGCAACAGTGTAGCATGCACTGTGCTGCTATCGCGTCACCTTCGCCATCTTGAAACTTACTATATTAAAGTAGAGCTTCCTTTGTGACACAGTAAAATTAAACTCAGCAGTTTTATATCTTTGTTGAAGCACTTTTATACAAAATAAATGGTCCAGCATTCACTAGTTTATTACTCGCTCCATGTTTGGAAAAAATCTCCTACAATTTTAAACCCCACACTATTTCCCCACCGACCGTGTTCCCACGTTGTCGCCGTGGTGGGGCTTGCGTGTCTCTATGACCTTGAGGGCTATGCCGGTAGAGCTACTCATGCCGGAAGGCCTCAAGCGAGAGACCAGACCAAGAGGAACACACAGGCGGAGTCCAGACGGACCGCCAAGGAGGGTGCACTGTCCAGAAGCATCGGCACCAACAGCTGTTGGTGTTTTTGGACAGTGGGTTTTGAGAGAGTGGGTTCGCCTCGGGTACGCGTCTGCTTATCAGACGTGACCATGATGGCGAACGTGGTTATTGGGGACCCCACCCCACAAAAAAGGCAAAGCTGTGGTCAGCACACAAATGGACGCGTCTCGAAAAACATTACTACCCCAGGAGGGTACCGCCTGCACCGCAGGTGGAGAATCCCTCCCCGAGCAGAGCTCGGGCTGCCCCTCGTATTCTGGGGGGGGCAAAGAGCGCGTCAGGTCCCCTAGGGACCTGTTACCGTCCCTCGTGGACGCACGGAGCCAGGGTGGCTCACCCACCGGTAGCGCGGAGTCCCTGGGACCTGTTCCCAGCACGTCCGCTGCGCCGGTGGGTTCTTCAGAGGCCGGCAGGCGTTTCGGCCTTAGGGAGGTGAGCGGAGACACGGCGTCGGACTCAGATGCCGCGTCTTCGCTCAACTCGGAGAGAATGGAGGTGGATGAGGCCACCTCCAGGAAGAAGAGGAGGAACTTGTTCCTAAAGCGCCCCATATCTGGGGACAGCCGGAGGACGTCCTCCGACGATGGGCGTGGAGCTTCGGCCCGCAAGATCTCCACTGCTGGACGAGGTGCGGGCCGAATGACGGGGAAAGGGAGGAAGCCCACCGCCGAGGAGGCGACCCAGCGGTCCCTTAAGATTGCCAGGGAGGGGCGCCACCCCGGGGCAAGCAGTGCCCAGGTCAGCCCCTCAGAGCCGGAGCCTTCTGGCAGCGAGCCGGAAGGCATGGAGGAGGCGCTGAACCGTTTTACGGCGGTCGTGGCAGCTGCCATAATGGGCGTGGCCAAGAAGAGGGAGAGGGTCGCCAAGAGGCGGTCCATCTCCCAGGCCATGACCTCCATCACTGAGGCACTGGGTATCGTCCTGGAGCCGTTCAGGAAATCCCTCAACAAGAGGGTTGAGCGGCTCGAGGCAGAATTGGCCAGTGTCCGGGGCGCTGGCCATGAGGTGGCGCCAAAAGGAGGACGCAGGGAGGGGCAGGGTCGGCCCCAGCCCTCGCCCCAGATGGAGAGCGAGGTGCTGACTCTGCTGCGGCAAGAGCTGGCTGCCTTCCGGCAACAGCAGCAGGAGCAGCAGCAGCAGTTCCAGGAGCGAGTCCAGCGGCAATTCGCAGTCCTGGAGGGCATTGTCCTGCGCCCCCCGCTTGCGGCCTCCGGCCTGAAAAAGGCGGTTACTTACGCTGCCGCCGCCGCGGCTGCTGCACCTAAAGCGGGCCCGTCCGGGCAGACCGGGCGTGGAGCCCAGGTGTCGGAGCCGGCGAGGCCGGTCCCGGCGGCCAAGCAGCAGCAGCGGCAGGGGAAACCTGCCCCTCCCCCGAAAGGCAGAGCGGTGCCTGCCGCTAAATCGGCGGGGCCTTCCGCGGCGGCGGCGACTAGGCCGCGCCTGCCGCCTCCCCTGCCCGAAGAACCCTCGGCTGGCGCCGAATGGACGGTCGTCGGCGCCAGCAGGAAGGCGGGCAAGGCGGCTAGAGCGGCAAAAAAGCGCGAGCGGCGACAGCAGCGCAGGAAGCGGGCCATGGCGGCCAGACTTCGCGCCCCGAATTCCGCAGCTGTAGTGATTACACTACAGCCAGCTGCGGAAAAGAAGGGCGTGACGTACAACGCCGTCATGGAAAAGGCGAAGCAGGCGGTGGTGGGCCACCTTAGCGAGTTCGGAGCCACTGAGGGCTTCAGAATGAGGCGCACCGCAACCGGGGCCCGAATATTGGAGGTCCCTGGTGCGGACAGCGGCTCTGCCGCGGACGCCCTGGCCGCAAGGATCAGGGCGTCTATGGACGCTGAGGAGGTCCGAGTGTCCAGGCCCACAAAGTGCATAGACGTGCGCATCATGGGCCTGGATGACTCCGTCAGGGTGGACGAGGTGGTGGCCGCCGTCGTCAGGGCGGGAGGGTGCCAGGCCGATCAAGTGCGGGCTGGCACCATCCGTGCTGACAGCACGGGCATGCGAGCCGTTACGGTTAGCTGCCCCGTGTCAGCGGCCAAAGCCATCACGGCTGAAGGCCGAAGGCTCTTGGTGGGCTGGGTCTCCGCGCAGGTAAAACTGCTGGAGCCCAGACCTCTGCGGTGTTACCGCTGCCACGTGGGGCACCACGTGGGGGCCCATTGCGCCGCGGAGGTGGACCGCAGCGACCGCTGCTACCAGTGCGGTCAGGCCGGTCACAAGGCCGTCGAGTGCCGTGCAACGCCGCACTGCTATGCATGTGCGGCGGCAGGCAAGCCGGCCGACCACCGGGCTGGGGGCAGGTCCTGCGACCCCCCTGCCAAAGCCAAGGGCAAAGTACGGAGGCCCATCCACCCGGACGTACTCACCGCCGCAGCCGCTTCCTTGGCTGCCGCCGCTGTCGCCGTCGCACCCGCCGCGGCAGGGCCCTCACGGGGGGCTCGGGAGGAGACTGTAATGGACTGTCAATAACGACCCCATTACGTCTCCTCCAGGCGAACATCAACCACTGCGCCCCCGCTCAGGATCTGTTGCTCCAGAGCATGGCGCAGTGGTCGATCAATATCGCCGTGGTCTCCGAGCCGTACAATGTCCTGCCCAGGGGAGACTGGGTGCGGGACCTGGACGGCTCGGTGACCCTAATTTCGTCGGCCGCCGCCGGTACCCCGACCCTCGAGGCCGTCACGAGGGGACGGGGTTGCGTGGCAGCACGGTTCGGGGACATTGCAGTGGTAGGCGTCTACCTGTCCCCGAGTAGATCTCTCGGCGATCTTCACATCTCCCTAATGGAGCTGAAAGCCGTCGTCGCTGGGTTTGGTTCCCTCCCCGTGGTCGTTTGCGGGGACTTCAATGCCAAGAACTTGGCTTGGGGTTCCCGGCTCACGAACCAGCGGGGTCGGATGGTGGAGGACTGGGCTCTGGAGACAGGCCTGGTCGTCCTAAACCGGGGTTCTGTCCCCACGTGTGTGCGGATGCGGGGTGACTCAGTGGTGGACCTCTCGTTCGCCAGCCCCGCTCTGTCGCCGCGTGTCGTCGACTGGCGCGTTATGGAGGGGGTGGAGACGTTTTCGGACCATCGGTACATCCGGTTCGACGTCTCCGCCCAAACCTCGATTGCGCCGGTCCGACAGAACCCTTGTGGTCCGCGGTGGGCGCTGAGGCAGATGGACCGGGAGCTCCTCCTGGAAGCCGCGACGGTACAGGCCTGGGTGCAAGCACCGGACAGGCCTGTCGACATAGACGTCGAGGCAGAGTGGTTCCGGGAGGCCATGTCGCAAATTTGCGACGCGGCAATGCCCCGAGTCCCTCCAGGACGTGCTCAGCGCCAGGTATACTGGTGGTCGCCGGAGATTGCGGCACTGCGCAACGCGTGCAATGCCGCGCGACGCCGGTATGCCAGATACCGCAGTCGCCGCATCCGTCCAGCGGATGCGGAGGCCAGAGAGGCGGAGCTGTACGAGGGATACAGAGCGGCAAAGCGCACCCTCCGAGCGGAGATAAGGCGGGCCAAACTTGAGGCCCGCAACGTGTGGCTGGGGACTCTGAATGGGGACCCATGGGGACGCCCGTACAAATTGGTACGGGACAAACTCCGCCCCTGGGCTCCCCCGCTGACGCAGAGTCTCCGGCCCCAGCTCGTGGAGGGTGTGGTGAGCACTCTGTTCCCCACGCGAGGGGAACACTCTCCCCCGCCCATGGCTCCGCCACCAGCGGTGTCCGACGCGGACCACGATGGCGACGACGACGATAACGCTCCAGAGGTGACCGAGGTAGAGATGAGAGTGGCGGTACGAAGGCTGAGTGCCAAAAATACCGCCCCAGGACCCGACGGCTTGCCTGGGAAGGCATGGGTCCTGGCCATGGAGGCTCTCGGGCCTCGACTAAGAGGGCTCTTCAGCGCATGCATGGAGAGGGGCCAGTTCCCACTTCGCTGGAAGACGGGGAAACTGGTCCTCATCGCAAAGCCGGGGCGCCCTGCGGACTCTCCGTCCGCGTACCGGCCCATTGTGCTGCTCGACGAGGTGGGCAAGCTCTTTGAAAGAGTAATTGCAGACCGCCTCGTCGCACACCTAACACGGGTGGGGCCGGATCTGGCGGACGGCCAGTTCGGCTTTCGCAGGAGGCGCTCCACGGTGGACGCCATCATGTGCGTGCGAGCTCTCACGACGGGGGATGCAGTGGCCCAGGGCAGGTGTGTCGTGGCGGTGTCTCTG
Source organism: Mythimna vitellina (assembly GCA_949316375.1). Classification (NCBI taxonomy): domain Eukaryota; kingdom Metazoa; phylum Arthropoda; class Insecta; order Lepidoptera; family Noctuidae; genus Mythimna; species Mythimna vitellina. Next base: position 26,366,046 of record OX438688.1, on the reverse strand, counting down.
GACATCGCCAACGCCTTCAACTCCCTGCCTTGGAGTAGCATTGGGAGGGCACTCCGGTATCACCGGATGCCCGACTACCTCTGTCGTGTGGTCGAGGCGTACCTGTCAGACAGGTACATAACCTACCCCGGTCACCAGGGGGTGTGGGAACGTCGAGAGATGTCGTGCGGTGTTCCGCAGGGATCGGTACTAGGGCCGCCCTTGTGGAACATCGGATACGATTACGTGCTGCGCGGCGACCTCCCTGACGGGGTCAGCGTGGTCTGCTATGCAGACGACACGCTGGTCCTGGCGCAGGGAGAGTCGTACCAGGCGGCGGTCGAACTAGCGACACGCGGGGTCGCGACAGTCGTTGGCAGGATCCAAGAGCTGGGACTCGAGGTGGCATTGCACAAGTCCGAGGCCATGTGCTTTCACGGCCCTCGGAACGCGCCACCACCGGGTTCCCGGCTAACGGTGGGAGGAGTCCACATCGGCGTCGGGTCAACGATGAAGTACCTGGGACTCGTTCTCGACAGCCGATGGGATTTCGACGAGCATTTCCGACGTCTGGCTCCCAAACTAAATCGGACTGGGGCTGCTCTCTCGCGGCTCCTGCCCAACCTTGGGGGTCCAGAAGCCTCCTGCCGGAGGCTCTACGCGGGGATCGTTCGGTCCATGGCCCTTTATGGCGCGCCGGTGTGGGCGCCGGGGCTGCGGAAGCAGCCGGCGGCCCGGCTGAACGCGTGCCAGAGGGTCATGGCCATACGGATGGTACGAGGATACCGGACGATTTCCCGCGAAGCGGCGAGCCTTCTTGCTGGCCAGCGACCATGGGATCTGGAGGCAACAGTCCTTGCACTCATGCACGAACGGCGCATGGAGATGCAACGCCGGGGCGAAACTCCGCTGCCGCAACAAGTCGCGGCATGGCGGACAGAGTTCCGGCGAGTTCTCATGGTGAAATGGCGACAGCGACTGTCGCGACCCCGTGCTGGGCACGCCACAATTATGGCGGTAAGTCCCCTCTTTGAGGCGTGGTTGGAAAGACCTCACGGCGTCCTCACATTCCGCATGACGCAGGTCCTCACCGGACACGGTAAGTTCGGGAGGTTCCTGCACCGGATTCGTGCGGAAACGACGCCCGGGTGTCGCCACTGTGTGGCCCACCCGGAGGACACGGTGGAGCACACGGTGGAGGTGTGCCCCGCTTGGGCAGAGCAACGCCGTGACCTCGTGGGGGCAATCGGCGGCGGTGATCTCTCGCGCCGGGCCTTGGTTCAGGCCATGCTCCGGAGCGAGGAGGAGTGGCAGGCGGTCGCCTCCTTCTGCGAAGCAGTAATGCTAGCTAAGGAGGCGGCCGATCGCGTGAGGCAACGGTCCTTACGCTCCAACCGCCGCCGGGATTCCGATCCCGATTTCCGGCCACCGTAGGCGCGGGCTTGCAGATGGCGAGCAATGGGTGGCTCGCCGTCTGACCGTCCGGTAACCGTCCGGACCGAGCCCAAGTCGTCGACGGCGCGTATTGTTCCACGCGCGCCTCAAGGAGATGTCAGCAAATCGTAGGGGCCCAGCAGGGTCGAAGCCTACTGGGGCCACGGGTAGTGTGAAAGCGGAACCCGGGGCCCTGGGACGAAGGCAACGAAGGAACAGGAGTGGGTTTTTAGTCAGTAAGAGTCTGACACTATCTCCCGCTCCGCCCAAGAGCGGGGATGTCATTAGGATGATTTTCCCACCGAAAAAAAAAAAAAAAAAAAAAAAAAAACCCCACACTATTTTGAACAAACAATTTTATTTAGCCACCAAACTAAAGTTATATCCTGAACTCGTAATATCGGTATTGCATTAATGCCGCGAACCATGAACATAACACAGCCGGGAAAAATAAAATAGTGCTCTCACAGATCATTATTTCCAATTTGGCGCGGTAGTCGGTTGCATATTAAAGTTTAAATTGAACGAACACTGCGGCTCTGTGTAAGTCTGTATTAGGAGTCCCGTGGGTATGCGAGTGTCGGGATGATGGCTTAGTGCAGAGTCGGTGGCGTGTGCACGAACTCTTACGTTTTTTTTTCTATAGTTGCAAAAACTGGGTCAACTGTTATGGTTTAGAAATTAGAGTGGCGTATTTTTTTTAATAATATAAACTAGTGCTTGACTGCGATCTCACCTGATGGTAAGCAGTGATACAATTGTTGATGGTGAGGCGAATAGTTTATGAGTAACCTATTCATTCTAGCCTTGAAGACGCCAAAATTATAATCGGGCGGGAAGACCGCAGCAGGCAAATTGTTCCTGTACCTAATTGGTTCAGTATTGTTGTATATTTGTCATAATCAGAGGTCAGAATTAGGTAGAATATTATTCATGTACTTGCATTGAAATGTTAATTTATTGTGGATTTTTCCGAGATTTCTAATGAAAAGTCCCGTGTTGCCAACAATATTACAAATAAATAATAATAAAAAGCTCAGAGATAGATAAGACAAATTAAATTAACATACAATTTATAGTAGTATTTTGCATTAAAAAAGATATCTCTGCTACTACTGAGGTATGGTTAACAAATTTGAACACTCCTCCTCTTCTTCATGAATGCAGGAAGAATTTTTTTCAGATATATTTCTGACAGCTGATATTCATAAAAAAATCTGCTCTTTTTAAAATTAATTGCGGGATTTGAGGCATATCCACTTTATTCTTTCGGTGTATGAAATTGGTTAAGTACATGAATAACTCTACCTTATTCCGAGCTCTGTCATACTGCTGTTATAGTCTCATATATTAATTGTTAAGTCCTTACTTCATATACCTACATCCTCTCTAACGCATTCCTTCTGTTAAGTAGATTGTTGGATTATAAAACCGAGTCAAACTTAAATAAAGTTCAAGATAATTTAGCTACTACAACAGACATTTATCTGAATTATTGGTATTCAGTGGCGCCATTGGCCTGGACACCTATTCCGACATAATCAGGCAAAGGCTTCATCATTAATTCAGTCGAAAGACGTCCACAGACCTCTCTCAAGTGTCGCCGCAATGACCGGTCCCACGGATCCTATCGGATTCCCACGACTCTCACTAGGTCGTCTGTCCACCGTTTGGGAGACCTTCCAACACTGCGTCTTCTAGAACGTGGGTCGCCAATACAGTGTCATGTTTGTTGGTTTGTGTATTCAGTGGGCAGGGCACATTGCTGGCAGAACATAATTATGGTCGATCGGGCCAAAAGGTTCTGAAGTGGGAAAAGACACTTGTTACCAAAACAAATACCTACACTCCATTCGCAATAAGATCAGACAGTTAAACAAACTTTTTTGCTGTCCGTTCAACCCATTTTGAATTCAATTCCATAGGCACAAGGATGGCATTAAAAGCAAAAAGAGTGGTTACAATACCAACTATTTACTGCAGCCGTCAATTATCATATTACCAACGCAATAAGAGTCAAAGTCGGTTAAACGGACAGTAAAAATGTAATGTCTGATCTTATTGCGAATGACACAATGAGCCAACTCCCGCTCCCGCTGCTCTCTTCAACAGAGCCCAGCCCAATTCTCGAGGGTACAGAACAAAGTATCGCAGTTGTGTGCATAATTCACTTTATTGCATCTCTCTTCCTGCAAGGCGGTCGTCATAACTCCCGATACCTCTGCGGCAAGCCTCAAGCATACTAATCAGTCTGGTCAGCGCCAGAAATCCAAGTTCTAATTCTGTAATGGAGGTTTGGAATGGATTTATAAGTTTTACTGCTTTTTGTAGCAATCTGCAGTTTGTTTTATGTTCGTTTGACATTTATTTTAGAACGAGGAAGTAAAATTTTAATGTAGTTTACGTAGACATGTACCTCTTGATGATGGTGTAAAATAATGAATTCAGAAAATAATTTTGTTAAACTAAGGTAGAACCTATTTATTGTAAAATAATATCTATTCATACACATGTACCGTCATCATACCACACTTACATAAATCACACTAATATTTCAAAAGTAAATGTTTTTCTGAGAGTGTTATATTTGTATGTTTATTTCTATTTCACGCTAGAACTGCTGAAGGTATCTGTGTGAAATTTGGCACACGGGTAGACCAAGTCCTGGGATAGATATTAATATGTTTCCTTGGTACAATTTTCTACTTTCACGCGAGCAAACCATCGGCAGATGCTAGTGTCAAACAAATCAGCTTCATTTGTTTTCAAAGCTATGTATTGACATAGTCTCAACAATAAATAATAAGCAGGGTCACATTGGTTTGTAAAACATGAGACCAGATAATCCAATAACCATATCAAATCCACGAGATCCAGTTTTCAAACCAATATCAATACATTCCTACAGATTTTTTCCAGAGAATCATTTATCCATAATACTTACATCCCTTCACCATAGTATCACAAAGCTAGTCTCACAAGGACAGGCAGGCTTTGTGACCAGCGCATTAATTAGTACAAGCAAAGGCTTCTCTCCTCGGGGCTTAGTTATGCCCTCGAATTGGTACAACCGTGTGAAGAATGGACCCATTGTTGCACTGGTCTTTTGGGAGTCGGAGTGAATTAGGTGAAACCTTGCTGAAAGGGCGGGATTGTTTGATTTTTGCAAAATAAGACAAGTTATCGTACTGTGAAAGAATTTTAGGTGGATCTTTTATTTCGGTTCTTAAATAATTAAAATTAAGTTAGTGGTTCATAAAGACAGACAGACATTGTGCCATTATCTTGTCATTTACATACCAATTTAATAAAATAAAGTTCTTACTTTAAAGTGCCATAAAGTTTCCACTGCTAGAAAGTAGACCTCTTCTGTAAGAGAGGGAATGGACTGTAATACACAATGCGGGCAATTGGTATAAATATATATTACATGTCTTAAAATTTTTGGTTTTAGTATATGCAGATTTCTTCACGATGTGTTTCTTTTACTGTTTTGAGACCAGTGATGATAAAATAAATTACACAAAGTAAAGCAAGCCTGAGGTTAAATTCGAGATTCATAAGTCAGGGCCCTTACCAATAGGCCACCACAGCTCTACAAACTGCTTAAGGGTCATTAAAATTACTTACAATCACAACACAAAAGTCAATCGCCAGATAAACGACCATCAGTCAATGTTACGAAAAATTTGCAATGAAATTCAACCAAACCAAAGAATTTTAATACACCAAACAAAACTTTAGGTGCAAAGATAAAATACATTTTACCCGAATAAAGATACTCAGAACGAAACATACACTGGTATCACAAAACAAAGTATTTTTCTCCGAACATAAGAGAGGTATTTCTCATTCTTTACTCGGCAAGTTTTTCACGCGTGTAGCGTGTAGCAAGGCAGGGGGTACAATAGCGGACTATGTTGTAAATCGCACAGTCGCGCGACTCGGAATGATTGTAAATAGGCAATAAATAGCTTACAACACGAGTTTTGCTCAGTAACACACTGGTTATTGGCAGCCGATTGAGAAACTATAAGGGAGGATATTGAGAGCGTAAACTTGTGCTGTAATTTTGAACCAAACTTTTTGTAATTTATACTTGATAATGCTTGAAATAATTAAATAGTTTTCCCCTATTATGATACTGATAAACGTAACATCACGTCGACTAGTAAAATGAACGTATTTTTTATTTCTTCAGGAAGTTTTCATAGCTATGCCAACGATGTAATCTGCTGCTCATTTCGCCACCAAGTGACCAACATTTATATCTCTAATCCTAGAACCTGAATAAAGTAAGCAAAGAGAAAACAACTGCAACAGAGGGCAAAATTGGGTTGCGGATGATCGTGATCATCAATAAAAAGCAATTATTCAATATATTTCTTGGAACATAATCAAGTTATACAAAACTAGTGACCCGCCCCGGTTTTGCATAGATGTAAATTATACATAGCTTGTTTCTATTTAAACCGTAATAGAAATACTTAACTTGTAAACCGCATCAAAGTCTTTGACGTGGTTAGCAGATATGCAGACGTAGACAGACAGAAAACGACTATATTCTATTAGTGATTTATTCTTCTTATTCTATTATACTATATAGATCTATACCAACGATTATCAACAATAACATACTCGCAAAATGAAAACAAAACTGTAACAGATAATTGCAAAGGCATACCACGTCGCCGACCAAACTATAGCCCCGTAGATTCCCGAACGTATCGGCAGTTAGTTGCAATTCGCGCCACGGGCGGGTCATAAAATGTGTCGCTAGCGTCGCAGGTGGCGCGTGCAACGGCCACATTATGCACCCGCCTTTATGATACATTATTTTGCTATCGGCGTTTCGTGAGGCGATAGTTAATTTTCGGGTGAACATGCTAAGAAGAAAAATTATGATCTGAAGAAGTTAGAAAATATAGGGATGCTAGTTTTATGCGTAATTTTTTTTTCTCTGTTTGTAATGATTATTAATATTATAACCACAACATATGTCGCGTACTTATTTGCAATTTCTAATAAATTATTGTTTAAAAATAATAATTACCTGTAAAATTAAATCATCGTCATGCTTCTGCCCTAATCTGAATTTAAAAGAAGACGGCGTCTTTTTTTTTTGAAGTGGAAAACTATCAAATCCTTCTACTGCTCTAGGGTGGAGCAAGAGGGCGCGATAGACTTTTACTAACTTAAACCCACCTGTGTCCGTCAGTTGCCCTTTGCGTTCATAGGGCCACAGTCACTCTTTCAAATGTTCTCGCAGCCCTAAAAGTCGGCGCCATTTGCTTTCTGCATCTGTGTTTCTCTTAACAATGTATTACTTTAATTTAACCGTGCTTTTGGGTCCTGTTGCGGAACTCCGCTGCCGCGACAAGTCACGGCACAGAGACAGAGTTCCGGCGAGATGTCATGGTGAATGTCGATAGCGACTATCGCAACCCAGTGCTGCGTACGTCATAATTATGGCGGTAAGTCCCCTCTTTGAGGAGTGGCTGCATAAAAAAAGTGTCGATTTCATCTTCGTTTACCGGTTCTTCGTTTATCGGTTTTATTATTAGATTGGCCATTATTTATTCCGATATAAATGATGGTCAAACTAATAAAAAAAACCTATGGACTAGTAACAGAAAATGCTAACAATCAGAATCACTACGGGCTAAGTTATGTTTCTGAAATCAATAGATTAAGTTTTAACCTTTTCCATCTACAATGGAACCTGGGGTTAATGCCTTAAACATTCTCTACTAGTCAACCAAGAGTGGTGGGAAGGCAATACATTTTACTAAAGTATATAAATAGTCAGAATAAACGTACATAACCATTGAATATAAAATATATTTCTAATATATAAAATTTTCGTGTCACAGTGTTTGTATCAAAACTCTTCCGAAACGACTTGACCGATTCTTATGAAATTTTGTATGTATATTCACAAGGTCTGAGAATAGGTTGGCTAATTTTACCCCTCCCCATTCCCCATTTTTTCTTTGATATCTATATGTCAAACAACGTTTTCTGGGTCAGCTAGTCTATATATAAAATAAAGAAAAGGCGTTTTTAGGGTTCCGTACCTCAAAAGGAAAAACGGAACCCTTATAGGATCACTTTGTTGTGCGTCTCTCTGTCTGTCTGTCTGTTAAGACCCGTTATCTCAGGAACGCGTGGAGGAGCAATCCCTTGATGCTGTGAAAAAATCAAATTTCTAAGTAAACGAAAAAATATACGGTCGTTTATGTCACAAAAAACGTATATTTCCTTGAGACACTCTCAAGGAAATCAAAATTCATAGGGTAGTTCCCGTTGACCCAGAATCCTGAAATTTGGCATATAGCAAGGTCTTATAGTACAAATATAGGAATAAATCTGAAAACAGTAAATTTGTTGTTACCTCACAAAAAAATATTGCGATTCGGAAAAATCTTGACCGTCCGGTAACCGTCCGGACCGAGCCCAAGTCGTCGACGGCGCGCCTCAAGGAGATGTCAGCAATCTTTTTCTTTATCTCCCGTTCCGCCCAAGAGCGGGGATGTCATAATATGACTTTCCCACCGAATAAAAAAAAAATACAAAAAAAAACACTCCATTCAGGAATCGAACTGTTTACATAGGTAGATTTGTACGGAACCCTCAGTGCGTGAGCCCGACTCGCACTTGCCCAGTTTTTTTAAGACGATTCTGCTATTAGAAGAGAAAATAACTTTTCTATTATTAGGACCAGTTAGCTAGAAAGTTTAACAGGAAAATTACAAATGTCGCAACCCACGCTAGTTGGAAAAATACTATGAAAGTAAAAGCCACATTATTACATTTAATAAGGCTTACAAGAATTTATACACTTCTGGACACATCTATTGGCCCACCTTAGAGTTTAGGTTTCGATGGCCCCTACCGAAATATGATTGCTAGATTGAACAAAAACTGTTGATGCAGTTTTAAACCTGATACATTTTACCATCTTTTTCGATCGTATTGTTTTAAATTTGAATTCGGAATACCATACGACATGGAGCTACGCCTAACAAGTCGGATATGCGCCTTGTTAAAGGCAATTGATTTTTGAATAAAAAACATGTTTTATCAAATAAAGGTTTAATTTAATAACGCGTGTTGCCTCCATGGGCATCTACCACAGCTCTCATACGATTAGGCATAGAGTTTATCAACCGCTCTATGAAATTTTGAGGGATCATCTCCCATTCCTCTTCTATGGCAGTTTTCAACTCCTGCATCGTCTGGGCAACTGGCTGACGAGCCGTAACACGTCTTTTTAGCTCATCCCACATGTGGTTATTGGGGTTCATGTCTGGGCTTCTGGCTGGCCAGTCCATAACTGTGATGTTCACATCCCGAAGATATTCCCTGACGATGCCGGCCGCATGGGCTCTTGCATTATCATGCATAAAAAGGAAATTTGGGCCCACATAGTCCGCGTATGGTATCACGTGAGGTTCTAAGCACTCACGAATGTACCTTTCAGCATTTAATGTTGGCAGCCGTGGTCCTGTAACAACCTCAAGTTGAGTTTTGCCGCTCGCGGATATACCGCCCCAGACAGTCCATGAGCCACCGCCATAAGCAACCCTCTCTTCAAAGCAGCATTGTGCGAAACGCCATCATTGCCATGTAACACAATTTTAGACTCATCAGAAAAGAGTACACGGCTCCAATCTTGCTGTGTCCAATTTAAATGACTGCGTGCGAAATGAAGGCGCGCTGTTCGGTGGGCTCGCGTTAGTTTGGGCCCATTAGCTGGCTTGTGTGGTACCATATCGCGTTCTTTTAACCTTCTCCGAACAGTTCGAACGCTCACAGATACTCCGTGAAAGTCGCGAAGTTGGTTTTGTATCTCAAAGGAGGTAAGGTGACGATTTCTCAAGCTGGTCGTCACGATGAATCGATCCTGCCTTTCAGTTGTGACCCGAGATCGTGGCCTTCCTTGGCGACGAACAAAGCCGCCAGTCTCTAGGTACCTCCGATAAACATTTCGGACCGCAGATCGACTTAAATTAAGTTGAGCACTCACGTTTCTTTGGCTGTGTCCGGCCTGAATAAGTGCCACAGCTTGGGCGGTGACTTCAGGTGAAGTATCCATAGATTATTGATAGAACCTCACCTTAATGTTAAGAATAAGTAATGTTTGTTGCAAAACCAAAGATATCAATCACTTTTTCAAGAATTAAATCCAAGTAAACCAATAAAACCAAGTTTTCTTAGTATTCGATTGTTTGATATCAACAAACAGGCTCCAAATTGTCTTTTGTTTCTTTAAATTCTGTGTTCGAAATTCAAAAAAAGACTATTGAATGAAATTGTGAATGTGCCAGGTTCAAAACTGCATAAAAACTTTTTGCTCGACCTAATATAAAATTTTAGCTAGGACCAAACGAAACTGAAAATACAAGGTGGGCCAATAGATGTGTCCAGAAGTGTATATAAAGACGTATACCGTCTTCATTTATAAATTCTAAGGCATATTAAATTCTAGGTATCTGGTCTGGTACAAAATTGACCTTTTAATTTTAAAGCATTGCATTTTGGCAATTGATTGAGGAATCAAAATTAATAATAATAACCTTAAGGAAGTGTGAAAAGTAAGGAGCTCGGGCGCTTTTATCGGGCTCTTCATGAGTCTGATGTAGATTTTGTAGCGTCCGTGGCCTGTTTCAGCAACCTCTTCGGGGAAACTAAAGGTTTTATCTATGCAATTATGGACGAAGTCATATTGACGAATAACTACCGGAGATATACAATGAAGGACGGGATAGTTGACGTGTGTCGAGCATGCCATCGTCCTGGTGAGTCTATCAGACATATTATCTCTGGTAGTTTTCGTCTGGTAATGGCGAGTACTTGCACAGGCATAACCAACAAGCCAGGATTATTTACCAGCAACTTGCTTTAAAACACAACCTAGTGTTTTCAGAGTTACCGTATTACAGATACCTACCCGACCCAGTTCTCGAAAATGACCATGCCACGTAGTACTGGGATCGGTCTATTATCACTAACAGGACTATTGTAGCCAATAAACCGGATATTGTAGTGATAGACCGATTAGCGCGCTGTGCAATGATAGTCGATGTCACCATCCCACATGACGAAAATCTCGTGAAAGCTGAGAAAGAGAAACAAATCAAATATCTTGACTTAGCACACGAGGTTGTCGACATGTGGAATGTAGACTCGGCTGCCATTGTGACCGCCAACGGCCTGATAGAGAAGGCAGTACTCCTCGATGCGGCTCAAATTGTGAAGAAGTTCCTGTCTTTTTTTTTTTTTTTTTATTCTGGATAGTTTCGCGCTTGACCGCCATCTCACCTGATGGAAAGCGATGAGGCGGTCGACGATGGAACGCGCTTACCTAGAAGTAACCTATTCACTCTTGACTTAAAGATTTCCGGGTTGTAGCTATCAGGAAACACACATTCCGGCAAGGAATTCCACTCCTTAGCTGTACGCACAATGAATGTGTTCCCAAAACGTTTTGTGCGCATAGGTGGAATGTCCACCATGTACCGGTGGCGCGTTGCCGTACGCCTGGTGGTCCGATGATGGAACGGGCTAGGCGGAATTAGGTTATGCAATTCCGACGCACACTCCCCGAAATGCAACCGGTAGAAAACCGACAGGCTAGCAACTCGGCGCCGATGCTCAAGACTTTGGAGCCTCGACTCAACGAGTGCATCATTGCCTATGATCCTCCTGGCACGCCTCTCAATTGCCTCAAGTGCATCAAGCTGGTATCGGGCAGATCCGTCCCAAAGATGAGAGCAGTACTCTATACACGATCGAACTTGTGCTTGATAAAGTTTGAGCAGCTGTTCCGGTGTGAAGTACTGTCTGACCTTAGCGAGGATACCCAGCTTTTTTGCTGCCAGTTGAGCCTTTGCTTCAATATATGGCCCAAAGTTGAGTTTTGACGACAGCGTAACACCAAGAAGATCAAGATGGTCGGTTAACGGCACGGTTACGCCCCGGAAAGTTGGAGCAGGACTGAATTGGCTCCTTTTAGCAGAAAAGAGACACGCCTGGGTTTTAGCAGCATTGAACTTAACCAAATTGGCATCGCCCCATTCAGAGACTGCCTCCAAGGACAAGTTTAAGCGCTCGACCATAGCCTCTCGAAGAGACTGGATCTGTGACCCGCTAGCTTGCGCGCTGGATATGTAACTCTCAGCAACAGTGCTGTCGTCTGCATACCCAAAGGTACCGGGCTTAAGCAGATCATTAATGTGCAGCAAGAACAATGTTGCCGAGAGCACTGACCCCTGAGGGACCCCGGCATTAATGGCCATTTGACCGGACGAGCAACCATCGATGACCACTCGGATTGACCGGTCACTCAGGAAGTCTGCGATCCAAGCACACAAACCAGCAGGTAAACCGAAAGAAGGAAGCTTACTAATAAGGCTTTCGTGCCAGACCCTATCGAAAGCCTTCGAGATATCGAGGGAGACGGCAAGCGCTTCCCCGTGTTTCTCGATGGCTTCACTCCAGATGTGGATGGCATACGCTAGAAGATCACCAGTTGACCGATTTCGGCGAAAGCCGTATTGACGGTCACTTAGGATGTCATTAGCTTCTAGGTATGCCAGGAGTTTACTGTTGAGTACACGTTCCATAGTCTTACAGAGAATGGACGTTACTGAGATTGGTCTGTAGTTAGCTGGGTCAGCCCGACTACCTTTCTTGGGCACGGGCTGAACGTTAGCTTGCTTCCATGCAATCGGCACTTTTCCAGTCTCAAATGAAAGCCTAAATAGGCGTGTCAGGATCGGAGACAGTTCAGGCGCACACGTTCTCTGGAGCCCTAAACCACCGGTAGCTTGGACCCTATTCCGATACCGGCGGACTACTGTTTTTTATATTTTTAAATGTTTTTTATATGATATCATAAAAAAAAATACTAATTAATTTATATGTATATTAAACGAATAAATATCATAATAATAAATCTTTATTTCAGACCTTAAATATCTATTAAAATAACATTGATAATTACAAAATAATGAGATCAGGATAATAACAATGACAATAAATTAAGACAAAAAAAAAATGAAATCAATTAAAGTCAACAAAATTTAAAATAAAAGGTAAAAAAATAATAAATTAGATTTAAATAAAATAATATAACACAGTAAGTTATGCTAATAGCATACGTAAATAGGTGATGTAAGAATTAAAAAACTAAACTCTCTGTTTTAAGTTTTGTGGCATCTTCTATTGGCCAATGATAAAAGTCATAACTGGATTTATTATAACAAAATAACTCTCTTTTGCATGCTTTATAACTGTACACTTTTGAATATGACGCTCTTTTTTTTTATTGGGTGGGAAAATCATCTTATGACAAATCCTGCTTTAGGGCTGACATTTCCCTGAGGCGCGTGTGGAACAATACGACGACTTGAGCTCGGTCCGGACGTTTACCGGTTACCGGAGGACTACCCATTGCTCGCCGTCTGCAAGCCCGCGCCTACGGTGGCCAGAAATCAAGATCGGAATCCCGGCGGCAGTTGGAGAGTGAGGATCGTTGCTTTACGCGATCAGCCGCCTCCATTGCCAGCATTACTGCTTCGCAGAAGAAGCCGACCACCTGCCACTCCTACTCGCTCTGGACCATAGCCTGTACCAAGGCCCGTCGCGAGAGATCGCCGCCGCCGATCGCCCCCATGAAGATACGGCGTTGCTCAGCCCAAGCGGGGCACACCACTGTGTCCCGAGGGCGATGCATATGATCCTCTGTGATATTTATACTTTAACGAACAAATAAATGATTAGATTTCTGTGTTTCATTTCAGTCAATACCTCACGCAATTGGTCCCTGATTGTCTCATACTTCAGCAATCGCTGCGTAAGACGGTGAACAGTAAAATCTATCCGTACAGTAGATAAGAGCATACCTACGTGTTCATGCCCAGGGTATACGTGCTAATGAGCGAACGAAGGAGAAAAGATCCAGACTTCGCGAAAAAAGGGTTAGGACGAAAATAAACGTAAGTCAGTCCCAGTGATGTTTCCAAATCACCTTATGAAAAATTGAAATATTCCTTCATATTTCTCCATCTACCCGCGTTCGGCTGATGCCAAACTTTTCTGTGTAAGTAGTACATCTGCACACGATTTTTTCATACATTTGCGCGTGCCATACATTAAAGAAGCCAATTTTGGGGATTTCGCGTGGCTAACAAAACGTGCAGGTCGTAACACGTGAAATCGGGTTTTTCATCAACCCGTGTATTTTGTAATTTTACTAGATATAAGGCTGGTTTTGGTGGTATAAGTTTTCATTGTAATTACGCTTGTGGCTCCTGAGATCTTTTATCCAAGGTCAAATTATTTTTACGCAATATTTTGCTTTTATTTTCGGAATTAATTAGTATGGTTTCGTTTGTTTATAAAAGCAGTAACTGTTAGTGTACTTTTACGTAATATACAACATGAATCCATTAGCTTTTTTATAAACTGGCTATTTTTTGGACAGGGTCAACAAAACGAATATCAATTATCCATAGATGTTAGCGTACCGTTTTATTCTACGTTACTCTTTCCCCGCGACATCCTCTCTTTATCTCACCTTAATTCTCAACTGTATACTCTAAGAAGAATCTTGACAAAAAACCCAGTCCTTATAAAATATTACACACAGTCTCCCGTCAAAACCAGCTTAAATTTCATCAAGTGGGAGCGAAAAAAATAATAATTCCTTGACCTTTTTTCGAGTAAATTCCTTTATTAGAGAGTATGCCGTGAGGGATGGTCGGTGGGGTCATAAATCAGAAGTTAGCACAAAAACTAACTAAAAGTTTTGCCACGCGAAAATGATGAAACGCTCCAGAGTTTTATTCAGTTAGAGCCCAAGATAACGAAGTAATTGGTTGGGGGTATTCTTGCATTTTTTGCTGGGTATAAATAAATTTGTTTGAATTTAATTCGTTCTTCCGTGTGTCTACTGTTAAATGGTGGTAATAAAAATATGTTGATTTAATAGAAGCACTTCCATAGCTAGTAATAACGTGCTATGAAACGTGGTCGCTTACAATGGGCCACATCGGAAGGCTTATAGTCATCCAAAAGGTAATGAAAATGGTTGTGCTCTGTGTTTTCTTGCGTGATCGAATCAGGAATGAAAATATCCGCAAGAGAACCAAGGTTATCGACCAATTGGCAGAAATGAGACCCTATTACTGAGACTCCATTGTTCATCTATCTGTCTGTCACCGAGCTGTATCTTATGAACCGTGATGGCTAGACAGTTGAAATTTTCATAGATGATGTAGTTTTGTTTATAATATAGTGTCTAATGTTGTATAGATAATGGTCTCGACTTGCACTTGTCTGGGTGTTAATACTATGCGTTCCTGATTATTTATTTAAACTTCATGTTCAGTAGTGGTATATAGGTGGATTTAATGCAACAAGGCATTCTTTACCAGTCAACCTTTGGGTTAATGGAGACAACACTGTGGTAGGTGTTCACAATAAATAAATAACAGTAGAATGTAGAATCATTAAATAAAGTTACAATAATAAAATACTTATATATGCTAATCTTCTTGCTTTTCTTCTACTTTGAATTTAGAATATCTACTCTTCGTACGAATACACGTGTAATTGGGACTTATATCAAGTATCGGCCGACCTTCAATCTCGCGATGGATGGTGATGACCGCTCCGATCTTAAACATTCATGCTGCAGGCTCAATCGAGGTAATCGACGCCATCAATATTGTTGAATCAGTACCCAATAGGGCTATATTTCGTTATAACATACTTGACTAGGTTAAAAGGATAGGTCGAATTAGGGTTAAAATACTAGCTGAGGTGAAAGATAAGTAAAAACTTTTCGTAAGAAACATATCGAGTAATTTGTTTGCTACATTTCAAAATCACACTAATATTATAATATTAAAAGTGTGTAAGTGTGTATGTTTATACATTTATTACTTATTCACACTTAAAAGGCAGAACAGATTTAGATGAAATTTAACAAACGGGAAAACCTTGAATAGCACATGAAATACTTTTCATCTCAGGAGTTTGTGTGCATTTTTTTTTTTTAATTGATGTAAACCAGTGCTAAACTGCGATCCCACCTGATTGTAAGCAGAGTGATGCAATCGTTGATGGGACTATTGGGACAATTTTCTAACTTCACACGAGGAAAGCTATTGGCAGCAGCACCCAGTATTTTTAGTCAGATATTTAAATACTGACAGGTATGAAAGATGGCATGGCTACAAATTGAAACTAATAAAAAACTATGGACAAAGAAGCCTATGTAGCGCCGACCCCATAAGTTTAACTGAGGCAAAACAATAATGATTAATATTATTCGGTGAAAATCATTTTAGACCTATCGAGTGGTCACTCACTGCAACTCACTGTTTTTTGAAGTACCTAGGATTGATTCCCACTGGAATGGCGGCCGCTGGCAGGACCACTGTCAAGATGCGCGTAGCCCTTGACTGCTCACGGAACCGCGAGCGGCACATCTTTTATGAACCTTTAAATGAAACTGGTCTTTTAATGATGTGGATAAAGTTTAAAATGATTTTACTTTAAAAGCGCTCGCCACGTCGCTGCCGGCAACAGCCTATATTTCAAGTCAATTTGAAGGCACTTGGTTTAACCGCCATGACAAATGAAAGGAACCCCAATTCATCGCATCGCATCGTCGGCCTTATAATGTTCCCACTGTTGGGACTCAGGCCTCCTCTCTAGGAGAGGGAATGGGCTGTAATCCACCACGCGGGCCCAGTGCGGATTGGTGAATGTCACATGTCTTCGAATTTTTGGTTCTAGAACATGCCGGTTTCCTCACGATGTTTTCCTTCACCGTTTTGAGAGCAGTGGTGATGAAATAAATTACACAAAGTAATGCGACTGGCTGGGTTTGGGTAGAGCAGTGGTGGCCGAGTGGTAACGGCCCCGACTTACGAGTTTTAGGAACCCCAATTAATGTAAATAAAATTCGGGGCCCTGGGACGAAGGAAAAGAAGGAACAGGTATGGGTTCTGAGTCAGTAAAAGTCTGACACTATCTCCCGCTCCGCCCAAGAGCGCGATTTGTCATTAGATGATTTTCCCACCTAAAAAAACCTCAATTTATATAAATTAATAACCAGCTATAACATACTGCCAATTTGATTATCTGTGGTGGAGGCAAGTTGAAGAACATGACTTGAAATTAAGAGATCCGATAAGTTGCGGGTATGTTTGATAGAATTACCACGGCTCTGAAATGCAAAAGACAGCAGGAAAAACTCACTCCTCGCTCCACGTAAAACTGGAGGATGATTTTCCAACAAAAAAAAAAAACTGTTCGACATTACTTTATCCCCTTAAATCTCAAGAATTCCATGCTCAAAGAAAACTAAACTTGCAATTTAACTGTTACACTTAGGATGATGAGCAAAAAACTCTTTCGTATATAAAACAAAACAACTACATTTGTAATTTTCTTCCCACATTTCCTGGTTGCCTCTAGAAAAGTTAATACCGATACCAGCATTCCGTCTGGTAGACAGCAGTGGGTTTTATTTCACCCCTCACCTCTGAATATTTTACAAGGCTCTACGTGCTACGTACCGCGTCTGGCGACTCGACACTATTTACTACCACTGCCGAATAGAGATGGTTTTATGTGAATATCTGAATAAGGATATAAGCCATGAGGGTATGTGTGGGAATTTTAATTTTTGGCCTGTAATTTTTTTCCGGGGGTCAAAAATTTAAGGAAGATGAAATAAAAACACATTTATTTATTCAAAAGTAGAAACTCATCTAATGACCTCCTACTCTAAGGCAGAGTGAAAGGGCCACAGGTTTCCCTTTCGGAAGTCAACTCATTACCCCAGTAGGCTTTGGCTCTGCTGGGCCCCTACGGTTTTCCTGACACGTCTTTGAGGCGCGTAAAACACTACGTGCTGTCGACGACTCAGGCTCAGTATGGACGGTTACCAGATGACTGGACGGCGAGCTACCTATTATTCGTCGTCCACAAATAACGCTGTAATCCACCACGCGGGCCCAGTGCGGGTTGGTGGATGTCACATGTCTTCGAATTTTTGGTTCTAGGACATACCAGTTTCCTCACGATGTTTTCCTTCACTGTTTTCAGAGCAGTGGTGATGAAATAAATTACACAAAGTCATGCGCCTGACTGGGTTTGAACCCGTGACTAACAACTTTTAAGTCGGAGCCGTTACCACTCGGCCACGACTGTTCTGCTGCTGCTGCATTTTTGTTTGTAGGAGGTAATCTCTGGAAGTACTGATCCGATTGCAAAACTGTTGTCACCGATAGAAAGCTATTTTATTCCTGAGTGACATAGGCTATATTTTATGTACGCGGGCGAAGCTGCGGGCTAAAGCTAGTATATAAAAAAGGTATCTACATGAAGTTTGTAAGTAACTATAGATGTAGGAAGTATCTATTTTTATAGCCGTGGGCTGCGGGATCATTTGAAAGAGTCATGGCAGCCCTAGAACGCACAAGGCGACAGAAGGAACACCATTGAGTTTTAGTCAGTTAAAATCTAACACTCCCTCTCGCTCCACCAAGAACAAGAGAAGTTATTTGATAATAATAATTCGTTTATTCGTACCTACTTTTACAATTTAAATAGATATGGGTTAGGTACATGTCGTGGCCAGATCTTAGAAATTGATTAGTTCATGATATGGCCAAGTCAAACTGGCCAGATCTGAATCTGAAAGGAAGACTCGGCCCTGGTATGAAAGACAACGAAGGAACAGGAGTGGGTTTTTAGTCAGTAAAAGTCTGACACTATCTCTCGCTCCACCCAAGAGCGGGGAATGTCATAAGATGATTTTCACACCGAAAAAAATAATAATTCAGACACTGATCCAGCTTCAATCTATATTTTTTCCGTTTTACTGTTGCAGCACTATTGCAGTAACATGTTTTATAGTAACATTCGATGTAAAAGCTTAAATGCAGCATGTCACAACGATGGGAAGATAAAATTTTGTGTTAGTTGGCAGTGTTCTGGTAATAACCACGTTTATATTCTAATACCAGAATGTTACGCTATAGTTTTATGTAGCTTTGTCATTTTAAAATATTTAGCATAGCAAGAAGCTATTTATAAGCAAGAAAATAAATTGGTAGATACCTACTTATTTATACTAAATGTATCCCTAATTCTCTTGGTTAGGTCATGTAACGTGAACGGCTGGAATAATTTTGGAATCTTTTTTTCCTGTGTTTGTTATTGTCAAGATGCAAAATTTTAGAAAACTACTATTAAATCTTCACGCGTTTGTGAGTTCATAATTAAGACAGAACAACGTCAGTCGGTTAAACTAATTGATAAATAAATATTACACCAAGATTTTAAAAAATTACCTTAATGTCATAAAAGTAATAATAATAGTTTATTTCAGAAAAATACACATAAAAAATACAATTGACAATAACAATTTGGCATATAATAATTGGTAAATACAGAAAAGGAGTTTCGTTGGTACCTGTACTAATGAAAAACATTGTATCACAGGCACCAGGAAAGAAGTCTACGTTTTTACGTGTGACATTTAAGCAATTCAGGGAGAACTAACCTAAACTAATAATTATAGTTCAAGCCACACTAAATATACTACATTAAGCTATTCAGCTCAATTTCAAACACTAAAAGCACACAAACACACAACCACAAACTATAAGCATAAACAAGCAACTTCATAACTAATTTAACAGTCCGCGTCCACCAAACTATAACTACAGTTAACTTTAACAAATACTCTAGCTTATATCATTTCAACTACTCGTTTCTTAATCTCGCTGGATTACTGTTGGTAACGCTAAGTTTTGATCAAAGTGTGGCAAGGTGTTTGAGTGAGCTCGTGTAAATATTCTATGTGCGGTCGTTCTCCGCAAGTTATGGCGGTACACTTGACCCGACTTAGTTATTGCCGCTAGCCCGCTTACTTGGATTGTTAGGGAATTAATCGTAGTTAGTGTTATGGGGTCACCGGGCCAGACTGAATTGTGTTCTGTCGACGTGTTACTCCCGCTGTTCATATTGGATTTAATCGTAGTATATATCTGTTGACTTCCGAAAATATCTATGGCGTCTGATGGGTAATTTCTTCAATTAAAAAAATCATTACCTTAATAATATGCGAAAACTTAAAAGTATAAATCGTATAGAAAAGTACATTTTTTCAGGAGAGTTCGTTTGCGTAATTATTGATGATATAATTTATTAGTGATTCGTGAAACAATTTTAACCAATGTTTTTGCATGATGTTATTAAAATTCAGTTCAAGATTATAATACCATATGCTGCATATATGCGTGTCGGGAAGATTACGCCGCATCACATGGTCTTATATACAATGTAAGGAAAACGAGTTTATGGTCTTTAAGGCCGCCGGCAAGTGCCTTGACACCTTTCCTTCAATTAATTTAAACGGCTCAAATATAAAACAGGTAACCAAGTTTAAATACCTAGGCCATATACTTGTCGACGACCTGAAGGACGATGAAGACGTGGAGAGGGAGCGCAGGGCGTTGGCGGTTCGCGGGAACATGTTGGCGCGCAAATTTTTGCGTTGTACCGATCAAGTCAAAATAACTTTGTTTAAAGCGTACTGCCAAGGCCTGTATACAGGAAGTTTGTGGTTCAACTGTTCACGTGGGACGCTAAGCGCCTTGCGCGTCCAATATAATAATGTTTTCAGGATGATGTTGAAACTCCCTCGTTTCTGTAGTGCCTCGGGGATGTTTGCCCAATCGCGTATAGATAGTTTTCAAGCGATCATCAGAAAAAAGGTGGCATCGCTTGTGAGCAGGATTCGGGGGAGTGACAATAGCATCCTAAAAGTCATTGCTGAGATCCGAGAGCTCCTGTGCTGAGGCGTCTCATGAGAAATTATTGTGCCTCGTAAGTACATGACTCACTAATTTTGTTGTCAGTTGTAATTTGTTGTCTGATGAAATTACAATTACTAATCCTAGTGTTTAAGTTTTAGCATGTAAGTAACTAACAAAAATGGTTCCATTGTTGTCCAAAAATTAAACAATTTATTTATTATTTATATTTTTTTTATAATGAGAAATAATTTACTTGTTTTACTTTTTTACAATGCAATATTACTCCAAAAATATGTTACGACTTCATATGAAGTATTGACATGTTGTTTATATATAAATGTTTTATTATAGCCAACAATACAAACAGGTATATTCCGGTTTTGTCTTTAAAGGGACCTCAAAAAAAGTGGTGACACATCACAAAAGTCTCTTACTTGAATTGAAAGCAATTTTTCAAACAATTAGCTGGCAGCGGATGCAGTTCGTCAGGTGTCGCGTAATCAGGGACGTGGCACGACAACCGACCACGGAGCGAGAGGAAAATGGAGGCGGTAATTTGGCACTAAAACGTATGATGACTTATGTGATTGAGTTTTAGAAAAAGATAAATATTCGAGTTTGTTTAGACTAAATGAAACTTTCTTTTTTCGTTAGAGAAAAATGAATATGTCTTTTGCAATTCATTTTTCTAGCGACCCGTTAGCTTGTTGAGATATTGAAGACTGGTAATAGATCAAGACAGTACTTGGTCTTTTACTTTTAATATGAGAACTCGAAGGACAGATATGTCTTGACAGCCACTATTAAAGCGGTATTGCCTTCTTAGTCAAACGCGTTAGTATGTGTCACTGTTTACTAATAGAAGTTAACGGCTAATAATAAAAATTGACCATAGATGAGACGGCAGAAAATTATATTTGGCGGCTATCATGTGACAGTTGCTAGACAATTGACTTTGTGTTCTATGTGTGCGCAATAAGTGTGGCTTTATATGTTTTACGAGCAGTGGTGATCCAGTAGTTACGGTACAAACTTACAAGTTGTAGCTCGTTGGTTTAAACCCAGCATTACTTTGTATAATTTATTTCATCATTTTTTTTGTTTAATTAATTTTTTTTTGCTCTTGAAACGGAAACGGAAAACATCATGAGAAAAAAAATGGGGACTTGTGATATCCACAACCCGCACTGAGCATTTCCAGGATTCTGGCTTGCAGGATATAGGATTTTGACGGGCATCGCGTGGTGGATTACAACCCGATCCTTCTCTTCTTCTCTCCCTCTCCTAGAAAGGAGGCCGGAATTTCAGCAGTGGTTATATTATATAAGGCTGATTATATTATTTTATGTTTAGGAGTTTTACCTACAAACTGATAGTATTATTTTTGTTAGATTTACAATCCTATAGGCAGGAGCTGTTCTAATGAATTAAAAACTGTCTAATTACATATTTTCAACACATTGCTACGTGTGGTTAAGAAACCAACAGCCACTGACATCTTAATTCACAAACAAAAAATCTTACAACTACGGCCGAACAAACAAAGTTTATTTTAGTTTCAGATTTAACACAATGCCACCTCCAACACACGCCACACACCTCCACAGAACTCACTTCGTTACCGTGTTTACATAATCTGTTAACAACGAGCGAGCTTTTCGTTCGCGTTTCTTAATTTGTTACAGCTACTTAATTGAGCGAAATAAAGCGCCTAATTGCTCGTCCGTTTGTACGCTTTCATTATAGACGATACTTCTCGAGTGTGAGTGACGAAGGAATGATATTGTTTTGTATGTTGGAGTTATTGTCGGATTCTTTGACTGGCCTGTTGGTCTAGTGGTTAGTGGCCCTGACTGCTATGCTGAAGATCGCGAGATCAACAACCATGACAAATGTTTGTGTGATGAGCACGATATATATATAATATATATACCTATGTATTTAAAAATATATAAGTATGTTTATCAGTTGCCTTATACTCATAATAATTTTAAGTTCCTATTGTAATTTCATTATTATTATTATAAAGGGTATACCTACCAGAGAGTAAGAGTTTATCATACCATAGTTTAGGACTTGATGGAGTTGTGTGAAAGTTGTGAAACATTGTATTATTTTAGTTCGTTGTTTATGGGAATTGAGTTTAAGTAGATACCGATGCATACAGCAGGTGTCAGGTATTTGTATGTGACTAGCTTCTGCCAGCGGCTTCTCCTGCGTAAAAAAAGGTTTATTCAAACAAACTTTAGAACCACGTTTCATCTCTTTAGGGAGTGAATTTTGTAAAATCCTCTCTTAATGCTCGCCAACGTTATAAAAGGAAACCTTAATAGGAAGCATTTCACGTTCCTAGTCACAATTAGTTTCGACTGTGCGTTGATATGTCAGTCAGTTTCACATGTTATGTCTAAGAGGCGTGGTACCATGCGCATCTATTTAGTCTGGAAGACGAGCACAAGTTATTTGGGAAAAGACTAGAGAGGTGATGATGTATGTCTTGTCTATAAATTAGCGTTTCATCTCGACGGGTCCAAAGTAAAAAATGCTATCTGCAATTTTGAGAGTTTCTACTAGTTAATACGCAGTAGCTTACTATAAATATTATTATTCCACAAAATGCGCAAATAATAAGATGATATCTGTAAATTTATTTTACACTTTTTGGTTGCGATACATATAACCAGAGTGCAACAATATGTTTTATAAAAGTACCTGAATACTCAGATAATCAGGATCCTTAAAGGTAAAATCCTTATATGTACATATAATTCTTCTGTACATGTGTTTGTCACCTAACTCCTACTAAACGGCTAGACCGATTTGATTTAAACTTTGTGCGTATTTAATTATTTGAGCGGGTCTCTGGATAGTTTGAAAAAACTATTGGTTCCGGTAGGTGGCGCTGTAATAGGGTTTTCATTTTGGTGAGTGAGCTTTCGTTCAGGACAACGTTTATCCACCGGGAACCGCTAGATGTAGGAATAATATCTCGTTGCAGATTTCTGCTGTGGTAAAAACCTTTCAATTATATAAAATATGACATAGTTAATAAATAAAATAAAAGACCATGTTTATGAGCCTGCTGCATTTTCATGTTTTACTCCAAATCTGCAGTAAATATGATAATAATTCGCGTCCTCTTTGCATATGAACCTCGCTCACATTACGATATGTGCGCGCTGCCTACATACATATTATATAGTGGAGTTCAAATCAAATATCGCGATGCCCGATCCACATTTTATGATCAGATCGTGATTCGAAAACTCATCGACTTTTCTACATTTTTAATAGACAGAAAGGTTAGATTTTTTCTGGGGATGTAGCTGATGTAGGTAAAAGTGTATGTGATGTTTTGTAGGGTTATTGTAAACTCGCCACAGTGTGTTTTGCCACAAATTGGTGAATTTCATAAATTCATTATAAATTCATACATTTTTTTTTTATTTCTATAGACCAGTGCTTGACTGCGATCCCACCTGATGTTAAGCGGAGATGCTATCATTAATGATCAGGCTTACTAAAAAACACATACAAGTTGTTGTAAACTCGTCACATACATCTTTATTTGATGCTTTTTTTTTTTCGTTGGGAAAATCATCCAATGACATCCCTCGCTCTTGGGCAGAGCGGGACATAGTGTCAGACTTTTGCTGACTAAAATCCCACTCCTGTTCCTAGTTGCCTTTCATACCAGAGTCGAGTCATCCTTTCAGAATTAGACCCTTGGCCCTAGTAGGCTTCGACCCTGCTGGGCCCCTACGGTTGCTGACATCTCCTTAAGGCGTGCGTGGAACACTACGCGCCGTCGACGACTTGAACTCGGTCTGGACGGTTACTGGACGGTCGGACAGCGAGCTACCCACCCATTGCTCGCCGTCCGCGAGCCCGTGCCTACGGTGGCCGGAAATCGGGATCGAAAACGCGGTGCCCGGGGCGCGAGGGTCATTGCCTCGCGCGTGCACGTGTGGCTTCCTCCTTTGCTAGCATTACTGCTTCGCACAAGGTACTGATACTGGGTGTTTTGTAATTGTATCGGATGCTTGGAGATTTTTAAAATTTGATTTTAAAAGAAACGTTGACCTCTGAGATTATTTCAGTGTTTCTTCTCAGTGCAGTCAGGTAGAAAACACCGACTCATCTAGTTTTAATTGACAAAAAAAAAAATCGTCAAAAGTGTTATTTATAACCAATTTTCAAAATATCAATTATTAAAACTTTTAAATCAACTTTTAATTTCCTTGATAGATTTTCTTTGAAAAAAAGCACTCGCAGAATGCATTCAAAAAAATTCAAAAAATATGAAAACAAACAACAGAACGTGTTCAAACAAACAGCAGCAACATAACGCTATCTCTTTCCCACAATCCTTTTAGGATAAGGGGGTGAAAGAGTAATCTCTTACTACTCGAGACCACTCCACAATATGTAACACATTGAGACGATAAAGAGAGATTAAGCGGTATTGTAATATTGGAATTATTATTGATATTACAGACAATAACAATATTAAACATTCTTTCTTCTTTCCTTAGAATAGTGAAGACAGTGTCAATGAAAATGTTTGTAAAGCAACCAGGGTTTTTTTTTAGGTGGTAAATCATCTAATTATATCTTTCGCCTTTTTGTGTCAGACTTCTACTGACTAAAACCTGAGTCTTCTTTGCATTCCTTCCAGGGCCCCAGGGTTCTCTTTCGCACAACCCATGACCCCAGTAGGCCACGACCCTGCTGGGCCCCTACGGTTTGCTGACATCTCCTCGAGACACGCGTGTAACACTACGTACCGTTGACTACTTGGGCTCGGTCCGAACAGTCGGACGGCGAGCTACTCATTGCTTGCCGTCCATAAGCCCGCGCTTACTGTGGCTGGAATTCGGGATCGGGATTTCAGCGGCTGGGGCGTGAGGCCTGTTCTCTTGTGCGTGCGAACGCCTCCTTTGCTAGCATTACTGCTTCGCAGAAGGAAGCGACCGCCTGCCACTCCTCCTCGCTTCAGACCATGGCCTATACCAAGACACAGCGCGAGAGATCGTTGCCACCGATCGCCCCCTCCGCCGATTCCAGGCGCTCCACACAGTGGTGACACCCGGGCGTTACTTCTTCCTTAGTAAAGATATTTTCAATGAAGCATTTTTATAGAATAACCGGTATAATTTCTGAGTGATATATATACCCCATATTTCATTGTATTTTGCAAGATTATGAGAACTATATAGTTCACTCGTGTCGCATGATATTTTTAATGCAAGCTCTCGGGCACACGAGTGAATATTCTTCAAATCTTAACACGATACAGCGACACCTTTTACATAATGTAACGTCACTACAAACAAAATGAACAAAAAATCGCATTTTGACTAGCACCGTGTATCGAGGAGCCTATCGACAAAAAACACTAGTATTTTATATTTCTGATCACGACTTAATCGTAAATATGAAGGGTTCGAGAGCACCTTCTGGTAGCTATTGCAAAAAGAACGTTGCGCTCTCCATAAAATATATTGTGGGGGGAGTGAACGGGTATTTTCGCGCCGTGGAAAATTTCGACTCGACTGTCAACTTCTATCCTTTTCTTACTTCAAAGTAAAGACAGAGATAGGTGTATTAGATCCTGTTTTGAAACAGAATTTTGAAGGGCAGAAGGCGGGTGTAGCGTTACATATTTATATATATTGTAGCCAGTTGCTGGCATATGTTTCTGGGTGTTTTATTCGTGAGAATAAAGTGCGTCTCCAACGAGAAGTTTTTTTCGTTATTTTTCTCCTTTTTTCTCGTGTTATTATTATCTGATACATAATTCGAGCAAAACGTTCGTACGTGCAGGTATTTATGAGGTAAATAATACTTCTGTTCAACCGGTGCTGAAGAGACATATTGTTGTTTTATTTATTGAGGTCGGAGAAAAATATAACTTTATGTTCGTCGCTGAAGTAACGTTTCTTTTATTTTATTGTAAAGAAAACGTGTGATCTGTAACGTCTTTGCTTGTGCTATCGTAAATGTAGAGGGCGAGTGGAGATTTGAAAACTATGAAGTAAGATTACAGAAGGTGTCTATCAAGATAACCACCCTATCCTATGATAAGTTACAAGAGGTCAAACAAATATGTATTATTTGTTTCATTTCATCAGTTCCCAAATATTTTGTGCGTCAACTTCTCAATAACACTCTAATTTGAACGTTCAGAAAAGACATATGAAGAAAAGCAAAGAAATGAACTGGAAGGAGGTGGCAAAGAAACTGAACTGATTGGAGACGTATAATAAAACAAAATATATCCATACAATATCTTTACAATATTGGTGTATTACACCTTCACAGCAAAGGACGGCTATATTAGCCACATTAAAGCACATGATCGTAATCAGTAGTTATACAGCAGAAACCAGACAATGTAGCTATAATCGACGGGAACATATACTATTACCGGCTTTTGCCAGCAGCTTCATCCATGTGAAAGTAGGTTCCTCCATACAAACTTTTGAACCTCGTTTCGGCCCCTTAAGGGTGAAATTTCATTTTTGAGTTGCAAGGGCTGTTGCCTCCAGCTCCCATGGTGGCAGGCCAGCAAGGAGGCTCGCCGCTTTGCGAGAAATCGTGCGTTATCCCCGCACCATCCGTATGGGGCCAAGGGTTTGAGCTGGGCGTTGATGAATGAATGAATAAGTGAGACTTTGCCTTTTATATATACAGATACCCAAATCATAACGTCCCTTGTACTATAAAAACACCTTCTAACAAATACGTGCTGTCAATAACAAATTATTCAATTAAAATGAAGCTAAATTGTTACATTCAAACATGAAAACAAGTAACCGTAAGGAGACAGGACAGAGGGGATAAAACCGTATCCCCTCTGTCCCTCAATCTGAGACCTCACGACATCTCAAACGACATATAACTTCCTCCGCGTTCTTCCCGGCCCGTTCCAACAAACAGCAAATGCTCCAATTAACATTTGCCAGTTGTTGTCATAATCGGGCCGTCGTCATCACGGTTGGAGCGATAAATTCGACGCCAGACACAATGCTCTCTCCCCTTAACTTTTCGCCCACGAATAACGAGTTTTTAACTTTGTGGAAAAGCGAAAAATGTCTCTATCTCGTCTTGGGGCAGTTGAAGGTGCAGGCGGCAGCGGGAGCGAGAAACTGCTGTTTCAAAATTGGAAACATAAAATTGATGCTGTGACAAAGCTTTACTGTCTTATTCATCAATAAGACAGTTTTTGCAGCCAATACAACACTTATGATGAACAACGATAGCTTTATTCAGGATCAGGGATAATACAGAGAATCGATTTTTTTTTACGGGGACAAGGTTAATATACTTCTTGAGAATTCATTACTCTCGGTGGGGGTTTATAAATAGAAATAGTAATCGGAATGAAAAATACAGAATTGGGTGGGTGTGTGGCTTGAGTCCTTCCACGTAGGGAAAGCTTAACCAAAAAAATCTAAATGAAAGAACTATAAGGATAACAAAAAAAATCAGCCTAAGAAAGCAGACTCATGTTTGAATTTGTTTGAACTGCAATTTTGAAATAAATCGCAGTAACCTAATATTAATGGCCCACAGGTTTGCACGGTGTACGAATTCAGTAAAGATCACGCTTTTTAAGGCATTTTGTCAATCAATTTACACCTGCAGCCTGTGGGTCGGATATTCGCAGCGGGCATACGGCGACCTGCGTGTCCAATACAACAATGCTCTCATGGTACTATTGAGGCTGCTGTGGCGTTGCAGTGCGTCAGGGATGTTTACTGAGGTGCGGGTTGATGGCTTTGCCGCCATAATCAGGAAGAGATGTGCTTCCCTACTCGCTCGCGTTCATGGCAGCACCAACACAATACTGAGTGTTTTTGCAGATAGATGGGAGTCCCCATGCTGCAAAGACGGGTGCGGCTTCATATCAATGTATAGTTATGTTATTTGTGTTGTTAATGCTTACTAATATTAGTTTTTAAGATAATTGTTACTAACAAAATATGGACCTCGTCCGAAATAAATGTTTTATTATTATTAGTATTAATTTGGTATCTACCAAGTTTACAAATAGGTATCGAATTAAATTAAAGGATAATAAAAAAATAGGCACCCTGCTCACCGTTTATAACTAAGACCACAAAACAAGGGTACCCCGAGAAAATTACAGAAGGCAAACGCTACTTTCAATAAAACTGTCGTCTTTATTTAACAGGGCAAAAGTTATCTCGGAGCCGTTCGGCTACGTCCACGACACACGGTTTTTTGGACCTCCGTTAATGTTCGCAAGCTGGTTTCAGAGGTTAGCTTAAACTGGAAAAGGTACATATTGTTTTTACTTTCATATTTTTTGGTTCCTAAAAACTTTAGGCCATATTTGTATAATATTTCCTACTGAGTATCAAACCAAAAAAGGTACAAATATAAGTTGAAAAAATAAAACCCGGAGCAAGAAATAAAAATTCGCTCAGGAAAGTATGAAACAATATAAATAATATTCTTAGATATACTTAGAGGATGGCATTGCGCGTATTCTACCTTGCCATAAAGATTCCTTAAATGTCATGCTTTGTAATGATATTTATGTATGTGTTAGTAACCCGCAGGGGGTATAAAACCACGGTTATCTTCTAAATCATTTAGTGGGACATCACATAAGTAAGTAAGTAAGCAACAGAGTTTAGAGACGCTTCTAACAATACCTCATTAATCAAAATTACGGCTTTTTTTAAATTGATATACACCTCTCTATACACATATATTGAAAACTATTACTTGTTTTGCAATGAACAGAAGGGTCAAAAACACAAATATCAACTTGGCTCTGTTTGATTTAATTAATAATATTATGACATCAGTTGATAAAAAGAATTCACTTTGTACTATATTTACTGATATGATGAAAGCATTTGACTATGTTGACTATGAGATATTGCTACAAAAGTTATATGCCTACGGTGTTAGGGGAAATATCTTAAAATTGATAGAATCATACCTAGCTGATAGAGTTCGATGCACCGAAGTCTGTCGATTATGTCCCAAAATCAAATTAGAAAACCATAAAATATGGCGTACCCCACGGCAATGTGTTGACACCACCTCTTTTTTTATTTACATCAACAATCTCCCAAAAATAATTCAGCATAAGATGGTTTTCTTTGCAGACGACAGCACAACCATAATACAATGCAATGACATAAATAATTATGAAAATTGCATTAATGAATCTCTGAGTAACATAATAAACTGGCTTAATAACAATAATTTGAAAATTAATTTAAGTAAAACCAAAATTTCACAACAACGTTCATATTAATATCACTTATAAAGACTATAAAATACAGGAAGTTGATAATGCTAAGTTTATAGGAATCACTATTGATAACAAATTGACTTTGAATACTCGTACTGACAGTAACGATTGAGTAAATCTGCATATGCACTATTCCAACTTTCAAAAAAGATTAATATTGAGACATTGCTAACAGCATACCATGGACTTGTAGCTTCTGTTTTACGGTACGGTATTATTTTTTGGGGGCAGTTAGCTAATAGAGAGGTTGTATTTAGGATGCAGAAACGCTGTGTGAGATCTATGAGTGGTTTAAAAACTACGACAGTCGTATTCCACATTTCAAAAACTAAGAATATTGATACTACTAGCAATGTGCATAATGGAAACTGCATTATTTGTGAAAAACCACCCGCATTTATTTGTCAGCTTATCTGAAGTCGTAAGAAATCCATTGCGTACTCAATATTTTAATAAACTTAGTGTTAAGTGCAAAATATGCATAAAAGTTTTTTCGGCAATGCTCCAAAAATTTATATCAAAATATGGAATGTCATTTTTAAATGTTAATAATTAAATTGAATATCATAATAATTCAGGATTATCAAATATATACTCGTACATATTTTTTAAAACTTTAATTTGTAATCTTGAGCTGGAGGCTCACCATATTTGTACGTACCCTGGCATAACATAACCCTCTCTTCATCAAATATAAGATCTGTTTTTTGTACCTGTCAACATTGAAGCACTGTCGGGGGACTCTGTTTTGTGGGCGATGGCTGGGTATCGAGCAATAAACAAACTATTCCAGATCATACAAATGATTTATTATGATGCAAGCTTTAGGTATTCACTCCACACAACGAGCCATGAGACAGTCCCCGAGACTAGATATTTGTTTGCACGGCTGCCGACAGAGGAAAGAGCTCCGGACCTCTGTGGTCGGCACTTTTATCTGCTCAGTTCGTGTAAACGTCAGCGCGGATTCTGCCAAAGAGAAAAGTGTAATTTTTTTCGTTCTCAAGCTTCCGAACTATTGACTTCACCGACAAATATAACATAGAAACATCTTTACCATAGTCAAAACCATAACCCGCCGAGCGAGCTACGCCGCAGTTGAGTGGTCGTTCACAATGGGCATGAGGCCCATGATGATATAAGCGAGTAAAAAATTTAATTAAGAGGATGCAATTCGACATACGTTTTCACTGGTTTTCATACAACCGCTCTTACGCAATTATGACGTTATTAGATATCGAGATATTTTGGAAACACAGTATCATGTGGATGTTATCTATGCTTTTATTGAAATCAATTTATGAATTTGTGTAAAACTAATCCAGCAAAGATCTCTGAAAAACTGCTATTTTGCATAAACTTTGACGTTTCATAATTTACTTAAAAATTTTAAAAGTCAAAGTAGTTTATGAATAGAAACCTTGAAAATTTCATTAAAATTTTAAATAAAGACAATCTTTTTTAAAAACTTATAAGGGTTTAAAAAAAAACTTATTTCCTGGAAAAAGTTTTGTAAAATATTCGAGTAAATCATGGAATTACCGAATGCTAACGAAAGTTTTTTGGCGTTATATTTCTTTTTTGTCAAACATCGCGCTGGATTGAGGTAGATGAAGTAAGAAGCTTTTAAACCATTCTTGATATCGACGATAGGCGAGTAAAAAAGTATCCTCTTAAGATCACTGACTGCAGTCTTAGGTTAATCTTTTGCAGAATCAACTGAGTAAGATCTAGTCAGCTATTTAATTTGCCTTCCGTACGGCAGCTAATAGTAGGATCGTACATAATAGCTCGTGTTACAGGCAACAAACCATTAGGTAGATGCATTGATGCTGCAGTCCCATCAAAAGGATTATATCCGAGAGATTTTGCACAGCATAAATAATGATATTGCTAACAGCTTCGTAAAGTTTGGAGTAGAATAGTTTGCTTTCTGTTATACGCGATAACTGGCAAATGTGGATGTACTATATATGTATGTATACACACACTTTTGCCTAGCCTTCCTGATAATTGGCTTAATATAGTCATAACTACAAGGTTGAGAGCTTTAGACTCTTGCATTTTGCATTCCAGGACAGAAAGAGCAATGGAAAGAATATAAGGGGGTTTTAGTGACTAAAAATTTGACCCAGTAATCCCACCTTCAGAAAAAGCTGAATTTGCTCTTTCTTTAGTGTTTTCTACCACCAATTTTCTAATACAATTAATGACAATAATTATAGATAATCTATTCATAGCCACGAACTGTAAAGATCTTACCTACCGATCTACTAACCAACAAATTCTCTGAAGTCTAAACAAAATTCAAGGTGTTATATTGAATTTTAATTGCAGAATACCGGCTCCTTTCAAATATTTAGCAAAATAATAACCCGTGAAACAGTGGGCCAAGTTGCCGGTGTAAAGTTGCCGTGGCTAAATTAAGGAGGTGAGAAGTCCAAAAGTTTTTATTGTTATGACCCTCGGAATTTATCCCGGGGCCATCGTAACACAGATGGTTAAAATTTTACTTTTCATTACGACGGTAGGCTGTTTTGTATATTGTTTTTTTTTTTTTATATTTCCGTGTTTTATGTTTTTTTTTATTTAATATTGTACCTATTGTTGTCTGATTTGGATAAATTATTTTGTTAAAAATTTTCACGTAGGCTTTAATAAGATTTTGTAAATAAACAGACTTTGTGAAGGAAAACATCGTGAGAAAACATGTTCAAGAACCAAAAATTTTAAAATATGTGACATCCACCAATCCACACTGGGCCTGTGTGGTGGATTATGGTACATTCTCTCTACTAGAGAAAAGGCCTGAGTCCAAGCAGTGGAAACATTATAAGGTTGATTATGCTATGTTATGCTTGTAACTACACAGTGATATTATTGTTCAGAAGACACATTGAGCTTTTTGTGAGTCCTGAGATAAGCGTCACGAATAATGACAAATGCTTGTACTGACTGGACAAGTCCACTCAAATCTCTGTGGTTTTTTCCTCAAAAGACCATCTCAGACACCAATCTGTACCACGGGTAGTATCAAAGATGTGTATCCACAGGTAGTGTGAAAGCGAAGCCCGGGGCCCAGGGATGAAGGCAAAGAAGGAACAGGAGTAGGTTTTTAGTCAGTAAAAGTCTGACACTATCTCCCGCTTCGCCCAAGGGCGGGATTTGTCTTTGTGGAGGTATGTGGAACAGAGAGTAAAGTCCCGCAAACCTCCGTTGAAAAGGGAGGATCCTCCGGCCAGTCGGGTGTTATGTCTGGTGGGCTGCAACTGCCCGATAGATGATTTCGGGTTGTTCTATATGTTCTAATCGCGCGGAGAACTTTGATTGCGCTATTCAGGATTAGTTCTTATGTGACGCGATAGATGTTGCTACATCACTCCCCTCCGGAGATCGGAGATCGATGGTTCTTGATGCTTCTTGATGCGTGCCAGGCCAGTGGTAGGTTGGTTCCAGTGAGTCGGAACCGAATGCCGCATAGTTCTCGGTGAGTCGGAACTGTCTGCGGTGATGCCCCAGTGAGTCGGGGTGGTGCTGTCCCAGTGAGTCGGGATGATGCTGCAGGCTCCAGTGAGTCGGAGCGGTGCTGTACGACGTAGTGGCTTGACTGCTTGCGTCGACCAGGAGAGGTTCTTCGTTGCTCTTCATGTGACTGGCCGAAGGTGCAGTGTGCTTCGCCAAAGTCGCTGATGAGGCTGAGGGTGATGACCAGGTATGACCAGGTAAGCATGCTGGTGGTCAGGATACCCTTTAAAGCCGTGGGTGCTGGCTGTATGGCTCGCTGCTCGAAAGCTTGAGGAAGTGATGATGACGTCACGAAGTAGTGGCTGCACGAAGGCTGCGCTGACGTTCTTCGTCGGGGGTCACCAGTTTGAAGGTAGGCGGAACAGAGAGTACCCCAGTTTGTGGAGGTATGTGGAACAGAGTGTAAAGTCCCGCAAACCTCCGTTGAAAAGGGAGGATCCTCCGACCAGACGGGATGTTATGTCTGGTGGGCTGCAACTGCCCAGTAGATGATTTCGGGCTGTTCTATATGTTCTAATCGCGCGGAGAACTTTGATTGCGCGATGCAGGATTAGTTCTTATGTGACGACATAGATGTCGCTACATGTCATTAGATGATTATCCAACCTAAAAAAAAAAGACACCAATCTGAAGACCAATACATGTTTGCTGCGTAGACTTCAAAAGAGTCTTTGACCCCTGAGTCAGTTTCGGTTTTTCTTCTCAGGGTAGTCAGCTAGGAAACCCGGACCTCATCTAGTTTGAATTGACGAAAAAGTTTACGTATAAAAGTGTATGTAAGTGTAATTTTTAAAGTAAATATCATTTATTAGTTCTTGTTTATCAGTGTTAATATTAAGGACATCCCAATTACATACACATTGTTTGATGATTATTGTTTTTTTTTGGTAGAAAATCAGTCAATCACTTCTCCCACTCTAGGGCGGGCGAGAGGGCGTATCAGATTTTAACTGACTAAAACCCACTCCTACGTTCCTTCTTTGCCTTGCGTTCCAGGATGACGGGTTTTCATTTCAGAAGCGAACCCACAGCCCCAGTAGGCTTCGATCCTGTTGGGCCTTTTCGGCTTTACTGACATCTCCTTGAAGCGCGCGTGGAACAAACACTACGCGCTGTCGACGCCGAGGAATCTGGTTTGGTCAGACGGCCGAACGGCGAGCGACCTATCACTCGCCATCCGGCTAGAAATAGGGGTCGGGATCCCGGCGGCTGGGGCGTGAGAAAGGTCTTTCCCTTATGCATACAGCCGCCTCCTTTGCTAGCATTACTGTTCCGTAGAAGATAGCGACCGCCTGTCATTCCTCCTCGATCCGGACCACGGCCAGTACCAGGGCCTGGCGCGAGAGGTCATTGCCACCGATCGCTCCCACAAGGACACGGAGCTACTCCATCCAAGCGGGGCATATCTCTACCGTATGCTACACCGTGTCTTCTGGACGGTCCATATAATGGTGACGGCTGGGCGTTTGATGGTTCTGATATTTGCTCTGTTGACGTCTCATTTCGCACTTACATATTTAAGTCCCATAAACACAACTGGAGAAACTTTGGTGTTCCTACTAACTCTTTGGGGATACAAGCGCAGCGTTATGGTGTTTATATAATGCCAGCAGCCAGTCTTTAGCTATATTTTCCAATAGAATGACTAGTAAACCTAGCGAATAGAGCTAGTTTATATTTCGGTAACTGCGCTAACTTTGCCGGTCATAGTGTGTGGTAATTAATTAATTTATTAGCTGATGCCGTTATGGAATATGGCTTAAAATCTAAATAATTTTTGTTCGCCGTAGTTTAGAAGGTCAGTGACACTTCGAATTTTGCTAATTGGTCTATCTTTTTTTTTCTATAAACATGTTTTGTGGAACGAACAAAATATAACTCATAAACTGATATTACTGATCTATTCAAACGTTAAGCTAGATAAACGTCGTAAGTTCGACTTTAGGCTGGCTGCGTGTATATGTAAAAATACTGATTTTTTTCACATACACGAATGAGTAATTGATTGCAATTAACTTGATTTTCAAAATAGTTTTCATTTATCATCATCATAATTTCTGCCGAAAGTCGTCCACAGTTGGACATAGGCCTCCCCTATTTTCATTCAATTTCTCTGAAAATTTTAAAATAATCAAATATCAACAAATGTAGCACCGAACTAAATGAGATCACCAAATTATTAAATGAATATTGCATAAAAAAGCATAGCATAGCATAGTCGGCCTTATAATGTTCCCACTGTTGGGACTCAGGCCTCCTCTCTAGGAGAGGGAATGGGCCGTAATCCACCACGCAGGCCCAGTGCGGATTGGTGGATGTCACATGTCTTCGAATTTTTGGTTCTAGGACATGCCGGTTTCCTCACGATGTTTTCCTTCACCGTTTTGAGAGCAGTGGTGATGAAATAAATTACACAAAGTAATGCGCCTGGCTGGGTTTGAACCCGCGACCTACAACTCGTAAGTCGGGGCCGTTACCACTCGGCCACCACTGCTCGATTGATTGTATAAAAAAGATGACCCACAAAACATAAAAAATTATAGCCTATTACACTTGTTCTAGTGTTTTCCAAAATCATTGAAAAAGTTTTTTATAACATCCTATACCCATATCTAGAAAAAAAAAAACTATATTCTAACCATAAAAAAATATGATTTCAGAAAGAATAAAAATATTAACATAGCAATCTACGCATTTTCGAAAAAAAATCCCTATTGTACGCTCACCATAAAAACATCATTCTCCAAAACTCAGCGAGTCATAACAAAAACTTAAATAAAGTTTAATCTTTATACAATTGAATTACAAAAATAATTATGACGGGCATATTTGAGCGACATGCATGCTAAGCGCCGCCGCGGAGCTGTGAAGCGGCTGAAGCGCTCTCCAGCCCGACTCGAGCGGAACGAGGTCACAGAGCGCAACTGAGCGAGCGAAGCGCTGGCGTCCCCTTTATAAAAAAATATATCGCGTTCTTTTTTTGAGTAATGAGTTAGTTTGAGTGGCAATGGCAGTTTTAATTAGGATTTTTTTTCATGTTAATTTGATCTTTGGCTTACGATGAAGTGGTGGGATTCCTTGTATTTTATCTTTTGCCACTGCTGTTTACATTCATCGCTTGTAACATTTATTTATTTTAGCTGTTTTAATTTATATAGTGCAGTAATAAGTTCTTACCCATGAGAAACGGTCACGCACTTAAGGCATATGCTAACTTTAACAAATAATATCGTGTTGGTAAAGCGAATTAAAACATCATGTTATCTTAATTCCTTCTATTTTACGATTTTTCAACATAGAATAGAATAGAATAGTATTTATTCGATGCAGGCAATACAACAGGCAACAACACAAAAAAGTACAGATTTACAATATAGTTGCGCTGAGCGTTCCCGAACCGAAAAGGTCGCCAACTCAGCAATTGCTGGGCGTCAGACACCCAGCGCTGATTTTCAGCTGGTACCCTGCACATCACTTCTATTATCAAATAAAAAACTGACCAAGCGCAAATCGGACACACGCACGAAGAATTCCGTACCGTTCATAGCGAAAAACCGCCAAATAATCACGTTTGTTGTATGGGAGCCTTCTTAAATATTTATTTAATCTGTTTTTTAGTATTTGTTGTTATAGTGGTAACAGAAATATATCATCTGTGAAAATTTCAACTGTCCATCACGGTTCATGAGATACAGCCTGGTGACAGACGGACAGACACGAAAACCGGAGTCTTAATAATGGGGTTCCTTTTTACCCTTTGGCTATGGAAACCTAAAAAAGGTGTTGTCTAATCCTGTGGGACAAAACCCAACCTTCTTTTTTTTAATTATTGTTAGGCTCGCGTTAGACCACTATCTCACCTGATGGTAAGCGAAGATGTGGCCGACGATGAAGCACGCTTGTCTAGAAGTAACCTATTCACTCTTGACTTTACTTAGGTTGTAGCTATCAGGAAACAGACTCTGGCAGAAAATTGCACACCTAAGCTGTATGCATAATGAATGTGTTCCCAAAACGTTTGGCATAGTAGTGGAGATTCCCCATCATCTCACGTTTAATCCACGAAAGGAATAAGCTAAGATTACTATGCTCTATCAGCGCTGTGATTAGTTCATTAAACCCGAAGCGAACGCTCGCTCATTGTCTTTCTATTGTGTCTCTAATTACGGTACTCAAAAGGTTAATAACATCTAGTTCTGATTCGTCATATGCAAGTAGTTACAGGTAAGTACACTTTAGTTTTCATTTTGGTCAATCTTTGAAAGGATGTTCAGGGAACCTCTCAAACCATCCCACAAATTTCGTTAAATAAAAACA
The DNA here is from genome assembly GCA_949316375.1 of Mythimna vitellina. Taxonomy (NCBI): domain Eukaryota; kingdom Metazoa; phylum Arthropoda; class Insecta; order Lepidoptera; family Noctuidae; genus Mythimna; species Mythimna vitellina. The sequence continues at coordinate 26,328,645 of OX438688.1, read as the reverse complement.
TCCAGCGCACCTCTCACACAGAACCCGAGGAAATTAATGTTTGAATAAATTAAGAGATGAAAACATAATTTTAATTCGTCCAAAACACGGCCGTACTCTCGTGTCATGGTAAAACAGCCATTCATGCGGTTGATTAAAAATACTACGGAATACAAGTGAACACATTAAACTTATTTGATGCAACATCGGAATTATTTACTTTAAATTTAATATTGCTTAACTGATTATTACGACTTTTATGTACTTGAAGGTTTATTTAAATTGCTGTGCTTTTGGGGTTTAATATGCGTGTTATTGCATATTAAAGTTATGTAGGTAAAACTTATTGCAATCAATATTAATGTAAATTTTATATTTCCTTTCATTATTGTGAACGTGAGAACAATGTTGATTGCTTTTTTTTTCCTTTTCAGTAGTTTTAACGTACGTCTGGCAATTTGAGTATATTCTGCGGCCTACCCAAATGTCCTTTCCTTGGTATTGTTCATCAAGTCGTTGAGCTCCTTAGTAGTCCTGGGTTGAGCTTTACGAATACTGACAAATGATTGCACTGACTGGACAGGTCCACTCAAATCTGTATGGTTCTTTCTTCAAAAGATCATCTCAGACAAATCTGCATTGTTCTCATGTGATTTGACCATTACATATTAACTGTATGGACTTTAAAAGAGACTTTGACCCCTGAGTTTGTTTCGGTGTTTCTTCTCAGGGTAGTCAGCTAGGAAACACCGGCCTCATCTAGTTTAAAATGACGAAAAAAGAAATTGACGTGTAAAAGTGTTTTTTAAACCTACTTACAAAATAAATATCATTTATCATTTGATAGTTTTTTTGGGTGGGTAAATCATAAAATAACTTCTAGCTACCGCTCTGGGTGGCAAAACTGTGTTCCTTCAATTGCCCTTTGCGTTCCAATGCCGCAGTGACTTTCCGATCACTCCCGCAGCCGTGAATCAACGGTAACTAGGTACTAGATAAATACTATACATGTACCTATTTAATTATTTATTTTACTCGCTATGCTTACTAAGCTCCCATGAAATTATTTTCCACCTTTCAAATAATTAAAAAAAAAACCTATATTAATGTACCAAACTAAATAAAAATTATCTGCAATCAAGTCTCAAATCTTTATTACAATTCATAATGTACATATCGCATACTTCATTAAAAAGACACGTAACTTAAAAAAGAGGTTAATGAAAATTGAACCTTATTTTTGAAACATGTGTTTTAAAATTCAAACACCCTGTTTTTGAGTTAGGTCTTTTTATGAGTAAGCATGCGATATCAGGTGATAAATGTTAAAAATAAAACAATAATGGACCCTCTCAAACCACAGTAACCTTATAATGGTAGGAAAGAGAGAAAGTAAATATGTATCCTTGTTGTTCATTTAAATATTTTGTTTTTCTATTAGTATGTTTAATAACAATTATACTGAAACTAATTATTATGATATGTACTTACTCTTAATTTTTTAATATCTCTTTTAAGTAAATATTAATAGCTGTCTATTTGTTATTGAATTTATTCGTTAGGTATTCGTTTCTGATTGTGAAACAGGTTTTATTAATCAAAATTTATTTGCATTTACTTTAAAATATATAGGTTTTTGTCTTGTTTGCCTGTAATTTATTAATTATATTATTTACTGACCGAAATCATGGATTCATGTTTTTTATGTGGGAAAATCATCCAATGAAATCTTCTGCTCTTGGGCGGAGGGAAAGGGTGTATCAGATTTTTACTAACTTAAAAACCACTTCTGTTCTTTCTTTACTTTCATCCAAGGGCCCCGAGTTTCACTTTAACACCACCCGTGGCCCCAGTAGTCTTCGACCCTGCTAGGCCCCTACGGTTTGCTGACATCCCTACGGTGGCTAAAAATCGGCATCCCATACTATATGCTCCTACTTATCCTCCGGGCGGTCTATGCAGTGGTGACACCCGGGCGTTATTTCCGCACGAATATACATGGAAGGTGAGGACGCCATGAGGTCTTTCCAACCACACCTCAAAGAGGGCACTTACCGCCACGATTGTGGTGTGCTCAACATCCTACTAGGTAAGGTTACCATGGAATCTAAAAAAAAATCCTCTATTTTCAACATACTAAAACCTAAAAAAATATTTCAATAGGTATTGTAAACGAAATAAGAACTCTGTATCAAACTGTAAAGTTTCCGAAACTCAAGTCAACCCACGTAAAAATAGTTAAAAACTACCCTCCAAGTTAGGCGAGTATCAGTTTCCTGGTGAATATTAAAATGGCGATGAATAGCTTCAAGAAGTTACTACTTACTACTGCTCAACTTTGATGGGAGCGAGTGGGTTATGTAGTTATGTCTGGCTGGAACTAAAGACGACACGGCGGGTGCAGTAGTTGAGCAAATGGCTGTTGCACTGCGAGTCACGGGCGCGACTTCCACACAGAACAAATATTTGTATAGCCTTCAGATAAGTGTTCTGGGTTTGGATATCTATTGCATGTACGTTTGCGTTGACTTAAAAGTTTGACCTTTACTACCATTTGCAGAAGTCCAAAGAGTAGCAAAAAGGAAAAATAAAACAGTATTTGATATTAATTTCAGCTTAATACCTTCGCTCTTTCCTAAGAAAAAGCATCTTGCCAGACGGACAATGAAGTGATCCTTTATGAGCACCTTTTTCCCAACTGAAGTATGGGCAATTAAAAATTGTTAAGGAAATGTCGTGGTCACTCGCTATGCCAGAAACACGTATAAAATTATAATGGCATGCAATTAAGGCTATACCTCGAACATTATAAATAAATATTTGTTTAAAACTATACCATGTTTCATTTTTCTTAGATACTTACTTAATTTCGACATTTTTATTTGTTTGCAATATGATATACATATTTTTATAGCTAACGTCTCAAAATTATCACAGTTTAGTTTTTTTCGAGTTAAAAAATTTACGTGTAAAGTTATACTAGGTTTAGGATTTTATGTAGCCCAATTGAACCTATTGATACTTCGTCCATCACCATCGGTTTAGTAGGTTAGGCGTCACGATGGAACATACGTAAATATTAACATACTTTAAAACGCAGACTGCTAAAATCATAACCCTTCCTTTTTGCTTTACAGTAGTCGGAAAAAAAAAACAAAAACTGCGAACAAACCTAGACAATTCCGCGCCACTAAACACAATAAGTGCGTATAAATAAAGCGTGGCGCACAAAATTTTTCACAAATAACACCAAATTTACGACTATGTTTATGGCTCTCTTCCTCTCAGATAAAGGACATTGAAATTCCGAATGAATACAGCCGTTGCTTCCGTTACGCCACTTTTCGCGATACCTTGGCGGTATTCTGGTGAATGTGAGTGTGAAATGTGAAAATAGAGATGTGAGACCGGGTTTAATGAAATTGATAACAACAAGATCCGTGAAAGTCGCTAACGTAGCTTCAATTGATAACGAAAATTTTACGATAAATCTTAAAAACGAAGTAGCAAAAGAGAAAATAAAACGAAAAAAAATGAAGAAAGGCTATAGAATGTTTGATCATGTTGTTTAAAAATGAGATATAGAGAGGTTTTCGTAAACCGATATCGTCGTCGCATTCTCGGAATTAACTGGCCTGAGACCATCCCTAACGTTGAGCTTTTGTGTGCTGTTGTGACCACCAGATCAAACGTTGTGAGTAGAGATGGATTGATCATACGCTTAGGAGAGATTCTGATCATATACCTAAACAGGCGTTGAACTGGAATCCCCAAAGGAAAAGGAAGCATGGCTGTCCTCGGCAAACCTGTTGATGTACCGTGTTGGCAGAAGTCAAAGCCATCGGATTGACATGGAACAAAATGAAGCGTAAAGCTCAAGACCAGTTGCGATGGGTGACTACTGTCGACACTCTCTGCCCCAGCTAGAGGACATAGGAACTTAATAATAAAAAAAAGATACAGAGAGAAGAGAAAAGACCAAAAGTGAAAACTGAAAGAGATGAAAGGTACGAACGGAGAAGGACATGTAAGATGACAAAAATAAAGAAGAGCTCTTTCATTTTAAATCTACCACTGAAAATATCAAAAAGTTGAAACGTTACTAACTACGAGATCTTTAAGCAGCAATCAGAATACCACCTCTAACCGCCTGTCTCCTGAAGAGAACCAGAACTTTTATTACAAACACATAAAAATCTAGTGCACGTTTATTACGGAGCGTTTATGTGCCCTAATAATATTCCATGTTTACTGATAGCGACTGTTATTTTATCTGTTTTTGAGTGCCCTCTTTTCCGGAAACGGTTTTTTTTGCGTGAATTACGCACGCGCACTGATGTATTTGTGTTTTGATCTGCGGTGAGAATTAAACTGTTTGTTTTATTTTATGTTTGTATTGTTAAAACATCTCTTTTTATTTGTAGGTGTTCCTAAATTGTTTCATTTAGTTAAGGTTCGTGGTTATTTGTTACTGATTTGATTTAGCCTATATTTTCTTTGCCTGGGTCTAACAGTCTTTAATATATGTCCCTATTTTTTTTTATTGTATTTCCAACTAGCGGTCTCCTGGTTTCACCCTTGTCTTCGGTTACTGCTTTGCTCCTGCCGGTTGTAGCGGGATGGTGTTCGATAAATGTGCTATTCAACACTTTAAAGAATTTTTCAATTCATCTAAAAAGTTAACCCTACAAAAAACATAATTTTATCATGAAATCATTCCTGATTTAAAATTCAACATAGCCTTGAGAAAGCTAACGGACGTCACCTTAATATTATATAGTCGTAAGTTTGTGAGTGTGTGTGTTTATTACTTCTTTACGCTTATACGACTGAACGGATTTCGATGAAACTCGGTACACGGGTTTTTGACGGGGAATTGAATATATGATTTATCCTTCTCCCAATACTACCTTTAGTAGTAGTACCTTTTCCCAATGACTTTGCTCGCACGGAAATGCATAGCCGGGATATGATCCTATCTCCTATATTCCATGTCATCCTAACTAGGCTCCACCTCAAATGATCGAATTATAGTTATATCTTGTTATTTATTGACATTATTGGAGGGTTTTTTTTCTTTTTGTCATGGCGTCTCAGATGAGTGAAGTTCCTTCAAACTGATTCAGAATATAAATAAAAAATAAATATCATTTAATTCTGACAATACAGTCCATAAAAGGTGTTAGTAACAAAATAATACAGACCTAAGTTCTATTAAAAATAGAATAGTGGGAAGAAAAGTTACATTTTCGAATTGAACAAAATTAAAGCTGGCTGGTATTAAAAAAAAAAACCAAAACTAATAAAGCCTCGTATACAGACCAAAAGCTTACAGTTTTCAACCGATGCATCTTACAAAGATACTAGCATAAAAAATGATCAACATCTCCCACAAAAAAAAGTCCAAACTCACATCAAATAAACATCGGAACATAAAAATATTTACACGCACCAGTACAGTCAGCCTCGCGTACAACTGGTAAAAAAATAAAACGTGTCTTTGGAACGCCAGTCACGCGTCCAATATTCCGATTGGCTCGATCCGGATCGCTATCAATTTTTCTTGAGAACAGTCCAGATTTAATTATTCAGAGGCAGTCGGCCTGATGGTACAGACGTGCGGTACTTAAAATTTAGACATTAGTAGTGAATGTGTGCTGTCGTAAAATTTATTATGCTTCAAATGTGAGACGGAAATATTGTTGGAAATCTTTTTATGATAAAAGGAATATAAGAATGAGTTGTGTGGCACAAGTTACTTAATGGTAACTCTTTCAAGGCCTGTTGTATAAAATACGTTTGGTTTTCAGCTTTTACCATCCCAAAAGCGTATTTCAGGACTTCCAGTTATTTCAATAATATATTTTTTCTCAGTAAAGTAAATACGAATCCCGTGTAACTTTCACATATTGTAAATATTCTGACAGAAGATTAACATTGGATTTGTAGATTTCAGATACCTATTATTCCATTTTGGAAAATCAAAATAAATGTAATAAATAATGATATACTAATAACACAAATGGTATTTTACCAATCCCTTGATTGCAAGATGGTAATATTGAATGTCAAGTTCTCATCAACGACTGACGGTTGATTGAAAGCACTTACCAAGTAATTGTGTTATCGATTTACAATCATAGTTAATTGCCAGCTGCAAGTAAGTGCACAATGTTATGATATTGTATCTAATAATGCTTAATTCGCATGACAATTAAGGTCTCGCTCATTTTTCTTGATTTGTTTACATTCGAACGGTTTATATGTTTTAAACATTAAACGCCGTAAAGTCTGGCCATCAGTCTATACAAAGAGTATCGTGTTGCCCAGTAACTAGGTTGAAGAGGCAGTTGCTCCATGTAAAACACGACCCCAAGCTCGTTGGGAAAAGGTTAGAGGTGATGATAAGTTTTAAACAAAATATTTTCATATTGAATATTAGTTTCAATGCAAAGATTCGCTGGAATAATAATATACTTGCATTTACTAAAACCTTAAGATTTATTTTTATGGTAGTTTACGACTGCATAAGAAAGCACATAATTTGAATAAATTGCTAAACAGTTTTTGAAAAAAGAAAAGAAATATATTTGCTAACTTTATCTTTTTTACCTTTTACATTCACTTCAGTTATTTATGCAAACGTGCTTTGAAAACAACGTTCATAAATATAAACTAAAAGTAGAAAGTGACCGTAGAAATTAAGATGTATAGGTAGCAAAAGGTACAAGAGTTGTCACGCGATCTGGACTGCGTCACGCACACATCCATGTTACTCGCGACGTGAAAATTTAATTCAAATGCCCGCAAACACGCCGCCGTCCCATCGGTTCGCAAAACGTGATCCGTACGTACGTGATTTGTGCGCTTGACTGTACAGTTACATATAAATGTTAAATTAGACGTATGAGTTGCTGAAGCTTTTTTTTAGCCCGTTTTAAATATCATCGATTAAAGCTTTGGTGTCGAAAGCGAATACCGAAAGGATTAAACTAGCGAGCGGAAAAGCGAAGTAAAAATGTGGGATTTTAGTCCATAATCGGTATACCGAGATCACAAAAGAAACTCTGCAGGAATACCAGCTACTAGGCCAACATCAGCAAATAATGATTGATGACACTACATATACCAATTTTACAGTAGTTTTGTAAAGTAAAGTAAAGAAAAGCTTTAAAATATTCAAAATAATTCTCGTTTTAATATTTCTAGTCAAGGCAATATTTAAATTCTTTATTATAAGTACCTACAGTCAATTTGAAAAATGTTTCAGTAATTTTCCCTCTAACACTTCTACATATTATTACCAGAGCATCTCGAGTTTTGCCTCCAAACGAAATAAAACATTCTAATAATGATTCGACGGTCCTTATTCTTGTAATAATATGTAATTTGTTTGTTGCTTCTTACTCACAAACGTGGCATTTCTTTGTCAAAGAATCAAGTTGAAGAAGTTACTAGAATTTATAATTTCAGATTGTAGAAGAAACCTTTTAATTCAGACATCTAAGTAATTTTAATTACTTAAATACACTGCTATTTACTTAAGTAAATCTATTTATCAGTTTATGAAACTTCGAGATTGAGTCATTACCTACTTTCAGAAGATATCGATTAGGATTATTATCTTTTATCATGATTATTATTAGATTAGATTAAAAACCTTCATCATAATTTCAGCCGAAACACTTCCACTGTTAGACATATACCTCCCTCTAAGTGTCGCCACTATGGATTTTAGTGACACTCTCCAGGTCATCGGTCCATCTTGTCGAAGGTCTTCCAGCGCTGCGACTTCTGGTGCGAAGTCACCACTTCAGAACCTTTCGGCTCCCTCGATCTCTTCTGCGAGCACCTGCTCACTGCTACTTAAGTTTGGCAATTCTTTGGGGTATGTTGGTTATCTTGGCTCTCTTACGGATATATTCATTCCTGATTCAATCACACCATGAAACTCCGAGCATAAACCTCTCCTCTATTATATCTCTCTATCTCCGTTTGGGTGACTAAGCCGTTTTTGATGAGGCCCATTAAAAATCTTAGAGGCAATCAACTCAGAAATATTGCTTAATGAATTTTATGATAATATTGTCCTATTTTACCCATGACTACGTCTTTCTGAAGCAGGTATTATCACAAAATGTTATGTTTTAACTTTGAACAATATCCGAGGGCTCTGATTACGCCTCCCACATGTTAACTAATAATAAACAATATGTATGTACGTAGTAAGCATATGAAACACAAACATTAGCTCCCTAGATAAGACTGGTGGACCTAAAAACCTTAAGTTTTCCTTATAGTGTTCCTTGTAAAAAAGGATATGTCCAAGATGATGAAATCACGTGGCTCTTTTCGAGTAGTTTACTTTTGTTTTAAGTTTTTAAAAAAGGGGAAGTTCTGAAAGAAAGAAAAACTTTTTATTTATCGGAAAATGCGCAAACTTAAAACTAACATATTGCAAACATTTTGCATGACAAAAACATATTTAAAATAACATATATGCGCTACGTCCAAAAAAAAACTCTCTCTTCTCTTTCTGAGAAATTTTATTTATAATTATTTTTATTTTTTTAAATTTAGGTTTCTAAATGTTCCGTCCGTGTGTCCCTGTCATCTGTGTTCATCATTTCCAACCAAAGAATAAATTAAATTAATATTTCTTACAAAAAAAGACTAGACATTTTTTTTCTTCTCGCATGCATAAATGCAAAACAATCTGTTAGTTCTCTTCTTCTACGTGTAATATGGGGAAAAATAAAAGCGTTTCCATTAAAACAGTATCTTCGACGAGCAAATTTTCCCAATAGGTCGAATTTAACGTAGCGTAACCTGCACCGTGTGCAGACTATAACTTGTTCGGCTTCTTTCTAGAACCCTTGTTACACGTTCTGTATAACATTATAACGTTACCAGAAGATCTTGTATCCGGTTACTTCTTAGAAAGTAGGAAGCTAGCTAACTTGAGCTTAGAAGTTAGGCTCATAAGTTCACTGCTTGCTGCTTATGTACTTAATTACCCTGTTTAGAAAAAGCATGGATAATCACAGCTTGATGATATATTTTATATCCTGAGAACCAGATCTACATTACTACTGTAGTCAGCAAACTTATTCTTGGCAAAGATGTTAATAGCACCTCTAAGCAGTATTTTTATTTCGATCAAGCGACTCGAATTAAAGCATGCCAGAGGGTCATGGCCATACGGATGGTACGGGTATACCACATGAATTCCCACGAAGCGGCGAGCCCTCTTGCCGGCCTGCCAGCATGAGATCTGGAGTCAGCCATTGCACGCATGCAAAAAAGTCCGCTGCCTCGACAAGTCGCAACATGGTGGACAAAGTTCCGGCGGGATCTCATGGTGAAATAACGAGAGCAACTATTACAACCCAGTACTGGGCACGCCATGATTATGGCAGTAAGTTCCCTGTTTAAGAGGAGTGGCTGGGAAAACATCACGGCATCGTTACTGTCATGTCCGCTTTGGACACGGTTTTTTTTTATACAGGACACGATATGGAGCAAGGAGGAATCGCAGGCAGTCGCCTCCTTCCGCGAAGTAGTAATGTCAGCGAAGAAGGCGCATGCTTGAAGGAACGAACTGCTCCAGCCGTCTGGTTTCTGACCCCGATTTTCAGTCACTGAAGGCGTAGACTTGCGGACGGTGAGCAATGGGTAGCTCATCGTCCGGCCGTCCAGTAACTGTCCGGATCAAGCTCGAGTCAACGACGGTACGTAGCGTTCCACGCGCTCCTGAAGGAGATGTCAGCAAAATCGAAAGGGGCCCAACAACTTCGAAGCCTACTGGGGCCGTGGTTTCGTTTCTGAAAGGAAAACCCGGGGTCCTGGAACGCCAGGCAAAGAATTATTTATTATTTATTTATTTATTTATTTATTCAACCAGAACGACAAAATGCCAATTACACTGATTACATTAGTTTGAAATTATGTTAAATACATTATAACACAGATAAAAAAAAAAACAGAAAATATAACACAGATAATATAACTAAACCTCTCACTCAGTCTTCTCGCAAACCACCAGACATTCTGTCAGTATCTGCTTCCATTCATCAGCAAATAGATCTAGTCTAGGACTGGATTCAAGGAGAGCGTTGAGTGCGATTAACATTCTCGGAATAGGTGACATACGTCGTGCAACCGTACGGCAACGTGGCACTACAAATAATTTATGTCGTCTTGCCCGGCAGTAGTTATCGGGAACAAAAATTTTACACAACTCCCCATGCAAACAAGGCGAGTCGATGGTTCCGTGTATGATCTTGCAGGCAGTTATAAGCTGATCAAAAGCTCGTCTAACCTGAAGGGAAGTAAAGCCCAAACAACCTAACAGAAATTTGGTTGGGTATAAATATGGATAGTATCCAAACCTACGTTTGTAGAAATACCTTAAGAATGCTTTTTGGACTTTTTCTATCATAAGGGTATAGGATTTCTCGTATGGACTCCAAACACAAGAGCTTGAATCAAGTTTACTTCTAACAAGTGTGTTATACAGAAGTCGGATTACTTGATGGTTTGTAAACTCACGACAATTTCTGAGGACAAACCCCAACCTCCGAAACGACTCTTTGGCTAGAGAAACAATGTGATCATGAAAAGTAAACTTAGTATCGAAGATGACACCAAGATCTTTAATGGTCATTACTCTTGCTATTTCTACATCATTTATAGTATAAGTGTATTGTATTGGGTTTCGTGATCGGCTAAAGCTCATAATGCAACATTTGGATGGATTGAAATTCATTTTGTTAATCACTGACCACTCATTTATAGCGTCAATATCTTTTTGTAGAGCTCCACAATCTGCTGGAGTTTGAATCTCAGAGTATAATTTTAAATCATCGGCATATAGTAAACATTTGGAGTGGTTTAGAACTTGTGGAATGTCGTTTATCATTATAAGAAATAGTAAAGGTCCTAATATTGAACCCTGGCTGACTCCTGAACGTGTGTTATACGGCTGAGAATTATACAGGCCCAGTCGTACATACTGTTGACGATCACGGAGATAGTCAGCGATCAATATAAGGAGATTGGGAGTAAAACCTATGGCACTTAATTTTTCTAATAGGATATCGTTATTGATTCTATCAAAAGCTTTTTGAAAGTCAAAGTATAATACATCCACCTGCCTCCCTAGGTCCATACTGGTAGTGATGTAATCGGCTAGTGTTACGAGGTTAGTGTTAACAGATCTTTTGACCCGAAAACCGTGTTGTTCGTCACACAGATATTTGTTGACTTGCCTGAGAATCTTTTTATGTAAAATATGCTCAAATACTTTGGCAGGTGAAGAAAGGATGGCGATAGGTCTAAAGTCTTCAACGGATGCCTTAACTCTTTTTTTAGGTATAGGTGTAACCCTCGATACTTTCCACTGGGATGGATATTTACCTGTATTCAGTGTTAAATTGTAAATGCAGCATAAAGGTTCAGTGATATATTTCTTTAAAAGCTTTAGCATAGAAGACGGAATGTTATCTGGTCCAGCTGAACTACTGAGCCTTAGCTTATTAATGCTGCTTTCCACGTCTTCAGGGGAAATTTGAGCTATGTTGATATAATTGCTCTTCGACGTAGTATCACAAATATTAATTTTATTCGCATTTAGCTCAGGAAAATCAGGAAGAAAGACACTGGAGAAGTAATCTGCAAACGCATTGGCAGCATCAACACCTGATAACGTTTGGCCGTGGTGGATGATAGTAGACTGAAAACCACCCTTACATCGTAAACTTGTAATGTGCTGCCAAAATTGTTTTGGGTTTTTTTTAATATTGTTTTCGATATGATGTAAATGGGACTTATAAGCAATTGAGATTCGTTGTTTAAGGGTTCGTCTAAATGTAGAGAAAATATTATAATCGGTGGAACACTGAGATTGTTTCCAAGTCTCATGTAGTTTGGATTTATGGGCTAAGTCTTTAATTATGTTGCGAGTGAACCAGACTGGATAACACTTCCTGCTAATTTTACTTCTCTGTTTTTTGGGGATACACTGGTCAAATATTTTGTAGACTATTTCATAAAAACTATTTATACCGGTAGCTGTATCAGATGCCAGAGCTACAGATGTCCATTGTTCCTCAGCCAATAAAGTATCAAGAAGCTCATAATCACACTTGTTAAAGTTCCAATCTGTAGACCGTTCATTGTTACTGGGTTGTAACGAATTGTTATGGAAAGCTGTGCTGATATTGATAGATATATCTAGCGGAGGATGATAGAGATCTGGCGGTACCATACCTACTGACTCAGTAACACAAACACTAGCGCTCTCCTGGACCAATATAACATCTAACATACCTCCATTCGAATTCTTAACTACATTCTTCTCAGACAAACCACAAAATGAAAGAAAATAACAGTAATAGTTGTTAACATTTACAGAAGCACTATTTAAATTTAGGTCACCTAAAATTATTACATTACCCTTAATACTATTGATAATACTCTCTACTTTACAGAACCAAGTCATATAAACATCATCAGTAGCACTAGGCTTGATATAAACGACACACACGAATACCGGGCGGCCGAACAAGTAGAAAGAAACCCATAAGTCTTCACCATATTCAGTCTCAAAATCTAACCGTCGACACGTAAGAATACCTGCTCGTGCCAAGAGCATCACGCCACCACAAGGAGTACCTCGATCACGCCGAATTACACTGTAGTTATTGCAAGCAATCTCAGAATCTTCAACTGAATCGTCTAGGAACGATTCAGTGATAGCGACTAGATCTTGTTCAAGTTCCAGCAAACTCAATCTCCATGCAGAAAGTTTGGTTTTTAAGCCACGAACGTTTTGATAATGGACCGAAAGCGTGTTCATTTTAGTAGAGTTGGATTTATCTACAGCTGGTTTAGGGACGAAAAAAAATTTGTGCTTGCGAGTGTGAAGTATCTGGTGATCTGAATGCTGCCTCACTTCGCTTGCGGTATGGTATCCATGGTTGGATCTTGGCGTTAATGGGCCACACATCTATAGAGAAACATGTCTCAAAATAGTCTACAGGAATGCCAATCTTATACGACCTATAGTGACCCTTAGGTCTTAGTTCATCAACAGTGCAGGATCCAGAAGGACAAAGCTGATTTAGGTAGTCTCGAACATCATCAGCGGTTGATTCCATGTTCCAAAGGTGAAGGTACTTTCGTGCTTCAGCTGCTTTAAGTGAGGTTACGTTAGGGCCAGCAGTTCCGGACACCCATCTATGGTTATAGGATTTCTTAGGGCAAGTTTCTGAAACCGTTTTTGGTATGGTAACAGGTTCCTGGTGAAGAACTGGCAGGGTATCACGCACGCTACAAGTTTCTGGTCGCGATTGAATAGACGATGGAGTTGGTGGTGAAACAGATGGTAGAGCTGGAACTGGCGGTGTCTGGTTCAATGGAGCTTGTAAGGATAGTGTTTGCGGCTGTGTATGTTGTGACTGGTGATTATGTTCAGTAACGCTACCGGGAGTGCACTCAGGGCCATATGAACTTTCAGCTTGTCGGGTTGTCTTTGACTTCTTGCCCTTTTTCCGTGCAGCTGGCTTGGTTGTAGTAATAGTCGTTACTGGACTTTCTGTCTTTGTCAGCGGAAGGTCTATTACGCAAATATCGACCTGTTTCTCTTCATAATGTTTCAGCTTCTCATCCAAAGTTGTTATTTGATTGGAGAATAACTCTAGTTTATCATGGTAGCAGGTAATAGATGACATTGCTTGACACAGTTGTTCACTTAAGTTGAATACTTCCTGACGAAGGTAGCGTATTTCGGAAGTCAGTTCACCAGTTGGAAGATGCTGATCCTCGTTCAGAACAGAAGCTGAGGACTGCTTTTTCCTCAGGGTAACGTTCGGATCCCGTATTTCGTATTGCGAGCAGGCGAATGAGACATCATTATTAATTTCCATTTTACATGCACATTCCATACATATCCAAGATGTAATATTTTTGTAAGGAGTATTATCCTTTTGGATGCATGATAGGTGTAAGCTACTAAGGCATGATTTAGTATTGCAAAGTAAATGCAGTTCATTATTATCTATAACATCGCTACACGCATGGCAAATCATACTCTTTAAATTGGTGGTAGTTGATGGCAACACCGGCAGCTCCATTCTATGCGGTACATATGAGTTGCGAGCTTTCTTTGACGATCCCACTGGTGTTAAGGTATTATCACCTCCCTTTTTAGTTTTGCAGCGACATTCTGGGCATATCCAAGTCGCATCATTGAGGTTTACATTATTTACCCCCGTGCAAAGAACATGGTATGTTTTATCGCAGGTACCAAGCGTACAGCTTATGTAGTTCTCATCAAGCAAAATAACACTGCGACATGCTGAGCAATCCATTTTATAAATGTGTAATGTTTATTTAAATAGCAATCGGAACCAACACCAGAAAAAAAAAAAAAAAAAGAAAAATAGCAATCACTTAAGCACGTGCAATAAGTCCAACTAAATTGTAATATTGTTTTTATAAAAATATTTTCTCAGCATTACAATGCGAGCGTAAAGATACAAACTCACGAGTGTTTCCGAGAACTGTCGAGTAGCACCGAACCAAATGGGCGCCGAAGGAGCGGCGCGGGGGCGGGAGGCGGGGGTTATGCCAACGCGTCCCGCGGCAAGGACTCGGAACTCAAATCACAACAAAACGGAAATTTTGAATTAGTTATTTGGATATAACTTTTATGTTTTACCACGAAATACTATTCTGTTTGCACTAATGGAAAGTTCACTTCACTAGCTATATTTTGGTATACACAATATTATAAATTAATAACTTTTACAGCAATTTCAAAATTTAAAAGAGAGAGAATGAAAAAAACGGTCTGACCTCAGTGGCGCCGCGCGCGCGTGTGAAGGAAGAAGAAGGGACATAGGAGAGGGTTTTAGTCACTAAAAGTATGACACTCCCTCTCGCTCCCACATAAAAAAACCGCTCTCTGACCAAGGTTCAAAATCAGCCCTTGGGTCTCGCAGTGCCAACTAGACGTTTGGATAATTCTTTAATTAGTGTTTTTTATTTTTCTTGTTTTATTGTAAATATGATAACATATTCGGTTTTAAATAAAAAAGATACTTAATCAAATAATTTAAAATATTCAAATTATACCAGTCCAGATTTTATCAGAAAAAGCATAGATAGTGACAGTCAGGGACTGCCACCGCCATCTCTGTCTTGTTGTACCAATCAGTTCGCCAAAGCCAGATAAAGCCATCTACCGACGTTCTCTAAAATTAATAAGCCTTACTTTTCATGTAGTGAGAACACAATATTCGTTCCTGAAAGTTTTAACTTCAGTGTTCAGTGAATAGATGGCAGCATTTGAAAATAACAGGACACACCTTCAGCACGGATAATTAATTTTCTCACCCTTTTATAGATGGCGCCTCAACTGCGAAAAACCGAAACTGTGATAATGTACTGTCTTGTGAATTCACTAGCTTTTGCCAGCTGCTTCGCTCGCGTGAAAGTAGGGTTTTCTAAACAAACTTTAGAATCCCGTTTCATCCCTTTAGGGGGTGAATTTTGGAAAATCTTCTCTTAGTGCTCTCCTACGTTATAAAAGGAAACCTTGTGCAAAATTTCACGCTCCTATTCCCAGTAGTTTCGGCTGTGTGTTGATATGTCAGTCAGTCAGTTTCTCCTTTTATTTATATAGATAATTAGTTTTAACGCTACTCTGGATTTGAAAATCTATCGAGTGATCGCAGACTCTCGAACAAAATTACTTTGGCATATTTTTTTAGCGTATAGTGATGATAAATATACAAAAGCTTTGAAAATTTTGGCTTGGTCGTTACTATTAATAGAAACCGAGTATTAAAGATATTCCAATTTAAAGTTGGTGAATCGGAGTATATTATGTCAATAATACCTACGTACCTCTTTAAGAATTCTAAAAATCAATAAACGTATTTTTGAACGAACGACAGGATGTCATGTCATAATGTCACGAATGTCATAAAGTTTTTTTTTCTATAAGTCATTAGGCTCCGTCCCCACGTGACAGAATAGCCGCAACCTGTTCAAATGCCAAAACAAAAAAATAAAAGTCATTAGGCTGGATTGCAGTTGAAATGTCTTAATGCCTTGCTTTTTTCTGGTGATGTGATTCTTGATATTGTATTTACTGTAGTGACAATGGCTTATTGTGTCATTATAGCTACTATATTCTAAGTTTCTGCTTAAAATATAGTTATTTTTATTTTTATTATCTAATGTGGAAATGTACTTCCTAAGTATTCTTCTTCTTTTCGATTCGATGGTAAACTCGTTAAACTTTTTGGGTCCAATAATATCCTAAGTATTGATAACCAATAAAAAAAACAAAGCATATTATGTTACTTGACCAAGATTTATATTAGTGGCAACATTAAAAATTTAATTTAGTCATGAAGTCAAACAACAAGAGAAACAGACAGACAGACAAAAATTTTTTTACTCACATTTTTGGGTTCGTTGTCGGTCTGGTAACAACCCCTGCTATTTGCGAGGATACCGGACGATTTCCCGCGAAGCGGCGAGCCTCCTTGCTGGCCAGAAACCATGGGAGCTGGAGGCAACAGTCCTTGCACTCATGCACGAAACTCCGCTGCCGCAAGAAGTCGCGGCATGGCGGACAAAGCTCCGGCGAGTTCTCATGGAGAATGGCGACAGCGACTGTCGCGACCCAGTGCTGGGCACGCCACAATTATGGCGGTAAGTCCCCTCTTTGAGGCGTGGTTGGAAAGACCTCACGGCGTCCTCCACATTCCGCATGACGCAGGTCCTCACCGGACACGGTAAGTTCGGGAGATTCCTGCACCGGATTCGTGCGGAAACGACGCCCGGGTGTCGCCACTGTGTGGCCCACCCGGAGGACACGGTGGAGCACACGGTGGAGGTGTGCCCCGCTTGGGCAGAGCAACGCCGTGTCCTCGTGGGGGCAATCGGCGGCGGTGATCTCTCGCGCCGGGCCTTGGTTCAGGCCATGCTCCGGAGCGAGGAGGAGTGGCAGGCGGTCGCCTCCTTTTGCGAAGCAGTAATGCTAGCTAAGGAAGCGGCCGATCGCGTGAGGCAACGGTCCTTACGCTCCAACCGCCGCCGGGATTCCGGGATTCCGATCCCGATTTCCGGCGACCGTAGGCGCGGGCTTGCAGACGGCGAGCAATGGGTGGCTCGCCGTCTGACCGTCCGGTAACCGTCCGGACCGAGCCCAAGTCGTCGACGGCGCGTATTGTTCCACGCGCGCCTCAAGGAGATGTCAGCAAATCGTAGGGGCCCAGCAGGGTCGAAGCCTACTGGGGCCACGGGTAGTGTGAAAGCGGAACCCGGGGCCCTGGGACGAAGGCAACGAAGGAACAGGAGTGGGTTTTTAGTCAGTAAGAGTCTGACACTATCTCCCGCTCCGCCCAAGAGCGGGGATGTCATTAGGATGATTTTCCCACCCAATAAAAAAAAAAAAAAACGCCTGCTATTTATTTTTTTGATATTTTCAATGTACAGAATTTTCACTTATACAGATTTATTATAAGTATAGACTGCCAATAAATGATGCACACAAGATTACTTACTATGATAAGTGTTTAGGTATTTCATTGATTCACTTGCTTATTTTTCTACACATTTCAACAGTGCTTGTAAATAGTCTATTTAAACAACTAAGCTTACAAAAATAAAACAAATAAATTTAAAATAGGTCATTAAAAGTGTTTGGTACTTGATAATTAAATGAAAACTAAAAGTGGTAATTAAATTCAAATATTAATAGAAAAAAAAGTCTGGTGTTCGGAAAGGTTTTAAAGGGATATATTTTTTTATTTTTCATGTAGAGTTTGAGCAGTTTTACATGAAAAATAAAAAAAAATATCCCAATGCACATCTGTTATTACATTATGGAACTTATAAATACCTGTCGACCTATGAAAGTACCACATCTACCTAATTCATCCTTACTTATAATATAAACGAAGGTATGAGCAATGTTAATTTACAAGAAAGATAGAAAGAAAAACATTTTACTTGGCGGAACAAGGCGCAAATTTAGAACTAACAGATTATAAGTATATTATGGGAAAAAATATGCGCCACATCCGCGCAAAACGGCCGAACGCTCAGCATATTGCTGTGACTACACGCAAAATACGATCAGTCTATGGCGCTGGTTTTCAGCATGGGCCGGTAACGGTATCGACATAAAGACATCGGCACGGTATTGTTTGCTAATAGATTTGAATAAGTAGATAAAAAAAAAGAAAAACAATGAATAAATAAAGAGGAAATACGATATCATATCATGTATAAAGTGGCAACATTACGTTGCGTCTGGCCAAAGGACGCGATTCTGTTTACAGTATACCTATAGTCTATGGACGCGATGACGTAAAGAAAGCGTGTAAAGGATATGATGATGCTATGATGCTACGCCCAAGACGCACTAGGGCGGAAATCTTCTAGGGCTGCAAGATCATTCGAAAGAGTTACTGTGGCCCTTGGACGCAAAGGCAGCTAAGGGAACACAGGTTTAGTCAATTTTAGCCTGTAAAACTTTGAACTTTACCCATAAGTAGGAGAAGTAATTAGATGATTTTCCACCTCAAAAAAAGTATGAATAATGCAAGTAAATTTTAAGCACTTTATAAAACATTTGGAGGCATTTTTCACAATAGAGCCATTATAAAAAGTTTTGAACTGTGTACCCACTAGAGAATCAAACAACTTTGTTTGTTTAGTTTGCTTGAACTCAAAACTTGAAATTACCATGAAACCACTATTTTAATTTGTATAGGGGTTTTAACTGGCAGAACCTGAATGTTTCAATGTCTTCATACAGGTCATAGGTTAATATAAACAAACGCTTTTGCCGAACACATCGACTGTCAGTAACGACTGTTGCATAGTTCACGTACTCAGTCATTTTAATGTCAATTATTTATTAAATTCAAATATTATTTAACATTTGTGTCAAATGTAATTCATAAATCTTATTCGTAATTATTATTTTAATGTAATTATATGATCCATGGTTGTTTTTTTTTTTTAATTAAATAAATTTCAATGAAAGAAATATGAAATAAATACGATTGGCGTCGAATCGAATGTTGAGAATTCGAATCCTATAATTTAAATGTTTTTTATACTAGCATTCCGCCAGCCACTTCGTAAGGATAATTTCAAAAACTGCAAAACCCCTTAAACCATAATTTAATAGTAGTTTTGAAAAACTAATAGTCTTATTTATTTAGATTAGAATTTATGCCAAGTCCCAAGTTTATAAACCCAAAAAATAAAAATCCTCCATATAATTTTTAAAATCACCTAAATTGTTATATTGGGCTACCCTCAATTCTTAGATAACCTTTAATGTTTACTTAGGATTTGCGTAAATTTTCAAATATTGACACACGTATTTGGTTGACCCTAATATTTACTGTACAAAACATCCAAAAAAAGTAGGCACTATTGTTATGAGATTGCATACTTCAAAGAAAAAAAAACAGCAAATATAACAGAAGTGAAGAGCGTAAAAAAATACGAAAATAAACGCTCCTTATCAGCCTACTTAGTACCTACAAACACCGTCACTTTCTTTCATTACACTCGTAAAAAGGTACAAAGCAGTTGGTACATAATGGGGGGCACTCAAGATTAGAGACTTACAGACCTTTTCAAATGACATTCTCTTGGGTCTTGTTATGAATGGGTCATATACTGTTAGAGTTATATAGGCTTATTTTTGGCCCTTGTTTTGCGTGTGATTGTGTTCACGAGAGACTCTCTTGGGTCGGCTATCGTCAATGTAAGCATGGTTGAAAAGCTTGTGGATTCATACAACGTTTATTGAAAAAAAACCGCGCAAGTGCGAGTCAGACTAGCGCACTGAGGGTTCCGTACAAACTTACTTATGATAACAGTTCAATTTCCGACTTGAGTTACGAAGATTTTTCCAAATCGCAAATAAAGATTTTTTTTTGTGACGTAATTAAAAATTTACCGTGTTTGGTTTTTTCCTTTTGAAGTACGGAACAATATAGCGATAGGATAGCGCCTGAACGCTCGGTTGGCGTTCCGTAACATGCACTCGAAGATTTCACAATTTTTTTTCAGGAAACTCGTGCTTTTCTTTTTATATAATATATAAATCAATCAAGAAACTTGATTGTTTTAATTTATGAGTATCTACTTTATAAAAGGCCAAAAGTCAAATAAAATTTGATTTTAGAAACGGCAAATTTTCTTTCCGGCCACCGTAGGCGCGGGCTTGCGGACGGCGAGCTCCGTCCGACCGTCCGGTAACCATCCGGACCGAGCCTAAGTCGTCGACGGTGCATACTGTTCCACGCAAGCCTCAAGGAGATGTCAGCAAATCGTAGGGGCCCAGGAGGGTCGAAGCCTACTGGGGCCACGGGTAGTGTGAAAGCGAAACCCGGGGACTTGAGACGAAGGCACCCTTTCCCATCTTTCACCCATTTCCCACCCAATAAAAAAAAATCTGTCTTAGAACATTTTTCGTTCTTTTTCTTTTCTTTCTTTAGTTTGACACTTTATATTTGTGTTTTCAATAGAAATCTAGATAACAACAACAGAATCTCTGTGGATACAAAATATGTGGAGAATAATGTGTAATAAAGTCATAATCACATAGGAGCGGTTGTCGGAGAAGTATCACGGTTGAACCGAAACCAATTATTATCATAAAGGTTTAACATAAATAATACCTTAAGTATTTCAAAGCAGCTTCACGTCGTAATTAAAGTCTTTACCCTCATATTACACCAATTAGCTATGTTAACCACTTATTTAGCTGTATCTGGCTAGACTAGAAACCTTCTAACATAACTGAGAACAGAAGAAGTAAAACATTTTGTTACTAACCAATTAGTGTCTTATTTCAGAAACAGCAAGATGAGTCAGCACTAATTATGAAGCTTTTATATATAACTAGCTTGTACCAGCGGCTACACTTGCATGAAAATAGGTTTTTACATACAAACTTCCAACCCCCGTTTTACCCCCTTAGGGACAATACAACTCACTTATTAATCACAAAATCTATCTATCTTAATCTATATATACATATATATACAGGGTGTCCCAGAAATCAACGTCAAGCCGAAATCGAGCATTAGGCCAAGTCGTAACAGTTATCAGAAAAATATGAAAAAAAGTCTTGGTCATGTACTTTTCAAATTATAAGGATTCAAAAATAAATCTTAAAAACTGACACCATGTGATGATCTTTCAAGTCCTGTGACTGCGAATATTAACTTTTCTTCAGTTTTTTTTCTGTAATGTAACTACGAATAACCTTTCTATCAATTACAGTTTAAAGTTAAAACATGACTGCCTCAGTTTCAAAGAAAATCTTAGATTTTTACCCAACATTGAATTCAAAATAATTACATCACCCAACTTTAACCGACTGTACTGTAAAAAAAATGTACTACACTATTTTGGCAAGTAACATTAAAAGATGGCGCGTTTAGTCTGGATTCCAAAATGGTATGACACTTACTAATTGCTACTTCTTAATAAAAAAAAATAAAAAAAAACTTTTGTATAAAGTCGGATTTTAGTTCGAAATTCGGAGGAACATTTGTTACATTGAACATTGAATCTGATTGAATAAAAATCATAAGGAAACTCAACGACTAAATTTTATTTCAAATGCACCTAAAACTAACAAATTACTTTTTTAAGTAGTGGTACCCTTTGATCAAGGTACCGTCACTATCTATCTCGCTCACTCTTATTAAAGCAGTAAGTCACGTTACAATCATAAATTTTTTTTTTTCCTTAATTATGAAGAAGCAATTAGTAAGTGTCATACCATTTTGGAATCCAGACTAAACGCGCCATCTTTTAATGTTACTTGCCAAAATAGTGTAGTACATTTTTTTTACAGTACAGTCGGTTAAAGTTGAGTAATGTAATTATTTTGCATTCAATGTTGGGCAAAAATCTAACTTTTTATTTGAAACTGAGGCAGTTATATTCTAACTTTTAACTGTGTTTGACAGAAGGGTTATTCATAGTTATACGGTAGAAAAAAAAATGACGAAAAGTTAATATTTGCAGTCACAGGACTTGAAAGATCATCACAGGGTGTCAGTTTTTAAGATTTATTTTTGAATACATATAATTTGAAAAGTACATGACCAAGATTTTTTTTCATATTTTTCTGATAACTGTTACGACTTGGCCTAATGCTCGATTTCGGCTTGACGTTGATTTCTGGGACACCCTGTATATATATATTTTATGGTGGATAGGTTAGTTTGTCTCGTGTTTGACTATTTACTGTTCTGGTCGATGGAATACGCTTACCTAGAAGTAACCTATTCTCTCTTAGATTGCAGCTAAGTATCAGGAAACTTAAACTCTGGTAGAGAATTCGATTCTTTTCTATACGCACAATAATGTGTTCTCACAACGCTTTGTACTTATATTGGCAGTTATAGTATACTTTTAAATATTAAAGTCTAAGTGTTACTTAATATATTTATAAAAAAAAAATCTGTAAGACATTTTCAGACTATAGCAAGATCTACACGACTATATAAATACATAGACGGTAGTTTCATCCAGCTCACTCAAGAGTATTTTGTATAAGAATGAGGCATCTGTCCGTGACAGTGAAATTATTTACCTACTCATTTCATATATTTTTTTCATTCGGGTTCGAGGTATACCTATAAAAACCCTTGTTTCAAAATACAAAAGGGTTTTTTTTAATACTTTTCAGGTGTTTTGAGAAGTACCATTACGTTACCGACTTTTTTAAATTTTATACGAACATACTTTTTGTTTGTAATTTATGTTCCGAAAAACGTGCCTATACTGGTATGTGAGTATTTGTGACATAGATTTTAACTTTTTTTTTAAATGATATAAACCTGCAGTTCTTGACTTACTGATAGTAAGCAGTGATGCAATCGTTGATGGTGAACGCACTAGTTTATTAAGAGCCTATTCACTCCAACCTTGAAGAAACCTAAATTATAATCGGACGTGAAGACTGCAGCAGGCGAACTGTTCCAATCCTTCGGTGTACGCGGTATAAATGACGAGGCAAAACGCTTAGTCCGGATCGTAGAGGTTTTAACAACGAAAGGGTCCACTTGCCGTACATCGGGTTCTCCAATGGTAGAAAGGTGATGGCGGAATCTAGTCATGTAATTCCCGCGCACACTCTCCTTCTAAATTATGCATCAAAGTGGTAGGTACTTTGATATTTATTTACACTTATAATAGTAGTATTATAAGTGAAAATATATTTTCATGACTAAAGAAATACTGGTCTCTAGAGGGCAAGTATACATTTTGCAAGTATTCACCTACGGAACCCACGACATAACTCAATGTCTGTCTCTCCCTGACGCAGGCAGATAGGCTGCTATTTGTAACCACGTCATTATCTATCCCTTTGGGGTACAACTACGTAGACAAAAGGTCATTCTAGCGACGTGCGGACCACTGTTATTTTTTAATAGATAACTCACATTTAAATGTGATGTCGGCGGTTGAACTTGAAAGGAAGATAATAAATGTTATTAGGAATAATAGAATTTGGACAAATTGGTTGGTTTTTATTTTAGCTTTGTTTTTGGGGTTTTTGTGAACTAAAGAAACAAATAGACACGTTATCAATTGATATATTACTACAAGCGGTCTCGACAGACGTTGTGCCGCTCAAAAGCTTTTTTTTTTGTAAGGGCGAAAATCATCCAATGACTTCTCCCATTCTTCGTGTTAGACTTTTACTGGCTAAAACCACAACTGCACCCTTCAGTTGCCCTTTGCATTCCAGGTACATAGTATTGAACAATGAAAAACTAGAATTTGTCGATAAAACGGATTTCCTGGGGATTCCGCTTGAATCAAGGCTACAATGGGGTCCTCATTTAAGATCTCTTGCAGGACGGCTTAGCTCAGCTGCATATTATGTTAGAAAAATCCGCCAATTTACGGATGTTAATACAGCTAGACTAGTCTATTTTAGTTATTGGGATAGTTATTAGATAGGATAGTTATTGGGGAGGATTGGATGATTTTCTTAAAAAAAAAGGTTAGTTCATTAATATTGATACAAAAATAAATCTAATAAATTATTTTTCTCGTGAGATAACGAGAATTTTTGATATACGGAAAGTTAATTATTTCTGTATTTTTCTAATTATATTTTAAAGAAATAATTGAAGAAACTGCCATATTCCACAAAAAAAAAAAAACTAAAATATATGACATCCACCATCGAACCGCACTGAGTCCGCGTGGTGAGTGGCAGCTCTTCCCTTGTCTTAGAGAAAAAGCCTGAGTCCCAACAGTAAGAACATTATTAAACTGATTATGTAATGAATTTTGTTTTACACATTGAATTATTGTAAGACCTATAACAAAGCCTCAAATGTTCTTAATACTTGCTCAGTGAATACTGTGAATAATGTCTGAGATTTAGTCTTAAATAAGATATGTAGATGTAGGTAACAACACAACGTTACCATTCTGTTGTTCATTTCATCAATCCCTGATAACCCCAGACTCTAATACATCACTTTAATTAATATTCAGAAGAGAACATTGTTATTATCTGGATGAGTAATAGATAGTAAATTGATTTATTACAACTTGTTTTCATTTGCAACAATAAAAAGTTGCGTTAACATTTTAAAGAAAAAGCCATCTGAAAGTTAAGAAGCTTTTTTAATCACCGCTATTTTATTGGAAACTTATTTCTAGAGTTCCGTAGCCAAACGGCAAAAAAAGCAATCCTTATGGATTCGTCATGCCTGTTTCTCTGCCCTTCCGTATGTCACAGCCACTTTTTTTTGAAACTATAAGAACTATACTGTTGAAACTTAATAAGTAGATGTATTTTGTGAACCGCATTAAGATTTTTACACAAAAACAGAAAAAAAAATACAACAAATCTTATTTGGGGGAACCCCCCCCCCATACTTGGAACTGAAACTAAGAAATTTTTTTTCATCAAATCCATACGTGTGGAGTATCTATGGATAGGCCTTCAAAAATGATATTGAGGTTTCTAATATCATTTTTTTCTAAACTGAATAGTTTGCGCAAGAGACACTTCCAAATTGGTAAAACGTGTGTGTCCCTCCCCCCTGTAACTAAAAAAAAATATAGCATGCAAACTGCCACGGAAAATTGGTTTGAACGAAATCTAGTAAGTAGTTTTTTTTTTGAATACGTCATAAATCGTAAATCGCAATTTACCTTTCAAGTTTGTACGGAACCCTCAGTGCGCGAGCTCGACTCGCAGTTGCCCAGTTTTTTTAGGGTTCCATTAGGTTCCGTTTTGTCCTTTTAAGGTAAAAGGAAAAACCAGAACCCTTATAGGATCACTTTGTTGTCCGTCCGTCTGTCTGTCAAGACCCTTTATCTAAGAAACGCGTGGAGGCATCGAGTTAAAATTAAAACCGTATACTCAAATCTGCGGTCCCTTGAAGCTGTGAAAAAATCAAACTTTTAAATGAACGGAAAACAATGGGGTCCTTTATATCGCAAAAAACGTACTTTTCAACACTCAAAGGAATCAAAATTCGTAGGGCTGCCCGTTGACCCAAAATCCTGAAATTTGGCATAAAGCAAGGTTTTATAGTATAGATATAGGAATAAATCTGAAATCTGTCAATTTGTAGTTACGTCACAAAAAAAAAAAAATACAATTTGGAAAAAGAAAATTGTAATTCAATTCGGGAATCGAACTGTTTTCATAGGTAAATTTGTGCGGAACTCTCAGTGCGCGAGTCCGACTCGCACATGCCCTGTGTTTTTACTGAGAAATTCACACGGGTATTTCTTTCAACTTGGCAAGGCTTACTGTCCATGGATACGTAATTTCTTAAACGCGTATTCGTTACTATACGCTTGGCGTACGCCTGCTTACACCTTACACACAAAATAAAGCGGCAATGTCGTGCCATCGTGTCGCAACCGCTTCATAGACACAGATTCATAGTTTTGTATGTAAGCTGTGAGCATATACACCAAGCTTATAACGACGAATATGCGTATATGAAGCTATGCGTCCGTACAGAGTAGGCCTCACACTCACTAGTATTGAATACCTTTTCTACAGTCAAACTTCTCAATTCTGTGCGACTCTTGTTCAAGTATGTTTTACGACTTTAGCGATATTAGCAAACTAATGCGCTTCAAAAAGTCCCTACTTTCACATTCAGACCATTCAGTCAAAGCTTATCAATCTCATACATGTTACAATTTTTTTTTTAAATTATTATTTGATATAAACTAGTGCTTGACTGCAATCCCACCTGATGGTAAGCAGGGATTCAATCGTTGATGGTGAAGCGCTTTAGTTTGTTAAGAGCTTATTCACTCTAGCCCTGTGTCTTATAATGTAAATAACAGACGTTTTCGTTTTGTTAATAACTAATCAAAACATCGTCATTCCACATCATCAAAAGCGGATACAATTACGTGGAAAAACAAAATCCGGAAAATTATTGTTTCTTTTTCTGCGTCATACTTGGAAAATAACAAAGAAGAAAGAACCAAAGTCAAACTTATTAATTTTAGGGAAGGTGCCCACGGCGAATTGTTACGCTCTGCAATCGCGTTTCAGTCGCGATGTTGTCTTAGAAAACAGAATCAGAAATAGTATCGTGGTAATGTGAGCGATACCCTCGCCCACATTACCACGATTCTATTTCTGCTCGTTTTTGATGCTGGGAAACTCATCTTATGACATCTCGCGCTCTTAGGTGGAGCGAAAGATAGTGTCAGACTTTTACTGACTAAAAACCCGCTCCTGTTCCTTCGTTGCCTTTCGTACCGGGGCCGAGTCTTCCTTTTAAAATCAGACCCTTGGCCCCAGGAGGCTTCGACCCTGCTAGGCGTACAGTTGCTGACATCTCCCCGAGGCGCGCGCGAGACAGCACGCGCCGTCAATGACCTGGGCTCGGTCCGGACGGTTACCGGACGGTCGGACGGCGAGCTATGGTGACGACCTGTGAACGCCTGTTAACACTGTTGTTTGAAGATGCATTTGCGCGTTAGTTGTCATGCAACATCAGGCAAGCAAGGATCAGAAGCTTTCCTCTCTTGAACGTCATTAAGTACAAATTTCTCTGCTTCTTTCTATATATTTTTCTTCTTCTTTGTCAAATCCATACAAAGGTTGTCTGTGAAAAATCACTGTCAGAGATAAGACTGCCCATCGTGAGACCCTATTCATTTTTCTCGCTCTTAGTGTAATTTTATATCTGGGGTACAATGAAGTGTATATCCATCAATCAATTAATTCACTAAAGTGATTGCATTGATAGTTTTGTACATTGTAAATGAGATCAAAAGCCAAAAGTGGCGATAAAGCAGGCGTTCACGAGGCACTTCTGTATCGATGCAAAAAGTCGTTGTGGGAGTTTTTTTGACGATGGGAAATTATCAAATGACTGCAGCTCTTAATCTGTTTATTGTAATAAAGAGCGTTAGATATTTACTGATTGAAACCCACCTACGTTCTTTCAGCTGCTTTTTGTGTTTCAGAGACAAGATCACTAATTTCTAATAATCACGTAGCTCTAACTGGAACTCGGCGACCTCCCTTAAATGTAACATAGCATAGCAAAGCATGATTAGCCTTATAATCATCCCTTTTGGTTCTAGGACATGCCGGTTTCCTCTCGATATTTTCCTTCACCGTTTTAAGAGTAGTGATAATGAAATCAATTACAGAAAGTAATGTGGCTGGCTGGGTTTGAACCCGCAACCTACAACTCCTAAATTAGGACCGTTACCACTGTGGTATCACTGCTCATAGTCGGCCTTAAATAATTATATTACTTACAAAATTCAAAAAAAAATTTCAAGTAAAAATATAAAAAAGCCAGCAACGACTTCAGTGAGACAACCCAATATATCATCATCAATATCTATCAAGCCACAACCAGTTAACACAGACCTCACAAATTCCTGCACATCCACAGTATCGTAGACTTAAATAAATTTGCATACGAAGGCCTCATTAAGGCTGCTCATTATTCGCTGACTCCCCTCAACCTGTTCGAGGCATGCAAATAAGCCTTCAACTTGATAATGTGATGAGGAAATGAGATCGCAAACACTTTCTATAAGTTTGTCTCATGAATAAGTTTGCGTATTATTCTAATTGAATTTTCTTCTAAAATAACTCCGTTTAGATGTTTTTTTTTTTTTCATTTCTGGAACTCGTTGTTCGTATATATAGTAGAATCTATTCTATAATACTGTGGCTATGGCTCTGATTTACTTGCAAACTGGTAATATAATGATACTTTTTCAAGGCTCATCGTTTAAATAGCATAGATGTTTTTTTTTATAGTGGAAAAATGCAGATTATTTTAGGATCTCAAATAAGTCAAGACTAAGCGGACGTATTTTTATATAATATTGTAACATAAAGAGTGCTTATTGAACAAGAAGCGTTTTATTGTGCCTCCGCCCTCGATAATACTGTCTGTTTTTTTTAAGGTCCAATAAAATTATCCAATGACTTCTCCGAGGGCGTGTCCAACTTTTACGGACTAAAACCGCAACTGTGTCCATAAGTTGCCCTTATCGTTCTATGACCACGGGTTTTCTTTTAGGAAAATGATATAAGGCCGCCCAATGTATGTATTTATTTATTAATTTATGTACACACAATATTAAAAGAAAAGAAGAAGGAAACGGAAGAATAGCACAAAAAAAGAAAAATCTCTTCCAGCATACCTACGAAAGGAGAGTTGAAGAAAATAGAGATGTAGACACTGTGTGTAGAAGTAAAAGGAAAATTGGTAAACACAAAATACATAGATAACTATGAAATAATGTAACATCCACAAAAAAAAAGATAAACTATAATTTTATATATACACATAATAAAATAAATATCACAAAAATAAATTCTAAATAGTATAACAAAATAATAGTAATAATATGCAACTATGTCGAAATAGAAAGATAGTGTTGCCTACCACAGTGTTGTCTTTTTAACCCAATGGTTGACTGTTAGAGAATACTTTGTGGCATTAAGTCCGCCTATGTACCACCACTGTACATCATCTTCCTGCCCTTGTCCCATCTTATTTGGGGTCGGCGCAATACGTTTTTTTCTTCCATTCTATCCTGTCAACCGTCATACTATCACTAACTTCCTTTTCTTTCATATCACTGTTCACACAATCCATCCATCTTTTCTATGGCTTCCCTCTCCCTCTCCACCCATCCACATGTATACTCATAACTCTTTTAGTAACATGTGTTTCATCTCTCCTCTTTACATGACCATACCAAGACAAACGATTACCCTTCAACTTTTCAGTCACTGGCGCCACTTTCAAACTTCCTCTAATATATTCATTTCTCACTTTATCCATTCTCGTCACACCACACATCCATCTCAACATTCTCATCTCCGCTACATGCAATCTTTTTTCATCCGTCTTTTTCACAGCCCAACATTCTGATCCATACAGTATGACAGGTCTTATCACGGACTTGTAGATTTTACCCTTCAACTTGAGGGGCATCCGTGGGTCACAAATTGTTCCAGTGACCTGTCTCCATTTCATCCATCCTGTATTGATCCGATGTGATACGTCTCGGTCTACCTCGCCATCTCCTTGGATAAGCGACCCGAGGTACCGAAAGTCGGAGCAGATTGGTATGGGCGTTCCAGCGAGAGCTAAGGGCATAGGACCGGAGAGACCACCGAAATCGCAGAACAAGTATTCCGTTTTGGTTCTACTCAATTTCAGGCCAACACTCTCCAGTCTGTGCCATCACACCTCCAATCTGATCTGGACCTCTAGGCCACTCTCGGCAACCAATACAATGTCATCAGCAAACAGCATACACCAGGGAGCCTCTTCCTGAATGTCCGACGTCAGAGCGTCCATTATCATCAGGAAGAGGTAAGGGCTGAGAGCCGACCCTTGATGTAAGCCGACAGCCACATTGAAGCTGCCAGTGTTGCCCACTGTAGACCGGACTTGGGTACTGCATCGACTGTACATCGCTCGGATCAACTGCACACACTTCCCAGGCACACTTTTCTCCTTAAGGGCCCACCACAGAACCTCACGAGGTACCCGGTTGTATGCCTTTTCGAGGTCAATGAATACCATGTGCAAGTTTTTATGCGCACTCCTGTATTTCTCGCACAGCTAGCGTATAGCAAAAATGGCATCCGTTGTACCCCGACCAGGCATAACACCGAATTGGTTCTGTGAAATTTCACTCTCTTCTCTCAGCCTTCTTTCAACAACTTTTTCCCAGGCTTTCATAGTATGTGACATTAGCTTTATTCCTCTATAATTGTTGCATTCAAGCACATCACCCTTGTTTTTAAAGATGGGCACCAGGGAACTGTTGCACCACTCATCAGGTATGGCTTCTTCCCGCAACAACTTATTGAAGAACAAAGCCAGCCACATCCATCCATCCACTCGCAGCAACTTCCACACTTCAACTGGTATTCCGTCTGGACCAATTGCCTTACTATTCTTCATTCCATTTACAGCTATCCTGACTTCATCCATACTAATCATTCACCACCACTGTACATGAAGTTTAAATAAATAAATAAATAGTGTTCTTTCACTCTTCTGATGATGAAATGAGGACAAATTATACTTAATAGGTTAGTGATGGAATCTGCCAGTAGTGTACAATCTCTTTGGTAATTGAACTGTCAGGTTTCACCTTATAACAGAATATATTCATAAGAACATATTCAGGTTTCCATTTGAAAGAGCTTTGTATGAACGAGAAAATATAGTTGGCAGGATCATATTTATTGCGGGGCTTCGAATTTACTATAGCTTTTCGATATTCTCATTTTTTTGTATCTCAGAATAAACTTTTCGTACATACATTTATAAGAAATATTTTCTCTCTTTTGTGGATATAGTTTGTGAAAATGTTTTATAAGATTTGCTTTGGTGAAATTGAATGTAAATACATGTACCTAATACAATCATTATTGAACTTGGGATATAATAAATAAAAAAATACCTCGATGGCTTATGATTTTCGAATTCATTTGATACACCAGGCTTTTAATATTTTTTTTACCTTTAACAAAGTACTCGTAATTATGTGTTGTGTGTCTAAAGTTGGTGATTGACGTACGAGCTTATACCGCGGCTTTAAAGAACAACGTTTTTACTCGCGGCTCGTTTGTGCTGATCGACTATCGAGTAAAACAGTCGTATCGTAGTCGAATTAAGGTTAACATATCTCGTTCGCAGTGTGAAGCTTTGTGTTATCTTGGTATTATACAAACTAAAAAAAAAGCAAAAACACTTGAGAGTTTAGGTTAAAAGTTAGATTGAGAAAAGGTAAGTGTTATCTCATACACGTTTAATTCGAGAATTGTCAGCAGAACCACTCAATAGAAATCCATGATCGACTCGCAGTTTTGAATGACAAGCCGAGTAAAAAATGAAGCAAACATGACGAGCCGCGAGCCAGGCTCCTCAACGCACAAAACCACGGTTTTGCAATGATACACCGGCGAGCTTTACCGACGACCCATAGGACTGCGGTTTTACTGGCTTATCAAACAGGGCCTTAAAGCTTTCAAATAATTAGAATCGATCTAACCCAAAGGTAATTTCGTTTGATTCACAATAAGACCCTCTTAGTGTCTAAGTTCTGTGATGGAGTTCTAATGATAATTATACCAGTAGTGACTCGATTCGAGGCATTATTCTCCATTAAAACCAACAATAAAAATCGTGTATACGATTACTTCTTGACTTTTCTAAAGTGCCTTCAAAAGCCTAATTAAAGGGTCCTTTAACTTTCTTAAATACAAAAAAAAAAAACAATGGCAATGCCAACAATTACGTCCTTAAGACACATTACCTACTCTAAACTAAATTGCAGGATGAAATCTAACTTAAAATTTCGCAGAGCAAAAAGGAACATGGGAAGGAAAAGGAAATCTTTGTCGAATTGATTTCTGAGCCACAATCACTCCCGGCTTAAGTTCCGCCGTAGGATTAACGACGACACGAAGAGAAATGGGGCGTGAAAACTTGCATTAAGTTTATTTATTGTGACACAAATGTCACTGGGACAAAAATGTCACTGGGACAAAAATGTCACTGGAAAAAAGTATTGTTTTGGAACAGATCACACATGACTTGTTATTATTTTTTTATGATAAATGAAATTGAATTAAAATGGAACAACTAACCAACACTGAGATCGTGTGGATGATAATGGGCAAGTTATATTCCGAAAAAGAAAAAGTCTGTTTCCCGGCAGTTGGAGTATTATGGGCTGATTACGCATTTGTTTTAATCAGAGATTATAAGAGCCGTAATTGTAACTACCTAGTTGACATTAAGAATGTGAAATTTTGAATCTCTGCCGTCCACAATCTATGATGCCGTTATCGTTGTTCGTCTTTAAATATTGTTTTCTTTTATTTTTTATTTTAAGTATTTATAGATTAAGTAGTTACTTTTTATTTTATTTTTGTTTGTCCTGTGCGAGTCTCAAATAAATATTTTCTTTCTTATGGTCCAATAGAATCCAAACCATATTTTAAGTTGCTCAAAAAAGTAGCGTTGAATTACATATAAATCAAGCAAATTTAACGGTGGTAAATATAAATATTAGAAAAATACTGCTTAGACAGAGCAATAGAAATTTTTGACCGAAAAATGAACACCCGTTAAGTGTCACTTAACGCCAACTTAGCTTAACCCTTTGAGCGCCGATTATACATACGTCTGTAACTTTAATGACCTTGAAAAACGCTTAATTGTCGTTTTATACATTAACTTTGTTTTTCCTATAAAAATCCAAAAAAAAGATATTTTTGTTAATTTTTTTTTGGTGATTTACCTAAAAACGCGGAATTACGTAATAATAATACCCCGGGGCGCCCGATGGAACACAGGAGAGAGAACATCTGATCTGGATGTTTGTTAATCAATCACGCCTCCACGGCTGAACGGATTTGGATATATTTTAAAACATGGGTAGACCAAAATCTGATTAAGATATATAAATCACTTTTCATTCTAGCAGTACTTCCCTTAATTTTCTTCCATATAAATAAAGCTGCCAGCACAGGTTGCAAAATATCTATAAGTAATATGAGTTTCTGTTTTCTGAAACCTAATAAACTTCTTAGTTAGTTTTTCAGCTTCATAGCGTTTGGGTCTCGTATAAGTTAGTATACAAATTTGTGAATGTACTAACAATAATAGAGTTATTCCTTGTATGGGGCCACATTTATATTATTTAAAAAACAAAATAAAAACTTCGGTACCTAATAATAGTTATTTATACATAATTATGATTCCTGATATCTGTCCTTCCTCGACGGAGAATTCCCGATTCAAGCTATTCTCAGTCTCCACCAAAATTACAAACTAAATAATAACAAAATATTCATTATGTCGTGACTTAAAAGAATATTTATTATCTGATATTGTTTTTTTTCCGGATACATTCGCCAGTTACGTTCATTATTACACAACATTTTGTATCATCGACAACATTTTATTATTACAAGCATTTTGTGTAATTGAGTCTTCATTATATAACAAAGCTTTTGAAATGTCATGACAAATTTTCTCAGTCACAGCTTTATTTTGTATCTATTTTTCATTACGTATGTTTATTACGGTTTTGCCTTTACAGTTTTGAAAGTTGGAAATTATGTCAGAAATAATTATTTATTTAAACCATTAAATAGGGTTTAGTTTGTGGCCTAAGATACGCTAAATTAATAATTAGAAATTCTGATTCTGTGACAAAAGTTACCAGTAAATAACAGATTGTTTTTTGTTGACAGTACAATGTTTAAGTATAATAATTCAGTTTTCATCGCCGGTTTACTGGTCGGTATTTCACGAAGAGTTTGAATCACATCATCACAATCACAACATCTACCGAACGAAAATCTAAACTCTCAACTATTATAGATACTTTATTTCTAACCTAACCGAGACTTACTTAAAAACTATCATAATTAACAAAATGTATACATGTATAAATAGATAAACTTATTATATCAGTCTATACTATTATTATAAAGCAGAAGAGTTTGTTTGTACGCATTAATTTTTGGAACTACAGACAAAATTGAAAATTACTTATAATGTTGGATAAAGAAGATTACTTTTAAAAGAAATGCTTTTTTTTGAAAACATTACTGCTTCGCAGAAGGGGGCGACCGTCTGCCAATCCTTCTCGCTCCAGACCGTGGCCAGTACCAGGGCCTTGCGTGAGAATTCTTTGCCGCTGATTGCCCCCACGAGGACACGTTGCTGCTCCGCCCAAGCGAGGCGCACCTCCACGGTATCCTCCAGGCGTCTACACAATAGTGACACCCGGGCTTTTCTTTCGCACGAATCCGGTACCTCGTAAGTTCGTTGCATGACAAGTTCGAGAACCTCCCGAACTTCTCTTCGAATGTCCGGTGAGGACCTGCGTCATGCGGAAAGTGAGGACGCTGTGACGTCTTTCCAGCCACTCCTCAAAGAGAGGTCTTACCGCCATATTTATGGCGTGCCTGGCAATGGGACAGTCGCTACCGACATTCCACCACGAGATCCCGCCAGAACTGTTAGGGGCGGATGTACTTTTTTAAGTTTAGGTATACAATAAAGAATTAAGAATTGAGAAACCTCATGATAACCTTATCCTACTTGAAGCCGTACTATGTTTTGTGAATACCATCAGAATTTCTATAGACATCTTTGCTATAGATAATGATAGGTTTAATACATCATAGTGCGGTCTCTGGGTATCGAACTTAATACCGATTTTTATAAATTATGCTTGGTGACCATTAGTCCAATAATCAGAAAGAAGAAAGAAAAACTGTTTATTTACGGGAAATGACGCAATCTTATGACTAGGTTACAAATTATAAACATCCTATTGTCAAACTATGCGTAACATACACGTTAAACAGCTGAACGCTCAGCAAAATGCCATGAAAGCATGCATAATGCGACAAGTTTACAGCTGGATTTCAGCGTGGCCCAGTAACAGTGCCAACATAAAGTCGTCGAAACGGTGTATATTGTGCGAAAAGATTTGAGTAGAATACAAAACATTTTTAGAAGATCAAATCATAAATAAAGAAACAGGGCACGCACAAACACTTACCTATGAAAACAGTTCGATTCCCGAGTTGAGTTACGAAGATTTTTCTAAGTATCTACAAATTTACAGTTTTCTGATTTTTCCCTATAATTGTGCCATAAGACCTTGCTTCAGGCCAAATTTCAGGATTCTAGGTCAACGGAAAGTTCCCTATGAATTTTGATACCCTTGAGAGCGTCGAAATACACGTTTTTGCTACATAAACGGCCGTATCTTTTTTTTCGTAAATTCGGAAATTTGATTTTTTCACAGCTTCAAAGGAAGTAGAGCTTGTGCTATGACTACTAGACAATTGATAAACATATCTATACTTTTCTAAATAATATTATAGATAAATAAAACCCACACAATGACCGTCCTCATGACACAAACATTTGTCTTGGTTGGAAATCTAACCCAGGACCTCCAGCATAGCAGTCAGGGCCACTAACCGCTAGACCAACAGGCCAGTCTATAATGAGACTGAGTGTTCTTTTGGAAATTCAAAACACGTAATGAATGATTGTTGTTTTGTTTGTGACATTATTTCAAGTATTTGTAACGAAATATGAATTTAATGTACAGTCAAACGGGGTGAATAGGAACGCAGGGGTGAATGGGAACAAAAGTTTGAAGGGAGTCTTCGCGTTAATTAACAGTTTTTCCTAGCATTTAAGTACTCCTATTTATTCATTAATTGTGATAAAAATGGTTTGATAGAAATCAATAATATAAATATATACCAAAAACCTAAGCAAAGTTTTGTTCCTATTCACCCCTGCGTTCCTATTCACCCCGTTTGACGGTATTCAAAAGAAGCTGACCTCAGGGACAGATATAGGTGATTTGATGTTCACCCGATTGCTTTGTGGCCCTTTTTTACATTGCCCTTTCCAGTAAGCAAAACGTTTTCCGGTACGTCTAAGCTGAGTATCCTCAAAGAAG
This sequence comes from Mythimna vitellina, assembly GCA_949316375.1. NCBI lineage: Eukaryota > Metazoa > Arthropoda > Insecta > Lepidoptera > Noctuidae > Mythimna > Mythimna vitellina. The sequence continues at coordinate 26,292,591 of OX438688.1, read as the reverse complement.
TCTCGCTGTTTACTGACAAATCCTCTAATCTACTCGTTTTGTAATGCGAAAGCGATTCAAGGAAACACTTAACTCACTTACCTTTTTGAATATCAAAAAATTTAGGGGCTTTGTCGAAGTCAGGAAAATATGACGTGTTCCCGTTCCTTTTATTTCTCGTCATAAATCGCCACTTTCGTTTATCTGCAGATCACGCTGATTGGTTGTAAATCATAGACCTCTCTTTTCTTGTACCGATGCCCACGTTCCAGGTGCCTCATCCGGGCTTTAGGAGAACAGTTTTGGCCCAGGCATAACGGCCCACACTTACAAGTTGTAAGTCACGGGTTCAAACCCGGTCAGGTGCATTACTTTGCACAATTTAATAGCTTCTGCCAGCGGTTTCGCCTGCGTGATAGTTGGTTTCTCCATACAAATTTTCAACCCCCGTTTTACCGCTTTAGGGATGGATTTTCGTAAAATCATTCTTAACGGATGTCTACTTCCTATAAGGAACCTACCTGCCAATTATTTTAGGTTTGTAGGTGTTATAGTTTCTGAGATTTCGCGATTAATCAATGAGTGTTATTGCCCTTTTATACAAATAGATTTTATCATCGTTGCTCTCAAAATGATGAAGGACTGTGAGGAAACTGACAGGTCCTAAAAATTTGATGACTTGTGACCTCCACCAAGCCACACGGGGCTCACGTGGTGGATTACGGCCTATTTCCTCTCCTAGTATCTTGAGTCAGACCTCTTGGTCTGAGTCTCAATATAAGGCTGATTATGCATAAGCTTTCTATATTAGGTATATTAAAAAAAAATGTAATATTATTAATACAAATCTTAAAGACACGTGCCAGTCCGAAACCTATCAAAGTTTTCATTTTCTATGGAGCAAAAAAAAACCTTTAACATAATAAGTAAAACTTTTAACTTCTGCTCAATCATATACCGTATAAAAATATTCTAAAAATACATTGAATTTCCTTATTTTCTTCCTGTTTTTCCTAGTCTGTGTCACAATAAACATATAACGAAAATAAAACTTATTTTACTTTCAAAACTTCGCGTTGACAAAGTTAAAACCATATTTTACTGTTTTGTATGTGTACCGTATTTAACGTAACTTTAGCATATTTTTGTTTTATTTTTCTCAATGAAACATTCAGAATTTGTATTTTTTCAAGTCGTTGCTTTGTTTGTCAACTAAAGAACTCAATTAAAATAATCAGAGAAGAAGTGAAGAGGAGAAAAAAAAAACAAGTTTATTTGGCAAAAAGAAAGACATTTTGTAGAAACATGTAGAAACTTAAGATTATAAAATAACACTAACGTGCATTTAATATTCTCAAGGCTGCACTGAATTGGGCTTCCTTCATGTCTCATATTTATATTCCTCATTAGTGAGGGTGGTAAAGTTCCTGTTGGATTAGCTTCTTACTGATGGTGTCTCGCCATCTGTAACGGTTCTCAGCGTCATAAAGTGCGACGCGTATCTAACATACCAGCTACCTGACGCTGGTTTTCAACTGAACATTACTGTGAATGTACGAAAGCAAAAGCGGTTTTTTAGGTATGAGGTAAATAAATAATATGCATTGATATGTAGTAAATGATAAACAATAAAAATAGAGTAGTTTATACCATAGAAAATATATTTTATCTGGATAAACGAAATGGCACTTAGCGATTAATGAGATCAATACTTTCTATGGAAGGATAACCGTTTTTTAACCGTTTGCGCAATGAATGTGTCCTCAAAACATTTTGTGAGTATGAATGGAATGTGTACCATCGTGTGAGTTTAGCGGTTCGATTATGGACTAGACCCGATTCTGCCCACAAGATTAGACTTCTGGAGATTTCCTCAATCCATCGATAGGCACTTTATATTACCACAGACTCAAAATGTGACTTTGTGATTGCGCATTGACAATTCTTGTTTTAAGTTCAATTGTTTATTGATCGACTATAATAATCGACTACGTGCTTATTTGCCAACTGTGTTTTATTTTTTTTAGTACCACTTTACGTATAATGGTTTATTGTTATTTGTGTTTTTGGTTTGTTTATTCAGTTATTTTAAGTGTATAATATGTAATCCTTGCTGTCCGATCAGTGTCTCACCGTCGACAAGGACTGGTGCTGAAAATCAGCTCTTGGGCTCTGTCTTACACGAGCCCCAGCATTTTGCTGAGCACTGACCATTTTGCGCGGATGTGACGCATATCCTACCACTTACAACGGAAGTCGTTATTGTTTTTTTTTTTAAAGTATGCGCCTTGTTTGACGTTAAACTCTTTTTCTTTCTTTCTTTACTGTAAACAAATAAAACCTGACTTCACCTAACAAATTTTTACACGTGATCAAAGGGTCAGGCTTTTATTTGACCAACGAAACAGTATTGCTATCCAACGTGGCAATGCTGCCAGTGCACTGGGCACATATCCCATTAACAACTATTTCGAAGCTTAGTTTTGATTCGGTACCTATGTACTAATATTAATATTATTAGAATTTTGTATTTATATCTATTAAGTTGTTGTCTTTAAAAATCTGTGAGAAGAACCGCCAAAAATGTCCGAGAGTTTTCCAAGGAGTTCAGTGATATTGTGAAAACACGCGATATTTAGTCTAACCACGTTTTATGGATTAACATGGTCTCGATTTCAGTGTAATGAATAAATATTAAACCAATTTTAGGTACTTTTTTCGAAATAAAATCCAAGTTAACTATTTTGTTTTTGTTTAATGCCGTGACCCAAAAGCACACTCTACATTAATTACTACTGTTGACGGAAACACAAGGAAAAACTTATATAACATACTTCCAGCAACCCTTGAAGGTTGAGGCAGGAATTTAGTTCACGAACTTATATTTTCCAACAATTTTTTTTCCTGAACTCTTTTTGGAAAGCATATCCTTCTGAGAAATTATGAAAATTTTGTTCTTTGAATTGTCTTTCGGTACGATGACGGGACTTTTAAACCAGGAGGTGAGAACAGTGAAGAGTATCTCCAGAAGAAACCAGATGATTTCGATGACGCTAATGACAGACCCACCGAGGCAGAGGCCGAAGATTCCGCCGAGATTTGCTGAAAATAATGAGAATTAAATGATATCTCAATTATGGTACAAAGCGATCACATCAATAAAGAGCTGTGTAAATTGTAAAGGGATTTTTATAGTTTAATGGCAATGGTTCATAAGTTTTACTGATCATAAACTAATTACTTATTGTCGTACGTACGTCATTTCAGCCGAAAGAAGTCCACTGTTGGACATAGGCCTCCCCCAAGCGACGCCACAATGCGTCGTACCATTCAGTTCTACATTTTTATACTATCTATATTTCGGTATCTAGACAAAGTTCGATTCTGTCAGCTATAAGTATCGTGAAAAGTCAGTAAATAGGAAATACTATGTATATGCACACCTACACATACATATGTATGAGTCCAGTTTCATTTATTTTACCATCTTCTTTTTCTTTTTTTATGTTATTTGTATTGTGTATATATGTTGTATTGTGTTTTTATGTATGTTATCAAATGTATCACTTACAACTGGGTAAAGACACTGGCTCCTGTAACACAGGTTGCTACCTAGCTCAGGAGCCAGGGCTACAAAAAGTTTTATTTTTATGTTAATATGCAAATTTATTATTACAATATTTATATGTTTCTTTACAAAATACAGCCTCTTTGTTATCTACTAGACTAAGGATGTAAGATGTTTTAATGTTTTTGCAGTATTTGACAGCAAATGGGCCAAGTTAATGTTCTCGGCAAGCTTTGCTAAGGCAGTCAATACCATAATAAAATTCTCAGCTCCATTTTACCGAGATCGCATCTGTTTCAATGATTCACGTAACGTCTTGTTGTAAAGAAACTTGAGATACAAAACAACATCAATTTCACATTACAATACCTATCCACTGGAAAATATTTGCGAATAATTAAAACAGCCTCTGAACTTCACTTGAAAAAATCATGTCAAAAAACCCGTTATGTGATTTTCTAAATAATAAAGATTGTAAGAAGTTCAAAATATTTAGAATTGAGTATTTCGGTAGGATGTTGTCAAGCAATAATTTGAGCCGGGGTGTGGGTGTCACTTTCTCTAGGCCCTGAGGCTATTTTAATCCCCTTGTACCCATATAATTAAGATCTCCTTTGTATTATGATATTCACAGTTATATGTTATTTCGCTCACGCGCCAGTAAAAATAAAATTGGATTTTTGTGTGAGTCCATTTTTAACAAAACATATTTCTAAAGTATGTAGACTGTTTGACACAAATATTTTAATATATTAAAAAATATTAATAGGTTTGAATAAACTTATTTCATTATTTGTTAGTTTAAATTCTTTTTATGATATATTTATTATATATATATATATAAATAACAAAAATAAAAAAAAAAAATAAAAAAAAGAAACACAGTACAGTACTTACACACTCTCTCGCTCTCTCTCTCTGAGTACTTCTTGCTTGTACAGTTTTATTTTTTTTTATTTTTTTTAGTTTTTTAATTTTTTTTTTTTTTAATTTTAAGAGTGCGAGGGGTCTTTTCAGTTGCTTAAGGAAGCATTAATGAGTCCACCGGTGTTAGATTATCCGGATTTTTCTGATAACAACACTTTCATATTGCAAACCGATAGTTCGGGATATGCTGTGGGAAGTGTGTTGTGTAATGGGAACGGGAAACCCATTGCATATGCTAGTAGGTCTTTAGGGAAGAGTGAGTTAAATTATCCTATAATAGAGAAGGAGTTATTGGCAATAGTATGGTCGGTAAAACATTTTAGACCGTATTTGTACGGACGGAGGTTCGTTGTAAAAACGGATCACCGACCGCTGTTGTATTTGTTTAACATGACGGATCCATCAAGTAGGTTAAGTTCTAAGAGTCTCTCTCTCTCTCTCTCTCTTACTTACTCTGTACTGTACTTTTAATTTTTAAATTGACTTAAGCAGATAAAAAAAATAAAAGCATGATTCTTTACATTTATAGCTGGCTAATTTAATTTAGAAATAAAATATTGATAGACACTTTCATCAAATTATTGGAATATATATTTTTTAAACAATCACTGTATACGAGAAGTTTATTTTCTTTTCACCTAGATTATATTTCAATCAATCACATTAATATTATGTGTGTGTATGTTTATTACTTTTTTACGCTTAAACAGCTGAACGGATTTGGATGAAACTTGGTGCACTTGTAAACCATGTTCTGCAATCATCATCATCATCATCATTTCAGCCGAAAGACGTCTACTGCTGGACATAGGCCTCTCCCAAGTGTTGCCACAATGAACGGTCTTGTGCGTCTCGCATCCTACGGACTCCCGCAACCGTTACCAAGTCACCGGCCCACCTTGTAAGAAGCAATCCAACGCTACGTCTTACGGTACATGGTCGCCATTCCAGAACCTTTCGGCCCCAACGGCCATCCGTTCTGGGAGCAATGTGCCCTGCTCATTGCTACTTAAGTTTGGCGATTCTTCGTGCTATGTTAGTGACCTTGGTTCTCCTGCGGTTGTTCTGCAATAGCACATAGGATTCTGTTTATCTCTGGAATCTGTTCCCTTGGGATAATTTTTAACTATTATACTGGCACAGCTTTATCATATTACCACTGCTGGAACTCAGGCCTCTCAGTGTGGGTTGGTCGACATCATAAATATCTTAGAATTTTAGGCTTTAGGACCCGCGGGTTTATTCACGATATTATCCTTTACCGTTTTGAGAGCAGTGGCGATCCAAGAGCTAAATTGACCCGACGCTATACGGAAAATATCCTGGACGTCAGCCTGTACGAGATTAGGATGGCTTTGAAGCAGCTTAAAAATAATAAGGCGTCGGGTGACGACGGAATTACGGCTAAACTCCTGAAAGCAAGTGGAAAACCGGTCCTGAAGGCCCTTCAGAAATTGACCAATTTCGTCATACTTGAAGGAAAAACGCCACAAGATCAAAATCGGAGACTCTACACTCAAAGTTGTAGGTTGTTGTACTTGTAGTTGTAGTTGTACGTTTACCTGGGATAGACAATCCAGTTGGGTAGGTCTAACTTTGAAAAAGAGGTCAATCGTCGAATCCAACTTGCATGGGCAGCGTTCGGGAAGCTGCGCGGTATCTTCTCTTCCTATATACCAGTGTCTCAAGATGAAAGTCTATAACGAGTGCGTGTTGCCGGTGATGACATATGGCACTGAAAAGTGGTCTCTTACAATCGGCCTCATCAGAAGGCTTACAGTCATCCAAAGGGCAATGGAAAGGGCTATGCTCGGAGTTTCCTTGCGTGATCGCATCAGGAATGAAGATATCTGCAGGAGAACCAAGGTCGCCGACAGAACCCGAAGAATCGCCAAACTAAAGTGGCAGTGGGCAGGGCACATTGCTCGTAAAACGGATGGTCGATGGAAGAGAAAGGTTCTAGAGTAGCGACCGCGCACCGAAAAACTCAGCGTTGGAAGGCTTCTGATAACCTGTTGATAGTCGCGGGAATGCGGTGGATGCGAGACGCACAGGACCGTTCGTTACGGCGACACTTGAGGGAGGCCTATGTCCAATAGTGGTAGTTCTTCGGTTGAAATGATAATGATGAATGTAATTTAAAAATTCTTTATATGATTTGTAAGAATCCTTTACCAATAAACTACTGACTATGACTAAATATTCAAGCTAACTTACCCAACATCTGATCCCAAGTATAAAGTACTTCTCTTCTATACTTCATACAGGTGTTCTGATCAAAATGTACTAACACCCTGCTGTGTGTTTTATTTATGGTACTGAAAAGGTAATGTTTTTTTTTTTAATATTCGGTGGAAAAAAACCTATCACATACCTACTTAGTCTACGGCGTTTTTATATAAAACTAAATGACTTTGAGCAAATATTATTGCGCAAAAAACCTGCAAAGAAATCAAATTTGAAGCTTTAATATCCCCAGTAGCAGAAAGTACCTACCTAGATATGAATTAGTAAAAAAAAAAACGTTTTGAGAACACATTCATTGTGCGTACAGCTAAGGAGTGGAATTCCTTGCCGGAATCTGGATATCCTGATGGCTACAACCCGGGAATCTTTAAGTCAAGAGTGAATAGGTTACTTCTAGGTAAGCGCGTTCCATCGTCGACGGGATCGTCGCTTTCCATCAAGTGAGATAGCGGTCAAGCGCGAACCTCTTGAAATCCGTACAAACTTACCTATGTAAATAGTTCAATTCCCGAATGGAGTCTCGAAAATTTTACCGAATCGCAAACAACTGAACGACGAACTGACGTAACCACAAATTTACTGTTTCCAGATTTATTATATTTATAAACAACAACAACCAACAATAACATTACTTTATGCCAACTTTCAGAATTCTGCGTTAACGGGAAGTATGCCTTATGAATTTTTATTTCCGTGAGTATATCGAAATAAACGTTTTTTATTTGCGATACAAACGTCCGTATCTTGCTTTTTACTTAATTTAGAAGGTTGATTTTTTCACAGGTTTAAGTAACCGCAGACTTGAATAATATGGTTTTAATTTCAACTTGTTATCTCCACGCGTTCCTAAGATAAAGGAGTTCCGTTTTTTCCTGTTGAGGTATGAAACCCTAAAAACCAAGCAAACAATACATGAAGGTGATCATCTCATGTATCTTATAAACCTGTGTTTTTGAGTTTAAAATTTGAAACTATTCCTAGGTAGTAAGAACCATAGATCATTGAATAATTTCCATTGCTTGTCGCCAAACTTGCTTGGCACCATTTTTTTTTTAAAGAGGCTCCTTTTCTACTCGCCTACCGTCAACATCGAGCATGGTTTCAAAGTTTTTCACTTCATTTAACGCAATCCAACACGATGTTTGACGAAGAGGCAACGCTAAAAAAGCGAGATAACTTCTGAAAACACTGTTAACATTCGGTAATTCCGTGATTTATTCGAATATACGGGAAATACGTGTTATTTTTAATTCTCAACATTTAAAAAAAAAAAATGGTTGTTCAGAATCTTGATTAAATTTGCAAGGCTTTTATTGTTGTATTTTTTTTTACTTTTTAAATTTTTGAGTAAGTTATGAAACGTTAAAGTTTATTTTAAATAGCAGATTTTCAAAAGTCTTTTAAAGATTGGTTTTACACAAACTTACAAATCGATTTCAATAGAAGGCTAGATAATATCCACAAGATACTGTGTTTCCAAAATATCAAATGAAAAATATGTAATAACATCATAATCGCGTAAGAGCCGTTATATGAAAAACAGTGAAAATGTATGTCAAGTTGGATGCCCTTAAGTATTAAATAGAAATCAAAGCAATCAGAGATAAACTTCTTGTGTATTTACGTAAAGATAGATGGAAGCAATATTGTGGGTCTCTAGAGATATTATTGTTGTTCCTTAGGGATAATAAGTAAGCCGATGAGATAGCAATGCTAAGCGCTGTCGGACCTCGGAGATGCCGTGGAATTTACTGTGTTTTGGTATCATGTTGTATTGTCTACCATCTATGTAGGTTGAGGTTTCTTGGATTCAGACATTATTTGTTTCTACACTGTTATTAGTTTAATTAATATATGGCTGAAATTTAGATTTAGTTTGGTTGTAGGTCACGGATTCAAACCCAGCCAGGCGCATTACTTTGTGTAATTTATTTCATGACCACTGCTCTCAAAACGGCGAAGGAAAACATCGTGAGGAAAAAGGGCATGTCCTAGAACCAAACATTCGAAGACATGTGACATTCACCAAACTGCACTGGGCCTGCGTTGTGGATTATGGCCCCTTCCCTCTTTTAGAGAGGAGGCCTGAGTCCCAGCAGTGGGAACATTAAAAGGCTGATTATGCTTATGCTTATGAAGTTTATTGTAGGTTTAATTAGTCTATGATTACTTTCTAATAAAGTGTGAATGACTTTTTTATTTTATTTTATTTGGGTAACTAACAGCGATACACAAAGTCTGTTGTTGTTGTTGAGTGCTTGTAGTAAACTATAGCTAATAACAAGTTTCCCTTTCTAACTGGGATAATTTTATAACATACGAACGGACTAACCGATGAAAAATATAACAATAATGAACAGTTACAGTTTTGTTTGAAGTTAATTTTGGAAAAAAATTGGAATAAATATTATGAAAAATAGTTCACGAAATAGATTAAATTATGAGAGACTAATTGCTACTCATTTGCCTTCTTTTATATTTTAACAATAAGCTTTTTGGCTTATTGCAGTTGAATATATCTACTTGAAATCTTCTTTCTCTGTGTTATAAATTCGATCAATGCGAGTCATTACACAATTTTTAGCAAAATTAGTGGAATGCCGAGGCACGTACAACATTGATTGAGCGAAATACAACTGAAATAGCTTTATTTTTAAGGGGCTCCCTTTGAAAATATACCTTTTTTAATTTATGTAAAGTACCTTAAAAAGGCATCATAAAATAAATATATAATTATACAATACTTTGATTCATGGTCTTCAACTTTGTACAAACATTTTTTCATTTATTGTTCTACAAACATATGTACTACAAATAAATGTTTACTTGCGTATATTGTTTGCGTTTAAACTTTTTAATATAAGCAATTGCCAACAAAAATTATACCCGTCTATAGAGAATAATTAATGATTGTAAATATTGTACAAATACTTTTTACTAACAGTTCATTTTTTTTGTGATATTAGCTTTTTAGGGTTCCGTACCTCAAAAGAAAAAAATGGAGCCCTTATAGGATCACTTTTTTGTCCCTCCGTCTGTCTGTCTGTCAGTCTGTCAAGACCCGTTATCTCGGGAACGCTTGAACGTATCGAGTTAAAATTAAAACCATATACTTAAATCTGCGGTCCCTTGAAGCTGTGAAAATATCAAACTTCAAAGTTTACGAAAAAAAAAAGATATGGCCGTTTATGTCGCAAGAACGTATATTTCGACACTCAAAGGAACCAAAATTCTAGAGTACTTCCCGTTGACCCAGAATCCTGAAATGTTGCACAAAGCATGGTTGTATAACACAAATATAGGAATTAATCTGATAACAGAAAATTGTTGTTACGTCACAAAAAAACAATTTTGGAAAAAACTTCGAGACTCCAATCAGGAATTGGACTCTTTATATAGGTAAGTTTGTACGGAACCCTCAGAGCGTTTTTTTTTCAATTCTCGGTTACAAAGTTTGTAAACCATGACGTCAAAATATCAAATCGTAGTACGGGTGGTATTTACGTAATTTTTCTTGCCAAAATGCTCCCAGTATTTAATGTAGGGCAAGAGGGGTAGACAAATTCTCCAGGTCATCAGCTAATAGGAGCCCCTTAAGAATTTTTTTTAATTACATTTTTTTTTGTGGTCATCAATGGTGGTATCATCCAATGACTTGGTCACAGCGAGAGAGCATGTCAGATTTTTACTGACTAAAATCGACTCCTATGTTCCTTCTTCACTTTGCACTCTACAGCCCCGGGTTTCTTTTTAGAAGCGAGCCCATGGCCCTAGTACAGGCTTCGACCGTGCCTTCAAACTTGGGTTTCGATCCGAACGGTCACCAGACGGCCGGACGGCGAGCTACTTATTGCTCACCGTCTGCAAGCCCGCGCCTACGGTAGCTGGAAATCGGAGTCGGAATCGCGACGGTTGGCTCGCGTGGTGGATTACGGCCCACTCCTTCTCCTAGAGAGGAGGCCAGAGTCCCAGCAGTGGGAACATTATAAGGCCAACTACGCTATGCTATGCTATACGTCACCACTTACCATCAGATGAGATAGTGGTCATAAGCAAAAGTAACTATAGTAAAAAAAAAACATTTGCCCATAACATTTTGCTGCTCACCTCAAATGCCTCTGGTGTTTAATAAATTCAACTTCGGTGTCATACTCTACGTAGTCACATCTTTGATAGCATTCACTATCTGATATTATATCCTTTATGTCAACTTCAATCATTTCTGAAAGCAAACAAACCAGATTGGAAAATATTAAAAGAAAATTGAAAGTTATATTGATATTTTGTGTGTTCAGTGAAAGTGTTGTAATTTAAATCATATCTTTGGGTATCTAAACTTGACAACTGAATGAAAAAGATCAACTATGAGTATTTACAGAAAACATTATTAAAATAACTTTTCCTTTTCTGAGTGGAGTAAGAAAACGTGTCAGACTTATTGACTAAAGACTTTTACTGACTAAAAACCCACTCCTGTTCCTTCTTTGCCTTCAGCTCGTTCGGGCTTCGTTTTCACACTACCCGTAGCCCCAGTAGAATAGTTCTAGGGTTGTGGTGATATTTTCGAACAATCCAATTGCTCTCAATGTACTCTTTTTAGGATTCCGTAACCAACTAGGAACCCTTATAGTTTCGTCAAGTCTGTCTGTCTGTCCGTCTGTCACTCACTCCGTTAGCACTAGAAAGCTGAAATTTGGTACCAGTAGTACAAAATAATTACTGAACTAAGTTTGTTAAATTGATACATGCTTTTTAAGTGTACCAGAGTCTGTATTACTTGTGGCCGGCTTTAAATATATGTCGTGGCCAAATCATAGAAATTGATATGGTCAAGTAAAACTTTACTGACCAGATCATTTTAAACGTTAAAGTTTGACGATATTTCAATCCTCGTTTGGCCTAATTCTTTAGACTTTTTACTATCAGAGAAATCCTAGATCAATAATATGGCCAAACGAGGATCGACATGTCATCAAATGTTAACGTTTAAATGATCTGGGCTGTTTTAGATAGCCATATCGTGAAGCGATCAATTTCTATGATCTGGCCATAAAAATAAAGAATTAAGGACTGAAAGAATTGCTGTCTGAATGCCTTGTGATTTGCGAAAATAATAATATTTATTTATTTTAAGACAACTTTTGGTCCACATTAGTGATTATTTCTTTGTTAGTTCATACGAATAGAGTGACTAAGTGGCTTATTTATAATATTTGTTTTTTTTTTATCTGTATTATGTAATTGATATTTTGTCGTTCTGGTTAAATACAAAAGAAGTTTATTTTTAATGGAAGACATACTTAAATATAAAACGAGAGATACTTATTTTTCACTTTAGTCTTAACTTTTTACATAGAAATACAATGAACTCACCTATAGTTTGATGTATGCAGATCAAGTGGTCCCAGGAACAAACAGCAAATTCTTCTACATCCAGCTCTTGGGCTGAAAGAAACCAGTAACCAAATAAGCGGTAAGAAGATACAAGAAATTGATCTATTGATGATAACAAAGCGGTGATTGCGGCTCACCGTGATTAACTAGGGGACTATCTGTTACATAGCTTACATACCTTGCCACTGATTCATATTGCAGACTAGGATATACGGTTCGAAATATGCGTGAATTTAATAAGTTATGTTTACTTCACGTAGGCCTACATGGGCACTTATAAAACGTCAGAAGCTAGTGCACGGTTCCAAATTGGTCGTTTCCTATGGAGAAGAACCAGCCAGAAACTCGATGGTTACTTTTTTTTTAAAAGTGTTTTAAAAAAGTGGTTTGGCAATTAAACTGGTCTATACGGCTTTAGTCCGGAGTAAATTAGAGTCAGCTTCAATTATTTGGAACTTCTATGAATTTATCATCTTGCTTCTAGAGAAAGTTTAAAAAGCATTCCTTAGATTTATGTTTAAGAAATTATTTGGATACCTACTGTCCATTTTTATATCCGACAAAATTTTTGCTCGGAATGCTGAAATTTAACTCTCTAGAAGTAAGGCGCAATTACTTTTTGCATATCTTTGCTTTTAGAGTTCTTTGGGGTGAATCTGTTTGCCATGAATTAGATGCTTAGCTGATAAGGTTGTTTGTTCTTTTCGTATCTAAACAACACCTAAGGCCGCGAACACACCGATTGTTAGCTGATCCTTTATCGTAATGTCATGAGCTATCTCGCTCGCGTTCGTGCGCTTTCTGTTTTTTTGATTCTAACACCGGGGTGTGAATTATTTGCTGGGAGATGGATAGATGTGTATCATGAATGTACCCTGGAACGCAACAGGCAACTTAAGGACACAGATGAGTTTTAGCTTTAAAAGTGTGATATGCCTTTTGCTCCATTCTAGAGTGGGAGAAGTCATGAATGTGCTCTCACTACCCTCAGGACGCGCCACCACCGGGTTCCCAACTAACAGTGAGAGGAGTTCACATCGGCGCCGGATCGACGATGTGATTTCGAGGAACACTTCCGACGTCTGGCACCCAAACTAATAGTCTGCCCTCGGGCGGCCCCTGCCCAACCTCGGGGTCCAGACACCTCCTGCCGGAGGCTCTACGCAGGCATCGTTCGGTCCATGGCCCTTTATGGGGCACCGGTGTGAGCGCCGGTGCTGCGGAAGCAACCGGCGGTCAGGCTGAATGCATTCAGAGGGTCATGGCCATACGGAAGATGCGGGGATACCGCACGGTTTCCCGTGAAGCGGCGAGCCTCCTTGTTAGCCTGCCACCATAGGATCTGGATGCAAAAGTCCTTGCACGCATGCATGATTTGCACATGGAGATGCAACGCAGGGGCGGAACTCCGCTGCCGCGACCAGTCGCAGCATGGCGGAAAGAGCTCCGGTGAGATCTCATGGTGTAATGGCGACAGCGACTGTCGCGACTCAGTGCTGGGCACGCCACATTTATGGCGGTAAGTTCCCTCTGTGAGGCGTGGCTGGAAAGACCTCACGGCTTCCTCACCTCCCGTGGTCTTGTGGACAGCGAGCAATGGATAGTTCACTGTCCGACCGTCCGGACCGAGCTCAAGTCGTTGACGGCTGGTATTATTGTGCGCCACAGAGAGATGTCAGCAATTCGTAGATGCCCAGCAGGGTCGAAGCCTACTGGGGCCACAGGTAGTGTGAAAATAAAACCCGGGGCCCTGCGACGAAGGCAAAGAAGGAACAGGAGTCTGTTTTTAGTCAGTAAAAGTCTGACACTATTTCCCGCTCTGCCCAAGATTTGTCATTAGATGATTTTCCCACATAAAATACAAAAAAGAAGTGGCAGAAGTCATAATACGATTTCCCACCTTGAAAAAAAGTTGTTTGTGAAAGGTAATACAAGAGGAAATACGAACAAATGATAGTATCGTATCGGTTTAGAGGTTTTCTCTTTTCGACAAAGGATCATTATCAAAAACTTTTTAAGGGCCTAAAGTTTGAAACGTTTGTATTATTCATCTTGCCTTAGTTGCGAAGAACAAAATTAAAGTTAAAATTGAATCTTAACAAGTTAAATCATTTGCAGACATAAAAAAATTATTGAATGATGGAATTAATTTGAATCTAAATTGCAAAGTAATTTTTAACTTTGTTTTCTGTAAATGGCTCTTATGAACCGCGTGAGTTGAAAATAAAAAACCGGCCAAGTGCGAATCAGACTCGCGCATAAAAGGTTCCGTACCGTCCGAAGTATAAAACGGCAAAATCACTTTTGGGAGCCCCCTTCAATATTTATTTTATTCTGTTTTTTAGTATTTGTTCTATAGTGGCAACAGAAATACATCATCTGTGATAATTTCTAACTCTCACGGTTCATGAGATTCAGCCTGGTGACAGACGGACAGACAGACAGACGGACAGCGGAGTCTTAGTAACAGGGTCCCGTTCGGGTCACGGTTCATGAGATTCAGCCTGGTGACAGACGGACAGACAGACAGACGGACAGCGGAGTCTTAGTAACAGGGTCCCGTTTTACCCTGTGGATACGAAATCTAAAAATTAGTTAGCAGAGAAAATGAAGGCTTACAGTTAATTAGCCTAGTTGCTATGTACATTTGCCTCATGAAGCATGAATCTTTCGAGGAAGCTGTTAATTTCAGCGATTCAACATCTACAAATTACTTTCTTTCAGTTCCTTTAATAAGTTATTTTATTTATTTATTGCATACCAAGATTACAAATTGAAATTATAATAAAAAAAAAACACACAATTGGCGGCCTTATCGCACTCGGCGATTTCTTCCAGGCAACCCAGAATGGATAGAGATTGCCTGGACACAAAATGGGGTTGAACTTGGTGCAAATATAAAAGTAAACGAACACTTGATAGATACTTAATACTTAAAAAGATACACATATACATACATACAAAATATAAATATATAGGCAAGAGAATAAGTGATGAAACGAAGACATGATCACAGTGACAAGTGATGATCCTTCACGAGCCTTTTAAATACAGGCAGTGTTTACGCACGCTTTATTGCCACAGGCAATGCATTCCATAGACGAGCGGCCTGGACAGTAAAAAACTTATCCAGGAAAGTAGTCGAATGCATTGGCATTTTAAGTTTCAAGTTATCTGATGACTTAAGAACTTTCATGTGGAAGTCGCAAAGAAATTTGAACCGCTCTTTGAGGTAACGAGGGGTAGAAAGGGAGAAGAGCACATTATACAAGAGGGAAAGAATATGAGTTTAACATGAAATTATGGTCATATTTACGCAAACTGAATAATTATGAACCTTATACAAAAGTTTTGAAGTCGCTCATTTTTATCCAGTTGTGCTTCAGAGAGGTCAAGATAGCTGGCATCAGCATAATCAAGTATGGGTAGAAGAAGAGATTGTGCAAGCGTTATTTTGGTGGCAGTCGGCCGAAAATTACGTGGTCTTCGCAACGATCCAGCAGATGCAAATAACTTGCGGCTAACTTCTTGTAGTTGGGCAATCCAAGAGAAATACTTGTCGATGAATATCCCCAAGTTCTTAACTTTCTCGCTAAAGGGAATTACTGATCTGTCAAAAGAAACTTGGGGAAGAGTCGTCCAGTGGATCTTCGAGACCACCCTAGAACTGCTCACCACTATAACCTGCGTCTTTACGGGGTTCACTATTAGTCCGTATCTCTTGCTCTAGTCCCATATATGAGCCAGATCAAGGTTTATGGTCAAAATAGCCCCAAACAGTTTTCCAAGAGGTGCCCGTGAATATATTTGAAGGTCATCTGCATAAACCACACAGTAATTATGAAACCAATCAATCACTGGTGGTGATATATACTCGTATAAGTTATTACAGTGTAAAATAAAAATAGTTTTGCCGATGTTATTCCGAGATTCAAAAATGAAACTATATTCTTTGTACGTAGGTACTAATTTTTACGCTCTATCAGTTCACAAAAATATGAAAGTAGGTATTTTGAAAATTACATTTCACAAACGTGCCTAACAGAGCAGCAAACTGTCACGGCAACATTTTTCATGCCATTAGATTATTCTTAAGTCAATTTGTTAGGTATTTTTATAAAGAGATGAACATGAAATATTGTATTAGACAACTAATGAGTTGTTCTCATTGTATCACTTAAAAAAAAAAAGTTATAATAATAATATTTTTATTGACACTTCAAGACACAGTTATCAGTGTAGCTGTGACTCTTGTACTAGGATTCCCTGTATCTCAAGAGCCAGACCTCTCAATATACAGGGTAAATAACAAACAAGTACAATAAACAAGGTCAAAGGGCAATTACAGGATTACAGAATTAGCAAAAGGTTATTGTTTTTGCCGGTTGCAAGCATTCTGTAGATACAAATCGAAAAAAAAAACTTGCTGTTTGACCAACCTAAGCATATAGACGTGATGTTATTAATACTATATACACACATTCACATACATTCTTATTTACAAATTTTGTGCATGTACGTTTAATAAATTACTTTATATATGTATAATAATATCATTTTCGAATGTAATGAAATAATGCAATTTATTATTATTAATGTAATTATTGTAATGTATTTGTGTGAATCAAATCGTCTTTAGTACTACAATGTTTTTGTAGTACTAAAGACGATTTTCAATTTGGAAAAAAAATGGAATTCTTTGGGCTCTAGCATAAATATTTGTTTAAGATTTACTGTTAAATGTAACTATTTTGTGTAAAAGATGTAATAAAATTATTATTATTATATTATTAATGATAAATCTCAAACTTCGTTTTCTGGGGCCTGGTGACCTGTCACACAGGTTTTATAAAAAACTTAGTTCAGGCACCAGTCTTCCACAAATTGATTTTGGTATTTTGATTGTAGACTGTTTTATTAAATTCTATGTAATTTATAGAAAGAAAACAAATAAATCATTATTATTAACTTACAAGTGTAATCAAAAGGCAAGCATCTGCAGTGATTCACCACTCTCCTTAAGATCAGACGCGTCATGCATCCCTGGTGGAAACCAGCGCCAATACCTTGGTCCTAAAAAAAAAAACAGTACTATTGTAAGCACCATATCATAGAACTTTGACCTATGGTTTTTCTCCCCAATAGGGTAGTTTAATCCTCCATTTCCATCCTCAAGATCCATTCCTCAAGGGAGCGTGATAGGATGTATATTCTTCCTTGCCTACATCAACGACTTACCGAAAGTTTGTGACATAGTACAGACACTAATGACTTATTTGGACACGCCATAATTACAATGGTAAGTCTCCTTACCTCACGCCGGCGTCCTTACCTTCCGCATGACGCAAGTCCTCACCGGATGTGGTAAGTTCGGGAAATTCCTGCACCGGATACGTGCGGAAGCGACACCTGGAGGATCGCCTGGAGGATACGGGGAGCACACGGTAAAGGTGTACCCCGCTCGGGCAGAGCAACGCCGTATCCTCGTCGAGGCGATCTGTGGCGGCAATCTTTCGCACCGGGCCTTAGTATAGGCCTTGGTCTGGAGTGAGGAGGAGTGGCAGGCGGTTGCCTCCTTCTGTGAAGCTGTAATGCCTGCAAAGGAGGCGGCTGATCGCGTGAGGCAACGGTCCTAACGCCCCAACCACCGCCGGGATTCCGATCCCGATTTCCAGCTACCGTATGCGCGTGCTTGCGGACTGCGAGCTACCCATTGCTGATTGCTGCCGACCGTCCGGTAACTGTCTGGACCGAGCCCAAGTCGTCGACGGCGCGTACTGTTCCACGTGCGCCTCAAGGAGATGTCAGCAACTGTACCAAGTAGGGTCGAAGCCTACTGGAGCCAAGGGTCTAATTCTGAAAGGAAGACTCGGCCCTAGTACGAAAAGCAATGAATTAACAGGAGTGCGTTTTTAGCCAGTAAAAGTCTGACACTATCTCTCGCCCAAGACCGAAAAAAGAAACACTAATGACTTGAAAAATGTCTCCCCATAATATTTAATATAAAACCTAGATATAGCTGCAGACCATACTTCATAAAAGAAAAAAAAATAACATTACCATCAATCTATAATTATAGCTTAAAATATATAAAATAGCTAAATAGCTTCTTTCGTTAGAAAACTTATACACATGTTTAATTTAGAAAAGAATGCCCGCCGTAAAAATAAATTAGTTCTGCCGAAGGCCAGACTTAAAATGTATAAGAAAGGTCCAGAATAGCGACCATTCAAATTTATAACAGGCTACCCGATAATAAAAGGTCTACAAAAACATTATGAATTTTCAAACATTGACTGAATTGTTTACTTTGAGAAAAAAAATATTATAGTGTCAAAGATTTATGGAGGATAAACTATTGAAATAAATAAACAAATAACTAACAATATAATAATGAAAGTAGTTGTAAAATTAATAATTTAATGTATGGAATAATAATAATATCGAATGACTCCGTATAGTAATTAATGTATGAAATTTTAGTAATTTGTATTTAATGTTTGTTGTATTAATTAATTTGTAAAATGCATGCAATATTAAAAATATAAATGTTGCTGTGCCCTACCAGGGTCCATGTTTGAGACAATACAATATTGTAACATTTGTTTACAACATGAGTGCAATAAATAAATAAATGAACATTTAAAAAAAGCTATCAAATAGTACGACAAACTGTATCCACAATCGCAAGTATTTATAAGTGAAAGAATTTTTAAAATCCATTCAATATGAAGTAAGTTAAAGATCTAATTGAAGGGGAAACTGTCTATTAAAAGAATAAGAATGCAAACTGCAATGTGACGTCACTGCCATTAGGATACGTGTTTATGTTAGAGTGATCCTACGCTCCACTCCTCTTTATATATTTGAATGCAAATTAATTAAATAACCAATTATGATGTTGTTTTCAGTAAAAAAGTTATATTTAGTGTCGCATGCTCTTTCTATTTAGTGTCACATGCTATTTAGTATTAGCTGCTGTCAGCAGCTAACCTGATAAAAAGAATAGAGATAATAAGTATCGTGTGTGCTATTTCAGGACATAATCTACCCGTGTACCCAGTTTTATCGAATTCGCGTGAAGTATTAACGAACATTCAAACACACCATCACAGACACTCACCAATTGTCGCCTTTACTAAGTATGACAAAATATTACATAAAAGTAAACACAGCCAGATACACCCCAACCATCGCTTACTCAAATTTGATGTAATCGCCCAGTTTTATTTAGTTCTTATGTATTATTGTTATATCCTTTATTGTACACTTCATAATATGGACAGGATAAACATATACCAAAACAAAGTGTACAAAGGGCGGTCTTACCGCACAGGGCAATCTCTTAAGGCTATATTTCACCAGGACACCATAGCAGCGCGACCAGTAGCGCCGCCATGTACGTAAGCTACCAAACTAGACACCATACAGACACCAGAGTCGCTACACCATAGTGAGACAGTATCAAAATGACCCTTACAGACCACCTTACTTATACCTTATGTATGAAAATGACAAGTCAAAGTTGACTTGTGACCTGAGAGCATAGAAAAAGTAATAGTGCCTCAGGTATCACGTATTCAATCTCGTATATTTAGAACAAAAAAATGATTATCAAAGCTAGAATAAAATTTTACATTCCACAGCTCTAATAAAACTTGGTTGTATGTTTTAAGACAAATAAACTTTTATTTATTAAGCCAAATACCTTTAGACATCAGATACTCAATGAATAGTAAAAACATAAAGCGTAGGCTGAAAGAGCACTACACCAACTTTATTAGAACTTAACGTTTAATAGCGCGTTGACCAAAAATCATGCTATGGCATGCTAAGAAGACAGACCCCAGGGGTCTAACTGTTTGCTTTTCTTTACGCTTAAGGAAAAACCTAGTTACAAGGATAGAAAAATTTACGAAAAAAAAGTGCAACATTCTTATAAAAATTAAAAATTGTGGGTTAGGTATTAATTTTCATTATTAGAACTGGCACGGGAAAAACAACAAATAAAGATATGGTGTGATACAGGGCATCATAATAACATACTCGTATATTAAAAATGTCTATGGAAAATTTAAATTCTAGAAAGCTTTGAGCACAAGCGTAGGGTAGCTAGCCTTTCGGTGTTTTACAGGATGCATTTTTGAGAGTGTGCGCAGAAATTACATGACTTGATTCCGCCATCTCATTTGTACCATCTGACAATCCGATATTCGGCGAGTTTCCACCCTTATATTGTTGAATTCTCTACGATCTGGATTAAGCATTTCACCTCGCCATTTAAACCGCGTAAATCGATGGACTGGAACAATTTGCTTGCAGAGGTCTTCCCGTCCGATTATACTTTAGGTGTCTTCAAGGTTAGAATTAATAGTTGAATAGGCTGTTAATAAACTTGTGCGCCTCACCATCAACGATTGCATCACTGCTTACCGTCAGGTAGGATCGCAGTCAAGCACTAGTTTATAATAATAATAAAAAAAACAGAAATCGCTAATCTGTATTTAAACTGGGCAGTACTAAGTATCATCATCATCATCATCATCATCTTCCTGTCCTTATCCCGTATTATTTGGGGTCGGCGCAACACGTTTGGGCAGTACTAAGTTTATAGTTCACAAATTTTCTAAATAAGCCGATCTCAAGCGAAATGATAAATATTATAATCTTTATAACTAATTATTTTGTTCACTTATTTGTTTTCTCTGACATTATAATCTCGTAACCGCCTGTTCATAGCAGAATTTATTAAGATATCCAACATTTAATTTGCTACGACATTTTAAGCACTCATGTACAAAATGGGCGATAAAACTAAGCATTTCACATAATTTATTAACATCTTGTGAAGAAGGACCAAAAATTTTAATTTAATTAAGGCTAAGCCTGCGCCACGATAAACATTTACTCGTACATTTCTTACCTATTTACTTAGAAACTAACAAATAGTGATAATTTGTTATTTAATTAAAAGATTAAAGGACTCGTTTTGGTCTTCTAAATGGAAAGTTGAACTTAAAAAAACAATTTATTGAAATTAAAGGTAAGTTATCTTACTAATTAATATGTAAAGGCGAAAGTTTGAATATGTGCGTGTGTATACGTTTATTACTTCTTCACGCTCGAACGGCTGAAAGGATGTCGATGAAATTCGGTACACGGGTAGGCCATGTCTTGGAATAGCACATAGGATAATTTGTATTCCGCGAAGATATTGTCTTGAGACAATTTCCTATTTTCTCAATGTTGTGTTGTAAATTGTATCATTAAATAGTATTAAAACACTTACCTCAATAGATACTAATTAAGAATTATTTCGAAATAATATAAATCATCAATCCTATAGTGGTCATAAAAAGAATAACCATGAAGGTTAAGGTAGGAGCTCCGCCCCACTTCGCTTCGCTCTTGCCTTAGCCTTCTAACCTAAAGTGTCCGTGCTGGGCCCTAAAATTCTGAGCTCGTTTTGCTTGCTCTTAAGTGAATTATTCTAATTAATTATGATTGTACTAATAGATTGTTGTTTATACTAAGTGACAGATCTGCTATTTTAGATACAAGTGTACTATTGCTGCCCATGATTTATACTTAGAGACTATTTCATGAGGCTAGATATTATTATTAGGGTAGGTTTTGCTGATTAGTGACACATCTAAATTTAGGTAACAGAAAATATTGTTCCCATAAAGATTTCCTTTTAATTTCGATAAATTATTTTTTCAATAAAGAATGCATTTTTATCCTTTTTTTCTAAAATATTTAGAAACAAATTATTATGTGACTACACATTGACAATTGTTATTGCAGTTTATCGGTTCTTCAACAACCTCGGCTCCTTTGGCTCGGGCGTGTTTTTCGCATTATCCGCCTCGACTGCAATGCGAACTTTTATGGAAGTTGCGGCTTTATTTTCTACACATATCGCTTTAATTTATTTTCTCAAAAATCCTTTTATTTTTCCCTAGATAAATAATGTATATTTATGTATAGGTAGGTTCATATTATATTAAACATTTATGTATGTTTATTTTTTATATATATACATTTGATCCCTTGTTTTCCTATTAATCTTTTTTTTTATGCACCTACCATGTTTTCTCTTCACTACCCTTGGTTGACTGGTAGAGAATGCCTAAGGCATTAAGTCCGCCTTTGTACCGTTGTGTTGCATGAAGTTTTAATAAATAAATAAACTTTTGCCGCTTACGTCAAAACTTGCTGTTTAAAGTGTTTAGTAAAACTGAAATAATCACTTCTAAAGAATGTTTTTGTTAATAATCTTGAAACCTATTTTAATACGTATACGTCTACAAATAGCCTTCACTAATCATTTAAAACATGAGAAATGTATTTTGAAGAGTAAAGACCAGCAGTTCGTATCTAATTAATTCAGTTTGTTCTATTAAGTTAACATTTAACTTGAAATTAACCAGCTTAAACTGTAAAATAAAGTTAAGACGAGTGGGCGGAAATGAAACAAATTTGTAGAGTTTTAAGAAGTGGCATCTTTTCTCAGATTTGATTAAGTTATTAACCTCGGCAGAAATCCGTTAAAGAAATATTTTAGACATTTTTATGTAGACCTTGTTATTAAACTGGCGCAATCACCCAGGTCCTGGAGAATAAAAAACAAGAGATGCGAGATTATTTGGTTATTGATAATCACCACCACCATCATTTCAGACGAAAGTCGTCTACTGTTGGACATAACGATTGGACCATCGGATACCCGCGAGCCACACCTGGTCATCGGTCCACTTTGTGGCAGACCTTACAACGCTGCGTCTTCCGCTACGTGGTCACCACCTTTCAGCCCCATCAATCATTTGTTCTGCGAGCAATGTGTACTTGCATTACAAAACTCGCAATTATTTTTTTGTGAAATCATCAAATAACTTCTCCTGTCGGGGTAGAGGGAGTGTCAGTTTAGCTAACTAAAACACACTGGATTCTTTCAGTAGCCCTTTGCGTTCCAGGGCTGCAATGACTCTTTCAAATAATCCTGCGGCATAAAAATCACCCTTATATCGTTCCACGAGGGTGATTCAACAAGATTACTGTTTTGAAGCGATCCGATGCGATTCATGTAAATTGAACACGACGCGGCAGCTTTGTCTTAAGTGCCCGCTTCAGTTGCCATTTATGTAAAACAACTCACCGCACCGCAAGAATCTGCGCAAAAATATCAAACAAACTGACCGCGACCGCTTCGCTTCGCTCATCGCCACACCGCATCAACGTATGTCTAGTAAGCCCGCCCAATAGAACATCAATTATTTAATGCATTTGCATCGAAGCGCTTCGCGTTCACCGTCTTGTTGATAAGTCTACGCCATAAGCACGATGTCAATGTCAAATCATTACAATTGACGTACATTTGTCTGAACCCACCGAAAAAAATGCTAAGTACAAACCAGGCTACAAACAATGAGCTAAAATTGTAAAAAGAAAAGGAAAAAAATGTGGCGCTCAGTTGTTTTTAACTAAAGAAAAGTTAAATAAAAAAGAAAAGAGGTTGTTTTCTCGTCTATTCCACTACAGTATGGCGAACGCTTCGTTTTAATCAAAACAGTTTTTTTATCAACCGCCAGTTTTGCGGCCAGCAGCATTTAGGAAATGTTAAAACTTTTTCACGTAAACCGGACGCTGGAAGGAGTTGAGTGTTTAAAATATGTGGAGCGCATTTTGTGAATTGTTTAAACTCAGTTAAGCTGGCATATATGATTCTGGATGTTGCCGGAAAAGTTGTTTCGTTGGTAGCAATCCACCGGGATACTCGCATCAAGTATATCAATTGAATAAATCGACTGTCCCTAGGTAAAGTCTCGAATCTGTTTTTTTTTTTGTGTGATGACCACAGTCATTTTTTCAATATCTGCGTGTAATTTATCTATACTAAAATATATAGGTATCATCATCATCTTCCTATTCTTATCCCGTGTTATTTGAGGTTGGCGCAACACGTTTTTTTTTTCCAGTTTGCCCTTATCTATAATATAAGCCGTTGGTTGTGATAATATCAGTCGTCATAATATATGATCGTGACCACTTTGGATCAACTTCTTCCTGCCATGTCCCATATCATCAACTTTTCTCTTTTCTCTGGTATGTTTCCTTCCCTGTGGCGAAAAGCTTATGTTCGGCCTTTGCCTTAGATTCCTAATCCCACCCTTTCCAGTCACTTTCGTCCAATTTGCATCCTTCCACTTATGTCCAAAGTGCTCGAGGCCTGTGTCCATAAACAATTCTCCAATTTAATTTACCACAACTCCCTTGTCAGTTCATTTCAATCAGGTGGGCCTAAAACCTTCAATCAGGTTTTAGACCCGGGCACAGTACTATGATGGCTCTGCTTAGTGACTGACAATATAAGGCGCGGAATGGAAGACACTAAAGTTACCACTTTAGTGTTAATAGATTTCTCCAACGCATTTAATACCGGCAGTCACGAAATCCTCCTGTCTATGTTGAATATCTCACTCTAGCCTGAAGACACCTAAATTATAATCGGATGGGCAGACCGCAGCAGGCAAGTTGTTCCAGTCCTTCGATGTACGCAGTATAAACGACGAGGCACAATGCTTGGTCCGGACCGTAGAGGTTTCAACAACGTAAGGGTGGATACTCGCTGTTTGTCGGGTTGTCCGGTGGTAGGAATGAGATGATGGAATCAAGTCATGCAATTCCCGCGCACACTCTCCAAAATGCATCCAATAAAATATCAAAAGGCTGGCTACCCTACGCCTGTGCTCAAGACTTTATCGATTGGCTTAACTAGATCTGGACCACCAATTAGCCTCTTCGTACACCTTTCCGCCGAGTCCAAAGCTGTTAGGTGGCATTTTTCAGCATCAACCCATATGTGGCTGCAGTACTCCACACACGAACGGACCTGTGCGTTTCTGCTTTGATTTCTTAATATACTTTCTTTAATCAGTGTGTAAAATGTAATCAGTGGATAAGTGTATATTAAATACTTAATGGCTCTCTGACCTATATTTCACCCCACAGCCAGAATTCATAAGGGCTCATATTATAACGTTGATCGACAAAGGACATGATTGATGATATTGGTTTTGTAAATTGGACCAACACTGTACATTGTTTTAATATTGACTTGAAGATTAATCCGAAAGATATAGTGTTTTAAATGACATACTATATTTAACTTATAAAACTGTAACCATGTGAAAAAATACTACTAAAAATTTCGTCTTGAACTTTTTCTGTGACCACACAGTATCTGCCAGCAGTTTCGTCTGCGTAAAATTAAAGAATTATTTCAAGGGTACATATTCCAAAGTCAAAAAAATCATAGTGCGGTTCCAGATTGTGATCTACCCGTGTGACAACTTTTATCTAAATCCATTCAGCCGTTTCAGCATGAAGGAATAACAAACACATACACACAAATATGTGTGTGTGTGATACGTTGCGTCATACTAGGAATTACTCCGATATTGTACGTGTGTTCACAAACATGTGAACTCACACAAGACACCCAGATTCGGACCAACTATCTGTAATAAGCAGAGGACAGAATTAGGTAGAGTTAAACATGTACTTACACCGATTTTGTACAGCGAAAGAATAAAATGGATATGCTTCAAATCCTGAGATTAATTTTAAAGAGCAGAATTTTTTCATGTTGCTATCAGAAATAAAGCAGCAAAAATTTCTTCCTGCATTAATGACGAGGAAAAGCAAGTGTATGAATTTGTAAACCTTACCTCAGTTGACGTAGAGAGATCTTTTTCAATGAAAAATACTAATAATTTTTTTATGTTATTATCACGTCTTATCTATATGATAATGATATAGATGATGATGATCTATATCTGAGGTTTTTATTATTATTTATTTGTATTATAGTTGGCCACACGGATTTTTCATTAGAAATTCCAGAAAGATCCATATTAATATCAACATTGTGATGCAAGTACATGAATAACTCTACCTAATTGTGACGCCTGGAATAAGTTATACATATATTTCTTCCATACGGGAATCGATCCTGCGACACACTGCGTAGCAGTCAATCGCTCAACCACTGCAGCAGACCAAAAGAAAACAAAATATGTGTAGGCTAGATATTGACTTATCGTCTCCAATGTATATAGGCTAGTTATTGACTTACCGTCTCCAATATATATCGGCTAGATATTGACTTACCGTTTCCAATGTATTATATAGGCTAGATATTGACTTATTGTCTCCAATATTTTATACAGGCTAGATATTGACTTACCGTCTCCAATATATATGGGCTAGATATTGACTTACCGTCTCCAATATTTTATACAGGCTAGATATTGACTTACCGTATCCAATATATATCGGCTAGATATTGACTTACCGTCTCCAATGTATTATATAGGCTAAATATTGACTTACCGTCTCCAATATATATAGGCTAGATATTTTTAGTTTACTACTTTTATTTTATTTATTAGCTGACATTTTAATTATACGTACCGACATTTATAAAACCTAAATGTATGATATTTGTATGCTTGGAAGTAGAATGCAGAGCACTAATATTATTATTTTAATACCTATTGTAAACTTTGTACTTGCATTGTGACAAATAAACGATTTCATTTCATTTGATTGACTTACTGTCTCCAATATACACTTCCGGCCAGATATCGGCAGGGCTTTGACGTAGGTGGAGGAGTCTATGGCCCAGACGTTGATGTTGACGTCAAATAGTGACTCCGGAGTCAGACTGAAGTAGTTGTCCACCAGAGTCACTTTGTCTTTGTAATCGAAAACGTACATCTGAAACGAATCGATATTGTAATGGCTTCAGGGGTCTATAATAAATTATCAAAATGTATAAGGACTGAAGATAATATACTAATCAATATACGCAAATACAAAAGTAAATTGTATTTTATTTATAATAGATATGGCGTATACTCTATTGAAAAATTTTGGTGTAATATGTTATGTAAATTATAACTAGCTTTTGCCTGCAGCTTCGCCTGCGTACATAAAATATAGCCAGGTATAAAACAGCTTTCTATCGTTGAAAAAATTTTTGAAAAAAAAAATCTTTTTATCCGAATCCGGTGTTTCTGGTTTTGTTTTTTATTACACACTTATTTAATTTCAATTCGATACCTCCTCGCATTACAATGATAAAGATGAAGGGTCTCTACAGACAGACAGACGGACAACAAAGTGATCCTATATGAGTTCCATTTTTTCCTTTTGAGGTACAGAACCCTTAAAACAGCAAGTCCTTATTTTATTCTCCAATCAGCGCAGTAATTTCCTTCAAAGTGACAATCTGAAATTCGTTCAAGTTTTTTCCTCATCATCCAATTGACGGGAACAATTTTTATTCAACGTCCTTTTATTTGTTTTTTTCTATACCATTGTTATTGGCATGTATATGTATAGCCCTGTTTTTTCTGGCAAAAATGTTATTGGAGTGGAATTGTTAGGATACATTCTTTTGTTTAGTAAGAGGATGTGCTCAAATGAAACACACATTGGAGCACACCTCGAAATATGTTGAAAAAAAGGTTCGAATAAAAAGAGGGCTTTGAGGAAAAATGCACCTCAAAAGTTGAGTAGGAATGTTGTTCGTTTCTTGCTTAATTATGTTTTCCGTTTTTTTTTGAAATTTTCAATAAAATACAGTTTACATTTTTAATATTAATAAAATTTTGAACAAACTATGAATAATCTTCTTAATCTAATAGCACAACTAAAATCAATACTTATTTATTCAAGTAGGTAGCTAGTCAGTTGTATCATACTTGACATGTGAAAATACTTATTAAGTAAGTTTTTTTTCTTATTATTTATTGATTTATAAAATGTCTCACACGTTAAACTCTTCAAATTATATTGAATTAAAAGTATAGCACAAAATGAAGACACCGTTGTTTGGTTTCCACCATGGGGTTTGCGCGGGATTGCGTTGTGCGCGTTTCGATACACATGATATTACAGTTCAGGCAAAAAAAAAACATTATATTATAACATTTTAATAAAAAAAACTCTTTCTACGTTTGCATTTTGGGCTATAATTGCATATATATATATATATTGACAAATACCTATTATCTCTGGTAATCGTGAAACACATATTGTCTTAAAAATGCGATGTTCTTGTTTTGTTAAAATACTATTCAGAGCTACAATTTCATGTAATAATTTCACATCATCAATGTTGTGCAGTCCTTTTCCATTCATATAATGTAAGTTCGAAAAAAAAGAACTAAAAAATCTCAGGATTTCTTAGTGGAAATCTGTTTTTTACTCGTGCCTTTTGTTCTTTTCATCTGGTATTCTACGACATCTCAGTAAAAATAATTTATTTTACGTGGAAATATATTATTCTTAATTATTATTAACCATTTATTTCTACTTCTACGTACATACATTACAAATGCATTCAATGTTAAACTGACGCGTGACCGCCATTTCAAAGAACCGCACGGCCACTTAGGGGTGTTTTTCCACCAGAGATACGCTATGGAGCTATAGTTTATAATTTAGGTGTCTTCAAACCTAGATGGATAGGCTAAACTAGTGAGATTCACAATCAAAGGTTGCAATCACTGCTTACCATTAGGTGGCATCGCAGTCAAACACTTGTTTATACCATTTTTTTTTTAAATATTCACAACTAATGTTATAAGTCCCATCTACCTACCAAATCCTATCCTATCGACCTAACAAAAACCACTAAAAGTTCAAATTGAACCATCTTTTAAAATATATCTTCAGAAATATTTCCTGCTTAACTTACCACAGAATATCCATTAGAACTCTGTCCCTTAACTGTAACATCCAAAGCTTCAGAGGAATCCAGCCCAGAAATAAAGTTCGTCTGGTTATCGGCATGGTTCCTGAAATGAACCCAGAGGTAAGTAAGTAGAAGTGTCTACTCAATTTGTCAAGTTCTCTTTCAGATAATTATGTCAAGCATACAAAGAAAGTTGGAGAAGTCTTAGGTTTTTTTTTTTTTTAATTTTGGAGACAAGCTAAATATAAAATCCTTTTTAGGTACAAACTAGCCGGAAAGATCGTATCAGTTAAGTCTGTATTGGGAACGTGCGACGTGTATAGTGTAACAATCGCAGCGCATGCCGCGGCAGAACTGTGCAAAAATGAAAGGTGAAACTTGTCAATGTTTTTTGAAAATGGGCCATTATTATTGTTGTATTGTAAACTGAACAGCAAAATTAGTCAGTGTAAAGTTTATGTTTTTTTATTGTAATGTATGTTTAAGTTTATCTATTCAGCCTGGAAATGAGATAAAAGATTTAAATTTATACGGCTGTAAAAAGGAAATAGTAAGTGATTTTGGACATAACCAAACAATTACAATAATAATTAAATAATTTTTTTACTATTTTTTTCACTATGTTTTTTTTCGCTTCCTATAAAATTATAGTTTTGTAGTTATTAGGTATGGATACTAAATCGTCAATATGAACTTATAATTATTATAACTATTTTTATTTATGACCTTCCATAGATTTATCTGGGTATAGCTGCTTACATTTGTGGGTAAACAGACAAACTGTAACTATGTGAGGCCAGGCAAAATTAATGGTTTTAGAAAAACGTTAGCAAACATTGCAAGGAAAGCTCAATAAATCGAGATCTCCTCACTGATATATCTTAGGGACAAGTCCCGTAGTTAAAGGAACTTTTGCATAAATATCTCGTTCGCAATCTGTTAAAAACACCAATAACTTTCTAAAGTTCTTTCAAAAACCATTTGACATTGACTGTCTGAGATAATAATAATTTTATCGAGACTTTAATTTGAAAATATCTATATAGTAAAAAAAACTGGCCTTTAAATTTTTTATATATTATAAAAACAGCTTTTATCAAACTTACATAAAATACGGTACATCAAACTGGCAGCAATGTCCCACAATCGTGAGCACAGCGCGGAACATCTCCGAACAATTGTACGTACGGGACCTCCAGTTGCATTCCACGACTATGTCACTGCATGGCCTCTTGAACTGCAACAATAAGGGCATGAGTACCTACTTATATTTAAGTAAGGCTAATAATGTTCCCAAAGGTAGTCCCGTAACTAGGGCAGTGCCAGAAGTTTTGTCATAATAAGAGCTAGCGTACACTGGTGACTTTTGTCAGGGGATGTCAGCAAACCGTAGGGGCCCAGCAGGGTCGAAGCCTACTCGGGCCAAGGGTCTGCTTCTGAAAGGAAGACTCGGCCCTGATACGAAAGGCAACGAAGGAAAAAGAGTGCTTTTTTAGTCAGTAAAAGTCTGACACTATCTCCTGCTCCGCCCAAGAGTGGAAATGTCATTAGATTATTTACCCATCGAGAAAAAAGAAAGGGTGACAATATTTTTTTGGTAATTTTTTACCTAACTGTCTCGTGTTCAAGTGCGCGCACCCATGTTTGGTTCATAAGCACGGTGACAATAAACAAAATGTCACCAGTGCGCGCTAGCTCTAACTCTATATTTGTTGTAAATCTCTCTTTGAAAGTTGTCTTGCTATTTTTTTTTCTTTTTTTTTCTAGTTATTTTGCTTTTCTTGTTATTTTCTTTAAATGAGTTTTCAGTAACCTTCCCAAAATCAGCATGTTTATGGTTAAAAACTTCTTGTTAAGACCAATATAGACACAGTGCAATAAATTCGGGATTTAAATCAACAAGTATCGACATTTAAATGGCTTCCAATGAATTATCCTTTCATTAACCTTTGTAATTGATATTGGTTTACTTTCGAAGATAAATGACCAACGACAAAAGGAATTTATTGCGTCGAAACATTGAAATTCTGGCAAAATTAAGTTTTTTAATAAAACCAAGGAGTGCCACGTTCATACTTCTTACCAATCAAAAACCAAGCGAACGCCGGCGTTAGCGCGTGATTTTACGCCATTTAGGATGAACGATAGCGTCTGCATAGATTATACAATATTGAGCTTTTTATACATTTATAAAATGGATTCTTGGGTATTTATCAAAGTACATAAATAAGAAGTTATTCATAAAGTAGTCTGTAAATATCGAAAATAAACAAACTTTTCCGTTATTCCCTATATAACCTATACATATCTATAGGTTAAATACTTCTGTCTATAAAATTGTTTAACAAAAGACATTCTTCACTAATCTAATCTGTACATGAACCTTTTAAACCAATCTAGTTTATTTGTAGTTAAATTCCATTAAAGAAGTTGAGCAATTGCTGAATGCTAAGTTGCCAGAGTTCACTAATCCCTAAACTGAGTATTGGTGAATACATATATTTACTAGTACTCAGTTTAACCCAAGCCAAGCTAAGCCCAAGGGTCACAACCCTTGGGTTCTGCGAAAAACTTTTTCAAAAAGTATTCACATCAAACCACTAGTAAACGATTTCAAAATTCAATCAAGTTTCCACCTCGCAAATATCTATTTTAATTGAATTGAGATAAAAAAATATTTACCATTTTCAGCAAATACTTCAAAGGGTACCCAAGGTCTTCCAGCAAGGAATGCATTTTCCTCACATAAGGCTCTGGCACATACTCTTTACGTTTGACCTCACTGAAGCTCTTGTAGAAATCGTTTATTTCTGTCATGTTATAGCCTCGTAGGACCCTGAAAAATATAAACAATTTTATATAAATAGTGATGTAAAACTAATATAATAAGAGTACCTAAGTATTGGTTTCTCATTACCACAGAATACCTCTAATTGTTCTAATAAAAATAATAAAATAGCTAATGCCAACATAAACCTCAATGCAGTCGCAAAAGCCGCGATGCAACCAGAAGGTGACGATTCATGAAAACATTTCATAGAAATTGTTATGTGTGATGGTTGTCATATACACGAAACAAATATTTGTATGACACAGTTAGATGTTCCGGATCTGAGTGTCTTGTGTATGTGAGTTTACATGTTTATGAATGCACCCACGATACAGGAATAATATCAAAGCCAATTTCTATGACAACAAGTCGTTGCTCTGTTGTTACATTGTCTCGCAGCACCCGTCTGCAGGAGTCTACACAATTTGTAAATCCATATTGTCTGCACCAATACTGATAATGAAAAGACAGAGAACAATTCACTGTTCAATGCCTTCATCACACATACAAACGTATATGTTGAAAATCCCAAACGACCCGTAGCGATATAAAATATTCACTAAGGAATATAACATTTTATTAAAAGGCAAAAGCCCTTTTTTTCCCTTGAATCTTATTTGGTTTGCCTCTCACAAATCAGCAGACCTTAATGCCAGCTTGTCGATATTTATGCACTGTCGAACATAGAATTTCGTTTACTTAAAAGGATTATCGATCTCTCCGAGTTTAAATGCAATTAGGCAGTATTACATTGAATTGATTGAGATTGACAATAATTTGGTTTGTTATTAAATCTGTTTTACCTGAGATAAGTTCTCTCGGTAAAAAATAAGTTTTTTCCTCAAACGATAATGATGAATGATAAAAAAACTTACAATTATTTTGCCTATTTTAATTAGGTTACCTTTTCATACTAGGGTCTTGGGTTCGCTTCTGAAAAGAAACTACGGGCCTGGTATGAAAGGCAAAGAAGGAACAGAAGTGAGTTTTTAGTCAGTAAAAGTCTGACACACCCTTCCGTTCCGCCGATGATTTGCCTAACTAAAAAAAAAAACACTGCATGTGGCTTGAAACGCACTCTGCTGGTGATGATGATGATGATGATTTTAGCACTTACAACAAGTCGGTTATGTTTTGAGTCTTGGGCAAATACACACTCTCAGTGTCGCAGATAGTTACTGCTGGAAACGGTATATTGACCATTGAATAGTGGGTTGTTTCCACCTGCAAAGAAGTAAAATTAATAAGAACATTTAATTCATACGACTCGTTTGGCATAGTGGTAGAGCGTTTGGCTGTCTCAGCCCAGTCAGCCTCTAGTTAAGTTTCGACCGTTTCGTTTCGATTCTCTTGTGTCGATCGCCTCGAGGAGGCCACGGAGAGTAGCCCGAAAGCAGAAAACGGTCGTAACTTGGCTAGGGGGGCAAATCTTCATTTACGTACTACGTAGTTCTTTAATTATATTGACAATTGGAGATTACTGTTTTACTAACGCAGTGCAGTTACTTGTAAAATAGAAATAATGTGCTCAACTTAGTAAATTGAGCACATCATTTCTATTTTCCTATGTTTCAAGAGCTAGAACTCTGCTGATTCTCACACTTTCATAATATGAGTTCTATAAATACTGGAGGTATTATTTTATATAATTTATAGTACCTTTAGTATTTCCCCAGTGACACTCTTGTCATAATATAATGTTTGGTTAGTTGATATTAGAACTGCAGAAAGTGTGTGCTCTACACTTCGAGATTCACGTTTAATAACACGTAGTAGCGCTTTAAAATAAGTGATATTTTCTTTTGAAAAATTTCACGTGCATCCCAGAACGAGATGTTTTTGGAAGAAAACGTAATATTATTCGTTTTCATGCAATAAAAACTATTAGATTTTATACGAAATATAAACATACGAACGATGCTTTCATACACAGAAATATAAGTGTATCTTCGAAATGATACACCGACACCTTTTCTTTTTTTTTCACCTTTTTTTGATACACCTTTTTTCACATAATATACGTATAATTTGTTAGTTCTAAATTTGCGGCTTGTTGCGCCAAATAAAATGTTTTTCTTTCTTTATCAGTTTGATTTTTCTAATTATGCTGGAGTGAATTTTCAGTATATGTGAATGCATCTAAATACAATTTCCTACTTTTAGTGCATATCCGACCTCCAAAATCCAGTAGCTGAGTAATGCGATGGCTTCTGAAGATTCGGAATGAATATCAATGATCTGCATATGATAACCTGGACTAACCGACTTAACAAGCTTTCTGAGGCATGAAGGGGTCTCAGTATATTATGTGAAGCTAAAACGAGCTCCTCTGATTACAAATTAATAAAATAACTTATCTTTATTTTTAGTTTTTTCAGTCAATTCAACAACGTTCACTGAGCGATACTTAAAGAAATCTATTATTCCATTAGTACACAATGATATTATGATAGCTGAGTCACTTTCAAATTAAATTTATAGTCGGTAGGCTCATGAAATTTGTTTTCGTTTTGGTAAATTTTACTAAAGAGGGAATAAATGAAGTACATTCCACCTCCAAACTAATCGTATCAGGTAGCTGTATTTATTTATTCGTTACCTTTTCATGCATTAACCACTAAATGGATTCGCGTAAAATCTAGTACACGATGAGGTCATGGCTTGAATTCATTATTTCAGCCAAAAGACGACCGACTGAATGAATGGATGACTGCTGAAATAGACATCCCCTAAATGTCGCCACAACGACCGGTACATACGACGTTTCCATCTTTATTACCCAGTTTCAAGTTGAAGTTCTCCATGACACCAGTGAAGTTGGGTGGGTGACATGACACCGGTGGGGTTTTATAATAACTCATGCCTCCAGATTAGGACACTCATTCATCATTACAATATCTAAGTAGATAAAAACTAGCTTTTGGGCACGCCATAATTATGGCAGTAAGTCTATTTGAGGAGTGGCTGGAAGAACGTCACGGCATCCTCACCTTCTGCATGACACAGGTCCTTCTGTGAAGCAGTAATGCTAGCGAAGGAGGCGGCCGCATGCATAAGGGAACGGCCCTCAGGCCCCAGCCGCTAGGATCCCGATTCCGATTTCCAGCCACGTAGGCATAGGCTTGCGGACGGCGTGCAATGGGAAACTCGCCGTCCGACTTTCCAGTAACCGCCCGGGTCGAGCCCAAGTCATCGACGGCGCGTAATTTTCCACGCGTGCCTGAAAGAGATGTCAGCAAACCGTTGGGGCCCAGCAGGGTCGAAGCCTACTGGGACCATGAGTTATGCTACAGTGTACCCCGGGGCCCTGGAACGAAGGCAAAGAAGGAACAGGTGTGGGTTTTAGTCATTGGATGATTTCCCACCTAAGAAAAACGATAGAAACTAGCTTTACATAAACCTATTAAAAAAATATATTATTATTATGAGCCTGTTGTCTTGTGTACGGAAAAAGACCTCCCTTCCGTTATTCCACAATTTTCTATCCTTAGCCACTTCTAGCCAATCCTTAAGGCAGGAGTCCAAATCGTCACGCCATCCCCCCTTCTGGGCCTACCGCTACATAAATTATACGCGCTATTAATAAATTCGAACCAAAGGTCTGAAAACATGAGCCATATTACAAAATATTACCTGAAAATATTCATTGCAAAATATTTTCTGAAAATACTTATCGTGGAATGTTGTCAGAAAATATTTATTGATTTCATACATTCGTCGTTGATATTTTAACTGAGATAGCTCAAGGTTTTAATTGAGCACTCGTTACTGAAAAATGACCCCATTTATTTATATAGGCACTACGTATGAAGGCATTGGCACAGGACCGTTCATTGTGGCGGCACTTGGGGGAGGCCTATGTCCAGCAGTGGACGTCTTTCGGCTGAAATGATGATGATGATGATGATGAAGGCATTCAATGTTGATTGCTTTTTTTTTTTCCTTTTCAGTAATTTTAACGTATGTCTGGCAATTTGAGTATATTCTGCGGCCTACCCAAATGTCCTTTCCTTGGTATTGTTCGTCAAGTCGTTGAGCTCCTTAGTAGTCCTGGGTTGAGCTTTACGAATACTGACAAATGCTTGCACTGACTGGACAGGTCCACTCAAATCTGTATGGTTCTTTCTTCAAAAGACCATCTCAGAGAAATCTGCATTGTTCTCATGTGAATTGACCATTATATATTAACTGTATGGACTTTAAAATAGACTTTGACTCCTGAGATTGTTTCGGTGTTTCTTCTCAGGGTAGTCAGCTAGGAAACACCGGCCTCATCCAGTTTAAAATGACGAAAAAAAAATTGACGTGTAAAAGTTTTTTTTTAAACCTACTTACAAAATAAATATCATTTATCATTCAGTTTTAAAGTTAATGAACTGCATTACATAACAAAACAGGTTACAGATATACCTGCCAAAAATAAGAATGAGACTGTATTCAAACAGCAAACATGGAAATGATTTATTCAGAACATTGCGTAAAATGTTACTAGCTTATTTTGCGTAGTTCATCGCACTCGGCTTCTTTTACTTTGGTTACAAAGAACCCTTTTGTTAAGATAAATAAAAGTAAGTGAGGGGTAGAAAAGTTGAGAAGGAAAGGACCGCTCACGTATAGGGGCTGTTAATAAACCATTTTAGTTTTCCTCTGACGTCATTCTTTGGTTGGCTATTGTTTATAACTTTAAATAGATTTTGGTTTATAAGTGTTTTCCTGCTTATAGAGGCATTTTAGGAATAATATCACCTATTGAATTAAAATCATGTTATCTAACATGATCTTTATTATATAAAACTGAAGTAAGTACAACATTATTGCGACTGGGAATAAGCAAGGCTTGTTTGTCACATGTTGAACAAGTTGTGATAAAATAGAACGGGGTCGTGGTAGACATGAAGACGACGGAAATAGCGAGACGAACTAAATCGATTTCGTCGGAACTGAAAGGAGGAAAATGAACCCACGAAAGGTAAATGAAGTGGTGTAAGACCTTTGCCCAGGAGTGAGATAGAACCAACCAATAAACATAATCTTTTTCTTGATTTTTTTATATAGCCTCTTTTTATAATGTGAATGTGAAAACACTGTAGACTCAGCGAATTCTCTGATTGCTTTGATTATTTTTATTGTGCTTTTGGGTACAATATTGACTGGTCTATACTGTTTTTACATAATATCTATTAATACTGTAATATGAAAATATCGTAATCAGCCACTTTTTTTAAAAGAACCGACAAGAAACTGCATGGTTACTTACCATGCAGTTTCTTGTCGGTTCTTCACCATAGGAAGCGACCAACTTGGAACCATGTACTAGTTTCTGACATTTTATAAGTGCCTATGTGAAATAAAAATAATTTTGATTTTGATTTGATTTGAATCTTACAAAACATAAAAAATGTAGGCATGTCAAACAATGAAATTTTACGGTGAGGATAAATAAAGGTATCAGAAGTGAATCGAATCACCTAACGATATATATACCTAAGACATTTATGGGAACTTTTTTATTATTATTGATAGGCTTACGTTTGACCACTATCTCACCTGATGGTAAGCTATGATTTGATCGAGAATGGAGCACACTTGCCTAGAAGTAACCTATTCACTCTTGACATAAAAACCCCTGGGTTGCAGGGAATTCCACTCACATAATGAATGTGTTCCCAAAACGCCTTGTGCGAATTGGTGAGATGTCCACCATGTACCGATGGCGCAACGCCGTACATTTTTAATGATTCCATTCAAGATTTCACAACAGACGTTCGAGTGTAACAAGATTTCATTTTATAAAGCAATGCTGAAGTAACTTAATAGGCAAGAATATATGAAGAGAGACTACGGTGCACTAAAATCACAAATGAGCATGTTGCTTAGTTCATTAACATCACAAAGTAGGAGCTTATTGCATAATGTATTAGACGTGTCTGTGTTCAGCGTTTAGAACATGCTCTTTCACGTTCGTTTCTGAAGTTGACTGATTTATTAACTTGTTTTGCATGATAGAAGTGACTTCTTAATGCACTTTCTGGAATTAATCATGTAACATAATGTGAATTGTGATTGAAAACATAGCAAAAAAAACCACAATATTTGAATTGGATTTCACTCATCATCATCATCATTATCATTTCAGCCGATAGACGTCCTATTCTGGACATAGGCCTTCCCCAAATGTCTCCACAATGAACGGTCCTGTGCGTCTCGCATCGATCGGATTCCCACAACCTTCACCAGGTCATCAGTTCACCTTGTAGGGGGCTTTTCAACACTGCGTCTTCCGGTACGCGGTCGCCACTCCAGAACCTTTCAGCCCCAACGGCCATCTGTTCTGCGAGGAATGTCTGTGCCTGCCTATTGCCACTAAGTTTGGCGATTCTTCGTGCTATGTCGGCAATCTTGGTTCTCCTGCGGATATCTTCATTCCTGATTCGATCACGCAAGGAAACTCCGAGCATAGCTCTTTCCATTGCCCTTTGGGTGACTTTGAGCCTTCTGATGAGGCCCATTGTGAGCGACCACGTTTCGGAACCATATGTTATCACTGGCAACACGCACTGGTCATAGACTTTCGTCTTGAGACACTGTGGTATATTGGAGGAGAAGACACCGCACAGTTTTCCGAACGCTGCCCAGCCGAGTCGGATTCGTCGGTTGACCTTTTTCTCGAAACTAGATTTACCTAACTGGACTGTCTATCCAAGGTAGACATAATCGTGTACAACTTCGAATATAGAATTTCCAATCTTGATAGGAGTGGGTGCTACATGTT
Source organism: Mythimna vitellina (assembly GCA_949316375.1). Taxonomy (NCBI): domain Eukaryota; kingdom Metazoa; phylum Arthropoda; class Insecta; order Lepidoptera; family Noctuidae; genus Mythimna; species Mythimna vitellina. The sequence goes on along the minus strand of OX438688.1, from coordinate 26,254,109 downwards.
TCTTTGTCTTGACTTTAGTTTTGTCCATGTTCATTTTAAGACCCACTCTTTCAGAAGCTTTACTGAGGTCATTGAACATTGTGCTGAGCTCTTCCGTAGTCTCAGCCATGACTACTATGTCGTCGGCAAACCGAAGATGAGTGATGTACTCGCCATTGACATTAATGCCTACTACACTTCAGTCCAGAACCTTGAAGACATCCTCCATTGCGGCCGTGATTTGACTCGATTTGTGCAAACGGTCTCTGATGCCTAGCAAATGCTGAGGTGGTCACCCGTTTGGCGCATTCTGTACTTTTGTTCTTTTTTGCTTTGTGTTTGCAACCGTTGTGCTATGTCTGTCCCGAATAAAAATATTTTTCTTCTATTCCTTTGGCTAGAGTCAAGTTTAGAAAGTATTTAGGTTTTAATACAGATTCCAATAACATTGTTATTCATTTGAAAGCTGATGTATCGTAGTCAGCCTTCTCAGCAAGTGCCCGTTTCATTGTTTCCACATATTGTCCTGTTGTGTAAACACTTGAGATACAAGACTACATCAATTTTACATCACAAATTATCTAGTAGGTGTAAATACGCCAATATTCAAATGCGCCAGTGAGATTCACTTGATATTGTTCCGCCATAAAACCAAAACTTAACCTGCTAACTCGCACTAAGTTTGTGTATTGAGTAACAGCCCATCACTTCGTCTCTCAAAGAAGAATCGTACCCAAAAGGTTTAAAAGGCAGAATCGTTTTCTGTATGTAAGCTTGTCGCGTTGTCACATACTCGCATCGCACTACCAGTAGCATTATTACAAACTATTTTTTTGTAACTACTATTTTTAAATTATTTTTTTTAATTTATTTTGACATGAAATGAAATTGATTATGCATTTTGGAAATTTACTTGCTTGTATAATTACATTATGACAAATTTGTATTTTAATTTAATAGTACAATATTTTTTTCTTAATAATTTGTATGTCAATTGACAAAACATAGCGCACTACCTATTTTTTTAACATCTTGTATATTATAACCTATGTTTACGAATAAATGATTCTGATTCTTATTCTACATTTCTGTTAGCAACAAAGTAAAATAGATAGAAGTTATCATCAGAAGGTGTTCAGAAATCAGCTGGTAAATATTCAATAGACTATTCGAACAAATCGAAAAGTCAAGACTATTATGTAAACGAATGGAATAAGAAGAAAAAAACTATTTCCAGAGGTGTCAGCTTGCTTGAGTATTATTAAATTTTGATCAAGTCAGCGAGTTTTCTTTTACAGCAAAATTACAAAGGTTCTCAATAAAAGGGTGAAATACGAACTTCTAACTGAAGGATAGTTTATATGATTGATGACTGAATCTCAAAAGGAATATACTATATGGATAACTAGCTGTCACTCGCAGCTTTATCTAGGTCAAACTCGTAATAATTGTAAGCAAAAAAAGCATAATCAAACTTTTAATGTTCCCACTGCTGGGACTCAGGCCTCCGGTCTGGGAAAGGAAACGGGCCGTCATCCACCACACGGGCCCAGTGCGTGTTGGTGGATGTCACATGTCTTCGAATTTTTGGTTCTAGGCCATAGGGTTTCGTCACGATGTTTTTCTTCAGCGTTTTGAGAGCAGTAGTGATGAAATAAATTACACAAAGTAATGCGCCTGGTTGGGTTTGAAACCGCGGCCTACAACTCGTAAGTCGGGGCTGTTACCACTCGGCCATCACTGCTCTAAATAATAATAACAATTCTAAGCTTGCAATTGATTACGAAAGGGTCTTGTTCCTTTATTGTACTTTCACACAAAAAACGGCAGAGAGAAAAACATTAGGTAATTAAATTCTGTAGAAAATGTCCACATAATTATTTATGAATGTCAAAGAAGTGGAAGGCAAATGTGAGGATCATACGAGTACATATAATATAACTAGCTTCTGCCAGCGGCTTCGCCCGCGTGAAAGAAGGTTTCTCCATAGGAAAAAAATTCGGACCCCGTTTCATCAACTTAGAGGATTAATTTTGGAAAACCCTCTCTTAGTGCTCACTACGTCATAAAAGGAAACCTTGTGCAAATTATCACGTTCCTAAACCCTGTAGTTTCGGCTGTGTGTTGATATGTCAGTCAGTCAGTTTCCTCTTTATATATAAAGATACTAGCGACCCTCCCCGACTTCGCATGGGTGCAATACTAATTATTCTAAATATACTACAGAATGTCTTTATATACAACGCTTACAGCTTTTTTGTCATTAGACAATACAAAAATGTTTTCTACATTTGGCTACATCGACATACATATAAATTATTATTTTTTATTGTTTATTACAAGTGTAACTATTTACACGGAGCCGCAAAATATCTGGGTCGCTCGTAAAAAGTAGTATAGTTTCACAAATTCGAACGTTGAGTTCGGGAAATTAGTAGAATGTTCGTGAAACTAATAGACGTAGAATGTCTAACTGATTAATACTTTGGCATCAAAATACTAGAACAATATTCTAGAATGGAATATGAAACGTCTAGACACCTTTAGGACTTGAATACGGCGGTCTCTAATCGCCTCGTAAAAAGAACTGGGTCTGACTGTTTTCAAAATATTTTTACGTCATAAATTTAATTTGTAACTATGTAAAATACTACACAAAATACTCTTTAATGTTTTATATGTAACCAAGCAACTTTTTTAATACATCATTTATTGGAACGCTATTAACTTTGAATTCAGTACAATTCTGCGAATGAATAAATAAAATGAATTTAAGGATAATGTAACGTAATAGAAAATACAGAAACTTCGTAGAACCCAAGAGTGTTATTAAGTAAGATGAAAATATTATCAATAAAATATTCTGTAGTGTTTTATTGGATTTGGAATTCAATATTTTTTTTAAGGTGAGATATCATCTAATGACATCTCTTGCCCCTTTGTGTCAGACTTTTACTGACTAAAATCCACTTCTGTTCCTTCTTTGCCTTCGTTCCAAGGCCCCGTGAGGCTTGGACCCTGCTAGGTCTCTACGGTTCTTTTTTTTAAATTGATATAAACTAGTGCTTGACTGCGATCCCACCTGATGGTAAGTAGTGATGCAATCGTTGATGGTGAGGCGCACTAATTTATTAAGACCCTATTCACTCTAGCCTCAAAACCCCTAAATTATAAACGGGCGGGAAGGCCGCAGCAGGCGAATTGTTCCACTTCCTTAATGCAGGTATAAACGACGAGGCGAAAAGTTTGTTTCAAACCTTAGAGGTTTCAACAACGTAAGGGTAGATACCGGGCGTTCGTCGGGTTGTCCGATGATAGAAATGAAATGGTGAAATCAAGTCATGCAATTCCTGCAATTTCAACTCTCAAAAATGCATCCTGTAAAACACCGAAAGACTGGCTACCCTACGCCTGTGCTCAAGGCTTTGTAGATTGGACTTAACTAGATTTTGATTACCAATTAGCCTCTTTGCACGCCTTTCCGCCGAGTCCGAAGCTACCAGGTGGCATTTTGTAGCACCAGCCTATATGCAGTAGTCCACAGTCAAACGGACCCGTGCTTTGTATAACATTAAAAGCTGTCCTGGTATGAAGTACCGCCGGACTTTTGCAAGAACGCCGAGTTTTCTAGCAGCTACCTTGGCTTTGGACTCAATAAACCACCCAAAGTTAAGAAATTTATTTATATATACTTTATTGGTATGCACCAAGCTACAAATTTACACTTCCAAGAGCTGAAGGCAGTCGTTGTACTCCGGGGGTACATTCTGAAAAGTAGGAGCCAAGGTGCACGGCCTCCTTTTAGCGGTGAACAGATACGCTTGTGTTTTGGCGGCGTTGAATCCCGCCAGATTGGTTTCACTTTTTTTTTTTTTAATTGATATAAACCAGTGCTTGACTGCGATCCCACCTGATGGCAAGCGGAGATGCAATCATTGATGGTCAGGCGCACTAGTTTATTAAGAGCCTATTCACTCTAGCCTTGAAGACACCTAAATTATAGTTGGACGGGAAGACCGCAGCAGGCAAATTGTTCCAGTCCTTCGATGTACGCGGTATAAACGACGAAGCGAAACGCTTAGTCCGGACCGTTGAAGTTTCAACAACGTAAGGGTGGATACTCGCCGTTCGTCGGGTTGTCCGATGGTAGAAAGGAGATGGCGGAATCAAGTCATGCAATTCCCGCGCACACTCTTCAGAATGTAACCTGTAAAATACCGATAGGCTGGCTACCCTGCGCCTGTGCTCGAGGCTTTGTAGATTGGACTTAACCAAATCTGGATCCCCGATTAGCCTCTTCGCACGCCTTTCCACCGAGTCCAAAGCTGCCAGATGACATTTTGCAGCACCAGCCCATATGTGACTGCAGTACTCTACACACGATCGGACCTGTGCTTTGTATAACATTAGAAGCTGTCCCGGTGTGAAGTACCGTCGGACCTTTGCAAGAACGCCTAGTTTTCTAGCAGCTTCCTTGGCTTTGGACTCAATGAACCGCCCAAAATTGAGGTCTGAGGAAATTTCAACTCCTAAGAGCTGAAGGCGGTCGGTGCACTCCAGGGCTACATTCTGAAAAGCAGGAGCCAAGGTGAACGGGCTCCTCTTAGCTGTGAACAGACACGCTTGTGTTTTGGCGGCGTTGAATCTTACCAGATTGGTTTCGCCCCACTTGGAGACTGCCTGAAGTGAGAAATTCGTACGCTCTACCATAGCCTCTCTTTCGGACCGGATAAATTTCTTACTAGCCCGAGCACTTGGCAGGGATCTTTCTACAACTGCGCTATCATCTGCATACGCATAGGTACCGGGCATCAGCAGATCGTTGATATGCAGCAGGAAGATAGTTGCAGAGTGCTCTCAGAACTTCTTTGTTCCTTATGCGAACCTCGAGCATCGAAGTCGTGAGGCAGTATCAGTATCAAGACGAGAATCATGGATGAAGAGCTTTATCTCTCACCATATGAGCCAGTGTTTCATCAGGTTCAACCAGCGGAGGCAATGAGGGCCAACAGAAGTTTGCTTCGACCGACTTGACAAGGGACCAGAATGCTCTGCCACCAGACGGTTGCGCAGAGACCTTTGTGCCAATATGGGTAATGAGGTCGAAGCGAGCCTTTCTTTGTGCCTTTTTGTAGGACTTAGCAGCATGGTTGAAGGCTCTCTTCTTTGAGCTCAGATCCGGAACCTTGTGGTCACAAACGTCAATCCAGGCAAGAAACACTGAATGCTTACGCTGTTTAGCTTAAACGCAATCGGCGTTGAACCATGGGTGAGCTGTGCCACCAATGGGTATGTCGCGATAAGAGATGAAATATTCCATATCTTGACGTTTCACATCGATTATAGCATCTGCACAGCTCGACATATTTTCAAAAGAGAAGCAGACCTGCTGCCAAGGATAAGACGCAAAGAAGTGCCGCATCTCATTCCAAACTGCTGACTTGTAATGCCACATTCGCCGTTCGCCACGTAAGTCGCAGTCAGGTGGAAACGAAAGAAGGATGACTTCACCAGACAGTGATTTGAAGTTCCAAGTGGTGAGGAAACTGTTACGATATAATTAACTCCTATCGATGTCAACCAGATCTTCAATACTGTAATATAAAGAACAAACTGATGAATTCATAAATTTAAATACGTAAATAATGTTGTAGGTACTTAGGAACCTAGAGCTAGCACCGACCGGCTTTAACATATTTTTTACTGTCCGAAACACTGAGGTGTTTATTTTTTATTTCTGTGTTACCTATTTTTATAATGTGAATGTGAGAATAATGTAGATTCTTCATAAATTAACCATTTTTATTGTACTTTCGGGTACAAAGTTTCGCGGTTTTCACTGTCATCTCATAACTATTATTATTGTAATATGGAAATATTGTAAAATCAATAATTTTCTTGCCAGGTTATTCTCCATAGGAAACGATCCATTGGAACCGTGCACTAGCTTTTAAAGTTTATAAGAGAATTTGAAACATATTTGAAGAATAAAGATATCTATTGAAATAATTTCTACTTACCACAGTCAAAGTAGGATCAATGACAAACTTTTCCCAGATCATGTGTCCCAGAAAGCAGCATAAGGCCATGCTGGCAGCTATAATCATGGCCCACAGGAGATATACACTACTACTGGAAGCTTTGTAGAAGTAGTACACCCCATGCAGAGTGCAGTGCTTACAAAACGACTTCGACTTTGAAACAAGCGTAGCTTTGAGGGCCTTGTCGGGCGCCATTTTGATTAATCTTTTTTATCAGATTTTTTAAACTTTTACTTATTCTTGCAGGAAGTCGAAAGTAATGATCAATTAAAGAATTAAGTTTAAATAACAAGAGTTTTTAATAATATTTAAGGCATTATAACCAACGAACTGCTTTGATTAAAGGCTTCAAGTACCGAGGCTAACACATTGAAAACGAGATACAAATATCTCGTTAGCGTCGGTAATTAAGAGTACTTCATCTAATAGATTTTCCAAATTAATACACTAAACTAATATTATAGTGAGGTAAAATTGTTTGTTTGCTTGTTTATAATATGTTTGTAAAAGAATAATCTCAGAAAGTACTAATGGAAATATTATCATTATTTTAGTGTGTGGAAGCTAGAGTAATGATCTATTCTATTCTATTCTTAATCTACAGTTGTGCAACCTTCCTAAGGCCGGTTGATCTTGGATGCGTGATTCAAATTTTCTTTTTTTTTTGTGGTAAAAAATCATCAAAAAATTTCCAGCCCTTTGGAAAGAAAAACGTTTATTTACACGAAATGACGCAATCATAAAACTAGTTAACGAACATAATCAATTGATAGTGACGATATGCGTCACATCCGCGCAAAACGGCCGAACGCTCAGCATAAAGCTGCGGCCTCACGCTTAATGCGATGAGCGAAAGGGAATAAATACCAGACTTTTACTGACTCAGACCCGCCTGTATTTTAGTAGCCCATTGCTTTCCATGACCGCGGGAACTCTTTCGAACAATCAGCCAAGCGCAGTCCTAGCAAGAATTCGGCCCATCCAAGGTTCACGTTTTTTATTTCTGTTTGTGTCAGTGTGCCATTTAGTGTTGTAGAAAAAAAGTTTACATTAACATAAAAAATGTGACGTGAATCGATATAAACTTTCACGTTTTCGTGGAATTGAATATTGTTACCTTTAAAAATGCACGGTCCCTGTAGGATAGACGACGGAAGCATAACCGCGGGAAAAAACTAGTTCGTAATACTTAAATTTAAAAAGCCTCAATTACTGAATTATTTACCTCTTATTAATTAAAATAAATTGTTGTTGTTGACAAAGTTCAATTAATTTCAAATAAAAGCTTTACATATTTACTTCAGTAGAGAAAGAGTGTACTTCATAATTGATAAAAGTTATTGATGATCAAAGTTTTATACTAATGTATTTTAATGTTTTTGGACTAGTTAAGTCCGTCGGATTTTGCTAGTTACTATAAAATGGTAAGTAAACTATTTTGGCATTTATTTAGCGTTGTTTATTATAGTTTGAAAACTTGCTCAGTTTTTTAAAATTTGCAATCGTTTTATTCTTCTTTCGTGTCAGTTTAACTCTTTTGTCCAACGTTTATGTAAAAAGAACACTGATGGCCGAGTGGTAACGGCCCCAACTTACAAGTTGTAGGTCGCAGGTTCAAACCCAGCCAGGCGTATTACTTTGTGTAATTTCTTTCTTCACCACTGCTCTCAAAACGGTGAAGGAAAATGTCGTCGACAGATGGACGAACGGACAACAAAGTGATCCTATAAGGTTTCTGTGTTTTCCTTTTGAGGTACAGAACCCTAAAAAGGACTGAATTAATTAATGCCACCACAATAGAGAACCTCTTTTTTGGAGTTTATTATAAATCAAGTTCACTAATATTTAGTGACAAATTAAACATACATAAAATACATTTTCCTCATGAATATCACTGCGGAAAATAATAATTGATTCAAGCCTTAATTAAAATGTAATCAGGGTTCTTAAGTTCACACGTTCCGCGTTCAAGCCTTAATCACATTTACGTGGGACAGGGGATAAAGAGATCGAGCGAGATACAAACATTTTGAGGTAAGATTTATTAGACTTTAAGATTGTTGCGATTTTGGGATTTCATTACGGTAAGTCATGGTGTGAAATTAGACAAAGTTCCTTATTTTTACTTATCTATTTTTATTAAAAGTAAAGGACAATTTGGTATGTAAGAATTAAACATTTAAAATTATAATTTTATTTTTAACTGATATTTTTTTATGTATAATTTATAAGTAGATGGATATTTAATTTTAATTTTTAAATTAAAATTCGTAATAGAATCTTATGTGAAATTCGGCAATTTTGCATGAGATTTTATTTTTTATTGCTTTTCACAATATCGATAAATTAATCGAAATTCATATTACTAAAAGAGTTATGAGTATACATGTGGGTGGAGGGAGACGGAGGCAAAGAAAATAAGGATGGATTGTTTGAAGAGTGATATGAAAGCTTTTTTTTTTCACATGACACTTAAGTTAGTGTTAGCGTGATGATTGACAGGACAGAATGGAAGAAAAAAACGTGTAGCACCGACTGACATCTTGAGGAAAATTTAAAATTGAGTTTACATTAGTGTGTGGTGTCGTATCGTGGCGCATTTCGACGCAGTGGATTGGTTTCAAAACTCATTTTGACTTGAATAGATGCATTTGATTGGTATACGGGCAGTAGGTATATGATATGCTACGATACAGCCACGGCTTTTAGCTTAATTGTTTAAGCATCATAGGTACTATGTTGTTCACGAGCACAATGTTTTACCAACTTCCTTGTAGGAACAAAATGGTCTTTAATAGGATCATATTGTGTACTTTTATGAGCCACGAAACAGAAGCATGTACTGATATTTATTTAGTTATTTGCTTTGGTTCCATCTTGTAGGATAAAAGCTCCCTTGTCTTTTATTTTAGTAGAGTAAACTTTGTTTTGGTTTTAGTTTATGAAAATTTGGCAGTACACAAATATCCTGTTTTCCTTCTAGATCAAAATGTCAAAGAAGAAACAGAAGATAGACAGCGCATACTACGTATCTTTGATCGAAAGGATTACAACGTTACACGGGACCAGCCAATTCACGTCTAAGAGAGGAAGGTCGCTGGTACTATGGACCTTTGCCATGATCGGGAACGTGCTGCTGACTATTGCCTTCATCATGTTCATCAAGCAGAAGTTTAATGAAAACCAGATTGTAACAGCTGTGAGTCAAATATTTTATAAATAAGTTTTTTTTTCTCTCTTCGTGTGTATGTGTGTATGATACTTTGCTTGAACAGTAAGGTTTGATCACAGTTTGATGGTGAGAAACTTTATGAAGCTGTTTTTGGTGATTTCGCTTTTGTTACCTATATAATAACTGTGCCCTTATGGACAGATGGGGGACAGGGGTAAAGAAAAAAATAATGGATCGTGTGAAGAGTGATATGAAAGAAAAGGGAGTGATAGCATGACGGACAGGTGATAGGACAGAATGGAAGAAAAAAACGTGTTGTGCCGACCTCAAATAACACGGGATAAGAGCAGGAAGATAATGATGAAACAAGAACTGTGTAATATTTTTTATTTTTTGTATTACTAAATCGACATCAATTTTCTTTATTTAGACGAAAAAGGTTGTACACAAAACTTTACTTTTTTGTAAGAGGTCTTCTTCTTGTTAGCGTTTCGATGGAAAAACTAGTTAAATTCCTTGCCTGGCCCTGTGTTCGGCCACGGTAATGCCGTCCGCTGATGCTGTCATTAGGTCCCTACGTTGACAGGTAACAGGGCACGTGATGCAGGATCGAAGGTGGGACATGGTTTGCGGAGAGACGCCGCACAAACACTGAAGATCGGAACCGTCCGAGAACCCTATCTGTGGAGACTGTCTTTGCTGCGCCCAACTTGGGTGCGGAATCTGTTTAGAGTTTTCCAGGTGGGCCATGGCAACTCGTGTCCAAGAGAGAGGCTCTCTGACGGCTCGACAAAATCATCAGGAGGTTTAAACTTCTCCCGCCAGAGGTCGTATCTCACCGAGGTGGTGTTACCTTGAGATGGGCTCACGCTGGCAACAAAACTTTTACGACTTTTAAGTCTCAGGGGCACCGTAACTGTAACTGTGCATTGGGTGGCGAGGGTCGTTTTGTTGTTTCGCCCTTTCTATGCGGCTAGCTACTGCCCTGTGAATTTCTGGGGGTGCAATGCCGATTAGTTGATACAACATTCGTACTGGAGTCGGTTTAAGGCAACCAGTGGCAATTCGGCACGTCTCATTAAGTGCTGTATACTAAGTTGGAGTGGGTGGAGCGGCTCCATACTGGGCAGGCATATTCACCAGTGAAGAAGCAGAGCACCATCCCAGTTGTCCGCAGAACTTGGGGAGACGCCCCCCATCTAGTGGATGTTAGGCGACGTAGCAAGTTGTTTCTTGTATGCACCTTCTGCTTAACTTTGACGCTTTATGACCAATATTAAGCGACGATAAACAAAATATACTCGCTATTTCAATTACTTTATTGGAATCACCGGCCATTAATAGCGTACTTGAAATAATGAGTTTAGATTTCTTCACCTTCATGATTACTAAGTTTTGCTAACTAATGTAATTTCACTCCGTATGATTTAAGTTCTTTGAAATTTTCCCCACTGTGTTCCACCACTTTGATAAAATATTCTTTTTACAACTACACCTTTGCTTTGTATCACCACAGCATGACTAACTTCCCTTTACAACGCGGAGGGAAATTGGACATCTGATTGGCTTTTCAAATTAGTGACACAGTCAAAGGATTGATTTGACTGTTCAAAGTCGTTCTAAAATTCTCGATGCTGCTCTATTCCGACTACAAAGATTGACACTGCATATTTGGATGCACATGTTTCTGTAAAAGCCGGAACTACAGTACGACACCAGCAATTTATACTACGCTTACTCATAAAAATATACTTTACAGTCGAGGCTTTTAAAGAGAAAACGTGATAACTGTTATATTAATTAGGACACTTATTTGAAAATTGGTACCATTAGTAGTTAATTTTGTTTCTGTATTAGCTCATAACTAACTTGGGTTCTCAACTAACGGTAGGAGGATTTCACATCGGCGTGGGGTCGACGATGAAGTACCTGGGACTCGTTATCGACAGTTGATGGGATCTCGAGGAGCACTTTCGACGTCTGGCTCCCAGATAAAATCGGACTGCTGCCTTCGGGCGGCTCCTGCCCAACTTGGGAGGTCCAGACGCCTCCTGCCGGAGGCTCTACGCGGCAATCGTTCGGTCCATGGCCCCTTACGGCGCACCGGTATGGATGCCGGCGCTGTGGAAGCAGCCGGTAGCCCGGATAAACGCATGCCAGAGGGTCATTGCCATACGGATGGTGCGAGGATACTGGACGATTTCCCGCGAAGCGGCGAGCCTCCTTGCTGGCCAGCCATCATGGAATCTGGAGGCAACAGTTCTTGCACACAGGCACGATCTGCGCATGGAGATGCAAGGCCGGGGCGAAACTCCTCTGCCGCGACAAGTCGCAGCATGGCGGAAAGAGCTCCGGCGGGATCTCATGGCAAAATGGCGACAACGACTGTCGTGACTCAGTGCTGGGCACGCTACAATTATGGCGGTAAGAGAAGAAGTGAAGAGGGGACCCTCTTTGAGGCGTGGTTGGAAAGACCTCACGGCGTCCTCACCTTCCGTATGACGCAGGTTCTCACCGGACACGGTAAGTCCGGGAAGTTCCTGCACCGGATTCATTCGGAAACGACGCCCGGGTGTCGCCACTGTGTGGAACGCCCGGAGAACACGGTAGAGCACACGGTGGAGGTGTGCCCCGCTTGGGCAGAGCAACGCCGTGTCCTCGTGGGGGCGATCGACGGCGGCGATCTCTCGCAACGGGCCTTGGTACAGGCCATGGTCCGGAGCGAGGAGGAGCGGCGAGCGGTCGCTTCCTTCTGCGAAGCAGTAATGATAGCAAAGGAGGTGGCCGATCGCGTGTGGCAACGGTCTTCACGCCCCAGTCGCCGCCGGGATTCCGATCCCGATTTCCGGCCACCGTAGGCGCGAGCTTGCGGACGGCGAGCAATCGGTGGCTCGCCGCCGACCGTCCGGTAACAGTCCGGACCGAGCCCAAGTCATCGACGGCGCGTACTGTTCCACTCGCGCCTCAAGGAGATGCCAGCAAATCGTAGGGGCCCAGCAGGGTCGAAGCCTACTGTGGCCACGGGTAGTGTGAAAGCGAAACCCGGGGCCCTAGGACGAAGGCAACAAAGGAACAGGAGTGGGTTTTTAGTCAGTAAAAGTCTGACACTATCTGCCACTCCGCCCAAGAGCGAGATTTGTAAAAAAAAAACCCTAGTCATATAATCTACTATTACTTAGCGTTTTATAACATCTGTTACTTCGTTATTTTTGTATATTTCTTCACAATTTTTTTAAATATATATTAAAGACTACATTTTAAGCAGCTTGGCATAAAACAACGAATTTATCTAAAATTCTAGTTAGCTTAGTATAAATTGTTGCTGTCGAGTAAGTCATATGTTTTGCTTGTAAATCTTAAGATAGAAGAGAAGAGTATCAATTTGTTTTGGTTCACTGTGCGCGTCTATCCTATACGGAAAAATATAAATCTTCAAGATGGCGGTGCATGCAATGTTATCCGCAGAATACTCTGCATTTACATCATTTATCCGTATATCATAGACGCGAACTATAGCAGTGAACCAAAGTAAATTGGTAGTTACATAAAAGTTTATTAATAGTAGTATCATTGAAACTCAAAATGAATATGAATCATGGAATGCTTGTTTCAGAAATAATAAATCAAATATCGAAAAAACCAGAAAAAAAACCACCACAAAACCTGTTTGGGCAATAATTGCTTTGACTTACTATATTATTAATAATTGTAACGAGTCTTTTTTGTCTCGTCACATGTTTTAGTTTGGTAGGCGATTTTTAATACGAAGGCATGGTTCAAAGGACTTATTTTCCAATTCCATTAAAAAGTCTGTCAGATTTTGACAATTCTACTCTGCGGTTAAATTTTATAATGGAATTTCGATACGCCTGATTTCTTTTAGAATCAGCGCCAATCCGTAGAGAATCCGAAGAGCCGTTAAATGGCTTTACAAAATTTAAAACAGCTAAAGATGCTGCTTTAGTAAAAGTCCGACAATATTTTTTTCCGGTAAGAACTCATTTTGGATTTCTCCACGACGCTATGACGCTAGCAGTTCAAATCTGTCTCTCATGACTCATATTTATTAACAGATTTATTGGTTTTCGCTCGTTTTGTGACCTTTTGGTGCTGCGGTTAGCGCACTAGAGCTCTTTGACAAAAAGAAACTGTAAGTATTTTTGTTAAAATGCCACGTGACCTCGTGTTTCCGATTTCGTGGAACTTTCGTGCTAATTAAACTTTTTAAAATGTTGTTCTAGCCGTCCGGCGTTTCTTTCTTTTGAATTTCGAGTTTGTTTTGGGATATCGAGTGTCACTACCAAACAGCTGAACGAATTTAAATAATTATATATTGTACTTGTGTCAAATAACAAATGTGTTCCTATAATCCTATAAATATTTCCCTAATAGGATCAATTTAGTCATATGTGTATTTTAGTGAAGACTGAATACGTGTGGCACGAGTGGATGTATTTCCGTAATAGAGGGATAAGGAAACATTACAGAAGGTTTTTGTTTTTGCTTACCGAATGAAGGAAAATTTGGTAGATTTGTGGGTTGACGTAAAAGTAAGACAGAAATATGAGTTGGACTGATAGAGCCACAGTCACGATCATATTGTAACACATGTTATTAAAAGCATTTGTATTGACATCTCACCAGTTTTTATTTATGTTGTAAATCTTTGTATAGATGCAAATTTCCTGAAGAATTAAAACTTTCTGTTATAATACCACTAAATAAAAAAGATGACCCATAAAATATGAAAATTTTTAGGCCTATTGCACTTGTTCCAGTATTTTCCAAAATTATTGGAAAAGTTATTTATCATTCCAAAAAAAAAAACAATATTCTAACCAAAGAACAATATGCCTTCAGAAAGAATAAAAATAATAATAAGGCAATCTTTAAATTAGTAAATAAAATTACCTCAAATATGGACAAAAAATATATCAGTGTCTAAATAGATTAAGTTCACATTACGTTAGTAGCAACCTTTCACGCACACTGTCATACTTCACACACTCAAATGACGTTCATACAGTCCACTCATCTAAAATTAAATTGTAAAGAAAGCAGTGTGCAATAAATACCCTTTTAGTAAAGACGTATTAAAAAGTTTTATTTCACCAAACAAGCCGATATAGACTTTATCGTCGTAGACATATGGTCCAAATCGAGACGGATTTATAGATAAAAAATCTAGTGACCGCGTGCGCCGTCGCGATACCGCGAGAACAATAGCATTCCAGAATTTATCTTTGCTAAATCGTGCGAGTAAATAATACATCATTAGCAAAATAATCATTCAAATCTATATCAATATTGTTTGGATTTTGGAGTTTCAACGTCTACACATTTGTACACCATGGATGCGCTTCTGGCATATCAAAAGGAAGTGCTGGATAACCTGAAGAAGTCGGAGAAAAACTATAAAAAGACACCTAAAGATCGGTTAAAGAAACCTTACTTAGAAACCAGATTAGACAATTTGGAGCAGCTGTGGATAACGTTTAAAGATGGACACAAGTCTCTCATAGGCAAGGTCACCTTGAAGGACAAACAGGACACATACTTCACTGAGGATATGTATGAGGAGTTTGAGGAATTATATGTATCATACAAAACTTTATTGAAAGAAACCCTGCAGCCCTATCTCGCGTCATCAAGTGGAACTTCGTCCGTAACACCGAAAATAAGTGCTGAACAAACAGTCAGTGAGTGCGAGGTTAAATTACCACGTGTGCAGTTACCTACGTTTAGTGGTAAATACGTTGAATGGCAGTCGTTTTATGATATGTTTAATTCGCTTGTGCATTCTAATAAGAATTTGTCTCCAGTGCAAAAATTGCATTATCTTAAAAGTAACCTGTCAGGTGAGCCGGAAACTTTGTTACGTAATTTTTCTATAACTAATGAGAATTATGACGAGGCTTGGAAACAGTTACTTAAACGTTATGATAATAAGCGGTATAATTGTAATGCACTTATGAGATTATTGTTTACGCAAAAACCGGTTACTAGTGAATCTCCTAGTGCCATTAAGCATTTATTAGATACAACTACAACTTGTTTACAATCTTTGCGTAAAATGGATATTAGTCCTGAGTCAATTAACGATGCGTTTGTTATTTATTTAGTGGTTTCTAAATTAGATCCTGAATCCATTAAGCAGTGGGAATATCAGTTGGGCGTACTTAGTAACGATTTACCGACATGGACACAATTATCTGAGTTTTTGGAATCGAAATCCATCCATCAATCCATCAATGATTGCATCTCCGCTTATCATCAGGTGGGATCGCAGTCAAGCACTGGTTTATATCAATTAAAAAAAAAAAAAAAGAAAAAAAAAATTAAGGTCGTTGGAGATGATAGACTCGAATAAGGTACGTAACAATACCAACACAAAGTCGAAGTCTTTTCATGGGTCCATAGAAAGTAAAAAGAATAATTCTAATATACCTAAATGTTCTAAGTGTAAAGGTGAACACTATTTATACAATTGCAAGGAGTTTAGTCAACTTAGTGTCAAGGAAAGGCAAGATTATGTTAAAAATAATAACTTGTGTTTTAATTGTTTCTCTCCATCTCATCCAGTTTTTAAATGTCGTAATTCAGCGAGTTGCAAGCGATGTGGCAGGAGGCACCATTCATTATTACATTTTGAAAAGGAGGTGAGCAGCGAATCAACGAGTGAGGACGTTTTGGTGCAGAGTGAGTCGGACAAATCCGTGAGTACATCTATTTCAACTAATTTTTCGAGTAGAGGTTTAGAACCGAGTCGAGTTTTGTTAGCTACTGTATCTATTTGGGCATACAGTGAGCATGGATACAAACAACAGTTGAGAGGATTATTAGATCAAGGGTCGCAAGCGTCTTTTGTTAGCGAGTCAGTTGTTCAATTACTTGGACTTTCACGTAAACATGTTAGCGGTACAGTTTCCGGGATAGGCGGTAATGGCCACACTAGTGTGAAGCACATGGTTTCTCTTCGAGTGGTATCACGTCATAACCCTGAGGTTTCAATCCAAGTAAATGCATACGTTTTGCGATCTGTTACGTCATTGCTTCCTTCAACCGAGTTACATACACCTGAATGGCTACATTTTGATAAAATACCACTAGCCGATCCAGGTTACGCCACACCTAGTAAAATAGATATTCTTCTTGGAGCAGAGGTATATAGTGAGATTTTATTGGATGGTATCATACGTCACAATAAAATATTGGCACAAAACACTACCCTAGGTTGGGTATTATCAGGAAGGGTGTCAAAAAATTCAACTTCTGCTAACAATGGAATAATCACCATGCATTTACACCTAAGTGGAGAAGAACTGCTTAGGAAATTTTGGGAAATGGAAAATGAGCCCAACTTAATACAGAAGAAGATGACAGACATAGAACAACGATGTGAAGAATTTTATGACAGGACAACTACACGAGATAAAAAAGGAAGATTTATAGTTAAGCTACCTTTTGATAAAGAAGATCCAGAGTGTCAATATGGAAAATCAGTAGTTATAGCTACAAGAAGATATAAGTATTTAGAAAATAGACTGCAGAAGGATCCTAACTTAAAGGAAACATATAACAATGTTCTACAAGAATATCTTACAATGAATCATATGATACCAATAAATAAAGAAGACATAGATAATCCTAAGGCGGTTTATCTCCCGCACCACGCTGTGGTTAGAGAAGATAAAGACACCACAAAAGTACGAGTTGTTTTCGATGGGTCATGTAAAGGATTGAACAACTTTTCACTTAATGATAATCTGATGGTGGGTCCCAAGTTACAACAGGATTTGAGACACATCCTGATGCGTTGGAGAAGCCACAGGATTTGCATAGTAGCTGATATCATTAAGATGTTCAGAATGGTGAAAGTCGATTCCGAGGACTCAGACTTCCAAAGAATTGTATGGAGACCACAAACAAACGAGCCGCTACAACATTTTAAATTATTGCGTGTGACCTTCGGTACTGCATGTGCTCCTTATTTGGCCGTGAAAACCCTTCAAAGATTAGCTGATGTAGAACATGCAAGGTTTCCTACTGCATCAAGCATAACAAAGAAGGATTTTTATATTGACGATCTCCTGACGGGCTGTGAGACACTACCAGAGGCTATACACATATATAACGAAATGAACAAGTTGATGAACAGTGGTGGCTTCGAACTGCAAAAGTTTAGTAGCAATAATCAAGACTTATTGACACATATAGGAGAGGATAATCACAGTAGTGCCGATTCATTAAGATTAAAATCAACTACTGTCATGAAGGTATTAGGCTTAAAATGGAATAAGAATATGGATTGCTTTCAGTATTCACTCGACTTACCCGGCATCAAACAACCTATTACTAAACGGCAAGTATTGTCGGATGTGGCCCGACTATATGACCCGTTAGGATGGATTGCGCCCGTGATAATCAAGGCAAAAATATTTATCCAAAAACTGTGGAGGTCGAAGCTTGATTGGGATGATGTACTGACTGCAGATTTAGCGAGTGAATGGTTACAGTTTAGAGAAAGTTTGATATATTTACATAAGATAAACATACCACGATGGTATTGTTTTAGTCCAGGGTCAAAGGTTGAGTTGCATGCATTTGCTGATGCTTCAAAGGTAGCGTATGGGGCTGCTGTATACATTCGTGTTATTAATAATAACAACGAAACATTTGTAAGTTTGGTATCAGCAAAAAGCAAAGTTGCTCCTATTGAGAAGGAGATATCAATTCCTAGACTAGAACTATGCGGTGCAGCTCTAGCAGCAAAATTAGTATTTGAGGTTTCACAAATAATGAACATTCCGAAAGAGAACTTGTTTGCGTGGTCCGACTCAACAATAGTTCTAGCCTGGCTGAGAGGAGGGTCTAGCCGCTGGACTACTTTTGTGAGCAATCGTGTGTCAGAAATTTTAAATATTTTAGACTACAGACAATGGAAGCATGTTACAACTGATTCGAATCCAGCTGACTGTGTGTCGAGAGGCATCGCTACACAAGATTTACTTCAAAATTCATTATGGTGGTCAGGACCTTCTTGGCATTCACAAGGAAGTACAGAGTTTGATAACGCTGATATTATCGAGGAGACTCATGAAGAAGAAAAACATACATCTTTAACTGCTTTACCTGTATTGGAAAATAAATTCATCTGGACTATGTTTTCATCACTTGCCAAAACCTTAAAGGCTATTTCGTATTGGAGAAGAGTTTTACAGAATTTAAGAGTACCAAAGGAAAAACGAAAATTATATGCGAATATTATTACACCGGCAGAGAAAGATAGGAGTTTAATTATATGCATCAAACAGGTTCAAAGAGAGAATTTTAGTGAAGAGATAAAACAGTTAAAGTTGAAGAAGTCAGTCCCCAAAAAAAGTAAGCTTCGCACTCTTTATCCCTTTTTTGATGAAAATGGGATACTAAGAGTTGGCGGTCGTATTGATGAGTCAGAAGTAACTTATGATACGAAGCATCCCATAGTTATGCCTGCTAAGAGCCATCTTACCAGTCTTATAGTTAGTGATGCTCATCTCAAAACCTTTCACGGTGGACCGCAAGCTATGTTGTGCTATTTAAAAACGAAATATTGGATATTACGAGCAAAAGAGATAGTTAAAAGTCACTACAGATTCTGTGTAAAATGTTTAAGATATTCTAGGTCTAAAAACACCCAACTGATGGGTCAAATCCCAGATGTTAGGTTGAAACCAACCAGACCTTTTAAATCATCTGGATGTGACTATATGGGGCCTATTAGCGTGAGATTTTCACCCGGTAGAGGGTCGAAATCCTATAAAGGATATATTTGTTTGTTTATTTGTATGGTTACACGAGCCATTCATTTAGAGGTAGTAACAGATCTGTCATCAAAGGCATTCATTGCAGCGTTTAAGCGTTTCACAGCACGAAGAGGTCATTGTCAAGATTTATATAGCGACAACGGCACTAATTTTGTTGGTGCCAACAGACAGCTTCGTGAGATGTTCGATCGAGCTAAGTCAACTGTGCCACGTGAAATTGAGGAGTTATTGAGCTTAGAGCACACAACATGGCACTTCATACCTCCACATTCCCCTAATTTTGGTGGTCTGTGGGAGGCTGGAGTTCGCAGCGTTAAAACACATTTATTTAAGGTGATCGGAGATAGCACACTCACATATGAGGAGTTATCTACTGTTTTAGCACAGGTCGAAGCCTGTCTTAATTCTCGACCAATCACAGTAATGAGTGATGATCCTAACGAACCTCAAGCTCTAACACCGGGACATTTCCTCATAGGTGAACCGTTGATAAGTATTCCCGATGAAGATAATTCTAATCATAACATTGTAGGTTTGGATAGATGGCGTTTAACACAAAAAATAGTAAATAACTTTTGGAAACGTTGGTATAGGGAGTACTTGGTTAATCTTAATCAGCGATACAAATGGAACACTAAAAAATCTGAACCCGATGTTGGTGATGTTGTAATTTTAAGAGATGATAATATCCCACCTGCTAAATGGATTTTAGGGAAAATAACCAAAAAATATTTAGGGCCAGACAATATTGCACGAGTTGTATCTGTTAAATGTAAGAATGGCGAATTTAAACGTCCCATTAGTAAATTATGTTCATTACCTAAGTGAATTTTATTGTTTACTCACTATTATAATGTTAACTTAACAACTTAACTATGATGTTACAATAATAGATATCTGTGTACCTTGTCCCTTCTTACCAGTTATCAAGAACCGTAAATGTAAAATACCTAAAATATACAAAATGTATAATAACTTTCATACTGCAAATGTTATGTCTTCTTTGTTACATTTCTATGCAAGGTTTTGTTTGCTAAATCATTAGCATTTTGTCGCTTAAATGTTGTCTTTTGTATCACGGTGGGCGGAGTTCTCTCATCATTGTAAAAACGTTAACATTTTAAAATTTTAAAGACATATATTTTATATGCATGTTATTTTTAAGTATAGCATTTAAGTACATACCAGTATTACTAATAGGTACACATACAAAGATTGTTAGACATAAGTAGGTACTCACAATGTACACTTTGATGTGTTCTGGATCTTTAATTTATGTTCTCAGGTTTTTTTTGTGTTTTGTATATCGTTTTTTTTTTTTTTTTTTTAAGTTTATAAAGTACTACGTCCTTTGGTGGGCATTATGTCTAAATAGATTAAGTTCACATTACGTTAGTAGCAACCTTTCACGCACACAGTCATACTTCACACACTCAAATGACGTTCATACAGTCCACTCATCTAAAATTAAATTGTAAAGAAAGCAATGTGCAATAAATACCCTTTTAGTAAAGACGTATTAAAAAGTTTTATTTCACCAAACAAGCCGATATAGACTTTATCGTCGTAGACAATCAGTCTTAGCCTTATTCATGGACATAACGAAGGCTTTTGATTTTGTTGACCACAAAGTCCTGCTCATAAAACTAAATAAGCTTGGATTTACAGGTAATGTCTTAGAACTAATTAAGTCGTAAGTGTGCAGCCGAAAATAAAAAAAAACAAAAATTGAAAAAAATAAAACAAAATCTACAATGACTTTCTTTTCTAAACAGAGATTTATATATTACGGCGCACCACAGGGAAGTGTAATGGGTCCATTATCCTTTATTATATAAACGATATCCCCAGAACAATAGAACATCCCACGACTGTATTCACTGATGACTGTACTACAATATTTATAGGAAAGATCCTAGACATATTTGAAAATAAAATAAATAATAGTTTGAGATTAATAATTCAATGACTGAAATACAAACAAAACAAAAAACAAAAAATATTTTAAAATTAATTTTGGAAAAACCCATATCATAAACTTCAACCAATGAACGAAACCTATTAATCCTCTTATTTCGTTTGAACAAAACGTTGTTTCTTAAATTGAAAACATAAAATTCTTAGGGGCTTTTATTTACTTTATCATATGACATGGAAGACACAGTGAACATGTGATAAAAAAAAACTTAACCAATGTTTTAATAAGTTTGCCAATTGCAGTACTGTTCTTACCGCTTGTTACGCATTCGTCTTCACCACACTGCGATACGGCGTAATATTCTGCATTAACTCTTCGGTATTTAAAGGCCAAAAGAAATGTCTTCATGAAAAAAATACTGACAGCTGCAAACCTTTCATTATTAATTTGAAAATATTGACACTTCCTTCATTATATATTTATGAAGTTATGTTTAACAAAAATAACAATAACATCTTTGAAACCCTATCCTCCAAACGCCATTAAGGATCACTTAAATTAAAAGCCCATCAAACCCTCCAATAACCCTTTTAAAAAAAAAAAAATTAGGTATGTCCTCGAAAATATTTAATAAACTACTTAAGTCTATAATAAGTTATTAACTTTTTCAAAAAGTACTCCACGAATTCTTACTACAAAAAGTATGCAGAGTGGAAAAATAAGGCGGGCCCTGGAGGGAAACTACCTTTAATCCTTGAGTTGGCTCATTTTGATTAAAGGAAATATTCCTTTATGTTTAAAAAGAAACAAAACTGCATTCAATAATTTTCTAAAACTCCTTTGCCTCGCCCGGGACTCCAACCAACTAAAATTAAAAAAAAATCAAACACTTGCTATTTTATTTATTACACTAATCGTTAGGATTATTATTCAGGATACAAATTTTCTAACACGCATTTGGTCTTATTTTCGTCTGTTGTAACTCTTGTACAACAAAATAAGACCAAATGCATAAAGAATACTGAAGAATACATATTTAGTACACAAGTCCTGGCAAAAGCTATTGAAACAAAAAAAAAAAGAGGACAGCTGATTAACGCAGACAAGCTTAACCCGCTATTGGGTTCTCGTTGGAAGAAGAAAGATTTTGCATGTTTATTTCTTTTAATATATTATAAGCTGTTCAGAGAACTATCCAAACGCTTAGTAGACACTTCGCGTGACCCAAGGGCTGGCTTTTACCTCGGTCAGAGATTAAGCATTGCCATACAACGTGGCAATGCCGCCAGCCTTTTGGGCACACTTCCAGTCGACAGCGATGCGGAGGAGTTTTTTGACGCCATATTTTAGCTTTTAGATTTTTTATTTAAGTGTATATATGTTAAGTGTTTTATGTAAAAATAGTTTTGTTTAAATTGTATATGTATATGTATTAAAGTAATTTTGAATCATTACTTTTAACATTCATTTTGTCTGATCGAAATAAAAATGGCTGGAAATAATACCTAATATCATCTGTTTGACAATGTAAGTAATGAAACCAGAACTCTGTTAATTTGTCAACCACTTACATAGTCATTTATATTTCAGAAACTTTTAATCAGGTCTCTATTATGTTTCTTTATAATTAACAGAATCGCGACTTTCTTGAAACTTGATAAATAATAATGAATTATTTATCAAATTTCAAGGTCGCGGACCAGACGACTTCTTAGGTATTTTTTTTCTGTTTATTGCTAGAACAAAGCATTTGATCTGGATTGCTCATATTATCAGTACGAGAAATTCTCTTGTATCTCTAAGAGCAGCTTTGTATTCGTGATACTGATTATATTAATATATACGTTCCTAGAATATACATACAACCTTAATTGCCACTCTTGCTTTAATATTTCGAATTGAATTGTTTTTTTTTATTGACGGCACGGTTGTCGCAGTGTTTGAGTGATTATCTGCTGAGCTGCAGGTCGCGGGTTCGATTCCCGATTTGTGAATGCGCCCGCGGTACTGAAGTAATTATTAGAGGGTATACACTTAAAAAAAATCTTTGAGTGTACTGGTAAAACAATCATACAAAAATGAAGATACTTCAATTTTACTAATTTTGTTTTGATAATATTATTTTATATCATCACCCCTGCGAGGAGGAAAAGGGAGGCGGCCGTGCGTGCGATAGAACGGCCCTCACGCCTCAGCCGCCGGGATCTCGATCTCGATTTCCAACCAGTAACCGTCTGGATCAAGCCTGGCGCTTGTCGACGGCGCTTAGTGTTCCACGTGCGCCTCAAGGAGTGCAAAACCGTAGAGGCCCAGTAGGGTCGAAGCTTACTGGGTCATAAAAACCCGGGATCCTGGAATGCAAAGTAATGAAGGAACATAGGTGTGGATTTTAGTCAGTAAAAGTCAAACACTCGTCAAAGCCAGTCCCGTTCCGCCCAAGGGTAGGAGATGCCATTGAATGGCGGGATCTCCCACTTTAAAAAAAGTCTCTATCACCCCTCTAATATCAAATCGTCTGTATCCAACAGATAGACGCGAACTGCAAAGTAAACCAGGTGCCATTCCCGGCGGTCAGCATCTGCAACTTCAACATGGTGTCCGTGAAAGAGTCGCAGAATGTCTTCAGAGTTTTGTACGTATTGATTTAATATTAATATAGCATAATAGAACATGCATGCATGCAGCCAGCTTGTGACGTCACCGCCATTAGATTATACGCGAACAAAAGTGATAGTGATATGTTCTCGATAAAGTATCGTGAACATATACATATATATCGTCAACATAAGTACCCTTACCTTCTTAATATAAATTGTCGAAATGCTGTTTCATTTTATTATTATATTTCTATTTTATTTCTTAAGCTGTTTTTGGAGAAAAAAAAAACGTTTTAGTGGTATTTATTGATTTTACCGCGGGATTGCGGTCGGTAAACAATAGATAGCTCGCCGTCCGGCCATCCGACGACCCACCCTACGGGCCGAGCACAAGTCGTTGACGGCGCGTAGTGCTCCACACGCGCCTCAAGGAGATGTCAAAAAACATGTGTCATGGGTCATGGGTTCGCTTCTGAAAGGAAAACTCGGGGCCCTGGAATGCAAGGCAACGAAGGAACATTGGAGAGGGTTTTAGTCAGTAAAAGTCTGACATGTCGCTCCGCTCTAGAGCGTCATAAAATGATTTCCACCATAAAAAAAAACTTTTTGAGTAACCTTTGCTGAGTAGCCATTATTTATTTACAGAATGCGCATTGTTGCATAACACGCGCCAACAGAATCGTGTGGTCGCGTTTCAGTTGCAGCCGTTTGCAACTTTCCTCACAAAAATGCTACGAGAATAACATTAAATTTTTCTACACAACTTTTACGTTCGTGTTGTATGAAGTTTTATAAATTTCAATGTACATGTATGTATATATGCAATGTAATGTATTTTTAACTAGTAGTTTGTTAAATATATTTATTTATTTAAAACTTTATGCACTTATGAAACATTGTACAAAGGACTTAATGCTTTAGGCATTTCCTACCAGTCTACCTTAGGGTGGTGCAGAGATATAACATGGCAGGTGCAGCTTAAAAGATGACTGACAGAGAGGAAATAAGAACAATAATAAATATATACTTAGATACATACATACAAATAAAGAATGGTATTTATATATCATAAACTAGCTTTACCCACGGCCTCGCCCGCGTACATAAAATATAACCTGTGTCACTCAGGAATAAATCAGCTTTATATTGTGAAAAACATTACGCAATTGGACCAGTACTTTCAGAGATTACCTCCTCTTACAAACAAAACAACAAACTACCTCTTTATGATATTATTAAGTGTAGATCATGAAGTTCTGATTTGAAGCTCCAGCGAAGAAATTTCAGCCATGTTTATCTTTTAAAGTATAATAAATTAAGAACTTTTATAACTAAAATCTATTATTTAGGCATAGTAAGAACTCCCACCTAAAGAGCAATGGAAAGGGCTATGCTGTGAGTTTCCTTGCGTGATCGAATCAGGAATGAGGTTATCCACTGGAGAACCAAGGTCACTGACATAGCACGAAGAATCGCCAAATTTAAGTGGCAATGGGCAGGGCACATTGCTCGCAGAACGGATGGCCATTGGGGTCGAAAGGTTCTAGAATGGCGAACACGTACCGGAAGACGTAGCGTTGGAAGGCCTCCTACAAGGTGGACCGATGACCTGGTAACGATTGCGGGAGTACGATGGATGCGAGACGCACAGGACCGTTCATTGTGGCGGCAGTTGGAGGAGGCCTATGTCCAGCAGTGGACGTCTTTCGGCTGAAATGATGATGATGATGAAGAACTACATGAACTAAAGTTTACTAATAACACAAATTAAAACATAACTCAAAACTGTTTACGTTTCTTATTTGCTAAGTATGCGAGTGTTCGAAATAGAAATTCTAGGAACTATTTTATCGAATAACGAAATTCCGAAGAATTAAATTCTGTACCTATATTAATTATTTTTTGAACAAGAGTAAAGATAATTGGTTCATTTCTTGGAATAAATGGACTCTTAACTACAAAGTGAAGTATTACGAGTATATTGACTAGATTCCACGTCAAATTAATAATTTAATTATATAATATTAAAATACTGTTTATGTAAGAAGGATATAATAATAAAAGCTTCGTAATACATTATTAATATTTGTTTACTCAGGTTTACTGATTTCAACAGATACTTCAGACATTGAATCTCTCCAGACAGCTCTCAATCTTAATAACTAAAGAAACTCGTATTGCTAATTCGTGATATTAACATTATAATTTTATTGGTAATAAAACCGTTAAATTCCAATATCTTCATTGGAACTGAATGGTTTTACCACCAATTTTTATTTAGGATTATAATTATAATACAACTAAATTGGTACTAACACTAGGTAATAAGTTATATATTAAGTTATTTTCTTCTAAATTCTATTCTATATATTAATATTACAAAGAGGTAAAGTTTTTTTATTTTTTATTTTATGAGTTAATTTCTGAAAGTACTGATCCGATTGCTAAAATTTTTCACCGATAGAAAGCTTGGGCACGCCACAATTATGGCGGTAAGTCCCCTCTTTGAGGCGTGGTTGGAAAGACCTCACGGCGTCCTCACCTTCCGCATGACGCAGGTTCTCACCGGACACGGTAAGCTCTGGAGGTTCCTGCACCGGATTCGTGCGGAAACGACGCCCGGGTGTCGCCACTGTGTAGACAGCCCGGAGGATAT
The DNA here is from genome assembly GCA_949316375.1 of Mythimna vitellina. Classification (NCBI taxonomy): domain Eukaryota; kingdom Metazoa; phylum Arthropoda; class Insecta; order Lepidoptera; family Noctuidae; genus Mythimna; species Mythimna vitellina. Next base: position 26,227,940 of record OX438688.1, on the reverse strand, counting down.
GGTAGAGCACACGGTGGAGGTGTGCCCCGCTTGGGCAGAGCAACGCCGTGTCCTCGTGGGGGCAATCGGCGGCGGCGATCTCTTGCGCCGGGCCTTGGTTCAGGCCATGCTCCGGAGCGAAGAGGAGTGGCAGGCGGTCGCCTCCTTCTGCGAAGCCGTAATGCTAGCGAAGGAGGCGGCCGATCGCGTGAGGCAACGGTCCTTACGTTCCAACCGCCGCCGCCGGGATTCCGATCCCGATATCCGGCCACCGTAAGCGCGGGCTTGCGGACGACAAGCAATGGGTGGCTCGCCGTCCGACCGTCCGGTAATCGGACCGAGCCCAAGTCGTCGACGGCGCGTACTGTTCCACGCGCGCCTCAAAGAGATGTCAGCAAATCGTAGGGGCCCAGCAGGGTCGAAGCCTACTGGGGCCACGGGTAGTGTGAAAGCGGGCCCTGGGACGAAGGCAACGAAGGAACAGGAGTGGCTTTTTAGTCAGTAAGAGTCTGACACTATCTCCCGTTCCGCCCAAGAGCGGGGATGTCATAAGGATGATTTTCACACCCAATAAAAAAAATAAAAAAAAAATCGATAGAAAGCTGCTTTATTCCTGAGTGACTTAGGCTATATTTTATGTACGCGGGCGAAGCTGCGGTCAAAAGCTAGTTCTTATATAGTCACTAGTCAGTGGAAATTAGTCATTAAAAGTCTGTAACAACAAGCGAGCGAGAACAGTTATTTGATTATTTCTAAATCTCAAAACAAGAGAGGACTAGTTGCTAGAAAAGCAAAATTGTTGTGTTCTGGCTTAAATAATCTAATACTACTAGTATAGTGCAATCTTTGCGAATAGCAAGTCATGGAGTAGTTCGTTGTGTGGTCGTCTGCGCGTGCCTCAAAGAGATGTCAACAATTTATGGAGCCAGGGCCGATACTTGATTGGACTGCGAATTGTTCGAAAGAGTTTCTGCAGCTCTTGCAAAAAATAGTAACTAAAGGAACACGCCCAAAGGTGAACCGACGACCTGGTGAGAGTCGCGGGAGTGCGGTGGATGCGAGACGCACAGGATCGGTCGTTGTGGCGTCGCTTGGGGGAGGCCTATGTCCAACAGTGGACGTCTTTCGGCTGAAATGATGAAGGAACACTGAGGGTTTTATTCGGTAAAAAAGTCTGACATTTCCTACCACTCCACCGAGAGTATCATGTAATTTTGGCAAAATAATGGGTAGTCTATCATACTTATTCAACATTGTCTTAACCAATACCATAAATCTTAAACCCATAGCACCAGAGCATCATTTATCACTATCTTATCTAAAATATCTCAAGTCAAGTTCAATAAATGATCAAAATTTAGGATATTGGAATCCGAGTAGGTCCATGAAAACGGATCCCTTCGATGGGTATTTGATTAATTAACATGGACGTGGACTTATCAATCATCTGTGAGTTAAATAGGTGGAAGATGCCTTTTTCATAACCATAGTTAGGAAGACGAAAGCCATCCGACATCAGAGAAACACATTCACCGGTTTAAAATAATGTAATGTATAATATATTTTAATCGTAAGAAATTGGTAGTTGTATCTCATCACTACGTTAATGTTTCTCGATTGCATATATGGTAAATAAACCTCTTTTTTAATTACATTTGGCACTTCGGTTCAAATGGTGTCACGAAAAATCAAACTATCCAGAAAAAAGCGTTTGAAATGTATTATTTCAGGAAGATTCACCATATAAGTAATTACAAAATTGAACTACATGCAATTTAAAACAAATACGGCAAAAATGGTTTTAATATTTTTTGTTACGGCACTATTAAAGTTGAAGGTACAATTGATGTATATTTTATCAATTTTAGTATATATTTACGTGAATATTGCATATTTATACCTTATTATTGGCTTTGTGTGAATATTATTATTATCTTTATTTATTTTTATACATATTTTATATATTTTTAAATATTTAATAAAACACACATATTATTATTATTTATTATATAATATTTGCCTTTTTCTATTTTTATTAGACCTACCCCTATTTTCATCTGCGTCATCCAAACGTTAACTGGCAGAAAATGCCTAAGGTATTAATTTTACATAAAAAATTAATTAAATAAAACAAACGCCACATTGAGTTCCTCTCGTTGTCGGATATGCCGAAAGATTCGGAGATAATGAAGAGAGCGACAAAATGTTGTGCATAATTACAAAAAAAAAAAAAAAATTAGGTATTTTACGTAATTTCTTCTATTCTATGTTACAATGCAACAGTTATTATTCAGCGCTATGTCCACGTGGAACGATGCCACACTGGGCATGCAAACTCTCCGGCGGAAAAAAGGGCATAGGCCTGAAGTGCGAAGAACTTGTGGTGATGCTTCGCAGGTGCTTGAAAGTGTAAACAACTAGATTTAAGACTACCCGGAAAAGGATGAAGATTACTTTCTACCTTAAAAATTATTTAAAATAACAATAAAAAAGCTATCCATTTCCTAACACAAATTATTAGTTGTTGGAGTTTTCAAGCCTGTAAACGTTGTTATGTAAGATTTTCTTCGTAGAAATATGAAAATAGCTGGATCAATAACATCAAAAGACATTTGTGTGACTGCTTCACGGCAGGAGGTGCAGCGATGTCCGGCTTAAGTTTGATTGTAATTGTAACTAGGTTTTTTCATTTGAAATTTCGTGGTAGCGGCTCGAAATCTGGATTTCTGGTTGGAAAACGGCGGTCAAAAAGCCTATAAGAGATTTTAACGTAACTAATGAATTGTAGGATAATTATTGGATATATATATTGGATTGCCCAAAACAGGTGTATCTACACACCTCTTTTGGGCAATCCATACCGAGCCCAAGTCTTCAACGACGCGTAGTGTTCTACGCGCTACTCAAAGAGATGTCAGCAACACCGGGCCCAACAAAGCCGCTAGGCTACGAGGAATTTCTGAAACGGAAGCCCGTGCTTTTAAAAGTCATAGGATTATTGAACGACACTGCTGTGGTTTTAGTCGGTAAAAGTTCGACATGCCCTTCCATCTCTAGGGCGAGAGAAAACATTTGATGGTTTACCAACTTAAAAAAAAAACAGTGTAAGGGCCTTTATTAGAAAATAATCATAATAAAGCTAGTTTATTCATCTCGTTTCCACGACCTCCTTCCTTCTGTTTTCTAACCTTTGCCTCAATTAAATTGATAAACAAAGTATTCAAATTTCAGAAAACATTACAACAGAAGTGACGAGGAAATTAGAAACTTCTTCAACGCACTCCCGGTCCTGAAGAACTTTGGCAAGAGAACTAGACGGTTGGGACGGTTCACACAAATCATGGACATTTTGAAACACCATTTTTTCACCATGGATACTATTATGGAAGAGGTACGGAGGTCTGACCACTTTTACTACACAGCTTTTAACGGGATTTATTTGACGATCTAAACTAATTCGTTAAAGGGATGAACTTTTATACGGTGTATAGCTCCATCTCTTTCTCGCTCCCACCATATTTGTATACGGGTTCCTTCTATTTTACAAAATCTTGATACTCCGAAATGTATTTAGCATAACACACTTGGCATAATCTATTTTAATCGAATATTTTTAAGGCATAAGAATTATTTAACATAACTATTTTATGGCAGAATGTTTACGTGTCCAAATTTACAATGGCATACTTTTAACATGGCAGAATTTTATTTGGCATAATTGCCTTTGCCATTATTAATATTACGCATAATTTGGTTTAACCGGCCGGGTTTGCCGCGAGCGTTCAAACCATTTGTGACGATAAGCTCGCGTGGGGCCGCCCAAACCCCGCAGCGCCGAAGCCGTGACCGAATCAATGCTTTCTGCATGTTGCATGCCTGCTGCCATGCTGTATGCCTGCTTTTATACTGCATGCCTGCTTGTATACTACATGCCTGCTTGCATGCTTCATGCCTGCTGCATGTTGCATGCCTGCTTGTATGCTGCATGCCTGCTTTCATGCTGCATGCTTGCTTCCATGCTGCATGCTTGCTTGCATACTTCATGTCTGCTTGCATGCTGCATGTCTGCTGCATGTTGCATGCCTTCTTCCATGCCGCATGCCTGCTTCCATGCTGCATGCTTGCTTGCATACTGCATGCCTGCTTGTATGCTGCGTGCCTGCTGCATGTTGCATGCCTGCTTCCATGCTGCATGCCTGATTGAATACTGCATTCCTGCATACCTGCTTGCATCCTGCTTGGTGGCGCGAGCTTCGCTCCACTCCGCTCCCGCCTTAAGCACCGTTGTTATTTTTGTAAATCACCCTGAAATAGGAGACCCCTGCAATTGGGCCTCCGTCGATCCTATTCAAGCCGAAGGTGTTTTGTAATTAAGTTACCGTTTTGATATTCATAGTAATATCATAGTGTATTCTTGTTTGCATGTACATGGTCATATGCGAGCGTAGCGAGCTCGGAATTTCAGGCCACCCCGAAACGGACAAGTTAGATTAGAAATTATTTCGTGATTATTATTGTTTGATAACCACCCAGAAATAGCAGATCCGCAGGGGGCCTTCGTTGCCCCTATGTAAACCAACAGTGTTTTGTATAACTTTAGGTTACTGTTGTGATATTAATTCCACCGCAACTAATGAATATCGATATAAAATATATGCCAAAAGACGATTCTGACTGTGAATTTTCTGCGATGTGATGGTTCTGCTTTGTAATTATTATGAATATAGAATTTATGCCTAAAGACGATTCTGACTAACATAATTATGAGTTTTGAATGTATGACAAATGAGTGTATGCGAAACTATTTTCTGCGAAATGACGTTGTTATGTTATTATGCAAAATAATATTATGACATAAAATGTATAATAGGTAGATTTCAATACACCATGATAAGGCCGTAGTACAGCATGCCAATGACCATGCCCTAGACTGGGAAAAGTCATTTGATGATGACTCTTGTTTGAACAACAAAAATTATTTCTGCTTTTTGCACACAAAAATAAGCTGTCAACTGTACTGGCGTTGACTGATTTACTGATTGAAGCTTCAACAGCCAATCAGATCATTTGACATGAACTTTTCAGTCTCACATGTTTCAGAAACTTCAAAGTATAAGTCAAACTTTGTCGTGTCAAAGTTTAATTACATTTTGCATAACATGTTTGTTCAGAGATAATTTTCGTAATTTTATAGAATGTTTACACTCGCAAAAAATGTCTGTCAAAATCACCTGTAATTTTTCTGCATAATGATAACTTTTTGACATTGAATGCCGCTGAGATGATGTTACAATTTTAATATAAACATTTTTCAAATTCTAAAATCAGCCTTAAGATTGTTTGATCTATTTCAAGAAATTTTCTTCCTTCAGGTACATCAAAAGTGCGAGAATTTGATGCTGTACTGTACGTTCAACAGAAAAGCAAAAAATTGTGAAGACATGTTTGTGATGATCAAGACTTATGAAGGACATTGCTGTACGTTCAACTACGCGGCTTTGAACGACGCTAGTGAAGTGTTAGTAAATGTTTATTATTGATTAATGAAAGATTAAGAGGATGAATAGGCTTTTATGGGACATCAAATAAAAGGTGGATTGTATAATAAATCTTAAATTACGACGACTACAATGGTTGTGAAAAGTGGCTGTAGCGAGCCGCGTCTGTGAGTTCAGTGACGGCGCGTGAGTGACGAACCTCTTTCCTCGCGTCACGCGCGCTCCATCCTGTGGCCATCCGTAGTAATGCGCTGACATACTCCCCGGGCTGAAGTAATGTCTTAGATCGCTGGTTCATATCCGGCTCGAAGGACCAATGAGTAGGCCTTTATGGGACTTCAAATAAAAGGTGGACTGTATAATAAATTTTATATTACGACAATTACAATGATTGTGGGAAGTGGCTGTAGCGAACCGCGTCTGTGAGCCGAGTGAGCGGCGAAGCTTGCTCCCCGCGTCCCGTGGGCTCCGTCCTGTGGCCATCCGTAGTGATGTGCCGACAAGGATGCAGATTACCCGATGCTATACTAATTCATTTGGGATATTTACGATCTATGGAGAGAGATCAAAAAAAAAAGTTCTGTTAACGGGAAAGGTGATGCAAATAAAACGGTCAAAACGGGTACACACTCTGTATATCTTTTTGCTTTCATAGCACATAATTACAATATCGTCAATCAATACCAGTTGACCTTGTGAAGGTTTTGGGAATCCGATGGAAACGCGACGTACAAGACCGGTCCTTGTGGCGGCAATAGGGAAAGGCCAATATCCAGCAGTAGACTATTTCCGGCTGATGGTGATGATAAATGAATCGACCACGTACCGGAAGATGCAGCGCTAGAAGGCCTCCTACAGGCCTGATGACCTGGTGAAGGTTACATCAATTTGATGTATGCAAGATGTACAAGAACGGTCATTGTGGTGATACTAGAAAGACGCATTTGTCAAGCAGTCGACGTTTTTCGGTTGGAACGACGCGGAAAAAAAATTAGTAAAATGTTCGAATATGTTTATACGACTGCCTCAGCCACGCCCTGGCTTCCAAAAGATATTTTGGACTTATTATTTCTCTCTTACACGTGGCGTGGATACACATGTATAAAACTTCCGATATTTTGCTACCATTCCGCATCAGAACTTAATATTATAATCACTGGAATTTATTACGGCACGCTTTCATACGAAGTTTCTTCTAGGAAACCAGCATAACATGGATTTCCTGCTGCGATTAATCTGTAATCGTTTAGCCGAGAGTAATAAAACTAATGCCACTCATGATAATTAAATCATAAGTATTAGGATTTATGATTACCTCACTCAAGATAATTAGTGTAAGGTTTATTTATAACTGCCAGCGGCTTCGCCTGTGTGAAAACAGTTAATTGTCTCTAAAGCTCTCGGGATACTATATGGTGTACCCATGTGCCAAATTTCATCCAAATCAGAAGAATATTAGTGTGAAGATTGATTATTTTGACTGGCCTGTTGGTCTAGTGGTTAGTGGCCCTGACTGCTATGCCAGAGGTCGTGGATTCGATTCCCAATCAGGACAAATGTTTGTGTGATGAGCACGACCATTTGTTTTGTGTCTGAGTGTAATTTATCTATAATATATTTATTTAAAAATATATAAGTATGTTTATCAATTGTCTAGTACTCATAACACAAGCTCTGCTGAGCTTGAGACTAGATGGCGTTGTGTGATGGTTGTGTGTTGTGCACTGTCTTTCTATAATGTCTATATTGAATACTTTTTATGTATCCTTCTTCTATGTACAAAAATTTGGTAGTCGCCTTAAGGTCACTTATTTAGAAATAGACTAGCTTTTTCCCGTGACATTGTTAGATGCTAGTATTGAGATAATAATAAGTTAATTGACATTATTGTGTGTGTAAAATAATATTCCGTTAAAATACCTACTTAGCTTTTCTTTTTCATCCAGGCCTCTTCTGCACTCTTCACCGGACAAAGATTTAGAATATTATGATGACCAGAACCCTGATGGTGAAACATCTACAAACCCAACAATCATAGCCACTTCGGAGTCTGGCAGGTAACACAGATGTAGTGCTTGCTCTAATTCTGAACGCATCCTATAGACTAGACGGGTTAGCAAATTTCCTTTTTATCCTGTCCTAATCCTTTACTATACAACAGAAAGAGACAAAAGATCGCGGGCAGGTCAATCATATATAATAGCAAGAATTAACTTTTCTAGAAGAGTACTTGCTGACCACCTATTACGCAAAATTTTGTCCCAAATGACCGCGTCAATGTTTGAACTTATCACTACATAACAGCAAATATAAAAAGTTATAATCAAAATTTTATTAATTCGTATTATCCGGCGCACGCAAGAAACTTTAAATAATTTAAAATACCCAACGTACAAATATAGTGGTTGTGTGTACAAGCAACAATGAGCTAGAATTAAGCAATCCTCGTATCTCCAGTAAGTAAGTCTTTATATCCTGACCTTACAGCAATTTGGGCACGCCACAATTATGGCGGTAAGTCCCCTCTTTGAGGCGTGGTTGGAAAGACCTCACGGCGTCCTCACATTCCGCATGACGCAGGTCCTCACCGGACACGGTAAGTTCGGGAGGTTCCTGCACCGGATTCGTGCGGAAACGACGCCCGGGTGTCGCCACTGTGTGGCCCACCCGGAGGACACGGTGGAGCATACGGTGGAGGTGTGCCCCGCTTGGGCAGAGCAACGCCGTGACCTCGTGAGGGCAATCGGCGGCGGTGATCTCTCGCGCCGGGCCTTGGTTCAGGCCATGCTCCGGAGCGAGGAGGAGTGGCAGGCGGTCGCCTCTTTCTGCGAAGCAGTAATGCTAGCTAAGGAGGCGGCCGATCGCGTGAGGCAACGGTCCTTACGCTCCAACCGCCGCCGGGATTCCGATCCCGATTTCCGGCCACCGTAGGCGCGGGCTTGCAGACGGCGAGCAATGGGTGGCTCGCCGTCTGACCGTCCGGTAACCGTCCGGACCGAGCCCAAGTCGTCGACGGCGCGTTTTGTTCCACGCGCGCCTCAAGGAGATGTCAGCAAATCGTAGGGGCCCAGCAGGGTCGAAGCCTACTGGGGCCACGGGTAGTGTGAAAGCGGAACCCGGGGCCCTGGGACGAAGGCAACGAAGGAACAGGAGTGGGTTTTTAGTCAGTAAGAGTCTGACACTATCTCCAGCTCCGCCCAAGAGCGGAGATGTCATTAGGATGATTTTCCCACCCAATAAAAAAAAAAAAAAAAAAAACCTTACAGCAATTACATGCCGCTAAGTTATATCCCCGCCAAATTGGTCGAAACTTGAGAACACTCGCAAATTATAACTTCCACCAATACGTAGTCATTTATATAATTTGCAAGTTCAACAACATCTTGCAAATTTGAATATGGATCGCCGTTGCTTGAAAACAAAACAATTATTATTGTTTTAAAATTTTGTGTGGGAAACTACCTATAACCCGCTTACATACTTATTGTAACTTTTACTGCGCCATGATACGGCACTGCTGAATACAAGGAACATATATTGCTACTGTAACGACCTCTATGTTTCCAAATAGAAACTAAAAAAATTGAAATCCTGCTTCGCGCAATTAGACTTCTCCACGTGATTCGAATATATTATACAACAGTCCGAAATCATCTATCGGGCGGTGCGTACCGAATTTGCGGGTGTCAAAGAAATGTCATTCCATATTCGATAACGCAGGTTGCTCAGTCCTTTTTGCTTACACATTACCATTCCATTTTTGCTGAATGGACTGTAAATGAGACTTTGACCCATGAGTTTGTTTCGGTGTTGCTTCTCAGGGTAGTCAGCTAGGAAACACCGGCCCCATCTAGTTTAAACTGACGAGAAAGTTAACGTGTAAAAGTTAAAAAAAAACACTTGTTTGTAAAATAAATATCATTTATCATTTACACACAGGCATGTGCAGTAAAGCGGCAAAAATAAAAATTCCGCAATTATTTATAAGGATTTTATTATTTGTGGTATTTTGTCTCGGCGCAAATTTTGAAGGCCTTAAAAACAAAGAACGGAATTCATAGAGTATATTTACCTAAATTTTTGCAAGTAAATAACATCCTCTAAAATCTCCTCTCTCTCCCGGGATTTTAGAATTATAACGTTATTATTACATTGAAAAATCTTGTTGTTTCAGAGATGCGTACTAAAACAAAGTTCTTTAATTTAATAGTCTTAGTACATAATTCTACAAACATTACAAGATAATTCAATAACTTTGTTCAAATTTATTCTAATTTACAATTTCATAAATCACGGGATTAAATCGGTGAGTTTATGATTATGATTTTAGAGGAGGTATTACTAACTCCATGTTAGGTACTTAATTCCACGCATTTTAGGTATTAATACTCTACCTATTTCGACCTCTGTTCATAACTTAAAGAAGTATATAGCCTTAGAAGACTAACGAAAAAAGGATAATTTAAGTCTCAAAGAAGTACCTATACAAGGCATAAGGCATCTTCTAACAATATTATTATTTTAAAACTTAAGGCAACCTTAACTTTTAAGTTTATTTGTAAAAAGGTATTTAATATGAACTGTGTATTTAGGGTTAAAGTTAGGATTTTAATAAAGATTATTTTTATTTTCAACATTATATTTCAGAGGAACAGGCCTAAGTGTGGTATTCAATGTGGAACCTCAAGATTATCCGAGCTGGTCTCCTGTGCCTTACTATGGCGTCAAGGTATGGATTACAGAACATAACATCACGCCTAAATTTGTCGAAGAGTTTAGAAATCTCATCATCCTCCTGCCTTTGTCCCGAGTTATTTGGGGTTAGCGCAATACGTATTTTTCTTCCTCTCAATCCTGTCAATCTATCACTAATTCCTTTTTCTATCATATCACCTTTCACATCATCCTTATATATATTTTTTTCTTTTTCTTCCTCCTCTCTATCTCTCTCCATCCATCCACATGTATACTCAAATTAAAATAGGTATTTTGAAACCAGTCAATAACGCTGGCCGTACTTAAAGTCATATTTGAACAGTTAAGTATGATTCCAGTCAGCCTTGGCAGGTATTGGCTGATATGCCTTTGAACACTCATAAATTGAAACGGGCTTCTTCTGAAAATCTCCATTATGGGGTGACTATGCAATCGTACTTTGAGCGATTTGAGGATCAAACTAAGCACCTCGTGCTTGGCATTAGCACTTGCGACCACCAGAGTATATTTACATATTTGGGACAGATAGATCATCATTGGGTTCCTTCTATTTGGCAGAATCTTGATACTTCGAAGTTTTTTTTTTCATAATGCATAACACACTTGGCATAATCTTTTTTGATCAGCTATTTTTAAAGCATAAAAATTATTTAGTAAAACATACTCAAGGTATAAAAAGTATCTTGTTTGCTATTCCAAGACATGGAACCAAATTTAATTTCAATCTGACCAACCATTTAACCGTGAAGGAATAGCAAACATACACAAAAAATTGCGACTCACATAAACCCCTAAAAACGAAAAGAAGAACAGAACAGATAGAAGAGTGCAGACGTGCTACTTATTTCAAACAAAATAAATTTCTTACAAAAAACCTGGACACTAATATCTAATTCTAATTACACTCAATCCAAGTGATATTATTGCAACAATCTCAAAATATATTGCAGCCACAAAGACACGATCGAATTTCATAAGAGGATAAAAATGTATTTCTTTTCTTAAGCAATACTCGTTTAATATTCCACACAAAATAAAATAAGCATTTATTTATCCTTAATCAAATCCTTACTCACGTAATATATTGAACAAAGGCAATTTAACGATCCATTACCTTATATTGTTCAAATTTTATACTACGCAATTTCCTTGCAACCTTTTATGGACACCCCATACAAGTAGGGGAAGATCGTGAGTACCGCCTGGTTAAAATCTCGTCAAAAATTTTGTTTTTTCCAGGCCTGGCGCACTCCTAACTATAGGTATAGAAATGTGCCTACGCCGCGCGGCCTTTCTTGCAATGCTGAATCCAGTAGAGTGTAATTGTAAAATATGTTTTAAAAGTATGGATATAAGTAAAAAGATATAAATCAATTAGGTATCAATCTTATAATTTTAGAAAATCCGATTGTATTTTATGTAATTAAACGCAAAGTGTGTTTTTGAAAAATGTGAAGTGGGTAACTTCACATTTTTCAAAAACACACAAATTCTATCTCTATGACAAGAGCGTCCTGTTTAAAGGCGCATAACGGGCATAATAAAAGAGACATCCAATACGTGGACTTGAGGTGCATTTTGATTCGTTACGAGCGCTACTACGCCCTGTAGGCAAATATAATCAAGGTCACGTCCGTGCCATGTAATGTTTTATGAACATTATTAGCGTTGTTAGTAGGTTTATATTCGCATGTAATGTTTTCTTTCGAAGAGTGATATTTCTGTACTTGTACTATTACTTATTCTGTGGCTTTTCTAAGCTAACATGGCAAGTAATCACACTAATATTATAAAAGCGAGAGTTTGTATGTTCGTAATTACGTTCACGCTCAAACGGCTAATCGGATTTGATGTGGAAAATAGATAGACTATGTGCTGAAATCTTGATGACTTTTGTTGTAATCCTAGCTATTTTATGACGATATTAGTAATAGTAATATTTCACAACTATCACACAACGCCGTCTAGTCTCAAGCTAAGCAGAGCTTGTGTTATGAGTACTAGACAACTGTTAAACATAGTTATATATATTATATATTTCTAAATACATAGATAAATTACACCCACACGCAGAACAAATGATCGTGCTCATCACACAAACATTTGTCCTGGGCGGGAATCGAACTCACGACCTCCAGCGTAGCAGTCAGGGCCACTAACCACTAGACCACCAGGCCAGGCATATATATATATATATAGTCATATATTGCCCGGATATTTTCAAGAAACTTGCAATTGTGGCTAATATCGGAAAAACTAGCACAAAAATTAGTGCACCTTCTCCATCACCGTTATTTTCTACCGGTATATTTTTTTTTTTTTTTTTTTTTTTGAAGTGGATGTGGAAGCTTATCAAGTCAAGAGAGAATGAGGCGGACAGTACTTGTTTGTAATATTACATGATCCATTTGGAGCTACTTTTGACCCCTTCATAACTCAAAATCTGTTTAATATCAACACACCATATTTGGATTTTATATTGAAGCACCCTAAATCAACAAGTGCCCTATATTTCATTAACACAGCTTAAACAGGTTGGCATATTAGATAATTATTATTAGACCATTTAATAATAATTATAATAATCTGAATCTGTGGCTCGGCTGTCAACCAAGTGACAAGAAAAATTTTTTCTCTTCACATTTTTACGATAAATAATCAAAAAAATCTCAAAACAACCCGAAATAATGAAAATAAAACGAAAAAAAATAACTATTATATAACCATCTATACATCATCATACCATAACGACCAAATAATTTATCGGAAACCATGAAAACTTGAAGCTGAAAAAACACCAAAAATGTTGACAAGAGCTGCAGCTCGCCGTGCACGCCTACCACCTCCGGCCTCGTCGCTCAGCTCCGCCTCGCCGCCGCCGGCATCCAGCCCCACCGTGAATGCAATGACACCGGCTGTAGCAGTTGCGTCGAGCTCCAGCGACGAGTACTTCTCTCCGCCCACGTCACCACCACCTGCGCGTCGACGGAGAGGACGCCGGCCGCCGAGTGGCTTAGGATCTCGAGGCCCACCGGCCTCTGATAGGGTCCCAGCTCCCGGCGGAAGTGTGCAGCGCATGCGATGGACGCAATCCATCAATGAGAACGTCATGCGCTCATACTATGTGGCTACAGAGGGAGGAAACAATCTGACCGCGTACCGTGTTCGGATGCTCTCTTTGTTTCAGGTGCTTGAGCCAGCCGTCAACGTTTCGGCACAACGACTGTCGGATCAGGTGCGGGTTATCCAGCGTAATCATATGTTGGACGATACTGTACTTGATCGCCTCCGAACGGAAATGGGTAGCCATGCTATTGCCCCTTCGTCGCAGACTGTGGTACCAGTAATAGTACCACCGTCCAACCATCTTACCAACCACGCTGACGAAGAGAGTACTGACATGGTTACACAAGTAAGTACCCAGTGCAATAACGAATTGAGGAGTGCTTTGGAGTGTGCTATTCGGGAATATCGAAACATGTCGTTAGAACTTAGGCCGCGCTTACCTCGTTTACCCATGCATAACAAGAATAAGGCGCTGGTGGCTGCTCTGGATTTGCAGTTGTCAAATTATTTTGACGACTGCGAAGATCTCACCGATACACACTCGATAATGTACTGCGCAGCTGTAGCGGCATGTCGTGTAGCTCACGTCAAATTTCCAAATAGTGACGTAGCTACACGACCGAAATCAGCCGTGCCGGCTTGGCAGTGCAGGATCGAGCGTCGTATTGGTGAAGCCAGAGCACTCATCGGCAAACTAATCTGCTTCAGGGAGGGTAACACCCGCCCAAGAGTGATGCGCTTTGTGAGACGGGCATTTCTGGGGACTGATATCAGCCCCCAAGATTATATATTCCGTGTCACAGAGCGCATCGACTTCCTGAAGCAGAAGGTGTATGCATGGGCAAATCGAATCAGAAGGTATAAGCGGCGAGTGGAGCGGTACGCCCAGAATAGCACATTCCGGAGTAATGAAAGGTGGGTATATAGGGCTTGGGAGCGGCCGGACCAAGGTGTGACTGACACGCGCCTGCCGGATGATGACGCCATGTGTTCATTCTGGCGCAGCATCTGGTCGGTGCCTGTCAGTCACACCGAAGGTAGTTGGACTCGGGAGGTCGAGCGAGCGTGCGATTCAATAACAGAAATGGGGGCAATTACGATCAGCCCCCAAGACGTAGCACGTGCAGTTCGTCCGTTGCCTAATTGGAAATCTCCAGGGCCGGACGGACTGCACAATTTTTGGATAAAGTGGCTACAAAGATCGCATGCTCGTTTGGCATCTCAGTATCAGGCTGCCTTGGAGTCTGGTTCGCTACCCGAGTTCCTTACAACAGGAGTTACCCACCTGCTCCACAAATCAGGTAGTACCGTGGAACCTAAAAATTATAGACCGATAACGTGCTTACCTACGGTCTATAAAGTTCTTACATCCATTTTGAGAGGTAAGATTAACAACCATATAGACAATAATTCAATCATGTCTGCCTCTCAGAACGGATGTAGGAAAGGGTCCCGCGGTACTAAGGAGCTACTCCTTATCGATATGGCCATTAGCCAACAGGTTCGGCGCTCCCGAAAGGATCTGTCGACATGTTGGATAGATTATAAGAAGGCCTACGACTCTGTTCCTCATACATGGCTCATGAGGGTGCTAGAATTGTACAAAATTAATACAATACTACGCACCTTCTTGATGTCGTGTATGAGGCAATGGAGGACGGTCCTTCGCTATCCAGGATGTCGACATATTCAGAGGAACAGCGAACCGGTGAGAATCGAGCGGGGAATATTCCAGGGTGATAGTTTGAGTCCACTTTGGTTTTGCCTAGCCTTGAATCCTCTTAGCACACTGCTTGAGAATTCAGGCCTAGGCTATCGGTTGAAGAGAGGTGGTCAGGTTATATCTCACCTTCTTTACATGGATGACTTGAAACTTTTTGCCCCCAACAAGCTTCAACTGATGGAGCTACTGAAGGTAACTGAAACCTTCAGTAGTGCCATCAGGATGGAGTTTGGTGTGGACAAATGTGCGGTCATGCATGTAAAGCGAGGGGAGATTGTGGAGTCCGTGGGTACTCAGCTCTCGTACTCCATAAACCTGAGATCCCTCTCTCCAACTGAAACCTATAAGTATTTGGGTATGTCGGAAGCTTTAGGTATCAATGCCACTGACATGAAGCAATCGTTGAGGGAGCGCTTCTTTGGACGCCTGAAGAAGGTATTCAATAGCCTTCTTTCAGGCGGAAACAAGGTGCGCGCCTTCAACGGTTGGGTCATGCCGGTATTGATGTACTCTTTCGGCGTACTCAAATGGACTCAAACAGAACTGGACGCCCTGGATAGGCGGGTTCGTACACTGCTTACTGCAAACCGAATGCATCACCCACGGTCGTCGGTGATGAGACTGTATATCCCGCGGAAGTGTGGGGGTCGAGGCTTTTTAAATGCTAAGACCCTGCACAATCGCGAGGTATGCAGTCTCAGGGAATATTTCCTAGCCGCCGACGTGAGTATGCATCGTGATGTAGTGGCAGTGGACAAGGGACTCACCCCGCTTTCCTTGGCTAACGAGAACTGGCGCAAACCTGTAGTACTTGACACTAACGATCGCAAGGAAGTATGGCAGAGTAAGGAACTTCACGGACGCTTTTTCAGGGCCCTGCATGGACCCGATGTAGACAAACCAGCGTCCGTAGCCTGGCTGCGTTTCGGTGACCTCTTTGGGGAAACTGAAGGTTTTGCCTGTGCAATTATGGACGAAGTTATCATGACGAATAACTACCGGAGATTTATCGTGAAGGACGGTACGGTTGACATCTGTCGGGCATGTCACCGACCGGGTGAATCAATCCGCCACATTATCTCTGGTTGTTCTCGTTTAGCTAACGGGGAATACTTGCATAGACACAACCTTGTAGCCAGGATTATCCATCAGCAACTTGCTCTGAAGTACTCTCTTGTGGAATCGGAGGTGCCGTACTACAGGTATGTGCCCGACCCAGTTCTCGATAATGGCGATATCACATTGTACTGGGATCGGTCCATCATCACTGACAGGACTATTGTGGCCAATAAGCCTGATATAGTGGTGGTGGACCGAAGTGAGAGGCGTGCAATGATTGTTGACATATCCGTTCCGCATGACGAGAACCTCGTGAAAGCCGAGAAAGATAAACAAATCAAGTATATTGACTTGGCTCGCGAGGTTGTCGACATGTGGGATGTGGACTCAGCGATCATTGTACCGATAGTCGTGTCAGCCAATGGCTTAATAGCCAAGAGCCTCGACCAACATCTCAGGAGGCTCACGTTAGGCGGCTGGATCAAGGGCTTGATTCAGAAAGTGGTACTCCTGGACACGGCTCGTATAGTTAGGAGGTTCCTCTCTCTGGAGCCCTGACCGCCGGTAGCTTGGACTCTATTCCCGATACCGGTGGGCTACTATTTTTTATATTTTTAAATGTTTTTATTTTTATAGTGGAATATTTAAAAATATAATTTATATGTTTTGTAAAAGGAATAAACGAAATTATAATAACACCGGCGGACAACTATTTTTTATATTTTTAAATGTTTTTTTTTATTTATATGTTTTTTAAAGAAATATTTAAAATTGTAATAAATATGTAAAAAAAAAATGTATGGAATTATAATAATAATAATTATTATTAGACGTTTTAAAATCGATATTTTCTAACATATAAATCAAAAACATAACCTACTTCAAGAACCCCACCGACCGTGTTCCCACGTTGTCGTCGTGGTGGGGCTTGCGTGTCTCTATGACCTTGAGGGCTATGCCGGTAGAGCTACTCATGCCGGAAGGCCTCAAGCGAGAGACCAGACCAAGAGGAACACACAGGCGGAGTCCAGACGGACCGCCACGGAGGGTGCACTGTCCAGAAGCATCGGCACCAACAGCTGTTGGTGTTTTTGGACAGTGGTTTTGAGAGAGTGGGTTCGCCTCGGGTACGCGTCTGCTTATCAGACGTGACCACGATGGCGAACTTGGTTATTGGGGACCCCACCCCACAAAAAAGGCAAAGCTGTGGTCAGCACACCAATGGACGCGTCTCTAAAGAGTATATTACCCCAGGAGGGTACCGCCTGCACCGCAGGTGGAGAATCCCTCCCCGAGCAGAGCTCGGGCTGCCCCTCGTATTCTGGGGGGGGCAAAGAGCGCGTCAGGTCCCCTAGGGACCTGTTACCGTCCCTCGTGGACGCACGGAGCCAGGGTGGCTCACCCACCGGTAGCGCGGAGTCCCTGGGACCTGTTCCCAGCACGTCCGCTGCACCGGTGGGTCCTGCAGAGGCCGGCAGGAGCTTCGGCCTCAGGGAGGTGAGCGGAGACACGGCGTCGGACTCAGATGCCGCGTCTTCGCTCAACTCGGAGAGAATGGAGGTGGATGAGGCCACCTCCAGGAAGAAGAAGAGGAACCCGTTCCTCAAGCGTCCCATATCCGGGGACGGCCGGAGGACGTCCTCCGACGATGGGCGTAGAGCTTCGGCCCGCAAAATCTCCACTGCTGGACGAGGTGCGGGCCGAATGACGACGAAAGGGAGGAAGCCCACCGCCGAGGAGGCGACCCAGCGGTCCCTAAAGATTGCTAGGGAGGGGCGCCACCCCGGGGCAAGCAGTGCCCAGGTCAGCCCTTCAGAGCCGGAGCCTTCTGGCAGCGAGCCGGAAGGCATGGAGGAGGCGCTGAACCGTTTTACGGCGGTCGTGGCAGCTGCCATAATGGGCGTGGCCAAGAAGAGGGAGAGGGTCGCCAAGAGGCGGTCCATCTCCCAGGCCATGACCTCCATCACCGAGGCACTGGGTATCGTCCTGGAGCCGTTCAGGAAATCCCTCAACAAGAGGGTTGAGCGGCTCGAGGCAGAATTGGCCAGTGTCCGGGGTGCTGGCCATGAGGTGGCGCCAAAAGGAGGACGCAGGGAGGGGCAGGGTCGGCCCCAGCCCTCGCCCCAGATGGAGAGCGAGGTGCTGACTCTGCTGCGGCAAGAGCTGGCTGCCTTCCGGCAACAGCAGCAGGAGCAGCAGCAGCAGTTCCAGGAGCGAGTCCAGCGGCAATTCGCAGTCCTGGAGGGCATTGTCCTGCGCCCCCCACTTGCGGCCTCCGGCCTAAAAAAGGCGGTTTCTTACGCTGCCGCCGCCGCGGCTGCTGCACCCAAAGCGGGCCCGTCCGGGCAGACCGGGCGTGGAGCCCAGGTGTCGGAGCCGGCGAGGCCGGTCCCGGCGGCCAAGCAGCAGCAGCGGCAGGGGAAACCTGCCCCTCCCCCGAAAGGCAGAGCGATGCCTGCCGCTAAATCGGCGGGGCCTTCCGCGGCGGCGGCGACTAGGCCGCGCCTGCCGCCTCCCCTGCCCGAAGAACCATCGGCTGGCGCCGAATGGACGGTCGTCGGCGCCAGCAGAAAAGCGGGCAAGGCGGCTAGAGCGGCAAAAAAGCGCGAGCGGCGACAGCAGCGCAGGAAGCGGGCCATGGCGGCCAGATTTCGCGCCCCGAATTCCGCAGCCGTAGTGATTACACTACAGCCAGCTGCGGAAAAGAAGGGCGTGACGTACAACGCCGTCATGGAAAAGGCGAAACAGGCGGTGGTGGGCCACCTTAGCGAGTTCGGAGCCACTGAGGGCTTCAGAATGAGGCGCACCGCAACCGGGGCCCCGTGAGCCGGGGTTCCCGGCTCACGAACCAGCGGGGTCGGATGGTGGAGGACTGGGCTCTGGAGACAGGCCTGGTCGTCCTAAACCGGGGTTCTGTCCCCACGTGTGTGCGGATGCGGGGTGACTCAGTGGTGGACCTCTCGTTCGCCAGCCCCGCTCTGTCGCCGCGTGTCGTCGACTGGCGCGTTATGGAGGGGGTGGAGACGTTTTCGGACCACCGGTACATCCGGTTCGACGTCTCCGCCCAAACCTCGATTGCGCCGGTCCGACAGAACCCTTGTGGTCCGCGGTGGGCGCTGAGGCAGATGGACCGGGAGCTCCTCCTGGAAGCCGCGACGGTACAGGCCTGGGTGCAAGCACCGGACAGGCCTGTCGACATAGACGTCGAGGCAGAGTGGTTCCGGGAGGCCATGTCGCAAATTTGCGACGCGGCAATGTCCCGAGTCCCTCCAGGACGTGCTCAGCGCCAGGTATACTGGTGGTCGCCGGAGATTGCGGCACTGCGCAACGCGTGCAATGCCGCGCGACGCCGGTATGCCAGATACCGCAGTCGCCGCATCCGTCCAGCGGATGCGGAGGCCAGAGAGGCGGAGCTGTACGAGGGATACAGAGCGGCAAAGCGCACCCTCCGAGCGGAGATAAGGCGGGCCAAACTTGAGGCCCGCAACGTGTGGCTGGGGACTCTGAATGGGGACCCATGGGGACGCCCGTACAAATTGGTACGGGACAAACTCCGCCCCTGGGCTCCCCCGCTGACGCAGAGTCTCCGGCCCCAGCTCGTGGAGGGTGTGGTGAGCACTCTGTTCCCCACGCGAGGGGAACACTCTCCCCCGCCCATGGCTCCGCCACCAGCGGTGTCCGACGCGGACCACGATGGCGACGACGACGATAACGCTCCAGAGGTGACCGAGGTAGAGATGAGAGTGGCGGTACGAAGGCTGAGTGCCAAAAATACCGCCCCAGGACCCGACGGCTTGCCTGGGAAGGCATGGGTCCTGGCCATGGAGGCTCTCGGGCCTCGACTAAGAGGGCTCTTCAGCGCATGTATGGAGAGGGGCCAGTTCCCACTTCGCTGGAAGACGGGGAAACTGGTCCTTATCGCGAAGCCGGGGCGCCCCGCGGACTCTCCGTCCGCGTACCGGCCCATTGTGCTGCTCGACGAGGTGGGCAAGCTCTTTGAAAGAGTAATTGCAGACCGCCTCGTCGCACACCTAACACGGGTGGGGCCGGATCTGGCGGACGGCCAGTTCGGCTTTCGCAGGAGGCGCTCCACGGTGGACGCCATCATGTGCGTGCGAGCTCTCACGACGGGGGATGCAGTGGCCCAGGGCAGGTGTGTCGTGGCGGTGTCTTTGGACATCGCCAACGCCTTCAACTCCCTGCCTTGGAGTAGCATTGGGAGGGCACTCCGGTATCACCGGATGCCCGACTACCTCTGTCGTGTGGTCGAGGCGTACCTGTCAGACAGGTACATAACCTACCCCGGTCACCAGGGGGTGTGGGAACGTCGAGAGATGTCGTGCGGTGTTCCGCAGGGATCGGTACTAGGGCCGCCCTTGTGGAACATCGGATACGATTACGTGCTGCGCGGCGACCTCCCTGACGGGGTCAGCGTGGTCTGCTACGCAGACGACACGCTGGTCCTGGCGCAGGGAGAGTCGTACCAGGCGGCGGTCGAACTAGCGACACGCGGGGTCGCGACAGTCGTTGGCAGGATCCAAGAGCTGGGACTCGAGGTGGCATTGCACAAGTCCGAGGCCATGTGCTTTCACGGCCCTCGGAACGCGCCACCACCGGGTTCCCGGCTAACAGTGGGAGGAGTCCACATCGGCGTCGGGTCAACGATGAAGTACCTGGGACTCGTTCTCGACAGCCGATGGGATTTCGACGAGCATTTCCGACGTCTGGCTCCCAAACTAAATCGGACTGGGGCTGCTCTCTCGCGGCTCCTGCCCAACCTTGGGGGTCCAGACGCCTCCTGCCGGAGGCTCTACGCAGGGATCGTTCGGTCCATGGCCCTTTATGGCGCGCCGGTGTGGGCGCCGGGGCTGCGGAAGCAGCCGGCGGCCCGGCTGAACGCGTGCCAGAGGGTCATGGCCATACGGATGGTGCGAGGATACCGGACGATTTCCCGCGAAGCGGCGAGCCTTCTTGCTTGCCAGCGACCATGGGAACTGGAGGCAACAGTCCTTGCACTCATGCACGAACGACGCATGGAGATGCAACGCCGGGGCGAAACTCCGCTGCCGCAACAAGTCGCGGCATGGCGGACAGAGTTCCGGCGAGTTCTCATGGAGAAATGGCGACAGCGACTGTCGCGACCCCGTGCTGGGCACGCCACAATTATGGCGGTAAGTCCCCTCTTTGAGGCGTGGTTGGAAAGACCTCACGGCGTCCTCACATTCCGCATGACGCAGGTCCTCACCGGACACGGTAAGTTCGGGAGGTTCCTGCACCGGATTCGTGCGGAAACGACGCCCGGGTGTCGCCACTGTGTGGCCCACCCGGAGGACACGGTGGAGCACACGGTGGAGGTGTGCCCCGCTTGGGCAGAGCAACGCCGTGACCTCGTGAGGGCAATCGGCGGCGGTGATCTCTCGCGCCGGGCCTTGGTTCAGGCCATGCTCCGGAGCGAGGAGGAGTGGCAGGCGGTCGCCTCCTTCTGCGAAGCAGTAATGCTAGCTAAGGAGGCGGCCGATCGCGTGAGGCAACGGTCCTTACGCTCCAACCGCCGCCGGGATTCCGATCCCGATTTCCGGCCACCGTAGGCGCGGGCTTGTAGACGGCGAGCAATGGGTGGCTCGCCGTCTGACCGTCCGGTAACCGTCCGGACCGAGCCCAAGTCGTCGACGGCGCGTATTGTTCCACGCGCGCCTCAAGGAGATGTCAGCAAATCGTAGGGGCCCAGCAGGGTCGAAGCCTACTGGGGCCACGGGTAGTGTGAAAGCGGAACCCGGGGCCCTGGGACGAAGGCAACGAAGGAACAGGAGTGGGTTTTTAGTCAGTAAGAGTCTGACACTATCTCCCGCTCCGCCCAAGAGCGGGGATGTCATTAGGATGATTTTCCCACCCAATAAAAAAAAAAAAAAAAAAAAACCTACTTCAAGAAGACCTAAGAAAGTTGAAATTTGACACGCAATTAAGTATGTATACGATGAAAACAAAGAACAATGAATTTCTAAGTTTTGAATAAAAAATCAATCAATCGGTTTTAAAAAACAATTTTACTTGTACATCATCAGATCATAACAATATTTCTATGAGACCATTTCGGGAGTATGATGTTTCACTACATACCTGGCGGTATGTAAAAAAAAAACACAAAAAAGGGCAAAATAACTTAAATAAAAACTTTTAAGTTTAAAAAGAAAAGTGTTTCCTGGAACAAGATTTATGAAATATTCTAGTAAATAACGGAATTACTGAATGAAATACCAACAGAGCGTTTAGGTATCATCTCTCTTTTTACACGTTGCCTCATTAACAAACATTGTATTGAATTGCTTTGGAAGAAATAACAAGCTTTTGAAACATTTTCGACTTGATCATAGACGGTTTGCGAACGGTCCTCGTAAATAAACAGTAAAAACTCGTATATGAAGATTATGTTTCAACTGATGCCTCGGAAAGGCCCTTATAATAATACTCAATATCATTCCGATACAATCAGTCTTTGAATAGCAAAGGCTTCAAAAGAACAAGCGTAATATCTGAGCTGCACTACAAACGGTAATCAGAACACGGAAAAATCGAACTTTTTTAAATATTCAATTTTTATTAAACGTCTCATAGAAATAATAAGAAAGCAAAACAGTTTTTATTTTCTGAGCCCAACAAAAAACCTCAGTTTATAGAGTTTAATAGAAAAGTCAAAGAAACGCCTGACGGGAATTGAACTGACAAACGCAGAACGTGAGGGAAAACTGATATTCACACACTGAAAGTGTAAAGTAATACTTCAATTTTAAAAGACTTGAATCTTTGAACTCTTGCAACAAATAATTTATTTTCAAATAAAAATAAAAATTCATTAATTTGAAACCGCTGAGGTAACTGCGTCAAAATCAAAGTTATTAAGATTCCTATTTAATTGATTGTTAGATTTTCCAATATTCCATATCCCTAGAGGCTAATTTCTTTTTCTTTATTATTGCATCATTCAGACGTAAATTAGTTTCACAAAAACTTTTTAAGATTAATTTAAAAAGCGTTAGGCTGAGTTTTGGGTTGGACTTATTTACCGACTTGTTAATTGACGTTGGCACTTTATTTTTACTAATATTGTAAACCCGATGGAACCCCGCTCTGTCTGTCTACTCATTACGTTTTCGCTAACCAAAACCGCGAGATCAATTTTTATTTTAGATATACCTTTTTTTGGGTTCCGTACTTCAAAAGAAAAAATCGCAACCCTTATAGGATCACTTTGTGGTCTGTCACCCTATCTGTCTGTGACCCTTTATCTTGGAAGCGCGTAAAGGTGTCGAGTTGAAATTAAAACCATGTAGGTACTCAGGTTTGCAATTTCTTTAGGCTGTGAAAAATCAAACACCTATGTAAACGAAAAAAGTCATTTATGTAAAACGTATATTTCGACACTCTGAAGGGAAACAAAATTCATAGGGTACTTTCCGTTAGCCTAAAATTTGGCATGAAGCAAGGTCTTATAACAAAAGAATAAATAAAATAAAAAACAACAAAAAACAATAAAGGAATATAGAATAAGAATATATAAATCTAAAAACTGTAAATTTATTGTTACGTAACAAAAATAAAAGAAAATGCATCCGATAAATAAACTTACTGTCCAGGCCGCTCGTCTATGGAATGCATTGCCTGTGGCAATAAAACGTGCGCAAACACTGCCTGTATTTAAAAGGCTTGTTAAGGATCATTACTTGTCACTGTGATCATGTCTTCGTTTCATCACTTATTTCTCTTGCTTATATATTTATATTTTGTATGTATGTATATGTGTATCTATTTTAGTATTAAGTTTTGTTTACTTTTATATTTGCACCAAGTGCAACCCCATTTTGTGTCCAGGCAATCTCTATCCATTCTGGGTTGCCTGGAAGAAATCGCCGAGTGCGATAAGGCCGCCAATTGTATGTTTTATATTGTATTACAATTCTATTTGTAAATCTGTAACTTGGTATGCAATAAAGTATATATAAATAAATAAATAAATAAATAAATCTTCGAGACTCGATTCGGGAATCGAACTATTTACTTATGTTAGTTTGTATGGAACCCTCAGTGTGCG
Organism: Mythimna vitellina; assembly: GCA_949316375.1. Lineage (NCBI taxonomy): Eukaryota > Metazoa > Arthropoda > Insecta > Lepidoptera > Noctuidae > Mythimna > Mythimna vitellina. Next base: position 26,203,813 of record OX438688.1, on the reverse strand, counting down.
AACCGACTCGCACTTGCCCAGTTTTTTTTTGAGGTGGGAGAATATCAAATATCTCCTACCGCTCAGGATGGAGGTTGAGGACAGGAGTTTTAGACTTTTATTAATACCCACCTTCGTCTCTTCAGTACCCTTGTGTATCCCTGGGCTTCGGCAGTTCTTTCGAACAATCCCAAAGCCCAGATAGTGGACCTGAGAGATCGATATGTGGATTCCTTTGGAATGATTGCCGACTTTCTCGCGGGTGAGAAAAGTGACAAAAGCTACTAAAAAATTAGCCATAAATATTATACTTCATAAATATTTTCATTTTAACTATCCTTGATCTAAGAGTCAAATTAAAGCAAATGATAAGGGCACTACATGTCTAACCCAATAAAGGAAAGACAATATCGCAAGGAGTAGTTAGGACCAACTAAGTGAAGAGGTTATGTGACGACCCTTATCTTTAACTAGTTAATAAAGGGCGCTAAATGAACTTGACCGTGTAATTAGACTAGTTTGCATTACTCTTGGGTAACATGGTAAAGTTTTTGTCTATGAGTGATCCAAGGTCTATAAGATGACGCTTCCATCAGGTAAGATAGTGGTTAAGCGTGAGCCTACCAAAATAAAAAAAAACGGCAAGTGGGAGTCGGACTCGCGCACTCAGGGTTCCGTACAAACTTACCGATGAAAACATTTTAATTCCCATATTGAGTTACAAATATTTTTCTAAACCGCAATTTTTTTTCATGTACTGTTTTCAGTTTTTTTTTCTATATTGGTGCTATGAGACCTTGTTTTATGCCAAATTCCAGGATTCTAGGTCAACGGGAAGTACCTTATGAATTTTTATTTCCTTGAGAGTGTCGAAATTCACGTTTTTTGCAAAATCAACGGTAGTGTCTTTTTTTTCGTTAACTCAAAAAAAAATCTTTTTAACAGAATCAAGAGACCGCAGACTTGAGTGTCTGGTTTTAATTTCAACTTGATACTTCTACGCGTTCCCGAGATAAAGGGTCTTGACAGACAGACAGAGAGACGAACAACAAAGTGATCCTATAAGGGATCCGTTTTTTCTTTTAGAGGTATGGAACTCTCAAAACAATTGAATACTACGAAAGTTTAAGTGCTATTGACTTCCAGATTAGTTAAAATTTAATAGTTAGAAAGTATTCGTGTAAATCACCAATTTACACGAACATTTTCTACCTATTAGATTAGCAAGGTATTTCACTGGTTTGATTTTGCATCCAGCTGTGATCATTCGGCCGGGGCTGCGCTGTCGTTTACCCTGGCCCTCGCATAACTAAACAAAAAGCAACCGAAAGAATATAGGTGGGATTTAGTCGGTAAAAGTCTCCCTCAAAAAATGTTATCTTGGTAAAACGTTATCGTGGGCTCATTTTCAATATGTAGTTTAGACGGTAGGTGTATATGAAATCTTGTTTCACATTATTTGTTATCCATAGTTGTTATCTATCATCAGAAACGAGTTGTTCAATTTTTATGATTTTTTTTTATGTGTAATATTTGATAGTCTGAAAATTAGAAACGTTTATTTCAAATAGACCAATTACAGGCACTTTTGAATTGTCAAAATGTCGGTCAGTCAAAAAAAAAAAACAAGTGAAGCTAAATTGCACGTTCCAAAGCATATATCTCTATGGAGAAAAATGTGAAAGAAATACTCTCCTTGAACACTCCTTTAAATCATATTATGAGTTACATAAATCTTGGTTACATATTTCTTGTCGCTTCTAATATGTGAGCACAATGTAGAAAGGTAATAATAAAATAAAATAAAAATAATAATTAAAAAATAGAAATTGAATTAAGCCACTGGCAGCTAAGAGATGACCAGTCCCAACTGACGGCACCCGTTCACGAGCATGACGCGTGCATCAGCCCTACTCATCTCAATCATTTTGAAGGGAACCGAATGACCCAATAACACATGCTACCATCAGCGAGACATTTGAGTGAGCATGACAAACTCTCAACTAATAGGTCCTAGGCCATTTTTTATCCTCCTACTCGTTCCCCCCATATTTTCTTTGTTATATGGTAGAACAACGTTTGCGAGGCCAACTAAAATTTTATCTTTATGACCCCAGTTCCTTGCCTACATCTACACAATCTTAACAGCAAGTTTTGCTTTTCAGGTGCTTTTGAGTGACCCCAACGACTACCCAGAAACGACCGTCATCGACAGGTACATAACCTTGGGGGAGTCAGTAGACATCAAGGTAGAACCCATGGTCTTCCAGAGCGACTCCAATGTGCGGAGAGTGGAGCCCATGAACAGGGGGTGCTGGTTCCACGATGAAGTTACGCTTAGTCATACCAACCGATACAGCTATGAAACCTGCGTCACGGAATGTAAGATGATGAACTATATAAACGCTTGTGGCTGTGTGCCGTACAAGTATCCCAGAGGTAAGGTTTATTTAATACTTAAGAGCTTTTGCATTCAATATTAGCCACAATTTGTTTTGTTTTTACTGATTAGCACCCACCTTTGTCCTTCAGTTGCCTTTTGCGTTTCAGGGCCACAGTGACTCTTTCAAATCAATCCTATGACCCTAACGAGCATCAGCCCTGGTTTTGCTGACAACTTTTAAAGCGCGCGTGCGTGGAACACTACGTCAACGACTCGGACTTGGCCAAGCTACTCAGTGCTCTTCGTCTGCAAGCCTGGGCCTACGATGGCCGGAGATCACCTTGCAACTTCCGATGCCCAGGCCATTTCTTGCAGCAGCTGCTGGGAAGCGATGATGCCTGTTTCATCAAAGTTGCAGCCCTTTCTTTCGCTAGCATTATTGCTTCGCGGATGGAGGCGACCGCTTTCCATTCCCTGTCACTCCAAACATAGGCCGGAATCAGGGCGGGCGCGAGATGTAGCTACCGGTGATCGCCTTCGCGAGGGTTTCACGTTACTCTGCTCAAGTGGGGCATACCTCCACCGTAAACTCCACCGTAACCTCCAGAACGTCACCTATTTGAATGTCCAAAACCACTGCACGTTAATGAACCACTGGGATTACAAATATCGGGTCCTAATTCAGGTCATGATCATCCTAATCCGTTCAGCCGTTTAAGCTTGTTAAACCAATGCCCAGTCCATTGTCACATTTGTAGTAGATATTAGTAGGATGTCAAGTCACTTCTTCTTCCTTATATTACTTGGGGTCAGCGCAATACGTTATTTTCTTCTATTCTGTCCTGTCACCCGTCAAATTATCACTAACTCCCTTTTCTTTCATATCACTCCTCACACAATCCATCCACCTTTTCTTTGGCCTCCCTCTCCCTCTTCATCCAGCTATATGTATGCTCAGAATCCTTTTAGTAATATGCGCTTCATCCCTCCTCTTCACATAACAAGACAACCGATTTCCTTTTAACTTTTCAGTCACTGGCACCACTTTCAAACTTCTTCTATTATACTCATTTCTCACTTTATCCATTCTCGTCACACCACACATCCATCTCAATATTCTTATCTCCGCTACATGCAATCATTTTTCATCTATCTTTTTCGCAGTCCAACATTCTGATCCATACAGTATGACAGGTCTTATCACGGACTTGTAAATTGTACCCTTCAACTTGAGGGGCATCCGTGGGTCGCAAGTTGTTCCCATGACCTGTCGCCATTTCATAATTCCTGCGTTGATCCGATGTGTTACTTCTCGGTCTACCTCACCATCCTCTTGCACGAGCGACCCGAGGTACCGAAAGTCGGAATAAACCGATATAGGCGTTTCAGCAAGAGTTAAAGGCACAGGACTGGGAAGACTGCCGAAATCGCAGAACAAGTACTTCGTCACTTATTGAGAATTAAAGTTTCTATTAGTACATAATAGTAATTCTGTTTACGTTCATCAAACTCAAAATTCTTAGTATTCTCAAAAAGATTCATTAGCGGAATTAAAACCGCAAGATTGAGGTATTAAGATAACCGATGTCCTTTGAACCAATGAGAGCTATCGCGTCTGAATTCGCCGATAAAGGCAAAGGTCACTCTTTGTAGGTTGTTGACGCGCGCTATGTTTGTCTATTTAGGGTTTCATACCTCAAAAGGAAAAACGGTTCACTTTGTTGTCTGTCTGTCTGTCAAGACCCTCTATCTCGGGAACGCGTGGAGGTATCGAGTTAAAACTAAGACCATATACTCAAATCTGCGGTTCCTTGAAGCTGTAAAAAAATAAATTTCTGAGTTAACGAAAAAAAAAGGTACGGCCGTTTATGTCGCAAAAAACGTTTTCGTGATAACAAAATCTGTATATGGCCCATACTTCAGAATCGATAATTATATGTAATCACTAGCTTCTGCCAGTGGCTTCGCCCACGTAAAAATCATCCCCTTAAGGGTGGAGTTTCGTAAAATCCGTTCTTAGTGGATGTATACACCCTATAAGAAACCTATCTGCCAAATTTTAAGTTTGTAGGTGTTATAGATTCTGAGATTTCGATTTGATTAATCAGTGAATGGTATTTCGCTTTTATAATGATTGGTAATCAAACATGATGTGATAAAATCACACTAATATTCATCATCATCATCATTTCAACCGAAGGATGTCCCATCTTTTGGACATAGGCCTCCTTCATTTGTCGCCAGAACGACCGGTCCATTACGCCTCACATCCATCGGATTCCCGTAACCCTCATTAGGCCACTGGTCCAATTTTTGGATGACCTTCCAACGCTGCGTCTTCCAGTACGTGGTCGCCACTCCAGAACCTTTCGTCCCCATAAACCATCTGTTCTGCGAGCAATGTCACCTGCCCAGTGATTGGCGATTCTAAGCGATTAAAGGTGAAAGTTTGTGAGCGTGTATATTTATATAGTGTTTGTGTGTGTTTGTTACTTCATTTTTATTTATTCATGAAATACTTTATGTACACAAAAGTACAAAGGCAGACTTGATGCCTTAGGCATCTTTTCTTCACGCTCGAACGGCTGAAAGGATTTCGATAAAACTTGGTACATGGATAGAGCATATGCTGGAATAGCATAATTATAGGATATTTTTTATCCAGAAGGCAACATACCCTCTGGATAACAATCTTCTATTATCTCGCTGGCAACAACTAGTTATAAAATAAAAATATTTTGTTTCAGAAAAATCGACACGAATTTGTGAATTCGACGATTTGCGGTGTTTGAACAACGTGACAGGTAAATCAACAGGAAAATAATTTTCGTAATACCATTTAGAGTCACGTGTTTCTGAACTATGAAAGAAGCTCTCAGAAATGTTTACAAATACTCCATTACTGAGAAATTGTTGACTGAGATAATTATTTCACTAAAAGATTCTTTGTTGACATACATAAGAGACAAATTTAATCTTCCCTGGTATAATAAAGGTGATACATATATGTATGAGTACGTTGTGTAATACATTACTTTACGTATTTGTAAAAAAATGTATAAATATTCGTACTTATATAGGCGTCATAGTTTGCGAAAATACGCATGTTCAATGCTTTTAGAATAATGTAATATTTTATCTATTTCATTAATATTTATGAGAAAATAAAGAAATTCACGAATCCTCGCTGACCGCCCGGAGGACACGGTGGAGCATACGGTTGAGCTATGCCCCGCTTTGGCAGAGTACCGCTGTGTCCTCGTGGGGGCGATCGGTGTCAACAATCTCTCGCACCGGGCCTTGGTACAGGCCATGGTCTGAAGCGAGGAGGAGTGGCAGGCGGTCGCCTCCTTCTGCGAAACAGTAATGCTAGCAAAAAAGGTGGGCGAATGCGCGTGCGCGAGGGAACGGCCTTCACACCCCAGCCGCCAGGATCCCTATTCCGGTATCCGGCCAACGTAGGCGTGGGCTCGCGGACGGCGAGCAATGGGTGGCTCGCCGTCCGACCATCCGGTGACCGTCTGGATCGAGCTCAAGTCTTCGACGGTGCGTAGTGATCCACGCGCGCCCCAAGATGTCAGCAAACCGTAGAAGTCCAGCAGGGTCGAAGCCTTCTGGGGCCAAGGGTTCGTTTCTGAAAGAAAAACACGGCCCTGGAATGAAAGGCAACAAAGGGGACTACTAACTAGGAGTGGGTTTTAGTCAGTAAAAGTCTGACACACCCTTTTGCCCCGCCCACGGGTGGGAGATGTCATTAGATGTTTTCCCAAATAAAAAAAATATAGAAAGATGAAACGGTATACGGGTACTTGAAGCGCTAAGAATTCGGATCAGTTCCTTGAAGACTGGCTTACTGCTTAGTTAAGGACCACCAAATTAAAATAACTAGCTCATTTAACCCTTTTCTACTTGAACTGTACTAACTCTGGCTAGGAAAATAATATGATTCTGTTCATGGATTCTTCTTCTTGCCGTACTTACAGCTGCTTGGAATGCTCAGTCCGTATAAAACTCAAGAAAAATATTATATAATTCAGGGCCACATTATTGTTAACTAGTGTATTAACTCTTGCTCTAGGAAATTTTGGCTACAATATATATTACAGAGGCTTTTCTATGTATTCCTAGATATTTATAGGTACCTACTATTATTAGTGAATGCTTAGACAACGGGGTAATACTCAGTAGAAATTTTCGCGTAAGTAATATATTTATTTTCGATTATCGTTTGGGTGAAACCATGGGGAAAAACCTATATGAGAAAATTAAAAAAAAAAAATCTTTTTAAATCTTAGTTGACTTCTAAATATAGTATATTAAATCATCTCGTGCCATATTCCTGTAGATACCTTTTTATATGGCATATTATGGTACAGACTTACGTAAATTATACATCTATATTCGTTTAGACTGCTACGCAGCAAAGACTAAATTCTATAACAAATCGTAAGTATATACTAAGGCTGTACCGATGTAGACACACCAATAGGTACTAAAATACATGACAACTAATTTATTTGCTTTGTCTAGTAAATTCTTGTATAAGTTTTTTTTTTATTTGTCTTCGCTTCGCTCGGTTTTCGCATCAAAACAGCGTCAAGTTAAGAAAATATTCAGTTTGCAGTCACATTGAGTTAATTTGAGTTCCATTAGATTGTTAATGTAACAAATTTTATTTTTTTCCTGTATTTGACAGCAAATGTATCAGGCCTTTTTCGCAAGCTTCGTTGAGGAAGTTATTACCACAATAGCATTCTCAGCTCCATTTTACCGAAATGGCGCCGAGACTGGGGCTTGACGACTTCTGTTCCCTTACGGTTGTAGCCATCTTCTTCGTAAGCATTACGGCTGGAGGCTAAATAATTAGGTTCCTATAGCCGCACGGGCAGAACTCGTAAGTTTAAACAACGCTTGCCGAGTTAAATTAATGGATGGGTGACCATCTATTAACATACCGAGACCACTCCTAACCTTAAAAAAGCCCTTGGTTCTGGTTGTTATTCGTGATCTTTGACTGTCGTAGTCTACGAATCTCAATAACTTAAAGGTGTCGTGGGACAAACAGTCGCTCTAAGTAAAATACTAGTAGTGAGATGCATCTGGTCAGACTGGAAGTATCCTAAATTTTTTTAAAAATTCTTGGTAGGTTCGCGCTTGACCGCTATCTCACCTGATAGCGACGATGCGGTCGACGATAAAGCGCGCTTACCTAGAAGTAACCTATTCACTCTTGACTTAAAGATTTCAGGAAACACAGATTCCGGCAAGGAATTCCACTCTTTAAGCTCGGGACGGAACGGGCTAGATGGAATTAGGTTATGCAATTCTGATGCACACTCCCCGAAATGCAACTGGTAGAAAATAGGCTGGAAATAGGCTTATAAAGATAATGAGGTTAGCTTTCGATATCTATGCTTATTTCAACAAGTTAGCTTCCAGTCCTAAGATGTACGAAAATAATTCAATATCCTTTGTCATAATCAAGATTAATTCGTGCCAATTTAATGATCACAACAACAGTAGTAATTTGATTATTCCAACTAATTAAATAAATTATTCGTTAATTATTCATTCAGATATTGCTGACGGCTCTGTTTAGCAATTATTATCAATTTAGATAGAATATTAATTTGATTTTAATTAAACATTATTATCTACATTACAAGTAACTATTATTGTAAATAACTTATTTTATTTATTCTGTTTGAAGTATCTGTTATTTGTTTGTTGTGCAAACCTACCACAGTGTTGTATAGCGGACGGTGGAACTCTTTCCGGTGGCATCTCATGGTGGGATGGTGACTGTAACCCAGTGCTGGACATGCCATAATTGTTGTGGTAAGTCCCCTCTTTGAGGAGTGACTGGAAGGACCTCACGGCGTCCTCACCTTCCGCATGTTACAGGTTCTCACCAGACATGGTCAGTTCGGGAGGTTTCTGCACTGGATTCGTGCGGAAGAATGGGCCAGGTGTCACCACTTTGTGGACCAGAGGACTCGGTGGAGCATACGGTAGAGGGGTGTCCCGCTTAGGCAGAGCACCGCCGTATCTTCTTGGGGGAAATCGGTGGCAACGATCTCTTGCGCCGGGCCTTGGTACAGGCCATGATCCGAAGCGAGAAGGAGTGGCAGACGGTCTCCTCCTTCTGCAAAGCAGTAATGTTAGCAAAAGAGGAGGCCGCACGTGAACGCGCGAGGGCGCGGCCCTCACGCCCAAGCCACCGGGATCCCGATTCCGATTTCCGGCCACCGTGGGCGCGAGCTTACGGACGGCGAACAACGGGTATTTCGTCGTCCGATCGTCCAGTAACCGTCCGGACCGAGTCCAAGTCGTAGAAGGCACGTACTGTCCCATGCGCGCCTCAAGGAGATGTCAGCAAACCGTAGGGGCCCAGCAGGGTTGAAGCCTACAGGGTCTACTTCTGAAAGAAAGACTCGGCCCTGGTATGAACGAGGGAATAGGAGTGGGATTTTAGCCAGTAAAAGTCTGACACTATCTCCCGCACCCCCCAAGAGCGGAGGATGAAATAAGATCTCCGCCCAAGAGCGGAAGATGTCATAGGATGATTTTCCCACCGAAAAAAAACCTGTGTTGTTTTTTTTAATAACCCAAAGTTTGACTGGTAGAGAATGCCTTGTCCGCCTATGTACCACTACTGTTATGCACGAAGTTTAAATAAATAAATAATACAATCCAAAAGTTCGTTGGTAAGCACAGATTATGTTTTGAAATAGGATGCCTAGAACGAATTAAAATGAAATTTAAAAAAAAACTTAAAAATACAGTATCCATACTATTATTATAGAGCTCTTCCCTAGCAATGTCCAGAATTCAGATCTGAATTTGATTGTTATTTGCATGGTGCTCTCGTATATACAAATATTTATTTTAATATTTATTATTTTTACTTCTTCGTTTATACCGCGTACATCGAAGGACTGGAACAATTTGCTTGCGGCGGTCTTCCCGTCCAACTATAATTTGGGTGTCTTCAAGGCTGGAGTGAATAGGCTCTTAATGAACTAGTGCGTGAGGCCATCAATGATTGCATCTCTGCTTACCATCAGGTTGGATCGCAGTCAAGCACTAGTTTATATCAATTAAAATATATATTATATCCATAGGTTATTTCTAAAGATATACCCAAAATATGAATTGAGATATCATGAGACCAATTTTATTACCGCCTTTGTTGCAGTTTATAAATCCGCGAGAGAGATGCAGTGCAATCCCGTCTGTTACATGGAGTGTCGCGACAAGAAGTACAGTGCGATCAGCGACCTCACGCCGTTTCTACCTGACAACTATCCGGATAAAGTCACGTGAGTTGTTTAAGGCTTTAAGCATTGACCATACGGATGTAATTCAGCGTTCCATTAGAAGTGACCTTGCTTGTTCCAATCCATGAAGACAGCAGATGTAATCCAAATTTTGATTTGACCTTCATCGTCATTGGATAGCGAGCGCGTTTTTCTAACCACAGTTTTGGCCGCATTGACGGATTTGCTACATAACCCGTGGAGGCAAACGACTTCCCATCAAGGTGACCTCTGCTGAAATGCTGGACACGGATGTGTGGCCCATGTTATATTCAGAGTGTCCGCTCAGTGTCTAGGGTGAGTGTGGGTGGGTAGCGGACATGGTTAGTCACAGTACGTAGAGAGTCATTGTAGCGATAGAAGTTAGACTTATTTCCTCAGGTCAAAACAATAGAAGATCGCCCAGTAGCGATGCTGTTTTGTTCCATCGCGAAGTACTAGGCGCTCGGCCGAGTCACTTCAGTGATATAGGCGGTGCCTGCATCTAGGGGAGATGCAGGCGCTGCCTTTTTTGGGGATCACCGAAAATAAAGACTACCAATTGTAGTATAGTTACAAACCTATTAAATTTAAGAATTTTTGAAATTGAGGTAATGGTTCAGTCTGGACGCTAGCGGAGCATCCGCCTCAGCATCCTTACAACCCTTGATCCTGGGTGTTTTTGGTTCATGATTTGGTCTTTGCTTTGCTTTAAGAATTTTAATTTATACTAACAACAGTTTTTTAATTATGTTGGAGTAAGAACGTATTCCATAATCTATGATATTACCTGGAAACTTTGTTTTAAATCTCTTAATTGTAATTAATTTTACAATATCTGAAATCTAAATATTTTGTTAATAAATAAACTTGATACTTTGTAATTTATCAGTATCTTATCGAAGAAAATAGTCTATTAGAGAGAATATTAGCAGATAAATTTTCAACTTTAAGCGGATTTTACTTATTTCCTTATTTTACATGCCTTCTTGCGTATATTTTTAAGCGTACTTTAGTATTATTGTATCATAATACAGCATTCTACCAGTTTTCCGAACAGTCGTTAAAATTCACCTAGTTTTATGAATACTTTTATCGAGTTTCAAAATTTGTAGGCACTAAAAACATAATTATTCATAAACTTTACAAACTAACATACAACTTATAAATGTTATAAATGGTTTTATTTAACTTTAGGTAAAATAAAAATTGTAAAGCCAACTTATTGAAATATTTTGAAGGAGTAAACCGAATCAATAAAGCAATTAATAATATAAAAAGTAGGCAAGTTTGGCAACATTATCGGAAGAAAGGGGCTAATCAAGCTTGTTAATTTACAACTCACTTGGGAATAAAAAGCCAAACTTTTAATTAAAGCAAAAAGATTGAATATCGAAAACTTAAAAAAAAAGTTGATGGTAAACTTTAGAATGAACCGCTAAAGTTAGAATCAGTTTTGGACCAATTAAACTTTGAAAAGCAAAAATAAAAACCCAAATTATAAACCTCCAGAATACACATTTGCACTTGACCGAATAAATTGAACGGCCTCTCAACTACCCAACAGCCAAATCACTGTTGGGTCGGGCATCCAAAATATTTGATTATATAAGAAAGTTTTTGTAAGGAAACGTCCCAACCCTTGTAAAGTAACTTTGTGAGTAACGTCATAAAACCAAGATCAGTTGAACGGTTTCCTATTCTTCAAGAGGGTTATTTACAAAACAAGGTATATGTTCTGAAAATATGTTACATAAATAAAGTTTAATGTGTATGGGACGCTACTGGTGTCGATACTCTTGCGTCATCTCATCTTCCTAGCTCGTCGTGCTGTGCCGGTGCTGCCACAGCGGCTGCAGAGAACCTCAAGCGGCGGAAATATAAAAACCTTGTTGGTAGTTATATTTTCGAGTCTTTTGGGGTTGAAACTCTCGAATTGTGGGGTCCGAGTGCTCACCAATTATTTAAAGATCTTTCAAAACGTCTTTTCGACACTTCGCGTGACCCAAGGGCTGGCTTTTACTTCGGACAAAGGATAAGTATTGCCATTCAGCGTAGCAATGCCACCAATCTTTTGGGTACATTTCCAGTCGACAGCGATGCGGAGGAGTTTTTTGGCGCCGTACTTTAGATTGCTTTTTTTTAAGACTTTAAGGCTTTTATTTTTATTTTGTAAGTTAGTTTTAATTAGGTTAAGTTAAGCATATTTTGTTTTATTAATTATTTAAATGTAATTTTATGGTATTACTTAAAATAAAATAAATGGCATTTTTGTTTGGGTGAAGAAATCTTCAAACAAACAAAAATGGGCAGGGTATATTGCTCGCAATATGGAAAGTCGATGAGATAGCAAGGTTCTGCAGTGGCGACGACGTATCAGGAGATGTAGTTTCGGAAAACCTTCCACCAGGTGTACTGATGACCTGATAAAAGCCGAAACATGGACCCAGTCGATGTGACAAAACTTGGAGGAGACTTATATCTATGATTAATTTTATCTAGCATTGGATGTCTTTGGCTGTCTTCCAGTCACTATGATGGCTCCTTATCTATTATGAAGTACGTCTTTGGATCTCTCCCACACTCCTTACACAACTACCCTTGTCTGAATGTCTTCAAGCGGAAAATTAAAAAGCATGATGACTTAATAGATACAACATATATACGTATAAATTGTTGTATAAATATTTTCAAATATAGCTATTATAATTATACTGGATGAACTTTCCATTGCGATCTTTCTCTACCACACAGTTGAGTTAAGCTTGTCTATGTTCACGAACTCTAGATAATCACTTTATATCAAAACTAGTTTTTGGTGTACTATGAATAATTAAAGACTGAAACAATGATAATTGATTAATTATATCGATACACATTAATTATTAATTTATCTGAAAATTAAGTTTGCATGATAAAATAACCACCAATTAAACATCCAAATTCACTAAGAAACCTTTCTCATTAAACCCTTCTAGAATCAAAATATCTGCGGAAACGGCCGCCCTTCCGCCCACACCGAAAACTAAAGGCATTAATATTCATTTAATTCAACAACAAAAGCCTATGTTGCCAACAAAAAACTTCTTAATTGGTGTTGCGCACACAATAATTGAAGCTCGGCACCGATGAGATGGAGCCTTCCAAAAATTCATAAATTCAATATAGAAATCCTTTTTCCGTCTTCCTCGTTAGTTACTTTGAAAATCTACATGGTTTCCTGTTAGCAACCAATATTTGTAGAACTTTTCAATATAACATCTTCTTAACGAGTACGATGGTGAGATTGCTTTTTTTACATCGAAATTTTTCAAAGAAAACATCGTTACCGATAGTTTTTTTTTGTTAAAGTACTTTTATCTTTCCCAAATAAAAAGTATTTATGATTGTGTTAATTGGAGCTATTCTAATATGTATGTAGTGTATGTTGCAGTTGTTTTTGTTGTTAATGCTGTCATATATTTTTTTAAATAAATTGCCTTCCTGCAATTTATATATGCAAGCGATCACTTTTAAAATAAAAATTCCCTCACAAAATATTGCTTACATCATTATTTTTTGCTAAAAGTAAGAGAGATTGTAATAATATAAAGGCCCTTGCAATAACCCTTCGTACACTTTTGATGACTTAAAATAATTCAGTGAATTTTTAAATACCCTTGGGGCCTACTATATCAAAAAGATTGATGAAATATTTTTAAACAGAATAATATAATCTAATCTTTAGGTACATAAGGAATGTCAAAACATTTTTTTAAAGATCCAATGTCATTTATTTTTTTACATCGATGAATAGAAGAGATTTGGAGGACTCGGAATTATAACCTTATGTCTGGTTTCTCGGCTGTTTAGTTTCTATAAATGTTATACTATTTCTGTTTTCTCTTAAGAGCCTTATGACATTTCAAAAGTCCTTTTTCCATTAAATGAGCAACTTTGCTGTTCTTATTTAGAGACATTTCGACAACTTTGACTTTTTGAATGGTAGATAACAGTTTCTAATAGGTACAGTTTATAGCGGCCTCAATTTTCGTAATTTTAACTTATGTATCATTTTAATAAAACCAAAATTCTAAAACCTTTTTGAACTCAAAGATTAAATTATTAGGCTGATCAAATGAAATAAAATATACATAATAATACTGCTTAAAATTAGAACTACATTGGGCCCATATGGGCATATATTCTATGCGGAAAATAGATTTGTAGAGCTAAATTAGACCCAGGTCACGTGACGCCACCCAACGCAACTCTACGTACAACTCAGGCGGAGTCCACGTGTGCATTAGTATAATGTAGTTCCTGCTTAATTAGTTGTGCAGTACTCGTACTTAGCAGCCTCGGAATAACAATTATAAGTCGTTAATGAACACAATTACACTTGACAAAATGTTATGTGATTCGTCGGTCATTCGATCTCAGCACCGCGCGCGTACGCATGATATTTGTATTTTTATACTTAAGCAAATTGGCTTTGTCGAGATCAAAAAACTGTTCCAGGTCTTCAATTTGCCTTTTGGGTTCTCCACATTATATATCATGGCCATTATGTATACCTTGCTTGTATTGTTAAGAAGTACAGACCACTTCTGTTTGCAGAATAATTATTGAGAGCTACATAGACTTGTTGGGTATGGACGGATCGATGCCACACTGAGTGTGCTGAAAAGCAAAAAACAAAGCTTAATTAATACACGGAGAAAATTTGGAAATGTAATATGTCAAAAATAATAAAAAACACAATTTGATGTCATTAATAAGTACACAATAATATGTCAAAAAAAAAAGAATTGATGTCAATAATAAGTCCAAAATGATACGTCAAAAAATAAAAAATAAAGTTAAGTAATGTCAATAAAAAAAAAAGTTATTGAATTTAGCCCTTACTACTTATACATTTGCAAGAACATGGGCATCCAGCGAATACCCACAGTCACAGAATACAAACAGTTGCGAGTGTTTTGTTTGTAAAACACTCTCAACCTCTCAGGACTATGTTAAGAACATCATAAACAACAAATATTTTCTACGACTTTCAAAAAATGATCATACATTGGTTCATCAGATTTTCATACAAAAATAAAAATATTTAAATTGAACGTTCTAAATGTTACAAGTTTTCTATGCGAAGCAAGTGATAGTATAAAAGCAGAGGGGAGCGCAAGGTAGACCGATGACCTGGTGAGGGTCGCGGGAATCCGATGGATGCGAGACGCGCAGGACCGGTCATTGTGGCGGCATTTGGGGGAGGCCTATGTCCAACAGTGGACGTCTTTCGGCTGAAATGATGATGATGATGATGATGCAGTAAAACACAAAGTTGAATTGTTTTCGATAGAACATATAGAAGAACGAAATTTTGAAGGTTTGTTTTTGGTAAATGTATTATGTTTTGTAAAAGGAAGAAAAAAACGTGTTGCGCCGACCCCAAATAACACGGGATAAGGGCAGGAAGATGATGATTATGTTTTGTAAAAAGTCGTAGAATAAAAAATGTTGATTAAGATGATAGTAATACAGTCCTGCAAGGTTGTTAGTGTTTTACAAATAACCCTGTAAATGAAGGGAACGTAACTCTAAGGATTGTCGGTCCCATCGACCAACTGTTTTGCTAGTAATGTAAACTAACCACTACCACTTGATTCGGATGATCCTTGGTGCTCCTGTGAGATATCTTCTTTTCTGATTAGAAAACGATATAGCAACCATGTTTTGGCTCTATACAATATCATTTGCATCACGCACCGGTCATAGACGAGTCTTGAGACATTTCGGTATGTGAGACGATAGTATTTCTCGCATCTTCATTAGCGCTGCCCGTCGACTAGGCTTCGACAGTTATTTCACAAAGGTAGACCTAATTTGACCATTTTTATTTAAAGTAAATATAATTTTTTACAACTTTGGGTTTAGTGTTTCTGATCTTGACATCAGTGAGTTGTACATGCGTATTTAGCATGCTTTAGTTTTGACAAAGAGATTTTAAGACCCACTTTTTTAGAAGTTTGGTCGAAACGCACAGAAGTCCTTTGCAAAATAACTGATATTATAGGTTTTAAACAAAAAAAATAAGATTACTGGCTGTTGATTAAACAAAGTTGGGTACAAACTTTTAGTGAAATTGGCTAAATACATTATATGAGTCTTTTTTTCTTGAAAGGTCAATTCAAAAAGTCATTGAATGTGAAACTTGAAGTTTACCAAAATATTGAGTTAAGGAAATAATTATTGTATAGTTAGTTTGAAGATGTTTGAAAAAAAAATCCTAAATTTTTATCTATTATGATGAAACTTACGTTACCTAAACTTTTAAGTAATGTTTCAGATTTTAGCACCCTCGTTAGCCTCGCGCCTTGGCATTTAGAAATCCGTTTGCGTGAATGTGAGCTAAAAGTTTCTATCGTCTACTTTTTTCTAGGTTAGATGTTTTGTTCCTGTCTTGATTGCTATCGCACGGCTTAAGCCTAGACAACCTAGAAAACCTAGAATATATTTACTATTCTATAAACATGCAACTTTTGTAACACCCACAAGAGAACAACTAACACTTACGATTCTCGAGGAATTGATGAATATTAATGCTTTCTTTTCCAATCATTACTGCTTATTTTTTTGCAAATTCAGTCGATCGCATCATGACGTAACTTATTGAAACTGTCATGAAACTAGTCCGAAAATAGGATTGTGATAAGTCATGTACCTATAGCTCCGTCTCTCTCTTGCCTTACAAACATGATGCCGGTTGGGAATAGCAAAGGCTGGAAAAAGTGAAGTACGTTGGTAATAACTTCGACTGTATACAAAATTTAAGCCTTTACTTGAATAGCGGATTTCCGGAAACTTCGTCCTTTCATCCCGAAAGAAAGAAAGAAAAAAAAGGAAGGAAGGATCCTCCTCTGCATCCTTTTGACTACATACAATATCTAACATAATAGTCGGACATCCTGAAAGAACATAGTTTGTTCATAATCAGCTACTGAAATCGATTTCATCTATTTTTAAACGATTTCAAAAAGAAAAAGGTTCTATGTACGACTGTATTTTTTTTTTTGTATTTTTACCGATTTCTCGGTCAATTGTGGACAGATTTTGAAAATTCTTTTTTGATTGACAGGTTATGCATTTGAATTGGTCCTATGGCAATATTGCTAGGATCTGATACTGAACTTTGAAACCATATTTTCAAAGTTCAACGGAACTTCTCATAGGATCACAGCAGAACTGTCGTAACAAGTAAAATTGCTTTGTTTATACGTGTGGTCGATAGCAAGGATAGACTTAAAAAAGAAAGGACTGAAAAAAGATCAGTTCAATATATTAAAGGGATATATTGAACTGATCTCCTTTTTTCAGTTTTCTTTCGTTTTCTGATAATGAGGCCGTAAGATAATGTAGGCTCCGGGACTCTGTAATAAATCAATGTAAACTAACCGTGTTTGGGATTATTAGAATTGTCATGCGATGCACTCTGGCTAAATGTCCTTGAAAAATGCTAAATTGTCGTTTTGTACACACGTCTGTATGATTTTTTTTTAGCCGAAAATTTTGATTTCTATATCTTTGTTTTTCCTAGAAGAATCCAGAAAAAGTTTTTTTTTGTATATTTTTGGTGATTTACGTAAAAACGCTCAATTACGTAATAATAATACCCCTCCCCCCCGCGCGCGGTACCATCGAGGAGGGTTTTCAGATTTTTTTCGTATACAAGTAGGTATACGAAAAAAGCTGGGAGATCTTGCTTCATGCCAAATTCTCGATTCAAGGCCCTATGAATTCTGATTCCTTGAGCGCGTTCCCGAGGTAACGAGTCTTGACAGACAGACAGACATACGTCTGTATGTCTGTTAACCGACAGACATATGTCTGTATGTCTGTTTGTCTGTCAACACTCTTTGAGAGACAGATGGACAGCAAAGTAATCCCTTCCGGTTTTTCCTATTGAGGTACGGAACTTTAAAAACACTGAAAAGTGCAAAATAACTTTAATTTCTTGTAGAAACACCGACTTCCGAAACACACGAACACACGTGCGCGGGACAGGACAGGAATTAGTTGCTCAACTGTCGGCGGGTGAGGACATGTCTGCCGCATTTGGTGAAACCATTGTATGTGACTTTTTATCAACCTAGCAGCAAACGTGGACACCATAGATACTACTACCGATACGATACCATGAGTGTAGTGTGTCAATTCCCATATTATTTACCTACAATTAGGACAACTTTTTTTTTTAATACTACCAAAGTGCATTTAAGAATAAATTCAGTACTATAATAGTTTTAATTATCTAATTGGGGTGTATGACTGTGCATTATTTCAATTATATGTTTTATATCGTTTTTATAGGTTTTTTTTTTTTTTATTGCGTGGGAAAATCATCTTATGACAAAACCCGCTCTTGGGCGGAGCGGGAGATAGTGTCAGACTTTTACTGACTAAAAACCCACTCCTGTTCCTTCGTTGCCTTCGTCCCAGGGCCCCGGGTTTCGTTTTCACACTACCCATGGCCCCAGTAGGCTTCGACCCTGCTGGGCCCCTACGATTTGCTGACATCTCCCTGAGGCGCGCGTGGAACAATACGCACCGTCGTCGACTTGGGCTCGGTCCGGACGGTTACCGGACGGTCGGACGGCGGGCTAGAGCACCGATATACACCAAATCGTTTTTATAGGTGCGACTATAATATGTGGTTTAACCAAAAAGGTTGTCAATCTACTTTTAAAGTCGATCGATTAAAACGCATGTCTGTCAATCTACTTTTAAAGTCGATCGAATAAAAAGCATGTCTGTCAATCTACTTCTAAAGTCGACGCGTGGATGGTCGTATTAAATGTAAACAAATGTCGATCAAAACTATTCTGTGAAAATTTCATCTAACTGGTGACAGACAAACGAAAAAGAATAGTTTTACTTTACCTCATGATAAATATTAATTAGAATCTTAAGTTCTTACAAACGAGTTACTAGGGAGTTCTTTGCGCAACTACCTAATCCTGGTGTTTTGGTTCGGATTAACTTTGCCTAAACTTTAAGGTAGCGGTTAACTGTAAGCGTTTTAGGATTATCGTTTGTAACTTTTTGTGTTTGTGACGTTCAAAAATCGCTAATTCTCCACTCAACGTGTTTTTATTGTCAGCCTTAATTCTGGTAACAACATTTGTTTTAATTTTAATAAATTTTGTTTCAGCGCTGGTGTGAATGTGAGCGAGTTGGCTGCATTGCAAGTGTACTTCAGCAAATCGAATTGCAACTGCTACAAGCTGACGCTCCTGATTGATATGAGCTATTTTATTGGTTCGTATAATATTTGGAACTATATTTTTTTTATGTACTTGTACTTACTCGGTGCAACAAGAATTTTATATATATATCTATATCTATTCGACGTCGCCTTACCGGTGTAGAATATAATGAAATATTGATTTACATGGTTAGAATGCAGGTATTTACAGTAGGGTGATATTATAATACTAGTCTATCGGCCTATCGCTTTCATCATCTTCCTGCCCTTGTCCCGTGTTATTTGGGGTCGGCGCAACACGTTTTTTTCTTCCACTCTGCCCTGTCACTCGTCATGCTGTCACTAACTTCCTTTTCTTTCATATCACTCTTCACACAATCCATACATCTTTTCTTTGGTCTCCCTCTCCCTCTCCATCCATCCACATGTAAACTCATAACTCTTTTAGTAACATGCGTTTCATCCCTCCTCTTCACATGACCATACCAAGACAAACGATTCCCTATCGGCCTATCGCTCTCACCTAGTTAAAATTGACATTTTAAAGTATTATTTATAAACAACTTGTTTAATATTTATTTATTTATCAATTGCTTGCTATACTAACAGTATATCACAAAGCGGCTGCTATACAAGCCAACAATTTACGAATTAAAAAAAAATATACAATCATTTATCAAATCCTGTAAAGCTTAATCATCTCCTAGCATTATCAAGAACATGTTTTAGTGAAATTCAATCGTTTTTCATCCTTGTCAAAATCATATAATGGTTTCAATGAAAATTTAAATACCTATGTTAGAAATGACAATATCCATTAAAACCTGATGTGGGTGCTAATATTAAAAGCAATTTATTCCCACATGACGCGTATCCTTACCATAAAATAATTGCCAAAGTTTTATTTTAAGGAAAGCCTTTTCTCGCGGCAGAAACTTTAAGCCATTGGGCGTATCTTTTTAACAAATTGAACACAGCAGTATACATCCAAAATGTCTTAACCGATGTGTAATCTTTTATTTAAACTTGCTTTTTGCGTCTATTCTACTCAAGAAGTCTTAAAGTTAGGGATTTTATAGAATTTAGAAAAGTAGTTGGAAATTCTAGCAGCGTTTGCAACAGAAACCAAATAAGTACATACGAACTCACAGAATACCAAAACGCGGGATCGGCATTAATTATTTATGTTTTTGTGAAACTCCGAATAGACAGGCTTTGTGAGGACGCCAGCAATTTATATTGGTACCATCTGTTGGCCTCTGCGTAAGTTGACGATGTTAAGTTTTCACTGCTAAACTTGTCTAGCTTCATGGTCTTTACGCATTTGTTCGAATAGTTATTATGATTATTTGCCTTCACCGTTGCTGAAAGAAGTTATTGTATTATCTAATTTAAGCCTACCAATGCTAATCCCTCAATTCACAATCATTATAATAAAGGATGTATTTTATTTAGACATCGATACTATTAATAATTTTGCAGCTTCTCTAACTTTATAAAGTGTCCGGAAGCCCATGCCTATGGTAGCTGGTAGTCAGGGTCGGGGTCTGGGCAGCTGAGAAGGAAGCGGCCGTTCCATTCCATTTCTCCTGGCGTTGGACCATGGCCTATATAAGGCACGGTACGAGAGGTCGCCGCTGCCTATCACCCCTACAAAGACAAGGCGGTACTACGTCCGAGCAGGAAACACCACTACCGTGTCCTTTAGGTGGTCTCCACAATGATGACAACCAATTTCTTCCGCTAGAATAAGGTCTTCAAAGAGGGGACTTACCGACACAATTTTTTGTTGCAAAATAAACTTAATATGGTGTTGTTTGCCGACGACACTTCTTTGATTTTTAAGATAAATAGAAGGACTAATAATCTTGACGACGAAAATAACGCCCTACTGCAGGTCCAAAACTGGTTCACTGCTAATAATCTAGTTTTAAACGGGAAAAAAACTAAATGCATAAAATTTTCCTTACCAAATGTTAAAGGTAGCGATTGTGATGTAGTATTAAACGATGAAAAACTAGAATTTGTCGATAAAACAGTTTTCTTGGGGATTACGCTTGACTCAAGGCTACAATGGGGTCCTCATTTAACATCTCTAGCAGGACGGCTTAGCTCAGCTGCATATGCTGTCAGAAAAATCCGCCAATTTACGGATGTTGATACCGCTAGACTAGTCTATTTTAGTTATTTTCATAGCATCATGTCTTACGGTATCTTACTATGGGGACGGGCTGCAGAAATCGACTCAATTTTTATATTACAGAAAAGAGCGATCAGAGCTATATACAATCTTCGCCGCTGCGATTCTCTAAGGGAACTGTTTAAGGAAATTAACATAATGACGGTGCCTTGTCAATATATTTATGCAAACATAATGTATGTTAGAAAAAATCTTAATCTTTTTAGCAAAAGAGGCGATAGACATAATTATGTTACAAGAAATAGGGAACAATTAGTTCAACCAAGTTTCAGACTAGCAAAAGTGGCCTCTTCTTTTATGGGGTACTGTTTGAAATGTTATAATAAAATACCTTCACAAATATTAGAACTCAATGAAACGAAATTTAAATCTTGTATTAAACGCACACTATGCAGGCAAGCATATTATAAGTTGGAGGATTATATTCAGGATAAAAATGCTTGGCTCAATGCTGGTCCAGCTCCACTACCACCGGGGTGTACAAATTGATTAATTAGTATGGAAATTATTTTTTAATGTTTTTTTTCTTGAAATTGTAAAATATAAGTATTGTATTATATGTATAGAAGCATTTTTTCCACAGTTTGTAAATGTGAGTACCATGGAGCTTTTTATAGTTTTTATGTTGCTACTGGACTTATTTGACATAAATGAGCATGGCAGTTGAGAGTTTGTCATGCTCACTCAAATGTCTCACTGATGGTGGCGCGGGTGTTGGATCATTCGGTTCCCTTCAAAATGGTTGAGCTGAGTGGTGCTAATATTAGCGTCATGTCCGTGAACGGGTGCTGTCAGTTGAGGCTGGACATCTCTTAGCTGCCAGTTGCTTTTTTAATATCTATATTTAGTTTTTATTTTTATTTACATTGTTCTCACATGATAGCGACAAGAAACATGTAACAGAGATATTTGTAACTACAAAATATGATTGAAAAGAGTGTCCATGAAGTTTCTTGCACATTCTTCTCCATAGAGATCTACGCTTTGGAATGTGCAATTAGCATCATTTATTTTTATTTTTCTGACTAACTGACTTCTTGACATTTCAAAAGTGCCTGTAAATGGTTTATTTGGAATAAATGCTATTTTGATTTTGATTTTGATTTTTGATTTTGAATTATAGCGTGCCATTGGTAAATACCTAGCACAGGTCCAGCGGTGTCTTTATATGCATAAAACGATGTTCAAATTATTATTTTACCTACTATGCAATCCCGCATTATCTCTTCTAAGTTTCGTCCAACGTTCGTATTAATTACTTTTTCTGTCCAACCTGTAAAGTCTTAAAACGATAAATTTACAAACAAATTATTACTTTTTTATCGAAACATAATATCCTGAAACATGTTTCATTCTGGCTTCCATCTTGGTCATCAATATACGAGTATGTTTAAAGATATTTAATTCTCAAAAAAGTCACTTGAGTACAATGTTTATGTGATTTTATATTACAACAATTAACATAAAGTCAACCTCGGAAAGTAAGCAACCTTACGGCTTTGGCATAGCTCGGTTTCAGTAATACTTTTAACACCTACTGTTGATTTCGATGTTTTTTTTTTATATTTAATATAACTAGTGCCTGCGATCTCATCTGATAATAAGTAGTGATGCAATAATTGATGGTGAAGTGCACTAGTTTATTAAGAGCCTATTAAATCGGGTCTACCTTTTATAGCAGAACTTTTTACGTCATAATATTGTTTTGCATAACAACGGATAGCATAAACTTCATTTCGCAGAAAATCATTTCGCATACACTCAGTTGTCATACATTCAAAACTCATAATTTTGTTAGTCAGAATCATCTTTAGGCATAATGTTTATATCCATAATAATTAAAAAGCAGAACCATCATATCGCAGAAAATTCACAGTCAGAATCGTCTTTTGGCATACATTTTATATCGATAGTCATTAAAAGGCAGAACTGATTTTTTTCGCCACACACATGCGACGATAACGTGCAAGCAGGCATGCAACATGCAGCATGCATGCAGCATGCATGTAGCATGCAAGCAGGCATGCAACATGCAGCATGCATGCAGCATGCAAGCAGGCATGCAACATGTAGCAGGCATGCAGCATGCAAGCAGGCATGCAACATGCAGCAAGCATTGTTTCTGTCACGGCTCCGGCGCTGCGGGGTTTGGGCGGCGCCACGCGAGCTTATCGTCACAGATGGTTTTAACGCTCACCACCGCAGCTTCGGCTTGCTGGCCGGCTTCGCCGGCCAGCCTCAGCCGCGGTGGTGGGCCTTCAAACCACCTGCTCCTCAGCTCGCGGGCCGCCCTACCCCTCCGCGCCTACGCGGGTTTAAATTACACTCTAGGGGTAGGGCAGACAAGACTGCGTAAAGTCGGTTTCGCAGCGATTCGTTTCTGTCACAAAATTTTGCAGCACAACGTATTGACTTTTTATGACACAAATTTAATTTAATATTGAAAATGCTACCAATACATGCTATATTTAGAACATTCTATGTCACTTTTGCAGACCATTCGATTTTAAATACATTGCACGTAGGTTATCTAACCATTCGACAGCATAAATTTACTTTATTTAAATTATCAGTTTTATTCCATATATTATAAGTTTTTGATGTTTTGAACACTAATTTTTACAAGAAGATACATCTATTTTAATTTTTGATGTTCAAATATGCACCCATACCAAATAATCGTATCTCTAAATAAATGTTATGCTAAACAAAATTATGCATAATATTAATTATGGCAAAGGTAATTATGCGAAACAAAATTCTGCCAAGACAAAAGTATGCCATTGTAAATTCGGACACGTAAATATTCTACCAAACAAAAGTTATGCTAAATAATTTTTATGCCTTAAAAATATTCGATTAAATAAAATTATGCCATGTGAGTTATGCCAAATAAAAATCGGAGTATCAAGATTCTGCCAAATAGAAGGAACCCTATTAAATCTAGCCTTGAAGACGCCTAAACTATAATCGGGCGGTAAGACCACTGCAGGCAAATTGTTCCAGTTCTTCGATGTAGGCGGTATAAAGGACGAGGCGAAATACTTGGTCCGAGCCGTAGAGGTTTCAACAACGTAAGGGTCTCGCCGTCCTTTTAAAATTTATTATTAAAAATAAACTTCTAAAATTCTCGCGCACATTCTCCAAAATGCATCCTGTAATAAAACAATAAGACTGGCTACCTGTACTTTGTATAGCATTAAAAGCTGTCCCGGTGTGAAGTACCGCCGGACCGCTGCAAAAACGCCGAGTTTCCTAGCAGCTACCAATTACGCTTTCTTAATATATCTCCATCAGTGATTGACTAGTTTTGTAGTACCTGTACCTGTTCGACGAATTTACATTCCGGTGTAATCTCTCTTTCTTCAGTCAGTCACCGATTTTATGAATCAATTACAATTCTGATAAATTTATCATTCACAGGAGGGTGCAAAACTTAAAAACAACCTTTAACTGTAATAGGCAGTTAAAATAACTATTAACTACCTTTTAACATTTTAAATATTAGTGTCACCAAAGGAACCGATGATTACTCTTTGTGAATTTTAATTATAATGTCTCCAAAGTCTTTTTAACCTTAATTAACATCAATCATAATTATGTGATAATCTAATTTAGGTAAATCCTACGTAATACTTAATAATGAGCTGTTTACAAAATTTTTGTACATAAAGAAGTCACAATTCTTCAATGAAACTTTGTATTTATTTATTAATTACCACGGGCACTGCTAATTAAAAGTCAAAAGCCAAATGTTTAAAGTCTTAATTTCAACATCAATCATATTTCAACGAGTCTTTCAAAGGAAGCGGCAAATTACTGTCTTTGAAAATTATTTTGATAAAAGAGTTTATAATGTTTTTTTGTGAATAGAATTCGTTTTTGGAAGTTATTTATTAACACGTTGAGAGTGGCACTCATTTTTGTATTATTTCTATTTCTGTGGTACGGGGCGTTTAAGACCTCGTTAGAAAACTATCATGATATGGTGGTAAGGGGCTTATTTAAATTAGACCCTGTAACGGTGAAGAAACTAAAAGCTTTTTTTGCTTAATAAAAAAAACATAAAATCTTATTTCTTCAGTGCAGTATGAGGTCAAAGTGCATACATCATTTATTTATTAAAATTTGCAACACAAAGATACAAAGGCGGACTTAATGCCTTAGATATTCTCAACCAGTCAACCAAGGGTAGTGAAGAGAAAACATGGTAGATGCATAAAAAAAAGAAAAAAAATAATAGGAAAACAAGGGATCAAATGTATATATATAAAAAATAAACATACATAAGTATTAAAATAATATGAACCGACATATATACAAATATTTATTATTTATAAAAAGAAAAATGAAAGGATTTTTGATACTTCTCCGCTATTTGTGTAGAAAGTAAAGCCGCAACTTCCGCTTAAATGCATATTGACTGGTGGCCGTCCTGATATCCAGAGGAAGCGCATTGCACAGAAGTATGGATCATTACAATTGGCTTTAATGAAGCATCTTAGATATATATTCGTCTCTTTCATAAACTAAACCAAATTGAAGTTACAGCCTCCGCACGATAGAGGAGACTATGTTTTTCTTAGCCGCACCACCAGGAAGACACATACGAGAAGACCTCGTTTCTCACTGAATGTTTTATTATTGGAGTACATTTAAAGGTGACATTAAGAAGAGTATGGTAGCTAAGTAATAACAGCGTGAGTAATAACAGGTGAGGTCAGTCTGCGGATGGGTCATCATCTTAAACGGATGCAACTCGATATACAATCATACAATCGGACTTACGCAGTTATGACTTTATTACACATTTTTCATTGGATATTTTAGAAACACAGTTGTGTTTATCTTGTGGATAATTATTATCTAGGCTTCTATTGAAATCAATTTATAAATTTGTGTAAAATTAATCTAGTACAGACCTCTGAAAATCTGCTATTATATAATAGAAGCCTTAATTAAATCAAGATTTTGAATGACGACAGTTTATTTCAAAAACTTTTAAGGGTTTAAAAAAAACACGAATTTCCTGAAACAAGTTCTGTAAAATATTCGAGTAAATCACGGAATGACTTACCGAATGCTAACAGAGTTAGTCTCTTATAAAATCTTTTTGTCATCATCTCAACGCTCAGTCACGTGGTCAGAACAAAGGAATCGGAGGCGTGGCCTACTCAAGGCGTTCGGCGCGAACGAAACGATTGTAACTTGGCTAGGGCAGCTGATATCCAGCTGGTCGATACGGTCCGTGCAGTGATTGAGGCTGATATAGATAGTTTTTTCAGAATTAGTTGTCTTAAGTCAGTGAGTTTAATTGTTTGTGAACGCATAAACGATAGGATAGAAGTAATTTTTAGTGTGGGGCAACATTTATTTTTTAAATATTAGGAATCATCCGAACAAAATTTTACATTTTATGATTCACTTACGCGCTACGCTATTACACGTTACGTTTTTTTTATCATCATCATCATCATCTTCCTGCCCTTATCCCGTGTTATTTGGGGTCGGCGCAACACGTTTTTTTCTTCCACTCTGCCCTGTTACTCGTCATGCTATCACTAACTTCCTTTTCTTTCATATCACTCTTCACACAATCCATCCATCTTTTCTTTGGCCTCCCTCTTCCTCTCCATCCATCGTTACGTTTTTTTATGTTACGCTTTTTGAATTGCTGGAAAGTCTAATCTCTAATATACATTCTTTTATTACAATATAAAGAGCACTGTAATGTCTTACTTCCTGAAACACCTTTTAAGGTAGGTATCACCCATGGCAAGCCACGTGAAGTCATAGTTTATGTGAGTTGGCAGATTCAGATACTATCTGACCCAAATAAATTCACACCTATAAATTAGGGAGGTCGTGTTGCAACGTGGTCCCAATATTTTCACCCGACTAGTGCGAAATCTAATAAAATGGTTTTGTTTTATTGCATTTGGAAATTGCACCAAGATGTTTGGCTGATAGACGAGTTACTGTAATCAGCCTTGACTCAACCTTTTAACCGACTTGGAAAAAAGAAGAGTTTAAATAAATATATTTACTCAAAACTACAAAACACAAAGAAATCAATAAATAACTACTTACGTACAAATACGTAACAAAAAATCGTCTAAACTTCTTTCTTTACTTTATATTAATATATATGTATATATATTATGTTAAATATATATGTATGTGCATTTTAATTATATATATACTTTTTTTTATCTTGTTTTTCGTGTTAAATTTCATTTTTATGCACCTACCATATTGTCTCTTCACCACCCTAGGTTGACTGGTAGAGAATGCCTAAGGCATTAAGTCCACCTTTGTACTTTATGTTGCATGAAGTTTAAATAAATAAATAAATAATTCAAAACAACATACTCATACTTTACTTTACAGCTGTTAGTTGATTCCAAATTAATTCCTATAAAATAATTTCTTGTCATTCCGAAGATATCAAAATTCAAAGTAACCTGTTTTTAGAAACACCGGGTGTCTAATGTAAGTATCTAATACTTACTCTACTTATATTATTTGACTAGCCTGTTGGTCTAATGGTTAGTGGCCCGGACTACAATGCCGGAGGTCGTGGGTTCAATTCCTACCCAGGACAAATGTGTGTGTTCTGTGTTTGGGTGTAATTTATCTATAATATGTATGTATTTAGAAATATATAAGTATTTTTATCAGTTGTCTAGTACTCATAACACAAACTCTGCTTAGCTTCGAGCTAGATGGCGTGGTGTGATAGTTATGGAATAAAAAAAATATTTAAAAAAATATTATGCTTTGTTTTACAGACTAGTACTAACCCAAGAAACATTGTGCACTATGTGTCGATTCTGACTAACTCGTGGTCCAACTCTCGTACATAAAAAGTCATGTCTTTTAGTGAAGAATTAATAAAAAATGACAGAAATAGACAATGAAATCAATAGATGAACAATGAGATGTCTATTCGACATATTATAGAAAACTTGCTAGGACTACTCCAATCGCATTTCTGGTGATTATTTTCATAACATTACCAAAACCTTACGTGTGATCTGAAGGAGTATGTGGATGTGTAAAGTTCACTCTGACTCTGGTAAACCCTCATTTCACAAACTATCAATAAATCTGCAGATAGTTACAAAGAAAGAAAGAAAGAAACAGTGTTTATTTACATAAAACATGGCGCATATCTTAAAAAATAAAAACATGGTATAATAACGACTTATTTTAAATATGTGTATAAATGATTATTGTTGTTGATATTGGGAGGCACGTGTAACTCTTAACAAATAAATAAAAGGTCGAACCACTCTATGTGAAGCTCTGGAAAAATACTTAATAGGTAAAACTGACAGTTATATAAAAAATAGATTTGAAAAGGTTTTGTATCTATATGAAATTCAACTTTTTCACAGATCAGAAACTATCAAACGTCAAATTATTTAGAGTGGCAATATACAAGGTGGCGCCGGTAATATGACAATAAATTTAACGGCGCATACCTCATGATATTCCCAGTCTGCTTACCAAAAATTATTCGAATATATCCAGTAGTTTAGTGACAGTTGACATATCAAAGTCACTGACGTAATTATTTTTAATTGATAAGTATTTTATTATAACTACGTTATATTTTTGAATTATCATGCCTCGTTACAATTTACACAGCTTCACAGTACTCTGACATGATTTATTTTTAATTTATGGAGAGTGCCACAGAAACGTCGCTTTAACACCCAAGTTTGTCCGACTTTGTCCGACCAATGGGCGCATTATTGTTCAAGCTGTCCAGAGGATATGGGAAAATCGACCCAGAGTGACACTAGACAATAGAATTTTAAATTACTTTAAACGCAACCCTACGTCTAGTCTGCGTAGGGCAGGTAGGTGCACATGATTCAAAATCGACAATAGGTGAGTGATAGTGAGTGCTAAGTGATGGAATAGTGATTAAGATTAATAATTTTATTAATGAAAATCTGTGATTTGTTGTAATTGTTTTTGCTGATATAGTGACGTAATCTTTTGGCGGCATTAATATGTTGTCACAGGTTAGTGTACCGATATTTTTAAATGGTGTTTTTTTTTAATGGCATTTTGTTGACGATTTTATGCTATTTAGTTAGTAAAAGAAAAACGTTTTTAAATTTCAATTTTAGGTTTTTTTGGTAGTTTAAAAGTGCCGTTATGAAATCATAAATTAACTACCTGCTGGCAGTGTTTTCACCCTCGTGTTAGTAGACAATTATCTCAACGGAACATAGTACTGAGATAAAAAGTATTTTATGTGCTATTCCAGGCCATGATCTAGCTGTGTACCAAGTTTCAGTGAAATACAGTACCTAAATAATGTAACAAATTATAAATTAGCGGTTCAGCTGTCACCGTCAAGTTTTCTGGTACAGGGTTCATGGTGTAAAATTACTTACACTTTTATTTCATTGTAGATATAATTAGGTAATTACAGACTAAGGTGTATCGTAATCCGAGAGAACCAGTCATCTCTTTAGGAGCATCCGAACTCCTCGATGGATTTTTCAAGCTCCTTTGTTTTAGGTGGGTAATCATCTGTCTTAACGTCCAATTCGATTGAAAAAATAACTGTCGCCCCTCCATACGATTACGCTCACATGACTTATCATCGGCGTTTTATATTAAATAAAGGAAATTAAATAAAAATCTTTTTGTCTGCCAGCGAATATATAAAAAATGATGATGAATAATTAAATTTTCCGTAGAACACTGCACGCTTGACAGTCAGTAATTCAATTGAAGATTCCGAAAAAAATTTTTCATGTTAGAATTTAGTTACTCAAATTATCATGTTGGAATATAGTAATATAGTTACTTTAATAAGATTCTTGATTAATTTGTCATTTATTATGGAAATACAGTCACAGAAATACCAAATCTATAAATAAAAAATATCATAAAAATAAATAATATCAAATCAAATGTCAGAGATTTATATTTTTGTAAGAGTGGTTTTAAACTTGTTTTAAAAAGAAAAACGTCCTTTAAAAACATATTCAATGAAAATTTGTATAAAAACAAATACAAATACAAAAAGTTTATTTGTGTACACAGGTACAATTTAGTTCTTACAAATTTGTTAGTGTCTCTGTGTGAACAATTTTTGAATAAAATTTCGCAGTAATAGACTAATGTTACAAAACGTGGGTTATATTGTGGATCAAGGAGGCATTCGTCTCTGGTTTGTCAGAGTAGACCAGATTCTTCTCATGGCCCCAAAAAAAAATCAAGCAATCTTGTTGGACACTGAATAGAGGCATAGATTAAATGAAAGCATCTCACGAAACGTTTCGCAAACAGTCGGAACGAACATTAATTTTGAAACTAACTTTTAACAATTGCAATGCATTTCGTGGGATTTTGTATCATTTTACGGTCGCATGAGAAGACTAAATGAAGTGGCTATACGCGTAAGCGAACGGACGTCCTTACACCCCAACTGCTCGGATCCCGTCTCCGATTTAAGTTATAGAGAGCTCGCCGTCCGGCCGTCTAGTAAGCATTTGGATCAAACCCGAGTCGTCGGGTGCGTAGTGTTCCACGCACGCCTCAAAGAGATATCAGTAAAACTGTAGGTGCCCAGCAGAGCTGAAGCCTACTGGGGAAATTGGTTGACTTCCGAAAAGGAAACCCGGGGTCCTGAAACCCAAGGCAAAGAAAAGATACCTGTATCTTTTCTTTGCCTTGGGTTTCAGGACCCCGTTTATTGTCCTAGAGTGGGAGAAGTCATTGGATGACTTTCCACCTTAAAACAAAAATGAGAATACTAAATAGGTACATCCGCAAAATTTGACAGCTGTAACTTCACTAAGTTAGCCGCTATATATTGTCAAAGGTTGAGCATACTTATTGAAAAACCCTATTTTAATTTCATAATAAGTAAAATCTGATTTAATTAAAATGAGATTCGTAACATTGTTAAAATTCCAAACACATCTACCCTGAAGCGCAAAATGTTGTAATTATGATATTTTGTCCTTTATGTTTTGTATTAAAATGCCTGTTAATTAATTGAATTTGAATCGTGCATTTTAATATACGAGAAATAATTTATTTCAAATTTAGAGGATTTCAATGGCACTGAAATTGTCAACATATTATTAATTTAATAATAGTACAAAAGAAAACATCGTTTCAGATTAAATGCTAAAACTACGTGTACTTGCAAACGTTGTAAAAGGAAAGATCGCTTGATATAATACTGTCATATAATATTAATATTATATTGTCACCTTAGGCTCGAACTCATCATCTTCCTGCCCTTGTCCCATCTTATTTGGGGTCGGCGCAACAAGTTTTTTTCTTCCATTCTATCCTGTCAACCGTCATACTATCACTAACTTCCTTTTCTTTCATATCACCTTAGGCTCGAACTAAGAATAAGAATAATTTATTATTACAGAAGATACATTTATATAAGTTTGTTTCCTGGAACTCACACTAGGATTCTTTGTGACGTGAGATCCAGGCTCCTTCCATACCTTACATCGTTGTCATTTTCAAAGAATTTTCCCTAAACTAATTTAATTTTATGAAGGAATACAACAATGGTTAACGAAAGTGTGTAAATAAAAAAGTTCGTTAAAAAAAAATCGAATTAAGGTAGTGTGTCTGTAAGTTATAAACGTAAATGTGGGTGTACCTATGCGAGTGTTTGATATATAGAAAGAAAGAAAGAAGAAACAAAAAATGTTTATTCGTGCCTCACACAATCGTATAAACTAAAATTACACACTAAAATAAGAAAGGTATAATCAATGCGAGGCCAAAAATGCCACGAACACACTTACGGATGTTAAATAGTCAATCTAAATAATATAATAAATAATGAAGAGATAGATAAAATTCGTGAATTTATGTTATATGTGTGTAATGTAAATGATAAACTAATATATTTAAAAATAGTGCATACAAGAATAATTCATAAACCTTCGAACGACGCCTGACGCTCCAACATATACCATTTGTCATTACCATAGACAAACGAAGGAACGAGAGCGTACGGTGAATCGACTGTCAAAACAAGAGAAAAACAAAACAAATATATATCATATTTATAAATATATATGAACGTGTTCTCCGTGACTTTACCACTTAACTGAACTTGACAAATTCATTATTCCCATAGTTACTAAGTTTTCTGTTTGAGCCGACACATTCAATTTGTTCAGCACTTAGAGAGTCCTTTTTCACTCGCTTATCGTCAACATCGAGCATGGTTTAAAAGTTTGTTTCTTCATCCAACGCGATGTTTGACAAAAAGGCAACGCGAAAAAAGAGAGATAACGCCTGAAAACTCTGTTAGCATTCGGTAATCCCGAGATTTACTCGAATATTTTACAAAACTTGTTCCGTTAAGATTTTGAAAAAAAAATTGTCGCCATTCAGAATCTTGATTAAATTTACAAGGCTTTATACTTTATACTTCTTTGACTTTTATAATTTTTGAGTACATTTTGAAAAGAAAGTGTCAAAGTTCATGCAAAATAGCAAATTTTCAGATTCTGGATTAGTTTTACACAAATTTATAAATAGATTTCAATAGAAGCCTAGATAGATATCCAAAAATACTGTTCAAAATATCTAATGAAAAATGTGTAATAACGTCATAATCGCGTAAGAGCGGTTGTATGAAAAACAGTGAAAATGTATGTCGAGGTGCTTATATTCCAGTTCGTGCAAATTTTCAATTTTGATGTTCGGTAATGCGTGTAGTTTTTTTTTTAGTAGCAGCCCGCAAGATTTTGTGCCAGAAATAGCAATACGGCCACCGGTCCCGGACACCCGTCCGGTACCGGAAGGTGCAGCGACGGCCTTTCGACGACCTGGTGAGGGTGCGGAAATCCGATAACGCTCAGGACCGGTCGTTCTGACTACAATAGGCCCCCCGCCTATGTTCAATAGTGGTTGTCTTTCGGCTGAAATGATGATGAACGTGATTAATAGTAATACACTTGACCTAATATTACTTACGTGAGACTTTAGAACGGCAACGACGGTGATCTATAGGTACATCTCTGGTTAAGCATTTGGAAAATTCAGTTGTGATTAGAGGCTTTTCAAATTTTTTGCCCCCTACACCACCATCTTCAAGTTTAATGCTCCGTGGTATTTCGTCTGTTCTTATACCCAAATGCTGGACTCCATGGCCCTTTGGAAAACCCAAGGTGGAACATTTTCAATTCGTTGAGAAAACAGGTCTAAGCGCCGTAGGTTAGGATGTTACGTTATATTTTATGGGTATATATGAAGGTACTTACCTGATGTTATGTTGTGTAAAAATACAAGACATAAATAAAACATCATTAAGTTAAAAATGCAGTTTTCGCAACTAAAATGTCAGATATAAATAAATAAAAAATTGAGTTAGTCTTAGATTGTAAGTCTTTCTATTTTTATGTACTGGGTGATATGGTCGCTAAGCAATAAGGCCTTTTAATCAAATAAAAAAACAACATTTACCAAAAAAAAAAAATACAACCGAATTCAAAGTAAAAAAAATACTAAAAAGTGCAAAATAATTTTAATTTCGGAAGTTGGTGTTTCTATAATATTTTTGTCTCTTCGTTATTTTATTTATTTAACACCGACTTCCGAAATTAAAGATATTTTGCATTTCTTAGTGTTTTTTTTTACATTTGAGTCGGTTATTTTTTTGTGAATAGTTTTTTATTTTAAACTTTCAAGTACCTCTCAGCCAAACTTAAATAGTGTGTAAGTTCTATAATAAGGTACCTATAGAATTATGTATAGAATTCAATCATTAAAACATTGCATCACAACATCAATAAGCCAAGTCACGGCTAAGACACAACGTTTTATTACGGAGTTTTCGTGCCTACTTTCCATCATCAGATTAGCTCGACGGTACCTTATATCCAGAGTGCATCTCATGACAATTCTAACAATCCCAATCACGGATAAGTTATATTGATTTATTACAGAGTTCCGGTGTCTACCTTCCGGCTTCTCTCTTCGTTCAGTCAGTCATTGTCTACACGTATAAACAAAATAATTTTACTTGTTACGTCAATTCTGCTGTGATTCTATGAGGAGTTCAACGGAATGAAATTCGAAGATATGGAACGCCATATCTTCGAATTTCATTATCAGATCACAATATACCTTTGGGACCAACTCGAAAGCATAACCTTCAAATATATTTTTTTTTTTATATCGATCTACAATTAATCGAGAAATCGTTGAAAATACATAAAAAAAAATACATACAGCCGAACATTGAACATCCTTTTTTTTGAAGTCGGTTAATATCACTAATACCTGTATATATTCTATTTAATACAAACTTGAAAAGGGACGCTACCCGACGTCATTCAGCCAGTATTTCCCGGAATTATACAGACAATTAAGGTCGTTAGTTCACGGTCCAGCTGCACAAATTACTAGCGGTTATGATTTGGTCTACCTACCTTTTAGGGTTGGTAAATTCATTTGGGTCTATCTTCAAGTTTAAACTACGTTTATAGAGGTCGGATCGTGAATAAGTGACTATTCATAACATCGTAGTCTTCCGTGCCTTGGAAAACGTGTTCCGTCGCTGACCGTTGCGGTAGACAGAACCCTGAAATTCTGACTCAATCTGTTTGTCGACGAGCAGTGGTGGCCGAGTGGTAAGGGCCCCGACTTACAAGTTGTAGGTCGCGGGTTTAAACCCAGCCAGGCAAATTACTTTTGTAATTTATTTCATCACCACTGCTCTCAAAACGTTGAAGGAAAACATCGTGAGGTAACCGGCATGTCCTAGAACCAAAAATTGGAAGACATGCGACATCCACCAACCCGCACTGGGCCTGAGTCCCAGCAGTGTGAACATTATAAGGCCGACTATGCTATGCTTTTAGTCGATGTCAGTGTTATTCAGCTTTGTCCGGTTAGACTGAAAGACAACCCCAATATCATCTCTCTAGCCTGTACCCAACTAGCTTGGGGTCGGTTTTTAGTCTAACCGAATGCGGTTAAATACCCATATTTTACTTAGAGCACTTACTGGACAACATGCTACTCTTTAGATCGACTGATGAGCAGGTTTTTTGGCGTCTGACTATCAATCAGTCATTACATGTCTCTTAAAGATCCCAGTAATCTCCGTCATTCACTGGGATAGTTCACAAAACTTCTTCCGATAAGTTCGTGTTTTCTTTTTTTAAACATTTCGTCTCGACTATCGGACCTTGGTACAGGGCATGGTCTGAAGCAAGGAGGAGTGGCAGGCGGTTGCCTCCTTCTGCGATGCAGTAATGCTAGCAAAGTCGGGATCCCGGTCTCGATTTCCGACCATCGACCGAGACCATAAGCGCAGGCTTGCGGACGGCGAGCAATGAGTAGCTCGCTGTCCAACCTTCCGGTAACCATCCGAATCGAGCCCAAGTCAACGACGGTGCGTACTGTTCCACACGCGCCTCAAGGAGATGTCAGCAAACCGTAGGGGGCCAGCAGGTTCGAAGCCTACTGGGTCAAAGGTTTGTTTCTGAAAGAAAAACTCGGCCCTAGGATGAAGGCAAAGAAAAAACAGGAGTGGGTTTTTAATCAGTAAAAGTCTGACACGCCCTCGCGCTCCGCCAAACAAAAAAAAAAGATAAGAATGCCTTATTATGTCCCAAGACGTGTACCCAATAAAACAATCTACAATCACTCACCATTACAGTGATTGAGCTTTATGAAGGCACGAAATATATAAGAGGTACGGTCCTGAGGCACCTATTTGGCACGGAACCCTAATTACGAATGGTCTACCCTCACTTTGTCAATGTCACACTGACCTAAATACAAAATCGCATGACGGTTTACGCACGCAAATAAAGCATAGTAATTTGCCATGAAATCAGGTTGAATGTTGACCAGCCTGTAATCTGTCAGTCATTGGTAATATGGTGAATTTACTAAGGAATAGACATAGTGGACGGTAATGTCATAAATAAATTAATGTTCTTATTTGTATTCATAGTGGTTCGGTAATTTTATTTTCACTTTAGACTTACATTCGATTTCTAATAAAAAAAACAACACCAAAAGAGTCATGGCAAACTCTCGAACAAAATTTTGCCGGCATATTTTTCAGTGTCAAGTGATCAAAAATATACAAAAGTATTAGATAATACTATTAATAGAATCCTCGTATTAAAGATATTCCAGTTTAAAGTTGATAAGATTACGTAATTGTGACAACAATACCTATGTACCTCCTTATAAATTTTAAATATCAATAAACACATTTTTGAACGAACGACAAAATGCCATGTCGTAATGTCATGTTTTTTTTTTATAAATCATTATCATTAGCTGGAAGACAGCAGTTGAAATTTCTTAATGTCATGCTTTTTTCTGGTGATGTTTCTATACTCAAATGGCACTACGATATCATGTGTGTCATGACATAACCACTATATTTGAAACACTAACAGTTATTTTTATTTCTATGTTTATTATCTAATACGGAATACATAAAACAAAGCATATTATGTTACTTGACCAAGATTTATTATATTAGAAGGTCAGTTTAGCCAAAAGTCAAAGCTATGATTATAATATATATTATCGTAAAAAATCTAGTCAGTTCAGTTTCCAATTATGACGATTTTCTTGTAAAAATTAGACTGGCCATTTGCTTCTATTTCACAAAACTTAGTCAATTATTTTGCCAGTATATATCATGGTGACGTATGTATGCAGTTAATCATTTTATCAAAAATTTCCTCGCCGTTATTATTTATGGCAAATACATTATATTTGATTATATAAATTACATACATTATATTTATATATACATTACATTTGCTGTGATTTTACGTTAATCAACTTAAATAAGTAGCGAAACTATACATAAATGATTGATGGATGAACATCATTCTTACATCAATATATATTTTATGACAATAATTTAAGTTTCTTAATATTTTACCGTCCCATCACGTCTGCTAAGTTTCGTTTTGTAAATTTATTAGATCTGTGTGGACTGGTAGAGAAAGGTCTTTGTTGACATTTTAAACTACCCACAAGCCTCATATTAGGTCCCCCACAAGCTAATCAAAATTTGCTTGGGTCTGCCACTTCTCTTCAAGCAATATAAAAACATTTTTGCAACAAAATTTTACTGATTTTATTCCTTTATATCCTTTTATTTCACAGCTCATTGGTCTTTGTCATGATTCATTAGAATTGTACAAGGGTAAAACACAGGATTATTATTCAAAATTTTAATATTCATCAGGACTTTACGGAGTAAAAATTAAATAAAATTTCTCATTTTTTCAGCTACGTATGGTGGTGTTTTCTCCCTGAGTTTTGGTGGCTCCATAATCAGTGTTGTCGAAATAACTTATTTGTTCATTTCTTTTATAATAACTGTTGTATTACGAGTTATAACAATTGTGGTTCAGAGAAGACAAATAAATCCTATGTAATTCCGATTTCTTTTTGTTTCATTTTTAGTAGCACCTTTAACCACCTTAGAATTAATAATATTATCCAATTTTGGAACGAAGAATTCTATGTAATATGTGACAACAGTCAAATTCCACTACAAGGCACAGGTTTTCATCGGACATGGTGACTTTGAGAGGTTCATGCACCAGATCCAGGTGGAAAAAACGCCCGGGTGTGCACCGCCGTGTCTTCGTGGAGGTGATCGGCGGCGGCGACCTATCGCACCGAGCCCTGGTTCAGGCCATTTTCCGAGCAAAGGGGAATGGCAAGTGGTCTCCTTCTGCGAAGCAGTAATGCAATCGAAAGAGACAGCCGCAAGGGTGTTAGTTGGTATATTAATCAGAATTTCTACTCTAAAAATGGTGGTTATATTTACGCCTTTTTATAGTTGAGAAACCAATAAATAACATCTGACGTTCTGAATAAACGAGAAGAAATGCCATATTTTTACTGGCTAATACTCACTTGTGTCCTTTCACTTACCCTTTGCGTTTCAGCGCCGTTGTAACTCTTTCAATCCTGCAGATATACCAATTTATATAACGTATAGATATGTTGTGGTTTCAGATAGGTGTCAAAAACAGAAAAATCTAGGCAAGTGCGAGAGTGACTCACGCAGCGCAGCGCTCACGCGTGAGGGTTCCGTACAAACTTACTTATGTGAATAGTTCAATTGCCGAGTGGAGTTTTGAAGATTTTTTCGAATCGCAAAAAAAAAATTTTTTTGTTACGTACCACCAAATTTCTATTTTTAGATTTATTTCTATATCTATATTATAAGACCTTGCTTTACGCCAAATTTCGGAATTCTTGGTCAACGGGAGGTACCCTATGAATCTTGATTCCATTGAGAGTGTCTGCATCTTTTTTTTTTCGTTTATATAAAAGGTTTTTTTTACAGCTCCAGGTGACCGCGACCTGAGTATATAGTTTTAATTTCAACTCGATACCTCCACGCATTTTCTCATCTTGTCTCGCGGTATTAAAATTCTCTGCCCGATTAGAATATATCTGATGATATATAGCAGTCTGAAAATCAGTTATTGCGCTGCTGCCCGGACCAGACACAACATACGTCTGGTCGGAGGATTGTTGCTATTCAACAAAAGCTGACACCCTGTTTCGAATACTTTCAAATGTTTACGTCAACATTTGTAACAAGTTCTACGAACTCGAAT
Source organism: Mythimna vitellina (assembly GCA_949316375.1). Classification (NCBI taxonomy): domain Eukaryota; kingdom Metazoa; phylum Arthropoda; class Insecta; order Lepidoptera; family Noctuidae; genus Mythimna; species Mythimna vitellina. Next base: position 26,165,073 of record OX438688.1, on the reverse strand, counting down.
TATATTTACTAAACGAAATCAACTTTCAATTTCGATCAGAATTACCTGCCTATCAAAAACGAAAATTGAAAAATCTTTCTCGAATCGAAAATAATGTTAGCTTAATTAATTTGTAGTATTGAATCAGGGATTCTTTGAAAACTGCCAAATCCTAAATTTCAAATCCCAGAAACGAGATTATCATTAAAAGGAAGGAGTCCTTTTCTAATTGATTACGTGAAATAAATATTGGGTTTACTGTCAGAGAGTTGGCCTCGTATAACCTTTCCAAATCCGATCCGATTTGTGACGGTCCGAATCATGAAAACGTCCGAACAATATTTAGAGCTAATGGAAACAGTAAGGCTATTTCCAAACGAAATCGCTTCCGAATATTGCTTACTCATAGTTGGAGATAAATAGGCAAACACTCTTAGATAGATTCCTTTTCCGTCAGCTTGATTAGATACGTGATCAGCAATACAAATGACTCGTTGGGTAAGGTTTATGAAGACATCAGCTAGACTCATCTAAGAAGTGCTTAATCTCCGTATTACTTTTTTCATTATCGATTATCTTTTGCACGTGGCTTCGCCCGCGTAGGTACATAAAATATAGCCTATGTCACTCAGGAATAAAGCAGTTTTCTGTCGGTGAAAATATTTTAGCAAACGGACCATCATTTCTTTTAATATTAATGTAGATACTTAAGTTGTTTTTCTTTTTGTATTCTAGGAAAATTCCAGTTTACTAAAATGAAAATTTTGGCTGAAGGAAATATACTGGCACAAATAGATTTATCGATATTAGAAAACCACGTGTGATTAATAGCAGAGGTCAGTATTTTTACGATTTCATGTCATTAAAAAATAAAGCAGCTTTTTATAATTTATTTATCGTATATTCATTATTGATTAGTATCACATTGAATATAAAAAAATCTAACATTGATTACATTACCTTACACAAAAACATTTGGATATAATAAAAATATTTATTTACAAGATTTTCATTTACATTTGGTCCGTTAATTTTCTGATAATTTTTGACGAACCGTAAATTCTTTAAGAGCCTGTTTACACAAACATTCTTTGCTAGATTTATTTTCTGGCGCGGTGCCTAATCATTGAGTCACTATATCGAGTAGGTCGTGTGAAATGATTTACGAATCTTAATTCTGATAAAAGAACAGTATTAGTTATAACTTAGTCTAGATTTGCAGATTCATTACGCCTAGGGTTTCTAATATTAACAGTGGATACGATCGTACAACAAGTGACAAATTATTATAAATTATCTAGATTACAGAAACATAATATTTTACAGAAAACATTGTAATAACAAAATTATGTATGGTTTATTTTATTTACATGGTCATATTTACACGGTAAGGTTTATATTGTAATTTATTTACGTACACGTATTACATATAAAATTACAAAACTGAAATTCCGTGATGGATAGGCTGGCAGAATTCGATGTTTAGAGAAATGAGGTTCAATGAAACCAGCTGAGCTCGTTAGGGGAAAAAGAAAATCCAGACTTTTACACAATTTCACGATATAGCTGGTATAAAAAGTATGTTTAGTAGGTCAATATTTAATTACGACACTAAAATACAAAACATGCAAATTCCTTATTTGGAATGTAATCAAAACAAAGAAGAAAGAACTTCGTATAAAGACGAGAGTCTTTTAAAGCCTCTTGGCACATTTTCAATTAAAGCAGCTGCTTATAACACAATGGATAAGCTTTGCAAGATGATGTCTCAAAGATAAAATTAAAAATATAATTTTTAAGGAATCAAAAGATTTCGCTGGTGAAGTTTTTTTTTTTTAATTTAGAAGAAATTACCGACATAGCTTAAAGAATTGACAAACTTAAGTGGCAGTGGGCAGGGCATATTGCTCGCAGACCTGATGGTCGATGGGAACGAAAGGTTCTGAAATGGCGACCGCGTAACGGAAGACACAGTGTTAGAAGGCCTCCCACAAAGTGGACCGATGACCTGGTGAGGGTTTTGAGAATCCAATGGATGCGAAACGCACAGGACCGGTCATTTTGGTGACACTTGGAAGAGGCCTTTATCCAACAGTATGATCTTTCTAAAAGAACTAATAATTAAAAATTCCGCCAGGATCCCAATCCCGGATTCTGCTTGTGGAAGACGAGCAATGAGTAGGGCGCCGTCCGACCGTCCGGTAACCCTCCTGACCGAGCCCAAGTCGATGACGGCGCGTAGTGTTCCACGCGCCCCTCAAGATGTCAGTAAACCGTAGTGGCCCAGTAGGGTCGAAGCCTACTGGGCCAATACGGTTTGAAAGGAAGACTCGGCCATGGTATAAAATGCAACGAAGGAACAGGTGTGGGTTTTTAGTCAGTAAAAGTCTGACACACCCTCTTGCTCCGCCCAAGAGCGGGAGTGTCATTAGATGATTACACCACCGAAAAAAAAAATTATATTAAAAATTACAAGTACTTTTTAATGTTAAGTAGTTCTGTCACGCTTCTCCCTAAAAAAATCCGATTGTTTTTATTGAACTTCTAAATAAACGTATTCAGTCCATTTACGTTTGAGTAGGTATATTTGTACTCCTTTCAAAATTACGTAAAATATGTTTAGAAATTGAAATAACAAGTAGGTGAAGGTATTATGTTCCAAGGTACGCAACCCCAGAATTGTATGAATCCTTCAAAATAATAATGAAAACTTAGTAGCTCGTTTCAGTAAAATTACGTTTTGGTAACAAAACATCATCTCATGTCTTCATGTGTAAACAGTCTCATAAATAATATTAAGAATATAAGTTAATGAGATTAATAAGTTGTTTTACGTCTAATTGTTCATAGAACCTACGGTCGATGGAGACGAAAGGTTCTAGAGTGGCGACCACATACCGGAAGACGCAGCTTTAGAAGGCCTCTCACACGGCAGACCGATGGCCTAGTGAAGGTTGTGGGAATCCAATGGATGCGAGATGCACAGGGCCGGTCGTTATGGCGACGACGCTTGGGGGAGGCCTATGTCCAACAGTGGACGTTTTTCGGCAGGAATGATGAATATGATGATTATGACGTCTAAATGTCGTAACTAGGTATTACGTAGGTGCTTATATTTCTACAAAATGATTTGTCATTATTATATTACATACTAGCTCGTATACTCACGTAAAAAAATATTATTCTTGTTAGACCTACGTAACTGAGGCCAAAGATTTTCTTTGTAGTGTTTTAAACATACTTGTGCCTGCGATTTCGTCTGCGCAGGATTAGTAGATACTTCAAGTAGCTTACAATATATTTATAAATTATAACCTATCCGTTATTCTGATGTATAAACTATGTTATGGTTTAGTTTCATTAAAATTCATTCAGTAGTTTTTGTATGAAAGGGTAACAAACATCAGTACATACAAATCTTCGCGTGAATATTAATAGGATTTAGATGTACTTAACCAATGTTTCTGCTGCTTGTAATAAGGAACCAAGAGGGCTTATCAAAATGTTTTTTATAAAATGTTTCAATTTTTTTTATTAACATCTCGGAGGGGAGGTCTTAGAGAAAAGTAAAGAGAAGGGTTTACCTCAGGTATAGTAGTTAGCCCACAGCATTTTCAGTATAATTACTAATTAAACATTTTATAAATATAAATCAACCTCTAGACTAGAACATGAATCACTAGAATATTATTTTTACATTTCTTATTCAAGATTTCCTTTTTACAGTGAATTGTCCACCTATCAGAAATTTCAGATGACCAGGGGCCCAAGTCTGCTATTTTTATAAATTCGTCATTCCAACACGATCCCTTTGTCATTTTGCTAAAAGTTCATAATCTGATAATTCATAATGATCAAACATTGATCGGTCAACGGTCTCGTACTAGAGTTGTGGTAGAATGACAATATCGAGCTTATTAAAAGCAATAACTGCATTATGACATTCTAATGGTAAGAACTGTCAAAATTTTAGTAGATTACCACATACGTCAGATATTCGTTTATCAATATGTACGAGATTACCATTTTATGCCACTTCTTTCAATGGAGTGTCAGTGGTTGACCATTGGAAAGTCATAATGACGCCATTATATTAGTAGATTACCAAACTTGGTCAAAATCAAAAATTATGAAGTCAATGATAGATCATTCTGACACAATTGTAATAGCAGACTTGTAGCCCTGGAGACAATGGGTTGAGAGGTCATCTGTCCCCAACGCATATGCAGTGCGACAATGTGACATCGATGTGACAGACCTTTGTTATGTGACTATTTTTTTGCTTTACATTAAGCAGTCATCACATCGAATATATATTATCGTATCGCAGTTATCTTCCAGAGATTTAATTTTTTTAAATAAGCTTATAAAATTTTACCCTTATTTTATTTATTCTATTTTACTATAAGCTCTGGAATAATCTAGACCCACCACTCACATAAATAAATACACTCTCAAAAACACTTCAATAGCAACTTTAATATCAACGTTTAAAGTCAATAAGTCCATGTCGCTGCAGCATCTCGACCGACAGAGCATGCGCGGGCGCCGTCCTCCGCGATGATCGAGTGACGTGGCTAAGTTGAGTGGTCTGCGCACGAGTCTCTATGCCGCGCGGGATATGTGTGCCGTAGGCGTGACCGTTGTTGTGGCGGAGGTTGTGCATCTGTGAAGGAGAAAGAGATTAGATTAGTTTTATTTAAAAAAACGGGGCAAGTGCGAGTCGGATTCGAGCCCTGAGGGTTCCGTACAAACTACAATTCCCGAGTCTCGGAAGATTTTTCCGAATTGCAAAAAACTGTCTTTTTTGTGACGTAGATAACAACAAATTTATTGTTTTCAGATTTATTCCTATACCTGTGCTATAAGATGGCAATTACCCTATGAATTTTGATTCCTTTGAGAGTATTGAAATATACGTTTTTTGAGACATGAACGGCCGTATCTTTTTTATTCGTTACTTTAGAAGTTTGTTTTTTTACAGCTTTAAGGGACCGCAGACTTAAGTAAAAGCATTTCCTTTCATAACTATATAATATCTATATATATGAAAATTAATAGCGGTTCGTTAGTATCGCTAAAACTCAAAAACGGCTGGATCGATTTGGCTAATTTTGGTCTTGAAATATTCGTGATAGTTCAGGGAAGGTTTAAACGGAGAGAAAAAATAGGAGTGTCGTGGTCATCACTTCAGGTGACGGTAGCAAGCTTCACAACACGCCACCACTCCTCTCTGATAGCCGCCTTCCTCGTGCATACGTGCAGTGATGATGAGCCATTTACTGCCGCTTTAATCTGGTCAGTCCACCTCATAGGCGATCCTCGTGGCCTGGTACCCTCAACCTTTCCCTGGACCACAAGTCGCTCAACAGCCACTTCCCCTCGGTGGCATACGTGACCAAAAAAGGTGAGAATACAAGACTGTACCAAAGATGATAAACGCTGCTTGAAGGCGAGTTCTCGAAGTATAGACTCATTGGTACGGAATTCAGTTCACGATAATTCGAGCATTCTCCTCCAGCACCACATCTCTAGGGCATCTATCTTCTTCTTCTCTAGTTTCCGTAAGGTCCACGTTACGGTGAATATTCCTTTTTTTATAATAGTGATTATATTATTATTATTAATTATGTGATTTATTATTATATTATATTATAATATCTTGGTGGAGAGATGAACTGGATAAATACCAGAAGGACTGGCCCGCAATGGCCGAAGACAGACTTGTGTGGAAAAGGGAAAGGGAGGCCTTTGCTCAGCAGTGGGACATAAATGGGCTATAAATAATAATAAATAATATATATTATAATTGTGTTGGTGTAAAATAAAGATTTGATCACATAACATTGCGGCTGCGCAAATAAATTCCCTACAAATTTGACTCTTCGGCAATCGCTAACGCTAATGGAATATCACGTCTAGACACGGAACAAACAAGCTTTTAACGAAACGGCTGTGAAAAATAAGCCTAGCGCGCTCAAGTAACATAAATGTATTTTATTCGTATCAGTAAACACACAGACATACGCAGAAAAAGTAACGTATTTTGCCACTAAGAAAGCTCTCAAGAATAAACATGTTAATATGTAGTGACATATACACATATATAGCGCCTTTTCCTTATTTTATAGAAATACCTATCATAAAAACTAAATATCCTATGTCACAGTAATAGGCGAAAGTTGGTGAGCGCGTGTGTGTGTGCATGATACTTCTTCACGCTCGAATGGCTGAACGGATTTGAATAAAATTTGGCCCACAAGTACACAATGTCCTAAAATAGTAGATTTTTATCCCATTGGGGTATTTGTTTTACTTTCACGTGGGCAAAGTAACAGGCAACAGCTAGTCATTTCATCAAATAAACAAATGTTACTTAGTCATACTACTCACTAATTAACAGTTTGCCAGCTTAAAAGGTTTTTTTTTTGTCGGTATACATATTAAGCATTATGGTTCAAAAGCATCTTATGTCTGGCTTGTTGGTCTAGTGGTTAATGGCCCTGACTGCTATGCCGGAAGTCGTGGTTTCAATTCTCACCCAAGACAAATGTATGTGTGATGACCACGATCATTCATTTCTTTTGTGTTTGGGGGTAATCTTTCTATAATGCTGGCCTATTGGTCTAGTGGTTAGTGACCCTGACTGCTATGTCGGACGTCGTGGATTCGATTCCCACCCAGGACAAATATTTGTGTGATGATGATGATCATTTGTTCTGTGTCTGGGTGTAATTTATCTACAATATGTATGTATTTAAAAATATATAAGTATATCTATCAGTTTTCTAGTACTTATAGCAGAAGCACTGCTTAGTTTGGGACTTAACCTGTCCAATACCGTAAATAGAAACACAATAGAAAGACAATGAGAGAGCGAACGCCGGCCGGCATTCGCTTGGAGTTTAATGAATTAATGGCGTTTTAATTTAGAATTATGTGGAATATCTTTTCCTTCTATTGTTGGAAACTTCAGGGTGGAAACAAAACTTATTTTTGAAAGGAAATCAGAAACCACTGTCATAAAAACAGATAATTTTAGTATCGCTAATTCACAATATAATATTATCCACACCAATGCTATTGTTGTGATCAACAATAGAATAATTTCTACATTGATTTATATAATTTCTAGTTCCCCATTTATTTTGAAATACGTAGATATTGAAGTCATTGTCTTAAAGTAATTTGTTTCAGAAATCTTAAACAGAGCCTTTGAACACTTTGTTCGTGAAATTATTTGTTTTATGAAGCATGCAAATTTATTGTCTGCTTGGAATTTAACTTGATTTTTTGCTTTAGTTCCTGCGGTGAGAACAAAACACTTTTATATTAAGACTGGCCGCGGTTGGCGCAGAGAATAAGGAGTGAGCAGTATTCTAATTTTTAATTCTTTATTGTACACAAAAACATACATAGTATACGGAGATAATACAGTTTATGTACAAAGGCGAGCTTAACTCAAAGATATTTTTTCATGAAATAAATTTAAGCTAACCTTAGAATTCGTTGCAAATCTTTCAAAGAATTAGAAGTTCGCATAGCATAGTCGGCCTTATAATATTCCCACTGCTGGGACTCAGGCCTCCTCTCTGAGAGAGGGCATAAGTATTAATAAAACAAGTTATACTATGGTTCAACTTTTGACGGCACATCTAGCGCAGTCGTTGAGCGATTGGCTGCGTTGCATGTCACCTAGAGATAGTTATTCCGGGTCTGGGTGTATTTTATATGAGAGTTTGGGATGGAGGATGGGGATGTTTGGGAACGCACCCACGATATAGAAATTCCCCGCGAGGAGCAGTTTAAAAAAAAAAACGTAAAAAAGAGAGTTTTTGTTGATAATTATGTTTCTTTGTTTTAAATCTTTTTTTTATTCACATCTATAATACCCACATTACTGATACTTAATTTGGTTTGTAACATTATTTATGTAAAATTGCTTTACCCAACTTATGAACTTGACCATAGTGAACTTGTAAAAGAGAAACCTGGGGTCCTGGAATGCAAGGCAAAGAAAGAAGGTAGGTGTAGTTTTAGTTAGTAAAGGTCTAAAAACCTTCTCCACCTTAGAACGGGGAAAAGTCATTGGTTGATTTCCCACCTTAAAAAAAAAGTGAACTTGTAAAAATATGTATTTTTATCAACTTATTAAACACATGAACTTGAAATATAGACTGGATTTAATAAATTTATGATTTTGTACGCTGCATTAGTAGGTAGGAAAGTACCTAAATTACAAAACTTATGATTTTATTAAGAATTTTTTTAAACAATATTAAAATAGATCATACGTGTATAACAAAATGACCACGGTTATCTTTACCTGTGTCGAAAAACGAAAATACATTGACCTAGATATGGAAGATATCTTAACGAGATGTATCAAATGAAACTTTCGTCGTGAATCCTGAAACTTTCTAAACTTGCTTTCAGAACTTTTATCTCGGAAAACATCTAAGTAGAAACAGATTCCTCAAAATTATTGTTGTTTGGAACTCCAACATTGGGATGTTATTTTTTTTTGGGATGAGAATCTAATAACTTCACCCACTCTGGGTGAGTGAAGGGGGTGTGTCAGACTTTTACTGACTAAAAACCCACCTGTGTTCCTTCAGCTGGGCAGCGGTGAATCTGACTGCTCTTACTAATCTTCAACTGAAGATAATTTTAGGCATACTAGCGGTCCCAACAGACTTTGTACTGTCCGTATAGCTACCGGCTATTGGTCAGAAGAAATTGTCGGACACTTAGGATGTCATTAGCTTCTAGGTATGCTAGGTGCTTAGTGTTGAATACATGTTCCATAGTCTTACAGAGAATGGATGTTACTGAGATTGACCTGTAGTTAGCTGGGTCAGTCCAACTACACTTTTTTGGCACGGGCTGTACGTTAACTTGCTTCCATGCAATCGGCATTTTTCCAGCCGTAAATAAAAGCCTAAATAACCGTCTCTACCAGTCCAATTATATTTTAACTCACATAAATATACGCCATTTAGGAGGAGTAATGTGACAAACACTTCCAAGCCGCCAAACACAGAGCTGCATAGTATCGTAACGCGAGAGCCTGGTCGCGCAGGATTCGACCGATACATAGACGCGACCACTCTGTCAAAATCTGAATTATTTAGTATAATATATGTAAAGATATGCTTATATATGATAGCAACATGTTTTTCAATTTAAATCATTCTATTGTCGGCTCGTGTAAGGCTTTTTAGTTTGAAAATATTCATACCAACACGAGTATCAGATATTGTACAAATAATAAGAACCTACATCAGAAACCCTTGTCTGCTTGATTGAAAAATATAAGGCAAACCTACATCAAGGTAGAAAATACTAAAGAATAGACCTATAAAATATGTTTTAATAGACATTATAATCTAGTACTTAACCCCAATCCCTCCAGCTATTAAAAAACTCTTCGCTAAGGTAATAGTTGGCAATCTCATTATCAGGTGTCGTCTAGCGACCTGGGCTAATAAACCGCCGAGCAGCCTTGAGTCTGAACTTTCGCAGTAATTACGAGGGAAGCTATTAAAGATACAAGACACTGTTTGATGTTCGTCGTTTTCTTTACGAGGTTTATTGAAGCAAATATCAAAGTGCACTGGGAAAGATTAGAGCTAAAACATAAAGAACAACAGCGAGGAAATTTTTGGTTTCTACATATATCACGGGTAGTGTGAAAGCGAAACCCAGGGCCCTGGGACGAAGGCAACGAAGGAACAGGAGTGAGTTTTTAGTCAGTAAAAGTCTGACACTATCTCCCGCCCCGCCCAAGAGCGGGTTTTGTCATAAGATGATTTTTCCACCCAATAAAAAAAAATACATCACCATGATACGAGTATAATATACTGACAAAATATTTTTTTACGTTTTATCAAATCAAGTTAATAGGCAGTCTCAAAATCAAAAGGAATCGTTGTAATTGGAAACTGAGTTGATTAGATTTTTTACGATAGTAAATAATTATGGTTTAGTTATTTTATCGCTGGCTTGACTGCATGACTTTTGGGTAATCTGAACTTTTAATATTGCCACTTAAATAATCTTGGTCAAGTAACATAATATGCTCTGTTTTCTATGTTGCATTTATATACTTAGGAAATACATTTTCGCATTGGATAATAAAAATAACAATAACAATTACTGTTTGTTACTGTGCTTAGAATAACTATATTCTAAGCACAAACAGTTGTTTTTATTCACATTGCACACATTTTAGTCATTATAACTACTAGGTTATAATGACATATATGACATTTTAGTATAATTCGAGTTTAACAAAATCACCGGAAAAAAGCATGGCATTTCAACTTTCATCCAGCCGAATGAGTTATAAAAAAACATGACATTTTGACATAACATCTTAATGTTCATTAAAAAATGCGTTTATTGATTTATTAAATTCATAAGAAGGTACGTAGGTATTATTGACATAATATACTTAATTTTCTCAACTATAAACTGGAATATCTTTAATACGAGGATTCTATTAATATGTAGTAATGTCTAAGACAAAATTGTTTAGAAATTTAATCCATATACCTACTTTTGTATAATTTTCATCACTTGATGCTTAAAGTATGCCAGCAAAATATTGTTCGAGAGTTTGCCATCACTCTTTAATACAAATATTTTGATAAAAATTTGTTTTTAAATTACCTTAAGTATCGTTTTTATTTTTTTATTATGGGTATGCTCGTATTTGATCACTATCTCACCAGATGGGAAGTTATGATGTGGCTTACGATAGAACATGCTTGCTGAAAAGTAACCTATTCATTCTTGACTTAAAGAACCCTAGATTGAACCTTAGTTGTACGCACAATGAATGTATTCCCAAAACGCTTTGCACATATGGGTGGGATGTCTACCACGTGCCGATGGTTCAACGCCGTATGTCGACTGGTCTAATTATGAAACGGATTTGGCGCAATGTAAACGATAGAAAACTGACAGGCTAGCAACTCGGGGTCGAAGCTCAAGACTATGGAATTTTGTCTCAAAACTGAAAGTATTAAGATTTTGACTTACAATAGCAGGAATTAATGCTTTTGTTGAAGATAAAGGAGCTTTCAGAGTGGAGCTAAGTGTATTTCTAAGCCTTGAAATTTACGCATTTGGGAGCGAGACTTATCCGGTCTAGCTGAGCCATTATCCGATTACACAGCGGGAACTCGGTTGCTCCAAATTTCTAAATACCACCAAAAATACAAACCTGTAAGTAGCACCTTTTATGTGGCTCGTGGTATAACTCGTAGTCACTTGATGAACCTTCAGGTTTCTGTGCGCAGCGCCACTGTTGACAAGAAAACAGTTGTTATTCATTGTTACCTCCTCAAGCACTAAAGTACCGTGACTAGAATATTATGCAGGTACCAATTACAAATTCTCAAGACTTACCCTACTCAAATTCATAATTCTACTTTGTACACCTTATACTACCATTATGTGTTTAGTATCCAACCTCTATACGTATCTACGGATATTGTAATAATCAAGTATTTTTTGCTAAGTAACAGTCTTTATTTTTTTAGGTGTGAAACAATCAAATAAGTTCTCACGCTTCAGGTAGAGCACACAGAGTATCAAGTTCTCACTGACTAAGACACAAGCATGTTCTTTCATTAATTATTTGCGATCTAGAGCCGGAGTGACTCTTTCGAAAAATCCCGTAGGCTATTTAGCGATGTAAGACCCTGTCATGACGTGTTAAGATATCAAGCGAGAACAAGGGATGGAGGTATATACCTATGTAGGTTCATCCCTTTAACAATTCAATTTTCAATTTAGGTAGTCAAATAGCGTTATGAGCGTTATGAGTTCGTGGACTCTGAGGTTTTGATTTGTGACAATTGATGGTAATGGGCTCGTCGACTATAATATGGGATTTCAACTAAAATAAGATCAAAAAAGAGGAGCAGTGGTGGCCGAGTGGTAACGGCCCTGACTTTTACAAGTTGTAGGTCGCGGGTTCAAACCCAGCCAGGCGCATTACTTTGTGTAATTTATTTCATCACTACTGCTCTCAAAACGGTGAAGGAAAACATCGCGAGGAAACCGGCATGTTCTACAACCAAAAATTCGAAGACATGTGACATCCACCAACCCGCACAGGGCCCGCGTGGTGGATTACGGCCCATTCCCTCTCCTAGAGAGGAGGCCTAAGTCCCAACAGTGGGAACATTATACGGCCGACCATGCTATATGCTAAGATCAAAAACACACAAACAAGAAATAGAAAAAAAGAGAACGAAAAAGTAAAAAAGGAAATGAAAAAGAAAATAAAGAATAAAAGAGAAAGAAAAAGAACGTCCCTGCGTAATCCTTCAGCAAAATTGGCGTTATCAATTTATTTGAGTTCAACGCTGCCTTTCCTTCCACATAACTTATTATACGTCAACAGTAATTTGAAATACAATTAAATGGAAATCAAATAGCAGCTTGAGGCAAACTTCAGTATTCAGTTTACTTTTCCAAAGTTCTACGAAGATGAGTTCACTAAATGGATTGTTAGTAGACAGTCCTACCTACTCTAAGGAGCTATCTAGTAGGTGTAGCTAAATGTTCTATGTGGGACACACGGATGCACATTAACCTTTCAATGAAGTTTTCATGATGTAACATCAGTTTCACGAATATACACCACAAATTTTTAATTAGTACAAATATTTAAAGGGCTTATTAGAAAAGGTCTTGTTATTTAAGTAAAGTCTGAACAAATAACATTCATAAAAAACAAAGTTGTTTGGTAACTTAAGTACTTGGTTTGGTAACCAACTCAATTTTATATTATTACCTTCACCAGGTTTACTGGTTATCTATAATGCTAGTCTTACACGCCTAATAATATTTAAAGTTATAATGGTGACTTGGCAAGAAGGCGCCATTTGGCAAACACTTGCATTTGTCACGTTAAACACGCACTAAAATCATATATTCCTGTCAAGCTAAACCGCTACGATTGGTATTTGAATAATGGCTTTCTATTTGCTTTTAACGCGAAATATATCAGTTTGGTTTGGTTTGTGGATTGTTTAGGTTGTTTACGCGACACGAGAACACCAAACTGACACCGCAACAATTTTCATAAAAGTTCTACAGAAAAATGCTCCTCGAAGGCAATCTCTACAAATTTATGTCTGTGATCTTTTTTTTAAATTAAAAATTATAAATATTTAATTATACTTTTTTCAACACTAGAAGTGCGGACGTTCCAAATTTGACTCAAGTTAATGTTATATTGTGCGCAAAATAGCAATTTTTTATGACTTTTAATGAAATGTGATGATTATTGTTTATTTTATTTTATTTTTATTTTATTTTAATAAGTACAGTGACAGACTACAGACTAAGACAATTTAGACAGTTAATACAAAATACAGACATAAATCTGAAATCCAATTATTACTGATTATTATATATTATTATTATACGAGATTTTATAAAAAGTCATAAAAAATTGCGATTCTATGTATAATAAAACATTAACTGGAGTAGAAGGAACCTCAGAATGGTTCAAATTTGGGTCACTCACGATTATAATGTTAAAGAGCAACAACAGTCAGCTACAATTTAAAATATTGATAACAGAGGTACGAGTACAAAAAAAGTATAACAATATCCTAGGCCCAAATACCTAGTCACAGATAAACTGTAAGATACATAAATAAAATCACTAGAATGACAAATAACTAAGAAATTTGCTTAAGTATTGGGCTAATCAAGGGAAAAAATAAAAAGAAAAGTAATGCATTAAAGTATAATTACGCTAAACATACTATCGCTAAATATTCCGGGATAAAATTCCCGGAATCCCGTTCGTTCACTAATCCGTATTTGTAATGATAACACACTAGCTGCCGCCAGTGGCTTCACCCGTGATAGTAGAAAAATATCCCAAGGGAACATAATCCTAGAATAAAAAGATTTTATGTGCTATTCTAGAACATGGTCTATCTATGTACGAAGTTTCATCGAAATCCGTCGAGGAGTTTTTGCGTGAAAGAGTAACAAACATACATAGCATAGTTGGTCTTATAATTTTCCTCCTGCTGGGACTCAGGCCTCCTTTCTAAAAGAGGGAATAGGCCGTAATCTACTGCGTGGGCCCAGTGCGGTTTGGTGGATGTCACAAGTCTTCGAATTATTGGTTCCAGGACATGCCGGTTTCCTCACGATGTTTTCCTTCACCTTTTTGAGAGCAGTAGTGATGAAATAAATTGCACAAAGTAACGCGCCTGGCTGGGTTTGAAACCCGCCACCTACCGACTTGTAAGTCGGGGCCATTACCACTCGGCCACCACTGCTCTTACAAACATTCATACATACATACATTTAATTAAACTAGTCTTCGAAGAGTTCGCAAATGTCAGTTATGAAGTTTTGTGAACTGTTGTCATTTGTTAATATATAATAATAATAATATTTCACAACTATCACACAACGCCGTCTAGTCCCAAGCTAAGCAGAACTTGTGTTATGGGTACTGGACAACTGATAAACATACTTATATATTTCTAAATACATACATGTATAGATAAATTACACCCAGACACAGAACAAATGATCGTGCTCATCACACAAACATTTGTCCTGGGTGGGAATCGAACCCACGACCTCCGGCATAGCAGGCAGGGCCACTAACCATTAGACTAACAGGCCTGTCAATATATAAAAAAGGTTTGAAACGCTTTCTATTTTCCTTGAATTGTGATGAATTGAAGTTATTAAAAAGCTAACATTATATTTATATGAATAGTGCCAGGTTATTTAACTTGTGAGTAAATACTATATACGTAAAAACCACTGGTTTTCCATTACTCAAAGACAGTTTCTAAATCCTGGTCCTCGTAACATGGGTTCTCGCTTGCCTGTCACAAACCGCGTATTGTTCAGAATCATAATATTATAATATCTCATGTTTCTGAGATTTCCTTTAGCAAACGGATAATTTATTTTCTTCAAGAATATAAGCATTTTGGACAGACATATGACATTTGATTTATTATATTATTTATTCGTAATTGTTAGTAAGCAACAATTCTCCTACTTGTTTTATAGATGGTCCACAAAGATTTGTAACTAAAACGAGATGTTTAAATATTTTGTCCAAAGCGTTTCGCTTCGTCGTTTATACCACGTACATCGAAGGACTGGAACAATTTGCCTGCTGCGGTCTTCCCGTCCAACTATAATATAGGTGTCTTCAAGGCTAGAGTGAATAGGCTCTTAATAAACTAGTGCGCCTGACCATCAATGATTGCATCTCTGCTTACCATCAGGTGGGATCGCAGTCAAGCACTGGTTTATATCAATTAAAAAAAAAAAAAAACAACAAACCACTCATCACTTCACTCTTGTGTCTATGTGCTAAATAAACGTGATTAAAGAAATTAATAAAAAGTGTTTATTCGTGCCTCACATAATAGTATAAACTAAAAATAAGCAATGAAAAAAAAAATTATCCACATTACATGTTTGCTGTATGGAATTTAAAAGTGACTTTGACCCCTGAGTTGGTTTCGGTATTTCTTCTCAGGGTAGTCAGCTAGGAAACACCGGCTCATCAAGTTTAAATTGACAGAAAAAATTGACGTGTAAAAGTGTTTTTAAAAAACCTATTTGAAAATAAATATCATTTATCATTTATATTTATTTTTTTCATATTGCAACGCTTTATCAGCATCAAATCGATACCATAAGTATTATTATCAGCACCTTAGATACACAAGGAAAGATCCATCTAATTCAATTTGAGGAAAATAACGAGAAAAACATGATCACAATTTAACATATTAAGTTCCTTATTGATCTTGACAACGAGGGCAATGATATGATTATTGTTGAAAATATTCCGACCATTCATCCCAAAATAACATAATTGCTTGATTTGAATCGAGATTTACTGAAAGTAGGGCAAATATGTTTTTTTTTTCCGGAATACATATAGCTGTTTTTCTTCTACGTTGAGCTAAAATAACTTTGAATTTAAAATTTGTATTGCTAGGGGCTTTAGCAACACTGTAAGTATAGCAATGTAAATAAATAAAACGAAGTTAGCGTAATGTGATTGCGAAAACTTCTTTCGCAATCAGGACCTACAACATCCTGCCCAGGACTCAGAACTTTTTATAATATTACTAGATCTTCGCCCGCGTTATAGTAAAAAATGTCCTATAAGAATATATTCCGAGTTGTAGTGTATCCTGTGTGCTCTAACTCAGAACGTAGGCCACCGGTGTACCAAGCTTCATTGAAACTCGTTCGAGCGTAAAGAAGTAACAAACACAAAAACTGTCGATTTTATACTATTAGATATGTAGTGATTTTGTATAGATAAATAATAGTATTCCAGAGGGAGCGAAGCGAGCTCGAAAATTTTCTAACACATCATTAATTTTATTTATTTACACGGCAATACAATTTACTTGGTCCACTTCTGCAGAAGATTTCCAATACCCTAAGTTAGTAAGTATGTAAAACTGAGAGAGAGAGACGACCGAGAGAGAGCGATTTTATTTTTACCCGACTACGGCAAAGCCAAAGGAGGGTTATGATTTTGACAGGCTATGTATGTATGTGAGTATGTTCATCTGATACCTCATACCTCCTAATCTACTTATCGGATCTCGATATATGAAGTATCGTTAGAACCGTCTTAATTATCCGCTGAACATAGGCTGACGTGACGTGTCACAAAACTCGATATGGCACCCTCTAGCGGACAAAAGGTAATGTGTCAAAAAAATAAAAATGTTTCATTTGAAAGGGAGGCATTTTTTTTTTATTGGGTGGGAAAATCATCTTATGACAAAACTCGCTCTTGGGCGGAACGGGAGATAGTGTCAGACTTTTACTGACTAAAAACCCACTCCTGTTCCTTCGTTGCCTTTGTCCCAGGGCCCCGAGCTAAACCTAATTCCACTAGTGCACATATTCTAAGAAAACTACCAAATTGGAGTGCTTTGACCGATAGGTCAACACACTTCAATTGACATGGAATTGGGGTACCAAAACACATTATGTTGATTACTGGCTTTTCAAGTGGCTGTACAGATTCCTAATAATAATTTATTTACTCAGACTACATAAGTATCTGGGTTAGTTATAAATAGCTAAAAAAAATATGTCAGAAATAAAAGTAACAGGAAAAAAACTGTGCACAATATTCTGTCCTCGGTTATGATAAATCACGCCTGCCTAACCAACGCCTGCATGAACCTGTTGTTTCATCTAATGCAATCCAACGCAAAGAGGCTGTGCAAAAAAGAGAGATAACACTTGAACGCTCAGTTGGCGTTCGGTAATTCTCTCGTTTACTTACTTGAATAATTTCATAAAACTTATTCTAGGAAATACGTGTTTTTTTTTTTGCTTTAAAAGTTTTTGGATAAAATGTTTCGTCATTAAGAATCAGCTCTCGCCCACAGCTTCGCCCGCGCACATAAAATATAGCCCATGTCACTCAGGACTAAAGCAGCTTACTATCGGTGACCAAAAAAATTCACCAATAGAAAGTTACTTTATTTTACAATCTGACCAGTAAGTACTTTCAGAGATTACCTCTTATAAAAAAAAAACTACTAAATTTTATTTATTCTTGATAGGTTCGCGCATGACCGCTATCTCACCCGATGGAAAGTGACGATGCGGTCGACGATGGAACGCGCTTACCTAGAAGTAGCCTATTCACTCTATATAATATTAGTGTAGATAATTTTAATTTATGATTACATTAAAACCAAAGAGAATTAAACCACTAGAGAGTGCGTGCGGTGCTACCGCGGTCACTAAGCATACCCTATATGAAGTTTACGCGGCGAAATTTTGGTCACTCGCAGCAATTGCAAGTTTACGTACGAACGTCACGCGCTCCTGTTTCATAAACAAATAAAATTTAAAATAATGACCAGTTCTTCAATTAAATGGTGTGGAAAAACTACTACTACTTCAAGTTACACAAAAGATGGATTTTCACCGGTAAGTGAATTCCTACTCTATTTATTCAATTAGATTAGAAACGTAAAATAAATTCAAATAATTTCATATTTGGAATTTTTCGCTGCTGTCTCTTTCTAGTGCACGTAATTGCATAATGCTGTTGTGTCTTTTTTTCTCGATAGTGCCGTTAACAGCAAAAAAAAGAGTCAATTGATCATTTAATTTTTTTTTACTTTCACTTCTATCAGTCTATCACCCAATACTACACAACTAATAACAGTAATTTGCAACAAATCCACAAGTTCATTCGATGACGTAAGAAACTGAACTAATAACAAACGCGTAGGTAAATTCGCAATAAATAAAATTCGGAGGGGGTCATACCTCGGGCGGCCTTTTTGATGCTTTGAGCACAGCCGCGCACCGCCGATGGGCGGCTTTTCCTTAACTTTCTTTGAACACGAGTCGCTTGCGCGCTACTGGCCGCTGGCGCCAACGCCAGCCTGGTGTAATAACGAAATGTATTTCACAGATCTAAGTGTCGCTCTAGTTAAAAATAATTTCTCGAACTCGTAGTTTTCGTTTACGTTAAGGGTCTTTTTACATCAGATATATTATCATAAGGCATTGTTTGCGTGATAAGTGAAATAATTATCGATATCGATATTTTTTAAATTTCTTTTTTGCAATCCCTAAAAAATCAGTTGTCATTTGGTTGTCAACTCATCAGCCAATCACAGCGGCTAAAGCTCAACTCTCTCCCACCGTTTTAAAGTGACTCTGCCTTAGAACAAAAACGTATTGGTTCTCTCTCCACCGGTTACTGTCCTTCATGATTACGACGGGCCAAAGTTTATACAAAATAGCAAATTTTCAGAGGTCTTTATTGGATTCGTTTAACAGAAGTGTATGTTTTGATTTCAATTGAACCCTAATCCACAAGATAACTTTGCTATAAAAATATCTAGAGAAAAATTTGTAATAACGTAATAATCACGTAAGAGTGTTGTATGGAAATGTATCTCGATTGGAACGCTTTTAAAAACCCTTAAAAGCATTCTAAAGCTGTTCTTATATTGAACTCATAGGGCGTCCGGTGTTTTCCGCTTATAGCCGATTCATAGGCCGTTTAGTAAAATGTCAGGCTGCAAGTCTGCCAATCTTTTTTGCAATGATATTTTAAAATCCTTACTCATCATCGTCATCATTTAAGCCGATAGACGTCCATTCTTGGACATAGGCTCACCCAAGTGTGGTACTGTTTTTTTTTTTAGGTAGCGAATCATCTGGAACCCACTCCTGTTCCTACTTTACCTTCGTTCCAGGGCCCCGGGGTTAGTTCTAGTGTAGGCTTCGACCCTGGTGGGCCTCTACGGTTTGCTGACATCTTCTTGAGGCGCGCATGGAACACTACGCGCGGTCGACGACTTGGGCTCGGTCCGGAAGGTTACCGGACGGTCGGACAGCGACCTACTCATTGCTCACTGTCCGCAAGCCCGCACCTACGATGGCTGGAAATCGGAGTCAGAATACGGCGACTGGGGAGTGAGGGCCGTTCCCGAGCACGTGCAGCCGCCTCCTTTGTTAGCATTACTGCTTCGTAGAAAGAGGCGATCGCCTGCCACTTCTTTTTGCTTCGGACAATGGCCTGTACGTCTCTCTCTCGAATCTGGTGCAGGAACCTCCCGAACTTAACATGTCCGGTGAGGACCTGCGTCGCAAGGTCTTTCCAGCTACTTCTCAAAGAGAGGACTTACCGACATAATTTTGGCGTTCGCCATTCCATCATGAGATCCCACCGGAACTTGATTCATTTTTACAAAATCAATAATTTGTGATAATGAATAATTCGCATCATTGCTTTCCATCAGGTGAGATAGCGGTTAAGCGCGAATCTATGAAATACAAAAAAGAAAGCCAATTTTGAATAACGCAATAGTTACCAAACACCTTTAGCTAGTATTACTTCAATAGATTGCTACATCCATTGAAAGTTTTCAGTGCAGTCTAAACAACTCTAGGCAAATATGAAACGTTCGTCTTGAAGGAAACTTTCTTTTGTTGATCTTCAATATATAGAACTAGGTTAGTACCATTTACTAGTGAACAAACGCGACAGAGGAAGTTCACGTGAATGCAGTATTGGATAGACACTTTAATTAAAATCTCACATTGCGAACCTCCAAGTCAGCGTGTCTTGAATAGAATCGAGAGACTCTTCTTGAATACTAGATAAAAGGCATTGTTCAAATTCTGAAACTTGCTAAAATGAAGTTTACAAAATAGCCAGAAGATATAAAAGAAAGTAAAGAATACAAAATCAATTTATAAGTTGATATAACTTTTAACATTAAATTTACATAATAATATAACGTACTAAACATACTGTGTTTAGTCCTCAAACTGACTTTTATATTAAGTCACAAAAGAATTTCTATTGCTATTTGAAATTCTATTTTATTCAAGTACAGGAGAAAACAATATTGTGACAAAGTGTGCTAAGCAAGGCTCCGCCTATTCAGTAGGTTGTGTATTCAATTTTAAATGGTAATAGCTGTAATAAATATTAAAGTAAGAAATGTTTCCAAAGAAGTTTTGTCGAAGGACACTGAACATATGTTATGGACTGTCGTTTTTAGCTTTAACTTTATTTTGTTGGGAGAATTTATTCGTTCTTCTTCTTTCGTACCTCTAAAAGAAAAAAACAGAACTCTTATAGGATCACGTTGTTGTCCGTCTGTCTGACGAGATCCTTCACCTCGATAACGCGTGGAGGTATCGAGTTGAAATTAAAACCATAGACACAGATGCACCAACCCGAAACAAATTGAATATTGACAAAATTATAATGACTATGAATTAACGTAAGGCCTTGGCCAGGGGTCCTGTATTACTCCAAGACTGGGGCAAACGTGTACATAGCCATAAAAGCACCTTCACTTTTGGCCATTTATGCTCAAGTACCATTAAATAGTGAAACCACCACCCGTACCCGAGTCCATCACTGGCAACTTCAATGACCCTCAGCCTTTACCTTTCCTGTTGATAAAGGACGCTCTGGCATCAGACATCTAGAAAGAGGCTCCCTGGTGTATGCTGCTTACCGATAACATTATGCTGCCTGTTAAGTTGCTTATGTTGATATATTATTGCTCTAGACCTACTACTACTACGCTACTAGGTCTAGAGCAAACGGGAGGTGTGATGGCAAAGACAAGAAAGTGTTGGCAAAAAATTGAGCAGAACCAAAACTGAATATATTACGTGTGTTGTGATTTTGGCAGTTTCTCTAGTTGTGTACCTTTAGCTCTCGCCGGAATGCCTATATAAATCTGTTTCGACTTTCAGTATCTCGGATCACTTGTCCTAGGGGATGGCGAACAGTCACTGGAATAACTTACAACTCACGGGTGCCCCTCAAGTTATAGCGGAAAATCTACAAGTCCGTAATAAGACTTGTAAAACTGTATGGGTCAGATTTTGAGAATGAAAAGAGATTGCATGTAGTGGAGATGAGAATGTTGAGATGTATGTCTAAAGTGGCGAAAATGGATAATGTGAGAAATGATAAGTAAAATAATAATAGCATAGCATAGTCGGCCTTATAATGTTCCCACTGTTGGGACTCAGGACTTCTCTCTAGGAGAGGGAACGGGCTGTAATCACCACGCGGGCCCAGTGCGGGTTGGTGGATGTCACATGTCTTCGAATTTTTGGTTCTAAGACAGGCCGGTTTCCTCAAAATAATAATGGGTATGGATAATGTGGGAAATGGTAGGACTCATTTCTCACCTCATTCATTTATTAGAAGACGTCCAAAAGTGCTGCTAGTCACAGAAAAGTTAAAAAAGAATTGTTTGTTTTGGTACGGTTATGGGAAGAGGATAGAAAAATTGCATGTGACTAAAAAAGTTATGAGTATACATTTATTTGAATGGATGGAAAGGGAGTGGGTGGCCAAAGAAAAAGAGTATGGATTGCGTGAGGAGTGATATGATAGAAGTGGGATTTAATAATAGCATCACAGTTGATAAGACAGAATGGAAGAAAAAAAACTGGTTGCGTTGACCCCAAGTAACCTGGGACAAGGGCAGAAAGATGAAGTAATAGTGGGTGATTTATGACAATAAGTCAGCCATAAATCCAGACTAGTTAAAAATACTAAGCTTGAGCTGACAATCGAAATAAAATTGTCGAAAACACTAGGGCAATGAGGTAGTTACAATCACGTAAAAAACATCATTACTGCCCGACTGACCCAGGCCATAGGCCTCTTACTGATGTGCTAGTCTCAGCCAAGTTTGTTAAACCGAATCAACCTAATTCACATACGCTGTATATTCCTGTAATGTGTACAAAACGTCTAGACAGCTCATCAAATCGAAGGTTGCGAGGTGTGGTTCGCCATCCGTGTCGATTTTGAATAGTGAGCACAAGCCTCGTTACGAAATTTTACGATTATGTGTATTTATTTAAAACAGATGGCGAAATACCATTAGCAAAAAACTAATCCAACGGGAACTTCACGACCCTCAGTAATGAGGAATACGACTCGAGGAGGAGGAGGTATTTATTTAAATGCATATACTCGTACTTGTGTTTGGTGAGATATACGTAGAAGTGATTTTAAATACAAACAATTGTCTTTAAATATAAAAATGAATCCCTATTTCTTCTGGTCACGCTATAACTTAAGAACGGCTGGATCAATTTTTTTGTTTTGTTCACCAACATACAGGGAAAGTTGTAATTAGGATAGGTGTACGGGACAACTTGAAATGATATAATGATGATAGTTGTATTAATGCCTTTATTAGTGAGTACACGCGGCGAAGCCCGAACGCGAACTGAAGTAAATTGCGCACGCGGTACAAAATGCTTATTAAGCTCAATATAACATATTCGAATTGTACGAGTGAACCGTACATGCTCCCAGGCACGAGAGACTAAGATAAAGATTGAAAGTAAAAATATAAAAATAAAAATGAAACATTAGAAAATGTAAGTTAGCTTAAAAAAAAGCAATGATAATAAAATCGAAAGCACAATAATTAGGTATACACGCAGAAACTTAAGTAAGTCTCTAAAAAGTCCTATTCACTTTCACCGAAAATAGATTCGCGGAATACAGGCGATGTAGCCTTGTTTTGTTTACGCGCACTAATCACACCCGCACTTGTATTGAGCTCAATTTCTCTAGGTTCACATTGCTCATTAACACTGATACACGGTACACTGATAACGTTAGCACTCTGAGGCTGCTGACGAGGCGAGCGCGCGGGCAGAGCCACGCTGCGCACACGTCGAAGGCGCCGCCACACGTGCACGGCTCCTGCCACGCACAGGGCGAGCACCAATAAGTATATCACCGTGTAATGATGCACGTCGTGATATGAGAACCCGTCTTCCATATCGTCATCAATGCTAAGTTCATCGTTCATCTGACTCAACTGATCATGAACTTTCCTTACTTGATCTTTAGTCTCGATATGAATATGGTCAGACTGTTCATCGATCGCTCCGATAGGTATGGACAAGTTGATTATATTGTTGATGGGTGGGATGTCAATCTTCAGAACGTCTGCGGTAGTATTAAGAGCGTTGGTCAACTTCTTATGTGAATAAACTGTGAAAGTATCGCCTTTGATGACGCATCCATCGCCGAGCATGATAACGCCAGCCTTGGTTAATTGTTCGGCCGTAACTTGATACTCGCAAATGATTCGTATGGAGCACGGTCCGCAACAAAAGTATAAATATGTATTTAATTTATTTAGCTGTATCCAACGGTTCGTGCAAATTATGGATGCTGTGCTGCAACGATTGGACAGCTGATCTTTCATGCAGAGAGTTTCATCTGATCTCATCTGATGAATCGGACCCTTCAACGGGCAGATGTATGTTTCTAAGTCGTAAAACATACAATTTTGGACATCGTTTTCCGTCATTGGAATGTAAGAGTCCTTTTGTATATTAATTGCGAGAAGGTCTGCGATGGGCATTATGCTGATCATATTACTTCCAACTTGCTGCGGAATTTTTATGATTCTGTAGATGTCGTAACTGTCTCTACTCACTAAAGGGATTTTGACCTCGAAGATAATAAACTGCTTCATGACTCTGGCTTTAGTCTTCAATAAATGATACAATTTGTATAAATCCGATTGAATATTATCTATTGGAAGAGTCAATTCTTTTGACAACTGTCCTATTATGATATTAAGTTCATTCGTCAGCTGTTCAAGTGTTATAAGGTGGAAATTGAACCCTGTGTGGTGTAGATTCGTAATAGTATCCACGATAGTTTCCTGGATGGTTTTCAAGTTCATCAGAATACTGTTGGCAATTATAGATGATACACTGAAACTATTAGTCATAAGTGACTCTTGAACTCCGACCTGAACTGTGTTTAATCCCTTTTCTAAAGTCATCAGGTGCTGATTAAATACCTTGTGATGTCTATCCATCGCATTTTCTACTCTTTTGATAATATTGTTTTCGGCTTCAACAATAGATGTGTTGTTTTTCCATAACGAATCCAAACGTTTTTGATTACGTCTGATTTGATGAATGTCTCTAGCATATTGTTGTGCAAAATCGTCGTCTAAGACACCAAACAAGCTCCGTGCTATGCTTCCTATAGGATTGATAAGGCCGCGCTTATGTCGCACGTTCTCCGTGAACTGCTGACCAAGCAACATGCTATTGTAATGGTCAAGTTCATTACTACCGTGACGTAATTGCATAAGGATTGCGTCACACTGTGATATCTTTGTTGTATTAGCACATAGGTTGCCCAGATGATCAACGTATTTTTTAAGCAGGTCATGTCCTTGCCAATACGGCTCCATATCATAGTACACAATCAGTTTCCACTCGTCTCGTTCGAGGCGCATATTAGAGATTTTGTCGAAATAAATGCTCTGATTACTATTCAAGGGTGTTGTTTTATAATCACAACTAGATGATGTTATGATTAGCATAAAAAATATTAGGGCAATGTAAATAAAATTGCCGATTTTTCCTCTCCTACGTCTTGATCTATTTTTCGTTATATCATTATCATTGCATACAGAAGGTTGATCGGTTTGCTCTGCATTGACTTCCGGTTGTTGATCTTTGTGGACTGGCAACAAGGAAAGTTTTGTGATTGGCCTCTTAATTACCCCATTTTTGGTTTTAACTGATACTACACGAACATTGCCGTCCATGCCGGGGTGCACCTCTACGATTCTGCCAAGGGCCCACTTTCCAGGTGGTAAGTTAGCGTCTTGAATGATGACTATGTCGTCGACCTTTAAGTTTGGTCGTTGCTGCCTCCACTTGCTACGTGCTGATAGCTGACACAGATACTCGCTTTTCCAGCGTTTCCAGATATCGTCAAAAATCTTCTGGGTAAGGTGCCAGCGTGTTCTTGCGTCTCTTTCCGTCTCAATGATGGTAAGTGTGGGACCACTAGATAAAAAGTGCGATGGAGTTAGATAGTCTATATCTTCCGGATCTTCGCTGATGGCACAAAGAGGTCTTGTGTTAAGGCAGGCTTCCAACTGTGCTAGCAATGTGGAATACTCCTCATACGTCAATTTCTGCTTGCACACAACTCTCTTAATGTGGTATTTGAGACTTTTGACAGCCGCTTCCCAGAGCCCCCCAGCACTCGGCCAGGAAGGCGCGTTAAAGTGCCATTGTATTTGCATATCTGTGATTACTCGGTAGAACTCGTCGTCAAGAGTGGTTCGTAAGTTGATGTACTCTTCACGCAAGGCCTTGTTGGCTCCGACAAAATTTGTCCCATTATCACTATAGATATGGGCAGGTGCTCCTCTTCTGGCTGCCATTCTCCTTAATGCTGCTAGAAAGGCAGCTGAAGTCAGGTCGGAAACGAGTTCTAGGTGCACAGCCTTGGTAGCCATGCACACAAATACTGCTATATAGCCTTTGGTGGTTTTGATACCACGACCTTTGTTTGCTTTAATTTCCACATAGCCGGTGAAATCGACTCCAGTATGATGGAATGGCCGTGATGGATTACATCGTGATTCAGGTAAGTCTCCCATTATCTGTGTATTTTTCAAAGGATTGTGCCTTCTGCATGTGACGCAGTTATGTATGCGTTTTTTAACAGCACGATTACCGCCAATAATCCAAAACTCCTGTCTTAACCACGCCAGAGTTACGCGAGCCCCGCCGTGGAAGGTCATCTGATGACCTTGATCAATCAAACGATCGGTAAGTACTCCGCTGTGAGGAATAATAATAGGATGTTGCATGTTTTTGCTTATCCTTGCATTGTTTATCCTGCCACCAACCCTCAGTAGTCCGTGTTCGTCTAGATACGGATTTAGATTAAGTAGCTTGCTTTTAGTGTCTACACTGCTTTGATTTTGAAGGCTTTTGATCTCCTCCGCAAACTCATGTTGCTGTACATACTTGATTAAAATGTACTTCGCTCTTCTTAGCTCAATGATTGTAAGAAAAGACGGCCTTGGTTGCGATCTTGCCAATATACGTAAAATCCAAGCAAGTAGACGAGTCGATCTCGCAAAGCTGCTATACCTGCTCAGTATTGTGTTGATGACGTCATTTGGTTGTGTTTTCGTGGTGACTTGTGATGTTGTTATCGCTCTTATTTCTTCGCATGTGTTATACTCCGGGGTTTCCTCCGGGTGATTTTCATCGAATGAAGGTAACCACGAGGGTCCGTGCCACCAGAGATTATGCTGCTTAAGTTGTTCTACAGACATGCCTCTACTAGCGCAATCAGCTGGGTTTTCTGCGGACTTCACATAACGCCAGTTGCTTGATGGTATGATATCGGTCACTTGCTTTACTCTGTTGGCTACGAAACGCTTCCAGCGACTTGGGTCACCTTTAAGCCATCCCAATACGGCTGTGGAGTCCGACCATGCGAAGATTTCGATATTGTGTCCAACCAAACATTGTGTTACTGTGTACATTAACTTTGATAGTAGTACGGCTGCACTCAATTCCAGTCTTGGTAATGTGATATCCTTGTTTGTAGGGACAAGCCGTGTCTTTCCAGTTACTAATGATACTGTTGAGATTTGATTGGTATCTTCATTTTCGTATATGGAATAAATTACGCAAGCGAATGCTTTGGTCGATGCGTCACAGAAACCATGAAGCTTGATTGTTCCTTCCCTGTGACATTGCAGCCATCTCGGTAGTTTAAACTCATTGATATGCTGTAAATCTTCTGTCATTAGTGACCATTGCTTAACCATCTCTTCAGGAACTTGATCATCCCATTTTAGTTGTTGCTGCCAAACTGCTTGAAATAGTAGCTTGAGTTTGGTGGTAATAGGAGATAACCACCCCAAGGGATCAAAGATTTTAGATATGTCTGATAAGAGGGATCGTTTCGTCACAGTTTTTGATGATAGCTGATTGATTTTGCTTTGGAAGGTGAACTGATCTTCAGTAGGGTGCCAGCGTAATCCGAGAGTCTTGCTAGATTCTTGGTGCCGAAAATCAAATACCTCATCTGTTGTACTAACGTCATCGAGTAACTCCGCCTTATTCGATGACCATTTACGAAGGTTAAAACCTCCTGATTTTAGAAGATCTATTAAATCTTTCTGCAACTTTTTTGCTTCTTGCAGAGTGTGATGACCACTCAGAAGATCGTCCATATAGAAGTCTTCTTCTAAGACCTTCGCTGCTGCTGGATACTTGAGACGTTCATCATTTGCTAACTGTCTAAGTGTCATTATTGCTAAAAATGGCGCTGCTTTTGTGCCATATGTGACGGTCATGAGTTCATATTCACGAAGAACTTGGTTTGGAGAGTCACGCCATATTATTTTTTGATACTTCAGATCGTCCTTGTGACAAAAGATCTGCCGGAACATTTTCTCCAGATCAGCAGTGTATGCAAATTCGTATTGCCTCCATTTTAAGATCAACGAAAACAAATCTTTTTGTAAGTTAGGTCCACTATACATTAAGTCGTTCAAACTCAGCACTGACGATGTCTTCGCAGAAGCGTTGAAAACGACCCGCAATGCAGTTGTCGTGGAATCCGATTTCATTACACAATGATGTGGTAAATAGCAGCTAAATTGATTTTTGTCGAATGTACTTTCCTGCATGTGGCCTAATTCGATGTACTCATGTATGAAAGATCTATAGGATGTTTGAATATTTACGTTATTCGATAACTTTTTCTCAAGTTGATAAAATTGTCCAATGGCCTTGTGCTTGGACTCCCCTAAGTTTTTCTCAATGTTTGCCTTCAGAGGTAATCTGACAACGTAACGGCCATCTTCTCTTCTTGATGTGTCTGCCTTGTAGCGCTGTACGCACTTGTAATCTTCCTCTGAAAACTTATTTTGACTATCGTCAACAACATCTTCGATTTCCCAGAACCTCTGAATATCCTCTATGTTGTTTAAGACAACACTACATTGATATGATTTAACGTTTCCACTTATAATCCAGCCAAGGCGTGTTTGCTGTGCCACTACCTGTGAAACGCCCTCCTTGATGAGGCCATTCATGATGATTGATGAGAAAACATCTGCTCCAAGTAGTATGTCGACCGGACGACTAAGGTTATATTCAGGATCCGCTAGATTCACATGCTCTAAACAAGCCCATGATGGCTTCTGGAATGAACGATTGGGCAAATTATAAAGCAGAGTTTTCATGATAAGCACCTCTGTGGAAAATGTGAAATCTGTGTATACTGCTGATGCTTCAATATGTATGACACCCTTGCAATTATTTTCCTTGGCACCAACTCCCATTACAATTCCCTTGCATGCTTTTCTAGGTAGTCCCAACAGCTGAGCTGCATTCTCAGTGATTAATGATATTTGGGACCCCTGATCTATTAAGGCTCGCATTGGGTAATATACCCCATTAACCCCCATAACCTTGATTTGAGCCGTAGCCAACAAGGTTTCAGATATTTCTGGATTCGACACGTGTGTGACGCTTTTGCGTTCCTTTAAAGTTGAAGTGCTAGCGTCAGACTTCGAGTTACTGGAACCCGAGAAGGATTCATGTAGCAAGGTGTTATGATCGCCTTGACATTCCCGACATCTTTTGTTGGAAATACATGCCTTACCTTTATGATCATAAAGGCAGTTTTTGCATAAATTCAATTTATTGATTATCTTGCGTTTAGAATCCGATGTTGATTCTAAAAACGTTTTGCAATTAAACACATGATGATTTTCATTACAAACCGGACATTTCCAGAGCTTTTTCGTCGCTGAATTGTTAGTAAATGATCTAGTAGATTTAAGGAAATGCTTTTTGCTGTTGTGCTCATATTGAGACTTATGATCAGACTTCTGTCCATCTTGCTTACGCCGTGAAGCTTCCAATGACGTAAACTTGTTCTCTAAAAATCCCATGAATTCACTCAACACTGGCAAATCTCGCGGTTTTTTCCTAGAGTCCGTGTAGTCAGAGTGGGTCTGTTGATCTAGTTTTAATGCCAGTACATGAACTATAAATGGATCCCACGATTTTACGTCAACTCCTAGGTTTTTTACCGCATTCAAACACTCATTAGTGGTGTCATACATCTTCTTGATTTGTGACGCTGACTGCTGTTGCATAGTTGGCAATGATAAAAGAATATTGAGATGAGAACTGAATAATAAATTGGTGTTATTGTATCTGTGGTTTAATATGTCCCAACAGACCTTATAATTCTCGGTGCTAATATGCAAGTGCTGAATAAGTCTTTCCGGCTCCCCCCTGACCTTGGCCTTCAAGAACTGCATTTTTTGCGCATAGGATATAGAACGATTGCTATGTATTGATTCCGTGAATAGATCTTTAAATGCTATCCATTGATGATAATTTCCGTTAAACGTTGGGATTTCCATCGTTGGGGTGCTTTTCTCACGGTGAGAGACAGACCACAACTTGCGGTTTATGGATTTCTTGATGTCCAGATAAAGTTTTTCGTATTTGCCGAACGACTCTTCGTATGCTTCGTTCTCTTCTAACAACTCGCTGTCAATCTCCCAATGTAACGAGTCTATTGTTGACCATCTTGATTGAACAGTCTGCAATATGTCTTCGAACTCCCATTTTTCAGATATTTGATCTAAATCAATGAGAGCAATGGTACGAGAGAATGCCTTAAAATTGCTTTTCTGTTTACGCAGCATCTCTTCAAGTTTACTGCTGTTACCTTGTGAAGTATAGACAGTCGGAGACTTGGCCCTATACTTACTGGTTGATTGCTGTTGATCGTCGGCTGCACCCTGATCTGTTGATCCAGTACCGTATGCTTGACTCATCTCCGCGCCAGCTGCTTGTGATGGTTGCGGAGTAGTCGGTGCTTCAACAATCTGGTGTTCGATCTTGGCGACCTTGTACTGCTGAATGTACGCACGTGCCTCGGTGTAGAGCTGCCTAGTTTTCTGATAACTATTTTCTACAAAGTAGCTGTGGTTACGCTCCTCTGATTTTAACAATTGTATATGATTTGTCTGGAACTCTTCCCAATATTTATCGAGAATCTCTAAACGCTTTTTGATGTACGTAGAAGATTTTCTTTCAGGCCCATCCTTTTTAAAATTGCGTATTACCTGATCTATGCCCTGCATAAGCTGATTCTGATTTTCGAGTAGGTTCTCCATTCTAGAGACGCTGATGTATCTTCAGTGATAAAAGCTTGATAAATGATAAAGGAAAATGATATTTCTAGAATTCTACTCGATTCTGTATTCCTTGCTTCGTCGACTAAGCGTGGAAAACGATAAGTAGGTACCTTATATTGATAAAATGATTTTATGCAAGACTTGCACGAGAGCAGACTCCCTTTTTCTTTAGATGCTTTATGATAGCCGATAGTAGTCTACTCGAAGTGCTGATAGTGCAGTATGCTGTTGTGGTTGTATGGTGCAACAACCACGTTACACGTGCTTAACCTCGCGGGCGAGTCCACTCGTAGAAATTAGACCAGACGCTCCGCTATTGCGATGATAATGAATGCTCACTCACCGGTATCTGCTGCTTGTTACCTGGTGGTTGATACTGATAATGATGGGTACATCCAGTCTCTGGTTCGGCGGAATGCACAAATACGCGAGGTCCGCCAATACGATGGCTCGAAGGACCATAAAGTTGTACGGGACAACTTGAAATGATATAATGATGATAGTTGTATTAATGCCTTTATTAGTGAGTACACGCGGCGAAGCCCGAACGCGAACTGAAGTAAATTGCGCACGCGGTACAAAATGCTTATTAAGCTCAATATAACATATTCGAATTGTACGAGTGAACCGTACAATAGGGTATGTAGATAGGTAGAGTAAGTAGGTAGGTAATTAGGGTAGGTAGGTAAGTAGGGTAGGTAGGTAGTGTAGGGTAGGTAAGGCTCTACCCTATTCCCGTACTCTAGGCTAGAACAGAATAGATTAGTCAGTTGATGGGAGCGAAGCCGCGGGCAAAAGCTAGTATACATATAATTGTGAACCTTAATTCTGTAATTTAAGAGGGTAAAAAACTGAGAAGATGGTTTTTACGTATGTCATATACTTATAACAGGTATATTCTGTTAATTTTAGTTAAGTCTTATATTCTATTGTTTTTTTTTTTAATTATTATTGATAGACTCGCGAGATCACTATCTCACCTGATGGTAAGCGATGATGTGGCCGACGATGGAGCACGCTTGCTTAGAAGTAACCTTTTTACTGTTGACTTAAAGACCCCTAGGTTGTGACTCCGGCAGGGAATTCCACTCCTTAGCTGTACGCATAATGAATGTGTTCCCAAAACGCTTTATACGTATATTTGCTTTTGAAATAAAAATGTTCTGTTAGCTGAAGATACCGACGAATGTTTACTCTAATACATATTTATCAATGCGTATGATATACTACAGTCATATCATAATCAAAGCCTACTGTCAATTGTTTTACACGTGCAGTCTGTGGACCAACTATTCTCAGCGGAGCACAGTGTTTATAAGTCTAGATATAACAAAGTTCCTAGGTTTAATATTCGAATTTTAATAACCAATACGACCCACTAAATAAAAATTGAGTCATCAAAATTCAGTTGCGAAAGTGAAAACCCTAGCAAAAACAGTTAATTTAGAATAACTTCTAGATTCCACGCAATTAGGATGTGTCATTTTTGTGGTATGTAGGGAAGATAAAGGGCATAATTTCGGTATAAATAACTTTTCCAAATACAACGGAATTACCGAGAATAAAAATAAAAACTTAAAACTAAAAACCTCGTATAAGTCAGAACCTAACGAAGTTCCAAGGTTTATTTGTACTCTAAAATATGCAACATAAAAAACGCCGTCGATGTTTCTAAGGTCACAATTGCGTTTCATATTTAGTTTCAGAGAAATGATTATTTTTCTAAATACCCGGTTAAAAAAAAGACGATTTTCAAAAAATTTAATCTCGAAAACTAAACATGCTAGTGAAATGGGGATACGAAATATTGCATTTAAATAACTTAATCTAACAGTTTTTATATAAAAAAGCAATGTCCGAAAAATGGTCTTCATAAAACACTGTGCGGATTATCAGTGCCTTACGGGTCCAATATACAATATAGAGCATACGGTGAAGGTGTGCCCCGCTTGGGTGAAGCACCACCGGAGTCCTCGTCAAGGCAATCGGCGGCAGCAAACTCTCGCGCCGGGCCCTGGTTCAGGCTATGGTCCGGAGCGAGGAGGAATGGCAGGCGGTTGCCTCCTTCTGCTGCAGGTGTGGTTTTAGTCAGTAAAAGTCTGACACGCCACCCAGAGCGGGAGAAGTCATTGGATGATTTCCACCCTTAAAAAAGCGGAATGGTACTATTCTTCTCTTTTAGGTCATCACCTAACGGTGGTTGTTCATGATGTATCAACCACCTTGTTTTAAAATGAATAGATAAATAGTAAATTTACTAACATAAGTTTAATTTTTTTCTTAATTGTTCACTATCCCAAATGGATGTTACTAATCCGCATTAAAGATTCAACACTTCATTCATAAATGTAATGGTTCTAAAACTATTTACTCCAACATTAAACTTTATCAATATTAATTAGCACTAAAACATCATAAGAGCAGTGGTGACTGAACGGTAACCAGGCGCATTACTTTGTGTATTTTATTTCATCACCACTGCTCTCACAACTGTGCTAAAATGTGCAAATGTCCTGTCCATGAACCAAAAATTCTAAGACATGTGACATCTACCATCCCGCACTGGGCCCCCCTCGTGGATTACTGCCCATTTCCTCTCCTAGAGAGGAGGCTTGAATCCCAACAGTGGGAACATTATAAGGCCGACTATGCTATGCTATGTTAAATATCATGTTGAAGTACATACTCGTAAATATTTATTTAACAAAACTATCAGCAAAAATAACATTGCAAGTCAACATTACCAAATCAGTATTATATTTTACTAAATAATCATAAATACACATACACAATTTCAATATCTAAATCAGAGGCCAACAAAACTAGAAAATTGATGTCAGACACTGCTAGACGCGCTAACTTTATTATATTTGTAGCGACATCCATGGCGTCACATAAGAACTAATCCTGCATCGCGCAATCAAAGTTCTCCGCGCGATTAGAACATATAGAACAGCCCGAAATCATCTATCGGGCAGTTGCCCACCAAGCATAACACCTGTCTGGTCGGAGGATCCTCCCTTTTCAACGGAGGTGTGCGGGACTTTACACTTTGTTCCGCATACTTCCAAATATTTTTGAAGGTTTTCCCAGTTTAAGGTCAGGTCCCGTTTTCATAAGTAGATATAAGCTACATAGGAGATAAATTCACTTTAAGAGACGAGACTTTTGATTGAAATTAGGACCAAATATTCATCACCTACGAAATAGTTCACGTTGAATAACTTGACTAATAATATTGGGAAAATTTTACTTAAAATCTTAATTCATTATTTATTGAAATCGTACTTCAAAAAACGATTTAACTTTTGCGCATTACTCTCTCTGATCTAATTGGAATATAAGATGGATGTTGGATGGACTAAAAGACTGAAAGGAAACTAGACACAGCTCTAGGGAGCTTCTACCAAGATTAACCACCACGCATGACCGATACTAGGTCACGAGAAATATACTAATTTCAATTTTAGCTGTATAATAATGCATATGTCGTCTGCAAACGACGAACAATAGAGTAGCTCGCCGTCCACTCTTCCTATTGGTAAGGGTCAAGCCCAAGTCGTCGATGGCGCGTAATGTTCCGCAGGCGCCTCAAAGAGATGTCAGCAAACCGAAGGGACCCAGTAGAGCCGATGCCTGCTAGAGCCATGGAGAAAAGTATAAAAAAGATACTCGTGGTCTTAGAACGCAAAATGCAACTAAAGAAACATAAGTGTAGTTTAGTCAGTAAAAGCCTAACACGCACTTCAACTCCACCCTAGTGCGTGACAAGTTATTAGATAATTTCCCACCTCAAAAATCTGTATATTAATAACATATAACTAAAATCTTTTCTCCAACCCACAAAATAAACGCTAATGAAGCAATTAGTATAATAAACAGGTTACCGTGAAGTTGGTTTGTTGACACACGCCGCGCCCGCACAGTAGCTTGCGGGCCGATCGCTGGAAGTTCCTCGTCATCAGGCAGTATACTATGGGGTTAATTGCGGAGTTCGCGTGACCTGGTGGCAAAATTTAGGTTGGTTAGAACTTACAAGAAATTATAAATTTATTTACGGCTTGATTGAGGAATTTCTGGGATAAGTCGTGCAGCATAATGGTCAGCAGTTTTTGTTTGGTTTGGAGTACCTAGTCGCTATTAGGCACCTTTAGCATTTATTCGAAACTACCTAAAACTTACGGATAGTTACAGAGCTCTCCGTAACATCCTCATACCTTTTAACTAGGAATTAAGCTCAACATCAAAAGCAAAATCAGCCTTATGATGATTCCACGGCTGGGACTCAGGCCTGCTCCCTAGGAGAGGGAATGGGCCGTAATCCACCACGCGGGTCCTGTGCGGGTTGGTGGATGTCACATGTCTTCGAATTTTTGGTTCTAAGATAAGTCGGTTTTCTCACGATCTTTTCCTACACCGTTTTGAGAGCAGTGGTAATAAAATGAATTACACAAAGTAATGCGCTTGGCTGGGTTTGAACTTCAGACCTACAATTCGTAAGTCGGGACCGGTTTCACTAGGTCACCACTGTTCCTGCTCAATATCGTATCAACAGAAACCTATTTAACAACATGTAGGTCAACAATTGGCTTCAAATGCATTGTCACGTTTCTCAACCGAATTCCATATATTAAATGCTGAAAATACGTGATGAGAATGCCATCAATACGATTGAAGAGCCACAGAATTTTTAATATTCATTTAAAACCTTTGGATCGCATCCATTTTGTAAATTTCATAGTCTGTGTCTTTGTTTAAATGTGTAATAATTACTTATATAATATATTATATAATTAAATATACTAAAGTTATTTTAACTTCAATTTCTAAAGTTTTCTCTAGTTGTTTATTTACTATGAAAATAGTTCAGTTCGAGTTTTGTAAATGTTTTCAGTTTAGTTTTTGTAGATCAAGGACAGACGAGGTCATCTGAAATAAACAGGTTCTTGATTAGTTTTTTTTATTTATTTATTTAACTTCATGCAACATAAAGTACAAAGGCGGACTTAATGCCTTAGGCATTCTCTACCAGTCAACCTAGGGTGGTGAAGAGACAATATGGTAGGTGCATAAAAATGAAATTTAATACGAAAAACAAGATTAAAAAATAATATATATATATATAATTAAAATGCACATACATATATATATATATATGTATATATATGTATATATATATATATATATATTTGGTATTTATATATTTGGTTTAAAGCAGTTTTTAGTAGGATGTGATCCTAAAATACCCTGAGAATCAATCTGGACTTAACCTAGCGCGTAGTGTTCCACGCGCGCCTCAAAGAGATATCAGTAAAATCGTAGAGGCCCGGCAATTACTGATCTCTCTACGCGCTAGGTTAAGTCACCCCATGGCCCCAGTAGGCTTCGGCCCAGTAGGCCATTGAGTGATTTCCGAAAGGAAAACCCAGGGTCCTGGAACGCTTGGCAAAGGAGTAATATAGGTGTGGTTTTAGTCAGTAAAAGTCTGACATGTCCTCTCGCCCCGCCCAAAAGTGAGAAAAGTCATTGAATTATTTCCACATTATATAAAAAAAAACTTAGTGTGCAAAATGTAGGTGCGTCATTATTTTTAAAGTTAGAGCTGTCCCTTGTCCTCGTTTGGAAGACGAGTGGAATTGTGTGTAACTATACTGGGGTTGTACTGATATAGCTTATAATTTGTAGCAATTAGTTTGTATATTTGTATAAAACTAGTAATCTAACACTTGAAAGGTTAAGTAAAGGTAAGGTTTTTATTTCTGTAACTTTTGCAAAATATCAAGTGGCTAGATATGAAAAAGAAGTTTTATTTTATTTTTTTTTAATTTTTAGATGTGTGTGTGAACATCAAAGTAATCGTAGAAAAATTTACTCTTCAAAAAACAGCTCGTATCAAAAATGAGTCGATTCTTTTGTCTGAAGTGGATAGAAACAGAATGATTTGGAATTACATAAAAATGTCTTTGAAAACAAAAATGGGAGGTAAATTTCAACAACAAATAAATCGACTACTAATAAAAACAAACAAAACAACAACGGTCAACGGTCTTCAACGGTCTGGACTAAGCGTTTCGCTTCGTCGTTTATACCGCGTACATCGAAGGACTGGAACAATTTGCCTGCTGCGGTCTTCCCGTCCAACTATAATGTAGGTGTCTTCAAGGCTAGAGTGAACAGGCTCTTAATAAACTAGTGCGCCTGACCATCAATGATTGCATCTCCGCTTACCATCAGGTGGGATCGCAGTCAAGCACGGGTTTATATCATTAACAAACGAAAATCGTTTACAAATAACCATCATAATCATCATCATCATTTCAGATGAAAGACGTCCACAGCTGGACATAGGCCACCCTCAAGTGTCGCCATAATGAATGATCCTCTGCTCCTTGCATACATTGCATTCCCGCGACTCTCACCAGGTCATCAGTCCACATACATTATCTATACATATAATAAAACAGTAAAATTATTTTGCGGTGGTATTAATTGGCGCAAAAACTACTGAACCGATCCTGTTTAAATTTTGCATACATAATCCTTATAGGTCAGGGCAACTTATAGGCTATATATTATCACGCTATTTGCTAAGGGGGGTGAGCAATAATCAAAAATGTTGGTATTGAACGACATTTGCCACGAGTTCAATCCTCAGCTACAGTTAAAAATTTTGTCATTATTTTATCTTACTTTTTTTGTAATAAAATGACTTTTACCATTTTTTCAAAGTAAAATTGACATTTCTATTCGATATCTTCTAAATATTTTGTAAAAACAATCAAAACACATAAAAAAATGATAAGTGGCGAGTAAAATCACGTACTATAATGTTACATTATCCCATTTAGCTGCAAATTTAACTTCTGAAATGAAAATCATCACGCTATCATCGATAAGGAGCCAACCAGTCAATTATGACGTTTATATAAGAACGTCTATTTTAAGACCTAATCATCGAAGGCCGTAGCGCAGTGGATTCGTACCTGGACTTTCATGTAATGTAAAGGTTGTTCAAATCCCATATGGCTTTCATTTTTGTTTTATTTTTTCTCTGTAAATAAGGTTTTTTTATATATTTTTGCATTGCATGCTTACAATTTTTTTTTTATATATCTGCGCATATAATATATCTGTAGAAGCTTTTAGTTGTGTGCGTACCACCGAAAATGTTAGAAATCGATGTAGATAACTTTTATACATTAAAATTGTGTGTAACTTGATATATTACTTATTAGGCTTTGTTAGGCATCGCAATAAAACAAAGCATATGAAATACTAACGGTATGAATTTAAAGTTTTCAAGAACTAAAATATGACACCACACGCAATTCAGATACTCGCAACGCCATCTAAAGACTCAAAGTAGAAATAATGATGACAATGACAGTTGAACTTCATATTAAATTTGATAGATGGAATTTTGTATTTTACGTAATTTTCTATGTGGCGGGAGAATGACCATCGCCCACGTTTTGAGACAGTTTTATTCTTTAAAAATTGGACGAAAACAGTTACGGTTAAACTGGTGTTAGACGGAGTCATTTTTAACAATCATACTGCTTATTTTTATTATTTTTTCCCATGGTTACCAACCAAAGGCGATAAAAGTAAATACCTATATGTATTTAATTATTAACTTTTAAATAACACAGCCAAATTTTCGGAAGCTTTTACTTGGTACCATGCGTTTGAAGGTCCCCAGATGGACCGATGACCTGGTGAGGGTCTCGGGAATCAGATGGATGGACCGGTCATTATGGCGACACTTGGGGAGGCCTATGTCCAACAGTGGACGTCTTTCGGCTGAAATGATAATGATGATGATGGCACCTTATTTTTTCTTTTTTAAGGGTGAAAATCATCCAGTGACTTCTCCCGCTCTGGTTGGTACGGGAGGGTGTGTCAATCGTTTACTGACTAAAACGACACCTGTGTCCCTCAGTTGCCCTTTGCGAAATCTATTTGAGGAACGCATGGATCACTACGCGCTGTTGACGACTAGGCTCGGTCCGGTCAACTGTCCGGCCGCCGGACGGCTAGCTACCCATTGCTCGACGTCCGCAAGCCCGCGTCTGCTGTGGCCGGTAGTCGGGGTCGGAATCTCGGCTCGGCGGGCAGCCTCCTCCTTCGCTAGCATTACGGCAGAAAGAGGTGAGCGCCTGCCATTCCTCCTCGCTCTGGATCATAGCCCGAACCAAGACCCGGCGCGAGAAGTCACTGACGCTGATTGCCTCCACGAGGACACGGTGGTGCTCCGCCCTTGCAGAGCAGCCCTCCACTGTATGCTTCTACTAAGTCCTGCGGGATGATGGTACCTTGCGGCCTAATAATGGCGCGTTTTATTATTTGCAGTCACTGCTTCATATAAAACGGGGTCGAATGTGTTTTTCTGATCACACTTTGACAACGTATGATGTATCTCAGATTCCTTGCAGCCTTACGTCGACATCTGGACGTTACTTGCTTGCATTGAGTGGTGACCAATACTCAGGTATAACACTAATTGGTTGCTACATTTGTTTACTGTAATTTCATTGTTTTATGGATACGCAAGCTCAGGACTGTTGTGGTTGTTTCGAACGGTTTCTCTTCTGGATTCGGTTGGAAGTACCCTGATATTACCATTTTGCGAATCGCCCGGAAGACCCGATGTAGCATGTGGTGGAGGTATATCAAGCTCCGGTGAACCACCGTGTCCTTATAGAGGCAATTAGCCATCAATATGCGAGTTCTATTGGACGGGGATACACTGCGAACAAGATTTTGCCGAAATTCATTCAAAAGTTGGAGACTCTTTATAAGGTAGTTCCCACTATGGAAAAAACATTTGTCTAATATACGAGGACGTCAGCCAAATACACACCAAAAAATCCTAGATAAATGAACAAGTAATTCTAACGCCCAAAATAATCACGCTGCAACAATCAATGCAAGCATGCTCTCGCAATTTCTTCGTAAGTACTATTGTGGAGGAAGATAGTTGATGGTGATGATGGTAGTTTTAGATTCACTTAAGGCACTATCAGTGCACGTTATCCAGCTGAAGGTCGGTGTCCTGATTATGCTCCTTCGTTTACATCTACCAAAGCTGTCTAACTGCTTAAAATCTTCAGTGAAACATTATCGAGGCGAAAATTCTTATGGGGAGTAACTCTTTCGAACAATCTCGCAGCCCTAGCAGACATCGGTCCTAGAGGGCCCTATCCATTTGCTGACATCTCTTTGAGTCGCGCGTAGAATACTACGCGCCGTCGATTCAGGATTGCTTTGACCAGATGGCCGGACGGCATCACCGTAATCCCATGTTTGTGATGGCTGGGAATCGCCCTGCGGCTTTCAACACCCGGAGCGTCACTTGCAGCGACAGCTGAGGAGTCAGGATGTCCTATCCCCCATAGTTTCAGCCACCTTCTTTGATCGTTTGATTGTAGTGCTTCACTGAAGGAGGCTACTGGTTGTCATTTTCGCCACCAATCGCCTCCATGAGGACACGGTGGCGCCGGCAATCCGACCAAGCGGGACTGACTTTCACCGTATGTATCATCGTATTCTCCGGGCGATCCGCATAATGGTGAGACCTGAGTGTTTCTTCCCGCTGAATTCGATACAGATAACTTCCGAAACACCCACATCTGGTGAGTCTTGCACAAAGAAAGCATGCCGTGACGCCTCTGTAGTCACTTTTGAAATACAGGCATTACAGCTGCGATTGTGGCGTGCTCACTGTGGCGAGGGGTTAAAATCATACAATGTTGTTTTACCAGAACATAAATCAGAAAAATATATAAACTAATGCCTTTTCCCTTGGGGTAGGCAGAAATGCCAACTGCTACGACCCATACATACTCTGTTTATTCATTGACGTTCATACATCTGGATCTGGACGAGTACATAACATGTTTCCTGAAGGTAATTTGCGTTTTTACCTTTAACCGTTTTACATTAAAGTACAATAAATAATTGCGATGTTTGCGGAATGAATTGCAAGCACAGAGTGATTGTACAGTTTTAAGAACTTAACGCGGACGAAGTCGCGGGCAACAGCTAGTCATATATATTTTCGTAAAAAAAAACACGTCTATACATACACAGGTGAAGTTTATTCTCTTTATGAGTTGGTCGACATCATCCATTTTT
Source organism: Mythimna vitellina (assembly GCA_949316375.1). NCBI lineage: Eukaryota > Metazoa > Arthropoda > Insecta > Lepidoptera > Noctuidae > Mythimna > Mythimna vitellina. Next base: position 26,124,355 of record OX438688.1, on the reverse strand, counting down.
CGCTGAATTAATTACCTACCCTCAGACATGTAGGTACACAGCTTTATGAAAGTGGCATTAATTTTTTCATGGAACTCATTAACACGAGTCTGTTTGCTGTTAATTTAGCCAAAAAACTGTTAGCTTGGTACGAAAATGTAGTGGAATTTATGTGTAATGTGGATAGTTAGCTAAATGTGGAATAGCCCAAAAAATACAATGTTTTTGTTTCACGGTCTGAAGCGAGAGGAAATCGAATGCGGTCATCTTCTGCTAAGCAGTTAGCAAGCGAAGGAGATGAACGCAAACGAGAGGGAATGGATATCTGCACGCCCCAGTCCGTCAAAGTAGACACCACGGGAGTTGAAAGTAGCTGGGCGACTCCTGGTCTAGACTCCAAGTTGATACTTTTTCCATACAAATTCCAGGGTGGGGGAGGAGTATTACTCCACAGTTTGACTTACATACAAAGTACATACAAAATAAAAAATTATATGGTTTTGTCTTATTATTATTTTTTTCTGTACGGAAACAGAAAAACAAAAAAACCATGCCATTAAAATGTTATGAGCCAAAAAAGTTTCAGTTTTCTGTTTTGATGATTTTAACGCAACTTTAGGTGTAAAAAAGTGCCAAAAATCGCACAAAATCTTTAAAACGAGATCGGTATCGACAAAGCTTTATTACCGAAGAGTTTTATACACAGTATTTGTAATAAATTAATTAACTGTTTTTTTTTTATTAAAAACTCGATTTTCCAAAGCGTAACTCTCACATTTAACGCACCTGCTAATGTAGTTTCAGTTCGGAACGGTGTTTGTGTGCGGGCGAACAATAAATAATTAATAATAATAAATTTTTATTTTAAACAACAACAAAAAAAACAGCATTTACATCATAAAAACTATGAACATGTAGGCTTATTACAAGGTCACAATTATATAGGTAGGTACTCTGACTCCTAAACTAGTTGTGGGCCTGTAACTTAGGAGTCAGTGATTCTCCGTAACAAACAAATAAGTTGTTTGTTGTTGATATACTAGCGTCTAACCGTTCATACTTGATATTATCGCTATCAAACACAAAGTCAGATGAGACATCGTACATTTTGGCCTCAGCCATCAGCGAGTTCGAGTCCGCGACTAATTCAGCCTTAAGGAACGATGCCGAGTTGACGGCGCTGCGGGAACTTTTGGAAGAGTCTGCTTAGAACGTAAAGGGTAAATGAAGGGTGACTTTAAGATAGATCAGTAAAAATTTAACATCTCTAAGTCACATGAGGGTATGTCAGACTTAAGGCAAGCGAGAGGTCGCTCCACTCTAGAGCGAAAAAAGTCATTTGATGGTTTTACGAAAAAACCAATAGAATAGAATTAACTTTATTGTACACTAAAAAGTATAAGTAATGGTGCGTAGTGTGTATGTGTACGTAGTAGTGTAGTGTAAATAGTTTGTTTGCAAAATCAAAATTGTTCTCATTTACATACAATCACAAACGGACCAAACAAGTTGAAACTCTCATAGTTTTACTTCCAAGAACTACGTAGTCTTCCTGCGCCCTTAGGGTCGATGCCTGCCAAGGCTTTAGTCTTGTTTGAATGAGTCACCGCTTCCATAGAACGTAAAGGGCGACTAAAGAAAAACAGGTGCGCATTAGTCAAGAAAAAGATGACATTCCCTCTCGTTCCAGCCAGGGTAAGAGAATTTATTTGATGACTTCTTACCCAGAAAAAACGAAAATGGTGGAAATATTTCTACTAAATAAGGGTTTTGGCTTAATTTGAATCCAATTTCTTTATGAAACCTCTGCAAGTCCAAAGGTGAAGGTTCGTTTTCTTTCGCTGCATCGATGTTCATAAGGAGCTTGTAAGGATCGTAGCACAGTTGGCGTTCTGTAGTTTCAGCATACTCCTGTATACAAGAAGTGTAGTTTTGTACTCACCTATAAACAGCGCATAAGGTAGAATCATGCTGAGATCCTTAGCGTTGACTAGGTTTACGTCTAGTAGAAGCTGCATTATATTGTACGGCATCCAACACATGGCAAACAAAACTGCTAGGAGGAGCAGGATCCACGCCACCCGCTTCCTCTCCTTCATCAGTCTTAGACCCTGAAAGAATTTGTAATGTTAAAAAAAAGATTCTAGCATTTGATATGAATTGCCGTTTTTTATTTTGGTATCGTGATTGTATTTATAAAGACTACCTGTACAGCGGATTGGAAAAAAATAGTATTTGATACACGTATACTGTATAGGCCATATCCTGGAGTAGGGCGTAGAACAGTTTTGTGCATGTATGAGGCGAGTGTACTCAAAAACGTTGAGTTATTTACTTTTTTCGTTACTGGCACTTGAAACAATACAATAACTCATAAAAATAGAACACAATGAAATATTCTGATAAATATTTATTTTACGTCTTCGATAGAGGCTTAATATCCGTCCAATTTGATATAGTCACTGAGAGTTGAGATAAAAAGAATGGCTTTTATTTATTCAATGAGTTTATCAAGCCGAGCCATCTTCTAAGCATACGAGCGTTTTTATCTTCCTTTAGAAAGACTTATTGTTGTAACTGAAGTTGTTTTTGGCACATATTATTTGGTACTATACAGGGTGATGAAATAGTTTTCATAAAAGTAGTTTTTCGTTTCAGTGGAAACCAGAAAATTAATGAAAATAATATATTATTATTATTATTTTGTATAGCTTCTTTTTATAATGTGAATGTGAGAACACCGCAGACTCCACAGATTCATAAATTACAATTTTGATTGTGCTTTTGGGTACAAATCTGATCAATTTATATTGTCCTCTCATATTTATTAATATTCTAATATGGAAATATTGTAAAAACAATCATTTTTAGGCTACCGTACCTCAAAAGAAAAAAACGGATCCCTTATAGGATCACTTCGTCCGTTCGTCTGTCTGTCTGTCTGTCAAGACCCTTTATTTCGGGAACGCGTTGAGGTATCAAGATGAAATTAAAACCATATACTCATGTGTACAGTCTCTCGAAGCTGTGAAAAAAATCAAATTTCTAAGTTAGCAAAAAAAAAAAGATACGGCCGCTTGTTTGACATAAATGAGCACAGCAGTTGAGAGTTTGTCATGCTCACTCAAATGTCTCACTTTGGTGGCGCGTGTGTTGGATCATTCGGTTCATATCTCTACACGTTTTTGAGAAAAAGGGTCTTGATCCTGTATTCCCCTTTTACCAACGTAATTACGGAACCCTAAAAACCCCTGTTTGTTTGATAATATAAGGGTTTACGTCAAAATGTATTGGTAGAATAAATCTTAAATTTCATCCAATATCGAAATAGATGAGCTAGCAAAATTTGATAAACAGAATCTATTAAAGGCAAACAATAAGCAAACAAGAAGTTCGAGGAAAATATTTTGTGAAAACACTGTTATTATTTTAGGATATTAAACCGTGTTTCTAGTTGACATAAGTTCTTAGATATATTGGTACAGTAAACTGTACCGCTGAAATGTTTAACCTATAGCTAACCTGCCATACTACGGAGTTTCAATATTTCACTAGATTTTTTACTAGTGATGTGCGACTTGCTTCTAATCAAGTCTAGTTGTCTTTTCTGGGAATTAGAAATGGATATTTAGGTATTTATAAATGCTTGAATTTATTACAATTGCTAACATTCTAATACTAATTATAAGAAACATAAAAACAAATAAATATTAACAACGTAATAGGAATATATACAAACTAAAAATAATAATATTTACAAACGGGTAGAAAAAGAAATTATTGGGCATCAAAAAATTCATCCACATCGATATCAATAGGAAAAGTGCCCAGAACGTTGGCAGCATTGCTATTGGATAGCAATGCTGATTCGTTGTCCGAAGAAAAGCCCAGCCCTCTGGTCACGCGAAGAGTCGAACAGTTGTTTGCTGATGTCACGAACAACTCGATGAGCGCTCGGACCCCATGGCCCTAGTGTTTCAACGCCAAACGGCTCAAACATATAACTTCCGATGAGGTTATTATATTAACGCCGTTTGAGGTTTTCTGCACTTGCAGCAGCCGCCCCAGCACAACCTGCCGTACTCAGAAGATGGGATGGCGCAAGGGTGTTGACACATGTTGCATCCCACACCAAAGGCCTACCTAACTTCCAGGGCATTATGGTCATCCCGTCTGGCCTCTTTCCATCGTCGCGTGCCAAGCCATTGGGTTCTAGAACAACTGGCACCCCGGCAGTGACAAGAACTCGACGGATGATGTCATTAATGCATGCGTGCCTAGCTATCCGACCAGCGCTTCTACTGCAGGATAGGCCATGTTATCCGAGGCGGTCGACTGCTTCACCGCATTGACACCGATATGGAGCTCCGCTAGGAGCACCCAGTCGCAGGCATGTAGCGATGTGTCCACCTTCCTTATACGGGCAAGCCATTTTCCAGGCGGTTACGGCCTCGACCAAGCACGGCACCTCACAGCTAACCAATTATGGACTCAAAATTTTATTTGTCAACTGTTGAGTGCTGTGGACCGAAGACAGGAACGCCGGTAGGCTTACACTAGAAATTTTACGGATTATTAATGTAAGTTATTATTTAAATTATATTATATTCAAACTAGTAGTAGACACAAGCATTTGTAGAACAAATGTCTACATTCATCTGTTTCTATACAAAAAATAGTAACAAAATGTCTCTGACCCGTTCACATTCACCGAAATACTTGTAAGACATGCGTACGTAATGAGGTATATTTTATTTTAACGAGCACACACATTGAAGAAGACGTTACATTTCTATGTAAAAAAAAGAAAAATTGAGCATTCCATTTCATGTGAAAGGTTGATCTTGCGAATGTTTGTAAGATCTGACTTTGATATGACACGTAAAATCTTGCTTGTAAAACGGTCAACATTAATATTTTGTACATCAGATGAATCACACCAATTTTACAAAGGCGAAATTTTGTGAGTGTATATGTTTGTTGTGGGAGGCCTGACAACGCTGCGTTTTCCGGTGTGCAGTTGCCACTTTAAAACCTTTCGGACCCATCCATTCTACGAGCAATATGCTCTGCCCACTGCCACTTAAAGTTTGGCGATTCATCACGCAAGGAAACTCCGACCATGGCCCTTGCCATGGCCCTTTGAGTGACTGTAAGCCTTCTGAAGAGGCCCATTGTAAGCGACCATGTTTTAGTATCATATGTCATCATTGGCAACACGCACTGGTCATAAACTTTCGTCTCGAGACACTGTGGTATATGTGGTGGGCCTCCCACAAGGTGAACCGACGACCTAGTGAGAATCGCGATGCAAGACGCACAGGATTGGTCGTTGTGGCGACGCTTGGGGAGGCATATGTCCAACAGTGAAATGATGATGATGATGACGATATGTTTGTTATTTCTTAATACTCTCAAGCACGTGCGAAGCGATTTCGTTGTAGTTTAGCACAAGGAGACCGTATCCGGAAATAGCACATAGGATTTATACCCCGAGAGTATGTTCTCTTAGGATAACTTTCTTCTATCACACGATCGAAGCCGCAGGCAGAAGCAAATAATTCATAAGTCAAGGAGTCAAGAGTTATCGTTTTATCCAGTATATGGGTTGGGGAGAACAGATAGATGGTTACTTTAGGTGTCACTGGAAGCTAACCCCAACATATTAGAGAATGGCTAGATAGATGGACCTACATATATGGTAAAAAAAACCAGCGCACAAGACGCTAAAATACATTACAAAGCAACGGCAGCCGCAGCAGCTTTATGTTGTATAAACAAAAATGAAATACAACAGTTGTACTTTGCCCGAGCTTTACGAAGCGAACTACCAGTAATGATCATTGATTTCTATTGTGTTTGTTATTAATTCATTAAACCCTAAGCAAACGCCGACGTTCGCTCTCTCATTGCCTTTCTATTGTGTCTCTAATTATGGTATTCAAAAGGTTAAATCGTCATATGTTACACATTGTTTGTTGTATTGTATCTAACTGCTAACTATTTTACACCCTTATTATGCGTTGTCAAAAACAAATAAACACAAAATTACACCACCTCGGAGAGATGCGACCTTTGGCGGGAGAAGTTTAAACCGCCTGATGATTTTATCGAGCTGTTGGAGAGCCTCTCTCCTGCACACGAGTTGTCATGGCCAACCTGGAAAACTCTAAACAGACTCCGCACGCAGTTTGGGCACAGCAAAGACGATTTCCACAGATGGTACTGAAAACCGGAACTGTTCTCAGACAGTTCCGGTTCTCAGTGTTTTTGCGGCGTCTCTCTGCAGACCATGTCTCACCTTTCATCCTGCATCACGTGCCCAGTTACCTGTTCACGTAGGGACCTAATGACAGCATCAGCGGACGACATTGCCGTGGCCAAATACTGGTCCAGGCAAGGAATTTAACGAGTTTTGCCATCGATACGCTAAGAAAAAGTAGAGAATATCTTTTAAGTTTGTGGAAAACTAATTTCACGAACTTTAGTTGAATCAACTACAACTAACAATTTTAGTGCGTAACTCCAAAACGTAATAAGTTTCTCCGATATAATAATTTAATAATACCTAAAGCATTCAATGTGTATGGATTTGTTATTATTGTTTTTAGTAAATGTATTTTTAGTTTATAAGTTTCTACTTTACAACGCCTTGGACATTTTCTGTAACGTTGTACAAGTGCTTGTAAATAAATAAATAAATTAAGTCCGCTGTTTTACATTTGTGCAGTGTTTCATAAATAAATAATTTCGTTTAAAATATGGGATTTAATTGTCCTATTTATGATTTCAGGATTTTAGAGGAGGTATTATCAGTTCTGTGTTACTTACTTCCATGAACGTTAGATAAATAATATACTCTATCTATTTCGACCTCGGGCAATAAGTGTTGTATGCTGGCACATCGCATGCTGTTGCTTCCTACACACCCAGTCATTTGTGCACCCCAGACGCTGCTTACACGTTGAGAATACATCTTACAACAGTCTCCGTCTCTGCGCTTGTGGGCGTACTCTACATGCTTCACGCCGGTTTGACTACAGGTCGAGTGCCTGAGCTGTGTGTTGCTTTGACAAGGCGTGTTGTCACTTGCCCCAAATGTGTCTTACACTAGTCTGAGTAACTACTGAGACTGCACTAGCGACGTGCACTAGCTTCTGACGTTTTATAAGTGCCCATGTAGGCATATGTAAAATAAAAAAACTTTTGAATTTGAATTTGTATTAGACTCGCTAGTACTGGCATCGGTCGTCTCTACCTACCGGACACCTCACTGCCACGTATAGTACTCCAAGGGTCACTTGGAGTGGGAGAGGTCACGTATACTTGTTTCATTTGTACATTTTCACCCTTCCATCGTTGGGTTTATTCAACTATGATTAACGAAGACTCACGGCAACGTGAAACTTTGGTATAATGTTACCTATAATGAGGAGAGCAACCAAAGAAGACTTTTCAGGATGTTGTTATGGAGATAAAGCAAAAAATTACATGTTAAATTAACAAATTTGATATAACGTTACTATGTCTGTTATAATATGAACAAAATAAGTAATTGGTTTATTATTTCCAACAGAATATGTACTCGTACTTATGTAAAAGTGTAATACAACTTTTGTACAGCATTACATTATTTCGTCACTAAATTTTTAAGATTGCCGCCACGGGTAGTGTGAAAGGCCACGGGTAGTGTGAAAGCGAAACCCGGGGCCCTGGGACGAAGGCAACGAAGGAACAGGAGTGGGTTTTTAGTCAGTAAAAGTCTGACACTATCTCCCGCTCCGCCCAAGAGCGGGTTTTGTCATAAGATGATTTTCCCACCTAATAAAAAAAAAAGTCAGTCATTTTGAGCGCGTGAAGATTGATAGTCACTATTGGCGGTTTGAAAATAGATGCTATTTAGTTTAAAAAAACCGGCCAAGTGTGAGTCAGACTCGTGCACTGGGGTTCCGTACAAAGGTAACTATAAAAATAGCTTAATTTCCGAATGGAGTTTCGAAGATTTTCCAAATAATAAATAGTATTTTTTTTTTGACGCAACGCTGTTTTCAGGTTTCTAATACCTGTGCTATAAAACCTTGCTTTATGGAAAATTTAAGGATTCTGGGTTAAAGGAAAGTATCCTATGAATTCTGATTCCCTTGAGAGTGTCGAATAAACGTTTTTTGCGAAATGAGTCATTTCGCAAAAAAAACGTTTATTCGACACTCTCACGCTGTATCTTTTTTTAGTTAACTTAGAAGTTTGATTTTTTTACAGCTTCAAGAGAAAACCGATTTAAGTAATGTATGTGTTATCTGTGGTCTCTTTATTTCTACTTGTATCGAGTACTCTTCGCGAACCTGAGATAAAGGGTTTTGTCAGACAGACAGAAAGACGGGCAAGAAATTTATATATATATATATATATATATAAGGGTTTCGCTTTTTTCTTTCGAGGTACGGAACCTAAAAATGGATTATTTAATATTCTGTAAATTAGTAATTACTGACGTACACACTAATTAATCTGGTGATTAAACTAACTGACATGTGTGTTACGTAGACAAAGAAACCTAAAAAGATACAAATATATTTAATATCTTTGTACGTAGATAACACTGGTGATTTATTTATTTTGTAGCGACATTTGTGCATACTCGGCCTTATAATGTTCCCACTGTTGGGACTCAGGCCTCCTCTCTAGGAGGGTGACATTTGTGGCGTCACATGATTTGAATATATACATAAGCTCGAAGTCATTCCTCGGGCAGTTGTCCGAATCGGACATAACACCCGTCTGGTCGGAGGATCCTCCCTTTTTAGCGGCGGTTTGCGGGACCTTATTCTTTGTTCTACATACCCCTAAAGTTTAAATGTTTTCCAGTTTGGAGAAGAAATAAAGTTTCTAAAGAAAATCGTTCCTTTAGATTCTAAGCTTACTGGTTTGTTACAGGTATAGTAATAAAAAATAAACTAGCTATCTCCTGTGTTTTTACCCGCGACTTAAATTACTAGGAGCAGAGGCTCCCAAAGGTTGTAGTGTGTGTGCCTATAGCCTTCCTCAATAAGTGGGCTATCCACCACTAAAATTATTTTGCAATTCAAACAAGAAGTTCCTGGGTTGAGTGCGTTCAAACTCTTTAGCTTTATAATATTAAGTTTCGATGACTTTTGTGCTTTGGATGCCTTTTTTTTTCTACAGACTTACTTTTTGCAGCCATTTTTGTACAAGATTCTAGTAGATTAGTTTTTTTTTTCAATTTTAGGATGGATTGAATAATAAACAAAATTTCGAAGATCATTAAATAAACGCTATTCATCCTTCAAACAAAAACTACTTTTTTTAAACTCGAGTAGAATAAAGCTTCAGATACACTAGGGGACAAAATGTCCCTCAACATGTCATTCAACGCTCAATCATTGTGATGCTGCAACATTGCTTAGTGTCCCGCAACTTGTCCCCCCCCCACACTGTACAATGCATTCACGTAACGCGGCACATGTTATTGGTCAATTTGACAGCGTTGCGTGTCATGTTGTGGGACAATTTGTCCCCTAGTGTATCTGTGTGTACCTATTCTGATTCTTATTTTGATTCTGCTTAAACTAAGCACCTTTTAGTATTAAACAAATGGGTGAAGATAACTAATATCGACATACCTTCTTATACCTACAAACCCAGTATTTATGCCAGGAGACAAATAGACAACCCGATGTTTGTATATTCTATACTCTTTATATTTTCGGTTAATATTAAATTTATTCGGTAATCACATGAGTAAATTAAAAAAATCTTTTTTTTTTTTTAATTAATAATAGTTAGGCCAGAACTTTTTAACCCTCCCTCGATATATTATTTAATTATTAAATTTCATATAAAATACTTTTCATCTAATAAACCCAATAAACAGATGGGTGAAGGTCCTTTCCAATTGGAATTTAGACTAATATAAGTATACAAATAAATCGATAAATATTTGCAACACGTTATTAAAACTTCAAATGAGATTTGCTCTCAAAGTCAACGCGAAAAGCCATCCGTAGACGGTTTTATAAACAAGTCGTCTAAACATCTTGTAAAAATGTACTTCTAAAAGCCATTATAAAATGGCGCCGAAATCATAAAACTGGAAAGTTCTTTCACAAAATGTGCGGGAAATACGTTCAATTTAACAAAAATATAAGATTGTGTGTCATAAAAATATGTTACAGTTGCTTTAAATGTAAGATGATGTAAGAAAGAGTTTGATGTTGGTACTTCTTTTTTTTATTATTATTATTTATAGACTTGCGTTTGACCACTATCTCACCTGATGATAAGTGATGATGTGGCCGACGATGGAGCACGCTTGCTTAGAAGTAACCTATTCAGTCTTGACTTAATGACCCTTAGGTTGTAGCTATCAGGAAACACAGACTCCAGCAGGGAATTCCACTCCTTAGCTGTACGCATAATGAATGTGTTCCCAAAACGCTTTCACTTATGGGTGGGATGTCCACCATGTACCGATGGCGCAACGCCGTACGTCCAGACTTACTTGACTTTATGTGTTATTTTGTTACTTATCATAGTGCAATCATTTTTCAAGAAAAAAATTCATAAATCGTTCAACTTCCACCTATAAGCGATAGATGGCGCTAGTGGTTACATGAACTTAAGGCATTCGTTGTAGACATTAAGTAATAATTTGTAGTATTAGAGTTTATGTATTTGTTTCGTAAAGATATATCATAATTGTTAAAATGCAATATTTACTTGCAGTTAATTATAGATAAAGCCTAATATTTATATTAGTTAGTCAATTGATGTTACGTACTTTTTACTTTGCTCTGATTGGTCGGATTGAGTGTTTGTGAAAGCCTGTGGTGTGGAAACAATGAGTTTATAACTGTCATTCTGGACAGAGTCAGTGAGTTTTGAGTTGTTGAACAGTGAACCTGTCTTACCAATCCTTGTATCTGTTAATTATTTTTAATAGAATGATAAATATGTAATTGTGTTGAACAAAGTGAATAAAATATTTATATAACTGAAGGTTGAAGATTATGATTCATCACAATAGAAATATAGTAGCTCAGTACTATGTAGTAGTGTGTTTAGCATTGTGACAGCAAGCGGTTTTAAAAATAGTGTTTACAGCTAGTTTTATGTACTAAAGGCACATCAAGCTCGCAGAAATATTTACGATCATCTCTTGAATACAAAATGGTCTTTTTTATCCAACTCATACATAGTTACTACAAAGATTAGAGATAATAAAGAAAGGCTGATTCATGTAGGTATTGATGCTGGATTGTTTCTTACAAAATTACTCTTTTACTTTTTTATAAAAGGTGTCTCGTATCTACCTAACTGACAGCTGTCTTAAAACTTATTTATTAGTATTCTTTCTTTAAAAACTCGATTTGGTCTTTATTTCTTTTATTTGTAATGTACCATGAGTTCTAAAGTATTTAAAGAGGTATTGATGAAGGAGTCTCTACAATTTGTAAGAAAGTGCAAAAAAACACGGAATGGATAAAACGACTTATCATCCAGTTTGACAATCTATTAACGGTTTGCACGTGTTATTGGCAAAATTTTGGTGTCTCTCTCACAAATGCAAATCTTCATTAATGAAGAGTTAAAGTTGAAGCATTTGATGTTGCTTTGAAATTTATAAAACAGATCAAAAAGATATTAATCAGTTATAAATAATTCGTTGATATAACTCAATAATTTTATCAATGTTTCAAAAAGTCACACGTCAATATACAAACCGCCCCTGATCGTTCCCGGTGCAAAAGTGCCCATAATACTGGCCGCATTACCTCGCTGGATAGCGATGGCCATCCTTTGCACCAAGAACGACCCGGACCGGGAGTCACCCGTTGCCTCCCACAGCCTACGGCCTAAATCCCCCACAAAACACTTTGCCTCCGTACTCCAACTGCCCAGAGTCTCCACAGCAACAGGCACAAAATGGTAAAAGTTATAAATTAAAATTTATAAAATCCGTTAGGACTATTATTGTGAATATGACCAAAGGAATTTCTAATTAGTAAAAACGACACAAACAATTTAATTTTTTATCCCCTATTGAAAAATGAATAAATAAAAAAACAATTTCACGATTCCGTTATTATAAAAACTTATAAATAAATGTGGACATCTTTCAGCTGAAATGATGATGATGATGGTAAATAAATACGGAACCTTAGTACAACATTCTTTAGATCCAGCGGATCTAAATTCAGACACTACATTGCCTATCATTGATTTTTTAGATCTAGCAGATCTAACTTCAGATACTATTTTGCCTGTCAGTGATTTTCATGTTATGCTACTATTAGCAATTTCCGATTTTTTGCGAATGACAGCGTCTTAATTGAATTCCCTCTGGTAAATCTGTTTATCAGGATTTCGTAATTCTGATAACTTGTAACAACTTTCAACGATCTATAAATGACAGTTACGTTTAACTTAACGTGCTTTCCGAGACAATATGTCCCATGGGAACTAAAGGGATTACCACCAATCTGCGGCCTCAGATCTCGACAAGAGAGTCTTAACCTTTGGTCGACTCGACAACTGTCATTATGTAACCAAAAGAACCTAATAAAAAAAATAGTAGGTACCTACTAAAGGTGATGGATTCCTCAAAAACTATAAATGAAAAAAATTTTGATTGTGCCTGCTTCATTTTTCAAAAACATTATTTGTTTAAAAACCCTTTCCTGCAAAAAAACTGTAGCTTACGTTGTTTTTCCTTAAAAAATCGGTGTGGCGTCATACGTCTTGAAATTAGTTGACTGCTGCAGGACTCGAGATAAAACCCAAATGAACGTTCTCCTTATGATCAAACTGTTTACCTTTCTTTCATAAATGATGCTTTATGCTTAAATTAAACATTGTTTAATCAATTTACTAATTAATTCATTTGGCATTGTTCTTTTACTCCATGTTTAAATGTTTCATTTTAAGTAAAAGATACCAAATACTTGCCGTAAATGAACGACTAGCTTGTTGGTGGTTATTGGTATATTTTTTTTAAAGATGTATTTTATTTATAAAAACATTAACATTAATATATTATACGAACCTGTTGCATACTGACGTTACCCTCCTCAATGTCGAAGGGAGGCCGCACCGAGCAGAGCGTGCGCCCCATGCATGCGTACGACATTATTGTTATTGAACCTGAAAAAAAAATCACAGCTTAAAACACATGAAAAAGATATCAAGCCTATATTTGCTGAACATATTTGGCCAGTTACATTTTACCATCAAAATTCATCATTTCAGCCGAAAGACGTACGTTGTTGGATATAAGCCTCCCCCAATTATCACCACAACGAACGGGCCTATGCGTTTCGCATCCGTGGGAATTATTTTGGCCTCATCGACTATTTGTTCTGCTCACAATGTAAGCAGTTGTATTTACACATGTTGAACTAGATTCGGCCACCGGCTTCACTTGCCTAAACGTAAAAGATTATTCTAAGGGAACATACTCCCGGGATTATTTTGTGTTCTATTCCCGGACATGTTCAACCTGAGTGCCAAATTTCATCCAAATCCGTAGAGTCGTTTAAGCATGAAGGAGTAACAAATATACACACACACACACACATGGATACAAACTATCGCCTTTATAATATTAGTATGGTAGTGTGATGCAAGAAGGACCGTGGCTATTATCCATACCACCCGTATATAATACTCAATCCGTTCATCCATATTATATTTAGTACACAAATTTTATAAATGTCAAAAATAACTAAGTCCGTAAGGTAACAGGAAAATTTCCTCTTCACGTCTTAACAACTGAACGGATTGTGTGAATCTATATATATATATATATATATATATAGAATATATATATATAATATATATATAGCATAGTCAGCCTTATAATGTTCCCACTGTTGGGACTCAGGCCTCCTCTCTAGGAGAGGGAATGGGCCGTAATCCACCACGCGGGCCCAGTGCGGGTTGGTGAATGTCACATGTCTTCGAATTTTTGGTTCCAGGACATGCCGGTTTCCTCACGATGTTTTCCTTCACCGTTTTGAGAGCAATGGTGATGAAATAAATTACACAAAGTAATGCGCCTGGCTGGGTTTGAACCCACGACCTACAACTCGTAAGTCAGGGTCGTTACCACTCGGCCACCACTGCTCTCATATCATCAATATATATATAAGGAGAACCTGACTGATGGACATATCAACGCACAGCCTAAACTATTGGGACTAATAGCGTGAAATTTTGCACAAGGTTTCCTTTTATGACGTAGCACTAAGAGGGGATTATGCAAAATTTAACCTCTAAGGGGATGAAACGGGAGTCCAAAGTTTGTATGAAAAAACATACTTTCACGCGGGCGAAGCCACTGGCAGAAACTAGTTTTAGTATAAAGATAGAAATTTTTAATCCTGAGAGTACGTTCCCTCGGGATAATATCCGACATTCTCTTGGGTGAACTCGCTGGAAGAAGCTATAATATAGTTATTAATACAACCATTATTAATGAAAAATTCAGAATCCGGGTTGTTTCTATAAAATTTCTAAGAACTGACACTGCCTGATCAATAACGTTTTGACAGTTATGACGTATTTGGAATTAATCGTCATGTTTATGATTCCGAAATTTTAGAGGAAGTGTTATAAACTCTAAGTTACTTACTTTCAGAAACTGAGGAAAATATACTCTTTCTATTCCGATCTCTAGTAATTACTTCTAATAGTTTCGTGGGTAATGGTGTGTAAAGCATTCACGTAGTTAAACGATAGTTAAATTACTAGACATTTGAAAGCGATTGAGGAAAATTCCTTCCGGAGAACGACCTTGGAACTCGTTTTAATCCTAGTGCTAACTTTAGTACCTTTTAGTCATGGTTTAAACCAGTATTAAAACTTTTTTTTTGTAATAAGATGGACTACGTTCATCGTCATTAAACCAAAATAGTTTTTTTTTATTTATTGATAGGTTTGCTCTTTGTACTGACTTAGTGAAAATTACACTTTTCAAGGCTTATTGCCAGAGTATGTACACAGGTAATCTATGGACCAGTTACGCTAAAAGATCGCTGAATGTGTTGCGCGTCCAGTATAATGATGATTTCCGGATGCTCTTGAGACTGCTTCCACACTGTAGTGCCTCAGAGATGTTTACGTAAGCTCGCACAGACGGCTTTCACGCTATCTTGCGCAAAAAAACAGCATCGCTTCTGAGGAGAGTAAGAGGCAGTTGCAACAGCATCCTGAGAACGATAGGTGAGAGTTACAACTCTCATATCATGAAACTGTTTGTGCAAAGGGTGATGGGTACTAACACTAGATAATAAGTTTTATGTTACTAACACTCTATGGATTATTTGGTCCGAAATAAAAGTATTATTATTATTATTATTTGCGTTCGACCCCTATCACACCTGATGGTGAACAATGATGTGGCCGATGATAAAGCACGCTTGCCTGGAAGTAACCTATTCACTCTTCTCCTTACTTACTCCTTAGCTGAACGCACAATCAATGTGTTCCCAAAACGTTTTGTGTGTATAGGTACTCTATAGGTATTACATTGAATCGCGCAACCAATACACTAACTGTACAAGGTTGATAAGCTAAAATGAAATAACTGAAAAGCGCTCTTTTTTATCTCCAAATCTTCGATAAACTTACATTACTGAGTTAGGCGGAGTCTGAAACGAAATCGACTGTCAATCACAGGTCAGATCTTGACGCTACGCCGCTCGCGAAATTAATGCCCGCTAAAGGTCAATAACATAATCAATGCCACTCAAAATAATGGCCGATTACTGACTACGCTGGGCCGTTAAAATAACGACCCAAGCAATACACTTGTATTGAAATTACAAGACGTAAATAAATGAGTAAGATTATAGCCTAAAGGTTAAGTACGTACATCGTTAGATTAATCATGTTTTGCGGGTAATATATCAATTCCACGAATTCTATGAATTAATGTGTCACCCATGTTTACGGAAGTATTTCAGCTCAACTTCAAAATCATCACATTATATCTATACATCATGTGTCACGTAAAATTTACGAAATCGATGAAGATAACTTTTTAACCGACTTCTAAAAAAGGAGGAGGTTCTCAATTCGGTTGTTTGTATTTTTTTTTATGTTTGTTCGGGCATAACTTCGTTATTTGCTAACCGATTTAAAAAATTCTTTGTTTATTGGAAAGGATATACTTCCCAAATGGTCCCATAGTCACTAAATTGGGATCTGATGATGGAATCTTGGCGAAATTGAGGGAACTCCTCAAATATTATAGGCAACCATATAATGATTTTGGTATTTTCATCGAGAACTTAAGTATTTACAGTCAAAAAGTAACACTTGATGAAGTGGAACTGATGAAGAAGACCAGAAATGGTCAACGGAACTTCTTACTCACATAGATATCACAATGAAGATAGTTATGCGACTATGACAATACAAATAAATGAATTTTTCTGAATAGTTACGTTGAAAATGGTATCATCGAAGTGATCTGATGATGATGATGGAGCCGGAAGGTAGGCACTGGAACTCCGTAATTAATCAATGTAACCTTGCCGTGTTTGGGCCTATTAGAATTGTCATGAGATGCCCTTTGGCTATAAGGTACTATCAAACTGATCTGATGATGGAGCCGGAAGGTGGAAGATAGACACAGGAACTTCATAATAACACAATGTAACCTAGCAGTGTTTGGGTTAATTGGAATTATCATGAGAAATAGGCATCTGTTTGTAAGTGTATTTCAACTAAAAAGTGTGAAATAAAAAACTTTTTACAAAAAAGACTTTACTAAAAAAAAAAATACTAAAAGGATCAAAATAACTTTAATTTCGGAAGTCGGTGTTAAATAAGATACAAATAATACCGAGTAACACCGACTTCCGAAATTAAAGTTATTTTGATCCTTTTAGTATTTTTTTTAGTGAAGTCGGTTAGTCTTTTTTTGTAAAAAGTTTTTTATTACATTAAAATTGCATGTAGCTTGATATATTACCTAAGCTTTGTTTCAGAATCGGTTGACTATATCGAAAGATATATTACATTAATTGACTGTTAGGCGGTACGAAGTTCATCGGGTCAGCTAGTCCGTCCAGTATGTCTGTCTGTTTCACTTTCACGGTTAAACTACTGAACCGATTTTTATGTTTGGTACGCAGAAAGCTTGAACTCCAGGGATGGACATAAACTACTTTTTATTCGACTTTGACTTTGCGCCTGCAATTACCAACTTTCACGCAGATGAATCCGCTGGCTGAAGCTAGTAATATAATAATGGCAAAATTTTGTGAGTGTGTGTGTATCTTTGCATGTTTGCTTCTTCACGTCCAATCGAAATTTTGTGAGTGAGTGTGTGTGTATTTGTGTACGTTTGCTTTTTCACGCCCAATCGAAATTTTGTGAGTGAGTGTGTGTGCATCTGTGTATGTTTGCTTCTTCGCGTCCAATCGAAATTTTGTGAGTGAGTGTGTGTGTATTTGTGTACGTTTGCTTTTTCACGCCCAATCGAAATTTTGTGAGTGAGTGTGTGTGCATCTGTGTATGTTTGCTTCTTCACGTCCGAACGAAATTTTGTGAGTGAGTGTGTATGTATCTGTGTACGTTTGCCTCTTCACGTCCGAACGACCGGACGGATTTCGTTGAAATTTGCTACACCAGTAGACCAAGTCCTGCAATTGCAAGAATTGCACATACTTATGATTTTTTTTTATCCCGCATATGTAGGTATTCCCTTGGAATAATTCTATCACGCGGGCGAAGTCACTAGCAGCAGCTACTACAGTCATAAACATTTAATTGTAGTAACAGATGTTAGTGATGTTGGAATCTGCCATAAGACACCTAGACGAAATATCTTTGTTAACAGATTTGTTTTGAAGTTCGAGGTTTCGTTCGAATCTAGAAACAGCTGTTTTAAAACTTATATTTGTCAAGTCACTTGGAGAAGTTCGTGTTATACCAACTAAGTTAACATTATTAAGTATATTTAATAAATAACATTATATCTATATATGTACATAAAAATCTTAAATATTAACTAAATTATTTATACTAAAACCTAACTATGTACATAAAAAAAATAAAAATAATAATATTTCAGACTAATTTCAATGTCCATAGTATGTTAGTGATTGGAACTTAAAACTACGTTAGTATAATATTCAAATTCATTAAATACGAGTAATTAATAATTTAAGTCAAACTAATACACAAAAAAATAATAGTTTATAAAACATGCAGTCTTAAAAACCTATCGCACACTGGTGACTCTAGGCTTTCAGCGATCATCTTTACATAATACAAAAACACAAAGTACACTCAAGCGTTGGAGTATTCCTCCACATTGCTGTCTTCCGGAAATATGCCTAGAAGACTGGCAGCATTGCCACGTTGAATGGCAATGCTAGTTCTTTGGGCGAAGAACGAGTCAGCCCTCTGGTCACGCATATTGTCGATCAGTCAGCATGAAATTTCCTTAAAAAGGAGACGCGCACTCGGACCCTGTGACCTAAGTGTTTCGACGCCAAACAGCTCAAAACTGTAATTACCAATAAAGTTACAGCAGCAGTATCAGCAGCCGCAGCGGCAGCGCTAGCATAGCCAGCCTAAGAATGACGCTAGGATGTCGAGAAAGGTTGCGTCCCATACCAGAGGCCAACATTCACGGGACCAACGTCATACCATCTGCAGGCCTAGCCAAGTCACGACTATTTCGTGTCGTATCTCTTTCTACAATCGGTAACGCCTAGGCGCGTAAGTCACTGTATGATTTTCTAAGAAAATGAGAGGCACCGACGTGGAGAAACACAAGATGCGCCTAAGCGTCATATATTAGTTATTTGTATTTTTTTTTTTGTATTTTTATGTGTTCTACTAACAACCTAACTACTAACTTTTGTTTTGTTAAAAATGTATGGACGAATGTCTGAAATAAAGATATATTATTATATATTCAAATTTTGCATTGTTAAAAACAATTAGTTGAAGAGATTGAATAGTACAATAATAAATACATTGAATGAAATTGATTCTACAGAACTTCTATTAATAATTAATTTTACTCACGGCTTTATCCGCGTATTGCCTACTTACCGATATAATAAGTAATCGTTTATATTATTAAGTTATTCTGATCGATGAACCGTTTGAGCGTGAAGAATTAACAAACACAAACAAGTAAAAACAAACTTTTTTTCTTATATAAGTGTGATAACATCGATAATAATCAAATTACAAGCTGAATCTCGGAGTGTATGTAGGAATGCGTCCCGCGGCATTAAGGGCCTAAACTCCTTATCAACATGGCCGTAAGTCAATAAGTTATCGAACCCGCAAGGATTATTCGACATGCTGGATAAATTATAAGAAGGCTTACGATTCTTTCCAAATTCGTGGTTCATGAAGGTGTTGGAGTTGTACAAAATAGTAACTTCACGCACCTTGATTGAGTTAATGGAAGGCAGTCTTTCGATAATTAGAATGTTCAGACAGTTTTGTAGGTGGAATGTTAAAATTCACATGTATTTTTATTTCCTTTTACTATACTATATAATCTTTTTTTTTTACACTGCACCGACCTTTCGTCTTTATGTCGACACCGCCACCGGCCTACGCTGAAAACCAGCAATGTGAGCTCATCGCATTATGCGTGAGGCCGCAGCTTTATGCTGAGCGTACGGCCGTTCTGCGCGGATGTGACGCACATCTTACCTATCAATTGATTATGTTTGTTATCTAGTTTTAAGATTGCGTCATTTCGCGCGAATAAACTGTTTTAATTTCTTTCTTTTCATCGGCAACTTGGACTCTGCTCCCGGCACCGGTCTATTTTTTTTTTTTTACAATTTAAAATATATTTACTATAAAGATTTTCACCATTTAAAATATAATAAATACGCAGAGAAGAATAAATAAACAATTTACAATAATAAACACACATTATTCATGTCGAACAAATGATAGATTTACTATTCGAGATGAAATATTTTGTTGTTTATGAAGGTTGTTTATTGGAAAGTGAGGAAAATGTTACGAACCAGTAAATTTGTTTTCGTATCAAGACATAAGAGGAGAGTTTTGATTGATTATATATATTTATTTACAGTTATCATGCTTAGTTTCCAAGGTTCATTGACATAATGCGCGGTAGTTATATCTAAGACTAGAATTTTATTGATCTCAATTTTCATTTTATATTATGATAATGTATTGTAATAATATTTTAATTTCATAATACAATTGAATAATAATAATGTAATTTAATCTATAATTGAAGATATTAATAATGTTATTTAAATTTAATTTATTTTCAATTTATTCTTAGTATATTAGATTTTAATTTTAGTTTTTATATTGTAATAATAATAATATAATAATAATATATAATAATATTAATATACCACAACCATCACACAACGCCGTCTAGTCCCAAGCTAAGCAGAGCTTGTGTTATGAGTACTAGACAACTGATAAACATACTTATGTATTTCTAAATACATACATATTATAGATAAATTACACCCAGACACAGAACAAATGATTATGCTCATCACACAAACATTTGTCCTGAGTGGAAACTCAGGGCCACTAACCACTACACCAACAGGCCAGTCGAATTTGTAATGACAATTTCTAGTTTTAAACCTAATTATAATCATTAATCAATAAGACCTAATGTAAATGCTGTGCATACCTTTAAGTGACTTTTTTACGCAGGATATTCTCGTAAATGTGTTTTAGTTAATTTTTAGTAAATAAGTCGTTGGTATGCCTATACAAATAAATAAATAAATCTCATGCTTAATTGATACTTATAATGAAGTGACAAACTGGTAATTAGGCATCATGCCCAATCTAACCCAAAATCAAAATATTTATTTCAAATAAACCATTTAGACAGAAAAATAAAGCTAATTTCCGATTCCAAAACTTAGTATATATGGCGAAAAACATGCAAGAAACTCCGTGGTCAATCTTTTAAATGGTAGAAGTCTGTATCTCAGTGTAAAAATTAGTCTTAAAATTAATATTATATTGCATTATTATTTTATTTTTAAGACTTACGTAGTCATTGACTACGCACCATGCGACCGCACGCACGTACATGAACCGCACGTTTACCGTGCGGTTTGGTTTCCGTTGTCCTTGACACGGGAACTGTTTATATTTTCCGTATCAAAAAGTAACATTGTTGGCAGTAGCATTGTTACAGCGTAAATTTGTTTTTCTTTTATCCATTTGTACCATTTTCTCAAGTATATTGAATTTTGTTTTTTCATTTGAGTGTATATTATCCTAGCTTTTACCCGCGGCTTGGCCCGCGTACATAAATATGTCACTCAGGAATAAAGCAGCTTTTTAACGGTAAAAAAAAATAACAATCGGACCAGGGCTTTCAAAGATTACTTCCTACAAACAAAAAAACGAACTTTACCTCTTTATAATATTAGTGTAGATAGTTATATTATCTATATGTGTAACTTTTCGTGTTCATAAAGTGTATAATTGTGTTTATTATTCAATATTATACCTATCACATATATTATTAGAGACAGTGGTAGCCGAGTGGTAACGCTCCCGACTTACGAATTGTAGGTCGCGGGTTCAAACCCAGCCAGGCGCATTACTTTGTGTAATTTATTTCATCACCACTGCTCTCAAAAACGGTGAAGGAAAACATCGTGAGGAAACCGGCATGTCCTAGAACCAAAAATTCGAAGACATGTGACATCCACCAACCCGCACTGGGCCCGCGTGGTGGATTACGGCCCATTCCCTCTCCTAGAGAGGAGGTCTGAGTCCCAGCAGTGGGAACATTATAAGGCCGACTATGCTATGCTATACCTATCACAATTTGTCTCTATATCACCCAAAGGTTGGTAGAAAATGCCTAAGGTATTAAGTTCAATTTATACGTTTGTGTGCATAAAAAAATAAACGTTCGGTGATCGTAGTTTTATATATCAAAGAAATAAATAAATTACCGTCCGATCATTATGATCTATAGATATTATCTTTCGAACATAACACAAAATTTATCTCTTTGAATATTATTTAAGAAGTTTTAAATGAAAAGGCGTTTATATATTTTAATGTTGTACAAAATTAAACATGTGTGTTAACATTAATATAAGAAATTTTCCGCGTTACTTTATATGTGATGTAAAGTAACACGGAAAATGGCTTTAATTGGTGTTCCTCCAGGTTTACAAATTACCGCAACAAGGGGAAACCAGATGAAAGTAAAATGAAACATCGAAACTCAAAAAAATAAGCTAATAAAGACATCCATTACCTCACATCCTTGCGTGAGTGAGGAGTTTCCTTGCGTGATCGAATGAGAAATGAAGATATCTGCAGGAGAATCAAGGTTGCCGACATAGCACGAAGAATCGCGAATTAAGTGGCAATGGGCAGGGCACATTGCTCGCAGAACAGATGGCCGTTGTGATTGTTGTGGTTGTGATGAATCCGATGGATGCAAGACGCACAGGACCGTTCTTTGTGGCGACATTTGGGGGAGGCCTATGTCCAGCAGTGGACGTCTATCGGCTGAAATGATGATGATGATGATGATGATTACCTCACATCGAAACTGTTTCACACCCAACCACATAGAATAGTTAATCAATTACTTAAGTGAGGAGACACACTATAAGTATTTTGCTCACGCAAAGATATACTGCGACTGTGTTCAGATAGACCTTGGCACACCAACGCAACAGAATTGACCTCATATTGTTTCCACTGTTGGGATTCAGGCCTCTTTACTAGAAGAGGCAAATGGCTGCATATTTTTGAACCGAATAATATTTTTCTTATAATTTACAGTTTGAAATTACGTAAAATGGTTGATCAGAGCGATTTTTAAATTCGTTAAAAATCTATAAATAACTTGATTAGTTTTAAAGAAGCACTTTTTATGGTTAATAGGTGTTAAATTTAAATTTTCGAGAAAAAAATAAATCAAACCATGTGAGCAATTTGCTCGGGCGCGCATGTCCGTGTAACATTAACAAGTTTATAAGATCAAACACACTATTCCGATTCAAATGTTATTGGGTCCATATAAACAAACGTTATAAAACCAATAAGGAAACTTTTAGACGAAAAAAACGCCATTATATACAGGTACACATACAACAAAATGGTTCGAATTTCGTATTTGCTACCCAAAGGTTTTTGGACAAATAGTTTATTAACATCACTTTGAAATGTGACCCTTTTCCCATTGCTTCACTTCGGTCTTTAATAGTGGAACCGCGTATACACGGGGAAAACTTTCTATTCACCTATTTTGTATCCATGACCCTGTTACAATTTTAATAAAATGTTGTGGTGCAGTTAAAATTTAACTTGCCATGTCTCTTTTTTCAACTATATTTGGAACGGTTTTCTGTCTATCTGAAATTTTGAGTGCCAATATTTTAAACCTGACTTCTGACCCATAACAACTGTCAAATGACAACTTACTGGGAGTAATGGCTGCTCTATAATGTCGACTTTTCCATCGACTTTTATCGTACAAATGTGTCTATTAACTGCTCCTTTTTTGTTATAATTATTAAAATTTTTTTTCTTTATGTAAGATTCGTTTGTTCTTTATGTAAAAGTTCGAATCGTTTGTCTTGGTATGGTCATGTAAAGAGGAGAGATGAAACACATGTTACTAAAAGAGTTATGAATATACATGTGGATGGGTGGAGAGGGAGAGGGAGGCCAAAGAAAAGATGGATGGATTGTGTGAACAGTGACATGAAAGAAAAGGAAGTTAGTGATAGTATGAGGGTTGACAGGATAGAATGGAAGAAAAAAACGTGTTGCGCCGACCCCAAATAAGATGGGACAAGGGCAGGAAGATGATGATGATGTAAGATTCGTTTGATATCAGGTGGTAAACCTAATGTTGGCGTAAGGCTCACAGTCAATTGATTTGAGACTTTGTTATTTTAGGCCGTGATGGGATTTTTATCTTGAGTTCACTTCATCATATTTCAGATTGAGTTTTTATTTTCTAAATTAGTTTATCAAGTCGCAGGTGTTTGTGTTGTTTCTGTTAAAGATGACCGACATGTTTTTTGTCTATGCAAATAATTTGTTTAATTAAAAGATTTGAAAAAGGAAATATTAATTTGACTGTAAAATTATAACAACGATGACACTGAATCAGTAATCTAACCTAGTAACTGACACAACTTTTACACATATATACCAACATACCTACATCTCACCACACACACACATACACTACCGTTACTCCTTAATAATATAAACAATGTTGTAATTTATTTTTCAGTGAGTTTTTGGAAATTACCTTAATTTTGTTATTATTTTCTGTGATTTATTGTTTTTGAAGCACAGTTCCCCTACAGGAGTTGAGACTACGTTGATGTAATGTATTTTGAAGTTTTGGAAATAAATAAATTATTATTATTAATTATTTGTATAATTATGCTTTTCACTAGTTTGTTTGAAGTAAATTATTTTAATACTAGTACTGCCATCGACTTTGTTCGCGGAAAAGTTTTCATAAAAACTTTGACCCTTTTACTCTAACGATAGGTTGTTAGATCTTGTTTTTTTTCAAATGGTGCTGTAAAAGTGAGTTTTTTTCGTTGAAGTACACAAATACATTGAGAAACATAATGTAAATTACAAATTTTATCAAGGCGACTACACTGCAATCACTTCGGCACTAGATCTTATAGACTGGAGTACATTGCTGTCTGCAGGATCCTTAGACCAAGCCCTGAGTCTCTTTTATACAAAACTTTACCAGCTAATGGACCTGCACATTCCCGTTAAGTCACCAAAAAGATTGACACCCCGATGGTATACGAGTGCTTTAATTAAAGTTCTTAAAGAAAAACACGAATATCATAATAAATATAAAAATTACGGAAATTTATACGCATACCACTCTTTTTCACTATTTCGATTAGCAATTAGAGGCGTTTCGCTTTGATTCCTATGTGGAAAAGATAGAAACCTCAATCATTAAAAACCCTAAGTGTTTCTGGTCTTACATAAAAGCAAAAAAAGTGTTAACTTATTACCAAACGTCCTACATTACATGGACCAGTCTGCAGATACCAGCGAGGGTATCACTGAGCTGTTTACCTCTTACTTTTATTCCACTTTCCAAGCACCCGACTCTGATTCGGACTCTGATATTTTAGATCAGGAAACTCATTCTTCGAGCACAGTGAACCTGAGTACCATTGGAATGTGTCCTAATGTTGTATTTAAGCTTCTTAAAAGTCTAGACCCCACCAAATCTGGTGGGTCAGATCTCATACTCGTACCCTCTATTTTTATAATTGATTGTGCAAAGACCCTCGTAAATCCAATTTGCTTGTTGTTTGAATGGACGTTGAGAGAGGGTATCGTCCCCAAGATATGGAAATCGGCATTCATCACACCTATAGTCGGCCTTATAATGTTCCCACTGTTGGGACTCAGGTCTCCTCTCTAGGAGAGGGAATGGGCCGTAATCCACCACGCGGGCCCAGTGCGGGTTGGTGGAGTTCATCACACCTGTCTTTAAAAAAAGGGATAAATCAAATGTAGAAAGCTTTCTTCATTTGATTTATCCCTTATTATCGGCCCATGTCTAAACTATATCTTTTTTCTAAAGTTCTGGAACGAGTAGTACACACTGAAGTTTACTCAGCTATCCACCGCTATTTTGGTGACGAACAACATGGGTTTCTTAAAAGACGTTCAACTGCCTCCAACCTGGTATTGTCCAATGAACTAATAACCACTGGAATGGATGAACGTTGTCAGGTTGACGTTATCTACACAGACTACAGCAAGTGTTTCAACCGAATTGATCACCGTGTGCTTCTTCAGAAGCTTTTATCGGCGGCAATACATGGTGACCTATTCGTTGGTTTTCGTCTTACATAGATAATCGAACACAGGCTGTCTTACGTGGATACGCATATGGATGGAAATCTATTCCATCAGGGGTGCCGCAAGGCTCAATCTTAGAACCTTTATTTCGGACTTCAAAAACTGTTTCGAAAATTCATATTTCTTACTGTACGCAGACGATATGAAAGTTCTTAAGTCTGGGCGAAGAGAATCTGATAGCGAGCTACTTTGGTTAGACCTTGACAGATTCGTATCATACTGCAAAATAAATTAATTACAACTAAACGTATCCAAATGATTTTCACATAGTATTTTAAACCATGCAGATTGAAGTCTGAGATGGTCTTTTGAGGAAAGAACCATACTATTTTAGTGGACCTGTCCAGTCAGTGCAAGCATTTGTCGGTATTCGTAAAGCTCAACTCAACATGACTACTAAGGAACTCAATGACTTGACGAACAATACCAAGAAAAAGACATTTGTGTAAACCGCAGAAAATACTCGAATTGCCAAACATACTTTAAAATTACTGAAAAGAAAAAAGAAAGAAAAAAAATAAACCACATAGTCTTCACATTCATCATCATCACCATCATCTTCCTGCCCTTATCCCGTATTATTTGGGGTCGGCGCAACACGTTTTTTTCTTCCACTCTGCCCTGTTACTCGTCATGCTATCACTAACTTCCTTTTCTTTCATATCACTCTTCACACAATCCATCCATCTTTTCTTTGGTCTCCCTCTTCATCTCCATCCATCCACATGTAAACTCATAACTCTTCACATTCACAATAA
Source organism: Mythimna vitellina (assembly GCA_949316375.1). Classification (NCBI taxonomy): domain Eukaryota; kingdom Metazoa; phylum Arthropoda; class Insecta; order Lepidoptera; family Noctuidae; genus Mythimna; species Mythimna vitellina. Next base: position 26,097,701 of record OX438688.1, on the reverse strand, counting down.
TAAAAAAAATAATATAATATAAAGGTCAAAATTCTCTGGTTAGGCTCTTTAATCTTTAAGAATTACTCGCTAGCATGAACTCACATACAATACTTATGATCTTTATATTCTATCTGTGATTAAGGGTTAGGAACCGTGAGATTTTTAATTTTCATTTGATATTTGTTTCTTTATACATTCAAATGTTTTCTTTTTTATGTAAGTAGTAGATAGAATACACCGAATGGCGAATATTACGAAAATGATGCCCCGTATTCTATCAAATTATGAGACAAATTGTTTTCAGTCCGGGGGGCTGGACTGAAAACGATTTGTCTCATAATTTGATACAATTGTTTCGTTCGCGTCGAACACCTCGAGTAGGCCACGCTTCCAATTCGTTTGTTCTGACGTCATCTCAACGCTCAATCGCGTAGTCAGAACAAAGGAACCGGAGGCCTGGCCTACTCGAGGCGTTCGGCGCGAACGATACGATTGTAACTTGGCTAGGGGGCAGGCAAATAACATTGCCTGCCCCCCTAGCCAAGTTACTCGTTAATAACTCGTACAATATTTCCATAAATTAAGTGACATTTTGGGATATAAACAAATGCTAATAATGCTGTTTGTGAATATTATTTATTGAGACTTTACGTAAATAATAAGAAGACCTTTCCTAATAAGTCTTTTAAGAATTAGTACTAATTAAAAATTAGTGGTGTATAAAATGATCGTATTATTATACAAAAAAGGAAAAGATAAATACATCGGTTGGTTGAAAATAAAAAACCAGAAATTTTTGGTTCTTACCGTTCATTCAAAGGTTGTCTGGTATAATACCGCTGCTAGCTATAAGACTACCTCTCAATATATTACCCATAGATGTAAGTTTTTGTAAAAATTGTGTTCCTATTTTTGTGTAAAGTTTATTCTATTCTACTTTATTTTAAAGCTTAGATTTATAAAAATATACTATTATTATATGATACTAGTTTGTGGTACAATATATCTATAGCTTATGTGTAAAAGTTTTGTTACTATTTTGGTATACAATAAAGTTTATTCTATTCTATTCTATTCTATTCTATTCTATTCTATTCTATCTTATTTTGAACTTTCATTAGATTCCATTTAGTAGTTTTTGCATCAAAGTGTAACAAACATCCATACATACAAACAAAAGATTTTAAAAATTATTCTTTACAGCTGTTGGCCAAGCAATGAACGTCCCAACTTAATTCAGTTAGGCGACACTTGAAAGCATAGGTCGTAATAATGGACCAGAAATTCTATTACATAGTACATATTGAGATCCCGCTGTAACCTATTCTATTTACAGCACTCAAGACACGGCTAGAAATCCAATAAATATAAATAAAAAATGTCCAAGATACCATTCCAAGTAATCTGAATAAGTAATTTCACACTCATTTATTTTATCTTTCAAAAAGGTGCTTTTAACAACATTTTTTATTAGCTTATCTTAAATATTGAAAAGGAAAATCTGTTAAATAAATAAAATCGTATAAATAATTCCGTCTTATATGATGTCTAGGTCTCATTTTTTAGTAATAAGTATATTCTGGAAACGGCAGCGTTTCATATTTAAACTAACTACACTTTGATACTAAGTCAGAAAACAGAGCAAACATTAAGTATATTAAATCCGTAGTATATACATATGTTTACTATATCGTTGATTAAATTGTTGAATGAATAAATATTACTTATGGACGACAAGCTGAGTAAAAATCAAAGGAAAAACTAGAACGTATCGTACGTTCTAATTTTTCTGTAAAACATCCCGTTTTCCATCTCAACATTAGCCGTTTTAATAAATATTGCAGGGTCTATTTTCATTTTATGCAAAGCAATCATGTATGAAATTCCAATACTTTTTCAAAATATGTCTTTGTAAAAAAGTATTTCACATTTTTAGGCCCGTTCTTGTACAATAGATTAAAGAGAAAATTAGGTTTGTATAAATTAAATAATTATAGCTGTAAAAAGATTATTGCGCAATACTTACTCAGCATCTCTTACGGAGAGACAGAAGATCTCGTTTTAGTTTGTAAACAAAACATGCTTTGCTTTCAGTAAATTAAGTTTAGGTATTTAAAATAATGAATTTAATGATTGTTAATTTATTATTTCTTAGGTTCTTAGTACTTTTTAGCCTGACATACAGGTCAAAAAAAAAAAACCTAGTTCAAATAAAAATGCAATGTATGCGATATAATTGTTTTTATGTATCTTATCTTATCTTCTAATCATAGCAATTCTGTTATTTTTACTGCCCCACTCCATTTTATTAGAAATCGCGGGAAAAACTATACAGACAGAAATATGCCAAAACTCGTTTCTATCGACCTAAATAACATCTTAATATAAAACAGACAAACCATGGAATGGTACCTATTCAAATAATTCTAAGTTCTGTTAGCAACTAACTCGAATTAAATATTACAAACTTATTCTATAATGTAGAATAGAATAAACTATTGAACACCAAAATATTAACAAAATACACAAGCGTAGTAGTTTTATTATCTAGCTGCTTACACAATTAAATCTGATCATCTTTTGCCCGTAACATAAAATAAAATATTAATAAAGAGATAAAATTAAAACAAAACGAAAGAAAAGGAAGTTAGTGATAGCATGACGTGTAACAGGGCAGAGTGGAAGAAAAAAACGTGTTGCGCCGACCCCAAATAACACGGGATAAGGGCAGGAAGATGATGATGAAAACACAATTTTTTTGCACGCTCTTTAGAAGTTTTACTCATGTAAGGTGAAGGCGCGTGCCGCCATAATTTCATTAAGTAGGTATAGTCAACTAAAAAAATGTACCTACAGAAACGCGAAATGAAACGAAAAATATTTTAATTTTGAAAAAGTATCTGTGACATTTTTTTTTTGTAGGTGAGAAAATCATCCAATAATATTCCCCACTCTTGGGCGGAGCGAGAGAGTGTGTCAGAATTTTACTGACTAAACCTACTCCTGTTCCTTCGTTACCTTTAATACCAGAGTCAAGTCTTCCTTTCAGAATCAGACCCTTGGCCCCAGTAGGCTTCGACCCTGCTGAGCCCCTACGATTGTGACATTACGAATAATAATTTTTAAAATTTTAGATACCTATAGGGTTTTTTTTTTTTTTATTGGGTGGGAAAATCATCTTACGACAAAACGCGCTCTTGGGCGGAGCGGGAGATAGTGTCAGACTTTTACTGACTAAAAACCCACTCCTGTTCCTTCGTTGCCTTCGTCCCAGGGCCCCGGGTTCGGCCTTCACACTACCCGTGGCCCCAGTAGGCTTCGACCCTGCTGGGCCCCTACGATTTGCTGACATCTCTTTGAGGCGCGCGTGGAACAGTACGCGCCGTCGAGGACTTGGGCTCGGTCCGATTACCGGACGATCGGACGGCGAGCCACCCATTGCTCGCCGTCCGCAAGCCCGCGCCTACGGTGGCCGGAAATCAGGATCGGAATCCCGGCGGCGGCGGTTGGAGCGTAAGGACCGTTGCCTCACGCGATCGGCCGCCTCCTTCGCTAGCATTACTGCTTCGCAGAAGGAGGCTACCGCCTGCCACTCCTCCTCGCTCCGGAGCATGACCTGAACCAAGGCCCGGCGCGAGAGATCGCCGCCGCCGATTGCCCCCACGAGGACACGGCGTTGCTCTGCCCAAGCAGGGCACACCTCCACAACTCTACCGTGTCCTCCGGGTGGGCCACACAGTGGTGACACCCGGGCGTCGTTTCCGCACGAATCTGGTGCAGGAACCTCCCGAACTTACCGTGTCCGGTGAGAACCTGCGTCATGCGGAATGTGAGGACGCCGTGAGGTCTTTCCAACCACGCCTCAAAGAGGGGACTTACCGCCATAATTGTGGCGTGCCCAAGATACATATAGGGTCAAATATTCATCTATTTTTGCAACGAGAGGAAATGGTTGTAGAAGTTTGAGTGACGGGTCTTGCTCCTTTGAATCTAAAGTCCATTACGCACAAGTGAGTTATATAATTAAATTAGAACACTAGTTTTGGCCGGCTTGACTGCGCACGGGTATATTACGGGTACAGCGTACCTATTGTAGATAGGTACCCCTACCTACCTATAATACTGGAAGAAGATACACTACTTGTATTTTAAAGTATCAGAAACGGGATCTTAGATGCTGATTGCTGTGCATGGGTAAACTGGGCCAAAGAATGTCGAATCTCTCGATTCCTTCAATATTGTTGCTTCTATGCGACTCAGAAAATGTAAGCAAATAATAAGCGTGCATTCAGCCAAAGGTACGCAGGTAAACATATAGCGTGTAAGTTACTTGTACTTAGTGGACTCACGAACTTATGCTTCTTATCTGCTTTTGAAAGCATTTTAATCAAGTTTTTGAATATTGTTTTTTTTTTTTTGCGGCGATTAATCATATAAAAGCTTCTCTCTGGGGAGGGGCGAAAGAGCGCATCAGATTTTTACTGACTAATACCACACCTTTTTCTCTTCAACTGCCTTTTGCATTCTAGGACCCCTGAGTATCCCTGTGGCCCTAGCAGGCATCGGCCCTGCTTGGCCCCTACGGTTTGGTGACATCTCTTTGAGATGCGCAGGGGACAATACGCGCCGTTGACGACTCAGACTCGATCTTTATAGAACGACCGGACGGCGAGCTACCCACTGTTCTTTGTTTGGAGATTGCTCTGCAATTCCTGACGCACTCCTGTTGTGATTGAAGCGTGAGGATGTAAATATCCGAACACGTAACACGCATAAAGATATAAAAATAGAATGTATAATATAGGTTTTTTTTTTTCAGATAGACATCGAACGCCTTTGATGATAACTCTGCTCTGAGTACGTCCAATTTTAATTCGATCGATGAATAAGTAAATATTCATTAGGCTGACATCGCCTGTAAACAGTGACAAGTGCCCAATAAGAAAAAAAATAAAAATACTTTTTTTTTATGATCTTGATGTTCGCTCATCTTGAATAAACGCGAAGATCAGCCTGCTGTTTCCATAGAGAAACAGCAGGCAAGTATTTCCCTTTTATTTACCCATTTTATTTACTATACTGTTTCTGTTCTGTCTTTACTGTTTATAGGTACAGTAATTATTCTATCTCACCTTTCTCAAGGTGGGTTTATCTAAGATACGTGTACATTTTATTCTGTGTTTGTTAGCTTGGAGTACTAGTAGTCGCTGCCATAGAAATTAGCCTACTCACAAGCAAGGGATATTTCTTATGACGACATAGCATGCGGTAAAACGTGCCAACCTATATACCTAAATGGTTCAAGGGCGTAGCTTGTGCAGATATCTTCACCCCCTGGAATATTGGGCACCCCACAATTATGGCGATAAGATCCCTCTTTGAGGCGTGATTGGAAAGACCTCACGGCGTCCTCACCTTCCGCATGGCGCAGGTTCTCACCGAACATGGTGAGTTCGGGAAGCTCCTGCACCAGATTCGTACGAAAGTGACACCCGGGTGTCGCCACTGTGTGGACCGCCCGGAGGACACGGTGGAGCACAAGGTGGAGGTGTGCCCCACTTGGGCAGAGCAACTCCTTGTGGGGGCGATCGGCGGCGGCGATCTCTCGCGCTGGGCCTTGGTTCAGGCCATGGTCCCGAGCGAGAAGGAGTGGTAGGCGGTAGCCTCCTTCTGCAAAGCAGTAATTTTAGCAAAGGTGACGGCCGATCGCGTGAGGCAACGATCCTAACGCCCTGTCCGCCGCCGGGATTCCAATCCCGATTTCCGACCACCGTAGGCGTGGGTTCGTGGACGACGAGCAATGGGTGGCTCGCCGTCCGACCGTCCGGTAACTGTCCGGACTGAACCCAAGCCGTCGACGGCGCATACTGTTCCACGCGCGCCTCAAGATGTCCGCAAATTGTAGGGGCCCAGCAGGGTCGAAGCATACTAGGGCCACGGGTAGTATGAAAGCGAAACCCGGGGCCCTAGGAAGAAGGCAAAGAAGGAACAAGAGTGGGTTTTTAGTCAATAAAAGTCTGACACTATGTCTCGCTCCGCCCAAGAGCGAGATTTGTCATAAGATGATTTTCCCACCCAATAAAAAAAAAAAACCCCTGGAATATAATCGTTCAAAATCTGATCATTCAGCGGCATAATAAAAATGTTTAGAAATACTTGAAGAAATCTCATTTAACGTTAACCAATTCCATGTCATATAAGCTTCCTAAAGTATTGACATATCCTATTTTAGATCGAAATAAAGTTACGTGATAGACTGGATAGACTAGAATTCAATATTTAGTTTGACGTTGTATAACTTGGATCTTTAATATGTCTACGCTCAAGTATCCAGCCAACCTAGCATTCAATATATAGTGGCGGGATTTAATACCCTGCGTCTTCCAGTACGCGGTCGCCACTTCAGAACTTTTCGGCTCTATCGAGTTCGAGCAACTTGCCTTCCTTAATGCCACTTGACAAAATCATTTTTGTCAACCGCTGTCTCCGTCGCATCCTCGGAATTTACTGGCCCGAGACGATGTCTAAGGTTGAGCTGTTGAGAGCAAGCGTTGGACTGGAATCCGCAAGGAAAAAGAAAGCGTGGCCGTCCCCGTCAAACCTGGCGTCGCACCGTGTTGGCAGAAGCGGCGAGCAAAAGGATGACGTGGAGCGAGGTGAAGTGTAAACTGTGGACGCCCTCTGCCCCATCTAGGGACATAGGACATTAAGTAAGTCAATGCCACTTAATTTTATATCAGTAACCTTAGTTCTCTTTGATCTAAATGAAAAAAAACTGCGAGCATAATCCAAAGGGGGTTATCATCTTTTCGGTAACTTTAAGCCTTCTATAAGGCCAATTATTGTGAGTGACCACGTCAAATAAAATCAAAAACATTTCAAATAAAAGACTTATAGGCACTTTTGAATTCTCAAAAAATCGGTCACTAAAAAACGAAGTTTCAGCACATTCCAAAGCGTAAATTTCTATAGAATATGCCAGAAACTTTATGGACATAAACATCCGGAAGACGCAGCATTAGAAGGCTTCCCACAAGGTGGACCGTTGACCTAGTAAAGGTAGCAGGAATCCGATAGAGGCAAAACACATAGAACTGGTCGTTGTGACGATGGGACACGTTGAAGACTTATGTCCAACAGTGGACGTCTTTTGGCTGAAACGATGGTGATGATATGATACGTGGTGTATAAAACCAATGTTACAAAATATAGTAATAAGCATTTAATTTATTGTGTAGTCATTCAGTGAGCAGTGGTGGCCGACTGGTAACGGCCCCGACTTACGAGTTGTATGTCGCGGGTTCAAACCCAGCCAGACACGTTACTTTGTGTAATTTATTTCATCACCACTGCTCTCAAAACGGTGAAGGTAAACATCGTGAGAAAACCGACATCTCCTCTAGGAGATGTCGGTTGACATGTCGGATGTCGGTTTGGTTTTGGTTCTAACCAAAAATTCGAAGACACGTGACATTCACCAATCTGCACTGGGCCCGCGTGGTGGATTACGGCCCATTCCCTCTCTTAGAGAGGAGGCCTGAGTCCCAGCAGTGGGAGCATTAAAAAGGCTGATTATGCTATGCTATGTACTTTTTTTTTTATTGATATAAACTAGTGCTTGACTGCGATCCCACCTGATGGTAAGCGGAGATGCAATCATTGATGGTCAGGCGCACTAGTTTTCTTTCTTCTAGTTTGATTTACAATGTAACGGTATTTTCCTTATAAAAACTGCGAATTGTTTTTTTTTTTTACGTCAAGAGCAGACTTACCAGGTATTGCATATACTAATGTGAAGCTCAGCATGCCGAACTGTTTCTTCCTGTCGCCAGGCCACTCCTCAGTGCAGAAGTGAACGTCTCTCGTTTCTATCTAGAATGAATGGTACGATTTAGTGATTTCATTATGGAAAGTTATAAATTAACTTGATCATAAAATGCGGAAAATTACATGAAAATCAATGCAATCTCTTTAGGTGACGTAATATTAGAGTATAGCTTTATTAGTAATATTTATTTAAATTGTGAATCAAACGGAAATGAAAAGAAAAAAATTAAAAGTCAGTGACTGGAATAAAATATGTGGGAGTAGTAGGCTACGCGTCAGTAACTAAGGACTCTAGTGACTCCAGGACTTTCATGAAAATTCACGTCTTAATTGGAAATAAACGTCGCGAATTATAGACTACAATACTCTGCTCGCTATACCATTAGACAGATGTTTAAAAAGGTTGTTTTAGGGTACACTTTATAATAAAAGTACAATATATGTATATTGTGCTTCATTACAGTTAAGATTGATGCTGAATTTATTATAATCAACTCATGTACCAACTGTTATAATTAAATGAATTAATTTGAATGATCAATGTTCTGAATTTATGAGGCTTTTAATTAAATAAATTATTTAGATACTAGTGTTCATGTTAAAAACCTAAAAGAAGCAGGGGTTGTCAGTAACTGAAACGTTTTTCATTATCTATAATATATATAAAAATGAATAGCTTTTCGTTAGTCTCGCTAAATCTCAAGAACGGCTGGACGGATTTGGCTAATTTTGGTCTTGAAATATTTGTGATAGTCCAGGGAAGGGTAGGAAACGGTAAAAAAAAATCACGAAAAGAAAAACGGAATACAACGGAATCTTTAATTAAAATGTCATTATTAAATGAATTAGGCTGTACTGGTAATGCCAGTAGATGGCGTTATCCTTACTATTAGGCGGTACGAAGTTTACCGGGTCAGCTTACTATGTAATATTAGTTATTCCTATTTGTATGAATGTTAAATAATTATCTTGTGGCCTTGTATTTTGTACAATTCATATGTTTTGTGAGGTTGAACTTGTTGATACGCCATTTAAATAAAAAATTAAAATGGTTTGAAATAAAGTTACGTTTGTTTAAAAAAAATCCGTTTCATTTATCCATCTAAGTGTTTAGTACTTACCTTACAATAATCAAATTTATCTAAGTAGGTAATGTTAAAATTTTATTTTGAAACCATTAATTATTAAAATTGTTCGAATTTATCTCGAAAAATAAATGTTGTGCACACCTGCTTCTATGAACCTTTTTTGTCTAACGCAGAAGTGAATAGAGAATAGTTCTAGGCATGCGTGCTCCATCGTTGACCACATCATCGCTTTCCATCAAGTGAGATAATAGTCAAGAGGCTATCAATAATAAAAAGAGACAGTTTTTGAAATTTTAAATCGTATATTTTTATCACTTGACATTGACGTGCGGCCTACTGTACCTACTTTGGATCGTGATCATGCTATTGCTAAATTAATTTGCATATTATAGATATGCAAATTCATTTACGAGAACGTGGAACGCTTATACGCGTAACCGAATAGTGCTCAATTAAGCCTATTCCCTATTCAACTCGTCACAGTTCAATTTATCAAGAATGTAACAGAAATTTAAATGGAACGGGAAATTGGAAGAAAATCGGAAAGAAGAAAACTATATAAATTGACATTAGTAATCCTGAAACAGTTTCCTTGATGGTTCCTCTTGGGATTGTTATGCAGCATTTTGTACTAACATCGCCAACTTACTGCAGAGTAAGTGCGTGTTTGTTTTATTACAAAACCGTGTCCAAGAATTCTTGGTGTGTGTTTGTACTTTTACTTAATTTTAGGTCAAACTACAAGCCCACGTCCATAAAGTGGAGAAGTGTCTAGACAAATGGCGTATTAAAGTTAATCTGGCAAAATCTGCCAATGTGACCTTCACTCGGAGAAAGGAAACTGGTCCTCCAATAAAACTACACAATGGTAGGTAATATTACAGGCTGAAGATGTGAAATAATTGGTAAAGCATCTTGATCGAGCGTAAAAAGCTGTGGGGTACCGCTAGCAATAGCAACATCGATATTCTGGAACGATTTTAAAGTAAAATATTGAGAGCCATGCTAGATATAACATACTACGTGAGCAACAAAGGTCTAAAGATTAACACCGTCAGACAAGAGATTGCTGGACGTGATGCAAACTATCAAATGAGAATATCAACTCACGTCAATGAACTGGCATGGAAACTAGTAGGCACTAGAAATGTCACACACTTCCGTCTGAAACGGCACAGTGTCCTTAAGCTTACCGCGAGATTTGGTCAAACCAAGACATGAACGAGTCTCTCAAGAGCCCTTCTGCTAATAAAACGCAGAACGTGACACCACAACTGAACAGCTTATTGTATCCAACACAGATCGCCAAGTTACAGAATAAATTATACAAAATTTCTATGCCACAGGCTTCAAAAGAATGTTGTGTGGCGCGTAGTATTCCACGCGCACCTCAAGAAGATGTCAGCAAATCGTAGGGGCCCAGAAGGGTCAAAGCTCACTGAGGCCATGGGTCAAGTGAAAGTAAATCTCTGGCCCTGGAACAAAGGCAAAGAAGGAACAGGAGTGTGTTTTTAGTCAGTAAAAGTCTGGCATGCCCTCTCGCTCCGTCCAAGAGCGTGAGAAGTCATTAAATGATTTCCCACCTTAAAAAAGGGTGCAACATAAAGGTGTATAATAAAAATTATCTGATATTAGTATCGTATAATATATATATTTTTTCAATTTCACACAATTACCTTAAGTCAGCTTTGCAACATTTATGTTTAGTTTTAAGTACTTGAGGAAATAATAATATTATTTTATTCGTTTCCTTTTCCAGTTTCAGGTTTTTGTGTGTGTAGTTACACACTCAAAAACCTGTTAAAAAACCTGTCAAAAAAATGTTAGTTATAATGGGCTATTTCAAGAACACAAAGAGACAACAAGACGTGTTTCTGAAATTACGACACAAATTTTAGTATGACTACTGAAAGTTTATTTTACTGTAGGTGAGTTCTAAAACATACATACTTGATAATTGTGTTTTGTTCTTAAGTTATATTAGAGGAAGTTTAAAAGTGGCGCAAGTGTCTGAAAAGTTGAAAGGAAATCGTTTGTCTTGGTATGGTCATGTAAAGAGGAGAGATGAAACACATGTTACTAAAAGAGTTATGAGTATACTTGTGGATGGGTGGAGAGGGAGAGGGAGGCCAAAGAAAAGATGAATGGATTGTGTGAACAGTGATATGAAAGAAAAGGAAGTTAGTGATAGTATGACGGTTGACAGGATAGAATGGAAGAAAAAACGCGTTGCGCAGACCCCAAATAAGATGGGACAAGGGCAGGAAGATGATGATGATGTTCTTAAGTTTTATTATTATGATAAATTTTTTGCTCACGCAATTATTACAATGTAATTAAAGCAAATTAATTTCTTTCAGAACCTACAAAATTTTAATGTCTATACAATTACTTACCTTATGTCATTAAAATTTAGTTACAAAGTTATCTAGTTAATATTTCATAGAATTTGTCATCGTAACGTGTTATAGTAGGTAACAAGTTTTGTTTGAGATCAAAAGTTTTAGATATCCAATTACCATGTTTTAAGTGGTGGTAATTTGTCACATGTAATATGAAGGACTTATATATTATATAATGTTTGAGTTTCAGTTTATGGTTTGGCTATCTGACCTTTACTTGAGTACTTTATACGTCCTACCCGAGTGTTCTTTCTTTGGTATTGTTCGTAAAGACGTTAAGCTCCTTAGAGTTGAGCTACACGAATACTGACAAATGATAAATGAGATTTATTTTACAAATGGGTTTTAAAAAACACTTTTACACGACAATTTTTTTGTCAGTTTAAACTAGATGAGGCTGGTGTTTCCTAGCTGCTTTGAGAAGAAACACAGAATCAAACTCAGGGGTCAAAGTCTCTTTTAAAGTCCATACAGTAAATTTGTAAAGGTCAAATTACATAAAAACTATAGAGATTGGTGTCGGAGATGGTCTTTTAAGGAAAGAATACTATGAGTGGACCTGTCAGCAAAAATGCTCGACTGGACAGGTCCACTCAAATCTGTGTTTTTCTCGGTTCTCATATGATCTGACCATTACATGTTTGTTGTATAGACTTTAAAAGAGTTTTTGCCCTCTAAGTTTGTTTTGGTGTTTCTTCTCAGGGTAGTCCGCTAGGAAACACTAGCCGCATCTAGTTTAAATTGACCAGTTAAAGTGTTTTTTAACAAATATATTTGCTAAACAAATATCATTTATTACTACTATTTTTATTAATAATATTAAAACGAAGCTAGTAAGCTTCTGAGAGTGGCATTGCTCATCTAAAAGCAGAATATTTAAGCTACGTCACTCAGTGATAAAGCAATGTGTAATGTTTTCTTTTTTTGAACTCTTTTTTTTAAGGTTTTTTTTTTAATTTTTACAATCTCAACCAATGAACGATACATACCGATATATTCTTCAACGCTTTCGATATGATCGGCACAGGTTCACTCCTAACCGTAGCCACCATCAGCAATGGAATGAATATTAGCAAGGCAGCACACCACAGAAGTAACAACAAGAAGAGAGCCTGCTTCCTTCCAGGTGGCCGGAGTCTTGGCTCCGGTGATATTGAGAGCCATCTGTCTACTGACATAGCAGTTATTGTGAACACGCTGGCTGCTACTGCAACACCTGGAACAAAAATAAATCCTGTAGCATCATTGGTGTCAGCAAAATCAACTTACTTCGTGGAAGAGTAATGTAGTAATGTTAGTAAAAAAAATCCCCACAATTTAAACTAAAAAAAAAAAATATTAGGAACACACCTAAGATGGTACAATGGGCATCTAATGAAAATTCCCAATAATATAACTAGTCCAGTAATAAACATTGAGACCAATCCGGAAAAAAATAGTCCCCTCTAACCTGTTAGTAAGTCAGAAACAACGACACATCACACATTGGGCAGGGCACACCACAATTATTTATTTTATTTAAACTTCATGTACAGTAGTGATACATAGGTGGACTTAATGCAACAAGGCTTTCTCTACCAGTCAACCTTTGGGTTAAAAAAGACAACACTGTGGTAGGTTTGCACAATAAACAAATAACAGATACTTCAAATAGAAAAAAAAATGTTATTAATAATAATAAAATACATATATATGCTAAAATTATAAACTAATTATGGCGGTAAGTCCCCTCTTTGAGGAGTGGCTGGAAAGACAATACGGCGTCCTCACCTTCCGCATGACGCAGCTCCTCTCACCAGGCATAGTAATTTCGGGAGGTCGCTGCACCGGATTCGTGCGGAAGAAACTCCCCCATTGTGTGGTCCGCTCGGAAGACACGGTGGAGCATACGATAGAGGTGTGCCCCGCCTGGGCAGAGCACTGCCGTGTCCTCGTGGGAGTGATGGGATCCCTTCTTTTCGCATAATGTTCTTTGTCCTAATATACTTCGGCATAACGATTTTGGCACAATTTGTTTTGGCATAATAATACTTCGGCATATTTTTTTTTAGCCATACGTTTTATGTTGGCATAATCATCTTAAAAACTAATTTTGTTTTGGCATAAATTTGATTCGCATAACGTTAGTAGGCCTAATGACTATTAGCATAACGTTAGTAATGAACAATTAAATAATATTGTTGGTTAAAAATTTAATATGCTGTGCAACAAAAGTTAGTGACAGAACAGAATTGCTGCAAAACCGACTCTACGTAGTCTTGTTTATCCTACCCCTAGAGTGTAATTATGTGTGTACCGGCCATCAAGCCGAAGCTGCGGTGGTGAGCGAAAGCCGTCTGCGACGATTAGCACGCGCGGGGCCGCCGGGGGCCCGCAGCGCCGGAGCCGTGACAGAAACTCTGCCTGCTGCATGTTGCATGCTCGCTTGAATGCTGCATGCCGCATGCTTGCTTGAATGCCGCATGCTTGCTTGTATGCTGGATGCATGCTTGCATGCTGCACACAGCTTGCATGCTGCATGCTTGCTTGCATGCTTGCTTGTTTGCTGCATGCTTGCTTGCATGCTGTATGCTTGCTTGCTTCATGCTTCCTACAGCGAAATAAAAAAATACACACCGAAATATACAGCGAAATATGGTTTTAATATCATTATGCGTAAATAAATTTATGCTTTAGGATATTATGCTTATAAAAGGTATACTTAATAAATTTATGCTTTAAAATATTATGCTTAATTATTATTATGCTTAGAGAAATTATGCTTAAAAAATTATGCGTAAGCTGTTATGCGTAATTATATTATGCGAAAATATAATTATGCCAAACAAAATTATGCTAAGTTATATTAGGTCTTATAATTTTATGCAAATGGATAGGGAACCGGGAGTATTCGGCGGCAGCTATCGGCGGTACCGATCTCTCGCGTCGGGCCTTGGTACAGGCCATGGTACGGAGCGAGGCGGAGCGGCAGGCGGTCGCTTCCTTCTGCAAAGCAGTAATGCTAGCAAAGGAAGAGGCCGCACGAGCACGCGCAAGGCAATGGCCTTCGCGGCCCAGCCGCCGATCCTGATTTCCGGCCACCGTAGATGCAGACTTGCAGACGGCGAGCAATGTGTAGCTCGCCGTCCGATCGTCTGGTAACCGTCAAGACCGAGCCCAAGTCGTTGACAGCGCGTAGTATTCCACGCGCGCCTCAAGGAGATGTCAGCAACCGTAGAGGCCCAGCAAGGTCGAAGCCTACTGGGGCCAACTGGGCCAGGTGTCTGATTCTGAAAGAAAGATTCGGCCCTGGTATTTAAAGCAAAGAAGGAACAGGAGTGGGTTTTTAGTCAGTAAAAGTCTGACACTATCTCTCGCTCCACCCAAGAGCGCAGTGTCATAGTATGATTTTCCCACCGAAAAAAAACCCCTTTAACCTGAAGTCAGTAAAAAACGACACATCACACATTTGGCACATAATAATTTAAACATTTTAGCATATATGCTGTTTACCTGTAAAAAATATGACACTATAGATTTAAGTAAAGTTTTGTAATCATTTTAAGTGTACAATTGTTGGTGAGACTAATAAATAAATTAAATTAATATTAGTAGTCGCTAATATTAATAGTAGTGACGAAGAGGACCGACTGTAAATAGTAATTTAAATCTAGATAATGAGAGGGCAAAGACAGTTTACTATGTTGGGGTTTTATATGTGGTTTTGATTAAAGACGAGAATGTTTTGTTAAGTTACTATAATAATGAGGTCATTCTCACCCAGCACCCGAGCAAAATGGATATAAATTATAGCTAATGAAAGTATCGACTGAAAGAAAATCGATAGAAAAAGAAAATTCTACATCTACTGTTCTTAATATAGAGATTTAAATTAAATCGGCTTATCATAAATTTTACAAAGAAATTCAGATTTAGGTCTAGCAGTAAACGAAAAAAAAAAGAGCAACAGAGCAAACAAGAGAAAAGAAACAGAAAAGAGAAAGAAAATAAAGAAGAAAAAAGAAATGTAGAAAGAGAAGAAGAGAGAAGATAGGGAGAAGAGAGAGAGGTAAAGAGCTTATATTACAAGATAATACTACAAAGCGCGTTTACAAAGTTGATAAATTAGTGTATGAAAGGGGAACGGGGTACAACGCAAACAGCAATAGACGCCGAAAGCAGGCAGAAATTTGTCATCTCATCAACTCATCAAATGTATTATAATCTAACTAGTATATAATAAATAGTAATACTGTTTCTTGTACACCGTAGAAAAATAAAGTAGAAGCTAACGGTGGTCTAATCGATAAAAGCGGTTTTTTTACATATTAACTTTAGATTGATTGATCAGAAAAGGAGAAAAGATTCGTAAGTGATTCGTGATGTACTATTTATGATACATATGGACAATATATCTTAAAAGCATATGAAAGTATAATCGATACAATAAAAAAGTCCATCTGTTCCGGATAATCTCTAGAATGACTGAACCAATTTTGACGGGACTTCCGCTGGCATTAGAAGGAGTGACATAGGCTCCATTCATTTTTTTCTACTGGAAAGAGATTTCAAACTATCTATGAAATAAATTTGAAAAGAACAAAAAAAAATCACATGATTACCCATATAATTAGTAGAAATCCAATCAGAAACTTTATTTCAAATAGACCAATAACAGGCACTTATGAATTATCAAAATGTCAGTCAGACGAAAAAAAAATGTTATGCTTAATTGCACGTTTCAAAGCGTAGATATCTATGGAGAAGAACGTGCAAGAAACTCCATGGGGACTCTTTAAATTCAGGTAATGAGTTACAAAAATCTTCGTCACATATTTTTGTTGCTTTTATTATGTGAGCACAATGTCAATGTGTAATGTAATGAATATGAGTAATGACATATGGCTCTGAAACGTGGTCGCTTACAACGGGCCTCATCAGAAAACTCAAAGTCACCCAAAGGGCAATGGAAAGGGCTATGCTCGGAGTTTCCTTGCGTGATCGAATCAGGAATGAGGATATCCGCAGGAGAACCAAGGTCACCGACATAGCACGAAGAATCGCCAAACTTAAGTGGCAATGGACAGGGCACATTGCTCGCAGAACGGATGGCCGTTAGGGCCGAAAGGTTCTGGAATGGCGATCACGTACCGGAAGACGTAGCGTTGGAAGGCCCCTTGTAAGGTGGACCGATGACCTGGTAACGGTTGCGGGAGTACGATGGATGCGAGACGCACAGGACCGTTCATTGTGGCGACACTTGGGGGAGGCCTATGTCCAGCAGTGGACGTCTTTCGGCTGAAATGATGAATGTCAATAAGTAAAGAAATAAAAAAGAGTATTCAAAAAATATAAAGTGAAATAAGTCACTGGCAGCTAAGAGTTAAGCACAACTGACGGCACCCGTTCACGAGCATGACGCGTGCATCAGCCCCACTCAGCTTAACCACTATGAAGGGAACTGAATGACCCAACAACACGTATCACCATCAGCGAGACATTTGAGTGAGCATGACACACTCTCCACTCGAGCCATGCCCGTTCAACTCTGTAACCTAATAAACTAAATTACTCCATGGTACATCATATTTACAAAATTTGAAAAAAAAAGTTTCTACAATATACAATACTATTGTTTTCAAAAATAAAAAGTGATAAATTAATATGAGATCCAGTAAAAAATTTAAACGATTCGAAAACATCAATACGAAACAGGTAGCAGCATCTCTTCTATATATATAAAAGAAATACTACTAATAGGTAGCCACAAATGACTGTGACTGTGGAACAAAACCGGCATTTAGCATTTTTACGAGTACCAAGGATATAATCTTCCAATTTATAATATACTTGTCTATATAGTGTGCGTTTAACGCATGTTTTAAATATTGACTTATTTCATTGGAAAATTTTATAATAATGTTCTTAAACTCCACGTGAACGAAGTTACGAATAACAGCTAGTTACTAATAAAATACAAATAAATATCAATCTATCAAACCTAGATCGTAACAACCAGTTAAGATCAACTCATAAAATCCAACTGACGTCAATCAAGCCCTTAACCAGAAGGAACATATAGCAACAGGTGACGTTGATTGCCATAGTAAACCTTGAAACACGTCACAGAAATAATAAAAGAACTTCTCTTAAATCACTAAAAGTCTCACACACACACTCAATTAACACATACACGAAAAGAAATGAAGAATTACGAAGATATATCCGTAAATTCCTTCAAAAATATCGCCAATACTCGGATATCTATGTGTATTATAAAGACTATAGTAGCGAGTTCTGTATCTAGAATACCTAATCCATGGTTGTACATAACTAGAAGTGACATTTAATTGCCGCAGTTAAACCAGAAAGCTATTAGATCTGTTCTAATTACTAGTCGTAAACCATTGAGAGAGAACATGTCTCGGCATGTTTCTGATGAGGCTCTAAGATGGGTGAAGGGAAATGAAAGCCAGACAAAAATCTAACTGGTGCAATGGATAAAAATTTGACTTTAGTTATTCTGGTATGAAATAAGCCTGTATAAAAGGTGAATGCTCTGGGCCTGAGCATAGCCATGTTCTTCTTAGACGGCACTTAACTCAAAGAATTTACATAGCAAGCATAATAAACCATAAATTATTCCCACTGCTGTAACTCAGGCCTCCTTACCAGAGGAGGGAACGGACCGTAATCGTACACGCTGGTCCAGTGTGAGTTAATGGATGTCACATGTCTTCGAATTTATAGTTTTAGGACATACCGGTTTCCTCACGATGTCTTCCTTTACTGTTGTGGAGTGCAGTGGAGATAAAATAAAATTGCACAAAGTTATGCGCCTGGCTTGGTTTGAACCCGTGACCTACAACTGTTAAGTCGGGGTAATTACCAACTGGGCCACTACTGCTATAGCATAAATAAATCATGGAAATGGTATTTGCTAAAATCAGACATTCCACTTCATTGAATATAGTCAAATTATTGCCTCAAAATCCACCCAATTCTGGGTGTTCACATGCTTAAGTATATTGCTATCCTAAGAATTATAGAAATACAACATAAACAGTCAGAATTAGGTTCGGGTCTGAAGCTTTCACCTTAAATGAAATAAATTAGGATTATATTAATATCCGCGGTTATCATCCGCATGTCTTCACAAGTTTCTGCTATACTTCGGTTACATTACAAGAAAAAACAGTGGCAACCTCGAAAGGCTCATTGTGCTGGTAAAGTAGATGCCCAATTCGTTGGTCCAACCTGATCCTCACCAATTTTGACTGTAGAGACTTGATTGTATGCAATGCTTTTTATATTGACAGAGATAGAAACAGATGGAGAAAGATCGTACAAGAGAAAGTGATAAAGCAAGGCTTCAACATTGAAGAGTGCGACACAAGGAGGAGGATATTAGGAATGTTATTGATATAACGTAGTTCAAGGGTAAGCAAATCTGATGACAGCTATCACTTTTTATGAAAAAAAAACTGTTCAAGTGCGAGGCGGACTCTTACTATGTAAATAATTCAGTTCCCAAATGGAGTCTCGAAGATTTTTTTTTTTGTGAACTAATAACAAAAAAAAATCAATTTTCTGATTTTTTCTTATACTTATGCTATTAGACCCGGCTTTATGCTAAATTTCAGGATTCTAGGTCAACGAGAAGTATCCTATGAATTTTGTTTCCCTTGAGAGTGTCGAAATGTACGTTTTTTTACTGCTATAAACGACCATATTTTTTTTTTCCCTTTAACTAAGAAGTTTGATTTTTTCGTAGCTTTAAGGGACCGCAAACCTAACTATACGATTTTAATTTTAACTCGATATCTCCACGCGTTCCTGAGATAAAGGGTC
The DNA here is from genome assembly GCA_949316375.1 of Mythimna vitellina. NCBI lineage: Eukaryota > Metazoa > Arthropoda > Insecta > Lepidoptera > Noctuidae > Mythimna > Mythimna vitellina. Next base: position 26,078,572 of record OX438688.1, on the reverse strand, counting down.
TTGACAGACAGACAGACAGAAGGACGGCCAACAAAGTGATCCTATAAGGGTTTCGTTTTTTTCCTAAAAAAGAACCCTAAGAAATACTTAAATTTGTCAGCTCTTTAGTATCTAAATTTCAAATTAATACTTATTAACTAAATAACTTATTAAAAACAAAATTTGTTCTTAAAATCAGTCTCCGTTTTTCATATATTTGATTAATCCGTGGACAATAGTGTGGGTTATATGTTTACCTATTTATCGAATAATTCTTTTGTATCTCCTTAACATGTAACTGTTTTTTTTGTCCCTAATAAATAAAATAAAAAAAATGTAATGTAATGTAAAGTATGTAAGAAAGAATCGCTAACTCTCAAAGTAAAATTATGAAAATCTAATGTTTACTGAGAAGTTGATAAGGTTTTATTTTCAAAAGAACATCTGAATTAACCAAAGCTAGGGTAAGTAGTAAAACAAAACCAGTAGATACGTATCATCGTTTTCTGAAAACTGATTTGCCATCATAAAGTTTTATTCACTATTTATATTTTCAAGGTGACCTTCAATAAGTCCCCACAACAGTCTAACTTCAGTCTTAGCTTTGTTTATCTAAATTGTAGGCATTTTTTTCAGATATTGTTCAATGGAATTATAAAAACGAAGACCTTTTTGTTGGTTCCTAAGTTACAATCTAGATAAAGATCGAGATAAATACAATGTTTCTGTCCTTTGAAACGCATTTTGTATCCGAAGGATAAAACAGTTTTAGCGGACAAAATTATTAAAAAAAATATATTTAAAAGATTCCTTTCAATTAGGACAGTATTATATTTTTAACATAATCAACATCACGGCTTCTCGGAAAGGGATTGATCCAATTTCAAACATTTTTTTAATAATATAATAGCTGCCGCCCACGGCTCCCATCACCCTTAAATTGATGCTTCCCACCCTTAAAACAAGGTTTCCAATATTACAATATATTATTATTATATTTCAATTGTTTTTATTTTTTCCATATGTATTTTTCTTTTAAACCAGGGATGGTATTAGAGAGAACAAAACAAAACAGAAATTATCAAATTGGTCTAAACGTTTCTAAGTTTTATTAGATGAATGCCAGTCGCAATTAAATTTTTTTTTAGTTTTTATTACTCTACTCTTTTATTACTAGCCTGAAAGCTCTAAACGGGGCAATTTCCGGACTTCACCTTTATCACATACGTGTATGAGTAGATAAATGAAGATATGACCGAAATATTAATGAAGTTGGCAAACAACCTAGGCGTGTATGATGTAACCGTCAAACCTAGTTTTAATTGAGTCTTGAGAAGGAAACTTGGGTTCGACGACAAACTGACAGGTTCCGAAAGCTATTAACGCTACCATCGTATTAATCATCTTTAGATAACTTTTTTATATCACTGAAAATCCGTGACTTGGACAGCCCAAAAAGCTGTTGGTAACCAACGGGCTTTTGGTAGCTTTCATATCCTAGAAAGATATAAATATATTATGACGGATGATATAGATAAATTGACATCATTCGTAGATCTTTGGCAGTTGTCACGGGTCGTCAGATGCCAAAAAGTCTGACCATCAGTATAGACCTCGGTACAGGCCATGGTCCGGAGCGAGGAGGAGTTGCGGGCGGTCCCCTCTTTCTGCGAAGCAGTAATGCTAGCAAAGGAGGCGGCTGATCGTGTGAGGCAACGGTCCTCTTGCCCCAACTGCCGCCGGGATTCGGATCCCGATTTCCGGCCACCGTAGGCGTGGGCATGCGGACGGCGAGCAATGGGTAGCCCGCCGTCCTACCGTCTGGTAACCGTCCGGACCGAGCCCAAGTCGTCGACCGCGCGTATTGTTCCACGCACGCCTCAGGGAGATGTTAGCAAATCGTAGGGGCCCAGCAGGGTCGAAGCCTATTGGGGCCATGGGTAATGTGAAAACGAAACCCGGGGCCCTGGGACGAAAGCAACGAAGGAACAGAAGTGTGTTTTTAGTCAATAAAAGTCAGACATTATCCCTCGTTCCGCCCAAGAGCGAGATTTGTCATTAGATGATTTTACCACCTAAAAAAAACATCAATATAGACTGATGGCCAGACAATACCCCTTGGACAGCCAAAGAGTATTGTATTACCCAGTAACTGAGTATCCGTTCGTATCTGATAGGCAGTCATTCAATTTTAAACACAGGTATTCAGCCGCATCCTGTTAGACTGAAAACCGGCAAGGCTATGGGAGGTGATGATGATATTCTATAACATTTTTAACCTGTGACATTAAATCTTTCTTTTGATAGGAATGGTTGTTAGGTGGTATTAAGAAATCGTGGTCGATAAAATTTTAAAATAAATTAATTCGTTACAAATAGTTACAGAACCTAAGAGTTCATATTGGAAACTTTATTGGGAGTGTCTCAAAATTTAAAATCACGGTCCTAATAATTTCAAATATTTTTCCATTTATTAATACAAAATTCATCACGTCCACGCAATTATATGAAAATATTTAAAAATCTCATATATCTCTCATAGATTTCATACCCACGTGAATACAGTATTTTATACTTCAAATGATTTTTCTAGTTTTGTAGCTATGAAGAACAGTGTCAACGAATCCTCAGCGGGGCTTCTGCTTAAAATTTCAAGGTTCATTTAAAACATAAAACCTAGAATACTTAACTCTTTAAAGAGCAAATACTTTGCCTAGTTTTTTGCCCAGCTTTTTGCCCATTATCATCATCTCAATCGATAGACGTCCACTGTTGGACATGGCATCCCCCAAATGTCGTCATAACGACCGGTCCTGTTGGTCTCGCTCTCTATTGGATTCCTGGAAACCTGACCAGTCCACCTAGTGGGAGTTCTTTGAACACTACGTCTTCCGGTACTTGATTGCCACTCCAGAACCTTTTGATCGACCATTTATTCTGCGAGTTTTTTTTTGCCATAAGCTCTATTCATGTTATCCCTGTAGAAATCAATGATTTATAGTAGAAACGTTAAACATTGCCTTAGGGTAATGACCCCCATTAATTCTGGAACTATCTTACACCCATTATTACAGTGACCAAACTATACATAGGTAATATGTTCATTACTACGCTAACCCTCTGGGATCAAATTGAGGTATTCTGTGAATTATACAGGTAACTGTTAATACCTTGACCAACCTTATTACCCTTTCCGGGAATTGACGAGTGATAGTATTGGGTTTGTATTAACATAGATTAATTTCGAAACGACCGATTTCATCTACTAATTTGTCAATTAATACAGTCTGTAGATAAATCTTGTTATGATCCAGATGTTCATGGATATATTTTATTTTATTTAGAAACAAGCATCTTTTACAAGTTGCCATACAACACGGTTTACGTTGCCACGTATGTTGTAAAGTGGTTTTAGCCCTAAATAACTAATTTTAGCTAAATTTATAGACTGACGAAGTTCGGGGGACATGGAAACACGAGGTCACTGAATTTTCAAAGCAAACTATTCGTAATTTAGTGATTGAAAACTCCCGCCACCTACGTCAATAATAAGTATTATTTGTTTTTTTTTAAAGCTTTTTGCACTTCATTGTACGCGTGCAGCCTATGGGTTTCCTACACACAAGCGGTTTAGAGTGCCCTCCGTATCCAATACAACAACGCGTTCAGGGCGGTGTTGGGGCTGCCCCACTTCTGTAGTGCCTCGGGCATGTTTGCGGAAGCGCGCACCGACTGTTTTCATACCACCATGCGCAAGCGGTGCGCATCCTTGGTGCGCAGGGTGCGGGGCAGATCCAATACAGTTCTGGCGATGATTGCTGGCAGAATTGATTGCCCTTATATCGGACATTGCTGTAGCAGACATGTTGCTAACTATGTCCGATAGTGTAAATGTATTTGCTTATGTGTGTGTTCTGTTTTGTGATTGTTGTATGGGTGCTATTAGTTGCCTGAAATAAATGCTTCTTTTTTTTATTATTATTATTTATTAGAAAAAACTGGGCAAGTGTGAGTCAGACTCGTGCACTGAGGGTTCTGTACAAACTTACCTATGTAAACAATTCAATTCCTGAATGGAGTCTCGAAGAATATTCCGAATCACATTTTTTTGTGATGTAACAAAACATTTACCGTTTTCAGATTTATTCCTATATCTGTTCTGTAAGACCTAGCTTTACACCAAATTACTGGATTCTGGGTCAACGGGAAGTACCCTACAAATTTTGATTCCCTTGAGACATATACGACCGTATCTTTTTTTAGTTAACTTAGAAGTTTGATTTTTTTCACAGCATCGAGGGACCAAAGATTTGAGTATATGGTTTTAATTTCAAATCAAAGTTTCCATTCGTTCCCGAGATAAAGGGTCTTGACAGACCGATAGAGCAACAGATGGACAACAAAGTGATCTTATAAGGGTTCCGTTTTTTCCTTTTGAGGTACGAAACCCTAAAAAAGGATACAGAATGCAAGGCACATTCCGCACCTGGTTGTATTATAAAATATCATTTAATCATATTTTTAAACGCTTCTTATTCGCGTATATTATGCATCTAGCAAACTTCAAAGCACCTATAGATATTATATAGAAAAGGGTAGAAAGTCCCCTAAACTTATCCAAAAGGGAGGTGTGTGCGTCTGATGGGCAGCATATACACCGATATAATAGTATAGTTATAATATTTATTAGTTTATAATGTTAGCATACGTATTTTATTATTATAAGCTACTTAAATTATTGTTTCTATGTTCTATTTGAATTATCAGTTATTTATTTACTGTGCACACCTATCACAGTGTTTTCTTTTGTAATCCAAAGGATAACTGGTAGTGATTGCGATGTTGGATTCAGTCCGCCTATGTACCACTGCTGTACATGAAGTTTAAATAAATAAATATAATTGTTGACATGTAGTTAACTTTTATGTGTATGGATTCTCTGGACTATATCGTTCTATTGCATATTTTTTTCAGTCTTTACCATCAGATGTGAATACAATATTGTAAAATCAGTCATTTTTTTAATAGAGTAACCATGGAGTTACTTGCCTGTTCTTTTCCATAGAAAACGAACAATTAAAACCGTGCACTACCTTCAGACGATTTATAAGTGCCCATGCATGTCTACGTGAAATAAAAACTTTTAAAATTTGAATTTTTTAAATTTGATGAGATCGTGGTCAAGAATGCGCATCAGGAATAAAAAAAACATTAATAACTTCTTGGTATATTTCATGTGCACAAAGCTTCGTTTCACGTCTGGACGGATTTTGATCTAATCCGAATTCTCTATATTGTGTGAACCGCTGTCATCTCTAACTCAGTTATCTTGAATGCCCGCATCCCGCCTTGTACGATCTGCGTGTATCGTTGACTGAACTTCGCGTCAGGCAACTGCTGCGTAGTTGTCTGGCATTATGCTGAACTGGACCTATTTGGCGTAGCCGTGAGACATATTTTTATTGTTAATTTATTTCTCGTTATTTTATTTTTTTATGTTTAATTTTAGTTGTAAATCAATTATTTTGTTGATTAATGAATCATGGTGTGCCAAATGAACATATTTTCTTTCTTTCTTTCTTTAACTTACCGACGCTACTTAATTCTATGTTATTTTACGAGGTTTCGGGTACTAAGTGATCATGACCACGATTTATTGCATGACTGGGCATAATATCGGCTGTAAAACAACGACCAAGAGGGAAATTCAGTTGTAAAGCCGGTCGTCCGTTCAGTCTTGTTCAATACCCCGGTCGTTATTGACCATCTACCACTAACCAATAGAGCGGGTGCTGGTATAGCGGTATCGGCTCCAACTTACGTAGGTACACTCACAATGGTCTGCGACAACTTCTGGTCATACGCACCTAGTACAGTGCGTTCCAAATAAGAATAGGATCGATTGCCACGTTGTGACGTCACGTCATACTGTCAAATCGCAAGACATTAGGCAAAATTAAAGAACTCAGAGATGAGCAAAATTGAAGAACAGGATTCTGATTAAACATTTTTCGTTCATAGTTCGTAAATAAATTTAATTTTAATTTTTTTTGTTTTGCTCACCCGATTAATTCCTCAATTTGACAGCATAACGTGACGTCACAACATGGCGATCGATCCTATTCTTATTTGGAACGCATTGTATGTGAGCTCTTTTTCTACTGTCTATATTTCATGTCAGTAAGAGTTCAGACACACAAGCGGTATGTTGCCAACGGCAGAGATAACTGCAGAATTTTACCTATAGTGACACTTGACACATACGACGGCTGCCGCCGATCTTCATTTGTTGGAATGTCGACGTGTGTATGAGCTCTAAGATGACCTATTTACCTTGAATATAATTGACTATCTTGCAGACCGTCTCTCCGTAGAACCAGACGAGGGTGATGGCCTTGCTGAGCTGAATAGGCATGCAGATGCCCGTCACCAACAGGTCTGCCGCCGACAGGTTCACCAGGAATATGTTCGTGACACTGCAACATAACACAGTATTTATGAGAACTGAGACAGAATTATAGAAGCACCGTAGAAGAAAAAGACCAACATATATTAGATTGCAAAAAAAATCCATGAAAAAAGAATATATACGCCTCGTTCACGCAAAACGGCTGAACGCTCAGCATAATGTCGTGTCCACACGCAAAATACGACGAGTCCACTGCGATGGTTTTCAGATGGAACAACTTTACCTTATGCTACTGAATATAATTGTTTAAATTTCCTTTTTCGGTTGCTAGTTGCAGCAATATATAAAGGATTGGTTTACGATGGCCGCAATCCAGGTTGAGCTAGGCTGGAGTTATAAAAGTGAAGTCACCTGACATGTAACGTTTTTCGGTGACGTGAACCAGTAGTGGTTACTAGTTGCCGCAAATCGAATTTGCCACCGAGTGTAGTATTATTTTTTTTCGGTGGGAAAATTATCCATTGACATCCCTCGCTCTTGGGTGGAGCGTGAGATAAGGTCAGACTTTTACTGACTAAAAACCCACTTCTGTTCCTTCTTTGCCTTCGTTCCAGGGCCCCGGGGTTATCTTTCGCATCACCCATGGCCATAGGTGGTTCGACCCTGCTGGGCCTCTACGGTTTTCCTAACATCTTGAGGCGCGCGTGGAACACTACGCACCGTCGACAGCTTGGGCTCGGTCCGAACGGTTGGACGGCGAGCTACCCATTGCTCGCCGTCCGCAAGCCAGCGCCTACGGTGGCTGGACATCGGGATCTGGATCCTGGCAGTTGGGGCGTGAGGGTCGTTCTCTCGCTCGTGCGGCCGCTTCCTTTGCTAGCATTACTGCCTCGCAGAAGGAGGCGACCGCCTGTCACTCCTTCTCGCTCTGGCACCCACACCGAGTGTAGTAGTAAGGTGAATTTATTAACTTTTTCTCTAAAAGAAGAAAAGTTAAAGTGTCAGCTAATGCTCCTTCACTAATTTTTTGAACGTTGGTAGCTATATGTACACTTCATTTCTATGGGTAATGGATGGGTATGGAAAGGTTTATCTATTTATTTTTTATTTTATTTTAAATAGTTTGAACAACGTGAGTGTGTCCGTGATATTATAGCGAGTCCTAACAAAATACCAGCACTGCGTTATTTATTGTTTTTAAATATCGCAGCTTACAGATTTAAGCGCCCTTTTAGCCTCGCGCAATAATTTTTATTTTTCATATGTATTTTTAATTTTAATAAGTTCTTGTGGGAGGCACCAATTTTATTTTATTTCTTTATTTTTTGTTACTTACATTGCTTTGTCTGCGCAGTTACAAAATAAAATGAAAATCGTAATAATGAAATCTACACTAATATTTTAAAGAAGTCTTTCTGGAAGTACTTTTCCAATTGCTACATAATTTTATTTTTCACCGATAGTAAACTGCTTTATTCTTGAGTGGCATAGACTATATTTTATGTACGCGAACGAAGTCGCAGGCTAAAGCTAGTAATCAATAAATTGCGAATCGCCTTTTGTCGCAACTCGGTAATCGCCTAAGGGTTTTTTAATATATTAAAGTTCATTTGTATGAACCACTATTATTAGAGTTTGAATGGACCAATATTATTAGAGTTTGAATGGACCACTATAATTATTAGAGTTTCTCATTTCTGGTAAAAGCGATATGATTCTCAATTGAATTGATAAATCTAATTAGGATGAATAAACATTATTTATGTTGTTGTACACTGACAACCTCAAATCTTTTCCTTTCGTTTCAGTCCATTCAAAGGTTGTCGGGTAGAAATTACCCAGACCGCCTATTGTACAATTATTTTTTATAAATGTCTGTTCTGTAATAAGTTAAACTGTGCAATAAAGAAATAAATATTATAATGCTTGTAAAACGCTGCAAAGTCAATTGATGTCAATTGACAATTCAATATATTTTCAACTAACTTTTGCATCCAATAGCCGCAACCGGCTCAAATGACAAAACAAAAAAAAAACTTTTGCATCCGGTTTCACACGCGTCAAAGTCATAGAGAGTAGAACGTACTTGATAAAAAGTATAGTATTTCCTATTCTAAGGCATTGTCTACCTATGTGCTAAGTTTTATAGAAATTCGTTCAGCCGTTCAAACCTACAGTGGTAATAGACAGACAGAGTTTCAAATTTATCATATTAAAAATGGATTCCTAATGACTGTTGATATTACGGTTAAAACTAAAATGTCTCCTAAAAAATCGAAGATATAGATTATACTATTACATAGGCTTTACTTATGTGAAAGTAGAAAGTTGTCCCTAAAGAACATACCCGGGATTAAAAATCTAATCCTATGCGTTATTCCAGGACACGGTCTAATCCGTGTGCCAAATTTCATCCAAATCTGTTCAGCTTTTCAAGCGTAATGAAGTACTGACATACACAGACATACTTCCAAACTTTTGCTTTTATAATGTCAGTTTAATAATCACACAGTGAGGAAACCATTCGTGACATCCACCAACACGCCAACCCGCATTGGGTCCGCGTGGTGGGTGACCTCGCTCGTTCCCTCTCCTAAAGAGAAGGCACGAGTCCCAGCAGTGGGAACACTAAAAGTTCGGTTATTTGCATAAATTCTTAATAACACACAAAATATTAAAACGAATATTTCGCTTCACCAATATTTGTAATTTATTTACCAATCCTATTCTACATTCTTTTGTAAAATAATAAAATGAAAACTGTCCAAAGTAAAATTAATCTTCTTTACATTGAAAAGGCACGATCAGTAAAATGGAATTAAAACCATATAAATATTATTTTTTCCATATGAATACGTAACTACCCTTCCGATTTAATATTGAGATTAAAATAATAAGCGTTAAATTGAATGCACTGCAGTATTGAGTAAATTTAATTTGAATTCATGGAATTTAAATGGGATACGGTTTCCAACGATTATTCGGTTTGGCAATTTTTTGTAACAGTTTTAAAATCCCAAAACTACACTATAATTGCTGTAGGATAGTGCGGGTGACAGATGTCGGATTCATACAATGTAGCTACCTAATCTTTTCTCTGATATCAAAGATGCATATTTTCGTCCTGCTGTCAAGGATGACTTGATGATGGGTAGGGACCCATCATCATCATCTTCCTGCCCTTGTCCCATGTTATTTGGGGTCGGCGCAACACGTTTTTTTCCTTCCACCCATGCTATGTAAAAAATCTTTAGTATAAGCTAGGCCCTGTTACAAGACTAAAATAGACGGAGACCACCCTCACGTAAATCACATCAAAACTTTCACCGAAAGGGAGCCGCGCCTATATTCACGGTATTTTTGCGCCCCCAAGATAGTATCGAGAAACACAAAGTGTGGTTGGTAGCCGGGGTCGGGGTCTCATCGGCTGGGGCGTGAGGACATTCGTTCCTACACGCATGCGGCCTCGTTCTTCGCTAACTTTACTGAAGGAGACGACCGCCTGCCATTTCTCCTCGCTCTGGACCATAGCCTGAACCAGGGCTTGACGCGAGAGGTCGTTACCGCCGATTGACACGAGGACACGGCGGTGCTCCACCCAGGCGGGGTACACCTCCACCGTATGCTCCACCGTATGCTCCGCCGTGTCCTTCGGACGGTCTACACAATGGTGACACCCGGGCGTTTCTTCCGCTTAAATCCGACGCAAGAACCTCCCGAATTTACCATGACCGGTTAGGAACTGCGTCATGCGGAAGGAGGAGAAAAGTAGGGGAGGACGCCGTGATGCCTATTCAGCCTCTCCTCATGGAAAGACCGCTGCAGATAATTGTTCCAATCCTTTGATATTCGCGGTATAAATTACGAGACGAAACACTTAGTCCAGACCGTAGAGGTGTTAACAACATAAGGGTAGACACTCGCCGTACTTCGAGTTGTCTGGTGAAAGAAAGGCGAAATATAATAAAAAACATTTAATATTTATCAAAAGAGAGTCGTGCCTAGCAAGAAATTATGACTGCAACTTTGCGCTGTCAAGAAAGTAGCGAGGAACGTGAAACGCATTTTTCCTCTGACATTGAGTGGAGAATCATTAAAATGTTACTGAATCCAAAGAGAAACGTGGTTAGTTTATTTTTGGATAAAGTAACAAGAATTTTATTCACAAATTCTTAATTTTAAATTGAAGTGGCGATAGGGTGCGTGCGCTTCTCCTCTTCTTATTTTTTATAGCCGTTGGCGTCGGGTAACACAGGGACACACTGGATCACAGGAATATTAAAAAAAAACTAATATCTATGTACTGTATTCTCATCCAAGCGAAGCATTTTAGTGTTCGAAAACCGAACACGAACGAAACCACCAATGCCATCGTAATTGACTTGTAACTTTTAGCAGTCTGTTGTAGCCAGTTAGTTTTATATATCTCCTGTATTGAAGTGTTAAATATATGTGAGTTGTCACAAAAACTACTATTAGACTTATCTAACAGTGACCAACAAATACATTTTTTTTCTTCATAAATCTCTGTCACTTCGGCACTTGAAATAAGTCTTATAGCTACAGAGCGTAAGCTACAGAGCGTGCCAGAGAAATAGACATGCAAACATAATTATTTATAAGTACAGTCACGAACAATGAGATATATCTACACAACGTCATCATTGGTCCTAAATTATCTATTTGATGCGTAATTAAGGATAATTTGTCGTACACTTATTTCTTGAATAACAGAAGTTACGATAGGTAGAAAATGTTACAATGTATAAATATCTTTTTGATTGTACGGGTGTTTTTAATATCATGCGGATTATATCACGCATACGGGATCGCCCCGCACGCGTTACTCTCGCTAATGTCCTTTTCATACAAGAATTTATTGTAATACGTGGAATACGCAGACCCCCGCGTGCGTGTGCGCTTCTATGAAAACCAATGTGCATTTTACTATCATACGATGTGCACGCGCGCGTATAGTCAATAAAAAATCAAAATTGATACGGAACGTATTGTAATTGAAGTATATCTGCGGCTTTGACACTTTAAAAATTTAGTTCGAATGTACTTACCTTAAAGCGATAGTTAGGCGTTCCATAAGGTGGATCGAAATTTTTCTCGAATCGTATTTTTGTAGCCTGAGCTTAATCGTTCCTAGCAATTTATCAAATGTACGAATATATATTCAAAAATAACTCGTAAAGTTCCATTTATTCATTCATAATTTGCCATAGTGACGACGTTCCTCCTTTCCAATAATAACGTCAAAGTCAAAGTCAAAGTCAATTCAAAAGTTTTTTATTTCACATATGCCTACATGAGCACTTATAAAACGTCAGAAGCTAGTGCACTGTGATTTTGTTTTCATAATCTGTTTCTTGCAATTTTTTTTATTGTTGACTGCGATCCCACCATATAGTAAGCAATAATACAGTAAATTATGTAAATGATTACTAACTTTCTGAGTTTGTCGTCCATTGTGCGCAACCATAAAGCATAGTAACCCACAGAAAACTAGATCGTAGGCTAGCATGTCTCACGCTGCGTGAAAAAATCTGCACGATATTAAAAACATCCTAAACATAATTATAATCACTGGCAAATAAAACAACAAGACTAAAGCAAACGTCAAAGCGGCTGATGACACAACGGAAACACGAGTCAGTGTAATCAAAAAACAAGTGATTTTGTATTACATTATAAAGTTAAGTCAAGTTGTTAGTTTGTAAGTCAAAACTTTTTGTGAGATATCTGATCGTTATCATTTGAGAATCCCGAACACTCCCCCCCTAAATCTGGAGAAAGTAATACGAACAATCAACCAAATTAATGTACTCGTCTATCCTTCTGATATCTTGATCAGGAAATTTACAGGAGCTGAATAAACTTCAATGCCAGATCAAGTTGTTGGAGAGGATAGTCTTCCGAATCAAAACACGACCCACAAGGTCACAAGTTCAGTGAAGTTTATTTACCAAATTACGATCCCAACAAGTTATAGCAACTGAGGAATGGTGTAAACAAGTTTTTTTTTTTAGGTACTCGGGATCGGAATCTCGGCGGCGGTTAGTGCGTGAGGACCGTTGCCTCACCCGATCGGCAACGGTCCTCAAGCGCTTACCGCCGCCACTGCCGCCGGTCGCCTCCACGACGACAGGGCGGTGCACTGCCCAGCCAGGGCACACCTCCACCGTATGCTCCACCGTGTCCTCCGGACGGTCCACGCAATGGCAGCACCTAGGAGTTTCTTCCTCACGAATCCGGTGCAGGAACCTCCCGAACTTACCATGTCCAGTGAGGATCTGCGTCATGCGGAAGGTAGGGACGATTCTAATCACCATGCGAGATTGTTCTAATTTGTTGCTTTGTTGAACAAAAGACATAACATTATGTTGACTTACAGATCATAATTTATAAAAAATATTATGCAGGTACCTTAATCCTCATACATCACAGATGTATGGATCGATGGATGAACGGATTGATTCACTCGACCTGGAACTAGATAATTATCTAGGTAATTATATTGCGTACGCTATTACAATTCGGAAATATACTTTGAAACAAGCTAAATACTGCGTTTAGTTTCAAGAATTTCCTTAATGCTCAAACGGAACTCATAGTCGAAGGTGTAAATATCTGACATAAGACCAAAGTTTCACCAAGTTGAACTACTCAAGTCAAGACTAAAATCATAAGCTGAAATGTTTGCAACTTTGGCGAACTGTCTTAAGCGACCCGCCAATGCAATATTAGATGAAACTCGCGCTAAACAAACAAAGTCAACCGCTAACAACTACGATGTCTTACATTGCTTTTGAATGGAGTTTGTGAAAACTGCAATAAACCGGGTCATTCGTACTCATAAGAATAAAGAAAGAGAAACACAATTTGAGAAGACTTCTATGCCTGCTTCAAAGAACTATTGCAAAAAATATAAACAGTCTAATCACGTAAATACACAAATACGTGCGATCGACCGCATATTTTTTTCATTTCCGACCAACTTCAAAAATGCACGGTGGCGTAAATAGAGTCCACCAGCATATAAGTGTGTCCAGGTCATTGCCACTCAATTACTTGGGTTGGTTGGTCGTTCATCTGAATAACTTACTTACTTAAATAATAAGACTTTACTAAGGGATAGAATGGTCTTATTTTTATTTTGACCTCTGCAGGAGTCGCAATAAAATAGAAGATATATTATACTTCTTTCATCTATAGAGGTAACTGATTATTATCTATTTTTAATAATATATTTTCAATTGTTTCCTTATAAGAAAAAGAGTGAACCATCTGCCAGTACCCTTTTTGCTTATGCGACATCACTTATTTTAGTTGGAAGCCTAATTGCTGGACTTAAAGTACACCTACCAAAAACATTTCATGTAAAATGTTGCCAAGACAACCACATAAGGTTTGCCTTGTGAAAAAGATATCAGATCATAAATAGAGCCAATCTTCTGAATCTACACGGCCTAACTCTACCGACCCTAACTCCACAAATTTTACATATCAGTAAAATTACTCGTCTTGGCGGAAGCACTACCGAGCCCCCAGATAAAGTTAATTTCATGGTTTATACGCAAAAATATTTTTGAACATGTAGATTTACGACGTTGAATTCACATTTTGTTTAAGATAATCTTTTACCACGTTGTAGCGTAAAAAACATTTTGGTTTAACGGACGATTTTACACCTCGAGTTGAGAAAGTTATGGTGGTAATAAATATACAAAATATATGAATTTGATTTTTACACCAATATTTTATACTTAGAGTGACTTTTTGCCAGAATATTTTTTAAGTCGTATAAACGTATGTCGATAGAGAAAAAAAGTCTGAGAAGAATGGGTACATAACACATTTTCGGCAAAATGGTTTATACGCCAATTGAACCCAAAGGTATCGATTTCATTTGTTTATTAATTTACAGTTGCTGAATATTATGATTGTACTTTTATTTTTTTACTTCTCTACGTTGACGACTAGTTATTGTTCCAGCCTATATACAACATGGAATATAATAAACGCACATCCTGAAAGAATTATGTTCCGAATCAGTCACTGAACCAAATTAAGCTATTTTTAAAATAGGTATTTTTCAATACACTTCCTTGATAACTGACTCTTATGACACTACGATTAGGTTCAACATGCCATGTATATCATCCCTTATGTATTTTTTTTTATGTTTATATATACAAATTAAAAAAAAAAACTTATATGTATAAACAATGGTTTATTTCTTTCCTATTTCGTAAAGAGGCGGATATTTTTAAGGTATCAAATTTATGAAAATTTAAATTGTATTTATGAACAGAATATCATAAATAATGATAAGTGCCAGGCCAGTAGTAAGTTGATTCCAGTGGTTCGGAACCGGAAGCCGCATAGTTCTCGGTGAGTCAGAACTGTCTGTGTTGATGCTCTAGTGCCAGCCCGACGATTTTACTGAACATGATGTTAGGACGCGCAACAGAAAAGAAAGAAAAGAAAACGACTTATTACCTAAGGTGAAGTCTGTTGGGTGAGATAACAGACTTTGAAAATTCAATTGTAAATAATGTTCATTAGTAACCAAAACTCTATTCTGGGAATTATTAATTTCCACATCACCAGTATGAAAAAGAAACGTATAAATTCTGTCAACGACCAGAGTTGAAAGAATTTATACGTTTTTTTTTGTGAGTATCGTTTTTTCAAATGAACTTACGACACTAAGAGCCAATGACATCAATGAAAATTAATAATAATAATCCTTTATTATCAGGCACTACTGAACTATACTATTACATACGAAGTGACGGCGTCGTGTTCCACTGTGAGGTCGGTATCCTTCCATGAAATCGTCGATACACGATGCCCTTCGGTCAAAACTTTCCTTTGAGGAAGGTCTCCAAATGGTGAGTCGGCACCCGCACCACAAACGACTTGAAATTAATGTTATGGCGCGGCTCCAACTACACGACTCTCAAAGTCCAATATTAATAATATTTTTATTTCACATAAGCCTACATGGGCACCTATAAAACGTCAGAAGCTAGTGCACGGTTCCAAATTGGTCGTTTCGTATGGAGAAGAACCGGTAAGAAACTACATGGTTACTTTTAAACAAAAATGGTTGTTCTTACAATATTTCCATATTACAGTATTAATAGATATTATGTAAGAACAGTGTCGACCAGTCAATATTGTACCGAAAAACACAATAAAAATAATCATATTAAACAAAGTGAGTTGTAATAGGAAGTAATTTAAGAAATCGTGGAGTCACATTCACATTATAAAAAAGAGGCTATATAAAATAAAAAAGGAAAATATATTTATTTATTTATATACTAGCGACCCGCCCCGGCTTCGCACGGGAGCAACGCTGATTACTTCATAGTATAAAACAAAGTCGCTTTCCGCTGTATGTACCTATGTACGCTTAGATCTTTAAAACTACGCAACGGATTTTGATGCGGTTTTGATCAGCATCTGTGCGAAGCCGGGGCTGGTCGCCAGTACTAATTATGCTACAGAATGTCTTTATATACATTCACAGCTTTTTTTTGTCATTAGATAATACAAATATGTTTTCTTTTGGTCATTGCAAAAGATATCTTTACCGGAAATTGTAGCCGTTTAAATTAGAACGGTAAATCTGATGGTACCAGAAGAATTTGGGGAATAAAACAGCAAAGATTAGAAGCATTTTACTTCAAATAAACCATTTACAGGCACTTTTGAAATGTCAAGATGTCAGTCAGTCAAAACAAAAACTTATTACAAAAATCAAAATAACCGACTTCACTAAAAAAACACTAAAAGGATCAAAATAACTTTAATTTCGGAAGTCGGTGTTTCTCGGTATTGTTAATTTCTTATTTAACACCAACTTGTTTTTTATTTCACACTTTTTAGTTGCGATACACTTATAACCAGAGTGCCTATTTCTCATGACAATTCAAATTAACCCAAACACTGCTAGGTTTCATTGTTTTATTATGAAGTTCCTGTATCTGCATTCCACCTACCGGCTCCATCATCGAATCAGTTCGATAGTACTTTATAGCCAAAGTGCATTTCATGACAATTCTAATAAGCGCAAACACGGCTAGGTTACATTGATTAATTACGGAGTTCCAGTGCCTACCTTTCGACTCCATCATCATCATCAGTTCACTTCGATGATACTATTTTCAACATAACTATTCAGAACCATTTATTTATTTGTATTGTCATAGTCGCTTAACTATCTTCATTGTGATATCTATGTGAGTATGAAGTTCCGTTGGCTATTTCTGGTATTCTTCATCAGTTCCACTCCATCATATGTTACTTTTTAACTGTAAATGCTTAAGTTTTCGCGTTGCGTTAAGGTTGCCTATAATATTTTAGGAGTGCCCTCGATTCCTCATGGATCACATCATCAGAACAGCATTTAAAAAAAATGGGACCAATCGGAAAACATGTCCTTGATAAAAATAAAAAAAAGTTTTGCAAATCGGTCCGTAAACGACGGAGTTCTGAGGTAACACACATAAAAAAAATAAAAAAAAAACATACAACCGAATTGATAACCTCCTTCTTTTTTTGGAGTTTGTTAAAAATGATGCTAATTGCACATTTCAAAGCGTAGACCTCTATGGAGAAGTGTTCCATGGACACACATCTTCTCCGGTACCACATCCAGTGAGTATTGTGCACTCTATTATGACAGTTTTTAGTCATTTTACCAGCAAACGCGTGCCATTGCGAAGTTTAGATGGATTCAAGTTTTTTTAATAAAATAACAGGACAACCTACTTTCAACACCATTTTATGAGGACGGTCCAGACGGGTTCAAAGAATTAAAAAATTCTAAAAACAATTTTACAAAAAAAAAAAACTGACATCTCTACAAAAAATGGGCAAGTGCGAGCCGGACTCGCGCATTGAGGGTTCCGTACAAACTTAGGTACTTACTATGAAAACAGTTCAATTCAAAATTGAGTTACGAAGATTTTTCTGATTCGCAAAAAAATTTTTTCTATGACGTAACTACAAATTTATAGTTTTCAATTTTTTTCCTACACTTTTGCTATGAGACCTTGCTTCATGCCAATTTTCAGAATTCTAGGTCAACGGGAAGTACTCTGTGAATTTTTATTCCCTTGAGAGTGTAGAAATATACGTTTTTTGCGAGATGAACGTCTGTATCTTTTTTTTCGCTAACTCGAAGTTTGATTTTTTCACAGCTTCAAGAGACCTCTGCGGTCTCTTGAAGCTGAGCAGTTTTAATTTCAACTCGATACCTTCACGCATTTCCGAGACGGAAAGACAGACTAACAACAAAGTGATCCTATAAGGGTTCCGTTTTTTCCTTTTTAGGTACGGAACCCTAAAAACAATACACTAAAACGATCAAAATAATTTTAATTTTGGAAGTCGGTGTTTCTGGTATTGTTTGCTTGTTATTTAACAACGACTTCCGGAATTAAAGTTATTTTGATCGTTTTAGTGTTTTGTTCTTTAATTGTAGAGAACTTGGTTATTTTTTTCTTAGTAAAAAAAAAAATATTTCCCACTTTAAAGTTGCGACACATTTATAGCCAGAGTACCTATTTCTCATGACAATTCGAATTAATCAAAACACTGCTAGGATACATTATTTTATTATGAAGTCCCCACACCTCCCGGCTCCATCATCAAGTCAGTTCGATAGTATAGGCAAAGTGCATCTGATGACAATTTTAATAAGCCCAAACACGGCTAGGTTAGATTGATTAATTACGGAGTTCCAGTGCCTATTTTCCAGCTCCATCATCATCACCAGTTCACTTCGGTGGTACCATTTTCAACATAACTATTCAGAAACATTTATTTATTTGTATTGTCATAGTCGCTTAACTATCTTCATTGTGATATTTATGTGAGTAAGAAGTTCCGTTGACTATTTCTGGTCTTCTTCATCAGTTCCACTCCATAAAATGTTACTTTTTGACTGTAAATTCTTAAGTTCTCCATGAAAATACCGAAATCACTATATGGTTGCCTATAATATTTGAGGAGTTCCCTCGATTCCTCATGGATTCCATCATCAGTTTTTTTTTTTTCGAAGTTGGTTAAAAATGAACAGCTTCCAAATCGAGAACAGTATCGACCAAGTAGGATATTTGTGTCGGCGCATCAATCTTTCAAAGAATCAAGTTATTTACCGAAACCGCTAAGTCCCTGTATTTTAAATCTGTAATATCTTCGAAAATATTCATTTAAATTACACGCTGTAACGGGCTATATAGATCTATATGAAATGCAAAATTTATTTAAGGTACTTAATCGGATAAAGATTAATGCTGTATTGCTTAAAATCGTTTCGTAAATAAACCATTATTTCTCGTAAAAAGTAAAAGAATAAAAAATGGTTCTTGTGGGTTACACCTAAAAGATAGACATATACCGTCGCGGACTTTTTTGTAGACCTTTTTAAGGTGTACAATACTGTAGTACATTATTTTGATCTATCTCTTAGGGTTCAGCCAGCGTTTGCAATGTAAGTGCAAAAAAATGTGTTTATTTACGACATCACATTTGAAACCTCTAAAATCATCAGTGTTCCTTTACTATATTGTGCATGTATTATACACATAAACCTTCTTCTTGAATCATTCTATCTATTAAAGAAAACCGCATCAAAATCTGTTGCGTAGTTTTAAAGATTAGTGTATATATAGGGACAGACAGACGCGAAAAGTGACTTTATTTTATACTATGTAGTGATACTTTATTGCATACCAAGTTACAGATTTACAAATTGAATTGTAATACAATATAAAACATACAATTGGCAAACATACAATATGATAACTTAAATCCAGTTTTCCTTTACGCGTAAATACTCCACGATCTCCACAGCCTTCGTGGTGTGATGTAGCCTCGAAACGTACAGCTGCGTCGTAGATATTGTTGGATGCAGCAGCATGTTGGGTCCTGCCAGCGCGGTACCACACTGATTCTGACAAGTAGGCTTCTTTTTCTCTACCTTAGTGAAGCCATTCTCATCGCTCTGCTTGCCCCCTTTCGTTTTACTTTTAAATTACATTAATAGCTTAGTGACCTTAGTGATAATATTCCTGAGATAATTTTGAAAGTGGCCCTAACTAACTGGTAAGGACCATTTGAGCTCCACCCTGCTAGGTAGACCAATTAGGTAGGTAGGATAAAAGCTAATAAAGTTCTTTCCAAATATTTCCGCGGCCTGTACGTTTCTAATGACTTACGTTGTTTAGAAATACACGTGTGATTTAAATAACACGTACGACTAACCTAATAAGTCAAAATCCAGGTAATCTCGTCACACATAATTAACGGTTTCGTATCAAGGACAATATACAGCCTAATGATATTCTCTTCCTCACCACTAATTAACCAAGTGATTAGGTGTTAGGTATTAGGCTTGAATCAAGGAAAATTCAAAAGCATAGATTAAAAAATAAACTGGTTAATACATACAAAACATTGCTTATTTAAGCCGCTGGGTCACTTGGACTGTCATAAAATGGCAAAAAAAAAATAATAATATAAAAACCGGTTACTTAAAAAAAATATTTTAATAAAAACTGAAAAGAAAAAAAAAACTATTACATTCATACATATAACATACTCGCGAAAAACATAACCTTCTTGCAGTAATGTAAAAATCCAGACTCTGTTACTAATAAACAGATATGGTATTTATTTATTTATTATATTTTAAAGAAGGCTTACAGACTAACAAAATAAGTGATACAAAAAGTATGATATTTTCAAATCGCTAATTACAAGCCTCCACATGTAGACAAAAAAAATAATTTTTAAAGTAATATATCGTGATGGAAAGTACATATCACAATTAATTTTTTATTCCCCCCCCCCCCTAAACCCCTACCCCCCCCTAACCACTAATAATTTGTCCAAATCTTGAATCAAAGAACCTCAATGGTAAGGCATGTGCCAGACCAACGAGGATTCACACAAGTATCTGTATTTGAGGAAGTAACACTCTTAAAATTGAAAATAGTAAGTCTATTAGGATAATTTTATTTCTGCATTAAAATAAGAATTATAGACAAGTAAAAGAAATGTGAAAAGTATTGACTGCATAGATATAAATCAGGAACATTCTAAATGTTATTGTGTTGGCTTCCTTCCAATTTCTACTGATGGATTACTATTATCCATTATATTTTTGGAGGCGATAACATGTGGCTGTAAAATCGAATATGAATTTATTCAACATTTTAAAATACAAACTCACTCTCAAAACTTCTAAATAAATAATTCAAATAAACCGTTTACAGGCACTTTTGAATTGTCAATAAGTCGGTCAATGAGAAAGATGACTCGAGAACTTCTCAGTGTGAAAAATCTCAGTGGAGAAAAATGAGCAAGAAATTCCATGCACACTCTTTTAAATCATATTATAACAGAAATAATGAGACATAATATTTTTCACATCTATTTTGTGAGAACAATGTAATACATAAATAAAATAAAACAAAACAAGTCAAAATGTCTCAACTGACTGCCTGAACATGACACTTGTATCAGTACTACTCAGCTCAAGTATTCTGAAGGGAAAGTCATCGTTTATACGAAGGGCTAACACAATTTTCCAGGAGCGGTCTTCCCGTTTAATTGTAATTTAGGTGTATTCAAGGCTCTGGCCTTCCAAGAGCATTAGTCTGCTAAAAGCCTATAATTCACTCAAGTGAATAGTAACCCTTCACCATAAATTACTGCATCACTGCTTACCACACCTGATTCAGGTGAGATTGCAGTCAAGCACTAGTTTATGTCAATAAAAAAGGTGAGAGAAACTGAATGATCAGACATAAACCAAAATATCATTTTTGATTCTAAAAATATTTTTTTTTCCATTTTTAAACAATCAAAACTTATTTTTACACCGATTTGAAAATCCCTGCACCCCTAGCCAAGTTGATAATCTGCAATCGTTAACGCTAGTCAAAAAGTAATCAAATGTATGGGAATGACATCATCTCAACCTTAAGTCACGTGGTCAGAACAAACGAATAGAAAATTCGTAGCCAAGTTCACATCGTTCAAAATTATAGAATGAATTTTTATCGTTTCTACAATGATCAACACTACATCCTTTGTTATTGTAGAACGAGCGGCCGACTCAGGCGCGTCAACATGTCTACCAACTCATCGTTTTCTACAATTGCTGACACCGAGGCGTTACCGATTGGAGGTATGGAATTCGACACGAAACGGTTATAACTTGGCTAGGGGTGCTGGCCAGCATATTTTTCAATATTTGCGTCGGCTAATAAAAATTTGCAATGCGTTTTTATTGTGTACTTCTGAAAATCAAAATAATAAAATCAACTTGGGATCGAAACTCTTGGGCCGTGGGGTCCAAGTGCTCATACGTTTTTTAAAGAATTATCCAAACGCTTAGTTGACACTTCGCGTGACTAAAGGGCTGGCTTTTACCTTGGTCAGAGATTAAGCATTGCCATACAACGTGGCAATGCCACCAGCCTTTTGGGCACACTTGCTGTCGACCGCGATGCGGAGGATTATGACGCCATATTTTAGCTAGTAGTTTTTTTCTTTAGTGTATACACAGTTTTAATAAGTTAAGTGTTTGTATTGAATAAAATAAAATAATAAAACGCTTTAAGTATGTGTGTTTTTTTAACATGATTTAGAACTCATAAAAACATTATTTTCAACGTTCACATTTTTTTCGTTTGGCTTTTTTACCTTTATGTTATACTGGATGCGTTCGTCCTCCTTGCGTTTTTTAACCTCCATGCTAAGGGCCATGACCCCGATGAATACCTTTTTTGTGGACTATATTTCGCAATGTTATCCTATCTTCAGCAATCTGGATGGCGTTGCAGAGTGTCGTCTCCAGTCTAGCATGGATTTGGCCTGACTGACGTATCCTGCTTCTGGGCGTTTTTCCATCTAGTTTTCCTGTCAGCAATAACTTTTACAGGTTACCGCCTCTTTTTCTGGCTATTATATGCCACACAAGAATCTTTGAATACTTTAGCCATATGCTAAAACAATCACACACACACCCACAGACACACAGACAGTATTCAAAGTTTCTTCTTTAGCATATGGTGGGATGCGATGGTGCTATGGTGGATATGTTGATAGCATAGCATAACATAATCAACCTTTTGATGTTTCCAATGCTGGGACTCAGACTCCTTTCTAGGAGAGGAAATGGGCCGTAATCCATCACGCGGGCCCTGTGCGAGTTGTTGAATGTCACATGTCTTCGAATTTTTTGGTTCTAGGACATCCCGGTTCGCTCACGATGTTTTCCTTTACCGTTTTGAGAGAAGTGGTATTGAAATAAATTACACAAAGTAATACACCTGGCTGAGTTTGAACCCGTAACTCGTAAATCGAGGCCATTACTACTCGGCCACCACTGTTTTTGCATATGAATGTGTTCACAAATATTTGAAATCACATTCACAAATCACTTAGACCGTTGAGATCAATCGTCGAATCCGACTCGGCTGGGCAGCGTTCGGGAAGCTGCGCAGGCCTCATTAGAAGACTTAAAGTCACCCAAAGGGCAATGCAAGGTGCTATATTCGGAGTGTCCTTGCGTGATCGAATCAGGAATGAGGATATCCGCAGGACAACGAAGGTTACTGACATAACACGAAGAATCGCCAAACTAAAGTGGCAATGGGTAGGGCACATTGCTCGCAGAACGGATGGCCGTTGGGGCCGAAAGTCCACCTCCAAGGCCTGGGCCTCCCACAAGGTGGACCGATGACCTGGTAAGGGTTGTGGAATTCCGATGGATGCGAGACTCACAGGACTGTTCATTGTGGCGACACTTGGGGGAGGCCCATGTCCAACAGTGGACGTCTTTCGGCTGAAATGATGATGACTCGCTAAATATTCTCCAGCGTTTGACGGTTCATAAATAGTTCGCACAAAATTATGGTGTCTTTGAAGGTGAGTTACTTTGTACAATTTATTAGTTTCAAATATTTCAAAAATTTCACTGAATTTATTCATTTAAAAGCCGCATCTATTCTTCTTCAATCACTGTTTGAAACAAAACTTCATTCTCGAAACTAATTAACAATATTGAAATGGATGTTTTTTGATTAAACTTTCCTTTTGCCATCCTTTTCTAACATACTTGATCAGACTATTTCTATCCCTTTCCAAGGTCAAAAAGACACATTGACTGGACTTCTTAATGCCTGAAGCCCGTTCGGATGCTTGTTCCGTGCAGGAATCGAACTCGCGCCACGCAGCTAAGCAGGCAATTCTTGAACGCACCAACTGTGACGTCAAAACGTATCAATTTCTTCTAGATTTACGTTGATTTGCGAGACAGATGTTTCATCTGCTCTTTTTTACTAAGTTTTAAATTTAACCGTGAATAACATGTTATTGTTTGTTTTGTTATTGTTACATTTTTGTTTTCAATAGCTCTAAATTATTGTACAAGGAAAACGCAATTGATTCCACATTTCGTGATCGAAGAAAAACATTATTTAAAATAGAATCGTAAATAAATACAGGAGATGAAAAGAATAAAAATACCTATAGACAACAAATACCCATCTACACTTCGTTCGGCTTTTTATGGAGCTTAAGGCCATCACACAAGATGAAAATGCTATAAGGTATCCCAAGAGAGTATCAGCAAAAGGCTGTAGTCAGGAGATACCTATACCTATTGATAGAATATTGTACTTTTATAGTGTTATTTGTTTTGTTGAGTTTTTGAATTTTTGGTCATAATTTTTTGGGTTTTTTTTTTAAATTCTTGTTTTGTAAAACACAAATATAAAACTCACGAAGCTTTTATTTATTTATTTCTTAAAGTTTAAATGTAGTGTGTTTTTGTAGTGTAAACCCTTAAACATACATTTTTATCTGGTGATCTAATTCTGAGCTATGAGTAGTTTCCTTAAGTTGATGTTTTGTGTTTTATAAAAGGTAACCACAGCTTGTAGCTAAATTGCTAAAAAAAAATCTTGATATTTTAGCTAGAAACTGAGTTCAATTTGAATTCAATTAAACAGCACTCAAAAAAAATATGACCAATACCACCTAATTAATTTATATAATAAATAAAAGTGATTTTTCAAATATTACAATCTAGCTGACCCGACGAACTTCGAACCCCATAATAGTCAACGAATCTAGTACGTATATCTTTCGATATAGTCAACCGACTGCGATAAAACAAAGTTTAATATATGAATATACATACAATTTTGGTGTATAACAGTTATCTACATCGATTTCGTACACATGGTGCGCGCACAACTAAAAACTTCTACAGATTTATGTGTATAGATAGATATCGGGGAACGTATCTACGTCATATATGAAAGTACACCGTGTGACCTCTATTTTGCGAAAAAAAAACCATTTTCCAGCGTACTGTCATCATCATTTCAGACTCTATTGAGTTCCAATATAATCAACTGTAGTTCGATATTATCTACATTATGTCAAGCCACACTAACCCTGCTTACCCTACCGTAGACTTTACCCATTCAACCGGGAAATGCGTAATTTGAACTACGATGTGGGTTCCAACAGGAATAAGCAATTCCTGTGAATATTTTGTGGGTTTCCGTTCAAAAGAACAGTGGTTTTCATCAAACCCGAGTTTTGTATTCAAAATTTGTATGTGTGGTTATATTCGCATTGTTGTCCGTATATTCATGCTCAATAAAAGGCACTCATTTATGCTTTGTTTTAGTTATGTGGTTCTCATTTATTTCATGGAAAGCTTTAATCCTATTAATAATATAAACGTGTGGGATTGTGGATCTATGATATTATAATTTCAGTATTCGAATGTTTGTTCATTAACAAGCTTCAAAGGCGGAATGGATTGGATTGAATTTGACACATAGGTAAATAGACCGTGGCGTGGATAGGGAACATATTTGATATTTCCTCTGAATAATTTTTGACTTTCGCTAGAGTGAATCCGCTGGCAATAGCTAGTTTTTCACAAATAATATCCGCTGCATTATTCAGTTCTTTAGTAGTTATATTTTTACGATAATATATATCATTATCGAGTTTATGTTCTCATGATTTTTAGAATACGTTGTAGGTACGGCTTTGTTGATATGCAAAACTTATTCCATCAGAAAGGTATGCAAATTACATGATTGTATAGTATATTTCCATTTTCAATGCATACCTTTATCATTTTGGTACAAGATTCGTATCATATTGGTAGTAACATGTCATCTGTCGCCTGTAATTTATTCAAAAAACACAAAAGGTATTTGGTATACATTTTTTCAAACAAAACAGTACTATCTATAAAACAGAATGGAATAGAATGAAATAGACTGGAATGGAATGGAATGGAATGACAGGGAATGGAATGGAATGGAATGACAGGGAATGGAATGGAATGGAATAAACTTTATTATACACCAAAATAATAACAAAACTTTAAATCTTTTTTCTTGAAATTTTTGTATATTTGATCATCAAAACAATTGTATGTCTTATTAAAATAAATAAACTACAACTCAATAGATGAGTTCCAATATAATCAACTGTAGTTCGATATTATCTACGTTATGTCAAGCCACACTAACCCTGCTTACCCTACCGTAGACTTTACCCATTCAACCGGGAAATGCGTAATTCGAACTACGATGTGGGTTCCAACAGGAATAAGTAATTCTTATGAATATTTTGTGGGTTTCCGTTCAAAAGAACAGTGGTTTTCATCAAAACCGAGTTTTGTATTCAAAATTTATATGTGCGGTTATATTTGCATTGTTGTCCGTATATTCATGCTCAATAAAAGGCACTCATTTATGCTTTGTTTTAGTTATGTGGTTCTCATTTATTTCATGGAAAGCTTTAATCCTACTAATAATGTAAACGTGTGGAATTGTGGATCTATGATATTATAATTTCAGTATTCGAATGTTTGTTCATTAACAAGCTTCAATGGCGGAATGGATTGGATTGAATTTGACACATAGGTAAATAGACCGTGGCGTGGATAGGGAACATATATGAAATTTCCACTGAATAATTTTTGACTTTCATTGGAGTGAATCCGCTGGCAATAGCTAGTTTTTCACAAATAATATCCGCTGCATTATTCAGTTCTGTAGTAGTTATATTTTTACGATAATATATATCATTATCGAGTTTATGTTCTCATGATTTTTAGAATACGTTGTAGGTACGGCTTTGTTGATATGCAAAACTTATTCCATCAGAAAGGTATGCAAATTACATGATTGTATAGTATATTTCCATTTTCAATGCATACCTTTATCATTTTGGTACAAGATTCGTATCATATTGGTAGTAACACGTCATCTGTCGCCTGTAATTTATTCAAAAAACACAAAAGGTATTTGGTATACATTTTTTCAAACAAAACAGTACTATCTATAAAACAGAATGGAATAGAATGAAATAGACTGGAATGGAATGGAATGGAATGACAGGGAACGGAATGGAATGGAATGACAGGGAATGGAATGGAATGGAATAAACTTTATTATACACCAAAATAATAACAAAACTTTAAATCTTTTTTCTTGAAATTTTTGTATATTTGATCATCAAAACAATTGTATGTCTTATTAAAATAAATAAACTACAACTCAATAGATGAGTTCCAATATAATCAACTGTAGTTCGATATTATCTACGTTATGTCAAGCCACACTAACCCTGCTTACCCTACCGTAGACTTTACCCATTCAACCGGGAAATGCGTAATTCGAACTACGATGTGGGTTCCAACAGGAATAAGTAATTCCTATGAATATTTTGTGGGTTTCCGTTCAAAAGAACAGTGGTTTTCATCAAACCCGAGTTTTGTATTCAAAATTTATATGTGCGGTTATATTCGCATTGTTGTCCGTATATTCATGCTCAATAAAAGGCACTCATTTATGCTTTGTTTTAGTTATGTGGTTCTCATTTATTTCATGGAAAGCTTTAATCCTACTAATAATGTAAACGTGTGGAATTGTGGATCTATGATATTATAATTTCAGTATTCGAATGTTTGTTCATTAACAAGCTTCAATGGCGGAATGGATTGGATTGAATTTGACACATAGGTAAATAGACCGTGGCGTGGATAGGGAACATATATGAAATTTCCACTGAATAATTTTTGACTTTCATTGGAGTGAATCCGCTGGCAATAGCTAGTTTTTCACAAATAATATCCGCTGCATTATTCAGTTCTGTAGTAGTTATATTTTTACGATAATATATATCATTATCGAGTTTATGTTCTCATGATTTTTAGAATACGTTGTAGGTACGGCTTTGTTGATATGCAAAACTTATTCCATCAGAAAGGTATGCAAATTACATGATTGTATAGTATATTTCCATTTTCAATGCATACCTTTATCATTTTGGTACAAGATTCGTATCATATTGGTAGTAACATGTCATCTGTCGCCTGTAATTTATTCAAAAAACACAAAAGGTATTTGGTATACATTTTTTCAAACAAAACAGTACTATCTATAAAATAGAATAGATGAATGAATGAATGAGAATAGACTGGAATGGAATGAATGGAATGGAACGAAATTACAGGGAATGGAATGGAATGGAATAAACTATATTGTACACCAAAATAATAACAAAACTTTAAATCTTTTTTCTTGAAATTTTTGTGTATTTGATCATCAAAACAATTGTATGTGTTACTAAAATAAATAAACAAATAAATCATTCGGCCGAAACATTAAAATGATTAGCAACGAAACATTAATATAACTTATTATAAATAGTGATCAAATCACGTACCATTACAGGGATCCATTCGCAAATTACCCACATCACTTTGATTGAGTATTATTGTAAACGTCTTGATGATAATCAAGTGGCTAATGAGTTTCAAAACTTCAAGTCCATCCGTTCGTGTCCGTGAGTCCGTGGGTTTTTATTCTAATAAATAGGTAAATAAATGGTTTTCAATTAGATATAAAGTGTTTAATAGAGGTGTCCTGTGATGGCAAGCAACTGACCGACTAAATTTTTCTTACTTTCAAATGGACCATGGATACAACGTTAAGAAATATAAAAAAAAATACTTCAGCTGCAAGTACGTCTACGCAGAAAACTCAAATAAAGAACGACTGAATGAATTCACTCCGAAAAAATTGCTGGCAAAGGTTAAATACCAATTAGTCAAGCGAAGTGAGGCCTGTTCAAACGATACCGACCTATAAATAAATTTTGAAGGAACATTATACCTTTTACTACAATTTTTTATCCTAGCCTAAGCATTTGGCTTGCTAAACAATTTTCATCTATGAGTTATTTGTGTTTATATATTGCATCCTAAGATGGCATTCGTCGAAGAAATTTAATAAAAAAAAAGGATTAACAGATTTTAATGAATTCTTATAAATATACAGTTCGACCCAAATAAACAATAACATATCAACTCACACAACAACAATTTTGACGAAAATGCAAATGTAGTTTTTCAGCTTTCAGGTTATTGGTAAAAAAACACTAACAATTAACAACAACGCCACAGTAAGAAAAAATAAATTTATAATCTTTAATGGGTCGACATGTAATTGTTTATATGCGTTCAGTTTATATCCACGTATAAATCATAAAGTACCTATAGGTTGGAATGAGCCCACCTAAAGTTATGGTCGCCATGGCCCACGTACAATGGTCCACATAGGACTAAGTGCGGAAACTATACCTAAATAGATAGATAGAAGTAAGTAGAATAGTCATCACTTTGTGTTAAATTCACATCTTTATATTCTCTGGCCTCCTGGTGGTTTGTTATTTGTCTTCACCTGCATGAATGTTGCAAATTTTGTGTCCTTTATATTCTAATTTCTTCGTAATTTAAGTTTTTATTGCTCATTATTTCAACCTGTAAAATCCTTTTCATGATTCTAGTGTCCTAGTTTTATTCTTTACCGTTCACACAGCCTGTTTCTAAATTTCTACTTCCATTTCTGTATTTGCTATGCCTTCTTCGTTTACCGAGATAAAAGACAGCCTGTGTGTTAAATATATAATCTAAATCATATGAAAATCTAAAACTTGCAAAATTTCATCACCGAATCCGTCCTTTCATTTTTGAGTGATAGCTGCACAATCATCCAAGCTTTCATACTTACAATATTAGTAGAATGTCTTTGAGGTCCACCTCAAAGACTTTACGAATACGTTGATCACATCTAACCCATTTCAGAACCTGTCGCTTCTTAAACTGTAAATACTATTACCGCTAAATCAATTATGCAAAATAGCTCACCTCCATCTTATCTGTCTACAGCTATCACCTCTTGAATGCGCAATATTTCTGTATGCACAAACCCTAATCCATTTCACTCGTTCTAAACTCCGATTTATTCAAGCATTATCCCAAGTTTGATCGTTCGCACAACATCAGATGCTATCCGTATATATTTTCCCAACAAATCTGCATATAAATGAGAGACTGACAGCGGTCTCGGTAATCACTCCAAATAACGGACCATAAGCCCTTCGACTTCAAGGTTAACGAGTTGCTCTTTGTTAACAGTAATCGATTAAAAAATAATCGATTTGGAGAGATTGTGATTGCCTGCGGTTTTTGAAATTGGAATAGATCTACAAATTTTTGAAACGAATAACATAACTGGTGCTATTCTATAAAGACCGCTAATATTGCACATACTAAATTGCTGATGTATCTATGACGACAAGCAAGTTCGCGGGTTTTCGCTCTTTAATTCGCGCTATAAGCACAAACCTTAACTTTTTTTTTTCATTTTGTAATTTTCAGGGGAAGAATTAAGGAATATATTTTGTCAACATGTATGTCCATAGTTATTTATGTATTGTATATATTATGTTTATGTATAGTGTGCTGTACACATATCTGTTTAGTATATTTTTAGTTAGATTTAATTTATGTGTTTAATTTTTTGTTGTACATTTAAAGTTCTTCAAATGTAACATTTCTTTCTCACGCATATGGTTTGCTGTAAGAAAGTCCAGTTGTGGGTTAAGCTCGCTTAGGTACATCAACTGTCCTATTTTTATTGTCTGTATAAAATGATGTGTACAACAAACAATAAGAATATCTTTTGAACGTATCTTAGAAATCTGTCAAATTACTGATATGTCTATGACGTCGAGCAAGATCGCATTTGTGTTATAAAAATAGTAACATAGTTTTATAAATTATTAATATTCCATATTTCTACTTTGAAGTGGAATAATTCTTCATTTGGGTTTTTTTGTAGAACACTCCGTTACGTAATTAATATAACGCAGTATTTTGAAAACGGCAATGAAAAGGAAAGAAAAAATAAGTACTTTTATCAACATTAACATAGCATACGCATTTCGTAATCTCGATAGTGAGACGCGTGCATTCGTGCCGCGGTTGCTATTCATGCGACGATGGTTTGCGGCTAGCTGGATTACTGTGTGATATGCCAAGATGCATAAAATATAATTTCAAGTCTTTGAGACCAAAAAGAGGCGTAGATGTCATAGCCGTGTTAAATGTAAATTTGCAAAACTACATTTTAATATTACAGCAAAAGCGTTCGAATATTAAAATACTTATACTTCATGACCGGACCGGACCGCAGATCCACAGGCATAACAAGTACCCAACAATAAGTTATTCAGAAACTGTATTCAAACTGTCTTATAAAAACTTCGGCACTTTTTCATGCGAACCACCTGTTGAACGCGTCCAGTGTCTTCTAAAATAAACAATATTTTGTAATTGTTAGACGTGCCAAAGTTACGGAATTACTTCAACAATAATGTCTTGTGTTATCATGGACACAATGCGTAATGTTATTTTAATTTATACAATTGATCACTTGATCTTACAAAATCATCCAATTGAAGTAGGCTTTCCATATAAGTGTCTATACTTTAAGTTAACGCCTGAGTATTCACTCCTTTACCACATTCATTCAGCATTGCATTGATCTACAAATATGAATAAAAAGATTGTCACATATGTTCCAAGTAATTCTATCATTTAACATTAAGGTAGTATTCAATCTTTGAATTCAATGATGGTCTTATCCTTTTAGATAATAATCCATCATTGAATTCAAAGATTTAAGTTTTTTTTTTAGTTTTGATAAATTCGCGCTCGACCGCTATAAGTTCCAGTAAAATGTTACTATTTTGGTGTACAATAAATTTTATCCTATTCAATTCTATTCTAGGTAAGTATAATATTATCGGAATATGATATTAATGTTTTATTGAGTATACCTCTCGCCTTTCAGGCCTAGGTCTAATTAATCCTGCTCAATTGTTTGTTCAACAGTTGAGTGAGTTGCATTTACGTTGTGAATAGAGGCTGGCCTATTGTTTTTATTATTACCTGCGTCGGTCCGGAGTTCTTGTCTAGGGTTGTAACGCCTCTCATATTCGAAGTGATTTTTTCATTCAACTTAACTTCTAACTATAGTGTTTTTTTTTTTTTATTGGGTGGGAAAATCACCTTATGACAAATCTCGCTTTTGGGCGGAGTGGGAGATAGTGTCAGACTTTTATTGACTAAAAATTCACTCCCGTTCCTTCTTTGCCTTCGTCCCAGGCCCCCGAAAAAAACTTTCGTACCTATATTCATGAGTCCAGGGCACCCGTCAATTTAAAAAAAAAAAATTCTCTACCAGTCAACCTTTGGTCAAAAAGACAACACTATGGTAGGTGTGGTGTGTGATGTGGTGTGATTTTGTATTTTTTATTCGTATTGTTAATTAAATATTATTAATGCTTATTTCTTAAAAGGACCACATGACAGTCACATTTAAAAAAAAATATATATTTATAGGCACTTACAAAAATTTGTCTTCATTGATTGCCCTTATCTAAAAACAATTGTACGAAAAATACAAAAATTAAAAATATTTTTCAAGAGTTCAAAACTTTTATATTTTAGCGTATAACCCAGCTTGTACTGCTGAGCAAGTATTGCTCAGCGACAAACTAGCGAAGCGATTTCTCGCCGGCAACGAAAACAGTCAGCGATCAATTATTAATATTATGCAATATGTTTCTCTTTTTTTACTCGAAATGTATATTTTATTGTACGTTACTTGAGCGACAAAATAGCTGGTAGTTAGTTGTTTCCTTGCTGGTGGTGGAACATTGCCAAAAAATCTTACAGTTCTTATGACAATATACGAGTAGTTTGCCTCTTCTTTAAATGTGCACCAATTTTAAAGTTCAATGAAATGTTTATCGTTTTTTTTTCTTTAATTACAATCTCCGACTTTGCCAAGACGGCATCCCTAATTATGACAATAGTTTGTATAATTTATGATCGCAACATTTTCACGAGTTCTACAAACGTTGGGTTTTAAATTGAAATGTTATTGTTTTGTTAGTTGAGTGAAGATTTTCTCGACATTTATTTTTTATTGCTGTATGTTTGATGGTTGGGTATATTTTTAAAATCAACAGTTTTTTTTTTTCAGGTTGGAGTATCATTCAATGACATCCCCCGCTCTTAGGCGCACCGGGAGATAGTCTCAGACTTTTACTGACTAAAAACCCACTCCTATTTCTTTTTGCCATTTTTCTAGAGCTCTGGGGATCTCTTTCGCATCATCCATGGCCCCAGTAGGCTTCGACCCTGTTGGGCCCCTACGGTTGCTGACGTCTACCTTGAGGCGCGCGTGGAACGCTACGCACCGTCAATGACTTGGGCTCAGTCTGGACGGTTACCGGACGATTGGACGGCGAGCTAGCCATTGTTCACCATCCGCAAGCCTGCGCCTACGGTGGCCGGAAATCGGGATCGGAATCTCGGTGGCTGGGGCGCGAGGGCCATTGCCTCGCACGTCCACGTGCGGCCTTCTCCTTTGCTATTACTGCTTCGCAGATGGAGGCGACCGCTTGCCAATCCTCCTCGCTCCGGACCATGGCCTGTACCAAGGCCCGGTGCGAGAAATCACTGCCACCGATTTCCCCCATGAGGACATGACGGTGCTCTGCCCAGGCGGGGCACACCTCTACCGTATCTTCAGGCGGTCCACACAATTTTGGCACACGGGCGTTTCTTCCGCACGAATCAAGTGCAAGAACCTCCCGAACTTGCCATGTCCGGTGAGGACCTGCGTCATGTAGGTAAGGACGCCGTGAGGTCTTTCCATCCTCGCCTCAAAGAGGGGACTTACCGCCATAATTATGGCTTGCCCAAAAATCAAAAGTGAGTTTTTCTTGTGTTGTAAGTTTTGAACAACAATCGATCTTTTTTTTATTCCTCCTCGGCTAAATTATTATCTTCTTGTCCTTGTATCATGTTATATAAAGTTAGCGTAACACGTTTGCTTCTTTCATTCTTTTCTTGTCATCCATTATAATATCATTAACTCCGTCTTCATTCATATCATTGTGCGAAGCACTCGATTTTCTCCGGCCTTCCACTTTCTTTTCTCAATCCATCATTATAAAATATTCATCACTTTTACATTCAGTATTGATTACGCTATTAATTTAGCATAATAATTAATTTTCTTAATTATTATTAAGATCAATATATATTATTATAATCGCAATAACATCTGACCACTATTCTCACTGAATCACTTTAGAAAATAAATCTGGAAAATCAACGTCATCAATATCCTCAGAATAATTAAACGGGTCTACATACAGGCAAGCTTCATACCGTTTTAATTAAATTGTATTTCCCAGTAATAAAGCCCAGTTAACGGAATACTGATCAGCAGCGATACTAATTAACTTTGCTGGACCGCCTACAGAATATCTGTTGATAATGTCAGTATGCGTAGGTACGGTAATTTTAAATTTCCTAACAAAAGCGGTAAAGTAAGTAGGTAAGGTTTGCTGGGAGAAAACTCATTGTTGAGTTAAGCTCGTAAATTGTCAAATCCATGTATTGTAGTTAAGTTTTGTGTGTACAATAAAGAATAAGAATAAAAAGCGTACCTGTCGTTTTGTCGTTCAACTATTAGTTAGCGAAGGCATCCACGTCGTGATACCAATTTCAGATTAAATTTTCTGCGTAAGCTGCTGTGCTTTGTTTTATAAATTTAGAAACTCAATGACATTCAATGGCGTCATAGGATTTTTTTTTAATTTCCAGAGTAGATGCTGGATATGGCAATACTTAAACTTAGTTAACAGATTTTGCAATTCTTTAAATACCGTTATATGGAAACTGTTTTACCAATAAATATCATCTACTATTAATGAATTGAACGGTCCTGTGCGTCTCGCATCCATCGTACTCCCGCAACCGTTACCAGGTCATCGGTCCACCTTGTAGAAGACCTCCTCCAACGCTACGTCTTCCGGTACGTGGTCGCCATTCCAGAACCTTTCGGCCCCAATGGCCATCCGTTCTGCGAGCAATGTGCCCTGCCCATTGCCACTTCATTTTGGCGATTCTTCGTGCTATGTCGGTGACCTTGGTTCTCATGTGGATATCCTCATTCCTGATTCGATCACGCAAGGAAATTCCGAGCATAGCCCTTTCCATAGCCCTTTGGGTGACTTTGAGTCTTCTGATGAGGCCCATTGCGGCACTTGGGGGAGGCCTATGTCCAGCAGTGGACGTCTTTCGGCTGAGATGATGATGATGATGATTAATGAATTTACATAATGCACAACTAATTTCATCCTTTTTAATTCATTGAATCCATATTCATAAAACTTCCATTCATCAAAGATCAAAGGTTTTCTTTAACGATCATTTGAAAGGCGTCGAAAAATAAAATCCGTGAACTCATTATTGTTTTAACTTTGTGTTTCAGGCGCCTAGTCTTTATTGCGTTTGTTATAGATTTTTTAGTGTTTGGATAGTTTGGAAGTTTATGTCTACAGCTCTTTTTTAGACCGGTTCGTTGGTCAGGTGTTCGCAATCACAACTGCCGGGGATTTTTTTTTTAATGTCGAATATCATCCAATGACTTCTCTCGCTCTAGAGCGTGAGGGGGTGTCCAACTTTTACTGACTAAAACCACACCTATCTTCCTTCTATTGTTACAGAACCCCGCGGTTGGCTTTTGGACTACCCTTGACCCCGAACTGCTGAGGATGAGGTGCCAGGTTTATTTCTCGAATCTCCGAGTAACAAAGCGTCTTGGAGGCCTTTCAACTGGAATTTCTCAGTTGGAACGTGAAATCTGATAATAGGGTAGTAGACTCTTTTTTTTAAATGTTATTAGTTTCAAATTGGTCTCTTTATCCAAAAGCAAAAATAGAAAAAAAAAACAAATCCGCTCAATATTGAGTTAGTAACTTTACAAATCTGGTGGAAGGGGAATCTTTCGAGTATCAGAAAAAAATGCGCGATCTGACACGTGACGTCACTGCAATCAGACAACGCTCATACAAAAAAGACAGCGAGACGTTCCCAGTACGCACCCACTCTTCCTCATATTTGAATTGCTAACGAAAGAAGCAACTTTATTTTACTAATTTCGATGCTGTATTCAGAAATAGATTTCTTTTTAGTATTATTTTAGTGTAGTTACTTATAAAATGTTGTGCAGAACAATGGAAAATTTCCCATTGGCTCGTCTTTTATTTATAATATATTCTATATGAATAATCGTATCTTAAGAGCAATACCACATGCGGTCTACTCGTGTACATATCATCGAAATACATTCAGATGCTTGATGAACTGGTAATAAAAATACATGCGCGCATGCCTAGAATTTTTTTTTCTTATTCTTTTAAACGTAATATAAATACAAACTTTCGACTCTACAATTATTAGTGTAATGTGATGTAGTTATCTATGTGGCGTGAGTTCTTTGTCAACAATACGAGTTTTATTTCATTTTATTATATACAGGTTATATTGCTGTTCATTGATTCAAAGATATTCAATACATAGAGCAAGTTCAGTGACTTTATTTTCGTCTGCTGGATTTGAAAACAATATGTCTGTTAGATGGGCGCCAAAATATTGAAATGGATACAATTGTAATTTAAGTGATAAGGTGGGTTTTTGGTTTGTTTGAAGAGTCGTTCTTTGAAATAAATATTAATAATTTTTATTTGTGACTGTCAAAGTGTTCATTGTGTTAGATCAATCGAACCAATTTGAAACCAAAGGTTTAGAGTCAAAGTTTTTACAAGTTTATTTTTAATTAAATTTATACCCCATAATTATATTTAACAACCAATTCAGCTGTTTCGTCTTTTGTATATAGGAATGAACAAACTGACAGGTATCTCATGACTGTTGGAGGGTGGGGTACCCATACAAAATTCGGCATCCTCCTCTAAACGTGGAACATATCCCATGTTACTTCATATTGACACAACACGATTTCATCTCCCTTTCTACTGTGTTAATCGTCACGCTATCATTGAATTTATATGAGTAATGTTGTATGCAGTCGCCACTCCAAAATCTTTCGGCCACATTAACCATCTGTTCTGCGAGCAGTGTGCCTTACCCACTGCTATACGACTCTTCGGGTTTTACCGGTAACATAGTCAACACCTGATTCGATCACGCGAGAGACCTCCAAGCATAACCCATTCCATTGCCCTTTGGGTAACTTTAAGCTTTCTTATGACTCGCCTTCACGGACACCGACGCGATGGATGACGCTCTCAAATCTTTAAATTAATGACTGTTTATCCGGGATAATTGTATTTTGTAATATTGGTTTAATGGCAATATACCAGCACTTAAAAGATACAGTCCACTCATTTCCACCCGACCCCAAGATTGGTATGAGGCCCATTGTAAGCGACCACGTTTCAAAGTCATCACTTGCAACTCGCACTGGTCATAGACTTTCGTCTTGAGATACTGTGATATGTCAGGCGAGAAGATACCGCACAGCTTTCCGAATGCTGCCTAGCTGAATCAGATTTGATAATTGACTTTTTTGTCGAATTTAAACTAGACTGGACTGTTCGTCCCGGAAAGATGTAAGTGTCTACAACTTCAAGTGTGGTCTCAGATCTTGATAGAATAAGAGTTCTGTAGTGGCTACTGAGTACTGGGAGACGCAGCGTTGGAAGGCCACTCTCAATGCGGTCTGATGATGTGATGAGAGGAATCCAATAGATGCGACACGCACAGGACCAGTCGTCGTAGCGGCGCTCGGGAGAGGCCTAAGTCTAGTAGTGGACGTTTTTTGGCTGAAAGAATGACAATGATGAAGAAGCTACGAAACTAAAAAAAACACAAATGACTCATACAACCTATCAACAATTGCCAAACAGTATCCAGTACAAAGATAGCCACCCACTAACTCATAAAAGCTTAACCCAATCAATTTAACACGCCAATAAAAACCGTGTACATCACAATATACACCTGTCTATCGTTTATGACGTTGTAAACAAAACGGACGCCGTGCTGTTGCCAAACGCCTGATTGAAGACATGCCAAAGGAAGTCGTTGTAAAGAATTATGACGGCGATGAGATGAACTGGATGGATTGTTTTGAGATTCTTGTCTTTAGTGGGCACAACAACATTTTCAGAAACACAGCCCATTTGTGTGGTAGGTACATAAGCTTATGTTTTAATGGTGATATTTGCAGAGGATAGTACTGCAATAGTTGAATGTATTGATCGCAATATTTATCAACATGACATAAATAGTACACTATCGGACATAATCACTTGGTTTGATAAAAATAATTTAGTTATAAACTTAAAGAAAACCAAAATAATGCACTTTCATCAAAGAATTTTAGTACCAAAAGCAAATATCAGACATAGTAATTGTGACATTGAAGAAGTTGAAGTAACAAATCGAAATTAACCTAAGAATTTCTTAGGTTAATTTCTTTATAATTTTTTTTTTAATTTCTTATTTTTTATTAATTTATTATTAACCTATTTTTTGATAAACAACTTAACTAGAATGCCCACATAGATGACCGAAGTAAAAAAATAAATAAATCAACTTGCGCACTTTTCCAAATTGCTAGAAAAATAAATATGGATGCACTACTAGTTGCACGTCATGGCTTAGTAGCCTCAATTTTGCGATATGTAATCATTTTTTGGAGTAATTCTACTGAAAAAGATATTGTTTTTATGGCACAAAAACGATGCATAAGATCTATGTGTGGGCTGAAAATTGATGATAGCTGTGTTTTAACCTTTCTTTAAATCGCTAAAAATACTTATCTTAACTTCTTTATATATTTTTGAAATTAGTGTTTTCGTTAAAACAAACATGAGCTTATACGAAAAGTGTCAACGTTACATGATGTTGCAATACGTAGACAATACGCAAACACTTTAGCAATCAGCGTTGTGTGACTGCCGGCATCGTGCATCTACAATAAATTACCAGATGTCACAAAAAAATTGAATGTTAGACAGTTACAACAAAAATTGAAAGTGTTACTAATTGAAGAAAGAAAGAAAGAAAAATAATTTATTTGAACCAGCACAAGGAACAAAAATAATAAGTATTAGATAACACTAAAGACTAAAAAACGAAACAAAAATATATAAAAAAACAAACAGTAGCAAAAAAGTATAGTTGCGTGCCTCACGGCTGCACCAAAATAGGTCCAATTCAGCATAAATGCCAGGCAACTAGTGCCTGACGCTGGTTTTCAACAGAACTTGCTGAATTGAAAAATATTATTATACGACTGATGAATTTCTAAATGATAAATTAATGTTTATTTACTAGAATTGTTTATTTATTTGATTGTAAAAATAAAAAATAAAAAAACAACATTAACATTAAAAAAAAAAATTGACTATTAGTAATTTATGATTAATTATTTATTTACGCATTGACATTACTCCATTTTGTGACAGTAAAAATTTTTGATTATATTATTTTATCATCATTACATTAATTTTGATATACCTGCAAATAATTCGAGTTTACCTCTAGCGTTATTAATGTATTTTTTATCTATGTATGCAACCATATTTGTACGCCTCTAGGCATAACATAGCGACATATGAACCTTATTTGAGATCTGTATTCACTACCCACGTTAAACAAATAATAAATGACTGATTGATTGATGATTAGGTACCTTTTTTAGGATTCCGTACCTGGGTACCAACGGAAGCTTGTTACTAAGCCCCCTCTATCCGTCCATCTGTCTGAAAGAAGGCTGTATCTCATAAACTGCAAGAAACAGAGAGTTGAAATTTTCACAGAAAGTATTTCGATATTTTTGCTGCGATGACAATAAATAAATCAATTAAAATAAAGTTGAAAATTAAACACTACCACG
Source organism: Mythimna vitellina (assembly GCA_949316375.1). Lineage (NCBI taxonomy): Eukaryota > Metazoa > Arthropoda > Insecta > Lepidoptera > Noctuidae > Mythimna > Mythimna vitellina. The sequence continues at coordinate 26,038,969 of OX438688.1, read as the reverse complement.
CCATACAAGAAAAGTCATCCATGGAGTTTCTTGCATGTTCTTCTCTATATAGATCTACGCTTTGGAATGTGCAATTTAGCGTCACTTTATAAACTGACCGTCGTTTTGACAATTCAAAAGTGCCTGTAAATGATTTATTTGAAATATATTTTCATGATTTGATTTGATTTCAAAGTACTCTGTTACCAAAGATTGCTGACCGCTCCCGAAGGTGACCAATTTGTTGCTACCAGAAACACGCTCTGTCAGCTTTGCCCTTTATATCATTATCATCATCATTTCAGCCGAAAGACGTCCACTGCTGGACATAGGCCTTCCCCAAGCGTCACCACAATGAACGATCCTGTGCATCTCACATACATCGGACTCCTGCAACCGTTACCAGGTCATCAGTCCACCTTGTAGGAGGCCCTCCAAAGATACGCCCTTTGTATATATATGTATATCAATGACAATAAAAGCGACGGTAACATTAACTGTATTTGCGACTTTGTGTTTGCGCTTTATGATAGCACAGAATCTATTTCACAATATTGGTTTAGAATAAATAGGAAAATCAGAAGATTGTTTCCGGCTATGGACTGTAAATAGCACAAATCATAGGAAAATAACAGTTCCAGATGTATTAGTTGCCAAACAATTACAATAAATCTTCTAAGAAGTTCCAAAACAAAAACTCGATAAAGTGCCTTTTTCCTTATTTTCCGAAACTTGAGACGTTTACGCTCATTAGGAGTTTTTTCTCACCCCATAACCTCGTTGACGGTGCGTACTGTTCCACGCGCGCCTCAAGGAGATGTCAGCAAATCGTAGGGGTCCAGCAGGGTCGAAGCCTACTGGGGCCACGGGTAGTGTGAAAGCGAAACCCGAGGCCCTGGGATGAAGGCAAAGAAGGAACAGGAGAGGGTTTTTAGTCAGTAAAAGTCTGACACTATCTCCCGCTCCGCCCAAGAGCGGGATTTATCATAAGATGATTTTCCCACCCAATAAAAAAAAACCCCATAACCTCATAAAAGCTGAAAGTAAATTATCTTTTAAGCTTAAAATTTGGAAATACTACTTGAAGTCCTCTCAACCATAGTTTGATCTTCGTCATAATTTTGAGTTATAATCATTTGATATTTAACAAAGTATTTATTCGTATATAATTTTAGCATTTACATTTATATGTATTTTATTATTATAAGAGAGATGAGTAGTGGTGGCCGAGTGGTAACGGCCCCGACTTTCAAGTTGTAGGTCGCGGGTTCAAACCCAGCCAGGCGCATTACTTTGTTTAATTTATTTCATCACCACTGCTCTCAAAACGGTGAAGGAAAACATCGTGAGGAAACCGGCATGTCCTAGAACCAAAAATTCGAAGACATGTGACATCCACCAACCCGCACTGGGCCCGCGTGGTGGATTACGGCCCATTCCCTCTCCTAGAGAGGAGGCCTGAGTCCCAACAGTGGGAACATTATAAGGCCGACTATGCTATGCTATTATTATAAGCACGTAATTTCAATGATGCTTGATTCTATTTTTATATATCTAGTGTTTATTTATTGTGCACACCTACCACAGTGTTGTTTTTTTTTAACCCAAAGGTTGCCTGGTAGAGAATGCCTTGACGCATTAAGTCCGCCTATGTACCGCTTCTTTACATGAAATTCAATAAATAACTTCCACTTTTTCTGAAGTAAATGAACATATTTCCTACGTAAAAATCTTTCCTTTGGACGTGCATTTAATATTTTATCACAAGTGTCAGAATGCTAATGGAAAGTTCAGGAAAATATTGCATAAAAATGGCTGGTTTTTTATTTAGTATGGCAGCCCGTCATGTCAATAAATAGCGCTATTAATCACACTAATATTATGAAGACTTCTGTTTTGAAGTGGGAAATCATCCAATGACTTCTCACGCTCTAGGATGGAGCTAGAGGGCGTGTTAGACTTTTACTGACTTTAACTACACCTGCGTTCCTTCAGGTATGCCCTTTTTGTTTTAGGCACACAGGTAACCTATTTGGAAGTCAAACCATAGCTCGAGTAGGCAATGGTTCTGCTGTGCCCCTAGGGTTTTGTTGACATCTTTTTGAGGCGCGTGTGGAATACTACGCGCTGTCGACGATTTGGGCTCGGTCCGGACTGTTACCGGACGGACGGTCGTAAGCCCGCGTATACGCTGGCTTGTAATCGGAGTCGAGGTCTCGACGGATTGAGCTTGAGGATGTCCGTTCCCTCACGCATGTGGCCGCCTTCACTGCCAGAAATACTGCTTCGCAGAAGGTGGCGGCCGCCTAGGTTGCAATACGTCCTTGCTCCGGATCATGGCCTGTACCAGGGCCTGGCGCGAGAGGTCACTACTTCCGATTGCTCCCATGAGGATACGGTGGTGTTCTGCCCAAGTAGGGCACATCTCCACCGTATACTCCATCGTGTCCTCCGGGCGGTCCGCCATCCGTGATATCTTTCCAGCCACTCTTCAAAGAGGGCCTTACCGCCATTATAGCGTGCCCAGTACTGAGACGGTACGATCATTAATCGGCATGTTTGCTTAAAGTAGATGGGCCATTTTAGTGATATCATTGGTTCGGAGGCCCGGCTTGAACGGGTGTTCTTTATCCCCTCGATTAGATGACTCGTAAAGCACCTTAAACATGAATCAAAAAACTCGACAATTGCATCTCGTCACCCATTTTGAAGTCGGTAATATTTTAAAGTCCACACCGCTATTAAATACGTCAATTTAAAGTGTAATTTATTTCAGTTTTGTTGAACTTTCTAAAAGCGAAACAATATAATACAAACAACATAATTTAATGCACAGTTGACGCAATAGTTGGCGCAGTGGTTTAGCGATTGAATGCTGCAAAGCGTATCGTAGGTTCGACTCCCATATGAATCAGATATACCTACAGATGTGTGGGTGTGTGCAATTTTACATGTTTTTGAACTCACTCATGATACAGAAGCAATTTCTGGTATAAAGCAACGTTTAAAAAAATTCAGTAAATAAGTTCAAATGACAACCGGATCTACTGAAGCGTGTTTTACAGTATAATGCGTTGTAAATGGCCACAATTCATTGTTGATACCACATCAAGCGGAATATACCGATACGTGGGAGGGAAGCGGAATAATATACATTTATGTCACCGAAACAGTACAGCTATCCACACGTTGGTGGTGTAGTGAAGTACATATATACAGCCAGATATAAACAAAACCTCAGTCTCTAGGCCTATATACATATATCTATGCGTATAATAAATCTGTGGAAGTTTTTAGTTGTGCGCGCATCACGTAAAATTTATGAAGTCGGTGTAGATAACTTTTATAGTTTTTTTTGTTACTTGATACTATATGTTATTTAGGTTTTGTTTCATCGCGGTCGGTTAACTATTAAGAAAGATATACCACATTCATTAACTGTTAGGTGGTACGAAGTTCACCGGGTCAACTAGTGTAATATAAAAGGAGAAACTGACTGATATCAAAGCATAGCCAAAACTACTAAGAGTACGTTCAATTTTGCACAAGGCTGCCTTTAATGACGGAGGCGAGCACTAAGAAGAGGTTTGTGGTAGGTATTTCAACCTTTAGAAGGATGACAAGAGGGAATTTCGTTTTCATGCAAAGTCTCATTCCGTCTACCAATATTTATTTATTTATACTTCATGTTCAGTAGTGGTACAAAAGCGGACTTAATGCAACAAGGCATTCTCTACCAGTCAACCTTTGGTTTAAAAGAGACAACACTGTGGTAGGTGTGCACAAAAAATAAATAACAGATATATCAAGTAGAATGTAGCATCATTAAGTTACTTGCAATAAATACATATATAAATATGCTCATATAATAAACTAATAAATACATTATAATTAGGAGAACTTAAAAAATAACAATTATGATGAAGACCGAACTAAGGTTGAGAGGACTTCAAGTAGTAGTTCCGAATTTTACGCTTGAAGAAAAATTTACTTTTGGCTACAATATACTTGAAAGTTAGCACAAATAGTATCCCACTTAATGAACAAAGTTTGACATTATACGCTTGCAGAACTACCAATATATATAACAATTTGAGATTTTCTAAAGGTTGTACGGAGGATTCTTATTTCTTGCAATAATAGACTTGAAACTTGCAGAAATTTTAATGAAAATGAATAAAAAAAACCCTGCGGAACAAAATACGGTTTGAAGTGTGTTAAAGTTTTTATGAAAACTTTCTCGCTAATGACGTCGCTGGCCAATATTTTTTGGTTTAGTAACCGACAGAGGACCATCTCACAATCCGATGATTTTGTAAGAGTTGTTCGTGGCGTTTTATTATTAGGTTTATAGTAGCAGTTCGCAGTATGCACCTGTTTAGATTTTTGCATAGTTTTACCCCTATTACATTAACTTCTACTAGAATTATTATACACACACTCTCAAACTCATCACGCATGTACCGCTTGCACTTTTTCGCTTTGTTTAATTTTTTACTTTACTCTTTTTTATTCCGGTTATTATATAATGTATGTTATGACAAAAGAGACTACCCTCCACGACACAGGGAATCCTAGTGTGGAGTATAGTGTATTTTATTACATTATGTCATGTTTTTCGGGACAATAAAGGATTATTATTATTAATGAAACGTACACATATATATGGGTCTTATGCCTATGTCTGCCGCATGACGATCGAGCAGTGGTTCAGTAAAACACAAAGTTCGTGCTCTGAAATTGCACGACGGGGTCATGGCAGACCAACAATAAGATGGCGGGACAACTTAGATGTCTTCCTTAGGAATGATCAAAAAGTGGCTCAGAGCCTGAAACAATGGAAGAGAACTTTTTGCCCAGTAGTAAGATAGAAACGCACCTGGCAAAGAAAAAACAAGAGTAGGTTTTGTCAATAAAAGTCTGACACGTTCTCTCGCTCCGCCCTAAAGCGAGAGAACAGAGAAGTCATTGGATGATTTCCTACCAAAAACAAAACCTTTTGGGAGATACTCAGTCCAAAACCGAAAAAAATGCCATCTAGCAGCTTTGGACTCAGCGGAAAAGCGTGCGAAGAGGCTAATTGGGGATCCAGATTTGGTTAAGTCCAATCTACAAAGCCTCGAGCACAGGCGCAGGGTAGCCAACCTATCGGTATTTTACAGGTTACAATTTGGAGAGTGTGCGCGGGAATTGCATGACTTGATTCCGCCATCTCTTTTCTACCATCGGACAACCCGACGTACAGCGAGTATCCACCCTTACGTTGTTGAAACTTCAACGGTCCGGACTAAGCGTTTCGCTTCGTCGTTTATACCGCGTACATCGAAGGACTGGAACAATTTGCCTGCTGCGGTCTTCCCGTCCAACTATAATGTAGGTGTCTTCAAGGCTAGAGTGAATAGACACTTAAGGAACTAGTGCGCCTCACCATCAATGATTGCATCTCTGCTTACCATCAGGTGGGATCGCAGTCAAGCACTGGTTTATATCAATTAAAAAACAAAAATACTATGGTAATTTGTCGTATATATTACAAGATAAAGTAGTCCATAAAGACAAAAACAGTATCGTTCGTCGTAACAGAATCAACACAGCAACCTACATCGTAGGAACTGCACAATAAAACTGAGATATATCGCCATATCTTAGTGGAACTGTTCACGAGGCGTGTTCACAATGTATTGTTTAATATAACTCTCGTGTAAATAGTGATCTGATTCTGAACGAGGTTATTTTTCGTTTGTTTTGCGTTCTCCTTAAAATAGATGTTTCATTATTGTAGTAAAAAGCAAGTTTTGATGTGAAAGGTCAAGAGTTGAATCGAGATGCCGACGTAAAAGTCGTCAGTTTGATCCACTTGAAAATAATAAATTGATGAAATTAATAAAAACTACACACACAGATAAGCCTATAAGCAGAAGAAATTAAAAGGAAATGGTTAAATTTGGGTCTGCCTGTAACCCATCAAATGATGACCCGTCACCTTCAGTTGCTCTTTGCATTCTTTTTTTTTTTTGTTTTCTTGATAGGTTCGCGCTTGACCGCTATCTCACCTGATGGAAAGCGACGATGCGGTCGACGATTTTTATTAAAAATTCTCCGAAACCTTATCGGGCATCGACTTTGCACCCTACGGATTTGTTGTAAATATGCACCGTCAACTAATCGGCAATGACAGCGGCTCAATTAAGAAAAACTGCAATTTTTCTTTATCTACACAAAATACAGGATATGTTGTTACTTAGACATAAGAATTAAAACAAAAAGCTAATTTGGAAGGTTACATGCAGCATATTTATTGAATACTAGCTTTTGCAAGCGGCTTCGCTCGCGTTAAAGTAGATTTCTCCATACGAACTTTGGACACCCGTTTCATCCACACCTCTCCTCTTAATGCTCGCCTACGTCATAAAAGGAAGCTTTGTGGAAAATTTCACGCTCGTAATCCTAATAGACATGACACAGATGGCCGTTGGGGCCGAAAGGTTCTGGAGTGGCGACCGCGTACCGGAAGACGCAGTGTTGGAAGGCCCCCTACAAGGTGGACCGATGACCTGGTGAAGGTTGCGGGAATCCGATGGATGCGAGACGCGCAGGACCGTTCTTTGTGGCGACATTTGGGGGAGGCCTATGTCCAGCAGTGGACGTCTATCGGCTGAAATGATGATGATGATGAATCCTAATAGTTTCAGCTGTGCGTTAATATGTCAGTCAGTCAGTTTCTCCTTTTACATTTATATAGATTGATTGTATCATTTTTTATTGCAAAAAATTGGCATTAAGCCAACTTTTTTCCTCGACACAATGCATTAAGTAAGAAATTTTAGACAAAATTTACCGACTTACGCGTGCAAAATCACTGTCAAAAACTAGTTATTTATAAAACAAGAACTAACTAATAACACGTAATCAAGTAGGTACGTAGGCACTTTCATAAAGATCACTCCAGAGACACATTCTCGAACACGTGGTGTTAAGTCCCAGCGATTAATTACGTTGTGTTGAACCTAACTTTATTCCCTGTACTAAGACAGTAATTACTTGCAAAACTATTCTAGAACGTAATACGTTAGTCATTTGACATACACATGTCTTTATATTTAGGTCTTAGGTTGAATTTCGGAATCGTATTATACTTACAGGAACATTTAATATATAATATTCCACAACTATCACACAACGCCGTCTATTCCCAAGCTAATCAGAGCTTGTGTTATGGGTCCTAGACCACTGATAAACATACTTATATATTTCTAAATACATACATATATAGATAAATTACACTCAGACACAGAACAAATGATCGTGCTCATCACATAAATATTTGTCCTGGGTGGGAATCGAACCCGCGACCTCCGGCTTCGCAGTCAGGGGCACTAACCACTAGACCAACAGGTCAGTCTGAACTTTAAAAGTAATTTGTAATGTGTAGTAAGGATTCGATGAAAGCTTTTTATCTTGAAGCATTGAAAAGCTCTAGACAATGTGAAAATCTATCAATGATGACGATTGTTCGAAAGTCAGAAATGGATGGGATTGACATCGTTACCCAAGTCAAAAAAACTAGGCAAGTGTGAGTCGGACTTGCGCATTAAGGGTTTCGTACAAATTTATCTATGTAAATAGTTCCATTCCCGAATGAAGTCTCGAAGATTTTTCCATTTCGGAAAATATTTTCTTATGTGACGTAACAAAAATTTACTGTTTTAAGGTTTTTTCCTACACTTGTGATATATGACCTTGCTTTATGCCACATTTCAGGATTAAAAAACGTATATTTCTCGTACGTTGATTTTCTTGAGCGCGTGGAAATATACGTTTTTTTGCGACATAAACAGACAGACGGACGGACAACAAAGTGATCCTATAAGGGTTCCGCTTTTTCCTTTTGAGGTATGGAACCCTAAAAATGGAAGGGATTGGCGTGGACCGACGCACACGTGTTTGTGTTTGACACGCTTGACTTGTGCGACATCGCTTGGCGTCACGTAACGTGAATCAAGTGTAGCTCTACAAGTCTAGTTTCCATATAAATTGTATGGAGACCGACGCGCTCAGATCGGCATGTGTGGCATAAGTGTGCGCAGTGTAGTTCGGTCTTCATAGACGCGTATTCGTCATTCGTCACATCACGACAACGACACGACGGAACATCGTTGCCGGTTCGTCGACAGGGTTCATATATTTGTAAGTAAACTATAAGCAGGCGTAAACCAACTGTATAATTACGAATAAGCATCTATGAAGCTCCGTAGATAATAGGCCGTAGTTTAGACCAATCAAAAGGTAGGAATAACCATTGATACTCTATCTAGTATAAATACTCGTGTTTTCAATAACTAATTCCTAAATTTCCTAAAAGAATTGCCAAACTTAAGTGGCAATGGGCAGAGCATATTGCTCGCAGAACAGATGGCCGTTGGCGCTGAAAGGTTCAGGGGTGGCGACTGCGTACCGGAAGACGTAGCGTTGGAAGGCCTTCTACAAGGTGGACCCATGACCTGGTAAAAGTTGCCGGAATCCGATGGATGTGAGACACATAAGACCGTTAATTGTGGCGACACTTGGAGGAGGCCTATGTACAACAGTGGACGTTCATAGGCTGAAATGTTGATGATTATGAATTCCTTACACATTTTTCTTTAAAGGTGGGATATCATCCAATGACTTCTTTTACTCTTGTACGGAGCAGGAGGGTTGGGGATGTCAGACTTTTATTGGCTAAAACCAACAAGTTTGTTTCTTCTTTGCTTTGCGTTCCAGGGCCCTGGGGTTCATTTTCACTTAACCCATCGTCCACAGGATTCGACCCTGCTGGGCCCCTTCGATTTTTCAAGATCTCCTTGAGGCGCGCGTGGAACACTACGCGCCGTCGACGACTTGGGCTCGGTCCGGACGGTTACCGGATGACTGGACGGCGTTCTACCCATTGGTCGCCGTCCGCAAGCCTATGCCTTCGGTCGCTGTAAATCGGGATCGGGATTCCGGCGGCTGGCAACAAACTATTTTTGTAAAAGATTGAGAACACGCGCTACGAATCAATCGTAATTATGTCTCAATATACTTTTAGCTCTATTATAATTATGCTTAATAAATACCTATCTATTCGAATAATCAAATGAAAATAATTAATAGGTCTTTGCCTATGAATTTTCCATTTTTTAAAACGGGTTGCTTTGAAGTATTATATCTTTGGATTGACTTGGAATAAAATTTATGTTGAAGGTACGTTATTCCTTTTTTGAAATTAGGTATTTATCGGTTTCTTTGTGTTTTAATTTTCTAAACTATAATAATAATAATAATAATATTCCACAACTATCACACAACGCCGTCTAGTCCCAAGCTAAGCAGAGCTTGTGTTATGGGTACTAGACAACTGATAAACATACTTATATATTTCTAAATACATACATATATAGATAAATTACACCCAGACACAGAACAAATGATCGTGCTCATCACACAAACATTTGTCCTGGGTGGGAATGGAACCCACGACCCCCGGCATAGCAGTTAGGGCCACTAACCACTAGACCAACAGGCCAGCCACTTATTAAAATATTGCAGTACTTTTTACCATTTTTTTTATAAAATTTAAGAAAACTCGCATTATTTTGTATATGATTTCTACCGTGGAAATAATGTGTCTCAAGCGAGCAATATTGATAATGTATACGGACTTAAAACTGCTAATGAATGGGATGTCTATTTTTGTTTCAATCATTTTCACGTAGGAAATTTTATCTCACGAATATTTTTTCTTCGCAGGGCGGCTACAAAACAAAATTTCCAAAACGAAAGCTATTAAATCAAGAACACAGAATTCTTTTGTTAAAAGAAAGTCGTAGGTATACGTCATTGATATTGCTTGCCCTTTGAAATGCATAATTTCTACGTTGAACCTCTCAATATGAAAAAACTTTTTTTTATTAAGCTTTCATAGTTATTACAGAAAATACAAAACACAAACCAACCAACAAATACCTAATTTCGAAAAAAGAATAACGTAGATTAAAAATAAAGTTTATTTGAACTTAAAATTCCAAGTCCATCCAAAGATATAACCTCTTCAAAGTAACTCGTTTTAAAAAACGACCTATTATTTATTTATTTATTTAAACTTCATGTACAGTAGTGGTACATAGATTATTATCTAGGTATAGTAAGCATTTTTGTATTATTTTAATTAGTTCATTCAACTGACAATATTTATAGCTACAATGCCAGTCAGGGGAATATTTCAATTCAATATTGAATGTAGATAATCGGTTATTTTAGTGTTGAAGTGGATAACAACAAGTTGGCTTGCCAACGGATGTAGGTCAATATTCTCGAACTGCAAAATTATTCATAGATCTGGCCATGACTTTTTCTCAAAGTGCACTACTACATTATATTTGTACGTTGAAGAGTTTTTCATACTCAAGCACCAGCGCCATCCCTGACCCCGACCCTGACTTCCAATCACAATAGACGTGGGCTTGCAAACGACGAGCAATGGGTAACTCGCCGTTCGGCCGTCCGATTACCGTCCAGCCGAACCAAAGTCGTCGACGGCGCGTAGTGTTCTACGCGCGCCTTAAGGCGATGTCAGCAAAATCGTAGGGGCCCAGCAGGGACGAAGCCTACTGGGGCTGTAAGTTTGCTTCTGAAAGGAAAACCCGACCCTGGAATGCAAGGCAACGAGGGAACATAGAAATGGGTTTTAGTCTGACACACCCTCTTGCTCCGCCCAAGGGTGAGAGATGTCATTGGATAAAAAAAAAATCAGTAAAAGTCTGACACGCCCTCCCTTTCCGCCCTAGAGAGGAAGAAGTCATTAGAAGATTGCCCACCTCATCATTATGAGACTGACTAGCTGATTCTTCTTTATCGTGTCGAGTAGTCACACTTGAGAACACTGGAGAATCTCAGGTTGGTTCCTGGTATTCAATATAATCTCATTGTAATAAGAAGTGACGATAGGCGTAACTGCTTGTGCACATACAAGTCAAGACATATCTTTTCACCAAGACATCACTAATAATGTTCCAAAAGAACCCAATCTGAAAAAAAAAACAGGCACATGTGAGTCGGACTTGCACACTGAGGGTTTCGTATAAATTTGCCTATAATGTTCAATTACCGAATCGAAGCTCGAAGATTTCCGGAATAGCAAGAAAAAAATTTTTTGCTTTTTGTGACGTGACTACTTTATAATTTTTAGACCTTTTATAATACTTGTGACCTTGTTTTATGAAAGATTTCAGGATTATAGGTTAACGGGAAGTATCATAAAGGTTTTGATTTCCTAACAAGTGTCAAAATATGCACCTAGACGGAGCATAACAGTTCTTTACTTAGATTGTGTCGACTAAGAAGTTTGATTTTTCAGTGTTGTTTGGAGTAGAAAATTTAATATCAATTTCAGCTTTATACCTCCACGCTTGTCTAAGAAAAAGGTCTTGACAGACGGACAGACGGACAGATGGAAAACAAATTCCTGACAAAGACAAAATGATTACTATGATTGTAAGGGTTCCGTTTTTGCCAACTTAGGTACAGAACCCTATGAATAATTTATATTATTTGTTGAAGACGAACGTGGCTTTGCTGGCAGAACTTCAATTCTGCTATGGCATAATGATAACTAAATAGTAAATATAATAGAAAAGTAATAAATCTGATTCATTGTAACGCCTAACTATTTGTAATTACAGTTTTATTGACACTTAGCATATAATTAATTCTGCTAATAAAATTACTAATGGAACCGCCTACTTCATTTGACTATCTCAACATAATTGATGCCAAAAGCCCTCCAATTTTTACGACTCATTGTGCCCTAAAAGTATTTGGTGTTAAGTAATTGATTCAGATTCGTTCGTGCTAATGTATTGAGTGGATCTTGTTTCTTCTTTGACTAAGAATAACGCCAAGTAACACAGTAATTTTTTATTTCTGTGGAGAGATGCCAAAATTGGTTTCTAGAGAAAATATATCTATGATGATCTATTTAGATGTTGAAGGCATAAATTAGGTTTGTTATGGATAGTATGTTTTCCTTATGAATGATTTAAGAAAAACATATTTTCAAATATTATTATTTAGTATCTACTTAGCTTTGTATGTTCCAACAAAGTGAACAGATGGTCGGTGGAGACGAAAGGTTCTAGAGTGGCGACCGGAACCCGTACCGAGGGACGCCGCGTTAAAAGGCCGGGAAACAAGGTGGACCAATAAACTCTTGATGGTTAAGTACGGAAATCCGATGGATGCACAGGACCGATCAACTATGGTGACACTTGGGGAAGGGCTATGTCCAACCGTGGACGTCTTTCGGCTGAAATGATGATGAAACAAAACTGAACCGGAACATATACATTTTTTTATAATGAACAGCTGCTGACGGGGCAAAATAAATCAGAAATAAATGGATTAGATGAGAGACTTAAAAAAAGGAAATATCCCTCGTAATCCTCTAAAGCGCAGTCATGTGCTACAAAATGAAGAGCACTCATTTCAAAGTGATTGATTCCGTTCCTATTCGAGCATAAAATTCACTCACAATAACTCATTATAATGAAATCGCTGAGTTACTGACATGGTTTAGTAACATGGCTAAATAGTCTGAGGATATTTTAAGTTTCTTGTAACAGAACAAATAAAATACTTGAATCATGTATGTGTTAGAATGCTTTTTTTCGTCTGACATTCAAAGATGATGGTTTAACATAAATTCTGGAGAATCTATGATGCCTTAATATCATAATTTTGGTGAGAGAAAGAGCTAGAGCTACACAGAACGGATAGCACTGTTGCTTTTTCATACAGGATTTATGCTATTTAGACGTCATGGAAGACCCTGATGAAGAAAAAACCAATCAATCTGTCCAAAATTTTCCCAAATATGTAGGAGTGGCTTTTCTTGTAGTTTCTTGAGTTCCACTCCATAGCTGTATGTGCATTGATGAAACGAATTAGGTGGTATTAAGTTTTGCAATTCCGACGCAAACTTCCCGAAATGTAACCGGTAGAAAACCGACAGGCGTGCAACTCAGCGTCGTTGCTGAAGAATTTGAAGCTTCGACTCACTCAGTGCATAATTACCAGTAATAATTCCCTTGGCTCGTTTCTCAATTGACTCAAGTGGATCTAGCTGATATCTGGCAGATCCATATCAAAGATGAGAGCAGCACTCCATACACGATCGAATTTGTGCTTGATAAAGCCATTCAAAAAGAAACAGTTATCGTAAATAATAAACAGCGAGCTTCTAATAAAATGCTTTTTGCTAAAAGATAAATGATTCTTGTGGTGGATTACGGCCCATTCCCTCTCCTAGAGGGAGGAGGCCTGAGTCCCAGCAGAAGAAACATTAAAAGGCTGATTATGTATGTTATGTAAATTATCCTTAACAAACTAGTACGATTCACCATCAACGATTGCATCACTGCTTACCATCAGTTGGAATTGCAGTCAAGGACTGGTTTATATCATTTAAAAAAAAACTGGGCAAGTGCGAGTCGGACCTTCGCCCTGAGGGTTCCGTATAAACTTAACTATGAAAACAGTTCAATTCCCGAATGGAGTTACGAAGATTTTTCGGAAACGTATAAGTTTATTTTATGAAGTAACTACAAATTTACAATTTTCAAATTTTTTCCTAGCCTTGGTCTATGTGACCTTGCTTCATGCCAAATTTGAAGATTCTAGGGCAACGGGAAGTACCCTATGAATTTCGATTTCCTTGAGAGTGTCGAAATATACGTTTTTGCGATATAAACGGCCATATTTTTCTTGTTCGTTAACTCAGAAGTTTGATTTTTTCGCAACTTCGAGAGACCACAGGCTGAAGTATATATTTTAAATTTCAACTCGATAACTACATGCGTTTCCGAAATAAAGGGTCTTGACAGATCGACAGACAGACAGACAGGCAACAAAGTGATCCTATAAGAGTTCCGTTTTTTTTAGTTTTGAGGTATGAAACCCTAAAAAGGATTACTTCTCGACTACCTAGACTCAAATATTATCTCCAGACCATTACATTCCTTCTCTCCAAAGAATTCAAGTCCTATTTAGTTCCGTCTAAGTGCTCATTAAGCCTAAGAGAGAGAAAATGGGGGCAGCAATCGTTTCGATCTCATTTACTCTTTGAATATGAACGAGTAACGACTCGGGTCAAAGCTTGTCGAGATTCCAATTTGTTTTTAACTTTAATGAAACACATACTTACGTATGACTGAAATATTTGCTATACACTTTTTCACTGCTGTTGAGCATTTTGATTGCTGTAAGCAAATAGAGAGATGAATGAAAATGTATTTGCTTGTCTGGTAAAAAATAAAAGAAATGTGTAAGAGAAAAACGGAGGTATATTACACAGCCATACCTACTCTAGACTAATTAGGAATAAGCCTGACATTCATAATAACTCAGGGTACTATTGAAGCTTTTTTATTATATGAGAGAAGTTATTGGGTAAATTATCCAAAAACTTCTCTCGCTCTGTGCGGAGCGAGAGGGCGTGTCAGACTTTTACTGACTAAAAACACATCTGTGTTCTTCAGTTGCCTTTTGCGTTCTAGGACTACGGGTTTTCTTTTTAGAAATAGTCTGCGGTCCTGGCTAGCGGGCTAGGCCCTGCTGGGCCCCTACGGTTTGCTGACATCTCTTTGAGGAAAGCGTAGATCATGCGCTGTTGACGACTGGGCTCGGTCCGGTCAGTTACCGGCCGGACGGTGAGCTACCCATTACTCGACCTCTGCAAGCCCGCGTCTACCGTGGCTGGTAGTCGGGGTCAGAATCTCGGCAGCTGGGGCGTGAGGCCTTTTTTTAAGTGGGAAAATCATCCAATGATATCCCTCGCTATTGGACGGAGCGATGATGAGTGAAGATGTCAGACTTTTACTGACTAAAAACCCTCACCCGTTCGCATCACCCATTGCCCCAGTAGGCTTCGACCCTGCTGGTCCCCTACGGTTGCTGACGATTTAATACTAATATAAGGCTGTGAAGCCCTTTTTTTTTTGAGAGAGAGTTATCATCAAATAACTCCCTCAACTTGGGTTGGGGGTAGAGGAACTACTTTATTGAAAACCGACCCTGTTCTCTCAGTTGTATTTTGCGTTCTAAAACTGTGGTGATTATTTCTAACAGTCTTGTTGCCCTAGTTCCAACTCCTTTGCTCGCATTACTGCTTCACAGAATGAGGTAACTGCATTTTTATACCGTGCCATGACCTGGACCAGGGCTGGACGTGAAAGGTCGCCATCGTCGATTGCCTCTACGAGGACATGGCGGTACTCCGCTCAAATAAAGAAGATTTTCACGCTCCACCGTATCCTCCAGGCGATATGAATAATGTAACACTCCGGTGTATCGTCCCGCTGAATCCGAAAAAAAACTCCTTAATCAATCGTGTCCAATGAGGACAAGCGTCAGCCGGAAAGTGAGGACGCCAACGTGACTCTGTAACCACTCCTCAAAGAGGAGATTTATCACCGTGATTGTGGCGTGAGAAGTAGTTACCATTTTAACGGAGTACTTGCTTGTTTTTATATAGACCTTGGGTCTTATGTGGCAAAATCCATTACAATAAATGTATTATATTTGGAGGACTCGGTAGATTATAACGTGAAATTCAACCACGCTTGGGCGGAGCACCGCCGTATCCTTGTGGGAGCAACCGTTGTTGATGAACTCTCGCATCCAACTCTGGTTCAGGCCATGGTCCGAAGCGAGAGGGAAAGGGAAGCAGAAATGTACTTTCTTGTACACCAAAATTGATATGTATATTTTACAACTACCACACAACGGCGTCTAGTCCTAAACTAAGCAGAGCTTATGTTATGAGTACTAGACAACTGATAAACATACTTATATATTTCTAAATACATACATATAACACATAAATTACACCTAGATACAGAACCTATGATCGTACTCATCACACAAACATTTGTCCTGGGCTGGATACAAACCCACGACCTTCGGCATAGCAATCAGGGTCACGAACCACTAGACCAACAGGCTAGTTGGTCTACTAAACATTGACCTGTCCTATCGCACGCTATTCATGTCTTCTCATGGTAAAATATATAGCCATAAAAACTCTACAATATTGAAACAAAAGAGAAATTATCATTAATGCGCAAAATGTCAAATATTAAACTAATAGAAAATGATATTATAAATTAACAAGAGCTCATAAATGTTAAATTCATAATGAAATTACAACAACCTTTTGATGTTATTCTAGTTTTAAGCCGCGACTAATCACATGATAAATGGTTTATTTTTCGACATCTCAATAATCGCCTCCTTTTTAGCCATAATAATATTCTTCTTCACAATCCATCAATCGTTTCTATGATCTTCCATTATATTAACAATAAGATTATAATATAATTACAGCAAGCATTATAATAATTTTATTCAAAAACTGACAGAATATTGAGTTAAACCTGTAGTTCTCTTCAGCAAGGATTAAATATATATTATTGATGACTCATTTTGTTCACGTTACACACGGTGTGTAACGTGAACAAAATGAGTGTCTATCCTATGTATATCGTATGACCTTACAGCCACTAGACATCTAATAACAGGCGACGCATGTCTGTCAACACAAATTGATGTCTCGACCAATCAGAATGCGGTACCTCGCTCGCCCGTGCCAATCGAACCAATCAGAACGTAATACCCGCTCCCCTCGGCTAGTTGACAGAATTATTTTGGTGCTCTAGTTTAACTACGAGGCGTCTAGTGACTATAAGGTCGTTGGTTATATCCTTTCACATATTATAAAACAAAGTCTCCCATCGCGTCTGTCTCTCACTGAACTCAAAAACTACTCAACGGATGATTAACGAGAAAGGTTTGTAGATACATGCATATGATAGGAGAAAAGCCGAGAGTATTGACAGTTAGGTAGAGTCCTTTGTCGCTTGCCAGGCTATGGGGTTCTAATACAGTTAGAACATAGACGACGACAAGAGCTTTTCAGATAATGTCGTTATTGCTATGTGACCAAGGTTGTTGCTAACTTCACCACAGTGCCAACGATGAGATGAACTATAGGGATTGCTTAGACGTAGAGAGGCAGCGAGGCAGAAAGTAGTATCATCGAACCAAGTGCCTATGATTGACGAAGGTAGTGTGTGAAGCTAGAATTTTGATTTGAGTATCAAAATTCTAGCTTCACACACTACCTCGTGAGTGTCGATGAATGTGATGAGTGTCGATGTCGACGAATAGCAGATGTGAAAAAGGGTTTTCTTGAATTACTTTGCAGAATAGCTAGAATAACTCAGCCCACTGTTCCTTGGTAGATATTAACTTAAGAATCTATATAAATTCTTAGGTAGATTTATATTTAAGTAAGGCATTCTCTGCCTCAGTGTAGAATAGCAAATCAATCAGTTTGGAAGCTAGGACATTATTGATTAATTTATCAGTATCGTGGAGCAAATATATAAAACCCGATAATGTAATAGGTAATTTTGCAGACGCTGAAATTCCTGTACGGATGAAAAGAGTAGCTTGAGCCCAAGCTCAGTCGTCCGTGACCGGATTTAAAATTGAAGCAATTTTTTTTGCAGGATCATTTGATCCTTTTTTCTAAAAGGCGAAATTGCTTTCATAAGAGGGAAGCATGAATAATATATGTAAAAGAGCTGAAACAGCAATAACGATTTAGGGTGATGACCGAATGAATGTAGGAGCGATCTTTTGTCATTGATATTTTGCCGCCACAAAACTAAGAAAGGAATTTTGAAACGTTGGAGAGACGAAGACTGAAGGAGGCAAGAGAACTGTTTAAATGATTTTAGAGGCTATTGCGTTGAATTTTTGTCCAATTATAATTTGGGTGTCTTCAAGGCTAGAGTAAATAGGCTCCTCATAAACTAGTGCGGCTTACAATTAACGATTGCATCACTGCTTGCCATCAGGTGGAATCGCAGTCAAGCACTAGAAGATTTTTTTTTAAAAGCAGTTTTTATTTTGTTTAGAAGAAATACTTAATTTACAAATATAGAAAAAATACTGAAAAACTTTACAGAATATTACATTCGTGAGATGATAAAGTCACGGATTAGGTACTTACGATACCAAAATTCTCTCAACTGAGTCCATGAACAACTTTCTTTAGAACAAAATTCAGTGGTAAAATTGTCATTACTTACAGTTATACAAGCTAGATTAGCTGTAGATATTATTTATGTAAGTTCTTTTGAGTTATCAACTTTTTTATAAATATGCTGTATAAAATATAATTTTATATCGCCAGGGGTCGGAATTAGGTAGAATTATTAATGTACTTGCATATTGCATCCTGTTGTACTGGAAGCTGACTACGAAAAGACAGGAGGATGCTTGATTGAGGTAGAGTTTTGATAGATGGATCCAATAGCCGAAAGAAGTTCACAGCTGGACATAGGTTTTCCCTAAGCGTAGCCACAATAAACGATCCTATACGTCTCCCTTCCATCCAATTTCCACGACCACACCAACACATTTTCTTGAAGTTAGACTTGTCAAACTGGACCGTCAGTTCTAGACAAACATAATCGTCTACAACTTCGAGTGTGGTTACCGATCTTGATAGAATTAGATGCTGCTGCTTTATTTTTAGGTTTGTATATAGAGGCTCGAGGTTTGTCAGCGAGCTATAGAGCGCAGTATCTTGGGTGTTCGAATTTCCGACCGTGTAAGGAACAAAATGCTGCGCGCCAAAACTAAGGTACAAGATGTTGCCAGAAAAGCTGCCACTCTGAAGTGCCGGACATGTCTGCCGCATGTCGGATGAGCGGTGGGCTAAAAGAGCTACTTATCGGGTCCCGCTAAACGCAAGGCGACACCGTGGCAGATCAAGGCGAAGGTGGAGAGATGAACTGGATAAATACCAGAGGGAGTGGCTCGCAATGGCCGAAGACAGACTTGTTTGGAAAAGGGAATGGGAGGCCTTTGCTCAGCAGTGGGACATAAATGGGCTATAAAAATAATAATATATTAATTAATAATTTTTTTTTTTAAATTGATATAAACCAGTACTTGACTGCGATCTCACCTGATGGTAAGTGGAGATGCAATCATTGATGGTCAGGCGCATTAGTTTATTAAGAGCCTATTCACTCTAGCCTTGCACTTACAACTTTACAATTCGTCAGTTTTATTCCAAATTTATTTTCAATTTTCTTTACAGCACCTTTCCATATTTAAAAGCACTAAATGGAAAGTTATCCTCGGAATAAAATTATTAGTCCTATTTTCTAGTTCATTCATTCTCACTTTCCTTAAAAATACGGTGAAAAGATCTTACATTTCATATTTTTTCGGTAACTTTTTAGGAATAATATTTACATTTCGTCTTCTATCTAATTGTGAATTATGAGGGTAGCGTGAAAATTAAATCCTCATCACGTTATAAATCCACAAGAAAATATTTCATGACTTTTATAAGGAAAATTAATTAATGTTTGAAACAAAACTGAGGGTTTTAGTCACGACTTTAATGACCCTATTATCAGGGTTTTAGCATAAAGTTTCATTATCATAATGCCTTCAAAGTAATCTTTTCTGAGACGACTTGGCTGATGAGATTTGAAATTTAGGGCGCCTTTTCAACAGAAATTAGCGAGGCTAGACCAATCGTGGATGTGTAGGGAAGACATCAAAACTTGTAATTGTTTCTAAAAAAATTGTGTAAGTTGTAAGAGCGATGCACGAATGAATAGTGAAGTTTTAAAATGGTGTACGGAAAGTTGTGAAGTAATACAAGAACGTGTAACGAATCCTTTTTAGATTAGTGAGGGCTTGGTACGCTTTGTGAGACGAGCATCTCACGCACACATGTCTTATTTTTTCTGTACCCAGCTACACTAGCCCGACTCCTACGCTAAACCAGAGAAGGATAATATAGTTATCCCACAATTGTTCCACGTACACCAGTGGAAGTGTGTGCAATTTATAACATTTTTGTTAAGCATTACTGATTAAGTAAGCAGTGTTGTTATGCGAATGTGAGTACCAATACAAACCAATTCTGGTTTAATGGTACAAAAGAATCCAAAACTTAAAAAAAGACTGTATTTATGGAACAATAAAAAAAGGTGAACTCTTAATGCTTTTCTACAAAACTAATAAGCTGCTTTAAATCTTCAATTACAGTTTATATATGTCGGAAAAATATATTTTTCTCTGCCTAGAGGATATTTTATGTTCATTAATGTTTATGACAAAACACAAAGTGAGATGCTGAGGGCAAATTGGGCTATAATAATACCTTTATACGCAGAAAATTAATTAACTTTAATATTATTTTTTACGCTGAGTAGATAAATTCTAACGTTCTATTGCGTTCTATAAAAAATAAAATAGTTACTCTAGCTATGGCTCCTGGTTCGTGGGTGAGTTCACAAACATGCAAACTCAACTATTATACATTAGTGCGAAGGTTGAAAGGCGACGATAGTCAGGGACGGTCTTAAGGGGGTCCTTTTTTACTCTCCTATCGTCAACATCGAGCATGGTTTAAAAGCTTGTTTCTTCATCTAATACAATCCAAAGCGATGTTTGACGAAAAGGCAACGTGAAAAAAGAAAGACAACGCCTGAAAACTCTGTTAGCATTCTGTAATTCCGTGATTTACTTGAATATTTTACGTACTTGCCAAAGGCGTTAATGACTATTCCCGTAGTCCAGAACCTTGAAGAGATCCTCCATTGCGGCTATGAAAAGTTTCGAAGAAGTGCCCCTGCCTCACAGGACTTTGTGAGAGGATAGGTTTCGAGGTCCAGTCTTAAAGTCGGACTGACATGTGGTATTTTCGAACAAGCACTTTAGCACTTCGATGTACTGACAGTGAATCTAGCATCCTTAAAGAGGATGCTGTGTATTCAAAGTCTCGATCAAATTAAAGAATTTCCCGGAGTGGGCTTAGTAGTTGATGTGTACGATTGTCCATAGAATGCTTTAAATTTTTCCAGAAACTCCAATTTGATGGATATGACTCAACCATCGTCGGTCTTCAGTTTTGCAAGCTGGGTCTGTCCAATAAATAAATTTCTAGGCCCTTAGATGATGTATTAAAGTGGCGCAGATCTTATCAAGGACGTGAAAAGTCTATTGCACTACCAATATTTGCACAAATGCACACATCATCTGGAGGCTATTAGACCAAGATCCCAGAGCTGTCTGACATAAATAATTTTCAAATGGAAGAAACCTTAGGTTCTCAGTAGCGTCTCATGTGCTTTGAATATCTGTGTGCTTGTGGAGCTCCTCTTTGGAGCCCCTGGACAGGCACCAGGTGAGAAAGGGAACTAAAAATAAGAGTGACATAACTTAAATTTTTATGGCTGATTTTTATAGATGTTTTGTAGAATATTATTCTAAAGTAGTATTATAAGAGTCAGACACTTTCCATTGACAAAAACTTCTGTCGGACACATTAAAGCTCAACAAAAATAAATGAACTTTACTTATTTTTACATGTTTGATTGTTAAATATGTTATTGAGGTAACTATTACAAAGTTATATTTTAGTAGTCTGACTAATTGTAGTGACCAAACATAGATGAGAAACATAGATGTTTGGTCACTAAAAAACACAAAAATTATTCTGAGAACCTAAGGTTTCATCCATGTAAAAATAAGTCTGACAGCTCTGGGATCTTATTATATATGGGATCATCACACAACTTTCCAATCTGAGTTCAAGAATGAAATCAAAGAGCTTCTTATCCTAACTTTATGAGCAGGTAAAATAAAAGCGTAAACCTAAAAGTTTTTGAAGATCAAAACAGTAGTCTTTAACTAAAGACAGTAAAATATTATGTACTACCTTCTTTCTAAGCAATTGTTAGCCTTTCCTTGGGGCCATCTTTAAAATACCTTTTGGTTTTTGTCTTATTTAATATCCTTTTCAATTCGAAATCCTAAGACACTAGCCCGCAGCAAAACTCACAAAGCTTTTACAAATACAGAAGTCTATAAAATCACCTAAATAAAATAATACCTTCCCTCAGTGACCATTACATTAAAATCTCTTTGCTCCAGGCTAACTTATAAAAGTTACAAAGGGAAAAACAAACGAAATAAATATAACGGGAAACTAAACAAATGCTTGGGTAGTAAGCTTAGCTTAGCGTTGGGAAGCTTTAGACCCGTCCATTTTAACCAGAAAGCCTATTGATTGATTTTGATTTTTCAAATTCTTTATTTTTACATATGTTTATGACAACTGTTTACAAACGATCTTATTATATTTGCAGACCAATCTTAATTTATTTTGTTACGTAGACTACCTATCGCTTTTATAAACATTAAAACATTTTGTTACTACGTGTTAATTTTACACAGATAAATACTTTGGATATGGTGAAAGTCTTAGAATGGACCCACATAATATTTAAAATTATTTGGGGTAAAAAAAATGTATGCTATTAGTTATTAAAATCTGCTACTATTACAATAAAATCAAAGGGCTTAAGTAAAAATCTTAACGCAATCCATTTGACGACATGGACCGAACTGGGATGGAGATTACTATAAAGGGATGGAGCTATATATGGTGTGTAGCTCCATCCCTCTTTCTCACTCACCGCCTTACGTTTCAATCGTCATAGTAAGGCCCCGGTTATTTTCATCAATGTAGCAAACTCAGATTTATAATTGCTCCCGTTGCAGGGAAGTCGGTCTTAGAGAGGGAATGGGCCGTGATTCACTACGTAGGTCCAATGTAGATTGGTGGATCTCAAATATTTTTGAACTATTTTTAACCGACTTCTAAAAAAGGAGGAGGTTCTCAATTCGGATGTTTATATTTTTTTATGTTTGTTCGCGCATAACTTCATCGCTTGCCAACCGATTTGAAAAAATATTTTTTTGTTAGAAAGGGTATACTTCACAAATGGTCCCATAGTCACCAAGTCAGGATCTGATGATGGAATCTTGGCGAAATCGAGGGAACTCCTCAAATATTATAGGCAACTGCATAGTGATTTTGGTATTTTCATCGAGAACTTAAGTATTTACAGTCAAAAAGAAACATTTGATGAAGTGAAACTGATGAAGAAGATCAGAAATGGTCAACGGAACTTCATACTCGCATAGATATCACAATGAAGATAGTTAAGCGACTATGATAATACAAATAAATTAATGGTTCTGAATAGTTTCGTTGAAAATGGTATCATCAAATTGATCTGATGATGATTGTGGAGCCAGAAGGTAGGCACTGGAACTCCGTCATTAATCAATGTTACCTAGCCGTGTTTGGGCTTATTAGAATTGTCATGAAATGCGCTTTGGCTATAAGGTACTATCGAACTGATCTAATGATGGAGCCGGAAGGTGGAAGGTAGACACAGGAAGTTCATAATAAAACAATGTAACCTAGTAGTGTTTGGATTAATTGCAATTGTCATGAGAAATAGGCACT
Source organism: Mythimna vitellina (assembly GCA_949316375.1). Lineage (NCBI taxonomy): Eukaryota > Metazoa > Arthropoda > Insecta > Lepidoptera > Noctuidae > Mythimna > Mythimna vitellina. Next base: position 26,015,559 of record OX438688.1, on the reverse strand, counting down.
CTGTTGATAAGTGTATCCCAAATAAAAAGTGTGAACTAAAAAACTTTTTACAAAAAAAAGATAACCGACTTCACTAAAAAAAACACTAAATGGATCAAAATAACTTTAATTTCGGAAGTCGGTGTTAAATAAGATACAAATAATACCGAGAAACACCGACTTCCGAAATTAAAGTTATTTTGATCCTTTTAGTGTTTTTTTTTCATAGTTTTGAAAGCAGTAGTGACGAAAAAAATACATAAAGTAAATCTGACTGAGTTTGAGGTTTGAATGCACGACGTACAATTTGTAAAATAGGGTCATTGACACTGGACTTACATGAAAATAATGTTTATCTATCAACAATATCATCTAAACAGTTGTACTTAAGATATAAATTTGTTTATTTAAAGGTGCTCTCTCTCATCATCATTTCTACCGAAAGACGTCCGCTGTTGGACATAGGCTTCACCCAAGTCTCGCCGCAATGATTGATCCTATGCGTCTCGCATCCATCGGATTCCCACGACCCTCACTAAGTCATCGGTTACCTTGTGGGAGGCCTTTCAACGCTGCGTCTACCAGCACGTGGTCGCCACTCCAGCAATTTTCAGCCCCGATCATGGCTCATGGATCAATGCAATGGGGCACCATTGCAACTTAAGTCAATTTGCCTTTACTAATATCGAAAATTGTTTTTCTGAATCTTACTTACCAAAGTTACTGTTTATCATCGATAATATTGGGATAATCTGTGGGATCGTCTACTGGAGCGAAGTCTCAGCGTAGGTATGCAATATCCTGTGTACCCTAGACAATAAATCTCGCTAACACCTTACAGTCTACCAAACATTTTACGACGGAAAGAGTTAGTCATGTATGATTCGCCACGAGAAAATAATCCTTATTCTTGTCTCGAGTAACAGAAGTGTTGCCAATAGTACTAAAGACTAACAACTAGCCAAGTGTAAGTCGGGCTCGCACACGAAGGGTTCCATACTACAATATTAAAAAAAAACAAAAAAAAAATAGTGACAAAATAACGTTTCTTGTATGGAATTCCTATGAAAATATTCTTCTTCTATTCTTTTTATAAAAATTTTACCTTTCTTCTACTTCTTACGATATATGAGATACATTCCACTAACAGACGGTCTGACAGACAGACGGACGGACGGGCTGCGCAGGCTTACTCATAGGGACCCTGCCGTTGGCAGTTTTTGGGTACGGAACCCTAGAAATGGGTATACCTACTAAACATCAGTCTAGCACACTAGAAGTGATTTCTCTTGAAACTTTCAGACTGGGTTATCTTCTCACCGCGCTCGAAGATATTTTTATTTTATATCGACGGTCTGGTAAAATCAATGATAGAATTTACAAAAGAACAATAAAATTGTAAGTAACTACTTATGTAATGTTAGTTCGTAAGACACCTTTGTAGGAAATATATTTATTTATATATATATAGTTATTAAATATAGTAATAAATATATTTTTTTATTATGGATAGGCTGGCGTTTGACCACTATCTTACCTGATGGTAAGCGATGATGGAGCACGCTTGCCTAAAGTAACCTATTCACTCTTGACTTAAAGACCCCTAGGTATATTAATGTTATATGTGCCAAGACGATGGAAAATCATCCGTACATATTACGTTATCTATACAGTATTATTTTACACATATTAGAGGGAGTAAGTACGAATATTGGAGTATCTGTTCATGGAATTTCTTGCACGTTCTTGTTCATAGAGATCTACGCTTTGAACCGTGCAATTTAGCTTCACTTTTTTGACTGACCGACCTTTTTACAATTCAAAAGTGGCTGTAATTGGTCTAATTGAAATAAACCTTTCTGATTTCTGATTTACTATCAAAAAGTAGGTATGGTTAACTGCAAAAGAGGAAATCTTCGTGACGTACTAAGTGATTGAAACAAAAATCATTAGGCACTAAAGATGAAATCGTACATTGTGAATTTTTACGCGATAAAGACTTTAGGTCTTGACGTATCATCACCTTTCTGCCTTCAATTGATTTGAGATCAGCGCAGCATGTTTCCTTCTTTTACAAATCTTTATTAGTCCCTATCTCAATTTTTAGTGACTTCCTTTCTCACTGTATTTTTACAAATCAACACGAGAGGAAATGACAGGCAGTCGTGTCCTTCTGCGAACTAGTAATGCTTAAAGCGAAGGAGACGGCCTCACGCGTAAGGGAACGGACATCCTCACCCGCTGCCGCGACCCTGACCCTGACTACCAGCCACCGTATGTAAGGGCTCGGGATGAGAAGCAATAGATAGCCGTTTGACCGTCTGGTAATCGTCTGGACTGAGCCTATGTCGTCGACAGAGCGTTGTGTTTCATGCGCATCAAAGAGATGTCGGCAAACCGTAGGGGCCCCGCAGGGCCAATGCCTACTGCATACGAACGGCAACTGAAGGATACGTACTTAAAAATCTGACACGCCCTTTCACTCCACTCTAGAGTGAGAGTAGTCATTTGATGATTTCCCACCTCTTTAAAAAAAAAAACACCTCGCCGCACACTCACACAACGCATTCTTCGTTCTTCTTCGTATTAGATAAGAAGGAAGATAAGGAATTCTACAAAACGAAACCCTAATGAGCGAAGTATTAGGGTCGAGATTGGAGTGAATCTTAGACTTATTAATCACTTATCATCCTAGACCAAATAACGGAAATTCGACTTTTCGGACACAATGCCTTTATCTTATTTTTTTAGTCTAAGATAACATAAACCTTGCCCGAATGAAAAAGACTTCCTTTCAAACCATAGAGCAGTTAATGGGATTGAAGAGTTATAGTTACTGAAATGACAATATTATACTTATTGCTTTGCTGTCTGTATCTCTTGCAGACAGATTATATATTTTATTACTACTGGCTCACTTCACCCATAGCTTATTTCGTTTGGTTTTTTTTTCAAATTTCAGGATTCCAAGTTAACGGAAAGTACCATATCAATTTTGATTCCCTTGAGATCCACAAAATACTCATTTTTTACAACATAAACAGCCATATCTTTTTTTTCGTTAACTTAGAAGTTTGATTTTTTCACAACTTCAAGGGACCACATACTTAAGCATATGATTTTAATTTCAACTCGATACCTCTACGCGTTCCCGAGATAAAGAGTCTTGAAAGACAGACAGACGGACAACATAGTGAATTCCTGTAAGGGTTCCTTTTTCTTTTTTTGAGGTACGGAACCTTAAAAACATTATTTGTAAAATTTTATCTCTAGCCAGATCTGAAAGAAAAACACTATCGTTTAGTGTAATAATATGTTGCTTGTCAAAAAGTCTAACTATGGCCTTACCATGACGGTGACGTGAAAAATTGTGAAAAAAGGAGAGAGCTATACACCCCTATTTTTTAATTAGCACTAAAAAATGGGACTCTATCCGTACCCGTTACTGATCACATTTTTGTATATTCAAAAGTAAAAAAAAACGGATGCCCCTCAAGTTGAAGGGTAAAATCTACAAGTCCGTAATAAGGCCTGTCATACTGTATGGATCAGAATGTTGGGCTGTGAAAAAGACGGATGAAAAAAGATTGCATGTAGCGGAGATGAGAATCTCGTCACACCACACATCCATCTTAACGGATGTGTGGTGTGACAAGAATGGATAAAGTGAGAAATGAATATATTAGGGGAAGTTTGAAAGTGACTGAAAAGTTGAAAGGGAATCGTTTGTCTTGGTATGGTCATGTGAAGAGGAGGGATGAAACGCATGTTACTAAAAGAGTTATGAGTTTACATGTGGATGGATGGAGAGGAAGAGGGAGACCAAAGAAAAGATGGATGGATTGTGTGAAGAGTGATATGAAAGAAAAGGAAGTTAGTGATAGCATGACGAGTAACAGGGCAGAGTGGAAGAAAAAAACGTGTTGCGCCGACCCCAAATAACACGGGATAAGGGCAGGAAGATGATGATGATGAAAAGTAAAAAAAAAACGAAATCCCAAAATGTCCACAAAAAAATGTCATAATTGGTAAATTCATAATTGAATCAATCATTCATAACAATTGCTACTTAAAAATACTACGCGCAGTGTTTTTCCATTTTTATCGCCATTCATTCATTCATAAATAAAAAGCCTGTACAATATTTCCTTAAATTGCGAGACATTTTAGGATATAAACAAACGCTAATAACTTTGTTGTTTATGAATATTATTTATTGAGACTTTACTTAAATAATAACAAGACCTTTTCTTATAAGCCCTTAAGGTTAATAAGTATTTGTAATTATTAAAAAATAGCGGTGTATAGCTCCATCCCTTTAACAGTTTGGTTCAGGTCGTTAAATGGACCGCAATTAGAGCCCATGGCAAGGCCTCTGGTATAGTTTCTGTGGTTTAAACCATTACAAAGACGCGCATAAAAGGTACAACCAAACAACTTAGTAATATATATAAAGCAGGCAGCTTAAATCCACTGAACGAACACCAACGCGAAAGAGTAGTAAGCTATATATAGAAAACTAAATATTTACAGAAAAACTTCATTCAAGAACTCGTGAAGTATTCACAACACAGCAAGTTCTTAAGAAAATGTTAATTAATAAAACTTGTAATTTAACTTAGTATTTTGTTTGTTGACAAAATGGCAACAACGGGGCGAGCTCTTTTCAACGTTTTAAAACTTTAATTGAAGTCATTGAGTGGTATATTTTTACAAAAATTACTAAAAACTTAAGTGTAGCGGCGTGAGTGGTGTTACTGAAAAAGGATTAGGAATGTTTTACCAGGTGTTAAAAAAAATTCAAGTTTATTGTGACAGGGACTATTGCACTTATATTATTCAGGCGTTTATGTACAAGACGTGTGTAAATGGTTGGTTACTTTTTTACGCTCAAACGGCTAACCGGATTTAGATGAACTTTAATACACGGATAGAAGACCCAGTGGTAAATACCACAACTTACAAGTTGTAGTTTGTCGGTTCAAACCCAGCCAGGTGCATTATTTTGTTTAATTTATTTCATTACTACTGCTCTAAAAATGGTGAAGGAAAACCTCGTAAGGAAACCGGCTTATCCTAGAACGAAAAGTTCTGAGATGTGAGACATCCATCAATCCGCACTGGGCTCCCGTGGTAGATTACGGCCCATTCACTATCCTAGAGAGGAGGCCTGAGTTCCAGCAGTGGGAACATATGGAGCCGATCATACGCAGGCAAAGTCGCTGGTAGAAATGAGTTATTAATTGCTTTTAAAATCTACTAAATAAAACCTTGTAACTACTCGTAACTGAGAAGCTGAATTTTGTCATCAATTAAAGATTTTTTTTGGTTTTCAATCCCTAGTAGGATTTGATAGGGAGTGAACATTGTAAGAAGACCTGGTGATTTAATAAAAAAAAATAGTTCATTTTGTATTTATTTTAAAATAAGTGAAAAATACAATGTTTTTTTTTTGTCAAATTTTAGGGTTCAGTACCCCGAAACGAAAAAAAACAGAACCCTTGTAGGATCACTTAGTTGTCTGTCAGTCCGTCAAGAACCTTTATCTCGGGAACGCGTGGAATTATCGAATTGAAATTAAAACAATATACTCAAGGCCTGCTGCCTTGAGTATATTGTTACCCTTGAAACTGTAAAAAATTAAGTTAACAAAAAAAAAAGATACGGCCGTTTATGTCGCAAACAAACGTGTGTTTCGATAGTCTCAAGGGAATCAAAATTCATAGGGTACTTAACGTACCGTTAAACTAGAATCCTGAAATTTGGCATGAAGCAAGGTCTTACAGCACAAGTATACGGAAAAATCTGAAAACTGTAAATTTTTCGTTACTTCACAAAAAAAAAAATGAATCCAGAAAAATCTTCATAACTCAATTCGGGAATTAAACTGTTTTCATAGGTAAGTTAACGGAACTCTCAGTGCGCGAGTCCGACTCGCACTTGCCTGGTTTTTAAGTCTACTTACATATTGATAGCACACATAAAAGAAACTATTTATATTTTATGTATATAATATATATTATAGTTTTATTAAAACCGACCGAAGTTAGATTTATCTTTCACATTTATTTGCTTTGTGACTTTACGTACTCTTTAAAATTTAAATTTAAATTAATTGTATTCAATTGAGTTTCAAACTAATTAAAACCATTTTCATTAAATTAGTTAAACACAGGTTAGTTTAAAGTTGATTTCAGGGCAAAAACGTTCCAACCTAAAGTGCTATCGAACTAAGGAAAGTTCATCTAATAAATATTTCAGTTCAATGAACACTAATAGTTAGGCTTTTTATCACAATGCTGTTAGGCAATATATGAAAACAGAAATATTTTTATATTAACGAAAAAAAAAATGTTATACCCGCTTCACTCAGAATGGGAAAAGTTATGTTTGATTATAATTATCGTGACGTTCTGAAAGCCAAACTCAAAAATAAAATCTACTAAATTGTAGTATATATCAGCGAATATCTGGTCGACTCTTCGCGTGACCAGAGGGCTGGGCTTTTCTTCGGTCAGCGAATCAGCATTGCCAACCAGCGTGGCAATGCTGCCAGCGATTTTATAACGATTGAATTTTTTGATATGTTTGTAAATATTATTATTTTTAATTTTTAAATTGTTGAGATCATAACTCGTAAATACCAACAGTATGAAATTCTAAATAGTAACCACCTGTACTATGCAAATCTGATCCTATTGAAAGGAAACCACGCATACCTTTGGGTAAATCTATATATATATAAAAGGAGAAACTGACTGACGTATCAACGCACAACCAAAACTATTGGGATTAGGATAATGAAAATTTGCACAAGGTTTATTTTTATGACGTAGGTGAGGACTAAGAAGCGGTTTTTGGAAATTCAACCTTTGAAAGGGTGAAACGAGGGTCTATAGTTTGTATGGAGAAACCTACTTTCGCGCGGGCGATGTCGTGGGTAGTAGCTTATGATATAATATTTATTTGCGTTCCAAATAGAATAACTGATCTGAAGTAACAGTTTGAAATGACTATAATAAAATAAATGTTGAAGCTGATAAACGGAACTAAAAAACAAATCACGGGAAATTTATTAGACATAATCACTTAAAAAAAAACGTTGCCCCACACTTTTGTTTCGGTGGGATATCATCCAATGACTTTTCTCGCTCTAGGACGGAGCGGTAGGGTGTGTCAGACTTTTACTAACTCAAAATCCACTCTTCCTCTTTTTCGCACAACCCATGGCCCCAGTAGGCTTCGACCCTGCTGGGCCTCTACGGTTTTACTTATGTCTACTTGAGGCGTGCGTGGAACACCACGTGGCGTCGACAACTCGGGCTCGGTCCGGACGGTCACCAGATGGCCAGACAGCGAGCTACCTATTGCTCCCCATCCGCAAACCCACGTCTACGGTGGCCGGAAATCGGAGGCAAGATCCCGGCGGCTGAGGCGTGAGGAAATCTGTTCCCTCACGCGTGCGACCGCCTCCTTCGCTTTGTAAACAGGGCATCTATTAACAAAGCGAAAGAGGTCATTATTCATTTCGACCTCTAGAAAACATGCTAACAAATGCTTTTGCTATTTCTAATCCGACGGCGGTCGAACGGTCGTTAACAAATAAATAACGAAAACCCAATTTTAACTGGAAACCAATATTTATTTGCGGTCTGCAAAGTTTTAACAAGGAGATCAGGGCCTGGTGGTTTGTAACTGACGTTTGTATGTATGTGTGTGTATGTTTATTACTCCTGACCCCTGCTCCTACTGTTTACTTGTGTTATTGAAAGAAAGAAAGATTTGGTTTTCATAAAACCTCGTACTAGACATGCTTTTGTAAGCCGTTTCTTTGTCTATTTAGGACCCGTTTTATATAATAAGCTCAATAGGATATTTAATATTTATAGTGTTAGTTATAAACATTGTAGTCTTAAGTTAAAGGAATATTTGGGAAAACTTGACTACACGGACACAGAAAAACTTCTTGAATTACTTCAATAATTTTATAGACATTAAATTTGTTACGAGTATATTAGTTTGTTTGTTTTTGTTTTAAAAAACTAAACTAAACGAAACTGTATTTCTTAATTATCATAGTATTTTTTAATAAATAATTAAATTTGGACCAAAATAAACTGATTGCTTAGTGATGGCCTGAAACACAGATTTTGTTAACCTAGCTCAGGCAAGTCGCTACCAGTTATAATGGCAGTACTAATACACCATTAATAGGTCGGGCTTGCGGACGGCGAGCAATGGGTGGCTCGCCGTCCGATCGTCCGGTAACCGTCCGGACCGGGCCCAAGTTGTCGACGGCGCGTACTGTTCCACGCGTGCCTCAAAGAGATGTCAGCAACCGTAGGGGCCCAGCAGGGTCGAAGCCTACTGGGGCCATGGGTGATGCGAAAGAGATCCCCGGGGCCCTGGAAATAAAATGGCAGAGAAGGAACACGAGCGGGTTTTTAGTCAGTAAAAGTCTGACACTATCCCCCGCTCCGCCCAAGAGCGGAGATGTAATTAGATGATTTTCCCACCCGGAAAAAAAAAACCATCAATAGGTCAATATAAACACGTGGAAATAAAACTAGTTTTTATAGTTAATTAAACCAATCTTTTTAGAAATTAGTACTACTAAGTATTCATAAGTTTGGTTTATGTATTTCTTTGTAAAAGTCCTTAAATAAATTCATCATCATCTTGATCATTTCAGCCGAAAGAAATCCACTGTTGGACATAGGCCTCCCCCAAGCGACGCCACAACGACCGATCCTGTGCGTCTCGCATCCACCGCACTCCCGCGACTCTCACCAGGTCGTCGGTTCACCTTGTGGGAGGCCTTCCAACGCTGTGTTTTCCGGTGCGCGGTCGCCACTCTAGAACCTTTCGGCCCCATCGACCTTCCGTTCTACGAGCAATGTGCCCGTGTGTGTTAAATAAATTATTAATATATTTTTGATATAATTTGAAAGACTGATAAACTATACCACAGCATAGTTAATATATATTTGATATTTTTTTTAATCACGACAGTCATCTGGGACGCACAGGACCGGACGTAATGGCTACACTTGGGAAGGCTTATGTCCTACAGTGGACGTCTTTCGGTTGAAGATGATGAGTCATAAGGAATAGCACATACGAATAAGATACTTTGTTACTTCAGATGTATTAGTACCTTGGAATTACTGTCAACTTTCACACTGGTGAAACCACAAATAGAAGTTAGTTTACAATATTTTCTATAAAGTTCTTTATAGCTTTACAAAGCCCGGAGGACACGGTGGAGCATACGGTAGAGTTGTGCCTCGCTTGGGCAGAGCACCGCCGTATCCTTAACGCCGTACAGGCCGTGGTCCGAAGCGAAGAGGAGTGGCAGGCGGTCTCCTCCTTCTGCGAAACAGTAATGCTAGCAAAGGAGGAGGCCGCACTTGCACGTACAAGGGAGCGGCCCTCACGTCCCAGCCGCCGGGATCCCGAACCCGATTTCCAGCCAACGTAAGCGCGAGCTTGCGTATGGCGAGCAATGGGTAGCTCGCCGTCCGACCGTCCGGTAAGCGTCCGGACTGAGTCGTCTGAGAGGACAAGTCGTCAACAACGCGGATTGTTCTACGCGCGCCTCAAGGAGATGTCAGTAAACCGTAGTGGCCCAGCAGGGTCGAAGCCTACTGCAGCAACGGGTGAAAAGAAGGAACAGAAGTAGGTTTTTTAGTCAGTAAAAGCCTGACACGCCCTCGCGCTCCGCCTAAGGGCGTGGGATGTCAAAGGTATTTTTTTTAGGTGGGATGATTATCCCACCTAAAAAAAATACCTTTACAAAAGACCCTCCTTAAAAAACTACACGAGTTAGCGAAACCACAAATAGTAACTAGTCTACAATATTTTCTATAAACTAGGTTAAGACGTAACCAAAATGTGGGTGTTCTTTATACCGTTACAACAAACCCTCCTCAAAAACCTACACGAGTTTTATAATATAAGTACATTGTGCTGAATGGTTTCTTCCGATTGAGTTAAATAAAATCTATTTGCGAGTCTCTTTTATTATTATATAAGTATCTTATTAGAGCAATAACACTGATATTGCTTGCGGCATTGTGTTGGGTTTAAAAAATAAGCCAGAATTTTCAATCAATCAATCAATCTTTATTTGTGAACATAGGTTTTACAATAAAGGTATTTAATAAACATTTCAGTCGTGCTCTATGTCCTACCAATGAAGTTGGTGTACAAATATATTAGTCTTTTAGTGAGTAATAAGTCTGAATCCATACCATGCAATGTCAAATTATATTAAATCATGTCAAATAAATGTAATATTAAAAACAAATAAATTATAATCAATTTCAAATAGATGTCAATGGTAATAGTAAATAGTAAAGGGCTGATGTCATAGTTTATCATTTAAAAATTTTTCAATAGAGTAATAAGTCTAATCTATTAGAAACAAAAACAATTTACTTTTGAATTTGCGGACATTATCTTCATTTCTTATACATTTTGGTAATTTATTAGAAAACCCTTTTATTTTTTGAGTGAGGAAACGTCAAATAACTTCTCCTGCTCTTGGTGAAACGCGAGAGAATGTCGGATAGAATAGAATAAACTTTGTTGCACACCAAAATGGTAACAAAATTTCAGGCTTTAGACTTCATATTTTTACTGAATAAAACCTACACGTGTCCTTTATTGCTTTTATCGTTCCAGCTTGAAGTGACTCTTTTGAACAATTCCGTCTTTGAGCCAGGATAAATATATTATTTTTTTATAGATTTTATTCAGCGAAACCCTAAAATATTACTACAAGTTGAAAGGGGTACTTATTTACTTATTTAAAATGATTATTATTTATTACACAATCAGATATGGAAAGAAGTGATGTCATACAAAGTAGGACCATATGTAGGGCATTTAAATACTAACTAATGATAAAGATACAATTTTTTTTTGATCATGTAATCAATCCACTTTTGTTTTTGATTACAAATTTTTCACTTGTTTATCTGCTTTTCTAACTCAACTTTTAGTGTAACTGAACACAGGTATCCAGCTGCACATGGAACGAATACCCATCTGACCAAGACAGGTTTTTTTTTTTTTTTTTTTATTGGGTGGGAAAATCATCCTACGCCCAAGAGCGGGGATATCCCATGACATCCCCGCTCTTGGGCGGAGCGGGAGATAGTGTCAGACTCTTACTGACTAAAAACCCACTCCTGTTCCTTCGTTGCCTTCGTCCCAGGGCCCCGGGTTCCGCTTTCACACTACCCGTGGCCCCAGTAGACCAAGACAGGTTTCCGATATCCTGGCTTTCGACTATCGGTAACGTAAGTCAAAGATATCCATATGACAGCTGTGACCAGTGATTTAACCTGCTTTCTGAGGTACAGGGGAATATCGATATCTTAAGATGGTCGGCCACCCATCTGCAACCCGAACTTGGCAGCTTGCTTAACCTAAAAAATCGACACCGCGACCCATGAGTAAATCACTACGCTTTTTCTGCCTTATACAGCTGTTTAACGATATGTTCTATGCTGGTCGTTTTTCAACAATTTTTTGCTATTCGAACATCATGTTATCCCAAAAAAGAGATGATACGAGTAAGTCTGACATTACAAAACCATTCCAAACGCGGCTGCAGCTGCACGTGCAGCCCAACTTCGGCTGCGATTGCTGCCGCGACCTGCAGCCGCAGCCGATCGCAGAGCACTAGTGCTGCGACCGCAAGTCGATGCGAACGTAGTTACTTCACTCCTGTTTAGACAAGTCCCGAAATAATCGCTACTCGGATCCGATAGCGCTTAAATTGGTTTGAATTGTACATTTGCGACTGGCAGCACGTGCAGCCAGCCTCGGAATCACTCCCGGCTGCGGACGTAGGAAACGGCTGCATATCATGCGTGCTCTACCTGCATTCGCAGCCTGCATCCGCAGCCTGCAGCCGAGGTTCGAATGGCAACTTTTTACCATGATATGTTACAATGTCCAGCGAGTAAATAGGAAAGACGGATGGAGCTATACAACTTATATATCATCATCTCTTTATCAGTTTAGTTTAAGGTCGTCAAATGGATCGCGTTAAGAGCTCGTAGTAAGCCACCTTATTCAACGTGATTACGGCAAATATTCCTTATATAAAGCTTATTTCAAGAGAATTCTCTTTGGAGTTTGATTTCCAAATAATAATTTTACGATTCAAAGAAATATTTATTGAGATGGTGTATCAAAAAGATAATACCTTACTTAAATAAATCTTCATTAACATTTTCTTTGATCTTGTTAATAGGTACTTAATACTTAGTAATCTTCTACTTCACTTAACAGATATCGAATCTGATGTTTTGTGTACCTATAAAATGATTTGTTGCGTGCGGGAATCGAACTTGCGATACACAGTGCAGCAGCCTATCGCTCAACCACTGTACCAAGCGTACTTGATATCACAGATTTAATGTTTACATTTCAGTCTCTTTTAGTAGCTGCCCGGAGTTTAGAATTGTGCCCGGATTATGATTTCAGAATCGGCACCGAGTTAGTATGTGTGTGTGTGAGTTGTCTTCTTTACACGCAAATGGCTGAATGGAAATATATTAAAATCACTCGGTTAGACCGGTTAGTCCCACTGTGTTCTAGTTTCACTATGCTTGACTCGTAAAATACATACCAAAAAGTTTCGCCATGCCCAAAATCACATTCGTGGGCAGTAATGGAGGAAAGTGTTACTGTAATATTTTATTTTTTGAGGTGGGATATCATTAAATAATTTTCCCCGCTAAGGGGTGGAGCGAGAGGGCGTGTTACAGTCAATGTTCTGAAGTAGGACAAAGGATACTGTCGGACTTTGGTAAAGGCCATGATCCGAAGCGAAGAGGAGTGGCAGGTGGTCGCCACCTTCTGCAAACCAGTAATGCTAGCAAAAGAGGCCGCACGTGCTCGCGCGAGGGCGCGGCTCTCACGCCCTAGCCGCCGGGATACCGATCCCGATTTCCGACCACCGCAGGCGCGGGATTTCAGACGGCAAGCAATGGTTAGCTCGCCGTCCGATCGTCCGGTAAGCGTGCGGAATGAGCCAAAGTCGTCGACAGCGCGTGCTGTTTCACGCGCGCCTCAAGGAAGTGTCAGCAAACCGAAGTGTCAGAAAACAGACCCTTGGGCCCAGCAGGGTCAAAGCCTACTGGGGCCAAGGGTCTGCTTCCGAAAGGAAGACTCGGTCCTGGTAGAAAAGGCAACGAAGAATCAGGCGTGGGTTTTTAGTCAGTAAAAGTCTGACACACTCTCTCGCCCCGCCCAAGAGCAGGGGATTGTGGTAAAACAAATATAAAGACACATACAAACTGTTTCGTAAAACTTATTCTCATATAAAACTTGAGACTGGCAACTTTGCTTCTGTCTTCAGTTATCCAGTTTCTGTTTAAAGCCGGTATTTGCTCGCCGACTCCGACTTTAGATCTTTTAGTTTTATTCTCCACATTAACATAAAACGACTTTTATTGTCTCGTTTATAGAAGTACGGCAACGGCTTGTATCTTTTTGCGTTTTCGAAAAATTTACAGGAAATACGAACACACTTACATATATATGCGTGTAGGTTTATATTGTACATTGTCCTATCCTCAAATGTGATCTCTCTCTGTCACTCAAAGGTTTGCTGGGAGAAAATGTATTGTTAAGCTAAACTCACTTTTCTTTAACTCTTATTACTGTAATGATAATTTATAAGTGTTGTTTACACGATTTACAGAAACGTTTTTTTTTTCGATGTTTTAGTTCTATTGGTTAGAGTAGTGGTAGCCGAGTGCTAAATGCCCCGACTTACGAATTGTAAGTTGTGGGTTCAAACCCAGCCAGACATGCATTACTTTGTGTAATTTATTTCATCACTGCTCTCAAATGATGAAGGAAAGCATCGTGAGAAGACCGGCATGTCCTGGACCAAAAATTCGAAGACATGTGACATCCCCCGACGCGCACTGGGCCCGCGTGGTGGATTACGGCCTATTCCTTCTCCTAGAGAGGAGGCCTGAGTCCCAACAGTGGGAACATTATAAGGCCGAGTATGTATATATAGGTACTTACTTATGTAGTTATATTATGACGAAGATCAAACTAAGGTTGAGAGTAATGTAGTACTTCTGAATTTTATACTTCAAGAAAAATTTACTTAAGTTTTATGGTAGGGATAGTATAAGAACTAGACACGAACCCAGTGCGGTGAGAAAAAAAAATAAGGTTGAGAAGGAAAAAGGAAAAATAGTTGGCTGAAAGGTGGGTTGTTTTGGTTGAGGTTGATTGGTTGGTTGATTGGGTTGGTTGTTGATTGCGGTTGGTCGAAAGTGAAAATTACCCTTCACTTTAACATAATTATATTATTGTTTTAAACAATCGTACAAGACTAATAGTACAAGTCTAATAGTCTAATAGCACAAGTCGTCCATTATAATGAAGACCGCACAGGGGGATCTGAATGATCTCTCGCTACAGATAGGCAGCCACAATGGAAGGAAGAAACGTAACCATATCTAAGAAGGTTAAAAATTAAATGAATGCAATTGTAAAATAGTCCATCCAATTTGTTATGTTTGTTTGTTTGTATAAATCGGTATGTATATTAAGTTTTACAGACTTATAGAAACTTTTTTTCTGTCTATGTTTTAGTGAGATAATGTTTTTTTGCTTACTAGTCTGGGCCTTAACTGTGAAAACCAAAGACTAATGTTTTATTTTTGTCAAGTTTTAATGAACCTTAATCTACACTAATATTATAAAGAGGTAAAGTTTGTATTTTTGTTTTTAGGAGGTAATCTCTGGAAGTACTGGTCCGATTGCTATTTTTTTTTACTTATGGAAAGCTACTTAATTCCTGAGTGGCACAGGCTATACTTTATGTACGCGGGATATTATTTTCGTAACTAATCTGAGCGGACACAGTTTAAATTACTTCTCTCCTTAGAGCATTCAGCTGTCACCTACAAGGCACTGTGAACAATGCATTGTTTTCTCAGAAACACGAGATATCTAAGTACCTACTTATCTTTCTGAATGAACTACTTTGCAGAGTTTATAAAGTTCTTGCTTTTGACCATGAGGTTTGAGCATATTGTCTTCAAGAATGGAAATAATCTTTTAAATCTTCATTTCAGCCGAAAGACATCTACTGTTGGACATAGACCTCCCCCAAGTGTCACCGCTATGAACGGTCCTCATCGGATTCCCGCAGTCTAGATAGAGGAAGGCCTTCTAATGCTGCGTCTTCCGGTGCGTGATCGCTACTCCAGAAATTTTCAGCCCCATTAACCACTTGTTCTGCGAGCAATGTGCTCTGCCCACTGCCACTTAAGTTTGGCGATTCTTCAGGCTATGGGCTTTCAGGCTTAAAAATATAGTTAGCGCATTTATTTATTATTTATTTACCATTTTTTTTCCTTTATTGTACACCAATACAAAGATAAAAGGAAACTAAAACTAAAACACACGTACATACAATGGGCGACCTTATCGCATTCCGCGATCTCTTCCAGGTAACCTGGAATGGACAGTAATTGCTTGGACAAGAAATGGGGCTGTCATTGGTGTGACAAAACCAGCATTAAACATATTATATAATAATAGATCCCAGATGTATGCATATGCTATATAATAGATACATATATACATACATAATAATTGAAAACTATAGACAGAATATGAATCACGACTATTGATATTCACAGAGACAGGTAATGTTCTCTACCGAGTCTTTTAAAGATAGGCAACGATTGAGCACGTTTAATTGTGTCTGGTAATTCATTCCATAGACGAGCAGCCTGGACAGTAAATGATTTATAGTAGAAAGTCCCGGTATGGATTCGCATTTAAATATTATCAAAAAGCTACCAAACCGCTAAACAACAAAACTAGACTTTTCGTTCTATCGTCAAGTTTTAGAATACTTCAGCTATTTCGTTCAGAGATATTTGAATAACTTCCAAAAAGAGTAAAGAGTCACCTGTGTTTCAACTTTTCCTACGACTACTTGTGATCATGCGAACACCTACTCGCGAGTCACATCCATACCACGACTTTCTACGACTGTCCAGGCTGCTCGTCTGTGGAATGAGTTACCAGACACAATTAAACGTGCTCAATCGTTGCCTGTTTTTAAAAGACTCGTTAGAAAACATTACCTGTCGCTGTGAGTATCGATAGTCATAATTTATATTTCTGTCTATAGTTTTCAAGTGGTTATATATGTATCTATTATATACCATATGTATGTATTTGTGTATCTATTATAATATATTATGTTTAATGCTGGTTCTGTCACAACAATGACAGCCCCATTTCTTGTCCAGGCGATTACTGTCCATTCCAGGTTGCCTGGAAGAGATCGCGGAATGCGATAAGGCCGCCCATTGTATGTACGTATGTGTTTTAGTTTAGTGTCCTTTTATATATATATTGGTGTACAATAAAGAATATAATAATAATAATAATCTGATCAAGGAGATAACAGGACTCACTATGACTACTGCCTTAAGAAAGGCGGGGGACTATTTAGTCTCGAAACAGCTCATCAATACCTCCGTCAAAGATTTTCAGGCCGTCCACGACCTTCATATGATCAAGAAAAATACTAAGAAAACATATCAAAAGACACTGAAGCAATAATAATTCACACTACCCACTAACAAAACAACAACATAATTTATTGTCTTTGTTTTCTTGCGCCATCAAATTTCCCCGGGGCTCAAAGGTTTTTGAACAATTTTTTTTTTAGGGAAAGTTCTAAAGAAACTGAGGAATTTCCATTGTATTATAACTCTCAGTTCAAACTAATTAATTTTATTTTGTGATAAACACAAAGGATCTGGGTCACAATCTGATAAGGGGTCCTGTTTAATGTTTTTTTTTTTTTGCAAACAGGTATGGGTCTTAATAAACGTGTAATATTCTAAATATTCAACTTTATAATAATATTGTGATGTCATATTTGTTTTACAAACATTGTTTTTTAGATAAAAACTTTTTTGAGAATGAACAACATGATGATTAATTATAATATTGACAATTGATATATTGTCAATATATGACATAAAAAATAACTTATTTATTATAATAAAATACATATAAATGCTAAAATTATAAACTAATAAATAATATGAAAAATATCAAATCATTAAGAGAACTTAATAATAATTCTGACGAGTTCTAATCCTCAGGTTTTAACAACTGGTGTCACCCACTTGCTCTATAAGACGGGTAGTCCCGCGGAACCCAAGAATTATAGACCGATTACATGTTTGTCGACGGTCTATAAACTTCTTACATCCATCCTGAGAGTGAAAATTAATCTACACATTGAGAATAATTCAATTATGTCTGCCTCTCACAATGGATGTAGGAACGGGTCCCGTGGCACTAAGGAGCTACTCCTCATAGACATGGCCATAAGCCAACAGGTTCGTCGATCCCGCAAGGATCTTTCGACATGTTGGATAGATTATAAGAAGGCCTACGACTCTGTTCCACATACATGGCTCATGAGGGTGCTGGAGTTGTTGAGTCATGTATGAGGCAATGGAAAACAGTCCTTCGATATCCAGGATGTCGACCAATCCAGGGAAATGATGAACCAATATGGATTAAACGGGGAATATTTCAGGGCGACAGTTTGAGTCCACTTTGGTTTTGCTTAGCCCTGAATCCTCTAAGCACGTTGTTGGAGGATTCAGGTCTGGGCTATCGGTTGAGAAGAGGTGGTCAGGTCGTATCTCACCTGCTTTACATGGATGATCTGAAACTGTTTGCCCACAACAATTTGCAACTGATGGAACTACTGAAGGTAACTGAAACTTTCAGTAGTGCCATCAGGATGGAATTTGGTGTGGACAAATGTGCAGTCATGCATGTAAGGCGAGGGGAGATTATGGAATCCGAGGGAATTCAACTCTCGGATTCCATACATCTTAGAACCCTCTCCTCGACCGAAACTTATAAGTATTTGGGTATGTCGGAAGCGTTAGGCATTAACGTCGCTGACATGAAGCAAACGTTGAAGGAGCGCTTCTTTGGTCGCCTGAAGAAGGTGTTAAATAGCCTTCTGTCGGGCGGAAATAAGGTGTGCGCCTTCAACGGTTGGGTCATGCCGGTTTTAATGTACTCTTTCGGCATACTCAAATGGACTCAGACTGAACTAGACGCTCTGGATAGGCGGGTCCGTACACTGCTGACCGCAAATCGAATGCATCACCCAAGTGTATATCCCGCGGAAGTGTGGAGGTCGAGGCTTTTTAAACGCGAAGACTCTACACAACCGCGAGGTGTGCAGTCTCAGAGAATACTTTATCCATACCGATGTGGGTATACACCGAGATGTGGTCGCAGTGGACAAAGGACTCACCCCGTTATCCATGGCTAAAGAGAACTGGCGCAAACCTGTAGTACTTACTACTGATGACCGCAAGGAAGTATGGAAAGGCAAGGAGCTCCATGGACGCTTTTATCGGGCTCTCCACGAGCCTGATGTAGATTTCTTGGCGTCCGTGGCCTGGCTACGTTTCAGTAACCTTTTCGGGGAAACTGAAGGTTTTGTCAGTGCGATTACGGACGAAGTCATCTTGACGAATAACTACCGGAAATATATAATGAAGGATGGGACGGTTGACGTGTGTCGGGCATGCCACCGTCTGGGTGAATCCATCAGACATATTATTTCTGGTTGTTCTCGTTTGGCTAACGGCGAGTATTTACACAGACATAATCAAGTAGCCAGGATTATTCACCAGCAACTTGCTTTGAAGTACAACCTAGTGGATTCTGAGGTACCGTATTACAAGTATGTGCCCGACCCAGTTCTCGAAAATGACCATGTCACGTTGTACTGGGATCGGTCTATCATTACTGACCGGACTATTGTAGCCAATAAGCCGGATATAGTGGTGATAGACCGATTAGCGCGCCGCGCAATGATAGTCGATGTCACCATCCCGCATGACCAGAATCTCGTGAAAGCTGAGAAAGAGAAACAAATCAAATATCTCGACTTAGCACACGAGGTTGTCGACATGTGGAATGTAGACTCGGCTATCATTGTGCCGATTGTCGTGACCGCCAATGGCCTTATAGCCAAAAGCTTCGACGACCATCTGTCGAAGCTGTCGTTACGCAGTTGGATCAAGGGCCTGATACAGAAGGCAGTACTCCTCGAGACGGCTCGCATTGTGAGGAGGTTCCTGTCTCTGGAGCCCTAACCACCGGTAGCTTGGACCCTGCTCCCGACACCGGCGGATTACTATTTTTTATATTTTGTTTTTTATATGATCTTGTTAAAAAATATTTAAAAATGTAATTTATTGGTATATTAAACAAATAAAGAGAATAATAATTCTGACGAAGACTAAACTAAAGTTGAGAGGACTTCAAATTTCCGTTCCGAATTTTACGCTTAAAGGAAAATTTACTTTTAGCTTTTTTGATGTCAAGGGGAAGCACGTTCCAGAGTTTTATGGTGGAAACAGCGTATGAATTAGATATAAAGGCAGTACGGTAAGAAGGAATATGAACGAGCATGTTTTTGGATGCACGAAGGTTTAGATTATGAGAACTGCCCAACACTTTAAAATATTGTTTTAAATAATCAGGAGCACAAGGATCGTTCATGGAACTTTCTTTCTTCCTCTTGTGCACTTCGGACTTTTTTTCTATCTTCCTTGTAATCATTTTCCAGTGGTATTGTAGAAATTACAGTAGGTGTAGACCTACTGTAATTTCTACAATACCACTGGAAAATGATTACCCGAATCAAAAAACATGCCACCAAAGAGATGTAAATATATTAAATATCTTTCCATGCCACATAGATGAAGTTTATTTAAATTTACAATTCCAAGTCAAGTGTAAAATACAAGTAAAAATGACCCATTTACTAAAATGGTAATTTCGTAGATAAAACCTTTGACTATAAATAATTATAATGTCTTAAAACGTATGTCTATTTTTATTACATCTCAATTAATTCTGTCCTCGTGTCGAATATATCTACCACATTTTATAGTATTGAAGGACATACACGATGCAATGTTTTCGCAAACCGACAGAACCGTTTAAAAATCGAACAAAATTACCGAAGCCAGCATTCGGTAATATTGTTTTTTTTCGGTTTACAAATATTTACCTTCGGCTCGAGAACCGAATGCATGTTCGAACAATGTCAAGCCCGCAAGTCCACGTGTTTTTTTTTTTGTTTTCAGATCTGTACTGTCTGGCTGTAGGCTTTGTTTTGCAAAAACCCTTTTTGTTCAGCGAGTCTTTGAAAACAGTTGTGTTTATTGGTTCATAAATCAAGAATGTCAATCAAAGGTCAGCTTCAAGTCTCCATTAATGGCATGACAAAGTTTATTTATTTAACAATTCGTAAAAAAAATATGTGTAAATTGTATTTTTGGTGTACAATAAAGAATATCTATCTAATTCATGTATACGCTTATATAACAAAAGAAAAGAAGGCGGAAACAGAAAAATAGATATATAAGTGATACTTATTACTACAGAAATCTCTTCATGCATACCTGTGAAAGGAGAATAGGAAAAAAAAGTAATGAAGGCACCGTGTGTAAAAGTGAAAGGATAAAAGAAAACTACAAACAAAACAGTTATCAATAAAATATACAACATAAAAAATATAATCATCATCATCATCTTCCTGCACTTGTCCCGTTTTATATGGGGTGGGCGCAACACGTGTTTTTCTTCCATTTTGTCCTGTCACTCGTCACGCTATCACTAACTCCCTTTTCTTTCATAACACTTATCACACATTAAAACAATCAAAACCTAATCTAATATACTATCATAAATATATAAAATATATACATACACATAGTAGAATACATATCGCAATAATACATACATTATAGTTATGTCAATCATAGGTTGAATATTAAAAAAATAGAGTTATCCAAAATGCATTTTTTTTTTTCTAAATCGCTGTCAAGTAGGTATAGTTGCAGGTTAGGTTTTACAAAGGAACTAAAAGCCAGTGAATTGTCAGTCAGGAAAAAAAGTTTCAAATAGGTACTCATTTTGATAAAGGTGTCTGTAAGTCTGTTAATCTAATCTTTAATTTCGAATATACCAACGTAAGGTTTATTTAAAAGTAAAGATATAAATCTCTGTTTGTAGTTCTATGATAAGAAAAACGTTCCACCTTAGTTTTTTGTGTGTTCTCTAAATTCTTGAAGTCATTCAACATTTCAGTGTGCTACCGAAATATTTTTAGCACTTCTTTTTTTTCTCCACATAGAAGGCCTTTTTTGTGATGTGTTATCGTTAAATGACTTCTCTCTCTCTCTCTCTCTCTAGGGTTGTGCGAGAGGACATTTCAAACTTTTACTGTCTAAAACCTTACCAACGTTCCTATAGATGGACGGCGAGGCAATTGTAAATGAAATAACTAAGTGTCTACCTATTATATCATCGTGACATATATTTGCGAAATGATTTACAAAATTTTCATAATTAGAAACAGAATGGACTAGATTTTATACCATATTAAATAATGATGGCTTATTTTTATTTTACTGGCTTGACTTCATGACTCTTGGCTAAACTGAACTCTTAATGTTGCCACTAATATAAATCTAGGTCAAGAAACATAATAATAATACTTTGCTTAATTTATTGCATTAATATACTTAGGAAATACATTTCCGCATTAGATAATTAACATAAAAATATAAATAACTATTTGTACATTTTTTTTCTTTTTTTATTGGGTGGGAAAATCATTTTATGACAAATCCCGCTCTTGGGCGAAGCGGGAGATAGTGTCAGACTTTTACTGACTAAAAACCCACTCCTGTTCCTTCTTTGCCTTCGTTTTAGGGCTTCGGGTTTCGCTTTCATACTACCCGTTGCCCCAGTAGGCTTCGACCCTGCTGGGCCCTTACTATTGTACAAAAAGTGTGTAAAAAAAGCATAACATTAATATATTTCAACCATCATTCAGCCAAATAAATTGCAAAAAAAAATATACGACTTACTATCATTTCAACTGTCACCTGGCCTTGTGACATAATAATATACTGTAGTAATGCGCTGTTGAATTTTTCTTAAGACTGTCTTAGACAGAGTTGTCTACGACGTCGCAAACTTGTCTTCACAGTCTTGTCTCAAGTTTGCGCAGGCCCTTAAGATCTATCAGTCAATGAAAGGTTGTCGCAGTTCACATAGAATGTTCGTGTAAATTATTATTGTAACTCTTTTGATGTGCAATAAAGTATTAAACTATTCTATTCTAACTACACTAGCACATGCACTAGCTTCTGATGTTTTATAAGTGCCCATGTAGGCCTATGTGAAATAAAAAACTTTGACTTTGACTTTGTAAGGTTAATTAGCCAAGGTGTGGGTATTTTGATAATATTCTAGCTAGGATGTAACCACGAATACAATGTTTATATATTTAAAGTAAAAGCAAATTTAAATAGTAGTTGTTATAAATCTAGTCGAATATTAAGTCGATTATTTAAATTGTATCGAATCAAGAGTTAAGTATGGCAGCACTTTTGTATGACAGTTTTGACGCTTAAGGCGAGATGAAATGTAATCATTCTTGATTTGACGGTTGAACCGAACACTTGTTTAAAAACAAATCCGTTTTTATCGTTACAATCTTCGTTTGATTTGGGAGATAAAGATTAGATCCTTTAACTTTGACTTGACAAGACATTGCAATATGTCTGTAAAATTTCATTTACACGATCGAATACGATTTAACCCGATCGAGCCCGAACTAATATATACTGTCAACGTTTACGTAACTTGTGTTTAGTCTCCGTCACGTTTTGTGGATTTGGTGTGTAGCTATTACGTAATGAGAATATTATTGTTTGAGTTAGTTTGTCGTTATCTCTACTTGATTAATTCTTAGGTTACTAAGGTTTTCTGAAAAAGAAATTAGGGTCCTAGAACACAAAGGGTAACTAAAGTTCTCAGGTGTGGTTTTAGTCAGTAAAAGTGTGACATGCCCTCCCGCCTCCATCCTAGAGTAGGAGAAGTCATTGGGTGATTTCTCAACTTAGGGGGATGCAACTCGACATACATTTCCACTGTTTTTCATACAACCGCTCTTACGCGATTATGACGTTATTACACATTTTTCATTAGATATTTTGGAAATACAGTATTTTGTGGATATTATCTAGGCTTCTATTGAAATCAATTTATAGATTTGTGTAAAACTAATACAGAAAAGACCTCTGAAAATCTGCTTTTTGAACCTACGGCCCCAGTAGACTTCGACCCTGATGGGCCCCTACGGTTTGCTACACGCCGTCGATGACTTGGGCTCGGTGGCGAACTACCCATTGGTCACTGTCCGCAAGCCAGTGCCTATGGTGGCCGGAAATCGGGATCGGAATCCCAGTGGCTGGGGCGTGAGGTCTGTTGCCTCGCACGTGAGGCCACTTCCTTTGCTAGCATTACTGCTTCGCAGAAGAAGGCGACCGCCGGCCACTTCTCCTCGCTTTAGACCATGGCCTGTACCAAGGCCCAGCGCGAGAGATCGACGCCCCCACGAGGGCACGGTAGAGCTGTACCCAAGCGGGGCACACCGCTGCCGTATGTTCCACCGTGTCCTTCCGGGGGTTCACACAGTGGTGAGACCTGGGCGACTCATCCGCACGAATCTGGTGCAGGAACCTCCCGAACTGACCATGGTGAGAACCTGCGTCATGTGGAAAGTTGAGGACGCCATTAGGTCTTTTCAGTCACCCCTCAAAGAGGAGACTTACCGTTATAATTAAGGCCTGCTTTGAATATAATAAGCCCTTTATAATACGAGTTTTAAACAAAAACAAGTTTTATCATTTACATTACATATTTTAAGGCTGGGTTCTTTAAATAGACACAAAGCGCTTTATGGAAGAATTTTTACCAAAAATAGATTATTTATTTGCAAACCATTTCGTAAATAGGTTGTTATAGTAAAGGACAGAAAGGGTAAAGAAGCTTAAATACATAAAGAGCTAAGGTCACAACAAAAACAAGTTACTAATTACAATCGCAGATCGTACAAAGTATTATTTTGTTAAGTCTCACTACCAGGTAAATGAAAGTTTGTTTAATCTGCCGTACACATAGTTTGACTGGAAGTCTACCCAGAAAAACTGGGTGGACTTCTTCTGGAGTACCATTACTCTACATGATGAAACCGCTTATTTGATGTAAGACGATACCACTTGGTATGATCGGTTACTAACTGACTAAGACATGAATAAGAGGTGTGCCTCGTTTGGGCGAAGCACCGCCGTGTCCTCGTGGGTGCGATCGGCGAATTTTTAAAATACGACGTCGACGTCGTATGTAGGTACATACGAGTACAGAAATCATAATAAATCATTGTAAATAGATCAACTAATATTCAAACATCATCCATATTATCGTTGAGTTTTTCCGTGACGATGATTCATTTTGTTTTTCTCGTCTCCAGTAATGCAAGTATGTAAAAATTTGCTTTATTACTTTGCTGGCATAGATTCATAATTATATGATACTAAAATTAAATCAAGGTGAATAAAATAAAGAGGGAATAACAACTTTCGTTATCTTCAAAATATTGCCGCAATTTATGAGTATACATAAGTTAATTAATCTAATTTTCTGCAGACTTCCTTAATCATTACTCCATAAAGTTCATAATTACGTCTTAATTTCCGAATACATATAAAATCATACGTATGAGACACACGAAACCACTTGTCAAATAAACCAATAACACTATTATGTTCGAGGGGTAATCAACCACCTTTTTATTTTACCACTTTGTCGGCGTGAATTAGTACTAAATTTCACCTTTCTAGTGCCAACGGTCACTGAGATTATCCGCGGACGGACGGACAGACAGACTTGGCGAAACTAGAAGGGTTCGTAACTAAAAAGGATTTATATTAGAATAGAAAAAAAAATTGTACACCATAATAGTAACAAAATTTTTACACAAACTTAAGTCTATGGGTACAATGATAAATCAAAGTTGTTACATTAGGTTTTTTTTTTCTTTTTTTTTTTTTTTATTGGGTGGAAAAATCATCCTAATGACATCCTCGCTCTTGGGCGGAGCGAGAGATAGTGTCAGACTCTTACTGACTAAAAACCCACTCCTGTTCCTTCGTTGCCTTCGTCCCAGGGCCCCGGGTTCCGCTTTCACACTACCCGTGGCCCCAGTAGGCTTCGACCCTGCTGGGCCCCTACGATTTGCTGATATCTCCTTGAGGCGCGCGTGGAACAAAACGCGCCGTCGACGACTTGGGCTCGGTCCGGACGGTTACCTGACGGTCAGACGGCGAGCCACCCATAGCTCGGCGTCTGCAAGCCCGCGCCTACGGTGGCCGGAAATCGGGATCGGAATCCCGGCGGCGGTTGGAGCGTAAGGACCGTTGCCTCACGCGATCGGCCGCCTCCTTAGCTAGCATTACTGCTTCGCAGAAGGAGGCGACCGCCTGCCACTCCTCCTCGCTCCGGAGCATGGCCTGAACCAAGGCCCGGCGCGAGAGATCGCCGCCGCCGATTGCCCCCACGAGGACACGGCGTTGCTCTGCCCAGGCGGGGCACACCTCCACCGTGTGCTCCACCGTGTCCTCCGGGTGGGCCGACACAGTGGCGACACCCGGGCGTCGTTTCCGCACGAATCCGGTGCAGGAACCTCCCGAACTTACCGTGTCCGGTAAGGACCTGCGTCATGCGGAATGTGAGGACGCCGTGAGGTCTTTCCAACCACGCCTCAAAGAGGGGACTTACCGCCATAATTGTGGCGTGCCCAGCACGGGGTCGCGACAGTCGCTGTCGCCATTTCTCCATGAGAACTCGCCGGAGCTCTGTCCGCCATGCTGCGACTTGTCGCGGCAGCGGAGTTTCGCCCCGGCGTTGCATCTCCATGCGCCGTTCGTGCATGAGTGCAAGGACTGTTGCCTCCAGTTCCCATGGTCGCTGGCCAGCAAGGAGGCTCGCCGCTTCGCGGGAAATCGTCCGGTATCCTCGCACCATCCGTATGGCCATGACCCTCTGGCACGCGTTCAGCCGGGCCGCCGGCTGCTTCCGCAGCCCCGGCGCCCACACCGGCGCGCCATAAAGGGCCATGGACCGAACGATCCCCGCGTAGAGCCTCCGGCAGGAGGCGTCTGGACCCCCAAGGTTGGGCAGGAGCCGCCCGAGGGCAGCCCCAGTCCGATTTAGTTTGGGAGCCAGACGTCGGAAGTGCTCGTCGATATCCCATCGGCTGTCGAAAACGAGTCCCAGGTACTTCATCGTTGACCCGACGCCGATGTGGACTCCTCCCACCGTTAGCTGGGAACCCGGTGGTGGCGCGTTCCGAGGGCCGTGAAAGCACATGGCCTCGGACTTGTGCAATGCCACCTCGAGTCCCAGCTCCTGGATCCTGCCAACGACTGTCGCAACCCCGCGTGTCGCTAGTTCGACCGCCGCCTGGTACGACTCTCCCTGCGCCAGGACCAGCGTGTCGTCTGCGTAGCAGACCACGCTGACCCCGTCAAGGAGGTCGCCGCGCAGCACGTAGTCGTATCCGATGTTCCACAAGGGCGGCCCTAGTACCAATCCCTGCGGAACACCGCACGACATCTCTCGACGTTCCCACACCCCCTGGTGACCAGGGTAGGTTATGTACCTGTCTGACAGGTACGCCTCGACCACACGACAGAGGTAGTCGGGCATCCGGTGATACCGGTGTGCCCTCCCAATGCTACTCCAAGGCAGGGAGTTGAAGGCGTTGGCGATGTCCAAAGACACCGCCACGACACACCTGCCCTGGGCCACTGCATCCCCCGTCGTGAGAGCTCGCACGCACATGGCGTCCACCGTGGAGCGCCTCCTGCGAAAGCCGAAATTTTGAAAATCTGTGTTTTGAATTTCGAATTTGTGACTATAGGATTAAATTTTTTCGTATATGTGTATGTAGGTTACCCTGGCTAGGTAAGAAGCTACATTTTTTTTTTTTCGAAAAACTTATCGAACCACCAATTTAGTAATGACGATATGTAATATTATCTATACATATAATAAAACAGTAAAATTCTTTTGCAATGGTATTAATTGGCGCAAAAACTACTGAACCGATCCTGTTCAAATTTTGCATACATAATCCTTATAGGTCAGGGCAACTGATAGGCTATAAACTATCACGCTGTTTGCTATGGGGGGTGAGCAATAATCCAAAATGTAGGTATTGAACGACATTTGCCGCGAGTTCAATTCCCAGCTACAGTTAAAAATGTTGTCATTATTTTGTCTTATTATTTTGTATTAAAATAACTTTTACCATTTTTTCAAAATAAAATTGATTTTTCTATTCGATACCTTCTAAATATTTTGTAAAAACTAATCAAAACACATAATAAAATCAAAGGGACGAGAAAAATCACGTACTTATAATGTTACATTATTCCGTTTAGCTACAAATTTACTTCTAAAACGAAAATCATCACGCTATCATCGTTAGGGAGCCAACCAGTCAATTATGACGTTTATATAAGAACGTCTATTTTGTGGTTTATTCATCGAAGACCGCAGCGCAGTGGTTTCGTATCTAGACTTTCATGTAATGTGAAGGTGGTTCAAGTCCCATACGGCTCTCTTAGGAGAAATTTTTGTTCTTTTTTGTCATCGTGAATAAGATTATTTTATATATTTTTACAATTTTTGTTTATAAATCTACGTATATAATATATCTGTAAAAATTTTTGGTGAAGTGCGTATTATAAATTTTAGAGATCGATGTAGATAACTTTTATACAATAAAATTGTGTGTAACAGATATGTTACTAATGTTTCATCGCAATTAAACAAAGCATATGAAAGACAAACGGTATGAAATCAAAGTTTTCAAGAAGTAAAATATGACACCACACGCAACTCGCAACGCCATCTAAAGACTTAAAGTAAAAATAATGATGACAATGACGGTTGAACTTCATATTAAATTTGATAGATGGCATTGCGTATTTTACGTAATTTTCTGAGTGGCAGAATAATGGCCATTACAGTTATGGTTAAACTGGTGTTAGATAGAGGCATTTTTAACAATCCTACTGCTTATTTTTATTATATTTTTCCCATTATAGTAACAAGTTAATTGACCGTGATTATTCAAGGGATACCAACCAAAGACGATAAAAGCAAATACCTATATGTATTTAATTATTCACTTTAAAATAACACGGCCACATTTTCGGAAGGGGTTACAGGGTACCTTGCGTTGGATGGTCCCCAGGTGGACCGATGACCTGGTGAGGGTCGCGGGAATCCGATGGAATAGAGACTCACAGGACTGGTCATTATAGCGACACTTGGGGAGGTCTATGTCCAACAGTGGACGTCTTTCGGCTGAAATAATAATGATGATGATGGCACCTTTTTTTTCTTTTTTTAAGGGTGGAAATCATCCAATGACTTCTCACGCTCTGGTTGGAGCGGGAGGACGTGTCAATCTTTTACTGACTAAAACTACACCTGTGTCTATCACTACGCGCTGTTGAGGATTGGGCTCGATCCTGTCAACTACAGGACGGCTAGCTACCCATTGATCGACGTCCGGAAGCCCGCGTCTACCGTGATTGGTAGTCGGGGTCGGAATCTTGGCTCGGTGTGAGGCCGTTCGTTCCCTAACGCTTGCGGCCTCCGCCTTCGCTAGCATTACGGCTTTGCAGAAAGAGGCGACCGCCTGCCATTACTCCTCGCTCTGGATCAGAGCCCGGCGCGAGAGGTCACTGACGCCGATTGCCTCCACGACGACACGGCGGTGCTCCGCCCTTGCAGGGCACATCTCCACTGTGTCCTCCGGCATGATGGCACCTTGCGGATTAATAATGGTGTGTTTTATTATTTGCAGTCACTGCTTCATATAAAACGGGATCTAATGTGTTATTCTGATCACAGTTCGACAACGTATGATGTATCTCAGATTCCTTATAGCCTTACGTCGATATCTGGACGTTACCTCTTTGCAATGAGTGGTGACCAACACTGGAACAACCCTCTAAGGGAGGCCAGTCTCAGAGATAACACTTATCGGCTGCTACATTTGTTAATCGTAATTTCATTTTTTTATGGATAAGCTCAGGACTGTTGTGGGTGTTTCGAACGGTTTCTGTTCTGGGTTCGGTTGAAAGTACCCTGATATTACCATTTTGTGAATCGCCTGGAGGACTCGGTGTAGCATGCGGTGGAGGTCTATCCATCTTGAGTGAACCGCCGTGTCCTCATAGAGGCATAGAGGAACGGGGATACACGCGCACATAGTTCATTCATAAGTTGGAGACTCTTCATAAGGTAGTTCCCACTATGGAAAAAACATTTGTCTTATATACGGGGATGTCAATTAAATACACGCCAAAATATCCTAGGTAAATGAACAAGTAATTCTAACGCCTAAAATGATCATACTGCAACAATCAATGCAAGCATGCTCTCGCCAATTCTTCATAAGTACTGTTATGGAAGAAGATAGTTGATGATTTATTTATTCCTTTATGCACAAATGTACAGCGGTGGACTTATTGCCTGCCGGATGATGTTTTTTTTTTTTTATTGGGTGGTAAAATCATCCTTATGACATCCCCGCTCTTGGGCGGAACGGGAGATAGTGTCAGACTCTTACTGACTAAAAACCCACTCCTGTTCCTTCGTTGCCTTCGTCCCAGGGCCCCGGGTTCCGCTTTCACACTACCCGTGGCCCCAGTAGGCTTCGACCCTGCTGGGCCCCTAAGATTTGCTGACATCTCCTTGAGGCGCGCGTGGAACAAAACGCGCCGTCGACGACTTGGGCTCGGTCCGGACGGTTACCGGACGGTCAGACGGCGAGCCACCCATTGCTCGGCGTCTGCAAGCCCGCGCCTACGGTGGCCGGAAATCGGGATCGGAATCCCGGTGGCGGTTGGAGCGTAAGGACCGTTGCCTCACGCGATCGGCCGCCTCCTTAGCTAGCATTACTGCTTCGCAGAAGGAGGCGACCGCCTGCCACTCCTCCTCGCTCCGGAGCATGGCCTGAACCAAGGCCCGGCGCGAGAGATGGCCGCCGCCGATTGCCCCCACGAGGACACGGCGTTGCTCTGCCCAAGCGGGGCACACCTCCACCGTGTGCTCTACCGTGTCCTCCGGGTGGGCCACACAGTGGCAACAAACGGGCGTCGTTTCCGCACGAATCCGGTGCAGGAACCTCCCGAACTTACCGTGTCCGGTGAGACCTGCGTCATGCGGAATGTGAGGACGCCGTGAGGTCTTTCCAACCACGCCTCAAAGAGGGGACTTACCGCCATAATTGTGGCGTGCCCAGCCGGATGATGATGGTAGTTTTTGGATTCACTTAAGGCTTTTCACTATCAGTGCACGTTATCCAGCTGAAGGTCGGTGTCCCGATTATGCTCCTTCGTTTATGCTGTCTAACTGCTTAAACTCTTCAGTGAAAAGTTATTGAGGCGAAAATTGTTATGGGAGATAACTCTTTCGATCAATCTTGCAGCCCTAGCAGACATCGGCCCTAGAGGGCCCTATCCATTTGCTGAAATCTTTTTGAGTCGCGCGTAGAATACTACGCGCCGTCTATTCAGGACTGCTTTGAGTCTGGTCCTGGGCCGGACAGCACCATCGCAATCCCGTGTTTGTGATAGCTGGGAATTGCCTTGCGGCTTTCAACACCCGGAGCGTCCCTTGCAGTGACCGCTGAGGAGTCAGGATGTCCTATCCCTCATAGTTTCAGCCACCTTCTTTAATCGTAGTGCTTCACTGAAGGAGGCTACTGGTTGTCATTTTCTCCACCAATCGCCATAAGGACAAGGCGGCGCCGGCGCTCCGACCAAGCGGGACTGACTTCCACCGTATGCTCCATCGTATTCTCCGGGCGATTCGCACAATGGTGAGACCCGAGTGTTTCTTCCCTTTGAATTCAATTCAAATACCTTCCGATACACCCACATCCGGTGAGTCCTGCACAAAGAGAGGATGCCGTGACGCCTCTGTAGACACTTCTCGAAGACAGGCATTACCGCTGCGATTTGATTGTGGCGTGCTCACTGTGGCGAGGGGTTAAAATCATACAATGTTGTTTTACCAGAACATAAACCAGATACATACATATGCCCATGCATACATATGCCTTTTCCCTTGGGGTAGGCAGAAATCACAACTGCTACGACCCATACATGCTCTTTCTATTCATTAACGGTCATACATCTGGATCTGGACGAGTACATAACATGTTTCCTGAAGGTAATTTGCGTGTTTAACCGACTTCTAAAAAAGGAGGAGGTTCTCAATTTGGATATTTTTACCTTTAACCGTTTTATGTTAAAGTACAATAAGTTATTACGATGCTTTTGGAATGAATTGCAAGCACAGAGTGATTGTACAGTTTTACGAACTTAACGCGGACGAAGTCGCGGGCAACAGCTAGTATTCTATATGATGCTTAAATTTGTACATCGTAATCTAGTGTTATGATTGTATTTTTGGTGAGCATAACATTTTCTTATGCATAACATAGTCGGCCTTACAATGTTCCCACTCTTGGGACTCAGGCCTCCTCTCTAGGAGAGGGAATAGGCCATAATCCAGTGCGGGTTGGTAATGTCACATGTCTTCGAATTTTTGGTTCTAGGTCATGCCGGTTTCCTCACGATGTTTTTCTTCACTGTTTTGAGAGCAGTGGATTGATTATCACGAATATATTATGAACAATATATGATTTGTTTCCTGCTGTATTTCCATATTTATCTGGCTCCCTCATGACAACAAATCATCATTGAGTTGGAAAGGTATTTTCCCAAAAAACATTGTTTAAAACCTCTTGACAGTCCCTAAGTAAATTGTCAACAAATAATGAACAATAGTACCATTTTCCTTGTCAATAAATATCCAAATTCGTTTCTTTTCATACAAGAAGTATGAAGAGGAATGAATTTCGACAGCTTATATCAATAAAATAGATCTGAGGAATATTTTTTCCTGTAGCGTTCGCATTCTCAAGCACAAAAGGAATTATTGGCTCAGTGCAGATAAAGGCATTTCTGAAATTGGTAGTATTGTTTGCGATATTAAGACTATCGCAGAATTATACATATGTATGAGTATGTTACGTGCAAGCTGCAAATATTTAACCATTTTGTACAAACATGCAGCGTTCCAAAGGATATGAAAAATAGTAAAACAGAAGTTTTCTCCAAGTTAAGGGTTAGGGTTAGGTAAAGTTGCACCTACGAGTATAGCACATCTACGTAACATATGTTTGTTAGAAACACGTACAATTTTGTTATGAACTAGTGTTTTGAACTAGTTCCAATAGTTTTGGCTGAGCGTTGATAGAGTCAGTCAGTTTCTCCTTTTATATTATGTTACCGGTAATCTGTGTAATCTGTGTATCTTTGCAATAGCTAGGCAGTGTATAGAATAATACCTGAAACGTGTAGATAATGTATGAACTATTATTTAAGTTTTACTTTGCCTGGGTATTCTATATAATACCGAATGTGCAGCCGGTAATGTGTGTAAAAGACGAAAGCAGGGCAGGAGGTGACGTAATTTTAGGGCTAGGGTTAGGTTTGAAGGCGTGAGTACTTGTTTAAGCAAATTACATTATGTTACTATTATATGGGAGAAATTTAAATTTCATGTTAATATTATTATGTAAAAGTACTCAGGTCCTATTTCTGTCCGCGGGGTTTAAACTAAGGCTCCTATTTCCGTCTGATTATAAAAAATTATAACTATAGACTTCTAACCTACACCTACACCTAACTACCTATGTGTCTGGGTACCCTAAAATGATGTCAATTCCTTCCCTGCTTTTTTTTATTTTATACACATTGATTTTATGTAATAGAACATATTTCATTTGCCCGTCATTTTATGGGTAGATTGAATATCATTGATAAATATAGACCAAAATTTATTTATTTTACACATTGCCAATGGACTTGCAGGTACTCTGTACAGTCCCTAGGAATTGTTTACATTACCTAGGAAAAGTTTGTAATGGACAATAATATTTCGAACATTGCCTGTTTTCTATACATTGCTTAAGTTTTTCTTAGAAAAATAGTGTGTTTTGTTCTTAGATTTTAGTTGCGTTTACGTTTTATTTATTATTATTTTGACTTGATTGATTTGACTTGATTGGGGCAACTGTAGAAAGAGGGAGGAGATTTTCAAAGCCCAAAAACGATGCATAACATCAATATTAAATTTCAAAACTACTGAAAGGCCTGTGTTTATGTCGCTGAAAATACTAACCTTCCCGTGCCTTTACATATTAAAAGTGTCCATTTTCATTAGGTCGAATTTAAATTTATATCCGGTTTAAGCTAACATTAGATTACGCTCAGCTCCTATAAGACTACAATAATAAATTATTACATACACGAAAATATTTTTTTTTATTTTCAGCACTATTAAAAAAGAGTATAATGTCAATAATATATATATTTTTTGACATTGACATTTTAAATGATAATAATTTATTATAATTTCTAAGTAAGCTAATTGATTTGTAATTGACTATTTATTTGACGAAGTTAGTACGATTATATTTAATGTATTGTAACTTCCAAAAATTATGATTTTGCATGCCGTAAGGCAGAATGTAGTGCAAACAGCCCATTCTGTACCATCTTAAAATTATACCTACATTGCTGGCAAATGAATAATTCTTCTCTGATTCTGACTATAAATAAAATATTATTAAACTTTTACCTTCCAAGTTCTCGTCATAAATGAATTTTAAACGAAAAATTTCTTAAGCGTGAAATAATGAATATGTAATGTGATCGTCAAGTTTGTGAGTAGGTCGTTCATAAAATCGTATCCTACTAATATTAAAAACGTGAAATCTGTGTGTTCGTGAATTTAGATGTTAACACCTCGCGCGCGGGGGGTATTATTATTATGTAGTTGCGCGTTTTTACGTAAATCACCAAAAATAAATAAATAAATAAAATAAAATAGAATAGAATAGAATAGAATAGAATAGAATAGAATAGAATAGAATAGAATAGAATAGAATAGAATAGAATAGAATAGAATAGAATAGAATAGAATAGAATAGAATAGAATAGAATAGAATAGAATAGAATAGAATAGAATAGAATAGAATAGAATAGACTAGAATAGAAAATAAACATTAACAAAACAAACAAAACAAAAATAAACAAAAAAAACTTTTTCTGGTTTTTCTAGGAAAAACAAAGATATAGAAACCAAATTTTTCGGCTAAAAAAAATTCGTACAAAACGATAATTTAGCATTTTTCAAGGTTATCCAAGTTGTACAGATGTATGTACAATCGGCGGTAAGCGCGCTTCAGCAGCGCTACATTTGTTTTATTTTCTATGCGACACTGTATGTAACTTATTTGTCACAGTAGTATCGCACATAGTCAGTCCATGTTACTCGCTACCATTTTAAGAACGGTATTGGAGCTGGTACGCACTCTTCGCACAAGTGACGTACAATGCTTTCGCATGGTCGCATAGACAACATATACATAGCACTGCAGTAGCGAGGCAGACTCAAAACCGCTCAGAATGCGTTATTAAATTGGACTCGAGGGGTACTGTAGCTATTCTGACTGTAGCTAACCCACAAGCTGCAGGTGTACATGGAAGTGCAATATGCCCGGAAAAGAGTGATTTTTATGTTATCCGAAGACCACGTAAACCTGCGAGCCAGCATATTAGCTCTCCTAGATACAGCCCTTCGTTCCCGCAGAGATCAACCGTATTTCAGGGGCGCGGTAGCTATTTCGAACAATTCCACAACCCGCATAATGTACCCTGGCGTTATACCACACATTAAAGCTAATGGTGTAGATAGGGATCATTTCTGGCAAAGCATGAGATGTATTTGTGCCATGTTGAGCCAAAAGCCAAACCAACATGACTAAGCATGAATATCACAACAAAAATAAAGCAACATTGTTAGGCCACCCACAAGGTGGACCGATTGCCTGGTGGTGAGGGTCATGGGAATCCGATGGATGCGAAATGCACAAAACTGGTTAGTATGGCAACACTTAGGGAAGGCCTATCTCTAGCCGTGGACATATTTAGGTTGAAATGATGTTGAATGAAAATATTCTAATAAAAAAGACGATATTCTAAAAAAAAAAACATTATTGTAAGAACCAATGTTTCAACTCAGGTGGCGGTCAATTATGGAAAGGCTTTTGTGTTCTGAATAAAAACGTTTAATGTTAGAAGAGCTTTATAAAAAAAACTGGCCAAGTGCGAGTTGGATTCGCGCACTGAGGGTTCCGTACGAACTTACCTATGTAAATAGTTCAATTCCTGAATGGTTTCTCGAAGTGTTTCCAAATCGTAAAAAAGTAATAACAAATTTACTGTTTTCAGATCTATTCCTAAATCTGTGCCATTAGACCTTGCTTTATGCCAAAGTTCAGTATTCTGGGTCAATGGCAAGTACTTTATGAATTTTGATTCCCTTGAAAGTGTCAAAATATACGTTTTTTGTGACGTAAACGGCCATATAACTTTGATTTTTCATTTTTTCGCAACTTCAAGGGACCACAGACTTAAATATATAGTTATTGCAGATCGCCTCGTCAAGCACCTGGCGTGGGTGAGGCCGGATCTTGCGGACAGCTAGTTTGGCTTCCGCAAGAAGCGCTCCACGGTAGACACCATCATGCGCGTATGAGCCTTCACGGCGGAGGATGCGGTGTCCCGGGGCAGGGTCATCATGGTGGTCCTTAGACATCACCAACGCCTTCAACCTACTGCCCTGAAGTAGAATTAGAAGAGCACTTCGGTATCACCTGGTGCCTGACAGGTAGTCGGGCTGCGATGTGTCTGTCATGTGACCGAGGCCTACCTGAAGGACAGGCCATACATTCATTCGATTTTTTATTGTACACACAATTATAAACAAACAATAAAAATAGGACGCCTCTTTCTGCGAAGCAGTAATGCTAGCGAAGGAGGAGGTCGCACACGTCCAAACGCGTCGAATGAATGTCTTCACACCCCAGCCACCGAGATTCCGACCCCGACTACCAGCCACGGTAGACGCGGGCTTGCGGACGTCGAGCAATAGGTAGCACGCCGTCCGGCCGTTCGGTAACTAACCGGATCAAGCCCAGTCGTCAACCACGTGTTCACGCGTCCATCAAAGAGATGTCAGCAAACCATAACAATCCTTACAGGGCCGATGTCCGCTGGGCAATAGCTAAGAACGTGGGAAATTTCTGAAAAGGAAACCCGTAGTTCTAGAACGAAAAGAGCAACCGAAGGACACGGGTGTAATTTCAGTCTAGTAAAAGTCTGACACACCCTTCCGCTCCGCTCAGAGCGGGAGAAGTCATTGGATGATTCCCACCCCACAAAAAAAAGGGTTAAGTATATGGTTTTAATTTCAACTGGAAATCTCCACGCATTCCAGAGATAAAGGCTCTTGACAGACAGGTACACGGACCAAAAAGTGATACTACAAGGGTTTCGTTTTCCTATTGAGGTACCGAATCCTAAAAAAAAACATTAAATCCACCTAGTGGCTTGACAACCGACCTGACTTCTCTGGCATTACGAAACTTTTATTTATTTATTTTTATTCTTGATAGATTCGCGCTTGACCGCTATCTCACCTGATGGAAAGCGACGATGCGGTCGACGATGGAGAGCGCGCTTACCTAGAAGTAACCTATTCACTCTTGACTTAAAGATAAACGGGTTTTAGCCATTTGTTTTTCTTACTATCTTTGTAACCCTATTCTAAATGTACATAGCATAAACCTCAATAAGTATAATTCTCTTGCCGATTTGCACGTTAATAAGGGCAATAACCCACGCGATCTCCTTCGATACCACAGTCTTATTTTGGTTTTACAGATAACAATTCTATCAATGTAAACAATTACTGCAAAAAATATCTTCGCCTACAACGTGGGAGATATTACGAACACAAATTACGAGAACAAACATCGTCTAGAACAAATACCCGAGTCAATACTAATATTTGTCTTGATCAGATTTATACGGAACTAATTTTCTTTGGAGGAAAATTTTGTTGCCACTAGAATATTGTTCTCATACGAGGTTTTGGCACAAGGTTAGCTTGAGATCATCATCTTCCTGCCCTTATCCCATCTTATTTGGGGTCGGCGCAACACGTTTTTTTCTTCCATTCTATCCTGTCAACCGTCATACTATCACTTACTTCATTTTCTTTCATATCACTGTTCACACAATCCATCCATCTTTTCTTTGGCCTCCCTCTCCCTCTCCACCCATGCTCATGTATACTCATAACTCTTTTAGTAATATGTGTTAAGGTTAGCTTGAGATACTGAATTTAATATATAAAACTGCGTCGGTATCTACGTGATAATTAAGTTCTCTTGATGATTTGATATTTTTCATAGTATTTATTAGTTTATAATTTTAGCATATATATGTATTTTATTATTATAAATAACTATTATTTTTTATTTTATTTTTTTGTTTGAATTATCTGATATAATTTGTTTATTATGCAAGTCTACCACAGTGTTGTCTTTTTAACCCAAAGGTTGACTGGTAGAGAATGCCTTGTTGCATTAAGTCCGCCAATGTACCACTACTGTACATGAAGTTTAAATAACTAATTACGTCAAATAACGTGTTATTATCACACTAATTTATTATAAAGGTGAAAGTGTGTATGTATGCAATATAAACGTGTGTAATTGTATGATTGAATTGCGTATTTTGATGAAATTGGCACGTGGTTGGACTATTATTGGAAGTGTTGTTGGAATTCAGTTATTTAAATAAGATTCTTGATTAATTTGTCATGTAATCAATGTTTGATGACAGTTATTATTTTGACGTTGCAAATAACTGTCGTTCTTTATAACTAGATTGTATCAGTTTTGATATGTTCACGATTCATTTATTTTTCTTAAGTATTTAAAGTTGTCCATTAATTAACTCATTTAGTTCGATTCCATGTAACATTTAAATCAAGATTGGAGACTCTACACTTGAAGTTATGAACAAATAAGACGGTCTAGTTGGGTAGGTCTAACTTCGAGAAAGAGGTCGTCCATCAAATTTGGCCTGGGCAGCGCAACATATTATAATGTCACAAGACGAAAGTCTATGATGAGTGCGTGTGCCATCCACACTCCAGGCATTGTAAGCAATCGCTCACACTCATTGGGCTTCATCAAAAGGCTTAAAGTCACCCAAAGGGCAATGGAAAAGACTATGCTCAGAGTTTCCTTGCGCGGTAGCCCAAAGTATCACCGAGGACATGGCAGTGGGTGGGACATTGCTCGCAGAACAGATAGTCAATGGGGCCGAAAGGTTCTGGAGTAGTGATGCGATTTGCACAAGACCAAGAGCCTTTGTGGCGACAGTTAGGAGAGGCCAACTTCTAACAGATAAATCAAACGTTTCAGTATGTTTGTAGGAATTGTTTTGGTTATTGTTTTAGACAACAACCTAAACAATCTTTCCTGTACCACGTGCCCAGTTAACAGTTCACGTAGGGACCTAATGACAGCATCAGCGGACGGCATTGCCGTGGCCGAATATTAGGCCAGGCAAGAAGAAGATTTAAACAGTGTCTGTTCTGATTTAAATAAATAATTTACTGTTTCTGCCGGCCAAGGTTGCACAATATATTCGATCCCCAGTTGTATGTTTCTGGCGTGACACGCTAGCTCTGGGTTTAACCGGTTGATAGCTGTGTAACAAGCAATTCAAGAATATACTCGTAAAACTGATTAAGTGTGAACAAACGGACTTTTGTTGAAGTAGCCTTATTATCATCTTCCTGCCCTTGCCCCTTTTATTTGAGGTCGGCGCAACACGTCTTTTTCTTCTATTCTGTCCTGGCACTTGTCACTCTATCACTAACTCTTTTTTCTTTCATATCACTTCACACACACGACATCTAACAGTATTATAAACAAAATATTTTCTGTTTTCAGATTTGTCATTATTTTTACCGAATCTTATAGCAGATTGGTCCTCCTTAGCATTATTGCCAATCAGCCACCGAACCCACAAAACGACAGATATGCTATTTTTAACCTGAAATCTCAGAAGAAATGATGTGACAAGCTTTTTACCACTAATCACCCAACTCCAATACACGTTGACATTTACAATTTTTCTTTAGAAACAGATTTAAGACGTGGGAGAAATATTTTTTGCAGGAACTAAAACATGTGCTGGCAACATCCTGAAAATAGATATTTTACCAATAATATAACTTAAAGAGTATATTCATACGTAGGTAATAATCCTTATAAAGAAAACGTGTATTTGACAGACAGACACATACAATAAATATAAAAAATAAAAATGACAACATTGGGTTTTTTATGTATAATTGGCATTTAAGGGGAAGCAACTCTCATCAAGTCTACACTATTCTTACATAATATCTATTAATACTGTAATTTGGAAATATTTTATTTTGAATTTTGAATTTTTTTTTCCTATTTTTATTAGGCATAAAACACTTAGTATGGTAGATACTATGTTTTTTGGTACAAAGATCACACTTCTCTTCCCACTCTCCCCTCTCCTCTCTTATGTTCTCTCTTCTTCTATTCCTTATTTTTTTCTTTCAGTTATTATTTTATTTAAGTTGTGTGATCCTGGTAAATATCACCAAATAATTATTTTATCTTTCTGTAGATACATTATGGAAAGGGTGCCGTCTACGATCCTTTAAAAAGTAATAGGTAAGAAAAAAAGAATATATTTTTTGGTTCTAAAATTATGCTTCTTTACCAACAATACCTAAAGATTTTCATAAATAATACACCATATAAAAAAGTCACAATCCGTTTTCAAACCAAAGTTGACAACCAAGATAAAACAGACTACCTCAAAGAGAGACAAGCAACGCCTACAACAGATTATGTAAATGTTTCCATTAGAAAAACTTGTGGCAGCTGAAAGTAGACACATCTTCCGGGTTAGATCCAAGCCTCGCCCTCTTAATCCTGATCAGTCGGCAGTGATTACGTCGGGTATAAATAGAGTTTGTCCGGTTCGTCTTTGTCCGTCTGAAGCAAAAAATATGGAAACGGCCGAGAAATGGGTTAGATTTTTTGTACGTATTTGTAAAGATTTTACCTTAGGCGTTAATTAGATTTTGTCAATTTACGGTCACTGTAGGCGTGAGCTTGCGGACGGCGAGCCATGGGTAGCACGCCGTCCGGTAACCGTCCGAACCGAGCCCAAGTCGTCGACGGCGCGTACTATTCCACGCGCGGCTCAATGAGATGTCAGCAAATCGTAGTGGCCCAGCAGGATCGAAGCCTACTGGGGCCAAGGATCTGCTTCTGAAAGGAAGACTCAGCCCTGGTATGAAAAGCAACGAAGGAACAGGAGCGGGTTTTTAGTCAGTAAAAGTTTGACATACCCTCCAGCTCCGCCTAAGAGATGGGGAATGTCATTGGATGAATTTCCCACCGAAAAAAAAAGTACTAGATTACAAAAGCAACAATAAGGTAGTTGTTTATGAATCTAAGCGAGAACTTAATTAACTTCGCTGACTTTTTTAACTTCAAAAAACATTTTAATCTGCTCAAATATATACTCAATTATAAAAGTTGGCTGGTCAGATGTTTAATTATGATGCAGATTATCATTATCTCGGATACCAAAGGTTTTCAGGGTCCGATATCAGAAGGAAAAAGGATTTTCCGTATTCATATTTGGTTTATTTTAAAGCACATAGATTTCATGAACTGTGACAAAATACCACCAATTATTATGTTCTTTTAACTTCTGTGAGAAGGCGTTATCGTATATCTCGAAGGTTAGTACGAGACAGCGCGGAAATATAGAATAACAACGAATCTTTAAGCACACTAACATAATATACATCCGTTATTGCCAGAAAAATTACTTCCCAAAAATAAAGCTAAATTATTATACTTTTAAGACCAATCAGCAAAGAGGAAAAAGAAGTTTTAAGTTAAAACTCAAAATGGCTTTATATTCTTACCAACCTAGTTAACATTCAGAGCTAGTTTTGACTCAGAATTTACACCAAGTCGTTATAAGTTTCATCGCTAGCATTTATCTAGTTTGCACGTGTAGGAAAATCTAGAATAGTCAGAAATTTTAAAGACTTTTTCATTCTGTAAAAAATAATTCTGTAAAACTTTTAAGTTTTTTTGTGAAAGTGAAAAGGTAATTTAATATAGTGTCAAGACGTGACTAGATTCCCTTTTTGACATTGATAAGTTTGGCTTATACTGTCATGAATGAAATGGATCATGAATTAATGTTTAAAAAAAAAAACGAATTATATTAAAGCCGATGTCGTAGTGACCGCATTTTTTGTTTCCTCATGGTAGTTAAATCCTCAGATATGTTGTTGATATGCTATATTATGTGCCTTCATGTGACTTCGTGAAAAATTCCGAGCAGAACACCTTTCACAACATGTTGGGAAAGGTGTTCTGCTCGGCTGTTGTTCACGAACCACTAACAGCAATCATGTATCATGATACATGATGGCTGTTAGTGGTTAGTGGTCTAGCTTTTCGGTCGTCGCATTTTTTCAACTTACTGGTTTTATCATCATTGTTATTTCAGCCGAAAGACGTCGATTGCTAGACATAGGTCTGCCTCAAGTCTCGAATACAATGACCGGTTAGTTACTAGCTTACTTATCTTTACATGCCGCTGCACACGACGTCTTCACTCGGATCAATTTTGTGATTGTTGTCATTACAATAGCATCTCTTGATGTGTTCATATTTTTGAAAAGTAGAAATTATCCACCTGGTGTTGAGAATAGAAAATACGTTTCACGCATTTCTATTGGTGCATCCTAGAGACACGCCCATACCTTCTGAGCTGACGTCTCTATGAACCACAGTTCATTTTGTATGCAAAAGTTAAACAGAGGATGAACGTTTGCATATAAATTCGCTGTTTGCATATAAAAACGTGGTGATTAAGCATTAACTGTTTAGCCATCTATTTAAAAGTAAAAGTTTGTCGTATAGTTGTTACTTAGAAACTCGAACTCTTAAAAACCTTAGAGATATCAATGAGAACCTATTGGGCACACTTTGTATTTCAATGAACAGATAAGCTTTTAATCGAAGATCCTTAATAAGTACCCTTTAAAATTTTAATGGCCTCTTATAGCTTAAGCTTGATCAACAAGTCAAGAAAGGTTGGTATACAATCAAACTCTCTTGACATCACCTGAAAATTGGTCTAAGATACTCAGGTCAACCATTAGCATAGCTTAGTTCCCACTGCTGGGTCTCAGGCCTCCTCTCTAGGAGAGGTAAACTATTAAACCGACGTAATTATACTAATATTTAATTGTCCCACAAAAATTTGTCTTTGTCGGCGATTTGCTCAACAGTTTTAATAATTGTCGCTCGTTAGTTCTGTCTTAACGATAATCTAGGGATCGTTGAGGAAACAACTAAGGTGATACAAAATATTGTATTAAGTTTGGTTGTAGTAAATATTATATAAGAAAAAAAAATATCTAGCATTATGAAAAATGCGTCAAATGTTAAGTTCAAGGAAAAATGATTGTTTTTATATATCTCAAGAACCTAAAATCTAAAGGCGTACATGGGACTGAAGCCAACTCGCAGAGGCCCCATGCACAGTTCATAAAATGAGGCATCAACGGACGACTAATAATTCCTGTACCCGCTATACAAGTACATCCAAAGACAACCCCTGGTTGATGAGACACTATTGCGTCATATTATGGAAATAGTACATTTTGATACTAGTGAAGAAAGTTTATCATTACAACCAAGGCGGAATTCGCCCGAGCTGCCGGCGAGGGTGTTATGAA
Organism: Mythimna vitellina; assembly: GCA_949316375.1. NCBI lineage: Eukaryota > Metazoa > Arthropoda > Insecta > Lepidoptera > Noctuidae > Mythimna > Mythimna vitellina. Next base: position 25,972,761 of record OX438688.1, on the reverse strand, counting down.
GCCGAGTGTTGCAGTGACAAATTACGAATGTGAAACGACTTTTTCCAATACACTTAACACAAAGAATTAATGGGGGTTGACCGGTGATTTGTGGGCATTTAGCGCCCTGCCTCACACAACGGAGACGACGATGGACGACTGACGGGAACGGAGGCACACCTTTTCGTGCGATTTTTCGGGCATAAGTGCGGTAAACAGTAAATTGCGTGCCTAAAAACGGCTCTATCGTTTTCAGACACCCAATTTTCTGTTCTAGGAGCTGTTTGAATAAGTTTATTGAAAAATATCTTGATAGTTATTGTTATTATTACTTTTCGTGCCAAATGTACCTAGTCTAAGTATATTGAGTGGCACACAGCCAGCTGCTGGCAAACAAAGTGAGTCAATGCTGTACCCACTGCTGGGACACAGGCCTCCTTTCTGTGAAATTAAGTGGATCATTATCCACCACGTGGGCCATGGACAGTTTAATATAAGTTACATCTCATCATCTTCGAATTTTTCGTCCTTGAATAAAATGAAGGAAGCTGATTCCTTACTATAGCAGGCTTTACATAGCCACTCTTTCGTGCATGAAACAGTAAACGTGCGCGAAAGAGTGCTCTTGTGAAGATATTGGAAGGGGACAAGAAAGACCACGCGATCAGTGCTGGTTACTCTCATCATTCATACGCGCAATCGTGTACGCTCCAGAGAACGCGCGATATAATTGCCGTGTTAAGGAGGCTTTTTTTCGGGTAGGAAATTATCCAATGACTTCTCCCGCTCTAAGGCGGAATGTCAGACTTTTATTGACTAAATCCCACTCCTATGTTCTTTCTTTGTCTTGTGTTCCAGGACCCTGGGTTTTGCTTTCAGAAGCGAACCCATGACTCAGAAGGCTTTGACCCTGCTGGGCCCATACAGTTTTGCTGACATCTCTTTGAGGCACGCGTAGAATACTCGGCGCCGTCGATGACTCGGGCTCGGTTCAAAACGCGAGCTACCCATTACTTGCCGTCCGCAAGCCCACGCCAACGGGATCAGTCGGGATTCCGGCAGCTGGGGTGTGAGGAAGTTAGGAAGTAGCATTACTGCTTCGTAGAAGGAGGCAACTGCCTGTATTAAGGAGGCTAATATTTGAATTCTCTCTTAAGAGACTCCTTTTCCTCTTACCTATCGTCAACATCAAGCATGGTTTCAAAGCTTTTTACTTCATCTAACGCAATCCAATGCGATTTTTGGTGAAGAGGCAACGCTAAAAAAGCGTGATGACGCCTGAAAACTTTATTAGCATTCGGTAATTCCGTGATTTACTCGAATATTTCACAAAACTTGTTCCAGAAAATACGTGTTTCTTTAAACCCCTTTAAACTTTTTGAAAAAAAAATGTCGTCATTTAGAATTTTGATTGAATTTTCAAGGCTACTGTTGTTATATATTTTTAATTTTTTAGTATATTATGAAGTGTCAAAGTTCATGGAAAATAGTAGATTTTTAGAGATCTTTACTGATGATGTTGATATAATAATATCCACAAGATACTGTGTTTTCAAAATATCTAATGGAAAATGTGTCATAACGTCATAATCGCGTAAGAGCGGTTGTATGAAAAACATTGAAAATGTATGTCGAGTTGCATCCTCTTAATAGAGCAATATGTGGTAGAGAGCTCTTAACGTTGACTTTTTTAAGTTTATTTTAGAAAGAAAATTTGAGAGTAACTTCAACAATAAAATGAAACTCAGAATAAAAAAGTTAAAAAGTAAACTCTCGTCTTCAATATCAACATTAAAATATTTAACTTTTAAGGTAAGTTTTAATTATTTTAAACTCTAAATAAATGTTAAACTGTTTGGTATGTTGTTTTAAGGAAATCTTTTACTTAATTAATGAATTATTTTATTTGTTTTGCCTGAGTTTTGAGAGGAGAATTCCAGATCTAAGTTCCATAATTCTAAAAATAATAAAAACATCTGTTCATATTTTAGTCTAGTTTAGTTACTACTAGTTAGGTACTAGTTAGTTTAGGTACTAGCTTTTGCAGGCGGCTTCGCCTGCGTGGAAATAGGTTTCTCCATACAAACTTCTAACCCCCGTTTTACCCTCTTAGGGGTAGAGTTTCGTAGAATCTGTTCTTACCGGATGTTTACACCTTATAAGGAACGTACTTGCCAAATTTTAAGTTTGAAGGTGTTATATTTTCTGAGATTTCATGATCAATCAGTGAGTGATATTTCACTTTTATCTGATTAGAAAATAAGAATTTCATGATAAGAAATCAAGAGAGAAAGGTATGTGATGGTGTTGTACCAGAGTACAACACCATCCAACCCGAACCATTAACATTTCCCTGGATAGATAACTATGCATTTAATAGAAAAGATATTATTACTGCCATGAGGCTGCGATCTGGGCACATCCCATCGAGAAAGTTTACGTTCCTTTGTATCACACCTTTACCTAATTGAGAAAAATGTGGATTAATCGAAGACATACATCATATTCTGGTGGAATGTGAGCGAAGCGAAAGCCTCAAGAGAAATTTGTTTAGCATTCATATGATTGAAATTGGTATTTGCAACAGTATATTAGTTAAGCCAACGTCAGACGAGGCAAGACTACTATACAAAATATATTACAATCATATTTTAATATAAATTTTATAAAATCTAAAATTTGGCTATGATGGAGCGACATATTCATTATTGACAAAGCTCCAAAATTAAGATTTAAAAAACAAATTACTCTAGATTTGAAGACTCAGACTATCTATTTAGTTTTTAGTTCAAGTACGACATCTTATCAAAACTCTCCGATTACACACTCCTAGATTGACTTGTAAAGTACTTCAGTGTTTTTTTATACCAGTGAAGTAGTAATTTCGCCGTATATGTAAATACCTCAAAAGGAAAAAATGGAACCCTTGTAGGATCAATTTGTTATCAGTCTGTCTGTCGGTCTACCTGCCTGTCAAGACATCGAAGACGTAAAGGTACCGAATTGATATTAAAACCATATGCTCAAATCTGCGGTCGCTTAAAGCTGTGAAAAAATCAAAATTCCAAGTTAACGAAAAAAAGATACGACCGTTTATGTAACAAAAAATGTAAGAGTCAAAATTCATAAGGTTCTTCCCGTTGATCAAGAATCCTGAAATTTGGCATAGAGCAAGGTCATAAAGCACAGGTATATAAATAAATCTGAAAACTGTAAATTTCTTGTAACGTCATAAAAAAAAATTGCGATTAGGAAAAATCTTCCTAACTCAATTCGAAATAGATCTGAAGTAAATTTGTTGTTATGTCCACAAAAAAAATAAAAAAATACGATTCAGTAAAATCTTCGAGACTCCATTTGGTAATTGAACTATTTACATAGGTAAGTTTGTACGGAACCCTCAGTGCGCAAGTCTAACTCGTACTTGAATATTTTTTTTAAATATCGATCTCTAAACCAATTGGGCCGATATCGATATTACATTTTAACTTTTTAGGAAAGTAAAATTAAACATTGAAAATGAATATTTTTCTTATAATAAAGCTGAAGCTCAAAAATATACGGCATGATATATCAGCCATTTTAGTCCATAAATATAAATAAAATGAGAAAACAATTCAAGTTTCTACGTCAACAACAGACTTTGTAGTTAGGGAAAATTATGATTTGATCAGTTTTTTTATGTTGAGGAAATATAAACCTGAAATAAAATACTCTTAATAAAAACAGAAATGGGTCATACTTAAATTCGGTACTATTTAACTTGAATAAACACCAAACTATTTGATTATGACGCCGAACTTAAAGCCCAAATATGGTTTATACCAGATTATTTGGCAACAGGTGAACTTAATAATTTTACCATTGCTAAGTAAGTTTTTACAGTGTTCTAATTATAATAATTTGATTTATATTTGCTTCAGTTTTGTAAAGAGAATTCTAGAGCGAAATTTCATCTGTATATATCTAAAAGGAGAAACTGACTGACCGACGTAGCAACACACAGCCAAAACTACTGTGGCTAGGAGCGTGAAAATTTGGATAAGGTTTCCTTTTCATGACGTAGGCGAGCACTAAAAGAGCATACGGGAATCAAAAGTAAGTATGGAAAAACCTACTTGTACGCGGGCGAAGCTGCTGGCAGAAGCTAGTAATTCATAATTATTGATCTACAATCGACCAAGACAATAATAATCTTCTTCCTGCCCTTATCCCATATTATTTGGGGTCGGCACAACCCGTTTACTTCTTCCGTTCTATTTTGTCTCCTGTCACACTATCACTAACTCCCTTTTCTTTTATATCACTCCTCACACAATTCAACCATCATTTCTTTGGCCTCCCTCTTCCTCTCCATCCATTTACATGTGTACTGAGTTTTTTTTAATAAAATGCTATTTATCCCTCCTCTTCACATGACCATACCAAGACAAACGATTGCCTTTCAACTTTTCAGTCACTGGCGCCACTTTCAAACTTCCTCTAATAAACTCATTTCTCCCTTTATCCATTCCCGTACACATCCATCTCAACATTCTCATCTCCGCTACATGCAATCTTTTTCACAGCCCAACTTTCTGGTCCATACAGCTATATACACCATATATGATAGGTCTTATCACGAACGATAAAGAAAATAATAAAACTACAAAATTAGAAAAACTATTATATCATGTAATATTTCTAACTAAATACAGTAGAAAAATATCATGCTAGGAAACATAACTGGCAAAAGTTTTTAACTCTAAGCACAGACTGGCTTGTTGGTCTAGTGGTTAGTGGTCCTGACTGATATGCCGGAGGTCGTGGGTTCAATTCCCAAACAGGACAAATAATCGTGCTCTGTGATTATTTGTTCTGTATCTGGGTGTAATTTATCTATAATATGTATGTATTTAGAAATATATAAGTCAAAGTCTAAAGTTTTTTATTTCATATAGGCCTACAAGTATGTTTATCAGTTGTCTAGTACTCATAACACAAGGTCTGCTTGGTTTGAGACTAGATGGCGTCGTGTGATAGTTGTGGAATATTATTATTATATATACTAACTTCTGCCAGCGGCTTCGCCCGCGTGAAAGGTTTTCATTATACAAACTGTGGACCCCCATTTCATCCCCTTAGGGTATGAATTTTTAAAAATCCTCTCTTAGTGCTCGCTTACGTCATAAAAGGAAGCTTTGTGCCAAATTTCACGCTTCTAGTCCCAGTAGTTTAGTCTATGTCAGTCAGTCAGTTTCTTCGTTTATATATATAGATTTAATTAGATTTTTTATCCATAACGGTATCTAAGATGCTTAATTATTAACTAACAGAACTATCTTTTAACATTCTGTCACATCAGGATAGGTAAAGGACTATAAATCTGTACACTGTGGTACAAACAACTTGATCATTAATCATTCTGACTAAACGTTGTCTCCTATGATTAGCAAAAGAGTGTGATTTGGATACGTTTCAAAATAACTTTTATCCAGGCAATATGTTTCTAAAGTGATAATTTTCAACATTCAGGCAGGCAAAGCCAGTGTCAAAAACTATTATATTACAAAAAGTGTTGTAGATACGCACTCCGCATGAATTTATCGACGTTATTAAGGAGGAACCGCTGTGGCTTCAAATATTTAGACCATTATACTAAGAGATTTGCGTTTTAACTTCAAGGCGTCCCTTCAGATTATCAAAAAGGCAATATCTTGATAGACAAATTAATAGATTATATGAGTACAATAGTATATAATAAATATATTGTACCCCATAAAAAAAAAACATCATCATGTCGCAGAGTAACTACGGTTGCTATGGCTTTGCGCACAAGTAACAAATATCTGAATTCTAGCCTTGTGGTCTTCTTAACTTTTGGTCAAGTTTTCAATAAGGCAGAATTCTGTGAAACTGATAATCTACCCTAAGCAAGTTTTTATTAAATATGTGGATTATGTGAAGAGTTCTGAATGAAACTACCACGAACAAACCACGTAACATATAAACATGGACCAAGCGTTTCACCTCATCGTTTATACCGCATACATCGAAGAACTGAAACAATTTCCCTGCTGCGGTCTTTTTGTCTGATTATAATTTAGGTATCTTCAAAACTAGATTAAATAGGCTCTTAATAAATTGGTGTGCTTTACTATGAGCCATTGTATCACACCTTACCATCAGGTGGGATTGCAGTTAAACACTACTTTATATTCAATTTAAAATAAACCATGACCACAAGATCTATACATGATTTAGTGAAAAATTGAAAAGTACAATCATGGTTACGATGTAGAGAAAAAACGATTTTATCTTCAACAACGCATGCCAACATGGTAATTGTAGTTAATCAATTACTCCAAAAAATGATACCTCAAACTATGGGAGATGCATAATGTCCAGTAAGTACATTAATCTAAAACTTTAAGGAATCTAGGAAGTTTCTCATAATATTAAATTCATTGTCAATATTTACACAATACATTTTCATCGAAACCCTGAAAGAAAACATACAAAACAATGAAGAAAAATATTATAAAAGTTATCTGAAAATACTACTTACCTCTTAGTATAATTACACTTCACTGCAACCACTATTAGAAGAATATTTGCCACCATTGAAAGTAAAATAACTGGCACATACAATGTAATAAGCACATTTTCAGGCTGAAAAAATATATCTAACTCGGATCCAAACTGAAAACTTTCGTTCAAAGCACTACTTATGTTCAAACCGTGTAGGTTCCCAAAGTCGTGTAATGTCAAATTCGAATACATTTTAAACTATCGAATTTACAGCACTTCACAACTGATTTTCACACTTTATTTTTACAATTCTCACTGCACATACTTTACAGATTTTTCATTGGTAATACCCACGTTATAAAGTAATATAATTCTTCATTATCAAAAACTAAACTGTAACTTTAAAAATAATTCGAATAAAAACTTTCGTAACTTTAGCGATTCACGTAATTTTCAGGAGCTTTCAGCGCCGACGTGTTTCATACGGAAGGCTCCAAAGCTCACTGAATGACCAGCCGTGCGAGTGAAACAGAGAGCGTGGGAGCGAGACCACTCATTGATAAAATTATTTGGTAATTACTCTGGCACTAGTTTCAGAGACAATGCCTCTTGAGTGGTAGTCATGAATTTCATTAGCATTTACCTGAACCGACAGTATTTGTAAATCCCACTCAGTTTCATTTGTATTCATTGTGAAGGAACCGTAATATTATTGTTGAGATTCAAAACTTTTTGTTTCGGATTTTGTTCCGTGTTTTACACAGTTCTAAAATGAAAGTTATTTTTGTATTTCGGAAGTTGATTGTAATTTATGCTACCATTTATTAGATTGAGAGCAGTGGTGGTCGAGTGGTAACGGCCCCGACTTACGAGTTGTAGGTTGCAGGTTCAAACCCAGCCAGGCGCATTACTTTGTGTAATTTATTTCATCACCACTGCTCTCAAAACGGTGAAGGAAAACATCGTGAGGAAACCGGCATGTCTTAGAACCAAAAATCCGAAGACGTGTGACAACCACCAACCCGCACTGGGCCCGCGTGATGGTTTATGGCCCATTCGCTCTCTTAGACAAGAAGCCTGAGTCCCAACAGTGGGAACATTATAAGGGCGACTATACTATTTATTAGATTGGAATAAATTTTTAATCGATAGAAATATAACATAATAGCAAAAGGTTATCGAGAATTGTAGTAGAGAATGACAATGAAATCGCATTGAGTGTGCCCGTACAGAGGGCTTAGCCAAAGTTTGAACTTTTCTACTAGCTTTAACAATCGTTAACGCTAGTCAAACTATCAAAAACATAACTTGTAAAAAAACCATGGCTCGCAACTCAGTTATTCAACCGGAAAAAGTTGTGAGATCCATGTCCTATGTCCGATACCAAGTTGGTTAATTTATTCAGTCAGTACTTAAGGTACTTTGATGGACTTGGCAATGGCCTAAACAACCAATTTTAATACAATACGTATTACTTGTGACATACATGCGATTGTTTATACCTGTACGGTTTCGAGAAAAGGTTGGTACGGCCGTGGCACTTTTTTGCTCGCCTTAGTGGGTGCACTCCCGCGCCCCCTAATGTATGGGAATGACATCATCTCAACTTTAAGTTACGTCGTCAGAACAAAGAAATCGGAGGCCTTACCGACTGTAGAAAGGGATTCGAAACGAAACGGTCGTAACTGGGCTAGACCTGCTGAACGGATTACCATCTCAGCATTTACTGGGCGCCAGATATCCAGTGCTGGTTTTCAGTTAGTACGCCGTAGTGACGCACTGACGAGGGTATATAAAATATATAATTCATTAAATATTGATGTTAATGTATTTAGGTAATCATTTTATTAAAAGACATTAAGAAAAAAAAAAATATATTAATATTCTATTATTATTTCTTAAAAATAACCGTTTCGTAGATTACGACCCATTACATTTCCAAGAGACAAGGTTGAGTACCAGCAGTGGGAACATTATAAGGCAGATTGTGAGTCACTTGACTAACAGAAAACTACAGTAACTATTTCTGAACACCAAAATGTGCACCATTCCAGTGGGTCAGCTACAAGAATGAGGTTACAGAAAAAAAAGTGTATTTAGCACAAATTCTGGAATCCTGTTGTGTCTCAGAGATGAATTAGAATAGTAGCCGTTGAGTTCGAAATTCTTGAAATGACAAAAATTAATAAAATAAGTTTGTTTGACGGTAAATATTTTCACAATAGAATCAAAATTCATTGAACCCTGTATATATCCTTGGTACTTTAATATTTTGTATCAATGTTAGTTTTGGAATCAATTACTACATCTAAAACAGAATATAATAATGATTTGGGTACAAAGAGCTCTGTGTGTTGCCAGACAAACCAATTACATGAACAGACTTCATAGTAAGCAATATTAGTTTTGTAATCTAATAGGTACTGTATCTAGAACTAAAACTTTTATTATAGCTATTAGATAAATGGTGTAGGATGTACGGTAGGGTGTTAGGTGTTTTTCAAAATTTTCGATTTTTAACTTTGCTTGAATTTTTGATACCACTCATGCAGTGTCGAATCAGGAATGAGGATATCCGCAGGAGAACCAAGGTCACCGACATAGCACGAAGAATCGCCAAACTTAAGTGGCAATGGGCAGGGCACATTACTCGCAGAACGGATGGCCGTTGGGGCCGAAAGGTTCTGGAATGGCGACCACGTACCGAAAGACGTAGCGTTGGAAGGCCTCCTGCAAGGTGGACCGACGACCTGGTGAGAGTCGCGGGAGTGCGGTGGATGCGAGACGCACAGGATCGGTCGTTATGGCGTCGCTTGGGGGAGACCTATGTCCAGCAGTGGACTTCTTTCGGCTGAAATGATGATGATGATGATGATGATTAGATAAATGGTGTAGGATGTACGTTAGAGTGTTTCATGTTTTTCAAAATTTTCGATTTTTAACTTTGCTCAAATTCTTGACACTCATGCAAAGTGTTTTTATACCAAAAATCACCACAGTCGGCAAATATTTCACTGTGTAACCTCTATCGTAGGGGCCCAGCAGGGTCGAAGCCTACTGGGGCCATGGGTAGTGTGAAAACAAAACCCGGGGCCCTGGGACGAAGGCAACGAAGGAACAGGAGTGGGTTATTAGTCAGTAAAAGTCTGACACTATCTCTCGCTCCGCCCAAGAGTGGGATATGTCGTAAGATGATTTTCCCACCAAATAAAAAAAAAAAACTGTGCAACCTCTAAATAATAACCGATTATGTTGATTTTTGGTAGGTATATGAACACTGTGCATACCTATGTAATACCAAGAATTTGAGCAAAGTCAAATGGAAATCGAAAAAAAAAACATGAAACACCTTAATTTACGTATTATTTTGATCACTTCAGGAAAACCACGTCCACACACATGACGTACACACACATATAGATGAAGATTTTAAACTTTAGTTACTTCTTAAACCATAGGTTTAGGAATAAAGCGTGAGTTTTTGAATTTATGTATGAAAGTAGTAGTAGAGTTTCCAATTTTAATATCTAATTGTCATGCTAAGGCTACTATGCTTTGCGGGATTCTTAGAAAGAGTTACGTACCGTGGCCCTCGAAGACAAAGAGCAACTAAAGAATAACAGGGAATTTTAGTCTGTAAAAGTCTGATGCTCTCTCTCGATCCAGCCAGAGCGGTAGAAGTAATTTGATGAGTTCCCACTTAAAAAAGGGGTACAGGTGTGCTTCTCGCAATAATTAATTTATATTTATGGCTTAATTTATATTTATGGACTGTAAAAATTGTATGTTTATCTAAGTCGCATAAATATTTTTTTTTACATTTTGTAATAATAATTAATCTCATCCAATAAATGATAGAGCAATGGTGGCCCATTGGTGACGGCCCCAACTTACAAGTTGGTCGTTGGTTGAAATCCAATCAGGCGAATTACTATGCGTAATTTATATCATTACAACTGCTCTCAAATCGGTGAACTAAAACATCGTGAGGTAAACCAGTAAGACCGAAGACATGTGACATACACCACGCCGCTCCGGGTCTGCGTTGTGGAATACGGCCCATTCCCTCTCCTAAAGAGGAAAGCCTGAGTCCCAGTGGTGGGCACATTAGAAGGCTGAGTACGCTTATGCATAGGTATATGCTATAAATATTGTATGCCAAGATTATATTAAAAGACCATTCCGGAACCCCCTCTGTGCAACGCCTGTTAGGGCACATCCCTGAGGAGACTGTACAACGGTCTCCCCTGAGCCTCTTTGTGCACGGCAGCACGTGATCACTGGGACACCGTCTTCCTTGGAGTAAGTCGATGGGCAGGCATAGTCCCCATTCTGCACGCCCGTTATTCCAAAGTCCCATACATACCTACCTACCCAACGACGAGTCAGGCTGTGTAGGGTATTCACTTGGCACTTAGATTGGTATTGGCTTGGTTTGGTTACGTTCAGGTATGATGACCGTAATGTTAGTTATGTTCACAAATAATTGAAATGAATAGTTTCAAACAGATGCCTTCATTTTGAATTAATCATGCAACTCATCGTAAAATAATTAGAGTAATGCTAAGATTATGGCTGAGTCACAGCCATTTTCTCTCTCTCAATGATTCTCAGTCGTAAATAAATATTTATAGTACACTAATATGCTATGATTTATTTTAGTTAGATGATATCACGGTACGCTGTACACGTAAATAAATATTGAGGTATTCTACATCTGGCGTTTGCTTCGCTCAAATGAAAATGAAACAGTTTTTCACTGCAATTTTTCTGCTCACGTAGGTTTTATTTTGAGGTTCTTTTAGTGGATCGTAGGGAGATGTAAGCACTGTGTTACCATTCTCTGTTTTGTTGTGTTTGTTTGTTTTTATTTTTGTGTGTTGTGTTTGTTTGTGTGTGTGTGTGTGTGTGTTGTGTTTGTTTGTTTGTGTGCGTGTGTGTGTTGTATTTTTTTGTGTGTTTTGTTTATTCGTCGTTCAGTTGAAGTACCGGAGGAACTGAACCCAGACTAACCCCTTTTTTTTGGAGTTTTAAATCGTACTCGTATCACTTTCCTCGCTCTGGGTGGTGAGACTTTTACTAGCTAAAACCTATTCGTCCCTATTAAGTTACACTTTGCGTTCGACAGCGATGGTGATTTTTCCGCACAATCTCGTTGCAAACTAGTCCTCAATTTTTGAATCAAGCTGTTGAATCTGATTATCTCTCAAATTTTACTTTAGCTACAGGTTGTTAACCTGCCTAAATTTAGGCATCAAAGTTGGGCTTAACACGTCGTTTGCAATTTCAATCGTTATATAAGCGAAATACCACTCACGGATTAATCTCAGAAACTATAACACCTACAAACTTAAAATTTAGCAGGTAGGTTCCTTATAGGGTGAAGACAACCGCTACGAATGGATTTTACGAAACTTCAACTTTAAGGGGATTAAACCGGGGTTGGAAGTTTGTATTTAGAAACCTACTTTTACGCGGGCGAAGCCGCTAGCAGAAGTTAGTCACTTATAAAGCAGCAACTACCCAAGTTGTGGCTTCTTTTATCTAACGCGCGGAAAAAGCTTTATAGGATCGAAGCTGCAGAAAAAACAGCTGATGTAGGTAACTATTACTGTCTAAAAATAAAATCTTCGGATTATCTTTTTGTTATATAAATAGGTTTTGTTAGTTTTTAAAGGTCAACTTACCTGCGTAATAAACTTTATCAGCACCAAAATAGCTAGCATTTCTGCCATGTCAGGTAAACTAAGTCCGATTGTTTTCATGATCCTTAATTCGGAAAGAATAAGGTTTATATTCGAATTTACACCTTGACACCTACGATACAACGTTGCTCAATGTAATAGTATGAGATGAACTCGTATTCTATAGGGTCTCTGAACAATGAGGGATCTGCTTATACTGGAAATGCTATGGTGAGTACGTTGGAGGCGTGACAGAGAGAAATACGTTGCTTGTAATGCGACTACGTGAGTGACGTTAGTGTACTTTCGGAAGTTGCTTTTTACGTGTTGAAGTCAATATTTAGAAATGTAGCTCTCAAAGTAGCTCCTGTCATGACATTTGTGTGCCATTGACAAACATGAAATATTGAATTACACCACTTAGTCGACGTGTTGTTACTGCGAGTTATTGCACGTCGTAAGTGTAAGAAAGAACGAAACAGAACACACAACTCCAACAGAGAATAGGTATGAACGGAGAACAGGCAAGAATAGATATAAACAGAGAACAGATATATAAACAGAGAATAGATATGAACAAAGAATAGATATGAACAAAGAACTAAGATGATACTCGCGCCTAATACCATTGAAATCTTTTGATTATTATTTTCCAGAATACATAAAATGATTACTTGAAGAAAAATCGTTAAATTTTATCTTTTATTTTGTTTATTATTATTTTATTTTTGTACCTTTTGGCAAAAGCCTCATTATTTTTTTTCAATTTGCTTTAACCAAGTCGTCTTCCTATCTCCTGAATGGTTTGCTTTTCCCCTTCCTTGGATACTTTAGTGTAACTACCTTGTTCCACGTCTCTTCTCTCTCTCTTCTCAACCTACCCGGCACCTCATAAGTAGATATTTAGCATCTTCGTATGGCCGACAATGGTACAACACACCATGTCTTGCCGGGTGGAATGCGCCTCCGATGAACACAGCTGAGTATAAGCAATTTGAAAGTATATACTTTAAGAGGAAAAAAATTTTGCAAATCGGGCCATAAACGACGGAGTTCTGAAATAACACACATAAAAAAAATATAACTGAATTGATAACCTCCTCCTTTTTTTAAGTGACCAAGTGGCGAACGCGTACCGGAAGACGTAGTGTTGGAAGGCTTCCTACAAGATGGACCGATGATAGGTCATCGGTCCATTTTGTAGGAGGCCTTCGCCTTTGTAAGGGTTGCGAGAATTTGGCGAGGCGCACATTACCGTGCATTGTGGCAACACTTGGGGGAGGCCTTTGTCTAACAGTGGATGTCTTTCGGCTGAAATGATGATGATAATGAATCGAAATTGTTGTCGATACCCACACAATGACGCACGACCGGCTGTTTGCGTATTGAATGATCGAAACTGTCATGCCACGTGTATCGCGGCCACGTCCCACTGGCACATCTCCTGTTTTTTTTTAATTCATTTTATCATCAGGACCGATGGGGCACAATCGTAATGTAGCGACAGCCGTCCATAGGCACGCATCCAGCCTATAGACGGGTGTCGCAGTCGCGGCAAGCTTAAGAAACGCGTGACGATCTAGACTCTTTCCGGACGAATTGATCAAAGAAAAATGAAATCAAAGAGAATTGGGAAGCTATGGAAATGACCTTGAAATCAAAATAGCATTTATTCCAAATAAACCATTTACAGGCACTTTTGAAATGTCAAGAAGTCAGTTAGTCAGAAAAATAAAAATAAATGATGCTAATTGCACATTCCAAAGCGTAGATCTCTATGGAGAAGAATGTGCAAGAAACTCCATGGACACTCTTTTCAATCATATTTTGTAGTTACAAATATCTCTGTTACATGTTTCTTGTCGCTATCATGTGAGAACAATGTAAATAAAAATAAAAACTAAATATAGATATTAAAAAAGCAACTGGCAGCTAAGAGATGACCAGCCTCAACTGACAGCGCCCGTTCACGGACATGACGCTAATATTAGCACCACTCAGCTCAACCATTTTGAAGGGAACCGAATGATCCAACACCCGCGCCACCATCAGTGAGACATTTGAGTGAGCATGACAAACTCTCAACTGCCATGCTCATTTATGTCAAATAAGTCCAATAGCAACATAAAAACTATAAAAAGCTCCATGGTACTCACATTTACAAACTGTGGAAAAAATGCTTCTATACATATAATACAATACTTATATTTTACAATTTCAAGAAAAAAAAACATTAAAAAATAATTTCCATACTAATTAATCAATTTGTACACCCCGGTAGTAGTGGAGCTGGACCAGCATTGAGCCAAGCATTTTTATCCTGAATATAATCCTCCAACTTATAATATGCTTGCCTGCATAGTGTGCGTTTAATACAAGATTTAAATTTCGTTTCATTGAGTTCTAATATTTGTGAAGGTATTTTATTATAACATTTCAAACAGTACACCATAAAAGAAGAGGCCACTTTTGCTAGTCTGAAACTTGGTCGAACTAATTGGTCCCTATTTCTTGTAACATAATTATGTCTATCGCCTCTTTTGCTAAAACGATTAAGATTTTTTCTAACATAATTATGTCTATCGCCTCTTTTGCTAAAAAGATTAAGATTTTTTCTAACATACATTATGTTTGCATAAATAAAGTCGACTTGAGTCAACAGTGTCCTGTTGAGCAAAGGTCTTTTCCATAGTTTTCATTTTTTTTTTCAATAAACGTGTCATATCCTACGGGACATAACAGGTTTATTAAAAAAAAAACCGAATATACATTTCCCCATTGAGCATAATTTGCAAGACAATATTTAATCAGATAAAGCTGTTTACCGGGTCAAATAAACATTGTCGCCGGCTTAATTAATAATCAGAGAGCAAACAGAGTGCGAATACACGTAGGGACTGCCACGATTTCATAGAATAATAGATATTGTACCGCAGTACAGATAGCGGCACGAATCTTGAGCGCTCGGCGAAAGAGCGGGGATCGCTTTGCGCATCGTACACATCTTAGAGCTAATCACTGCACAAGGATTGCACTCCCCGCCCCCGCATCTCTTTTCATACCACTAAAGAGACCCAATATTTCACTTCTGCGTGCTTCTACGCAAGTAGAACTGTAGAAGTCAGCGCTCAAGATCCGTGCCGGTATCTGTAAAATTGTTTTGTAGCGACATCTATGGCGTCACATAAGAACTAATCCTGCATCGCGCAATCAAAGTTCTCCGCGCGATTAGAACATATAGATCGGCCCGAAATCATCTATCGGGCAGCTGCCCACCAGACATAACACCCGTCTCGTCGGAGGATCCTCCCTTTTCAACGGAGGTTTGCGGGACTATACTCTCAGGCAACTACGTGGCAGTTGCCTGACGCTGGTTTTCAACTGAACCTACACTAAAGTGGTGGTAGAGTGAACCTTAGAGGTTCAGTTGAAAACACTCTACTGTAGGTCCGGATGAAAATCAGATTTTTTATATGGGAACTAAATGAAGAAAGTGATAAATCATAAATAGATATTTAGTTTTAGATTACAGATAAGTAGTAAGAATAAATATCACTAACTACAATAGAACTTTTAGTAGGTCTAATGTTATATTACGATTAAAAGTTAACCGGTATCGACCCACCACTGCGCCGTCAATACAGTGTCAGTTACATTTACTATGCATGTGGCAGCTGAGCGCGGCAGAAGAGTAGCAAACCAGTGTAAAATATTACATTAAAACAAAAAGTGCTTGCTTCGGGTATTTGAAAAAAAAATATATATATTCTCAAATTGCAAATGAGCAAAACAATAAGCACTAGTTTATAACAATTTAAAAAAAAAACAACAATACCTACCGCATGAGGGTTTTTTTTTTTTTTTATTGGGTGGGAAAATCATCCTAATGACATCCCCACTCTTGGGCGGAGCGGAAGATAGTGTCAGACTCTTACTGACTAAAAACCCACTCCTGTTCCTTCGTTGCCTTCGTCCCAGGGCCCCGGGTTCCGCTTTCACACTACCCGTGGCCCCAGTAGGCTTCGACCCTGCTGGGCCCCTACGATTTGCTGACATCTCCTTGATGCGCGCGTGGAACAATACGCGCCGTCGACGACTTGGGCTCGGTCCGGACGGTTACCGGACGGTCAGACGGCGAGCCACCCATTGCTCGCCATCTGCAAGCCCGCGCCTACGGTGGCCGGAAATCGGGATCGGAATCCCGGCGGCGGTTGGAGCGTAAGGACCGTTGCCTCACGCGATCGGCCGCCTCCTTAGCTAGCATTACTGCTTCGCAGAAGGAGGCGACCGCCTGCCACTCCTCCTCGCTCCGGAGCATGGCCTGAACCAAGGCCCGGCGCGAGAGATCGCCGCCGCCGATTGCCCCCACGAGGACACGGCGTTGCTCTGCCCAAGCGGGGCACACCTCCACCGTGTGCTCTACCGTGTCCTCCGGGTGGGCCGCACAGTGGCGACACCCGGGCGTCGTTTCCGCACGAATCCGGTGCAGGTACCTCCCGAACTTACCGTGTCCGGTGAGGACCTGCGTCATGCGGAATGTGAGGACGCCGTGAGGTCTTTCCAACCACGCCTCAAAGAGGGGACTTACCGCCATAATTGTGGCGTGCCCAGCACGGGGTCGCGACAGTCGCTGTCGCCATTTCTCCATGAGAACTCGCCGGAACTCTGTCCGCCATGCCGCGACTTGTTGCGGCAGCTGAGTTTCGCCCCGGCGTTGCATCTCCATGCGCCGTTCGTGCATGAGTGCAAGGACTGTTGCCTCCAGTTCCCATGGTCGCTGGCAAGCAAGAAGGCTCGCCGCTTCGCGGGAAATCGTCCGGTATCCTCGCACCATCCGTATGGCCATGACCCTCTGGCACGCGTTCAGCCGGGCCGCCGGCTGCTTCCGCAGCCCCGGCGCCCACACCGGCGCGCCATAAAGGGCCATGGACCGAACGATCCCCGCGTAGAGCCTCCGGCAGGAGGCGTCTGGACCCCCAAGGTTGGGCAGGAGCCGCCCGAGGGCAGCCCCAGTCCGATTTAGTTTGGGAGCCAGACGTCGGAAGTGCTCGTCGAAATCCCATCGGCTGTCGAGAACGAGTCCCAGGTACTTCATCGTTGACCCGACGCCGATGTGGACTCCTCCCACCGTTAGCTGGGAACCCGGTGGTGGCGCGTTCCGAGGGCCGTGAAAGCACATGGCCTCGGACTTGTGCAATGCCACCTCGAGTCCCAGCTCCTGGATCCTGCCAACGACTGTCGCGACCCCGCGTGTCGCTAGTTCGACCGCCGCCTGGTACGACTCTCCCTGCGCCAGGACCAGCGTGTCGTCTGCGTAGCAGACCACGCTGACCCCGTCAGGGAGGTCGCCGCGCAGCACGTAGTCGTATACAAGGGCGGCCCTAGTACCGATCCCTGCGGAACACCGCACGACATCTCTCGACGTTCCCACACCTCCTGGTGACCAGGGTAGGTTATGTACCTGTCTGACAGGTACGCCTCGACCACACGACAGAGGTAGTCGGGCATCCGGTGATACCGGAGTGCCCTCCCAATGCTACTCCAAGGCAGGGAGTTGAAGGCGTTGGCGATGTCCAAAGACACCGCCACGACACACCTGCCCTGGGCCACTGCATCCCCCGTCGTGAGAGCTCGCACGCACATGATGGCGTCCACCGTGGAGCGCCTCCTGCGAAAGCCGAACTGGCCGTCCGCCAGATCCGGCCCCACCCGTGTTAGGTGTGCGACGAGGCGGTCTGCAATTACTTTTTCAAAGAGCTTGCCCACCTCGTCGAGCAGCACAATGGGCCGGTACGCGGACGGAGAGTCCGCGGGGCGCCCCGGCTTCGCGATAAGGACCAGTTTCCCCGTCTTCCAGCGAAGTGGGAACTGGCCCCTCTCCATACATGCGCTGAAGAGCCCTCTTAGTCGAGGCCCGAGAGCCTCCATGGCCAGGACCCATGCCTTCCCAGGCAAGCCGTCGGGTCCTGGGGCGGTATTTTTGGCACTCAGCCTTCGTACCGCCACTCTCATCTCTACCTCGGTCACCTCTGGAGCGTTGTCGTCGTCGTCGCCATCGTGGTCCGCGTCGGACACCGCTGGTGGCGGAGCCATGGGCGGGGGAGAGTGTTCCCCTCGCGTGGGGAACAGAGTGCTCACCACACCCTCCACGAGCTGGGGCCGGAGACTCTGCGTCAGCGGGGGAGCCCAGGGGCGGAGTTTGTCCCGTACCAACTTGTACGGGCGTCCCCATGGGTCCCCATTCAGAGTCCCCAGCCACACGTTGCGGGCCTCTAGTTTGGCCCGCCTTATCTCCGCTCGGAGGGTGCGCTTTGCCGCTCTGTACCCCTCGTACAGCTCCGCCTCTCTGGCCTCCGCATCCGGTGGACGGATGCGGCGCCTGCGGTATCTGGCATACCGGCGTCGCGCGGCAATGCACGCGTTGCGCAGTGCCGCAATTTCCGGCGACCACCAGTATACCTGGCGCTGAGCACGTCCTGGAGGGACTCGGGGCATTGCCGCGTCGCAAATTTGCGACATGGCCTCCCGAAACCACTCTGCCTCGACGTCTATGTCGACAGGCCTGTCCAGTGCTTGCACCCAGGCCTGTACCGTCGCGGCTTCCAGGAGGAGCTCCCGGTCTATCTGCCTCAGCGCCCACCGCGGACCACAAGGGTTCTGTCGGACCGGCGCAATCGAGGTTTGGGCGGAGACGTCGAACCGGATGTACCGGTGGTCTGAAAACGTCTCCACCCCCTCCATAACGCGCCAGTCGACGACACGCGGCGACAGAGCGGGGCTGGCGAACGAGATGTCCACCACTGAGTCACCCCGCATCCGCACACACGTGGGGACAGAACCCCGGTTTAGGACGACCAGGCCTGTCTCCAGAGCCCAGTCCTCCACCATCCGACCCCGCTGGTTCGTGAGCCGGGAACCCCAAGCCAAGTTCTTGGCATTGAAGTCCCCGCAAACGACCACGGGGAGGGAACCAAACCCAGCGACGACGGCTTTCAGCTCCATTAGGGAGATGTGAAGATCGCCGAGAGATCTGCTCGGGGACAGGTAGACGCCTACCACTGCAATGTCCCCGAACCGTGCTGCCACGCAACCCCGTCCCCTCGTGACGGCCTCGAGAGTCGGGGTACCGGCGGCGGCCGACGAAATTAGGATCACCGAGCCGTCCAGGTCCCGCACCCAGTCTCCCCTGGGCAGGACATTGTACGGCTCGGAGACCACGGCGATATTGATCGACCACTGCGCCATGCTCTGGAGCAACAGATCCTGAGCGGGCGCGCAGTGGTTGATGTTCGCCTGGAGGAGACGTAATGGGGTCATTATTGACAGTCCATTACAGTCTCCTCCCGAGACCCCCGTGAGGGCCCTGCCGCGGCGGGTGCGACGGCGACAGCGGCGGCAGCCAAGGAAACGGCTGCGGCGGTGAGTACGTCCGGGTGGATGGGCCTCGGTACTTTGCCCTTGGCCTTGGCAGGGGGGTCGCAGGACCTGCCCCCAGCCTGGTGGTCGGCCGGCTTGCGTGCTGCCGCACATGCATAGCAGTGCGGCGTTGCACGGCATTCGATGGCCTTGTGACCGGCCTGACCGCACTGGTAGCAGCGGTCGCTGCGGTCCACCTCCGCGGCGCAATGGGCCCCCACGTCGTGCCCCACGTGGCAGCGGTAACACCGCAGAGGTCTGGGCTCCAGCAGTTTTACCTGCGCGGAGACCCAGCCCACCAAGAGCCTTCGGCCTTCAGCCGTGATGGCTTTGGCCGCTGACAGTGAAAGCCGAATATAGGTAAATTTTGGATAGTCTTTTCGAAATGTTATTAAAACGTTCAATTTTGTCATCTATATATATAAAAGGAGATACTGACTGACATATCAACACATAGCCGAAACTACCAGAATTAGGAGCGTAAAATTTTGCACAAGGTTTCCTATTATGACATAGGCGAGCACTAAGAGAGGATTTTCCAAAATTCACCTCCTAAAGGGATGAAAAAGGGGTCCAAAGTTTGTATGGAAAAACCTAATATTACGTGGGCGAAGCCGCTGGCAGAAGTTAGTCAATGAATAAAGATAAAATGTCTTCCAAAATTGGAGAAACTAGGAGATGCAGTGAACTTTTATCTTAAATTTTGATTTTTGGAGCTATTGCATAAAATTTCTTTAGAGTCCATTATCTGTCAGTATCATCACATTTTGAATGTTTGAGGTCAAGGCCTAGATTTAGAGAGAAATTTGAAATTTTCTAAAATGGTTTCTACGTCACCTCACCGTGTTCCATCATCTTAATACCACAGGTTAAATTTTGAATGTAACTGTTGGATGATTGGATGAATAGCCAAGCTGAAATGAGTGGCCCAGGGCATCCAACTGTAGATTCGAAAACATTGACTTTGTATAATCATTTTGATGGATGCCTATATCCTTTGATGGATAGCATTGTGTGGCAAAGCCAAAAATTTCAGGTAGCTCTTTTTTTGCTTCAGACAACAAAACGCCTTCAATTCTGTTAACAGGGAAACAGAATTGAAGGCGTTTTCAACGTCAACCTTGAGGATGACCTCGCCTTTATCGGAATTTAGAAAGGTGCAAAGGGCATGTACGGTAGGCTCACAGCCCCCTTTGGAACCAAAGTCAAGCTGTAGGGGCTGAAATTTGTTGGTCAGAGATTCGCCGTATAGCCTGCTGCTTATTTTGTGTGTATCAAATAAATGTTATATCTATCTATCAACAAATTTTGGCTGCTATATGCCTGTACGTGCACCCGATGGCAATGGGACGAATGCCGCCGTCCTTCTTGCGCAAGGCACATAGATTGGCCCCGTACAAGACATCGACAGTCGTTCACGCCGCCGGAGAGCATAAAGGTGACTAGAGCCAGAAGCTCCTTCAAAAGCAACTCACCAGCGTCCCCGGCGCCTGAACTTAAAAGGTCCTTTAAATGCTGAGGAGTCAGGCTATCGCGGCCGCCGGCGGAACCGCTTCTACAGGAACTCACGACTGCAAGTAACTGAGGGGCTGAAATTTAAAAAATGATGAATTTAGATTGGGACTATCAAGAAAGTCAGGGAAAGCAAGGTCATCCGCAGGCGCTGGGTATTTACTCTGCAAGGCTGAAATTGTATCTGGAGAGGAAGACGTCACAACATCACTATTAAAAAGTAACCTGTCCGCTTCGCTAATGTCACCGTCACTTAATTTGGATTCTATATGTGAATTCAAACCTTTCTGGGAAACTCTATTAAAAAGGGGTAAATTTAGATCTGAAATGTCAGCCGAATTGTTGCATCTTTAATTTGGGTCATTAATGTCTGTTTAAGCCAATTTTTTTGGACGTGTAGAATCTTATAAGGGAAGGTGAGTAATTTCTCCCAAGCAATTTGAGTATTCTCCTGGGTCGCAAGATGGACGCAACGCGCTAAACTTAGCGCAACAGACCGTCTCATGCCTGTTGCGCTAAGTTTAACGTATTGGCGAATTTCCATTACAGAACATGCCCAGCTGCTGATAACAATTTCCAAAATAACTGCTTCCAAAATATGTATTTATAAATAGACTAGCTGTTGCCCGCGACTTCGTCTGCGTTAAGTTCATAAAACTGTACAATCACTCTGTGCTTGCAATTCATTCCGAAAGCATCGCAATAATTTATTGTACTTTAACATAAAACGGTTAAAGGTAAAAATATCCGAATTGAGAACCTCCTCCTTTTTTAGAAGTCGGTTAAAAACACAAATTACCTTCAGGAAACATGTTATGTACTCGTCCAGATCCAGATGTATGAACGTCAATGAATAGAAAGAGTATGGATCGTAGCAGTTGGCATTTCTGCCTACCCCAAGGGAAAAGTCATTAGTTTATGTATGTTTCTGGTTTATGTTCTGGTAAAACAACATTGTATGATTTTAACCCCTCGCCACAGTGAGCAAGCCACAATCAAATCGCAGCGGTAATGCCTGTCTTTGAGAAGTGTCTACAGAGGCGTCACGGCATCCTCTTTTTGTGCAGGACTCACCGGTTGTGGGTGTTTCGGAAAGTATCTGTGTCGAATTCAGCGGGAAGAAACACTCGGGTCTCACCATTGTGCGAATCACCCGGAGAATACGATGGAGCATACGGTGGAAGTCGGTCCCGCTTGGTCGGAGAGCCGGCGCCGCCTTGTCCTTATGGGGGCGATTGGTGGAGAAAATGACAACCAGTAGCCTCCTTCAGTGACGCACTACGATCAAAGAAGGTGGCTGAAACTATGAGGGATAGGACATCCTGACTCCTCAGCGGTCGCTGCAAGGGACGCTCCGGGTGTTGGAAGCCGCAAGGCAATTCCCAGCCATTGCAAACACGGGATTGCGGTGGTGCTGTCCGGCCGTCTGGTCAAAGCAGTCCTGAATCGACGGCGCGTAGTATTCTACGCGCGACTCAAAGAGATTTCAGCAAATGGATAGGGCCCTCTAGGGCCGATGTCTGCTAGGGCTGCAAGATTGATCGAAAGAGTTATCTCCCATAACAGTTTTCGCCTCAATAACTTTTCACTGAAGAGTTTAAGCAGTTAGACAGCTTTGATAGAGGTAAACGAAGGAGCATAATCGGGACACCGACCTTCAGCTGGATAACGTGCACTGATAGTGAAAAGCCTTAAGTGAATCCCAAAACTACCATCATCATCCGGCAGGCATTAAGTCTGCCGCTGTACATTTGTGCATAAAGGATTAAATAAATAAATAAATAAATCATCAACTATCTTCTTACACAACAGTACTTATGAAGAATTTGCGAGAGCATGCTTGCATTGATTATTGCAGTTTGATCATTTTAAGCGTTAGAATTACTTGTTCATTTACCTAGGATATTTTGGTGTGTATTTAATTGATATCCCCGTATATAAGACAAATGATTTTTCCATAGTGGAAACTACCTAAGAGTCTCCAACTTATGAATGAACTACGGCGAAAACTTGTGCGCGTGTATCCCCGTTCAGTCGAACTCGCATATTGATGGCCAAACCGAGAAATTACTGACACCGATTGCCTCTATGAGGACACGGCAGTATTTTTTTTTTTTTTTTATTTGGTGGGAAAATCATCCTAATGACATCCCCGCTCTTGGGCGAAACGGGAGATAGTATCAGACTCTTACTGACTAAAAACCCACTCCTGTTCCTTCGTTGCCTTCGTCCCAGGGCCCCGGGTTCCGCTTTCACACTACCCGTGGCCCCAGTAGGCTTCGACCCTGCTGGGCCCCTACGATTTGCTGACATCTCCTTGAGGCTCGCGTGGAACAATACGCGCCGTCGACGACTTGGGCTTGGTCCGGACGGTTACCGGACGGTCAGACGGCGAGCCACCCATTGCTCGCCGTCTGCAAGCCCGCGCCTACGGTGGCCGGAAATCGGGATCGGAATCCCGGCGGCGGTTGGAGCGTAAGGACCGTTGCCTCACGCGATCGGCCGCCTCCTTAGCTAGCATTACTGCTTCGCAGAAGGAGGCGACCGCCTGCCACTCCTCCTCGCTCCGGAGCATGGCCTGAACCAAGGCCCGGCGCGAGAGATCACCGCCGCCGATTGCCCCCACGAGGACACGGCGTTGCTCTGCCCAAGCGGGGCACACCTCCACCGTGTGCTCCACCGTGTCCTCCGGGTGGGCCACACAGTGGCGACACCCGGGCGTCGTTTCCGCACGAATCCGGTGCAGGAACCTCCCGAACTTACCGTGTCCGGTGAGGACCTGCGTCATGCGGAATGTGAGGACGCCGTGAGGTCTTTCCAACCACGCCTCAACGAGGGGACTTACCGCCATTATTGCGGCGTGCCCAAGGACACGGCAGTTCACTCAAGATGGATAGACCTCCACCGCATGCTACACCGAGTCCTCCAGGCGATTCACAAAATGGTAATATCAGGGTACTTTCAACCGAACCCAGAACAGAAACCGTTCGAAACACCCACAACAGTCCTGAGCTTATCCATAAAACAATGAAATTACGGTTAATAAATGTAGCAGTCGATAAGTGTTATCCCTGAGACTGGCCTTCCTTAGAGGGTTGTTCCAGTGTTGGTCACCACTCATTGCAAAGAGGTAACGTCCAGATATCGACGTAAGGCAGCAAGGAATCTGAGATACATTATACGTTGTTGAACTGTGATCAGAAAAACACATTCGATCCCATTTTATATGAAGCAGTGACTGTAAATAATAAAACACACCATTATTAATCCGCAAGGTGCCATCATGCCGGAGGACACAGTGGAGATGTGCCCTGCAAGGGCGGAGCACCGCCGTGTCCTCGTGGAGGTAATCGGCGTCAGTGATCTCTCGCGCCGGGCTCTGATCCAAAGCGAGGAGTAATGGCAGGCGTTCGCCTCCTTCTGCAAAGCCTTAATGCTAGCGAAGGCGGAGGCGGCACGCGTTAGGGAACGAACGGCCTCACGCCGAGCCGAGATTCCGACCCCGACTACCAATCACGGTAGACGCGGGCTTCCGGACGTCGAGCAATAGGTAGCTAGCCGTCCTGTAGTTGACCGGATCGAGCCCGATCCTCAACAGCGCGTAGTGATAGACACAGGTGTAGTTTTAGTCAGTAAAAGATTCTGACACTATCTCCCGCCCCGCCCAAGAGCGGGGGATGTCATAAGATGATTTTCCCACCGGAAAAAAAAAGTCAGTAAAAGATTGACACGTCCTCCCGCTCCAACCAGAGCGGGAGAAGTCATTGGATGATTTCCACCCTTAAAAAAAGAAAAAAGGTGCCATCATCATCATTATTATTTCAGCCGAAAGACGTCCACTGCTGGACATAAACCTCCCCAAGTGTCGCTATAATGACCGGTCCTGTGAGCCTCTCATCCATCGGATTCCCGCGACCCTCACCAGGTCATCGGTCCACCTGGGGACCATCCAACGCAAGGTACCCTGTAACCCCTTCCGAAAATGTGGCCGTGTTATTTTAAAGTGAATAATTAAATACATATAGGTATTTACTTTTATCGTCTTTGGATGGTATCCCTTGAATAATCACGGTCAATTAGCTTGCTACAATAATGGGAAAAAAATAATAAAAATAAGCAGTAGGATTGTTAAAAATGCCTTCGTCTTACACCAGTTTAACCATAACTGTAAACGTGGGCGATGGCCATTCTTCTGCCACTCAGAAAATTACGTAAAATACGCAATGCCATCTATCAAATTTAATATGAAGTTCAACCGTCATTGTCATCATTATTTCTACTTTGAGTCTTTAGATGGCGTTGCGAGTATCTGAATTGCTTATGGTGTCATATTTTACTTCTCGAAAACTTTGATTTCATACCGTTTGTCTTTCATATGCTTTGTTTCATTGCGATGAAACAAAGCCTAAGTAAGACAATTATCAAGTTCCAATTCCAACAATTTAAATGTATAAAAGTTATCTACATCGATTTCTAAAATTAATAATACGCACTTCACTAAAAATTTCTACAGATATATTATATACGTAGATTTATAAAAAAAAATTGTAAGCATGCAAAAATATATAAAAAAATCTTATTCACGATGACAAAATAGAACAAAAATTTCTCCTAAGAGAGCCGTATGGGATTTGAACCACCTTCACATTACATGAAAGTCTAGTTACGAAACCACTGTGCTGCTGTCTTCGATGAATAAGCTATAAAATAGACGTTCTTATATAAATGTCATAATTGACTGGTTGGCTCCCTAACGATGATAGCGTGATGATTTTCGTTTTAGAAGTTAAATTTGCAGCTAAATGGAATAATGTAACATTATAGTACGTGATTTTACTCGTCGCTTTGATTTTATTATGTGTTTTGATTAGTTTTTACAAAATATTTAGAAGATATCGAATAGAAATGTCAATTTTATTTAGAAAAAATGGTAAACGTTATTTTAATACAAAAAAATGAGACAAAATAATGTCAAAATTTTTAACTGTAGCTGGGAATTGAACTCGCGGCAAATGTCGTTCAATACCTACATTTTGGATTATTGCTCACCACACATAGCAAATAGCGTGATAGTTTATAGCCTATCAGTTGCCCTGACCTATAAGGATTGTGTATGCAAAATTTGAACAGGATCGGTTCAGTAGTTTTTGCGCCAACTAATACCAACACAAAAGAATTTTACTGTTTTATTATATGTATAGATAATATCACAAAAGAAATCAAAATTCAAATCGTAATCATTCTAAGAACGTTTCTTTGTAATATAAATTAAATTAGAAGTAATTTATTACATGCATACATAAAAGCTAGCTTCAAGTTTCACTATCTTTGCTAATTCTCTTAAAATTACAACACTCCTAAAGTAAGTAATTCTATGAATAAGAACCAAACCACTATTCAAAACTCTATCTTCTCATTAAGAGTTAAATACAAGTGCCATCAAAATTTGTCATCTCTAAGGCTTGATAGTTCAAAGGGTTAATGTGAAATAGAAACAACTGAAAAATTTTAAGAAGAAAATTAGTCTTAAATTGAAATTTTGATGTCGTTTTTGTTTGTATTTTTGATTTGGATAAGATTGAAATTTGAAAATTGTTAATAATGGATGGATCAAGGCTATCTGAAGTATATTTTTTATAGTAAATTAGTACTCTGCTAGCGACTTCGTTCGCGAAAACGTTTTCATAAAATAAAAAAGTCTTTATTATTATTCATTTTGATTATAATTTGGGCCTAGTTTCAAATATATTAACCAAAGTAATAAGATTCTCTTATACAATATTTAACGGGATCAATTGTTTTATAGGGGTAGTTTTACAATATGAATAATGAAAACCTTTTTTATTTACTAGGGTTACTATTGTGGAAGAGTGTCCAGCGTGAGCCACTGAGCGATAAGTCCTGGTCGCCAGGATCGGGCGAGATCTGTCAATGCCAGCAGAAGCGAGAGCTATGCTGGCGGAGCCAGAAAACGGGAGGGAAGTTGCATCCTTCCGTGAGACCGTGATGGTCCAGAAGGAGGCAGCCGAGCGAGATCGTGAAATGAGAGGCAACCGCCCCGATGCCTAACACGCCAAAACCCCGCTTGCATCACCCAATACAGGTGGACTTTGGAACCACGGGCGCTCAGAATAGGGACTCTTCTCGCCCATCGAGTGATTTCAGGGAAGACGGTGGCACAGTGATCACGTGCTGCCGTGCACAGTGAGGCTCAGGAGAGACCGTTATACAGTCTTTTCAGGGATATGCCGTAACAGGCATTGCACAGAGGGGGTTCCGGAATGGTCTTTTGAGAGGTAACGGGGCCCCTTCCACTACAATCAACCGGGTGGTTTTAGTGAGGTAAAAATCCCTCACTGCCCGGACTTATCAGCAAAGTACGGGCGCCTTTTGAAGGTTACCCCTAGAAATAAAAAAGGCCTTGGGTCCGGGATGTTACAAAGGGACTTCCTTCGATTCCTCATGGATCCCATCATTACAACTGTTTTTTTTTTCAAATGGTTCCAATCTGAAAGCATATCCTATTAAAAAAAATGCAAATCGGTCCATAAACGACGGAGTTCTGAGGTAACAAAAATAAAAAAAGATATAAATATACATCCGAATTGATAACCTCCTCCTTTTTTTGAAGTCGGTTAAAAACACAGTCGGGGCGCCGCAGTATTAACTTATATTTTCTTCCAGCTCTAAGAAAATTACATTTCAATCAAAAGTCACTTCGCTACTAAAACAACCAACAATTCTTTTCTCCTATCAATTTTCAAACCTATTCTAAAAATGCAAAATCCTTATATTTATCTAGGCAGTCCGCTAGTTAATAAGAAAAATCTTTTTCGATATCACACTATTTAGAATAAGATTCAAGTATATGGGCCCAAGGAATATTTGCTTACGAACGAACGTCTCACTTGAAGTAGAATATTTAAGAATACCTTCTTAGTGCTCACCCAGTGGCGGGGCAAGACCTAAATTTGATGTGGGCAAGATATATTTTGCGAGGCCCCCTGATGGATGACGCAAGAGGACGAATTTTGTTAAGAAAAAAAAATTTTTTGATACTCAAATTTTATTCATAAAAATGCAAAATTTTTCATTTAAATTATTTAGTATATCTCAACTAACAGGAAAGTTTCCTGCACCGGATTCGTGCAGAAATGAGGCCCGGGTGTCGTCACTGTGTGGACCGCCCGGAAGACACGATGGAGCACACGGTGGAGGTGTGCCCCGCTTGGGCAGAGCAACGCCGTGTCCTCGTGGGGGCGATCGGCGGCGGCGATCTCTCGCGCCGGGCCTTGGCTCAGGCCATGGTCCAGAGCGAGGAGGAGTGGCAGGCGGTCGCCTCCTTCTGCGAAGCCGTAATGCTAGCGAAGGAGGCGGCCGATCGCGTGAGGCAACGGTCCTTACGCTCCAACCGCCGCCGCCGGGATTCCGTACCCGATTTCCGGCCACCGTAGGCGCGGGCTTGCGGACGGCGAGCAATGGGTGGCTCGCCGTCCGACCGTCCGGTAACCGTCCGGACCGAGCCCAAGTCGTCGACGGCGCGTACTGTTCCACGCGCGCCTCAAGATGTCAGCAAATCGTAGGGGCCCAGCAGGGTCGAAGCCTACTGGGGACACGGGTAGTGTGAAAGCGAAACCCGGGGCCCTGGGACGAAGCCAACGAAGGAACAGGAGTGGGTTTTTGTCAGTAAAAGTCTGACACTATCTCGCGCTCCGCCCAAGAGCGCGATTTGTCATAAGATGATTTTCCCACCCAATAAAAAAAAGCTTTAAGCCTTACTGAACTCCTTAATAACTGTGTCGTAATCCAGATTAAATGCTATATTTGCCTCGATAGATAAAACTGCTAACACTGAAAGTCTTTCCTGACATTGTACTTCATAAATCATTTTGAAAAACTCCTATTAGCTGATACTGTTCTTACTGGTACTGTCAACAAAATTCGAATGACGATATAAATATTCAGATAAGTTTCTTTTAAATTACGACAGAAAGAATCATTTTAATTTTGAAGAGACATGGTATTAAAAAAATCTATTTCGTACCTGCTTTTGGGAGACTTCTTCTACTAATAGCAGGTTCCAACTATGACCGCACGATGTAAAAATGCCCTAGGATTAATATTTAATATTCGAGTTTTAACTCCACTGTTTATGCCTATCATATTTTTACCATTGTCGTATCCTTGCCGACGAGAATTTTGAATATCTAGTCTAGACTAGACCTTTAAAAGATGAATGTGGTAGGTTAGTATTGCCAGATACTTGCTAGCCGGCTTTTTTTATTATTTATTGCTAAATGAGTAACTATATCTATATTTGTGTTCGCGGGCCTTTGAGGCGCGAGGCCCCTTGGACCGCGAGGCCGTAGGCGGTGGCCCACGTCACCCACGCCTTACGCCGCCTCTATGGTCACCTACGTCATAACAAGAATCCTTGTGCAAAATTTCACGTTCCTAAACCTGGTAGTTTCTCCTTGTATTTATATACATCCCTATTTGTAATATAGTAAAAAAAAGGAGCTCTATCCGTACTCGTTACTGATCATATTTTTTTAGTCAAAAGTAAAAAAAAGAAATCCTAAAATTGTCTACGCAAATTGGTCATAATTGGTTTATTCATAATAGGATCAATAATTCATAACAATAGCTATTAGAAAATATAACGAGCAGTGTTTTTTTCATTTTGATCGTCATTTATTCATATAAAATCAATAGCCTGTACAATATTTCCATAAATTGAGTAACATTTTGGGATATAAACCAACGCTAATAACTTTTCTGTTTATGAGTATTATTTACTAAGACTTTACATAAATAGAACAAGACCTTTTCTAATAAACCCCTGTAAGTATTTGTACTAATTAAAAACTAGTGGTGTAGAGGTAGATATAGTTTTGATACTTGAAAATAAATTTAAATAATTTCCAGAAAATATTTGTTTTTTTTTTTAGAATAATCAAAACTATTGAAGACCAATTCAAGACTGCATTATATTATTATTAAACTTGCCAAACAAAGTACAAAGTTTCTTAGTAACTATTAAAAGCAAAGAAGGTTGAACAGATGGATACATAACATTTTATTTGACAACAGTTCATGAGGTATACAAAAATAAAACTACATTATAGAACTTTCAATCTTTTTAAAAAAGATTTTTTTGCTTCACGGCTGCAAATAAAAGGTTCATTTTAGCAAGACATAATGCCAGACAGATGCTGTCTGATGCAAGTTGTCTGATATACCTTTAGGGACATTTAACGAAACAAACCGTCCCAAATATTACTATGACAAAAGGTCGTTTGACTCGTGTAAGTACCTACAGGCTTTTTGCAGACTGTTTTATTTGAGACTAGCGACCCGCCCCGGCTTCGCATGGGTGCAATGCTGATCACGTCCTAGTATGACCTTTTTAAGGTGTACAATACTGTAGTACCTTATTTTGATCTATCTCTTAGGGTTCAGCCATGTAAGCACAAAAAATGTGTTTATTTTACGACATCACATTAGAAAGCACTAAAATTATCAGTGTTCCTCTACTATATTGTGCGTGTATTATACATGTAAACCTTCCTCTTGAATCACTCTATCTATTTAAAAAAAAACATCAAAATTCGTTTCGTAGTTTCAAAGATCAAAGCATACACAGGGACTGACAGACACGAGAAGCGACTTTGTTTTATACTATGTGGTGATTTAGTACAGTCGCATTATTATCAATGTGGCTTTTGCTTTTTTAAGTCCTAAAGCAAACATCAAAACACATATCAACGAGAAATATTTACGAAACCTATTAAAATAATTCTCTAGTGAGGTAGACGCTAATAGAGTTGGGCATTACTCATTGCTATACTTGACATTTAAATAAATTAGTGAACATTTTCTATGTTTTTTGAGAACATTGCATTTGGCAATATTTCAAAAATATGTAAAAGTAGAAAAAAGTATAGTGCTCGACAAGAATAAATACACAAAATTAAAACTTCGAAAAGTCACAGGGAATTTTTAATCATCATCATTCACCACACAATTTTGTCCACTACTAGACAAAAGCCTTTGTACCAAGTTTATTCTGATTCAAAGAATTTATTTTAGTACAAAAGAGAGTGAAGCCAAAAAAAAAAAAAACGGGTTAAGTCGAGTTGGACTCGCTCAGTGACGATTCCGAACAAACTAACTATGTAAATAGTTCAATTCCCAAATGGAGTCTCGAAGATTTTTCAAAATCGCAAAAAGAAAAAAATTGTGACGTAGAAACAAATTTACTGTTTTTAGATTTATTCCTATATCTGTGCTATGTGACCTTGTTTCATGCTTGTTTCGTGAGGATTCGAGAAGTACCCTATGAATTTTGATTTCCTTGAGAATGTCGAAATACCTATACTTTTTTTACGACATAAACAGCCGTATCATTTTTTTTCATTAACTTAGATGTTTGATTTTTTTCACAGCTTCAAGGGATAATTCTGCAGTTTGAATGTTCAGTAGTAACAAACGTACACACACGCATACAAAATTTTGCGTTTAAACAACATTATTTTAAGTTTATGTGAAACCTAAATATAGTTTTTTCAGAATCAGTAACTGAATCAATTGCAATAATTTTTACACCATGTTATATTTTTTCCCAAAAATATTTGAAAAAAGTCACAAGTTGGACACCACCGACACTAAGTACAAAACAGGTCACGGCAGGTCACTCAAAATATTTCACCTTTATAATATTTAGTTTGATTAGTGGGCTACGCACACGCACTAACACGCACTGGGCCCACGTGGTGGATTACGGCCCATTCCCTCTCCTAGGGAGGAAGCCTGAGTCCCAACAGTGGGAACATTAAAAGGCTTGACTATTGACTATGTGCGCTACGAGAATGTGTAATTTTTTCATTCATTTCATTCAAGTATTGTAGTGTCAACTGCTATAGGATTTACAATTCACACCTGGCACAGCTGTTCATCGTCGTGTAAGCCACCGGAGCGTATGGAAGCTTGTCGGAGCATGACTTTGCGTAGTTACACTCCAGTACCAATAACATTGTTGTAGAGCGTATCCGAGTGTACACACGCGTATTGTAATCTTGATGGAGATATATATAATAATATGATAATTATCGCATCGTCGCTTTCTATCACGTGAGATAGCGGTCAAGCGAAATCTCCTTAATGCGCGCGTGGAACAGTACGCGCCATTGACGACTTGGGCTCGGTCTGGACGGTCACCGGACGGTCGGACTGCGAGCTACCCATTGCTCGCCGTACGCAAGCCCGGATCGGGAATGGAATCCCGGCGGCGGTTAGGGCGTGAGGACTGTTGCCTCATGCGATCGGCCGCCTCCTTTGCTAGCATTACTGCTTCGCAGAAGGAGGCGACCACCTGCCACTCCGCCTCGCTCCGGACCATGGCCTGTCAGACTTTCTAGCTTCTGACTACTTATAACGACTGTCAAATATCTACGAATCGCACCTTTAATCCAATACCGTCACTAAACGAAATTCTTCAAAAAATCTGTTTTTAACGCCATCTATTTGCTGAGCGCTAAATTTACAGATTGCGTTAAAAACAGTTTTTTTTTTTTAAATTTCGTTTAGTGACAGTATTGGATTAAAGGTGCGGAATAACAACCGGGACCCTACGGCTTTTACGTGTTTTCCGAATAACTGGGTGTCAGTAACGTCCTAGACAAACCCAGAAAAGTACATATGAAATGAAAAAATCACATTGGTACTTGCCCGTTATTAAATCCGCAAACTCATGCATGAAATGTCTTAATCACTGGGCCATCATGACACGACTCTCGTTCTGTTGAACAATGTAGATATTTTAATGTAGAGTTGCGAGCCTAATATTTCAAATAAAAGCCTTTTCGCCTATCTTCTCAACTCTGAATGATAAATGATGTGTGTAATTCGATGTATGATACTGATGACGTCATTTGGTTTCGAATTCAGTGATGACACTGGTAATACTGTACCACAGTACATTATAATAATGTGTTAGTCTTAGTAATTCTTCAAGAGACGTAATCGATTGCATACTTGTAATTATACTCATAAATAAATCTATTAATCACTGAAGTATAATATATTTCTCGTAAATGTTTATTGTTGAAAGGTTTTGATTTTATTTAACGAAGAGAGATTTTTTTATCGTAACTAAATGTGTATTGGAAAATAAAAAGCTACCGTTAAACTCTTGAGCTTTATAATATTAATATTAGATAAATAAGGACAAGAGTTCAAATTGCATTCAAACTGCTACACACTTTTACTTTATAACCTCAAACATTTTATTCCCTACTTCGACGTTTCCTTCCGTCCTCTCACTAAAAGCGGCACTCGATTCCCCGAAGACTTCCCATCAGCTCTGCGCATTGCAGATTCGACCGACCGGCGACCATTCAGCAGATACAAAGGAGTGACGTCATATCTATAGATTGGTACGAGAGAAAGCTTAGGTGGAAGTTGTTTGATGTTGATTGGTTATGAGAGGCTGGTCTAGTGAGGTTGATTGGGACACTAATAACTCAACAATAGACTCATACTTTCTAACTTTGAACTGTTAATGACATGACTGTTATGACTGTTTGTCTGTTTGACTGGTTTTATGACTAGAAACTATAACTGTCTAATAATATTTAATCTATATTCGTCTAATGTCAATCTAAAGAGTTTACCACGACTGCATAATAGTTCATCATCATATTTGGGGTCGGCGCAACACGTATTTTTCTTCCATTCTATCCTATCAACCGTCATACTATCACTAACTTCCTTTTCTTTCATATCACTGTTCACACAATCCATCCACCTTTTCTCTGGCCTCCCTCTCCCTCTCCACCCATCCACATGTATACTCATAACTCTTTTAGTAACATGCGTTTCATCTCTCGTTTTTACATGACCGTACCAAGACAAACGAGTCCCCTTCAACTTTTCAGTCACTGGCGCCACTTTCAAACTTCCTCTAATATATTCATTTCTAACTGTCTAATAATATTTAATCTATATTCGTCTAATGTCAATCTAAAGAGTTTACCTCGACTGCATAATAGTTATTATCTTTTAATATAATCTCTAATTCGTATTTTTTTCTTCTAACTTACTTAGATTATTTATTTATGAAATACTGCACAAACGTACAGCGGTGGACTTAATGTCTTAGGCATTTTCTACCAGTCAACCTTAGGGTGATGCATAGATAAATAGTGGTAGGTGCAATAAAAGAGAGAGAAAAGGCGAATAGGTACAAGAATAGATATACTAATAAACCATAAATATCATACAATCATACAATACATACACAAATTAATAAACTATCTACATAACAACAATGGTTCAAATCGACAATTTGAAAACATTAACGCTGTGATGACACTACTGCGAACTTCTTACGAATTAGCTCGCAAACTTTGGTTTTGAATGTTAATCGATTAGTTTATACTTAAGTTATCTAATTTAACTGAAACCGTTAACGCTAAAATACGTTAACCCTTTTACTCTGTCTTCTCACAGAACGGATAGCTTTCTAGTAATATCGTCTACATTTCATCAATAAACAAATTCAATCGAGGGTTGATCTCCACGAGCGCGTTGAGCATCGTTAGCATACGCAGTCTAAGGGAGGTGGATCGAGTTATAGTGCGACAAAATGACACATTAAATAATTTATGCTTTCTAGAGCGATTGTAATTATTAGGAAAAAATAATTGACACAACTCTGCATGTAAGTCGGGCGCAACAATGTAACCATTAATAATTTTATAGACTGTTGTAATTTGATTTGAACAGCCCTCCTAACCTTTAATGAGTTCCAATTTAAGGATCTTAGGATATACTTAGTACATAATATATATAATGCTTTTTTAACCGACTTTTAATATAACTCCGTCGCTTGCCAACCGATTTGAAAAATTATTTTTATGTTAGAAAGGGTATACTTCCCAAATGGTCCCATAGTCACCAAGTCAAGATCTGATGATGGAATCTTGGCAAAATCGAGGGAACTCCTCAAATATTATAGGCAACTGCATAGTGATTTTGGTATTTTCATCGAGAACTTAATGAAAAAAAAAAAAAACTTTTTACAAAAAAAAGATAACCGACTTCACTAAAAAAAATACTAAAACGATCAAAATAACTTTAATTTCGGAAGTCGGTGTTTCTCGGTATTATTTGTATCTTATTTAACACCGACTTCCGAAATTAAAGTTATTTTGATCCTTTTAGTATTTTCTTTAGTGAAGTCGGTTATCTTTTTTTTGTAAAAAGTTTTTTTTTCAGGTATCTATACGACGATGAGCTATTATTTGTATATACAAATAGTATCGATTATCCATATGAATAAGTAATATCATTCATATGGATAATATACCAATAATCGCTTGTGTACCTGAGATAAATTTTCAAATGTGAATATTTATTGAACTAGCGACCCGTCCCAGCTTCGCTCGGGTGTCACAAATATTTTAAATTCACGGCTTTTTTTAACTATAATACGATTCATATTCATAAGATAATAATAAGATAGAGATCCATATTCATTTCCTCATAAATCATTGCTAATGTTGAAAACTGTATTTAGTTTTTTTTTTATTGATATAAACCAGTGCTTGAGATGCAATCATTGATGATCAGGCGCACTAGTTTATTAAGAGCCTATTCACTCTAGCCTTGAAGACACCTATATTATAGTTGGATGAGAAGACCGCAGTTTCTGAAACAGACAAACAGACGCGATGGGCGACTTTGTTTTTTAATATGTAAGTATGAAGAAATTTTTGGTTGACAATAGTTTTTTTCATAGCAATCCTGAAAAATTTCTTTTCCATCTCACGTTGTTTCTTTAAAACCTTTTCTAAAAACGTTTTCATTACTTTCTAATGCATTCAGAACACAGCTCACATACACACTTAAAAAAAGAACTGGCCAAGAGAGAGTTGCACTCGCACATGAATGGTTCCGTACTACACTATTAATATTGAGTAAGAAACGACAACAAATCAAGTTTTTTGAATATTTATTTTATTTTTATTGAATTATTTATTTTTAAAGTGGATACTGAAATGGATGAAATATTTTGTGAATAAGCGTCTAACTGTTAATCTTTATGAAAATCCAGCAAAATATAAAAGTGTTTGTTGTATGAGAGCCCGACTTACATATTTATTTTGTTTTTAGTATTTGTTGTAATAGCTGTAACAGAAATACAGTATCTGTGAAATTTTATCTGTCTAGCTATCTCGGTTCATGAGTTACAGCCCGGTGATAGATGGACAGTGAAGTTTTAGCCATAGGATCCCGTTTTTAATCGACTTCAAAAAAGGAGGAATTAGTTACGTCAATATTTTTTAAAATTATCATTATTATTTTTTTATGTTTGTTACCTTAGAACTCCGTCGTTTATGAACCGATTTGTAATTTTTTGTTTGGTCCTTGTATAGGATATGCTTTCACATTGGTCTCATTTTTTTCAAGATCCAGTTCTGATGATGGAAACCATGAGGAATCGAGGGAACTCATCAAATATTATAGGCAACAGTATAGAAATTTTGGTATTTTCATCGAGAACTTCAGCAAAAAGTTACATTTGTTGAAGTGGAACTGATGAAGAAGACCAGAAATAGCCAACGAAACTTCAAACTCACATAGATAATTATCACAATGAAGATAGTTAAGTGACTATGACAAAACAAATAAATAAATGGTTCTGAATAATTATTTTGAAAATAGTATCATCAAAGTGATCTGATGGTGATGATGAAGCCGGAAGATAGGCACTGGAAGTACGTAATCAATATATCCTAGCCGTGTTTGGACTTAATAGAATTGCCATGAGATGCACTTTGACTGTAAGGTACTATCGAACTGATCTGATGATGGAGCCGGAAGGTGGAAGGTAGACAAGGAAACTTCATAATAAAATAATGTATCCTAGCAGTTTTTGGATTAATTGAAATTGTTCTAAGAAATAGGCACTCTGATTATAAGTATCGCAACTAAAAATTGTGAAATATAAAACTAATTACAAAAAAAAATCTACTTCACTAAAAAACTTTAATTTTGGAAGTCGGTGTTAAATAAGAAACAAACAATACCGAGAAACTTTACTAATTTTTTTTTTTACCTGTTAGATACGGAATCCTAAAAACAAAAACAAAAATGTTGCACTAAACATGTCCAACGAGGCACATACTTATTTTACACGGCGGACCACTGAAGGGGTTAAAAATAAAATTCAATAAGCCCGAGCTGTGACGAGAATACCAATGGAATAAATGATTTAAGTAGGTACAGTCACGTGCATAAATGTGCGGCAGTATCGCAAAATTCAAAAGCGATTTTTTTCATTATAATTTTGTGATATTATGAACACAGTATTTTCCACCAAAAACACAAATCTGAAGAATGCCAAGTTCTTTATAGCGGCTTCATGTTATTAGAAGAGAGTGAAATACTGTCGCGTTGTTATATATGTAACTCACCACCGTCATTCAACACCATTGCTTTTAAAGTTTTCGTAACTCAACCTACATAGTCTTTTCCCAGCTATGGTATTTTGTTATAAAGGTGGGCGAAAAGTTTCTTTGAGACGCGTTGAAGTGTCAGGCTTGTCTAAAATTACACCTATATTCCTTCTTTGCCTTATGTTCTAAAGCCGAAGGTTTCTTTGAGGCGCGTGGAATATTATGCATTATCGACGACTCGGGCTCATTCCGGACGGCCAGATGGTGAGCTGCTCGTCATTTTTAAACCCACACCTACCATGATTTTCGCAGCAACGGCGAGGTCTGCTTTTAGTCTGGTCTGGTCTAACCAAATGCCACTAACATAATCCACACAAATGACAATGAAGTGAAGTCGTGAAGCTCAGATATTCAGTAGCTCAATTTAAAACGATACCTCTTGACAGGACCGTTCGTGTCGAATTTCAAGGTACAGTGGAGTCTTGGTGTATTCATACATAACCACGCACCTCGAAAATCGATCAACACTTATAATCGGCCCATAATTTTTGGTAAGTGTAAAGTATTTATGTGTTGGTGACTGTACCAGTATACTCGAATTGTTTGGTCCAAGCATTTTGTTTACTCTCTAGATGTGATCTGAATACTTTACTTTTTTTTTTAAGTTTTTAAAAAGATTGATTTGAATAATAATTATCTTCAATATTAAGTATATAGAAGTTTCAAGACGAAAGTCTACGACCAGTGCATGTTAGTCTACGACCAATCATATTGCTCCAAAATGTGGTCGCTTTCAACGGGCCTCATCAGAAGGCTAAAAGTCACCCAAAGGGCAAAGGAAAGGGCTATACTCGGAATTTCCTTGCGTGATCGCATCAGGAATGAAGATATTCGCAGGAGAACTAAGATTATCAACATAGCTCGAAGATTCGCTAAAATGTATTTAGTATTTATTTAATTCTTTACGCACACAAAAGTAAAGAGGCGGGCTTAATGCCTTAAGGCATTTTCTTCCAGTCAAATTTTATTGGTAGTAGGCAGGGACAATACTCGCAAAATAAATAGTTGATGAGGCCGAAACGTTCTGGAGTAGCGACCGCGCAACGGAAGATGCAGCGTTGGAAGACACAAGGTGGACCGATGACCTGGCGAGAATCGTGGAAATCCGATGGATGCGAGAGGCAACGAACGGTGTTGCGGCGTAACTAGTGAGAGGCCGAGGGCGCGTACTGTTCCACGCCTGTTTACCGCTTCCCTGCTCAGCTTTGCCAGCTTTGCTTTTGCCAGCCACCCTACTTCTTCAGTACTCTTCTACGTACCGGTTTTGTATTATTTTTTAAATTAGTTTGCAAAACCGTGTCCACTAAAGCCGAATAGAGATTTTTTCCAATTCTATTGGTTAATATTGGCACCGGTGCTCCTCTGCAGTAGACAGGCAGCCCAATTATCGCTCATACGAGTGATTATACCTTCACTTGCATGAACCATAATTAGGTTGCCTGTCCAGATTACGTATTGAGGAATGTGTCTAGTACTTAATGATAAAACTGATCGTCAAAGAAATTTCCTTACATTAGAAAGTCTCCGTAGACATCATAGTATATTGGTTTACACGCTCATCGTAGCGATCATAGAGTTATGTCACGCGCCAAGAACCTTTCCCATCTTTTTTTCTCACGATTCGTACTTTTTTTTGCAGGTGGAGCAAGATCATGGTTAGTAGGAAAAAAGGTATTTTATGAACTTTAGCTACGTGATGGGTGGACTCGTGTAGTGAATATACCTAAGTAGTGAGACACGTTGATAAGAATAATATTTTTTTATTTATATAAAGACACGGTATAGTTAATTTTATGGTTTGTTGTCTGTGACTTCTGACCACACTTTCTTGAAAAATGTCCATGCCTTAGTGCAAGTACTCGGCTGCTGTGACGTGTAGACATACCACCGCTGTATAACGCCAGCATACTGAAATTCATCTAAAGTTTCGATCAGGTCCTGCTTGAATTGCTTCTATGTGGTGGATCACTGAGGTCACACGACAGCCCAGGGGCTCAAGTCTGCTATTTTTATAAATTTATCATTCCAACATGATCCCATGGTCATTTTGCTAAAAGTTCGTAATCTGATAATTCATAATGGTCGATCATTGATCGGCCAATAACCTTGTGGTAAAATGACAATATCGAGCTATCTTGAAACAAATAAAAGCAATGACTGCACAATGACGTTTTAAAAGTAAGTCACTGATCAAAGGAACTGTCAAAATTTTGGCAGCTATCCGCATAAGTCAAATATTCATTTGTCATTATGTACGAGATTACCATTCTATGCCATTTCTTTCAATGGGGTGTCAGTGGTTGACCATTGGAACGTCATAATGACGCCATTATATTAGTAATTTACCAAAATTGACAAAATCAACAATTATGAAGTCAATGATAGACCATTTGTTATTTTATTGATGAAGAAAGAACCATGACAACGTGTCAATAAAATGCAACTCAAAGAGTTCCCATAATCAACAATTCTCAATACTCAAGTTGGCATTTGTTTATCCTAAATGGCAGGGGCCATTAAGAGGATCCTTTTCCTCTCACCTATTGTCAACGTCGAGCATAGTTTAAAAGCTTGTTGCTTCATCTAACGCCATCCAATATGATGTTTGATGAAGAGGCAATGCAAAAAAAAGTTCTGAAGGTCTGAAGTTTTTACTAGATTACTTTTACACAAATTTATTTTTTGATTTCTATAGAAGCATAGATAAAATCCACAAGATAGTTGTGTATCCAAAATATCTAGAGATAGATGTGTAATAACGTCATAATCACGTAAGAGAGGTTGTATGAAAATGTACCTCAAGTTGGCCGCTCAGTACCTAAATAAACAGACTGGTCGAATCGTTCAAGGAGATGATTTGATTTGTGGAATCATGTACTCTCACATTATTCACGTCATAAGAAATAAGCTTTATAGAAAAACACTAGCAGCTTACTAGCAATACACCTTTTCTTATTTAAAGTAATTACAATCCATCCAAAGGTTATCTGGTAGATATCGCTGTCAGTGTACCTATTTTTTTTAAACGTTACCCACACTAGGAATAACTCCTGTGTCGTAGGAGCGTCCACAATCATGTAAACTCTCTTCCACAGGACACTCAGATCCGGAACAATCTGAAGACCATATAAATATTTATTTCCCACGGGAATTTAACCCGTGACACGCATCTCAGGAGCCAGCCGCTCAACTAATTCGTCAACTGTGCCGTAAACCTATTCTAATAATTCCTTGATTCTGTTTTATTGCAAAAACACTGGACATATTTACAAATTACGAACACATTTGAAGTCTATATCTTTGACATCGTCAGACACGACTGCTTTTTTCCACCACTACCGATTATAGGTTTTCATTAAAGCTTTACTTTCTAATTCTGAATATCTCATTCACATCTTATCCTTTGTAGGAACCTGATAAAGCTGAAATTGAATCTACGTGTATGTAAGGGTTCAATGGACCGGTAAATTCACATACGATTAACGCAATTGGAGAGTAGTCAGGCATAAAAAAGATTTTTTATTGTTAAGAAATAATACGTGAAGAAATTTTAACAATCGAACATGAAATTCTTGGAATTTATGATAGTAAATGTCTCATATCTACTCCTCTATTTATTTCATCTGTTTCTTTCTTTAAGTCTACTTTTGTATGTGATGAATACTGGTCTTCGTCGTTTACACCACGCACATCGAAGAACTGGAATTATTTGCCTGCTGCGTCTTCCCATCCGATTATAATTTAGGTGTCTTTATGGCTAGAGTGAATAGGCTCTTAATAAACTAGTGTGCTTCACCGTCAACGATTGCTTCTTTACCTGATGGTACTTCTGCTTGACTGATAGCTGATATTAGAATCGTAGTCAAGCAAAAAATTCGTAGATGAAAATTCCGTATCCTTTTATTAGGAAATACAAAAGTTGAAAAGAAATGTCAAAAAGTACTGAAATCGACATTGTCCATATTTATTTATTTATTAAAACTTTATGCACAAGTAGTAAACACTGTACAAAGGCGGACTTAATGCCTTAGGCATTTTCTACCAGTCAACCTTAGGGTGGTGCAGAAACAAAACATTGTAGGTGCAGCTTAATGGTAAAGAAATAAATAAATAAAGTAAATATCAGCATATTTCTGTAAAGGTCATAAGCCTTTCTCCCTCTATTCCAAGCATCTCGACATCTTCTGATCTTGTGCTTCTTGCACTCACTTGAGTAACTCTCGAGGCCCAATGGTCTAACTACTGAAATAGTGTAGAAAAAAAAAACTCGTTGGTAATCACAGGAAAATTATTTTGGAAATATTTTTAAATTTAAAGTCGCTAATAAAATTAGAATTTCTGATTGATATGAAAGCCCCAAAAACATAATAAGACCCAAAAAACAGCAATAATTGTTTCGCCAATAATATTACAATTTAACTTTTTGAGTAGCATAATTAGAGACACAATAGAAAGACAATGACCGAGCAAACGCCGTTCGCTCGGGGTTTAATAAACTAATAAAATGGTCAACTTTATCAAAGCATTATCCAAAAGGACAAACGGAACTTGAATGTAATTGTTTCAATATAAATAAACACTTTAACTTTGGACGAATCACTTTGACAAGTTCAGAATAACATTGCTTTCTATCTCTGTCTTTACTGCAATGATAGAAAGGGAAAAAGCGTTCTCAGATTTCGAGGGAACTTTGTTACTAGAATTAGCATTGATAATGCCACGAGAAGTTTGCGAGTTCCAGGTGGTCGATGCGCTTTCCGAATTCTGAACACATTGTTTAACTAATTAATGAATCAGCTTCCTCGCAAGTTTCCTTTAATTAATTATTAGTTGTTTAGTTAAGTTTCGTGTGTTTGTGTGTTTCAGACTATTGACTCTTGAACTCTGCACTAATGAATAGTTCTAATAATTTAAATGATGCTATATACAATCTTCGCCGCTGCGATTCTCTAAGGGAACTGTTTAAGGACATTAACATAATGACGGTGCCTTGTCAATATATTTATGCAAACATAATGTATGTTAGAAAAAATCTTAATCTTTTTAGCAAAAGAGGCGATAGACATAATTATGTTACAAGAAATAGGGACCAATTAGTTCAACCAAGTTTCAGACTAGCAAAAGTGGCCTCTTCTTTTATGGGGTACTGTTTGAAATGTTATAATAAAATACCTTCACAAATATTAGAACTCAATGAAACGAAATTTAAATCTTGTATTAAACGCACACTATGCAAGCAAGCATATTATAAGTTGGAGGATTATATTCAGGATAAAAATGCTTGGCTCAATGCTGGTCCAGCTCCACTACCACCGGGGTGTACAAATTGATTAGTATGGAAATTATTTTTTAATCTTTTTTTTCTTGAAATTGTAAAATATAAGTATTGTATTATATGTATAGAAGCATTTTTTCCACAGTTTGTAAATGTGAGTACCATGGAGCTTTTTATAGTTTTTATGTTGCTACTGGACTTATTTGACATAACTGAGCATGGCAGTTGAGAGTTTGTCATGCTCACTCAAATGTCTCACTGATGGTGGCGCGGGTGTTGGATCATTCGGTTCCCTTCAAAATGGTTGAGCTGAGTGGTGCTAATATTAGCGTCATGTCCGTGAACGGGCGCTGTCAGTTGAGGCTGGTCATCTCTTAGCTGCCAGTTGCTATTTTAATATCTATATTTAGTTTTTATTTTTATTTACATTGTTCTCACATGATAGCGACAAGAAACATGTAACAGAGATATTTGTAATTACAAAATATGATTGAAAAGAGTGTCCATGGAGTTTCTTGCACATTCTTCTCCATAGAGATCTACGCTTTGGAATGTGCAATTAGCATCATTTATTTTTATTTTTCTGACTGACTGACTTCTTGACATTTCAAAAGTGCCTGTAAATGGTTTATTTGGAATAAATGCTATTTTGATTTTGATTTTGATGTTGAAGTTGGAACATAGTGTGAAGTTTGCCTTCTGAAGGGAGTCTTTCAGTATAAAAACATAT
The DNA here is from genome assembly GCA_949316375.1 of Mythimna vitellina. Classification (NCBI taxonomy): domain Eukaryota; kingdom Metazoa; phylum Arthropoda; class Insecta; order Lepidoptera; family Noctuidae; genus Mythimna; species Mythimna vitellina. The sequence continues at coordinate 25,929,132 of OX438688.1, read as the reverse complement.
CATAATCAGCCTTATAAGGTTTCCATTACTAGGACTTAGGTCTTCTCTCTAAGAAACAAAATAATTCACCACGCGGGCCAGCGTGGGTAGGTAGATGTTACATGTCTTCGAATTTTTGGTTCTAGCACATGCCGGTTTCTTCACGATAGTTTCCTTCATTGTTTTGGGAGCAGCTTTCAGTATGCTGGTTGTCAAAAATAATTCTGGCTACTTTTGATCCTTCATTCCATTTTTTTTTTTATATTAGGTCGACATGCTTATCAAAGAGAATAACAAAAAAAAAAGGTTTTACTGTGTTGAGTATATACTCAAATAATGTATATCCCAGGGATTGTAAGTATGTATCTATCTGTTTATGAATTGTATCAAAAAGTAACTAATGACAAGCGCGTAGCGGGAAGACACTGTTTCTTAGCTGACGCTGACAAATGACTCGGAGAGACATGTCGTTGAACCTGTTTACATTTTCTTCCATGCCTTACAGTGCCTTGGAATTCATAATTTTGATAACCATCAGGAAAATATATTTTTCATATTATTGCAGGTACTTTTCAATGTTTTATGTTCGTATTAGATGATTTTAATTTACCTATTTTATAATCTAACTCACTAAATCTAACTGTTTCATGTATGGGCACGCCACAATTATGGCGGTAAGTCCCCTCTTTGAGGCGTGGTTGGAAAGACCTCACGGCGTCCTCACATTCCGCATGACGCAGGTCCTTACCGGACACGGTAAGTTCGGGAGGTTCCTGCACCGGATTCGTGCGGAAACGACGCCCGGGTGTCGCCACTGTGTGGCCCACCCGGAGGACACGGTAGAGCACACGGTGGAGGTGTGCCCAGCTTGGGCAGAGCAACGCCGTGTCCTCGTGGGGGCAATCGGCGGCGGCGATCTCTCGCGCCGGGCCTTGGTTCAGGCCATGCTCCGGAGCGAGGAGGAGTGGCAGGCGGTCGCCTCCTTCTGGGAAGCAGAAATGCTAGCTAAGGAGGCGGCCGATCGCGTGAGGCAATGGTCCTTACGCTCCAACCGCCGCCGGGATTCCGATCCCGATTTCCGGCCACCGTAGGCGCGGGCTTGCAGACGGCGAGCAATGGGCGGCTCGCCGTCTGACCGTCCGGTAACCGTCCGGACCGAGCCCAAGTCGTCGACGGCGCGTATTGTTCCACGCGCGCCTCAAGGAGATGTCAGCAAATCGTAGGGGCCCAGCAGGGTCGAAGCCTACTGGGGCCACGGGTAGTGTGAAAGCGGAACCCGGGGCTCTGGGACGAAGGCAACGAAGGAACAGGAGTGGGTTTTTAGTCAGTAAGAGTCTGACACTATCTCCCGCTCCGCCCAAGAGCGGGGATGTCATTAGGATGATTTTCCCACCCATCATCATCTTCCTGCCCTTATCCCGTATTATTTGGGGTCGGCGCAACACGTTTTTTTCTTCCACTGTGCCCTGTTACTCGTCATGCTATCACTAACTTCCTTTTCTTTCATATCACTCTTCACACAATCCATCCATCTTTTCTTTGGTCTCCCTCTTCCTCTCCATCCATCCACATGTAAACTCATAACTCTTTTAGTAACATGCGTTTCATCCCTCCTCTTCACATGACCATACCAAGACAAACGATTCCCTTTCAACTTTTCAGTCACTGGCGCCACTTTCAAACTTCCCCTAATATATTCATTTCTCACTTTATCCATTCTCGTCACACCACACATCCATCTTAACATTCTCATCTCCGCTACATGCAATCTTTTTTCATCCGTCTTTTTCACAGCCCAACATTCTGATCCATACAGTATGACAGGCCTTATCACGGACTTGTAGATTTTACCCTTCAACTTGAGGGGCATCCGTGGGTCACAAGTTGTTCCCGTGACCTGTCTCCATTTCATCCATCCTGCGTTGATCCGATGTGTTACGTCCCGGTCTACCTCACCATTCCCTTGGATGAGTGACCCGAGGTACCGAAAGTCAGAGCAGATCGGTATGGGCGTTCCAGCTAGAGCTAAAGGCACTGTATTGGAGAGACCGCCGAAATCGCAGAACAAGTATTCCGTTTTGGTTCTACTCAATACTCAATACTTTATTGCATTCCATAGTACATAAAGGTGGTATTTTTTCAATTTCAGGCCAACACTCTCCAGTCTGTGCCACCACACCTCCAATCTGTTCTGGACCTCTAGGCCACTCTCGGCAACCAACACAATATCATCAGCAAACAACATACACCAGGGACCTTCTTCCTGAATGTCCGACGTCAGAGCGTCCATTATCATCAGGAAGAGGTAAGGGCTGAGAGCCGACCCTTGATGTAAGCCAACTGCCACATTGAAGCTGCCAGTCCCACCCAATAAAAAAATAAAAAATATTTCATGTA